>CM057351.1:125360579-126812758 GCA_030015575.1 Agapanthus africanus
GACTCCTTTAGCAATAACTGGCAGATGCTACATCACTCGGTTTGTCTTTTGATTGCTTCTATAGTTTCCGCTTTGCACAGTGATATATATGATATATCCCGCACCTCATTCGACGAGGAAAGGGCCGACGATCCCTTCACCGGGAGTGACCCCTTTAGCAAAACTAGAAAAGCCTCAAAAACATTCCATTTAAAAACCATTTGATTCCGCGACGAGATCAAGTTCAAAGCGTTAAAGGTTTTCATAAAAACCATTCGCAACCCTCCGTCATTTTAGGAAGTAGAGTACTTAGTATTCGTGCTGTGTTTGTTGACCATAGTCAAGGCACAGTGTACGGTAGCTAAGTGATGTCTTCCTACACCGCATATGATGCGATTAGTTAGGACAGTCGCGTGACTTTGTTGACCTTAGTTAAGGGTCATGTGGGTGGGTCTAATTAATCACGAAATGACGGGTAGAACTTGACTAGTACTTATGATTTGTTGACCATAGTTAAGGTCATAGGTGCTAGGGGTAAAAACCTTTATCGGGAGTTTCAAGTGTTGAAACTTGCAATGAGATTGCATACCTTCTATGTGATAGTTGGATCCCGATACCCACTGCGAGTAATTGTTACTCCTGGGAGAGTTTTGCACTTTGCAATTAGCCGATCAAGTAGGTGTCTAGAAAGGTGTCAACGGGGTTACGCCTCTGGGAAAACGAGGTTTACAGTAATTAGGTCCGTGCGAAAGCACGGGGAACCTCCCTCAAAGTACCGACACTGGCCTGGCTGAAAGATTGGCGAACTTGTAGAGTGTAATTAATCCCGGCTAGTCTTTCCTTTTAGGGTTTGAAGGAAGATTTGATAAAAACAGTGGGAGCCATCTTGATTAGATAAAATATATAACCAATCTGATCTTGCAAGAGCGCACGCAGAGTGTTTTCTTCTCTCTCTCTCCAGGTAGCGACCATATCACGCCTTAATCAAGATAATAATATGGATAATTGACCGAACCCGCTTGTTATACTGAGCTGGGGAACGTTGGTCCCGCTCCAACTTATAATTGTTATAAGACAGAGCAGGAAATTGGGGAATACCAAATTTCCCGTGCCGCCCAAACGAAGAGAGTGCATACTGATGCATCATCTTCGGGTGTGTTCATTATACAGAACTGTTTCTCAGTATCCTCCGCATCCTTGGTATGTGATACCGGATCAGGATCCCAGATATGTAAGATATTACATAGGGCTACAAAAGGGTAGAAAAACTGAGAACGAGTGATAAGTTTCATGAGACAGAAAACGGGGCAAGTGTTGCAGCCAAGTCTGTCGGTCACTGTCACCCTGTATTGTAATACATTGATTCTGGACGAATGTTATTAGATACCGAACCTGATATACAAAATCATATCAGTCTCTTTATCAGTAAAGAAATGATAAAATTTTGTATTGATGGATAATGTTTTGAACATTTCCTATATCAAAAGTTGATCGGTTCAGGCACGTTATCTAAAAGCATTGAAGTTCTAAATCAAACTACAGTTCCTAGTATACAGAACACACACAAGAAGAAGAGTTCGGAAATGAATGAATCATTCTTGAGGCATTCTAGACTAGGTCACATCAATGCGACCCGACTGGCTAAAGTTACATTTAGATGTATATTTAAATAAGTTTGAATTTACATCTTATGAAACTTTCCAGTCATGTCACAAAGATAAGATGACCATAGCTCTGTTTATTAGAAACAGAGAAAGAGTTAGCAAACTCTTGGGACTGATACATGATGATGTATGTAAAGTCTCCTGTCTACACATGCCAGGATTGGTTCTTTATACTTCATTATATTCTCTGATAATCTCTCAAGATTCAGTCATATGTTCCTGTTGAAACATAAGTCCGAACCTTTTGAGATATTCACAGAATATAAGTAAGAAGTAGAGAACCAATAACCGGGTATAAGTATTATGTCCTATGATGAGATCAGGGAGGTGAATACTTATGCATGGCATTCCTGGACCATTCTAAAGGAGAATGAGATTCTCTCTCCGTACTACTCCTCTGAATACACCACAGCACAACGGTGTATCAGGGCGGAGCAATTGCATAATATTAGATATGGTGTGCTCTATGATGAGTATTACTGAGTTACCTATTTCCTTTTGGGGTTATGCACTTGAGAAGCTGCATACCTATTGAATTAGGTTCGAATCAAATCAGTGCCTACCACTCCATATAAGATATGGTGCGGGAAGATCCTATCTCATAAGTAAGTTAAGATTTGGGTTGTCCGGCCTATGTTTAACGCAAAATCCGGACAAGATCGAGGCAAGATCAGTTCTGTAGAACTGGAAAGGTTCCAGCTATACAAAACTGCAGTTGATGATTTGACAGAACCAAAGGATTCTATAGTTCCCGACGAACCTCAGCCTCTCCGCCGATCTAGTAGGGTTCCTCATCCGCCTGAGAGATACCTTGGTTTCTCGATGACAGTGGGAGCAAGGATTGCATTATGAGATGATGACCCAACTAGTTTCGAGCAGGCCATCGACAGTAGGGACTCTGTAAGAATGGCTGGATGCTTAGCGATCTGAGATGGAATCCATGTACACCAGCATAGTATGGACTTTAGCTGCTATATCTGAAGGGTTAAATCCCCATCAGGAGCAAGTATATCTTGAGAAGATTACTTGGTGTAGATGGAAAAGTTGAGACTTTCAAAGCTAGACTTGTTAAAGGTTTTCGTCATCGACCAGGCGTGGATAATGATGAAACCTTTTTCCAGTAGCTATGCTTAAGTCCATCCAGATCCTACTTGTCACAGCTACATACCATGACTACGATATCTGGTGGTTGGGTGTCATGACTGCTTTTCTAAATGTTGTTTTAGAAGAGTGCGTCTATAAGTTCACAGCCAGAGGGCCTCGTAGACAGTGGGAGCAGCGGAAACGTGTGCAAGATGCTTTATAGGATAAAGCAGGCATCGCGGAGTTGGAACGTCTGTTTTGATGTGGTAGTCAAAGTGTTTGACTTCATCAAAATGGTAGACGAACCTTGTATTTTCAAAAGGGTAGTAGAGAGTAAGGTGGTCATCTTCGTATTGTACGTAGACAACATACTCTTGATAGGAAAAGAGTTTCCTATACTACGATCGGTCAATCTCCTATTATCACAAGGATTCTCCAAACAGGATCAAAGTGATACCTCCTAAATCCTGAGTTTTCATCTATGAGATAGATGTAATTGGATGCTAGGATTCTCACTAGGTATAGTGAGATTGTATCAATCGATCCTGGGGAGAATCACTGGAAATGTTCCAGGGTGATAAAGACGACTGAATGTCAGTCACAGGCATTGTCTTTACCCTCAGTAAAGGGACGGTATATTGGAAGAGTCCCAAGCTTGATGCCATGGCAAACTAGACGATAAAGGCTGGTAACATCGCTATTGAAGATACTACCAAAGAGGAAGTTTGGGTGTATATTGGTTCATAAGATGAACTAGGTTCCTGCCATTGTATGACAATGGAAGTATGGCTTTGGCCCTAGAACCCTGGTCCCATCAGTGACCCAGACATATTCTGAGGAAGCATCACCTGATCATGGAGATAGTTGATCTCCGGGGTGATCGAGGTTCGGAGAGTAGACTCAGAGGACAACACGGCGGATCCACTCACGAAGGCCTTATCCCAGAGAGAGACCAATATGGGATGGTTGAGTATTAGATACTGCAACTACTGCTACAGATGGCCCTAGTGCAAGTGGGAGATTGTTAGTTATATGTATGCCCTAGAGGCCATTACTGTACATTGGATGTATATTGTAGTGGATGCTGGGACATATATAGGTAGGACTTTCTTGCTCGACATGATAGTACGCTATCTGGTTGCTCTTTATCTTAACATGTATACTTTCTGTCTCTCTGATTACATGTTGATAAAGCCCTTAGGATGTGTACTCGACTTCCAGGACTGTGATGCAGATCATACTAGAGGGGCCTGAATAGTCCATGAGTACATCCTTGAAATGTTCCTAGTCGTGGGAATATCGAGACGGGGCATCGATATTCCAGAGTAGACTAGCGCATATCTTCTCGACCCATGCGATGGGCGATGGATGATCCCATATCCATTGGTGTTTGACATCGAAGATGGTATGCGGGTGCTCAGTGGAGACTGGGTACACTGAACGGACTCGCCGAGAACTCCCAGATGGTATTATACCTCACGTCAGATGGCAGTTCTCTGGTGACACTGGTACAGCTTAGTCTGTTGACCCGAGATCGTCATAGAGTCTTGTGTGTCTCCCACTGTGCTTTGATTTCCACCCTACCACGGCTCTACTGAGTTGTGCAAACAGGTGGTTTTTGGGTACAGTCCCGATTCACATGGAGGCAATGAGCGATAGGAGGGGATTCGTCTCTTCCGGTATTGGGGGTTGATGTTGTGCTATGCTCGACTGGCCATAACAGGAAATCCCTGGCCAGGGTTGCAGTGATATACTGGTAAGAGTTATCAGTAGTTTCACGAATGTTATGGACCTCAAGTCGGCATGACTTATCGAGCTATTGGGGTCTGACGTTTACCACCCCTAGGCGAGATATGCGACATATCAGACGAACAGACCGGACTATACGGTAAGTGTTACTGGTTGGATTCGCAGGAGTGTGAGCGGGCTTGCTCGTCGATCTTCTGATCGCTCAATACCCGGATGGCCGTTACGTTTAGCAGACCGCTTGCGGCTTATGGGTGTTTGATATGATCATCATCCGCTGCCGGCGTATTGACGAGTCTTTAGAAACCTACTCAGAGGTTTCCTAGCTCAAGCGAAACGAAATGGGGGCGCATATGAGATATATGCGGGACCGAGAATAATGCGTGTATGTGATACCGTATTCTATTCTCGCGATGAATGTATCGATTGGTTATATGCGATATAACCTAGTTGTCGAATCAAGGATTGATTCGATAAACCGATACATTGAATACTAGCCGGTTATATGCGACATGACCGGATCATTGAATCAAGTGTTGATTTAATGATTTAATGTATAATTATATATTTGATATATTACTTTGCGTTAACTAGTATTGGTTCACTTTAAATGGATTTACTCACTTAGTTTGTGCACATTGCATATGTGATATATTTTGTGCACATGATTGTATCATGTTTGATGATACATGCAAGCTAGGGTTAGTGTAAAGAATTTGACCATGGTTAAGATTAAGATTAGGGTTTTCTTTTTCTTATTTATTTTGGAAAAAGGAAATAAAGAAAATGAAATGGTGGCTTATTTTGTTTGTAGTTGAAGTTTCTTCAAACTTTGACTAAGTAACCATTTTGTCTTCTTTCTTAACCCTAACTCTTCATATTAACCTTAGTCAATTCTCTACCACTAACTAAGGTTAATGATATGATAAGTATTATATTTTCTTTACTATTTTAATTATCTTATCATATCATCTTCTTCTTGCTTCATCTTCTTCTTCAATGGAGAAAGCTTGCTACTCCAATGGCAAGTCATGAAATCTAGTGAGAAATCCAAAACTAAAGTTTACCCACTTCCTATTTCTTCATCCTCTACCTCTTGCCAAGTAGTATAGGGTGTTTCCTTCACAAGTTTTTCCGACTTGGTGAAGTTGGAGCTTGTTCTAGCGACGCCTCGACGTAGATCATCTTCGACATCGAACCGACGATCAAGCCCGCCCATTCTTCGATGAAGCCGACGTTGGAGTCCGGATTCTTTTTGGACAGCGGAGGGGACTTCGTTGCGGAGCCGTGGAGGTGGTGGACCGGATCTACAAAGGTTGTATGTCCGTTATCTTGTAGTTAACTGTTAACTAGTTTACTTCTTCGCCTAGTTTTCTAGCAAACGATCCGTTCTAGGGTTTGTAGGCACCGTATTTTTAGAAATTAGCGTGTTTGATCACTTGTGAGACATCACTAGGGTGCCTAGGAACCTTACAGTATCACCGGTCGATAGTGCTCCCCTGCCAGGCTCAACGTCAACAACACGATCCTCTTGCCCCGGGGTACCGCACCGGGCCCACCATGTACCCGAAACAGTTCCTCCACTCCTCGAATTGGGTCTCGAAATCCATCAGCAAACTCATGGTGGACGACTCATACATCATGGGAAACCGCACTTTTTATTTAAAAGAGAGGGAAGAAGCTTATACAAGTTTTGCGGTTTTCCCCCAAATCCAGAAAATCTCATAGAAATCCGAATCCAAATCATCAATAGCATATAAACCCATGAATATAGGCATAAGAATCCATGAATACGGCATAACAATGAATAACAGTATGCATGAAGTGACAAGTATAACTACAATATTTAAGCTGGCATATAAGGTAAGTACACTAATATTATGTCAAACTACTAGCTATCAAGCCAAGTTAAGCAATAATATTTTCTAAGGTGTACGTGACATGGCAATTACCGATGAAGATGTGTGTGAGCCGGCAAGTAAGTGTACGTGGTACATACGCATCATCGGTAATGGTGTTGGTGTCCTAACAGCATAATGTCAACAATGCAATATGAAATAACAATGTAAGTATGCGATGCGGAGCGAGCAACCAAAATGAGCGGGAGCTAAATATTAAACAATGGTGCCATTGAAATAACACGAATCGTGGGGTTTTGAAAATAGGGGCTACGGTGTTTTTATGAAAAGATACGTCTTTTGAAATATCCGTAGGATCCCTTGGGCTTTCTTTTAAAATACCCACGATTCGTTAGTTTTTGAAATAGGTAAGAATCGAATCTAATCTAACAACTAAACTAAACTAAAGGGCTAAGCTAACAAGCTGGACTACAGGTAAGGAAACCGCCTAACATCTGAGTCGATACATATACATACCTGTATATATATTAGTCGGTGATCCCGCCTCAATAATATCATATCCGATATCATATCTATAATCAGACATCCCAAGTCAAGAGTGCGGATCAATCATCAAAATATAGCTCGTACGTAAATCCGTCGTACGGCATCCCCAAATCTGGGTACGGGTTAATATCATATTCATCACACTATTCATCTGGTATCCTCTTTATCCAAGATCATAGTCCAGGATACTGACCTATGTCTAGTACAATACTAATATCATCAATATAGTCATGATCTGACTACTGATCGACAGTCTCGTACAAACCGATATCATCAGCACATATCATCATCAAGGGGTATACATCGCCCAATACGGCCTAGTATCAATATCCTAGCATATCATATCTCATATCACGATCACATGTCGACCATTTTATTTATAGCACTATTCACCCGTATCGTCGTTCAAAGACCCGCTATAACATCAGGACGTATCTCTTATACGAATCCTGCCATATTACCGATATCACAACCTCAACACAAATCTCATCGACTCATCTCAAACCCAAGTATCATCCTCAAATCCGTATGTGAACACATAGTCCCATACCCATATGAACACATAACTATATATTCCCGAATAAGCACAAATGAAAGAAGAAAATATGCAAGTATGGGTGGTTGTGTGCATGTGTGGTGCGACCACTACTCTAGGGTTTCGCAACACTAAATCATCCAAGAACACCAAATATCCATATTATCATCAATATACTCAAACAAAATATAATAAATATATATATATATATGTGTGTGTGTATACGTATTCGTATACATCACCACGAACTGCGGGGGTGCTATACGCCATCCACCCGACTTCTCCCCGTAGATATAAATCTACTCACCTGGTCCTCGCTCGTCGATGCCGACGTCGCCACGCGCTTGCTTGTCGTCTTGAAGTCCACATGGGTACCTACATATCATAACGCACCGTATCGTATTAAAATCCGACTCATGATCAAAACGACACACGAAACCCACATAGGTCAAAACCTATGGTTGCTTTCACAAAAACCCAAAATTCACTTTAAAAGCCATTTTTCCGAAAATCTAGCAAGCACAAATTACCCGTTTTAGTACAAAACTCGACGTTTGAACAAATTTAATGGCCATAAGACTTATTAAACAACTTAAATAAGTCATAAAAACCATTTCCATTATTTAATCTCATTAAATTTCTTTAGCCCCAAAATTCTAGTTTACAATATACCCAAATTTTAACAATTTTATAGCAAAAATGCACAAACAACAATTTAGCTAGGATTTTCATGAACTAAAAGACATTAAACCACACTTAATAATGTTAATGAAGTCAAGAAAAACCTAATTACATTTTTCTCTTAATCAAATTCAAGGTTTACAAAAACCTAGTTTGCAATTTAAGCAATTTGGACAAATTACATATAACAAGTGCAATTTAATAAACCAAACTAGGTTTTACATGCATTAAGATGTTAAAATAAACCTTGCATCCCTAATGATATGATAAAAACCCTAATTGAAATCACAAACCCTTACTATATTTTTCAAAACATTCAATTAATCCCAAACCATTAACTAATTATGCTAGATTTAAAGTATTCAAACAACAATTAGACATATGGTTAAGAATTTACCCCCACAATCATCTTGAAATCTAGCACAAATCTAGCCTCCCAAACATGCTTCCCTTCACCAAGATCCATACTAGAATGGTCAAGTAAAAATAGGTAGGGATTAGATTTTGATTTTGTAGAATTTTTGAAGCATTTTGGATGATTTTTTGATGGAATTTTGAAGAGAAAAGAGAAGAAGAAATGGAGGGGGGGCTGCTGCTGCTGGTTTCAGCAGAGGAAGAGGGGGAAAAGGTGAGGGGATGATGCCAAAAGATCCAAGTCAAAGCCCCTCCCAATTACCATAATACCCCCACCTACTTTACTATATATAAAAACCTTATTTTAACCCATTTCTTACATGATTTAAGGTCAAAAAGAGCGAAATAAAATTCTTGGGCTGCTACAATTGTGTGAGGCCGGCCAAGGGGAGTGACGGTGAGTGTGAGAGACTTTACAAAAAAATTCTATGCAAAAAGACCCCCCACAATACCATATTTGCAAGTTTTAGTTCAAAATAACTATATTTTTGTTTTCCATAAAATAAATCAATTAAAACTTGAAATAAAATACTAAAAAATTATATTACAACTAGATTTTAATTAACATGATTTTAAAGATTAAAATTAGCCCATTTAAATTTGTATTTATCGCTAATTTAATGTATTTTCTTACCGGCTTAAAATAATATTAAAATAATTAATTTCGGAAAAATTTTCAGAAAATTTGAAATTTCAGCAGTGGCTCAATAAACACCAAATACTAGCAATTACATAGCTAGAATATGTATATTTAATTTTATAATAAATATATTTGCATTTTGACTTTTTACAGAAAACCCCCTTATTTTACCGTTTTTTCGAAATTTCACCGAAACGATTTTCAAAACGTTACACCCCCACAGAAAGCTTCCCAAGTTCGGGCGAAACGTTGTAGAGGCCGTATGGTTTTATGGCAGGGTTCGGAAAATTCACGTGCGTTTACGCACGTGTCATTTTTCGGGCAGATAATACTGGTGGGCTTTGGTTTAAGCCGGATCCGGGTATTATATTGTGTAGATATAATATCTTTGTCGCAGTTGCATTTGTATTCGGTCGTAATACAAATGCGGGTATATTTATACAGTTACGGGGTTATCCTGAAATTCGTTTCAGGATCACTTTTGGAAGTTTCCAGTTTCCAGTTTTCTATCAGCCATATTTAACATTCGGTTAAATACGGATTTATCTTTTCTTTGGATAAGTGTGGATGCTTCTAGAAGGTTCTAGAAGAGGTGATTAGGCTTGTGACTCACTTGTTCATGAATGGTGCTTTAATGGTGCAATTATTGTGTTCATACTTTGTGTTCACACTAGATATTTCTCTTATTGTCACCTCCCCCTCTCCTACACTCACCCCCCCACCTCCTTATATGTGGCCGACCCCCTCCTCTCTCACATACACATGATTGATTCATTTGGTTAAAAGATTATGATAGTTTTGGGGTGTATGGAAATTTCATAGCTCATTTCATTCCATCACCCAAATTAATTGGCAACTTCATTAACCGTTCGTCCATGGCTTTGGACGAAGCGAGACAAAGTATTCTACTCATTCTCTACATCAATCTTGGTCATCTCTTTTAGCAAACTTGACGACAGAGTTGCCTCGAGTCAGAGGCGGGAGCCCGTTTAAAGAATCGTTGACGTGGTGCCACTTGGATGAGCAGATCGGAGATCGACGAGATCAGAGCAGCCGCAACGGAGCGTGGGATGATGGTTAAAGAACGAAGAACTCGGATCGTTCGGTATAACCTTTCTATTCTCTTTACAGTTTGTTAGTTTAGCAATAATGGCAGATCCGGGTTATAGTATACGATAGCGCCAGTTAAAAGTTTTTGTTCCACATTTGGCGTCACTTTGACTGCCGGGGCGCTACCGTAGACTTACAGGCACAACGGGGGTGAGTTGCCAACTCGTGAATAGTAAGTAATATCATACAGATAATCGCAGGTATGCACGAACAGCGATAATCTATAACATGCAATCTGATAGCATAAGTATGGCAATATGGATATGCAACAATCATGATCAAGGTACTCCATCAGGTACTACAAATACATGCAATTCATATCAAATAACTACTGAGTATGGGATAAAACTGTTAGTTATATGTATGCCCTAGAGGCCATTACTGTACATTGGATGTATATTGTAGTGGATGCTGGGACATATATAGGTATGACTTTCTTGCTCGACATGATAGTACGCTATCTGGTTGCTCTTTATCTTAACATGTATACTTTATGTCTCTCTGATTACATGTTGATAAAGCCCTTAGGATGTGTGCTCGACTTCCAGGACTATGATGTAGATCATACTAGTGGGGCCTGGGTAGTCAATGAGTACATCCTTCATTGTTCCTAGTCGTGGGAATATCGAGACGGGGCATCGATATTCCAGAGTAGACTAGCGTATATCTTCTCGATCCATGTGATGGGCGATGGATGATTCCATATCTATTGGTGTTTGACATCAGAGATGGTATGCGGGTGCTCAGTGGTGACTGAGTACACTGAACGGACTCGCCGAGAACTCCCAGATGGTATTATACCTCACGTCAGATGGCAGTTCTCTGGTGACACTGGTACGGCTTAGTCTGTTGACCCGAGATCGTCATAGAGTCTTGTGTGTCTCCCACTGTGCTTTGATTTCCACCCTACCATGGCTCTATTGAGTCGTGCAAACAGGTGGTTTTTGGGTACAGTCCCGATTCACATGGAGGCAATGAGCGATAGGAGGGGATTCGTCTCTCCCGGTACTGGGGGTTGATGTTGCGCTATGCTCGACTGGCCATAACAGGAAATCCCTGGCCAGGGTTGCAGTGATATACTGGTAAGAGTTATCAGTAGTTTCACACATGTTATGGACCTCACGTCGACATGACTTATCGAGCTACTGGGGTCTGACGTTTACCACCCCTAGGCGAGATATGCGACATATCAGACGAACAGACCGGACTGTACGGTAAGTGTTACTGGTTGGATTCACAGGAGTGTGAGCGGGCTTGCTCGTCGATCTTCTGATCGCTCAATACCCGGGTGGCCGTTACGTTTAGCAGACCGCTTGCGGCTTGTGGGTGTTTGATATGATCATCACCTGCTGCCGGCGTATTGACGAGTCTTTAGAGTCCTACACAGAGGTTTCCTGGCTCAAGCGAAACGAAATAGGAGCGCATATGAGATATGTGCAGGACCGAGAATAATGCGTGTATGTGATACCGTATTCTATTCTCGCGATGAATGTATCGATTGGTTTTATGCGATATAACCTAGTTATCGAATCGAAGATTGATTCGATAAGTCGATACATTGGATATTAGTCGGTCATATGCGATATGACCGGATCGTTAAATCAAGTGTTGATTTAATGATTTAATGCATAATTATATATTTGATATATTACTTTGTATTAACTAGTATTTATTCACTTTAAATGGATTTTCTCACTTGAATTGCACAAGTTGTATATGTGATATATTTTTGTGCACTTGTTTGTATCATGTTTGATGATACATGCAAACTTGGGTTTGTGTAAAGACTTAAACCGTGTTTAGTGAATGGTTAGGGTTTCTTTTCACTTATTTATTTATCTATTCTTTTTTGGTTAAAAGATAAAAGAAAACAAAATGGTTGCTTTCAAACATGAAGCTTCTTGATGCTTCATGTATCTTTGACTAAGTGACCATTCTTGTCTTCTTCTCCTAACCCTAACCATTCAACTAACCTTAGTTAATTCTCTACACTAAACCATGGTTGAATATATGATAAGTATCATTTTATTTTCTATTTTCAATATACTTATCATATTCCTTCTTCTTCTTCTTCTTCAACAAAAAAGAAGAAACCTTGCCTCCATTAATGGCAACTTGAGAAAAAGAGTGAGAAATCCAATTCTAAAGTGAACCCACTTTCTATTTCTTCATCCTCTACCACTTGCCAAGTAGTATATGGTGTTTTCTTCACAAGTTTCATGACTTGGTGAAGTTAGAGCTTGATCTTGAGTTGCCTCGACGTAGATCATCTTCGGCATCGAAGTCGACGACCTAGCCCGCCCATTTCTCCGATGAAGCCGACGCTAGAGCCCAGGATTCGATGATCGCAGCGAGGGGATTTCAACATGGAGCCATGGAGGTGGAGGACCGGATCTACAAAGGTTGTAGTCACTTTCCTTTAGCAATAAATTCGTTTACTTGCTTGCATCGCCTATACATCTAGTTAACGATCCGTATTAGGGTTTGTAGGCACATGAAAAATTTGAATTGGCCATATTTGATCAGTTGTAGAACCTCATGGGTGTGCCTAGGAACCCTATAGTGGTATCAGAGCCTAGCTAGAGCCTTAGGCGATGCGTAGACGGAGTTAGAAGTCCGATCGAACCGAAACCCTAATCCAAAATTGCTCTCTGTACATTTTTTGAAATCGGGGATTTTTGAGAATTAAAAATATGCAGAAAAATCAGCAGGAGATTATAAGAATTACTGTGAAGCCCGTACTCATAATTCCATCAAAGCGCGGCGGAACCGCGGTATTAGCATGGCTAATGCGGCGATTCCGCGGCCATTTAGTCTCCTCTTTCATTTAATTTTACATAGTATTTCGTATTTTGTAGTGCTGGTTTTCCTGGGAATTTTTAATCTGAACTCAAGAGTTGAGTATTTTGGGTTGTATTGGAAGTTCGTAGATTCGATCGGATTGTCAAATTTTGTCTATGTGTTTTTCCGGATATTTTTGAATATGTTAAAAAGTTCGACCGGATATAAATACCCACTTTTTCCCCTGCCGGGAAATTTCCAATTGTTGGACTTTTCCGTAGTTTAATGACGTTCTAAGTAGTGCAAGTAACGCGTTGGTCTCTCTAGAAGACAACAAACCATAACTCGATTATGTGACCGTCTTGAACTGCCCTTTGAACCTTAGGGTTTGGGGCAGTACGGCGTGCCACATGTGAGGCGTTGGCTTGACCCTTCTACGGCTAGACCGTTGGTACTGAGGCACGAAGTGTATGTTTTTAAACTTATTTCATGTGTTGAGCTGTTTCGGGAAAACTTGGGTGTTCGATTGTTCGATCGGAAAGTTTAACATTTTCTATCTTATCCGAAATGTGATACAATAATTGGAATTCATAAATAGTTATGAGATAACTGAATGAATGTTATAAATCTAGCGGTTTAGTCTCACTTGATCGGTTGCTACGGAATTTTGATGTGATCAAAAGTCCGTCGCAATCACGTAGCGTACGCGGATACTCGCCGGGTAAACTTAATAGACAGCCTCACCCCATAGCCCCGACCAAGTGACTGTAGGAGAACCCCGTCGCCGAAAGCATCCGTTCGGGTGCTCGCGGCAGCGGTGTTCCGCCTTAGTGCACTTCGTCGACGGTATCGGGGGTGCGGCCGTCCACTAAAGTTTGCGACGAGCATTCGATCAGGATGTCGGGAATCTTGTTGAATTGCCCGACTTGATATTGAAAAGTGTTTTCGATAATGAGACTAAAATGCGGGGTTTATAATTGTTAGGCATGCGATGTCTAAGGAATTCATTTGATTAGGCATGCGATGTCTGAAGAGTTTACGGATTCCAACTGTTGTAGTTTTACACTTTCTTTTCTGTGACCGTAAGTGTAATATGTGATATCGCCGGTTTCGTTGCTATATGTCAACGACAATTGGGATGCGCATATTTACTTACGTTGATGACATGTGATGTTATGTGTTGCTGGATATGTTATATTGGATCGTCGTGTTTGAATAGCCGGGGGTTTTTATGTGAGATGAGTGTTTTTCCTTTTTCATTCATGTAAAAACTTGTATGTAATATTCTTTTATTGGGGCACTTCCAAGTTGCAGAAGATGTCACCCTTTGTATATTATTTACTTTTTCGCATTAGGATAGACCCAAGGAGGGGAGCACAAGTAACCGGGTTCTAGGGTCCAGTGGGAGACCATCTCGAGGAGTCGAGTTCGGGTCTCCTAACCCTAGAATTGGTAGGGTTGCTTGCCGCTCTCGTAGGGGTCTAGGGGTGTGGGATTGGCTATTCATCGCGACCGTGGAATCCGTGTTTTATACCGGCTCGTATTATAAACACGGATGTCCTAGTATATCCAATGTTTCATATGATTCTTCTGCTGCGTTATCTGTGATGTGATCATGTGATGTGTTCAGATAGATATAGTATATAGTATATATGATATATTATATAAACGTTGCTTATGCTTTACACCCGTGCTAGCCCTGGCTCGCTCTGGCGTTAGTTACCTAACCTAACGGTGCAGACGGGACATCGAGGCGAATGCGGATGGCATAAGCGTACGTTATATTTATCTGTGATGTTTAGGTGGACTTAAATGATGGGATATTCATTAATGAGATTAATGAAAGAAAAATAAACCTAATTGATGTTGTGGAATCGAATTTCAAAATAAAAACAGGTAGCTACAGTTCTTGCTTTGCATCACGGTGTTCCTTGTAGAACATCCTGCACCTTATTCGATGAGGAAAGGACCGAGATCCCTTCACCGGGAGTGACTCCTTTAGAAATAACTGGCAGATGCTACAACCCTCGGTTTGTCTTTTGATTGCTTCTATAGTTTCTGCTTTGCACAGTGATATATATGATATATCCCGCACCTCATTCGACGAGGAAAGGGCCGACGATCCCTTCACCGGGAGTGACCCCTTTAGCAAAACTAGAAAAGCCTCAAAAACACTCCATTTAAAAACCATTTGATTCCGCAACGAGATCAAGTTCAAAGCGTTAAAGGTTTTCATAAAAACCTTTCGCAACCCTCCGTCATTTTAGGAAGTAGAGTACTTAGTATTCGTGCTGTGTTTGTTGACCTTAGTTAAGGCACAGTGTACGGTAGCTAAGTGATGTCTTCCTACACCGCATATGATGCGATTAGTTAGGACAGTCGCGTGACTTTGTTGACCTTAGTTAAGGGTCATGTGGGTGGGTCTAATTAATCACGAAATGACGGGTAGAACTTGACTAGTACTTAAGATTTGTTGACCATAGTTAAGGTCATAGGTGCTAGGGGTAAAAACATTTATCGGGAGTTTCAAGTGTTGAAATTTGCAATGAGATTGCATACCTTCTATGTGATAGTTGGATCCCGATACCCACTGCGAGTAATTGTTACTCCTGGGAGAGTTTTGCACTTTGCAATTAACCGATCAAGTAGGTGTCTAGAAAGGTTTCAACGGGGTTACGCCTCTGGGAAAACGAGGTTTACTATAATTAGGTCCGTGCGAAAGCACGGGGAACCTCCCTCAAAGTACCGACACTGGCCTGGCTGAAAGATTGGCGAACTTGTAGAGTGTAATTAATCCCGGCTAGTCTTTCCTTTTATGGTTTGAAGGAAGATTTGATAAAAACAGTGGGAGCCATCCTGATTAGATAAAATATATAACCAATCTAATCTTGCAAGAGCGCACGCAGAGTGTTTTCTTTTCTCTCTCTCCAGGTAGCGACCATATCACGCCTTAATCAAGATAATAACATGGATGTATTGACCGAACCCGCTTGTTATACAGAGCTGGGGAACGTTGGTCCCGCTCCAACTTATAATTGTTATAAGACAGAGCAGGAAATAGGGAAATACCAGATTCCTATGCCGCCCAAACGAAGAAAGTGCATATGATGCATCTCCTTCGGGTGTGTTCATTACAAAGAACTGTTTCTCAGTATCCTTTGCATCCTGGGTATATGATACCAGATCAGGATCCCAGATATGTAATCTGTTACATAGGGCTACCGAAAGGTAGAAAAACTGAGAACGGGTGATAAGTTTCATGAGACAGAAAAAGGGACAAGTGTTGCAGCCAAGTCTGTTGGTCACTGTCATCCTGTATTACCAATACATTAATTCTGAACAAATGCTATTAGATACCGAACCTGATATACAAAATCATATCAATCTCTTTATTTATTAAAGAAATGATAAAATTTTGTATTGATGGATAATGTTTTGAACATTTCCTATATCAAAAGTTGATCGATTCAGGCACGTTATCTAAAAGTATTGATGTTCTAAATCAAACTACAGTTCCTAGTATACAGAACACACACAAGAGGAAGAGTTCAGAAATGAACGAATCATTCTTGAGGCATTGTAGACTAGGTCATATCAATGCGACCCGACTGGCTGAAGTTACATTTTAGATGCATATTTAAATCAGTTTGAATTTACATCTTGTGAAACTTGCCAGTCATGTCACAAAGATTAAATGACCATAGCTCTGTTTATTGGAAACAGAGAAAGAGTTAGCAAACTCTTGGGACTGATACATGATGATGTATGTAAGGTCTCCTGTCTACACATACCAGGATCGGTTCTTTGTACTTCATTACGTTCTCTGATAATCTCTCAAGATTCAGACATATGTTCCTGTTGAAACACAACTCCGAACCTTTTGAGATATTCACAGAATATAAGCTAGAAGTAGAGAACCAAAAACCGGGTATAAGTTTTATGTCCTATGATAAGATCAGGGAGGAGAATACTTGTGCATGGAATTCTTGGATATTCTAAAAGAAAATGAGATTCTCTCTCAGTATTACTCCTCTGAATGCACCACAGCACAACGGTGTATCAGGGCGGAGCAATCACACCATATTAGATATGGTGTGCTCTATGATGAGTACTACTGAGTTACCTATTTTCTTTTAGGGAGTTGTGCACTTGAGAAGCTGCATACCTATTGAATTAGGTTCGAATCAAATCAGTGCCTACCACTCCATATAAGATATGGTATGGGAAGAGCCTATCTCTTAAGTAAGTTAAGATTTGGGATTGTCCGGCCTATGTCAAAAGAAAAATCCGGACAAGATCGAGGCAAGGTCAGTTCTGTAGAACTGGAAAGGTTCCAGCTATACAAAACTGCAGCTGATGATTTGACAGAACCAAAGGATTCAATAGTCCCCGACGAACCTCAGTCTCTCCGCCGATCTGGTAGGGTTCCTCATCCGCCTGAGAGATACCTCGGTTTCTCGATGACAGTGGGAGCGAGGAATGCATCATGAGATGATGACCCAACTAGTTTCGAGCAGGCCATCGAGAGTAGGGACTCTGTAAGAATGGCTGGATGCTTAGCGATCTGAGATGGAATCCATGTACACCAACAAAGTATGGACTTTGGTTGCTATATCTGAAGGGTTAAATCCCTATCAGGAGCAAGTATATCTTGAGAAGATTACTTGGAGTAGATGGAAAAGTTGAGACTTTCAAAGCTAGACTTGTTAAAGGTTTTCGTCATCAACCAAGCGTGGATAATGATGAAACTTTTTCCAGGGGCTATGCTTAAGTCCATCCGGATCCTACTTAACACTGCTACATACCATGACTACGATATCTAGTGGTTGGGTGCCATGACTACTTTTCTAAATAACGATTTAGAAGAGAACGTCTATAAGAACACAGCCAGAGGGCTTCGTAAACAGTGGGAGCAGCGGAAACGTGTGCAAGTTTCTTTACAGGATAAAGCAGGCATCGCGGAGTTGGAACGTCCATTTTGATATGATAGTCAAAGTGTTTGACTTCATCAGAATGGTAGACGAACCTTGTATATACAAAAAGGTAGTAGAGAGTAAGCTGCTCATCCTCGTATTGTACGTGGACGACATACTCTTGATAGGAAAGGAATTTCCTATACTACGATCGGTCAATCTCCGCTTATCACAATGATTCTTCACATAGGATCAAAGTGATACCTCCTAAATCCTGGGTTTTGGATCTATGAGATAGATCTAGATGGATGTTAGGATTCTCACTAGTTATAGTGAGATGGTATCAATTGATCCTGGGGAGAATCACTGGAAGGGTTCCAGGGTGATAAAGACGACTGAATGTCAGTCACAGGCATTGTCTTTACCCTTAGTAGAGGGACGGTATGTTGGAAGAGTTCCAAGCTAGATACCGTGGCAAACTAGACGATAAAGGCTGGTAACATCGCTATCAAATATACCACCAAAGAGGCAGTTTGGGAGTATATTGGTTCATAAGATGAACTAGGTTCCCACCATTGTGTGACAATGGAAGTGTGGCTTTGGCCCAGGAACCCTGGTCCCATCAGTGACCCAGACATATTCTGAGGAAGCATCACCTGATCATGGAGATAGATGATCTCCAGAGTGATCAAGGTTAGGAGAGTAGACTCAGAGGACAACACGGCGGATCCACTCACAAAGGCCTTTTCCCATAGAGAGACTTATGTGGGATGGTTGAGTATGTGATACTGCAACCACTGCTACAGATGGCCCTAGTGCAAGTGGGAGATTGTTAGTTATATGTATGTCCTAGAGGCCATTACTGTACATTGGATGTATATTGTAGTGGATGCTGGGACATATATAGGTATGACTTTCTTGCTCGACATGATAGTACGCTATCTGGTTGCTCTTTATCTTAACATGTATACTTTCTGTCTCTCTGATTACATGTTGATAAAGCCCTTAGGATGTGTACTCGACTTCCAGGACTATGATGTAGATCATACTAGTGGGTCCTGGGTAGTAAATGAGTACATCCTTCATTGTTCCTAGTCATGGGAATATCGAGACGGGGCATCGATATTCCAGAGTAGACTAGCGTATATCTTCTCGATCCATGTGATGGGTGATGGATGATCCCATATCCATTGGTGTTTGACATCAGAGATGGTATGCGGGTGCTCAGTGGTGACTGAGTACACTGAACGGACTCGCCGAGAACTCCCAGATGGTATTATACCTTACGTCAGATGGCAGTTCTCTGGTGACACTGGTACAGCTTAGTCTATTGACCCGAGATTGTCATAGAGTCTTGTGTGTCTTCCACTGTGCTTTGATTTCCACCCTACCACGGCTCTACTGAGTCGTGCAAACAGGTGGTTTTTGGGTACAGTCCCGATTCACATGGAGGCAATGAGCGATAGGAGGGGATTCGTCTCTCCCGGTATTGGGGGTTGATGTTGCGCTATGCTCGACTGGACATAAAAGGAAATCCCTGGCCAGGGTTGCAGTGATATACTGGTAAGAATTATCAGTAGTTTCACACATGTTATGGACCTCACGTCGACATGACTTATCGAGCTACTGGGGTCTGACGTTTACCACCCCTAGGCGAGATATGCGACATATCAGACGAACGGATCGGACTGTACGGTAAGTGTTACTGGTTGGATTCACAGGAGTGTGAGCGGGCTTGCTCGTCGATCTTCTGATCGCTCAATACCCGGGTGGCCGTTACATTTAGCAGACCGCTTGCGACTTATGGGTGTTTGATATGATCATCACCTGCTGCCGGCGTATTGACGAGTCTTTAGAGTCCTACACAGAGGTTTCCTGGCTCAAGCGAAACGAAATAGGAGCGCATATGAGATATGTGCAGGACCGAGAATAATGCATGTATGTGATACAGTATTCTATTCTCGCGATGAATGTATCGATTGGTTTTATGCGATATAACCTAGTTATCGAATCGAAGATTGATTCGATAAGTCGATACATTGGATATTAGTCGGTCATATGCGATATGACCGGATCGTTAAATCAAGTATTGATTTAATGATTTAATGCATAATTATATATTTGATATATTACTTTGCATTAACTAGTATTTGTTCATTTTAAATGGATTTTCTCACTTGAATTGCACAAGTTGTATATGTGATATATTTTTGTGCACTTGTTTGTATCATGTTTGATGATACATGCAAACTTGGGTTTGTGTAAAGACTTAAACCATGTTTAGTGAATGGTTAGGGTTTCTTTTCACTTATTTATTTATCTATTCTTTTTTGGTTAAAAGATAAAAGAAAACAAAATGGTTGCTTTCAAACATGAAGCTTCTTGATGCTTCATGTATCTTTGACTAAGTAACCATTCTTGTCTTCTTCTCCTAACCCTAACCATTCAACTAACCTTAGTTAATTCTCTACACTAAACCATGGTTGAATATATAATAAGTATCATTTTATTTTCTATTTTCAATATACTTATCATATTCCTTCTTCTTCTTCTTCAACAAAAAAGAAGAAACCTTGCCTCCATTAATGGCAACTTGAGAAAAAGAGTGAGAAATCCAATTCTAAAGTGAACCCACTTCCTATTTCTTCATCCTCTACCACTTGCCAAGTAGTATAGGGTGTTTTCTTCACAAGTTTCATGACTTGGTGAAGTTGGAGCTTGATCTTGAGTTGCCTCGACATAGATCATCTTCGGCATCGAAGTCGACGACCTAGCCCGCCCATTTCTCCAATGAAGCCGACGCTAGAGCCTGGGATCCGATGATCGCAGCGAGGGGATTTCAACACGGAGCCATGGAGGTGGAGGACTGGATCTACAAAGGTTGTAGTCACTTTCCTTTAGCAATAAATTCGTTTACTTGCTTGCATCGTCTATACATCTAGTTAACGATCCGTATTAGGGTTTGTAGGCACATGAAAAATTTGAATTGGCCATGTTTGATCAGTTGTAGAACCTCATAGGTGTGCCTAGGAACCCTACAAAAACATATCATCATCAATGAATAATCATTGTGGAAAAACCGGTGTCCATCAACGACACCTCAAATCCCAATACCTCAGACGCCGTCACTCTAATCGGCCCTCATGTCTGTAAATCTCATGGAACCTGAGTGCCCAACATTGGCACTCGAAATATCATGAAAACCCGTGTCCAACATCGACATATAAATCCACATAAATCGGGCTCCGTCAGTCCGGATCGGCCCACGGGCTCCGTCAGTCCGGATCGGCCCATATCCATCTCACGACTCCGGTCGGTATCCTCCGGATAACCGCCAGGTCCAACCAATCACCGGTAGGTAGTGCTCCCTCTGCCAGGCTCATTGTCTACACCACAAAAATCATTTCTTTCCCCGGGGTACCATACCGGGTCCACCATGTACCCGCAGACGGTGCCTACCGCTCCTCGAATCGGGTTTCTAACACAAGTCTCAGAACCGAGAAAACTCATGGTGGACGCACCGAAATATCATATCAAGAGAAATCGGAGTTTCAAAACAATGCATATTTTCTTGAAATATCCCCACGGTTCTCAAATTCATAAATCACATGAAATCCATATCTCAATGCGTAAATCCATGAAATATGATGTATGCAACATAGAACAGTAATATGAGCATATCAAGGGAAAAATACTCTTTTAAATGAATCAAGTTTTTAAATATATCATGCGGTTCCCAATTCTCAGAAATCAAATGCAATATCATATAAAGGTGTATATGTAGCTATAGCAAGATATGGGTGTATACATGTAGGTATGTATGCATGATATATTTCATATACGCAATAAAGCAAGAATCAACGTTTCAATGTCAATAACGAATACAATACCACATAGGTGTATACGTTGTGCGTGTCATGGCAATTATCAACGGTATGGGTGTAGCATGCAATTTAGTGCTCGTGCGACATGAACCGTCGGTAATGGTGCGGTATCCAATATGTACTAAGTCAAGGTACAACAAGTAATGGTATGCAATGATACTCATGCACAATCAACTCATATGCATATAACATGTGACTATAATATTATATCTAGCCCTGACGCTTAACGCCATACGGGCGATTTCCCCGTAGATGTTAAATCTACTCACCGACGATCTCGAGCTAGGTAAATCCAACCACCTGCTTTCCTTTCTTCGCAGCGTCCGAAGTCCCCGCACTCGCCCCTAATATCATACAAAATATAACAAGTGCAACTTAGAAATCGACCAATAATACATACAAACTACGTTTAGACCGACGCACCGACTCCAACAAACTCTCAAGTGTTCGCTTAGTGGCTAACGTGTGTAGCGACATCCCAAAACAAACCTAAGTGCAGCAAGCTACACCAAGAATGCGAACCGTGTCGGATAACTTAACGCGCGTCGTCGAAACACTAAAATTTAGCAAAATGTTCCCAGATTTTGACTACAGTCAACACTTAAAAATCAAGCAGTACCAAATACACCAAAATACCTACAGATAGCTACCCTAAAAATCCCAACTCCCCAGGCTCCCAAAAATCCGATCTCGCCGGAATTCCTCTAAGTCTCGCCGATTTTCCGAGGTCGGGTTGGGTCAGGGTTTCAGGTGAACACTCAGGGCCTCTAGTACAACACTACTACACTGCTAGATTTTACTGTAGCCATTCGTGGTGACAGCGGATCACAGTGACCCCAAAATGACACCAAAAATACGATATGTGCACAAAACTATATCTTTAGTGTTCTAGACAACAACTACCAAGCAACACAACACTATAAACACCTAATTAACAGTTAGAGATTACTACCTTCCAACACTTGCTCAAAAACCCTAGCTTTCCATGCTCCAAGTCATCTTATGGGGTTTAGCTAGGCTTGTGAAGGGTTTTAGTGAAGTTTAGTGTACATTTTGCTTGGTTTAGTGATGGCTTGGTTAGGGTTCAGTTTGAGGGATGAGAATGAGGAGAAGAACACAATTGTGAGAGTGTGAGTGAAGAGGAAAAGAAATGGGGAGTGTGAGAGTGGTGAAGACAAATGTGGGTGTGATTTTGGAATGAGCCATGCCCCCTCTCTCTCTTCATTAAATGCATCCCACGCTTGCTCATTCCTCATCATTTCCATATCAACCCTCTCTCCCCCTCTCTCTATCAAGTCAACCCAATTCAAACCCTTTTATTTTAAAAACTAATTAATTAAATAAATACACATTACAAAGTGGCATGAGGGTTAAGGTGTCATGGCTACTTAAGCATGGTTAACACTAATTAACCCTGGGTTAACATGCACAAGTGTGTGCAAGCCAAAATAAATAATAATAAAATATTAATTAATTTTTATAAAATATGTTAAAACTATTTTGGTTAACTTTTTATTAAAAACCCGCATTATCGCTTAATTAACACTAATCGCATTCTAAGGTGTTACAGGCACACGAGTTGTACATGAGAGGTTATTATAGTTGTTGTTTATCGCACGAACTCTATTTTCGATACTTGCTTAATTACCCTCCTTGATGTACATGTTTATCATGTTTTAGTTGTTTCGCCGCTTATTCATGTGACTTCTACCTTGTTATGCGAATTCTAATCACGGGTTAGCAACTCGCTCCCGTTGTGCTATAGTTCTTGCAGATTTGACCACTTGGATCAGTAACGGTTTTGTTGGCACATTTCCTTTCTTGTGGGCGTGGTTATATATCTTTTTGAGCTAGGTGGGTTATAGTTCGTTTCGGCATTTGCTTGGTATTTATTTTGTATCTAGAAGTACATCATCAACTATGTCTAGTGTATTGGATCGAGACCTTAATTGTTGTATTGTTGTTGTTGTCGAACTCGTGTAGAGTCGGCTTGACTTTATGTATATATAGTGTTATTTGCTTTCCATTTGTTGATCTTCGCCTTTTGGCGTCGTATATTATTGCGTGGATTGTATCTCCACCGTGTGGACAGAGCTAGCTCCCGTATGGGAATGCTTTTATATATTATTATTGTATGGGCTTCTTATTCGAAATTTACAAAGTAGATGTTGTTCTTTTTTTTCAAACATCTTTGCAAAACAAACTTTACTTCTTTTTATAACTTTTCTTAAAACTTCCCCTCCATTTTATTATATATATTATCTATTTCTCTTACATATAGTTTAGATTCCTGGTTCTGGTGTACTTGGTTTATGATGGGATCCACCGGATTTCACGTGATCCTTGTGCAGATCACACAACTTTTCGGGTCATAACACATACCAACCGAGTTATTGCTCATTGATAATGTATCATTAATGTTAGTCGCATATTTCATATTAGTGTAGTCGAATATTTTCTTTTTTTCCTTCTTCTTTTACACCAAGAGCATCACAGTGCACAATACGAGCATCATTTAAGGAAAAAAAATCATAATTTATCGTTCCATTTTAAATACAATATATAGTTATAAAGAAGATTTAAATATAAAAAAAAATTGCTAAAAGGACCATATTTAGTTGGTGATTCTCCATGCATACAAAATTAACTTTGTGATCATAATAAATCTTATCATAATTTCGCGTCATATATCAATAATTCTCTTTAAATTACGTGCATTGCGTGGGGTTTGCCCCAAGCATAGAAGAAGATGCAACCAGCTAGAGACTGGTGAGCTAGGAACACAACAGAGCATCATACACAACACACACAGGATACAACTACAGAATTCAAAACATTGTTCTTGGTATTACACAACCATTTGCAAATCCCCCACAATTGATAACTTGCAAAGAGAATATATAACATGTAAGCCAACAAGGTCTCGAGAGGGGGGGGGGGGGGGGCACAACCTTTTATAGCCATACAAAGATACAAGGGATCACAAAAATTTTCCATACTCCTACACAGTAGTATAATAAGAGCACAAAGGTATGCAATAATCTCTTCCATTTCAATATAAGCTCATGAATCTAAATGCTCGCCCGACAATACGGGCAGTCCCCACGATTCCGCAGCCAAGGCTCCAAACACGAAAGATGAAATCTATGGTAACAAGGCAAACGTAAAAGGCTCTCGCTCTCCCAAAACCTCTCCAAACATATACAACAGTCCACTGATGCCCTCAGAATATCATCTTTTTCTTGCACATCCTTGAAACTTTCTTGTGTCAAGCTACGGATTTTCTCCCAACTAAGTCCAGGAGGCTTCTTCTTGGTCACATTTCTTCCATGGACATCGAATTCAATCCCCTCTATCGGTGTCTCAATTTCCCAGTCTCGAGGATCTATGATACTACATTCATTATCAACAAAAAATATTCAGCAAAATTATCACAGGCTAAATACCCAAAACATGTTCTTTTAAATAAACTTGAAAGTGCATATAAATACCTTAAACTTTCAATTTGAAACCTTAAGCCATTTTCAATAAAGACTGTTTTACCTTTATACATCCCTTCGATATTTCACCAAAAGTAACAGTTAGGTTTTAAATTGAAAGGTTATGCAATGTATCTGCAACCTTTTTAGTTTAGGACATTTATTGTTACAAGCTTAGGTTATTTATCTGAAAGAAGATGAAAGTAAAGGGTTCTCGTGAAATTTAGCCCATCTCATGAATTCATTGACAGAATCCATGGATGCTTATACGGAGTAAATCTAGATAAGTGGCAGGGGCGAAACCTGTTTTCTGAAAGAGAAATGCCATGTAGTCTCTCAAGAAGTCTTGCTCTTGCTTGCATCACAGTATTAGGAAGCCGTTCGTCTCTTTGACCATTTCTGATTGAGGATAAGTGGTTCGTAATTGTTCCTCCACTGCTGTGATTGCCTGTTCTTGGATTGTTAGGGCTGTTATTATCTTGTTGAAGCAGTTCATGTTCCTGAACAACACAAAAGTTAACTAAGATGATTATCCACTGCCACCACCAGCAGAATCACCAGAAGTCCCAAGTCTCCTCTCTCATCATTATAGGCCCGGCTAAGCAAAAGCTCTCGAGCCATGAAAGCTTTAGGAAAACGTTGGCTCGCCTCAATGGTATATCAATAATAACAAAAAGTCTAATTACTTCAAAATCACCTATCTAGATTAAGATGGTCAAAATACAAGATAATATCAAAAGTTCCAGAACCTATGAAGAAGCACAGGAACGAATACGGAAATTGATACGAGTATGAACACATACATGGAACACGACAAATTTGTAAAAAGGACACAGGGATACAACTATCTTATCTATTATACATTTAATTATTTATTATAAACAAAACATAATAAACTACAAGAAGAAACATTATTGGTATAACTTTAAACGCACAATAAAAACAAATTTCTTTGAGCACAAACAACTACATATATGAAACTAAAAGTCGAGCACACAAGGATACAATTTATAAGAGAAAGCAAACAAAATATTAATTCTTTCTAACTGGAGCCGACTTTCATACAACCAAAATCATCATTTGCATCAATTTGGACCTTTCCTCCTAGCTCTAGTCTGTTTTGAGAGAGATTTACAATATTTAATGTTGTTGTATCCTTGTAGTTACCAATATTCTTTACATATATTTCTACATTCTTATTGCTCAACCCACTATGTGGACACAATTAATTTGTACAAAGGAGGACACAAGGATACAATTATCATATCTATTAATACATTTAATATTATAAACAAAATATAATAAACTACAAAATGAAACATTATTGGTATAACTTTAAGAGCACAATAAAAACAAGTTTCCTTGAGCACAAACAAATACACATATAAAATTAAAAGCAAAGCACACAATAATACAATTTATAAGAGCTAAAGCAAACAAAATATTAACTCCTAACTGGAGCCGACTTTCATACAACCGACATCATCATTTCCTTTACGACTAACTCTAGTCTGTTTTGAGAGAGATTTAAAATATTTAATATCTGATCCTTGTAGTCGCCAAAAATCTTTACATATATTTCCACATTCTTATTCCTTAACCCGCTATGTTATGTATAAGTGTTGAACATAACCAATTTAGGCCAACACTACCTAAGTGTGCCAGATACGATATTCGGCGGAGTGTCCAAGTATCCAATACGTGTCGAAAACCGACACAGCGAGCAAATAGAAGTGTCTGTATTTCCTAGTCCATAACTCATATGGTAGACTTGGGCAATTTCGCATTTTCCTCAACTTTTCTTTAACCTTGTTAGTAGTTGCTACCTAAAAGTTGAAGGGCAACTGAATATTTGACAATACATTGCATAAGATAAATCTTTATGATTGAAATTTTTTCCTTCTGTTCCTCAGCAAAAACAGATATTTACCATTAAATTAATACAACATAAAAAAGCCATCGAATTCAGCGGGTCTTAATTAAGAGCCATTTCTTCAATTCCATCCAACAACTTTGCAATCCCAAATTCCCTTGGCAGTATTGTCGAGAGCACAACATTGAAAGGAAACCTCCATTCTGTCATAGCATGATAATTTAGTAAATGAAGATTTGATAACCTCTCACCATCCACTTGAAAATTGATACCCTTTTCGCTAACAATAATTTCATTCTTTATCATTGATTGATATACATTCAGAGATCTAAATTTCAAAGGATGATCTCCTATCTACTAATCCATTCAAAATCGAATCGTTTTACTATTACAAAATACCTAACGACGACCAATAAAGAATAGCGTCCCATCTACAGCCATATTGTTCCACGTCATATTAATTCCTATACTCAATGTTGAAAAATGCATTTTGTGTGGTCGCATATGCAACCGCATATGCGAATGCGCCCATCGGCACATGAAAACGAGTGGTTTTCTTGGTATATACAGTGAAAAAGTTTGCCTTGATGCATATAGATTGTTATGCGGCGGACGCATATTGCGCATAGAAAATTAAGGTTGAGTTGTGTCATGAAACGGGTAGGGTTTTATTATACACGTATCCAAAACCTAAACACAATAACTTAATACCTCTATAAAACCTCTCCAAAAGACAAATTAACTAATACTACTTATTCCTTCTTTTATCCCCCATTTCAAATTAAGGCTCGTCTTTAACCTCTTCTCCGTTGCTCTCCGGCGAAAACTCTGGCGAAACTCCGGCAAGACATCGCTTTTTTAGAGAAGAAAACTTGAGAAAGCTCTTTAGCTTCTTTTTCTCAACAAAAAAAATGTTTTTATTCAATTTTCATGTTTATTTTTTAAAAACCCTATAACTTTATGTATCTAGACATTTTTCTCAACAAAAATTGATTACTTAATAATTAAAAAATATTCATTACATTCAAATTATGGGCACTATATATTTTGAACATATGTTTAACATTTTTTCTATATTCTTATTTTTGTTTTTTACCGTTAATTTTTTTTTGGATTTTTTAATTTAAATAATGCAAATCGTATATGCGATGCATAATCGCTTATGCGCTATGCAATCCTTGGACGTATGAAAACGCATATCGCATCTCATAACATTGCCTATACCAAGTTACACCGATATTTTTGTCGTAAAATTATAGGATTTCCAATATATGGCCCAAGGCACATTATCATTGTTCGTGTGTGTATATATGAGAATAATGGAGGAAATAGGCCCTAAAAGGCTTTTTGCGTTAGGTGGCGTCAAAAATTACACTCTCCACCGTTTTATTCGACGATCGGCACCGGCCATCTTGATCTTCATCGTCTAATATGTCGATACACCATATTTCATGTGATTCTAACACCTTTCCACCGTTGATTTAGTAATGTAAATAGTCGTCGAATAAAACGGTGGATGGTGTATTTTTTGATGCCACCTAACGCAAAAGGCCTCATAGGGCCTCTTTCCTCCATTATTCTCTCTATATGTGTGTTGTTTAATTGAAATATCATTAATTTTGCAACTATCCAATACAAGAGCAACAAATATCGAAAACGCGTGAAAATTGACGTATCCATTAATTTGGTAATGTGATCAAGATGAATGACGCTGATTAACCAAAAAAATGGTTTATATTGATTGAATGAGACAATCTCTGGAAATTCTCGGATAATAACATTCTCGAGAACATTACATATGCATACGTATGTATACGGATATGTATGCATATACATACATGCATATATGTATATACATGCAAACATTCATATATATATATATATATATATATATATATATATATATATATATATATATATATATTCTTATTATGGTTCATGTCATAGAATGTGACAAAAGAGATCTAGGTTCCATCATCCAAAAGAATGGGGAGATCGATAATGATGTTAATCAAAGGATCCAAGATGGTTGGTTGAAATGGAGGAGTGCAACAGGGATTTTATGTGATCGTAACTTTCCGTTAAAATTGAAAGGGAAGTTTTATCGGAGCGCTATTCGGTCTGCCTTATTATATGGTACAGAATGCTGGGCTCCTAAGAAGCATCATACACAGAAGATGCACATAGCGGAGATGTGCATGCTTCGTTGGATGTGCGGTAACACTAGAAAAGATAAGGTGTGAAATGAGAATATTCGTGCAAAAGTTGGTACAGCACCTGTGGAGGAGAAGATGCGGGAAAACCGGCTAAGATGGTTTGGTCATGTGCGACGCAGACCTATGGAAGCACCGGTTCGACGAATAGATACTCTCGATATGGGCAATGACAAAAAGGCAAAAGGAAGACCGAAGAAAACATGGATGGAGGTGATACGAAACGATATGGTTGCCAAAGGACTCGATGAAAGTATATTGTTCGATAGGAGTGAGTGGAGGCGGAGGATTCATGTGCTGGACCCGGCGTGATTCTCATGTTGGTTCATGTAGCCTACCCCATATGCTTGGGAAAGGCTCAGTTGTTGTTGTGTGTCTGTAAGTGTGTAATCTACTTTCTCCTTGAAAATGAAAAAAAAAACGTTCTTTATGCATGCAAGGGTAAAACGATGGGCAAATAATGTAATTATTCACAGGGCATAACTTAAACTAAGTTATGCCCTTGGGAATAAATTAGATGTTCGGCACGATTATTTACATATTATACTTCTAATTTCTATCTGTTTTTGTTTACGAATAAGTGCTACTAAGTTATTTTGTTGCATGCAGATAAAAGGATTCTGAGAGCTAGTGATGGAATTGTGTGCAAACACTTTACTTACGGACTCATTGAAAATACTGGATTTCGGATTATTCAAAGTGCATCAACACACCTCAAATACCTGAAACAAATCCTCAACACTTTTGACATCCTAAAGCAGCCACAAGACCATAGGACAAAGCCCATAGCTCAATTCCCTCAATGCACCACCGGGGACGGTCTTTCTACCATCGGGGACGGCCAAGTGGAGCCCATTTGGGCCCGACACTTTGGTGGCTTCTTGTCGGGGCTTGCCTAGCGCTTCACCAATGAAATCATTTATTTACCCCAATATATACAGTAGATTCCAAAGAGGTTAAGGAGTTGGATATTTTGGGTTAAAATTGTATAGTTCTTCCTCTTTGAAGCTCTTTATTGGAGAGCTTGTAAAGAGGAGGTTCAAGTTGTACTTCATGATGTAAATCAAATCCTTTTAATTGTTAATAAACTTGATTTCCTTTTAATATTTGTGTTTTCTTTTCAATATTTCTTTGTTTGCATTTCTTACTTGCTCTTTATATCATGCACTTCATTACCATGCTCTTGTTGATTCATTTACTTGTAATGTTTGAGCAGTGTTATTGACTTGGGTAAGGAAGAGTATTGATGATAAATGGCAAAGCCTTCTTTCATTCTCTCTTGATCTATTGTGTGCTTAAATATGAATTCAATTTTAAGAGTGCCAAGTGTTTGATGATTTGCTTGATAGGGAATGTAGCTTCTATGGATGGTCTTACCTCCTCTAGCATATGCCCTATACTTACAAACTCTCACTTTAGCAATGTTAAGGTTGAAATCAAAGCTTAGTATTGAAATTGATAAATGTTTGATGAAATGTCGTATAGAGTATGGAGCATGGATTGTAAGGGTTTTTCCTTCCCTAAGCATACTCTATGATGGTTATATCAACACTTAACAAGTTCAAGGCTAAGCATTTTATGATTTGCTACTCATTTTACAATTTCGATTAAGTTGTTGTATGCTTTGCAAACCAATGTGTTTAGTTTTGATGCTTCATGCTTCATGATTTGGTTGTAATGAGGGTACGTTGTGATCGAGAGAGTAAAGGGTATTGTCGCGATTCATTCATTCGAACCGGAGCCTTTTGCCTTTTGCCTTTTCTTTATTTTCATATTTTCAAATACGTGACAAAACCCTTTTCCTAACACTTTCTTTTGAACCCGCCTTAACGATTCTTAATCTTCATCTCTCCGTGGATAGACCCGTACTTACCGACTCGCTACAAACAAGCCGTGCACTTGCGATTACTGCATTTTAAAACGAGACTTTGCTCGCGTGCACGCATTTCAAACTTACATTCATCTTTCATAAAACATGCACGAGTAAAATCTCAACAAGCTTTTGACTTAGGGAGACGGTGGTTATTAGGCGTTGTCATTCGAGTTCATTCTTGTAGATACAAAACTAACCAAAAACAGAAAACAAAACAAAAATTTCTAAAAAAAATTCGAATACAAAAATTTCTTTGTTTTCTATTTGCTCTCTGACTTTGGGATATGCTAGTATTCTGCCATGCAAAATTTAATACAGAGGACATGAATAGACTACTGAATGAACATGGATCAATCTGCAAAAAGCCAGAAACTTAAGTATTGAGTTTTGCCGTCTTCGACAGTTCTTGTGTTGAATTGGTGCTCCAGATTGAATCATATTGGTTTATGTTATTTTATTTTTCATATTTTGTTATTGAATTTGATTTTGAATCAAATACTTGTGTTTGGACTGAAACGTCACTTTGCACTTAAATTTTTTTGATGTTATGTGATTTCAGTCGAGGAGATCACATTTTAGGAGTTTGTGCTTCAAGTTCCTTGTGGCAAGCAGCGCACACACAGACGGGAAGTCGAAGTGGGGGTACAGTGCCAAAGACACGGGGCAGATAGGCCTTGATCAAAGCAAAGAGGCAAACAGCGATACATTCGTGAACTAATTATCGAGAAGGGCTTCTTATCCAAAACCTTTTGTAACATCTCTTTACTTTTCTCCTTAAACATGTCGCATCCACTATCATCTATCTTTCGTCATCTATCTTCTGCAGGTTTTCTTTGCAATCATGCTGCCAAACAAGAGCACTAACCGTATTTGTTGTAGATATGCACTAAAATTAAAAACGAAAAAAAAGACTTGTGTGTGAATGTTGAATTGCTTTGTCTTTAAATTTGTTTGCCCATTTGCATCTTTAATAAGAATTTAAGAGCAAGAGACCCACAAGATAAGGTAAGGGATTTCATCACCCTATCCTTGGCCCCACAAATCATAAAACGAGCATATTGCATACCCGCAGTAATTAAAATCAATTCGACTCGGTCTTTAAGGACTTCACACCAATAGTTCAAGTTAACATTGTTTAAAATCTCAACAGTTTCTTATTCGAAGAGGTGTCTAGGTAAGTATTCAAGACGCAACCGCCGAAAAGAGTGAAGGTATATTTAATTTAGGAATTTCACGAAAGCGTTGGAAAACCTCCCAGATCTCTCGCACCGGGCCTTTAGATTAGTACAATCTTGAGTTTGATTTTCGACACTATTTTACTTCACAGTCAGGTTCTTAAACAGGTCTAGTGATTTAGCATAACATAGACTGGTAAGGCTGTGATTTTTCTTTCTTTTTTATGATTTAGTGTGAATATTGTAGATATGGATGACACACATTTTAATCCGGTTCTTTACAATCCATATTCTTTTGTTGACCAACACCTTCATCCCCAATCTTTTTGTTCCAATTGTAAAGATACCTCCCACATTTTTGAAAACCGTCCTTTCTTGGGATGCAACCGACCAAATCCTTATTGGAATCAAGGCATTCGCCAACAATTACAAACATGCCAAAATGTTGACATCGATCTGCCACCCACTTCCAACTTGAAACAAATGATTGAAGACTTAGAAAAAGATGTTTACCAATTTTCTGCTTTGACACAACCATCATCATCTGAAACAACTTTCACATTTGTAGGAGTTGATAGTGAGATAGACACTAGGTTAACCACTTTAAAGAAAAGCTTGGAAGTTTTGATAGAAATCGAATCTCAAACAGCATCGACTCTGGCAATGTTTATTCAAAATTCGGAACAATTGTTTCTTCCTAATAGCAATCCTTGGCTAGACTCGGACGAACAAAGTAGAAGAACTAGCTGTCAAGATTTTCAAGAGTGAGCAAAGTACACTACTTAGTCAAACCGAACCAGACAATAGCGAAATCTTTCATCTAGAAAACCAACCGAGTGAGTTGCATGATCAATTTTTCTTTAATGATATCATAGATGAGGATACAATTTTCGATTTGACCGAGTGTTACATGAACGAGCTAGAAACCCTTCGAGTCAGTCTAACACCAACCTTCAGAATTTCGATACACCAATTTGTCCTCCGACGATTATTAATTACGAGGATTTTATTGATGAAATTTCTGAAGACAAGACTCTTGACCCGACTGGCTATTACACTGAAATTTTCGAGGAAACTTATTGCTTTGATGGATATGGTTTGGATATAATGTTTGAGGAAATTAATACGGGACCCACATCCTTAGTTAGAACGATCGATGAAATTTTAATGAAACTTTTGAGTGGGAACCTACATTTTTTGACGACATAAACTAGCCCATGAGTCAGTATGAGGATATTGATTTGAGAGATGAGAGATGTGATTTTGTTGAAAAGACAATTGTAAATGAGTATAGGGAGAAAGCCAACGTTGACGATTGTTGTTTCGCGTCGAGTTTTGAGGAGATTTTCGGGAATGAACTTGATTTTCTCGATGAGTTTGTCGCATTTACGTTAGGAACATCCTGGGGACATCATCTTTGATGAACTTTTTATTGATGAACTTCAAATTCTAAACAAACTAAACCCACCTTGCTTTGCACATAAATTAGGATCATCCATGCCGCTCATTTGACTCCCTCAAAACTTCATCTTCTTCGTCAACGTTTTCTAATCTCTGCATCCACGCACCCATTTCTGTCACTAACATCGAAACACAACAGTTACTGTTTATTTTTCTTTGAGCCATATTTGTATTGTGTTTTACTAGTCTTGGTCCATATTTGTGTTGTGTTTTACTAGTCTTGGTCGTATAGAGACAGAATTTTCGAATGGCTGGTTTTAATTCATGGACTAACACAAGCCCCGAGGTATAGTTCTTCCCCTTTGTACATAACATTTTGTTAAAATTTTCTTTTTCTTCCACATACCCTGCACTTTACACTGCTTGACACGACAGTGAGGACACTGTCATAGGTACGGAGGAGGGTTTGTATAGTTTTTCTTTTATTTTTAACTCATTTGATCTAGTTAACGTAGTCTAAATGTGCATCCAAAAGGTCTTAAGTTGATATGACGAGAACTGTTGAAACCCTAGACTAAAACTTTGTTCTGAAAAACACATCGAATCTATTTAAGTAAATATACACCCTACATAACTCACGCGAACGTATCTAAAGTCTAGAAATATTAAGGATAACTTGATGTGGTTAAGTTGAAGTATCTCTATACAAAGTCCTATATAAGAAAATAAAATATAAAAACTAAAAAAGTTTAGAATTGTGGTGGCCTAGATTTACTCAAAAAATTAAGTCCGCGGGATGGTTTATCACCTAATACCCCTAAGTGGTCTGGTTCAGGGAACACTGACCCAAAGCTTATCATGGGTATTCTAGTTAGCTTAACAAGACCAGACACAAAAAAAGGAAAAAGAAAAATGTAAATAAATAAAAGTCGTGTTTTATGGCCTAGGATTTATTGAGTTATTAATCCTTCCGGGATGCTTTATCACCTGATGACCTAAAGTCATCTGACTTGGGAACCATCAGCACAACACAACACTTGCTATGAGTCCTAGAAAGCCTAATAAAACACGGCAAATAAAATAAAACTTGTAAATAAACTGCAAATAAAAGACTGGGTATATAAAGATGCGGAAACGAGACCCTCTAGTTTGAATGGAAACTTATAGTACCGAAAGATGCATACACTTACATGTAGGGGTATATGATCGAGAATATGTTACGTGGGGTGAAGAATAGGAGCTAATGTTCTCTTTCTAGGGTGAATACGATATTCGCGTCTTAACAAAAAACCCTAAGAATAGCTTTTAGATATTCACGACTAACAAGATCACGGATTTTGTGGGTAGCATCTGCTGAAAACCTTCACGAGACAAAACTCGTTCTCTAGGGCAACCTATATGTTTAACGGCTTGTTGCACGCGCTAAGTGCAATCGTGACGCCTACGACAATGAGCTAGGACTTTTCTTTTCTTTTTAGATTTTGTTTTCCTCGAGGACGAGCAAAATATAGGTTTGGGAGTATTTGTTCGGCAATGTTGAAAGTAAAAAAATAAATGATTGGACTTTAAAGATGGTCCCATATTGGAAACAACAAAAGAAACACATAGGTATAAAATATAAAATGGGTCATACCTCAACAAGGCTTGAGTCTTATTGTTGGAACTCACTTATCATTAAAAACTCATGCGTAAAAAGCCATCAATCCTCCAACTCTTCTCTAATTTTATACTCTACTCTACTTTAAAAATAACGTTAACATGGTATCAAAGTCAATGGCTCGATCCAAAACTGACTCGACAATACTACCAAGTGTTGTACTTTTCACGTGACAACCACACCAAAGAAAAAAAATGATGGTTACATGTGAGAGGGGTGTTGAAAGAAAAAAAAACCAAATGATGGGTCTTTAAAGATAGTGCAACATTAGAAACAAGAAAAGAAACATATTGGTCTAAAATATAAAATGAGTCGTACCTCAACAAGGCTTGAATCTTATTGTTGGAACATACTTATCATTAAAAGCCCATACGTAAAGGCCATCACTCCTCCAACTCTTCTCTAATTTTAAACTACACTCTACTTTAAAAATAATTTTAACAGGCATGATTATTTGCATATTATACTTCTCATTTCTATCCGGTTTTTTAAGAATAAATGCTACTGAGGTATTTTGTTGCATCTGTGCAGATAGCAGGATTCTGGGAGCTAGTGATGGAATTGAGTGCAAACACTTGACTTACTAACTTATCGAAAATAGTAGATTTCGGATTATTCAAAGTGTATCAAAGCACCTCAAGCACCTGAAACAAATCCTCAACGCTTTTGACATATCCAAAGATAACCACAAGATCATGGGACAAAGCCCATAGCCTAACTCCCACATTGCACCGTCGAGGATGGTCTTTCTGCCATCGGGGTCGGCCAAGTGGAGCCCATTTAGGCCTGACACTTTAGTGGCTTCTTGTCGGGGCTTGTCTACCGCTCTTTCACCAATGAAATCATTTATTAACCCCTATATATACAGTAGATTCCAAGGAGGTTAATGAGTTGAATATTTTGGGTTACAAATTGTATAGTTTTTCCTCCTCTTTGAAGCTCTCAATTGGAGAGCTTGTAAAGGGGAGGTTCAAGTTGTACTTCATGATGTAACTCAAGTCCTTCTAATTGTTAATAAACTTCATTTCCTTTTAATATTTGTGATTTCTTTTCATTATTTCTTTGTTTGCATTTCCTATTTGCTCTTCATATCATGCACTTCATTACCATGCTTTTATTGATTCATTTCCTTGTAATGTTTGAGTAATGTTATTGGCTTGGGTGAGGGGGAGGATTGATGATGAATGGTAAAGCCTTCTTTCAATCTCTTTTGATCTATTGTGTGCTTAAATATGAATTCAATTTTAAGAGTGCCAAGTGTTTGATAATTTGCTTGATAGGACATGTAGCTTCTATAGATGGTTTTACCTCCTCTAGCATATACCCTATACTTGCACACTCTCTCTTTAGCAATGTTAAGGTTGAAATCAAAGCTTAGGATTGAATTTGATAAATGTCTGATGAAATGCCTTATAGAGAATGTAGCATGGATTGAAAGAGTTTTTCCTTCCCTAAGCATATGCTCTATAATGGTTATATCAACACTCAACAAGTTCAAGACTAAACAACTTATGATTTGCTTCTAATTTTACAATTTCGATTAAGTTGATGGTGTATGCTTTGCAAACCGTTGTGTTTAGTTTTGATACTTCTTACGTAATGATTTGGATTGTAATGAGAGGATATGTTGTGATCGAGAGAGAGTATAGGGTATTGCCACGATTAATTCATCTGAACCGGCGCTGAGGCCTTTTACCTTTTCTTTATTTTCGTATTTTCAAACACGTAAAAAAAACCTTTTCCGAAAACTTTTCTTTTGAACCCGTCTTAACGATTCTTAATCTCCGTCTCTCCATGGATCGACCCGTACTTGTCAACTCGCTACAAACGAATCGTACACTTATGGTTACTACATTTTAAAATGAGACTTTGCTCACGTGCATGCATTTCAAACTTACATTCATCTTCCATAAAACGCGCGGGTAAAATCTCAACGCTTTTCATATATATATATATATATATATATATATATATATATATATATATATATTTCAATTAGGATCCTATCGGAAGAATTTGGAAACAAATACTTCCCACCTTTTCACAGTTAGATTAACTTTGGTATTTATGCATTCAATTATGTTATATTTGGTAATAAATGAAAGGTTTATTCATAATTATTAGCACGCATCCCAAATTTAATCTAATGGTGAAAAAGTCTGAAGAATTTATTTCCAAATCCTTCTGATAGGATCTATATAGGAAAGGTGTTGATATATAAATATATATATATATATATATATATATATATATATATATATATATATATACACGGGTGTATGCGTGTGTGTGTATATCACCATCTTTCCTATATATGTATATATACATATATATACATACATATATATGGGAGTGATCTGTTGCAACCTGGCTTACACAATAAGAAAAACATGAACTCTTAAACGACGCAAGATTTGAACGATCCAAACCATTGACCGTCTAATCTATATTATAAAATGTTTATCTATGAAATATCAGAAGATTTGGATGCATCTAACTCATGTATCAAATGGGTGAAAAAATGAACGTCTTTTTGATAATAGAACATAAAATTCATTAGATGCATGGATTAGAGGCATCCAAATCTTCTGATATTTCATATATAAACATTTTAGTTAATGGATTAAACGGTGAACGGTTTGGATCGTTGTAATCTTGTATCATTTAGGAGTTCACGTTTTTCTTATTGTGCAACCCGGGTTGCAACGGATCACTCCCCTGCACACACGGGTTTGATCACTCCCCTACACACATTATACTACATACACACATACAAATACAAACATTTACACATTAAATACATATACATATAAAACACAGACACATACATAAATATACATATATATGCATATATACACATACATATAAAATGTATACATATATACATATACATATCTCTATTATTATAAGCCTTTATAAGGCAAAAGGAAGGGGATAATTTAATTTGAAATTGATTGGTGAAGTGGTTTCTTATTTTTTCAGAGAAATCAAACAAAAAACACAATTGTTTTATGGATAAGTCATTTAATTAAAGGCCACGTAATTATTATTTTGCAAACGTGATGTACATAATTAAATTTTCGCGTCATTATTATTTTACAAGTGTGATGCATGTAGTTAAATTAATAAAGAAATTTGGCATACTAATTTCTATAATTACGTGCAACCCACTGCCAAAAAAACGCTAGTACAAGTATACGAACACACACACATGCATATATATGTATCTATGTATATACATATACATATATACACTTAAATACACACACATATATACATATACGTATATACACATTCATATATACGGACACAAATACATATATACAGATACATAATCCTAAGGCGAGATGCTTAACCCGTTAGCTACAACACTGCACATGTCGATAGACATAACAAGTTTATAGTAATGGTTGATATCGACTAAAAATTAAAATGATTTTGAGCTTGGTATTTCCATGCTAGGATACTGGGTTAGTGACTAAATAATTTTGAAACAGTGATTAGGTAGTAAATAGGGGGCTTTAAATGTAAAAAATTATACAATAATTAATAGAAAGAACATAGTTTTCTATTCTGAAATTCAATCAAAAATTCCAACAATCATTCCAAAAAACCAAGTAATAGAAAACAAAATATAAAGTTGGTCATTTTATATTAAGGTTCGGCAAAGTAGCTTTCAGTTTTGAATCTTAGCTTAGTGACGCTTGTTGCAACTGACAGACTCTATTGGACTAGATCTTGAATTAGGCCCCTCAATTAGGTATTAACCATTGAATAAATTATCGGTAATCTCGGTCGATCTATCGGCCAATATCTCGTTATTCGTAAGTCACCATATTGATATGTATCATTATCAATAATTCTCATTTGAGCTCAATATTGACCGATATTTCAAATATCAGCCGATACGTATCATCCCAATATCAAACGATATGAATCAATTAATTGTGTATTTTGTTTATTTAATAAATCGGGTTACTTGGGAATTAGGTAATGGGTTAGGGTTAATTGTGTATTTTGTTTATTTAATAAATTGGGTTACTTGTGTATTTTTTGAATTTTTGCATGATTTATCTTGTTTTTGCATGTACATTATAATACATTTAATGCATCTATGATAGATGATAGTTTAAGATTTATCATAATTATTTACTTATTAAATTTATAAAATAAATTTATATAACGTTTGATGTAGACTAGATCGATATCTAATATGTATAGGAATATCCGATATAATACTCGATATGCCCGATATCGATATCGATATCTCTGAACGTTCGATATGAACCTATATCGCTGCGATATCGTACGTCCGCGATTCGATATTAAAAGCAGTCATCCGATGCGAATACGATATCTGATATTTAATACATTGTAACAAACGCACGCATGATATGTATCAATCATTAGGACGCCGGATAGAACGTTTGGTCAGGCATGATCTATGTAGTCTGTATCTTTTCATTCTAGTTATTAGGGATCAACCATGTGCCCCACAATTATGGCCTTTATGATTCCTCTCATCTAGGTAAGTCCTTAAAAAGTATATGTGAACTATCTCAAATCAAAACGTTGGATCTATTAAGAGGGAACTAGCATACAAATGTGTTATTGAATAAATCATATGCTACCGATAGGAGTACATCTCCAAAGTCGGTGCTCCACGAAAGTCACCTATCAGATTTGTTTCTACCGTATTAAACCTAATTCGTGGGAGTAACCCGACACTTAACAATTGAACCTAATTCGTAGGAACAACTCGACACTTAGACTGGTTAGGCTCCTACCGTCCGTGACCTCCTTTATGCGCTTAACCCCATACACTCTCGATGAGTCTAGGTTTGCTCTCTTTGGATAGATCCTTTCGTGGACTTTTTATAATCGCTGAATGGCATAACTCGTCGGGCCTTTAGCCTTATAATTGTAAAAGCCCTTCTAGTGAGCTTTTTATAGTCTCACGTCCGATATTGGCATCTTACCCACTTCAAATAATGGCATGCACGCCACGCACTTGGCCTTTTATATTTTGCAACTTCACATATCTCATACAATTTTCAGTTTCCATAATACCCGACATTTAAGAGGAAAGTAAACTAAATGTAGCATATTACTATGAATCAAAATGCACCATATGTAATTTTAGTGTTTCATGCTCATTGGCATAAAATGCTAACATATTTATAAATGTTGTTGCAGAAATAATGCAATAGGATGATAACATGCTAGTTTAGGTTAGATAACGTAAACCGTTCTATAGAACTCTTTTGTTTGACAATCTAAGCGTAGTGCTTCTTGTTGACACTTGTGTCATATGATCTTTTGTTTTGATCATTCAGAATAAAACTATATTTAAAGAATTCATATGTTAATAACGACGTTTCCAAGTTCTTAATATGAGTATAGCTAGCACAACACTTCAACATCAAGCAGTGCTTGCCTTCAATAAGATTCGCGCTAAAAAACATTGATATGGTATGAATACTTAACGAAAGCAAAGAACGTGACGCAAGCTTTATCAAGAAACAAAGACGTCTTAAAATAACAATTCAAGGAAATGAAGACCGAAGAAAAACCGAGTTAGAGAATATAGTTTTAAGTTCTTTATTAAATCTAGTGTAGATCTCACAAGATAAGAAACCACTTTCCAACATATTTCTATCCTTCGGATGTCTCATCTTTGTTCCGTTGGAATTCAAACTGTTCAATTTTCAAAACTGATATTCAAAACTAGTCAGACTGCAGACGTCTGGTTAAGAAATTTTGAATCACCAGACGTCTGGCACAAACATCTGTAGAACGAAATTTCTATTTTTCAACACTCTATTGCTATTCATAAGACGACTCAACAGACGTCTCCTGAATACATTTTTGAACTGCAGACGTCTGTACCAGACGTCTGCTAATAGAAATTTTCAATATATCGGTTTTTGTCTCTCAAAGAAGACGAATGGCACACGGACGTCTCCTTAAGGAATTTTTGAACCAGACGTCTGTCATGGCCGTTTCTGGCAAGTATTTTTCTGTTTGAATTTTCAAATAAACGAGTGTTTACGCCATTTTGTTTCCAAACCGTTTCCAACTGTCAATAACTGTTTTTAGCGGTTATGATTCTGTCCCAGTAGCAACCCCTACCATTGCTATAAATACCCATGAGATAAAACGCTTTTCTTCATCAAGAATACATTCATTGATCAATCTTTTAAGAAATTCTTGTTCTTGTGCCTAAATTTTTCACTCTTTTCATTTCCTCAAGAGCCTAAACTTTCGGTAATCTCTCAAATCAATTCTCGTGTCTAATTGGTATTAATCTTTTGAGATCGTAGGAGTGAGAGTGAGGATCAAGATATGATCATTGTAAACGATTGTAGGTCCTTAAAGAAAGTTCGATATTCTTCCCTACGACAGAAAGAGTCTCTCATTGCTTGAATTGTGGATTCGAGTGGAAAAAGGAGTTTTTCCTAATGAATCGCGGATTCGAGTGGAAAGAGAGTTTTTTCTAAGGAATTGCGGATTCAAGTGGGAAAAAGGAAAGGTGATCCTAAGGAGAAGGGTTGTGTTCTTCACATTAAAAAAATAGTGGAAATCCTAAGAAGTGGTCTCAGACGGGGAATAGCCACTGGAAGTGGTGAACCCTAGTCAACAATTTTCTTGTGTTTACATTGCTCTTTACTCTAATTTTCTTTTGTATTGTTTTGATTATTGCAACAAATTTCATTATTTAACTTGTTTAGATTATTCCGCAGAAACTTGTTAATCAAAACACAATTAAATAATTAACTTTTAAATTTGCCATAGAACACTTAGGAATCTTATTCACCCCATTCTAAGGTATTTTCAATCAGTATCAGACCTGCTCGTATTTTAAAGATTAACATCTTGAGTTTTTTATACTATAATGGCAAATCAATTAGAGGGACAATCCACCACACGACCTTCACTTTTTAACAGCACAAACTTTCAATTTTGGAAAACTAAAATGAGAATATTTTTACAATGCATTGACTTAGAAATACTATATATATTACACACCCTATATAATTCCTACTACACGACCCTATTCTGACACTGATAAACGTTCCATGACTTTAAATGTAAAAGTCATAAACATCCTTCATTTCTCACTTGTTCCAGAATAATTCAATAGAATTTCTATATGCCAAACGGCACATGATATATGGAACACACTTAAAACTACACATGAACGGACTAATCAAGTAAAATAAAGTAAAATAAATCGTCTCATACATGAATATGAAATGTTTTCACATGAGACGATTGATTCCATGTACTCTTAATAACATAGTAACCGAATTATTTAATTTAGGAAAGATATTTGTAGAAAAATAAAAGAATTATAAAATTTTGTGATCACTAACCATATCTTGGCAGTCAAGAATCACAGCAATAGAAGAAGCAAACGACATGAGTACAATGGGCGTTGATACTCTCATTGGTAAGTTAAAAACCAATGAGATGCAACTTGGAAATATCAAGTTAAAAAAAGACGATCAACGCAAAATCACTCTAAAGGCATCAACAAGCAAGATCAAAGAATCTCATCCATCAAGCGACGACGAGAGTGACAATGAAGAAATGACAAACATTGTAAGGCACTTTAAGAGGTTTCTTAAAAATAGAGGTAATTCTCTAAAGAAACGGTTGAGTTCAAAAAAGGGCTTACGATGTTTTGAAAGTGACAAAGAAGATCACGTAGGCAGATTGTCCGAACCTAAAAGGCAAAAAAGATAAATTCAAATGGAAAAAAGAATCGCAAAGACGCGCCTTTCAAACCATTTGAGATGAATCTGACTCAAGCGAGTCAGAAAAGGAAGAAGTTGCAAACATGTGCTTCATGGCTATAGATGATTAAGTTAGTGATAATATTCTTGATATTAAGAATTTATCTAAAGAAAAATTAGTTAATTTATATTTTTACTTAAAATCTAATTACGATAAATTCACTCTAAATATAAACAACTAAAAGATCGTAATAATAAAAATGATAATCCTATTAAAGTTGAATGTGAAAAATTAATTTTAGAAAATAATGATTTAAAGAAAAAATTAGTCTTAAAAGAAGAATTACATTTAAATACGCTTAATTCAATAGAAACTTTAAAAAATGAAAATTTTGATTTAAAAAGTAATTTGAAATTAAAGATAATATACTTCTTAAATTTACTAAAATTAAAGACAATTTTGACGTCATGCTAGAAACATGTATAAATCATTATAAACGTCATGGTGTAGGTTTTCACGACGATACAAAATATGAAAAACCTAACAAATTTGTTAAAAGTTCAAACACATATAGATATGGTAATAAATACGCTAATGTCACATGTAATTATTGTTGTACTTTAGTACATATTTCTAGATATTGCAGTATAAAATTACTCAACTTAAATATCACTTCATTCCTCCCCCGTGGACCATGAATGAAATGGATTCCTAAGGTCACACCGACTTTATCTTGTTTTGCATAATCCTAAACAACATAGCGAGAAGTGGATCCTTGATAGTGGTTGTTCGAGGCACATGACGGGCAATATCAATTACTTCCAAACGCTATCACGAAAAGAAGGTGGTACAGTTACGTTTGGAGATAATAAGAAGGTAAACATAATCGGTAAAGGTGTTATTTCATTTATTAATGATTCTAATACTGTAACACCCGAGCCCAATACTACTATTTTCTATTATTGGTTGAGCATTAGATATTACTCATTTCATTTATCTTGCTTATTTGGGTCTTACTGTAAAATTTTATCTGGCTAAGTCATTCTGCATATAACAAATTTTAGCACCTAAAATAAAATTGAAAATATTCATCTTGGCCTACTTGACACCCTTAGCCTCGTGGTAGCGTCCGTGCATTGTGTTCTCATCCCGTTCAGTGAAACGGGCGAGTTTGGATGGTTACGTGCACGTGCGTGTGTCCGTTTTGGGAGTATGCTTTTTTAATCATAAAACATTTCATTTTAAAATTTGGAACCCGCTTAAAATCCTATTATTTGAATTTCGAATTTTTGGACCCAACCCGGGCGCAATTTGGAAATGTTTCATTTGGCGCCAAAATCCCAAATTTTAATATTATTAAAACCTTCGCATATATTTTTTCTAACTAATCTGATATCTTACTGTTCATTACCTATCTTTTAAATCTTTAAGTTAACCATATAATATTTTTACATTCTTTTATATCCTTCTCAATTTTTTCTCTCAGCCAATCGCAACCTCTCCTTTAACCCCGTGGGCCCCACTTTCTCTCTCTCCACTTTTTCTCTCATATATCCTCTCGTACTTCTCTTTATCATTCTTTCTCTTCTTCCTTCATGTCTCGTTTCTCATTTTTTTTAACTGTTCTTTTGTTGCCGGAATTCCGTCGTGCCGGTGACGCTTCTCGATGTTCCAGCGAGGTACCCGACCCGTGTGGTTCCTTTGTTCGTCGTTTGGGTTCATTCCGTGAACCGTGCGCCCGTCGCCAGTTTTCCCCGCCGACGGTTAACGTTCCGTTTTCCCGATTCGCGACCCATCAAGGCAAGTTAATCTTGCTACATGCTATATAATTCATTTTATACCTATTTAAATAAATACCATACCTATAGTTTAAATCTAGTGCCCCATGTTTAATTTTATAATGTTTCGATGTTCCGTTCGCATCCGTTTAAATCATATTAAATCTAGATCATGAAAACTTATCTTGTGACATACTAGATTACATTATACTACATCCATATCAATTAAAATATATATCGTCGTAATATTTCTTATTATTATCTTTAATTAGTTTATAATCTGCATTTTATGATATTATATATTTAAAATATTATAGTTTACACATGAAACGTCGTTGAAAAATCGGATATGACAAATCTGAAATTTACTGTACACCTTACCTTATAAAATTCATTATAAATCATAGAAAAATTATTAGTATATGTTCTTTAGTTCGTTACGAAGCTAACTCAGAATACTATAACTCTATAAAATATTTACTTGCAAAATAAATTGTTTAAATAACGTAAAATGCAAATGAAAATGTTTCCAAACTGCTGTCCAGGGAAATTCCAGCAGCAAACTTTCAAGTTCGAATATTCATAACTTTTTGTAGAGACAACCTGAGATGCTTATACTTATAAAACTGAAAACCTTATTGAATTATCTTCGTTTTGGTATAAGACACGTCCCTTTTGGAGAACGTTATTTTTAAGCTATTTTACAAATCAGGGTGACGCTGAATTTCTGAACGGAACTTTCTTGTGCATGTTTAATCAAAACTACTTTTATAGTTATTAATTGCTTTGAATATGCTATCCATATTAATATTTATATCACATATTGCTTAGTTGCACATCCCACATTACCATTTTATAGTTTTATAACTTTTCGGATACCCGTTTGCATCCATCGCATTTAAGATAAATATAATTGCATTCATAGATCACATTACTACATAATAATGTGATATTAACACTCCATATTTAATAAATTGCATCCTAATTAATATTGGAACTATAAATGTAACCCTAATCGATAACTGTGCATCCATATCCTTGAAATTATATCTATTTGCATATCATATTACATGTTCCAGTTTATTGTTCTGATAGTACTCATGCTTGTTTATTTATACACATGTTTATGATAGTTTGATTATGAGCACCCACATGACATCTTGTGCTTCCTGACATGACCTGTTACACTTCCTACTTGACATGACATGGTACCGTACACTCTTGACATGACATGACACCTTTATACATTACCTGGCTTGACCTGATGTACCATGACCCGACCTGTTACCTGATCTCGTGCCTAATGCCAACAAACCTGACATGTTGTCCTCATGGACCATTCCTGTTGTCTATCCAGACAAACCTGCTTTTACCTGATCCTGTGTTGGCATTAGTTCTCGAGTACTGAATACCTGACCTGACACACATAACTTGGGGGTATGGGGAAATCAAAGGTGAAACCGACTTGTAACTCAACAGTTCGATACTTGTTCTGATCAGCCTTACGGGCTCGGCCAGTCCCGGAGTGATGATGCTGACATCACTCGTCCATCCTGCTACTTGTTACTGCCTAGCGGCACGTCTCGGATTCAGCCCCGAGAGTCTTGACCGTGGTCCCGGGCATGCACGGGATACTATTGAGTTACATCGACGAGTCATCAATTGATTTCAAAGACTTTAGAATAGAAAACCTGATAGAACAGTTTAGTTTACCCACTGCACGCTACCCTGTACTGGTATGATTCATATTATTGTTATTCTTGTTGTATTCATGTTTATATTATATTGCCTGCTACACTGTTCATATTATATTACTTGATGACATGACGCGCTGACGTCTGGGTTTTGCATGGCCCAGATTCTTTACCACTGTCGCAGTCCGAGCAGGAGTACTTCAGCCAGCAGGCTGAGCTGTGAGTTCAGTAGTAGTTAGTTTTATTTCCTGCATTTATTTTCTGATGTGAGCCCGCATTATGGGAAACACTTTTCAGTTATTTGTATTGGATCATTTGCTTCCGCATTTATTTATTATTGACTCCTGTTATTCTGGATTATAGACATGTTTTAGATAGTTTCATCTTGTTCTTGATATCTCTACAGCCGTAATGTGACTGTGGATGGAGTTATGTAATTGTGGCTATGATACCGCGGCATAGTTACAATGCGGTACTCTATTTAAGTATCTTGGAGTTCTAGCCTTGACCTTTATTTTGAATCTATCATCATGCTAATGTTGGGTGTTTTGTTATGGCCGATAAGAATTTGAAGACGTACCAGAGGCGTGTGGACGAAGCCGCCATGCTTGGAGTGATAAGAGGAATGCTGGAGAATCAAAAGAGACAGACTGAGCTGATCCAGCAATAGCAGATTCGTTTCAGGAAGGTTTGCAGATCGTTCAGCAGTCTGTAAACAACGCTGGAGCTAAACCAGTTAACCGAGTAGGGACCGTGGCAGATTTCAGACGTTTGGGGTCCATCTACATTCACTGGTTTGGAGGAGCCATTGTCAGCCGAGCAGTGGCTAGTTGACACGGAGAATTTACTGATTGCGGCACAGATTCCAGTTGACAAAAGAGTTGATGTGGTGCGCATTCAGCTAGTGAATTACGCCCGAGAGTGGTGGCTTGTGGAAGAGACCCGCTTACCCAAGCCGATCAGTTGGGCGGAGTTTGGTAGCATGGTTGGCTATGTCACTTGCCCAATCTAGCGCACTCTGGGAAGCGGGGCGTGACATGGTTCTTTTGGTATCAGAGCCATAGGATAGTCGGGTTGATTCTTTTGTAGTTGGGTATTGTACCCAATACACGAATCAGAATACCCGTGTTTTGGAAACATGTCCTGCCACCTTGACCGTTTTACCATTCTTGAATCACATTCTTCCTGATTATATCTTTTACGATGTGCAAACTTCCTTTGCATATCGATTCGAAAACCTGATTCCTTGTTATCTCTAGGACTTAGGTGACTTGGATCGAGTTATGTAATTGTGGCTATGATACCGCGGCATAGTTACAATGCGGTACTCTATTTAAGTATCTTGGAGTTCTAGCCTTGACCTTTATTTTGAATCTATCATCATGCTAATGTTGGGTGTTTTGTTATGGCCGATAAGAATTTGAAGACGTACCAGAGGCGTGTGGACGAAGCCGCCATGCTTGGAGTGATAAGAGGAATGCTGGAGAATCAAAAGAGACAGACTGAGCTGATCCAGTAATAGCAGATTCGTTTCAGGAAGGTTTGCAGATCGTTCAGCAGTCTGTAAACAACGCTGGAGCTAAACCAGTTAACCGAGTAGGGACCGTGGCAGATTTAAGACGTTTGGGGTCCGTCTACATTCACTGGTTTGGAGGAGCCATTGTCAGCCGAGCAGTGGCTAGTTGACACGGAGAATTTACTGATTGCGGCACAGATTCCAGTTGACAAAAGAGTTGATGTGGTGCGCATTCAGCTAGTGGATTACGCCCGAGAGTGGTGGCTTGTGGAAGAGACCCGCTTACCCAAGCCGATCAGTTGGGCGGAGTTTTCTAAGAGTTTCCTGGAGAAGTGCTTCCCGTGGACTACACGGGAGGAAATGGAAGAGAAATTTATTGGGCTGAGGCAGAATGGAGCACCCGTGGACGTGCATGCAGCAGAGTGGACGAGACTCAGTAGTCTCGCTGGACCTTTAGTCGCCAACGATGCAGACAGGGCAGGAAGGTCCATGCGCAGATTGGATGTGGACATCCAAAGGCAGACCGTCTCCCTGGGTTTGACCACTTTCTCACAGGTTCTTACGGCAGCTCGAGAACAGTAGAGCATATCGGGAAAATTAGGAGTTCACAGCAGACAGCAGTTGCGGTAAGGAAGCAGTTCTGTTGGGCCAGTCGAGTTTAGGGCTAGACCGACAAACAATATTCTTACAGCAATGGAAGTTGATAGTGGTGAAGAGCCGGCGGTTGTTCGCGATTTTATGGACGTATTTGAAGATATACCGGGTTTACCGCCGAAGCGAGACGTGGAGTTCGCAATTGACCTTATTCCTGGTGCAGCGCCAGTATCTAAAGCGTATTATCCAATGGTGCCAGTAGAGTTGGAAGAAGTAAAGAAACAGGTTGTAAAGAAACAGGTTGCTGAATTGCTTGAAAAGGGTTGGATTCGAAGCAGTAACTCGCCTTGGGGAGCTCTAGTTCTTCTAGTAAAGAAGAAGGATGGCACAAGAAGGATGTGCATCGACTATCGAGAATTAAACCGGGTGGCTATCAAGAACAAGTACCCGATCTCTCACATTGGAGAACTTTTTGAGCAGCTTAGTGGCGCGAGGGTATTCTCGAAGCTGGATTTACGATCCGGATATCATCAGGTCCGAGTGAAAACAGAAGATATTTGCAAGATGGCGTTCCGAACTCGGTATGGACATTACGAGTACTTAGTGATGCCCTTCGGAATAACGAATGCGTCGGCAGTATTCATGGACTTGATGAACCGAATCTTTTCACCGTTCTTGGATCAGTTCATTGTGGTATTCATTGACGATATTCTGGTTTACTCGAAGAGTTTTGAAGAGCATGCTGAGCATTTGAAGATCGCACTGCAGACGTTGAGACAGGAGGAATTGTATGCGAAAATGGGTAAGTGCGAGTTTTGGCTGGAGGAAGTAAGGTTTTTGGGGCATGTTGTGTCTGGCGATGGCATTGCCGTCGATCCAGAAAAGATTGCAGCAGTTCGAGATTGGCCTATTCCAAAGAATGTTGCTGAGATAAGAAGTTTCCTTGGATTAGCCGGATACTATAGGAGATTTGTGGAGAACTTTGCTCGTCTGGCAGAGCCGTTGACCAAGCTTAAGCGCAAGGAGGTACCTTTTGTATGGACGGATAATTGTGCGCTAGCTTTTGAGACGTTGAAGCAGAAGTTGATAACCGCCCCTATCCTGACCGTACCAGACAATTCCGGAGGACTGGTGATTCACAGCGACGCATCTGGGAAAGGATTGGGATGTGTTTTGATGCAGCATGGGAAGGTCGTAGCATACGCATCAAGACAACTGAAGACCCATGAGAAGAATTATCCAACTCATGACTTGGAGCTTGCGGCTGTGATCTTCGCTTTGAAGATTTGGAGACACTACCTTTTGGGTGAGAGAGTTGAAGTTTTTACAGATCACAAGAGTCTGAAGTATGTGTTCACTCAGAAGGAGTTGAATATGAGGCAGCGTAGATGGTTGGAGCTAATGGCCGACTACGACCTTGATCTTAAATACCATCCGGGAAAGGTTAACGTCGTGCCGGATGCGCTTAGTCGGTTACCAGCGATTCAAGTATTGACTACACAGAGGGAGATCATTGCGGATTTTCGAAGATTTGACTTGGAAGTCGTGCTACCGCGTTCTACGGGACAGTTAATGCAATTGCAAGTACAGTCGTCTTTAATTGAGAAAATTAAAGCAGCACAATCGCAGGATCCTAGACTGCAAAAGTTTCGAGAGCAGGTTGAAGCCGGACTACGAACAGATTTACTGGTCCACAAAGATGGTTCGTTGAGGTATGGTAGCCGTTTGTGTGTGCCAAAAGGGGATGTTCGTGAAGAGCTTATGAAGGAGGCACACAGTTCAGCTTATTCTATACATCCAGGAGGTACAAAGATGTACCGAGATATTCGACAGCATTTCTGGTGGGAAGGCATGAAACGGGAGATTGCTCGCTTCGTGGCTAAGTGCTTGGTATGTCAGCAAGTCAAGGCTGAACACCAAAGGGTTGCTGGTTTATTGCAACCACTTCCGATTCCTCAGTGGAAGTGGGAACATATAACCATGGATTTCGTGACGGCTTTACCGCAGAGTCCAAAAGGCAACAATGCAGTATGGGTGATTGTGGATCGGTAGACCAAGGCAGCTCACTTTATCCCTTTCCGGGTTGGTCAATCAACGGAGACTTTGGCAGAACGGTACATGCAGGAGATTGTAAGATTGCATGGCGTACCGGTGAGTATCGTGTCCGATCGGGACACTCGGTTCTTATCACACATCTGGAGGAGTTTACAGGAAAGTTTGGGGACTCGATTGAAGTTTAGCACGGCTTATCATCCTCAAACTGATGGTCAGTCGGAGAGAACGATCCAAACTCTTGAAGATATGTTGAGAGCATGCATGTTGGACTTCAAGGGTTCTTGGGAGGATCACCTACACTTGGTGGAGTTTTCCTACAACAATAGTTTCCAAGCAACTATCCAGATGGCTCCGTTTGAAGCTTTGTATGGTCGTAAGTGCCGTTCACCCGTTTGTTGGGATGATGTTGGTGAACGAAGATTACTGGGACCAGATTTGGTGGTACAGACAGTTGAGAAGGTGGATACAATCAGGAAGCATATGAAGGCAGCTCAAGACAGACAGAAAAGTTGGGCTGACACATCAAGGAGACCTCTAGAGTTCACCGTGGGTGATTTGGTATTCTTGAAGATATCACCGACTAGAGGAGTGATTCGTTTTGGGAGTCGAGGGAAGCTTAGTCCCCGATTCGTTGGACCCTTCGAGATATTGGAGCGCGTTGGAGAGGTAGCGTACCGTTTGGCATTACCGCAGTCCTTGGCAGGTGTGCACGATGTGTTTCACGTATCTCAACTACGAAGGTATGTTCGAGATGAAACACACGTCTTGGATCATTCGGAATTAACAGTACGGGAAGACCTGACTTTTGAGGAGCGACCGGTTGAAATCATGGATCGAAGGGAAAAGGTTCTTAAGAACAAGGTTATCCCCCTTGTGCTAGTTTCTTGGGGTAATCGATCGCATGGAGAGTCCACGTGGGAGCGAGAAGACGAGATCCGACAGAAGTTTCCTCACCTTTTCCTGTAGTTTTCTATCTTGTATTCTTGGAATTTCGAGGACGAAATTCTTTTGTAGTTGGGTATAATGTAACACCCGAGCCCAATACTACTATTTTCTATTATTGGTTGAGCATTAGATATTACTCATTTCATTTATCTTGCTTATTTGGGTCTTACTGTAAAATTTTATCTGGCTAAGTCATTCTGCATATAACAAATTTTAGCACCTAAAATAAAATTGAAAATATTCATCTTGACCTACTTGACACCCTTAGCCTCGTGGTAGCGTCCGTGCATTGTGTTCTCATCCCGTTCAGTGAAACGGACGAGTTTGGATGGTTACGTGCACGTGCGTGTGTCCGTTTTGGGAGTATGCTTTTTTAATCATAAAACATTTCATTTTAAAATTTGGAACCCGCTTAAAATCCTATTATTTGAATTTCGAATTTTTGGACCCAACCCGGGCGCAATTTGGAAATGTTTCATTTGGCGCCAAAATCCCAAATTTTAATATTATTAAAACCTTCGCATATATTTTTTCTAACTAATCTGATATCTTACTGTTCATTACCTATCTTTTAAATCTTTAAGTTAACCATATAATATTTTTACAATCTTTTATATCCTTCTCAATTTTTTCTCTCAGCCAATCGCAACCTCTCCTTTAACCCCGTGGGCCCCACTTTCTCTCTCCACTTTTTCTCTCTCTCATATATCCTCTCGTACTTCTTTTTATCATTCTTTCTCTTCTTCCTTCATGTCTCGTTTCTCATTTTTTTTAACTGTTCTTTTGTTGCCGGAATTCCGTCGTGCCGGTGACGCTTCTCGACGTTCCAGCGAGATACCCGACCCGTGTGGTTCCTTTGTTCGTCGTTTGGGTTCATTCCGTGAACCGTGCGCCCGTCGCGAGTTTTCCCCGCCGACGGTTAACGTTCCGTTTTCCCGATTCGCGACCCATCAAGGCAAGTTAATCTTGCTACATGCTATATAATTCATTTTATACCTATTTAAATAAATACCATACCTATAGTTTAAATCTAGTGCTCCATGTTTAATTTTATAACGTTTCGATGTTCCGTTCGCATCCGTTTAAATCATATTAAATCTAGATCATGAAAACTTATCTTGTGACATACTAGATTACATTATACTGCATCCATATCAATTAAAATATATATCGTCGTAATATTTCTTATTATTATCTTTAATTAGTTTATAATCTGCATTTTATGATATTATATATTTAAAATATTATAGTTTACACATGAAACGTCGTTGAAAAATCGGATATGACAAATCTGAAATTTACTGTACACCTTACCTTAAAAAATTCATTATAAATCATAGAAAAATTATTAGTATATGTTCTTTAGTTCGTTACGAAGCTAACTCAAAATACTATAACTCTATAAAATATTTACTTGCAAAATAAATTGTTTAAATAACGTAAAATGCAAATGAAAATGTCTCCAAACTGCTGTCCAGGGAAATTCCAGCAGCAAACTTTCAAGTTCGAATATTCATAACTTTTTGTAGAGACAACCTGAGATGCTTATACTTATAAAACTGAAAACCTTATTGAATTATCTTCGTTTTGGTATAAGACACGTCCCTTTTGGAGAACGTTATATTTAAGCTATTTTACAAATTAGGATGACGCTGAATTTCTGAACGGAACTTTCTTGTGCATGTTTAATCAAAACCACTTTTATAGTTATTAATTGCTTTGAATATGCTATCCATATTAATATTTATATCACATATTGCTTAGTTGCACATCCCACATTACAATTTTATAGTTTTATAACTTTTCGGATACCCGTTTGCATCCATCGCATTTAAGATAAATATAATTGCATTCATAGATCACATTACTACATAATAATGTGATATTAACACTCCATGTTTAATAAATTGCATCCTAATTAATATTGGAACTATAAATGTAACCCTAATCGATAACTGTGCATCCATATCCTTGAAATTATATCTATTTGCATATCATATTACATGTTCCAGTTTATTGTTCTGATAGTACTCATGCTTGTTTATTTATACACATGTTTATGATAGTTTGATTATGAGCACCCACATGACATCTTGTGCTTCCTGACATGACCTGTTACACTTCCTACTTGACATGACATAGTACCGTACACTCTTGACATGACATGACACCTTTATACATTACCTGGCTTGACCTGATGTACCATGACCCGACCTGTTACCTGATCTCGTGCCTAATGCCAACAAACCTGACATGTTGTCCTCATGGACCATTCCTGTTGTCTATCCAGACAAACCTGCTTTTACCTGATCCTGTGTTGGCATTAGTCCTTGAGTACTGAATACCTGACCTGACACACATAACTTGGGGGTATGGGGAAATCAAAGGTGAAACCGACTTGTAACTCAACAGTTCGATACTTGTTTTGATCAGTCTTACGGGCTCGGCCAGTCCGGGAGTGATGATGCTGACATCACTCGTCCATCCTGCTACTTGTTACTGCCTAGCGGCACGTCTCGGATTCAGCCCCGAGGGTCTTGACCGTGGTCCCGGGTATGCACGGGATACTATTGAGTTACATCGACGAGTCATCAATTGATTTCAAAGACTTTAGAATAGAAAACCTGATAGAACAGTTTAGTTTACCCACTGCACGCTACCCTGTACTGGTATGATTCATATTATTGTTATTCTTGCTGTATTCATGTTTATATTATATTGCCTGCTACACTGTTCATATTATATTACTTGATGACATGACGCGCTGACGTCTGGGTTTTGCATGGCCCAGATTCTTTACCACTGTCGCAGTCCGAGCAGGAGTACTTCAGCCAGCAGGCTGAGCTGTGAGTTCAGTAGTAGTTAGTTTTATTTCCTGCATTTATTTTCTGATGTGAGCCCGCATTATGGGAAACACTTTTCAGTTATTTGTATTGGATCATTTGCTTCCGCATTTATTTATTATTGACTCCTGTTATTCTGGATTATGGACATGTTTTAGATAGTTTCATCTTGTTCTTGATATCTCTACAGCCGTAATGTGACTGTGGATGGATACTTCCTACCCACAAGTAGCATGGTTGGCTATGTCACTTGCCCAATCTAGCGCACTCTGGGAAGCGGGGCGTGACAAATACTATGATTACTGATGATGTGTTGTATGTAGATAGTCTAAAACATAATTTATTTAGTGTTAGTCAATTTCGTGATAGAGAATATAATGTAATATTTGAAAAGGATATTTGCAAAATTATCTACAACAATATAATAATTCTAACCGGAAAACAATATAATAATATTTATATTATCTTATCACATTACTTTAATAATAAAGATAAAAAATGTTTAGTTGTAAATAACAATGATAAATCATGGCTTTGGTATAGAAGGCTGGGCCACGCGTCTATGGATACATTATTTAAAATTTCTAAGAATGACTTAGTTAAAGGAATCCCGAGATTATAATACGAAAAAGATAGACTATGTGATGCATGTTTAAAAGGTAAACAGACTAAATCTTCGTTCAAACCTAAGAATGAAATATCTGATTAGTAATCCTTTACAACTAATACACATTACTTATTTGGTCCTAGTAGGAATGCTAGTCTAAGAGGAAAACTATATGCCTATGTAATTGTAAACGACTTTTCTAGATTTAAATGGGTATTCTTTCTTAAAACTAAGGATGAAACGTTTAATATTTTTAAATTCTTCTTCAGACGTATTCAAAATGAAATGAATCTTTAGGATTTTTAGGATTAGAAGTGATTATGGTGGAGAATTTGAAAACAATCTATTCGAAAAATACTGTAATAAGAAAGGATATAAACATGAGTTCTCATGTGCCCAAACACCACAACAAAATGGTGATAGTGAAAGAAAGAATCGTTCCTTACAAGAAATAGCATGAACCATGTTAAATGAAAACAACTTGTTGGAGATAGTGCCCTCAGAGTCAATTATTGGATCACAGACACGTGATTGCAATGATTGAGGGAGGACCTGCCCCAGTAGGACAGTCTTACTCGAGATGATAGTATGCTATCTGGTTTATCTTTATCATCGTGTACTGCTTTAGGTGACCTGACAGGTCACTATTGCATGTTGATAGAGCCCCTAGGATTCTTGCTTGACCACCAGCAGTATGAGGGCGATCATATACGTGGAAGCTGGTAGTCTATAAGCACATCCTTAAAAGGTCCCTAGTCGTGGAAGTTTCGAGATAGGGCATCGATACTCCAGAGTAGACTAGTGTATACAATCGAGACCCCGACGAGGGGCGGTGGCCGGTCTCACAAGCCACTGGTGTCAGTTGGATCACCTAAGATGTATACAGGTGCTCATTGGGTTATGAGTACACCGGACAGGACTCGCCGGGAACATGCTGGTTGGTCTTATACCTGACGTCAGATAGCAGTTCCCTGGTGACATGTGCACAGGTTAGTTCATCGACCTGGGGATCGTCATTTGTCTCGTGTGAGTTCCCACTGTACTTTGATTACTACCCTACCACGCTCAAAGGAGACGTGCAAACAGGTTTTAGTTGGGTACAGTCCCGAGCCACATGGAGACAGTGAGCGGATCTTCAGGGGTTCGTCTCTTCCGGTATTGGGGGTGAGGTCGCGCTGTGTCTAGGAGAGCCATTACACGAAGCCCTAGGCCGAGGCAGGAGATTTACTGGTAGGTATTCCAGTAGTATCTCAGGGTGTTCTGGGCTACACTCCGACACGACTTGTACCGCTTTTGGGGGTCTGACTTTTACTAACCCCCTAGGCCCGCCATGCGATGCTCATAGACGAACGGACCGGACTGTACGGATATTGTCACTGACAGGCTCAGTAGGGTGTCAGGATGAGTTCGCTCATCGACGTCCCTTTTAGTAAATACCTGGTAGCCCATTACGTATTGGCTTATACCTCTGACGTGCTAGTGGTTAAATCCACAACCAAGGTGTTGATGAGTCTTTAGAGTCCCCCACATTCAGTTACTCAAGTTTCGGGCGAAACGCTCTAGAGGCCGTATGGAGATATGGCAAGGTCCGATCAGATACGTGTGGTATTGCACGGATCAGGATCGGACAGTTTGTACTAGAGGCCGTATGGATATATGGCAGGGTTCGATCAGATACGTGCGGTATTGCACGGGTCAGGATCGGACGGATAACACTAGCCGGCTTTGGTTTAAGCCGGATCCTAGTATAGTACAGTATGGATTTTGTCTCATTGCATTTGTATTTCGGTCGGAATACAAATGCGGGTGTGTATACACAGTATCGGGGTTTTCCTGTAATTTATTACGGGACCGGTTTTCTGGAGTTGCCAGTTTGCTTTCCGTTTCGGCCATTTTCATTTGTATCTTTCAATGGCCGAAGATTGGTGGAGGAGGGCTTATTTGCATTTGTGCAAATAAGCAATTGTGGAGGGGGTCTTTGCATATTGTTGTGTCATGATCCCTTGACTTTCTTTAGTCATCATGGCTAGTCTTGTAGTGTCATGATGGCATGACTTTTTGGTGATGATGATGGATTATCATGGTTGTATGAGTGTTGGATTTACTTGTGATCATATCTTGATATCATGACCTTTCTCTCTCTCCCTTGCATTATGGTTGTGGTTCTATCATCCATTGATCCCACCCTCACTCACTCACTCTCTTGATTATTGTGGCCGGCCACTCCTCATAGGGGGCTGTCCCAATTTGTTGTGGGGGGTTTTTATCTCTTTTGGCTTGGTAAAATCCCCACAAGTTCCATCTCCAAAACTCCATTCCTCCACCATCTCAAAAGGTAACTCCATACAAACCCCAAATGAGATATAGATCTCTACACTATTCTACAGCAAATCTTGGGCGCGTCGACTCGCCAGCTTCGTGTCCGAGTTGCCTCGGTATAGAGGCGGGAGCCCGTAAAAGAAACAGGCGACGTGGTGCCCTTCCGGCGACGAGGTGGAGACCGGAGCTTCCGCGGGAGATCGGGACGACGACGAGAAGACCGGAGGACACGGATCGCTCGGTATATCTCTCTTCCCCATCTTGTAGTTAGCTAGGACTAGTTAATGGCACGATCCGGGTTTTAGTGCGCGGTGGTGCCGGTTCAAGAAAAATTAAAATTAGCCATCGCTTCCGCATTTGGCCTCGGGATGGAGGCCGGGGCGCCGCCGTGCACTTACAGTGGTATCAGAGCCTCGCCATTAACATAGTCTAGCTTTGTCTAATGTGTTTTACATTTCCGATCGAACAATTTTCCAAAAACCGTATTTTTCTTCACATCAATTTCTGTCGAAATTTTTTGAAGTCCAAAAATTTTTCAGTTTGTCTCAGAATGATTTGCAGGGATTTTTAAGAGTTCTGTGAAAATTTTGGCTCGTGAACAGTCCAAACCACCGCGGAACCACGGCTAAACCCATGCTTGGGCCGCGGTTCCGCCGCGACTTGAACTGTTCAGTCCCCCAAACTTTTGCAGAATGCTCCTGAGTTGAAAATGTGGTTTCTGGAATGTTATTTTTAGTCCCAGAATTTCTTAATGTGCTACAGTAGTACTTTGGGGCCCACTTGATAAAATTTAATCGATCGGATATTTTAAACACATTATTTCACAGTATTTACATTATATCTGCGACCGTGAATGTCACTTGATCGGTAAATCCTGTCTGACTGCTATAGCCCAGTTAGACGGATTTGCGAACGTGACTTTCACGTTGATGTTCTGTGTTATGTTGTGTTGTTGCGGATTGGTCGTGGGGGATAGCCTGGATGCAATGCTAGTACAGAGTTTGTTGTATTATGTACATTTGATATTGCAGGACGAGCGTCCGACATGTGGACTGCCGTCACTGCCTGATTGTATTATTATTTTGGGGCACGACCAGGTTGCGGTCGATGTACCGTTGTATGTATATTTTACTTTCTGTACTAGGATTACCCCAAGGTGGGGTGCACGGATAGCCGGGTTCTAGAGGGCAACGGGCCCGCATCTCATGGCATTGAGACGGATGGGGCCTCACTCTAGGATTGGCGGGCTATTCGCCGCACTCGTAGGGGGTACAGGTTGACCAAGGAAGGGTGCCCAAGTTACCGGATTCCGTGAAGTGCTGGGTGGTCCATTCACGGTGCTGAAGGGGGCTGCCTCGCTTCAGGTTTTGGCGGGTAACTTACCGCGCCCGTAGGGGTCTAGGATTTCATTGCACAGGCTATCCACACGACCAGGGGAACGTCGGGTTTCAGTAGTGGCTCTGTGAAACCCGGGGATCCCAGATATCTGTATTGTTCTGTAATGCTGTACATTTCTGTGATGTTGCATTTTATCACGCCTTGAGCGAAATATAATATATTGGTATATATATTAGTAGATGTTGTATATGTTTTGCATCCGCGCTAGTCCAGTCCCCGCTCTGTCGTTAGTTAGCTAACCTAACGGGTAATGACGGGACCCAGTGGCGAATGCGGATGGCATATACGTACATCAATATATTTTCGTTCTTTGTGGTGTGATCAATTGATGGGACTGCGTTGATTCGGATCAATGCAAGTTAAAAACAAACCTAATCTGATGTTGTTGGAACACTTTTCAAAAAGCTGTTATTGCAAAGACGTTCACTTTTGTTTTGCATCGTGGTATTCAGTTGGAATATCCTGCTCCTCAGTCGACGAGGCAAGGGCCGAGATCCCTTCACCGGGAGTGACCCCTTGGACAAAAAGTTTGCGTCAGGGCAATGACTTCACTATAGCCGATTACTTTTGCTTTGCACCGTGGTATTCAGTTGGAATATCCTGCACCTCATTCTACGGGGAAAGAGCCGAGATCCCTTCACCGGGAGTGACCTCTTTAGCAACGGTTTTCGTCACTATATTTTTAAAAGCTATCCGTTCCTTCAACGATATCAAGTTCATTACGTTAAAGGTTTTCGCCAGAAACCATTCGTAGCCCTCCGTCGTTTCATATGGGTGGTCAATAGTATTCAAGCTGTGTATGTTGGCCAAAGTCAAGGCACAGTGATTGGTAGCTATTGGGGTATTCATATGCAGCATAGATAGATGCGTTGGTTTGGGACAGTCGTACTGCCATTTTGGCCAAAGTCAAGGATAGATACGAGTGGGTTCAAATTAACCTGGAGAATGACGGGTAGAACTTGACATGTGACTTATGATATGTTGGCCAAAGTCAAGGTCATAAGAGCATGGGGTAAAAATCACATCGGGAGGTTCTAAAGAAACTGAAACTTGCGAGATATGCGCATACCTTCTGGAGTGTGACACCGTGAGCGGATTCCGTCACGTTATCATGCGATGATAGTTGGATCCCGATTCCCACTGATGAGTTGGTTTACTCCTCGGGTGATCCCGACTAATTCTTCTTTCAGGTTTGGAGGAGAATTTGACGGTACAGTGGGAGGTTTCCAGATTAGATAAATTGGTAACCATTCTGATCTAGGATAGAGTGCACGCTGAGTGTTTCTTTTCTCTCTCTCTTTGGCAGCGACCATTGACCCAACCCTAAGACTATGACTCAGTGACCAAGTTGACCGAACCTTCTTAAACACTGGCTTTTGGATTGTCAGAGTTGCAAACCTCATTGCCACTCTTACTTTTACCCTTTTCTCCAGGACACCCCGTATTACTACGAACGTCCACTTCCATTGGACAAAACCATCGTATGGTTATATACGAACTCGAAGGTATTCGATGATGGTTTCCGGTTCTGGAGAAAACGAATAAGACTATTCAGTTGTCTTTTCCTTTTACCTTCTCTCGGGTTGCGAGTACTCCTTGGTTTAGGAGTAGTACACCTATTACGCAAATTGGATAGTCTTCTTCCAAACCTTAGGCTGGTGCCGAAAGGTGGGGAATGAAGAAAACCAATTAGCATAACGATGGTGTGCAGAAGGTATTAAGTTAAGACAAAGCAAGGGATTGGTAAGAGGGCAAAGTAAATTGCAACTGATATTCATGACCAAACCAGGTATTTCATTACCGCTCCCAAATCACCTTTGTATTTCTCCAGGACACTCCGTATCACTACGAAGATCCACAGTTTATTGGATATTCCATCGTATGGTTATATACGAACTCGAAAGGAACTTGTTCCAGTTCGGGGATGGATTCTGGTTCAGGAGAAATAGCAATAAGGTTTATTCGGTTGTCTTTTATCTTCACCTTCTCTCGCTTTGCGAGTGTTCCTAGGATTAGGACAGTACACCCATTATGCTTATTGGATAGTCTTCTTCCAAACCATAGGCTGGTGCCGAACGGTAGGGAAGGAAGAAAACCATTTGGCCTAAAGGGGTGTGCAGAAGGTAATGACTAAAGACATATAAAGGGATTTAGAGAGGTGGCAAAGAATTACACGGTTACAGTTGTGAATCTGGATAATGGAAGAGGCATTACTAGGAATACCGGGATACCCCATCGAAACACTTCAATGTTTCAGTTTCACTGTGTACTGTTAAAGGAAAACTGATTTCCCGGTTAGACACTTGCTCCAGGGTATGTATTTACCAGGTAGGATTCTCACATCTGTATGGTTTTACAGATGATGAGTGGGAGTAAGTTTTTGGGAATTGGGTGATCATCCTCATTATATCGGGATTCGTTGTAATCGGTGATATTTGAGGAAGTCGCCTGGGTAGTTTGCCGGTCGGCAAATATTTGGTTTTGAATATCCGTTGTTATGCACCAATTTCAAATTGATATATCTGTACGTCTATTTTCATAGAGTGAGATATACCTTTTTGAAATTATGTCTACGACATTTACCTATGTCAGTGGATGGTTATGTAAGGAGCATTAAACAGCGGTGTAATTCTTCTTAACCATAAGTACAGTTTTCAACCTACGACACACAGTGAATGAGTTATCAGACTCAAGGGACTTATACAGAGTATTGTATGTTGTTCAGGGTCCATCAGGATAAAGGGGTTGGTCCTCGTACTATATTCGGTTTACTTATGACTTCTCTAGTTTTTAGACAGGTGTTTTGTGGAAACACAGGGTCCGAATTTTGAGAAGTTATAGGTATTTGAATAAAGTAGAGAACCAGGTATTGCAAGTATCGGGATTCTTCAAAGTGATCGAAGATATAGATACTTGTGTATGGTATTCAGTTGATAGTAGTGATTAAGAGAACTTGCTTCTCTTTCAGGTTACTCATAATTGGAAGCATTCCTAAGTTAAGTAACGCTGATCGGCCTCTTTCCATTTAGTTGACATGCACTGGAGATAGCTGCATGATTTGAATCTGGTTCAATTAAATCAGTGCCTCTGGTTCTATATTGGATATAGAACAGTTCATATCTTAACGTTGTTAAGGTACGGGGAGTTGTCCGGCTTATGATTAAAACCAGACTCTGGATAACTCAAGGCACGTTTCTGTAATGGCTGTTTGTGGGTTGACCCAGGCTATGACGAGGGTTGACTTTCTACCATCTGAAAGATCAATAGCAATATTGTTCTAGACTCGCCACAGTTTTAATAAAAATGGATTTTTTTTCAGAAAACAGTAGTGGGAGTATGGTAGAACTGGAAGTGATTCCAGAACCACAAACGATTACTGAAGATTTGATAGGAACCTAAAGATTCAATCTGGATTGACATTCCATTGGCCACTCCGCAGATAAGGTGGGTAACCTCAGGCACCCGAGAGGTACTCCGGTAGCCTTAAGGACGGTGGCAGGGAGGTTCTTGTTTACCCACACTTGCCATTGCTGTTGTTCCAGGCTGCGAGACCCGGCAGGAGGATGAGTATAGCGTCGTTCTGAACTGGCTTCAGAAGTATACGTGTATATGACTCTGCCAGAGGGTTGTCGTAGTCAGTGGGAGCAGCGGAAGCATTGGTGGATAGTTGGCTTATGTCTATTTATAGACTAAAGCAGATATAGCGGAGATAGATCATCAATTTCTGATGTGACAGTCATAGATTTGACTTCATCAAAATAGGGGATGGATCTGTTGAGAAGGTAGTAGGGTGTGTTGTCATGGTAGGAAAAGAAACTCCTATACTACGATCGGTTACACTTTGGTCGTCACACAGTGGTTTCTCCACATGGGATTTGGACGTTATATCTGACATACTGGTTACTAGATCTATGGCTTTAGATCTAGATTTGGGTGGTTTCCCAATCAGGGTACTCAGACAGCATTCTAGTATTTAGAATGGACGACTCCTGGCACGGTAGTGTACCTGCAGGTAATAGAGTCACCCTCTCTAAAGGTGTCTTACAGACTAAAGGGGAGAGGGATGTGCATGATTGGCAGATCACTTGCTCAGGCAATTGAGTCAATCATGAGATGTCAAGTACCACACCAGATGTTGTTCTTGCACTAGATGCAATAAGTTGACATTGATCCAATCTTGGAAAAACAGTCGGAAGCAGTTTTAGAACATAAGTGAATGTTCTAGGGATATGATAACGACAGCCTCTTTAGGGAGACGGTTATCATTCCAGGCTTCCAAGGTGACCTGGACGACAAGAAGGTTGTCAGAGTTATAGTTTTCCTTCTGACGAAGGGCAGTATTTTGGACAAGGGGTCCAAGGCAATACTGAGGGAGGCATGGCGCAGGATACTGATTGAGTTCAGTTGACGATACAGTCTAAGAAGTTTGGATTTGGAGTTCATTTATGAGCTAGGTCCCATCAGACATCCAGACACATTCTAAGACAGGTATTGCTCATTTCGGAAGATGGGTTTCTCCGCGAACTTGAGATATGGAGAGACATAGAAAGAAACATCGAAAGCGGATCCACTCACTGAGGCTATTCCTCGAACGCAATAGTTTCGCAAACGAGCTTTGTGAGACTGACTAGTAGAGGAGTTGGGTGTTCGGTATCACACGGGCTGTGAGTATGCGACATCGCAATAATTAGACTTTAGTGCAAGTGGGAGATTGTTGGAGATAGTGCCCTCAGAGTCAATTATTGGATCACAGACACGTGATTGCAATGATTGAGGGAGGACCTGTCACAGTAGGACAGTCTTATTCGAGATGATAGTATGCTATCTGGTTTATCTTTATCATCGTGTACTGCTTTAGGTGACCTGACAGGTCACTATTGCACGTTGATAGAGCCCCTAGGATTCTTGCTTGACCACCAGCAGTATGAAGGCGATCATATACGTGGGAGCTGGTAGTCTATAAGCACATCCTTAAAAGGTCCCTAGTCGTAGGAGTTTCGAGATAGGGCATCGATACTCCAGAGTAGACTAGTGTATACAGTCGAGACCCCGACGAGGGGCGGTGGCCGGTCTCACAAGCCACTGGTGTCAGTTGGATCACCTAAGATGTATACAGGTGCTCATTGGGTTATGAGTACACCGGACAGGACTCGCCGGGAACATGCTGGTTGGACTTATACCTGACGTCAGATAGCAGTTCCCTGGTGACATGTGTACAGGTTAGTTCATCGACCTGGGGATCGTCATTTGTCTCGTGTGAGTTCCCACTGTACTTTGATTACTACCCTACCACGCTCAAAGGAGACGTACAAACAGGTTTTAGTTAGGTACAGTCCCGAGCCACATGGAGGCAGTGAGCGGATCTTCAGGGGTTCGTCTCTCCCGGTATTGGGGGTGAGGTCGCGCTGTGTCTAGGAGAGCCATTACATGAAGCTCCCGGCCGAGGCAGGAGATTTACTGGTAGGTATTCCAGTAGTATCTCAGGGTGTTCTGGGCTACACTCCGACACGACTTGTACCGCTTTTGGGGGTCTGACTTTTACCAACCCCCTAGGCCCGCCATGCGATGCTCATAGACGAACGGACCGGACTGTACGGATATTGTCACTGACAGGCTCAGTAGGGTGTCAGGATGAGTTCGCTCATCGACGTCCCTTTTAGTCAATACCTGGTAGCCCGTTACGTATTGGCTTATACCTCTGACGTGCTAGTGGTTAAATCCACAACCAAGGTGTTGATGAGTCTTTAGAGTCCCCCACATTCAGTTACTCAAGTTTCGGGCGAAACGCTGTAGAGACCGTATGGAGATATGGCAAGGTCCGATCAGATACGTGCGGTATTGCACGGATCAGGATCAGACAGTTTGTACTAGAGGCCGTATGGATATATGGCAGGGTTCGATCAGATACGTGCGGTATTGCACGGGTCAGGATCGGACGGATAACACTAGCCGGCTTTGGTTTAAGCCGGATCCTAGTATAGTACAGTGTGGATTTTGTCTCATTGCATTTGTATTTCGGTCGGAATACAAATGCGGGTGTGTATACACAGTATCGGGGTTTTCCTGTAATTTATTACGGGACCGGTTTTCTGGAGTTGCCAGTTTGCTTTCTGTTTCGGCCATTTTCATTTGTATCTTTCAATGGCCAAAGATTGGTGGAGGAGGGCTTATTTGCATTTGTGCAAATAAGCAATTGTGAAGGGGATCTTTGCATATTGTTGTGTCATGATCCCTTGACTTTCTTTAGTCATCATGGCTAGTCTTGTAGTGTCATGATGGCATGACTTTTTGGTGATGATGATGGATTATCATGGTTGTATGAGTGTTGGATTTACTTGTGATCATATCTTGATATCATGACCTTTCTCTCTCTCCCTTGCATTATGGTTGTGGTTCTATCATCCATTGATCCCACCCTCACTCACTCACTCTCTTGATTATTATGGCCGGCCACTCCTCATAGGGGGCTGTCCCAATTTGTTGTGGGGGTTTTTTTTTATCTCTTTTGGCTTGGTAAAATCCCCACAAGTTCCATCTCCAAAACTCCATTCCTCCACCATCTCAAAAGGTAACTCCATACAAACCCCAAATGAGATATAGATCTCTACACTATTCTACAGCAAATCTTGGGCACGTCGACTCGCCAGCTTCGTGCCCGAGTTGCCTCGGTATAGAGGCGGGAGCCCGTAAAAGAAACAGACGACGTGATGCCCTTCCGGCGACGAGGTGGAGACCGGAGCTTCCGCGGGAGATCGGGACGACAACGAGAAGACCGGAGGACACGGATCGCTCGGTATATCTCTCTTCCCCATCTTGTAGTTAGCTAGGACTAGTTAATGGCACGATCCGGGTTTTAGTGCGCGGTGGTGCCGGTTCAAGAAAAATTAAAGTTAGCCATCGCTTCCGCATTTGGCCTCGGGATAGAGGCCAGGGCGCCGCCGTGCACTTACACAACTTACCTATGTATTTTGGGCTGATGCTGTAAATACGTTTTGCTATATCATTAATAGAGTTAGCATTAGAAAAATCCTTAATAAGACACCATATGAACTATTCTATTATAGGACCCCTAATATTAAGTATTTTAAAGTTTTTGGTTGTAAATGTTTTATTTTAAATACCTTAGACAACTTGGGTAAATTTGACTCTAAATGCGATGAAGGCATTTTTGTTGGTTATTCTATAACTAGCAAATCCTATCGGGTTTATAATAGAAGAACACAAGTCATACAAGAAAGTATGCACGTTAAATTTGATGAAAACAACTCAATTTTTAAAACTTTACAAATTGATGATTGGTCAAACATTTCAAATGATTTAGAGAATATATCAACAAGAAAAAAGAATTGCAGAACCTCATGTAGAAGATACTCTACAAGTTGTGGAAGATCTTCCAAAGAATTGGCAATTCAATAGAGATCATCCTAAAGATTTGATCATAAGAGATATTGATAAAGTAGTAGTAACACTATATCAACTTTCAACACGTGTATAAATTTAGCCTTCATATCTATAATAGAACCCAAAAATATAAAGAAAGCAATAGATGAAGATTGGTTAATAGCTATGCAAGAGGAACTAAATCAATTTAAAAGAAACAAAGTATGGTATCTAGTACTAAACCCGGTGATAGACAAATTATAGGTACTAAATGGGTATTTAAAAATAAACTTGACAAACTAGATAAAGTAGTTAGAAACAAGCACGTTTAGTAGCCCAAAGATATAATCAAATTGAAGGTATAGATCATAACGAAACTTATACACCCGTTGCTAACTTAGAAGCCATACGTATCTTACTAGATTACATTTGCTATAAAAACTTTAGAGTTTCAAATGGACGTTAAAAGTGTTTTCTTAAACGGTCAAATAGACGAGAAAGTATATGTATCTCAACCCCTAGTTTCGAGAATCATACATTTCCAGATCAGTCTATAAATTAAGAAAAGCATTATACGACCTTAAGCAAGCTCATCATGCTTGGTATGAACGTTTAAATATGTTTCTAAAAAATTTAGGTTTCACAAAGGATAGTGGATAAGACTTTATTTACTAAAACTCTTAAACAAGATATTTTAATAGTCCAAATATATGTTGACGATATTATTTTTGGTTCAACAAAGGAAAGTCTTTGTGAAAAGTTTTTCAAATTTATGCAAGATGAATTTGAAATGAGCATGATGGGAGAACTTCAATTTTTCCCCGGATTTCAAATAAAGCAAATAGATGATGGCATCTTCATTAATCAAGCAAAATACACTTGAGAATTAATAAAGAAATTTGGTTTAGAAAATGCAAAGACTTGTGAAACATCAATGGCTACTAATACCAAACTCACTGACGATAAAGATGGTCAAGAAGTTGACATAAGACTTTATTGTGGAATGATAGGAAGTCTACTATATTTGACAGCCAAATATCATGTTTAGTATATATTTGTGTGCTAGGTTTCGAACTAATCCTAAAGAATCACACTTGACCGCTGTGAAAAGAATGTTTAGATATCTCAAAGAAATCATAAATTTTGACTTATGGTGTCTAAATAATAACTTGTTTCATTTGATTATGCCGGAAGCTTAAAAGATCGAAAGAGCACTAGTGGCACATGTCACTTTTTTAGAAAACTGTCTTGTCTCTTGGATTTCCAAGAAACAAAATACAGTGGCTCCATCGACTGCTGAGGCAGAATATATTGCTGTTGGTGCTTGTTGTGCATAAAGTTTATAGATGAAATTCATACAAGAAGATTATAGTGAGAGTATTTGAAAAATTCTTATACTTTGTGACAATATAAGTATGGTTTACATGACCAAAAATGTGGTTTAACATTCTAGGACTAAACACATAGACATACGATATCATTTCCTTAAATATCATTTTCATAAAGGAGGAGATATTTTGGAATGTATCGACTGATAGTCAACTTGCAGATATATTTACTAAGCCGCTAGATAAACATAGGTTTTCTCATCTTAGAGAAGAACTCAATATGATTGATTTAACTATTTCTTAAATTCCTAAAACAACCTTACAAGATATAGACATAAGAAAAATTTTAGGAACCGGACGTCTTGTCCAATTAAATATCAGAAGCCAGACATCTCCTACAGACGTCTGTTATAATTGTTTCTAATTAATTTTATATATTAATAATAAATTAAATAATAATGTGAATAATTAACAAAAAATAATTAATCTATAAACAAATTAAATTAAAAAAGTGTTTAATGAACTAAAATTCAAATTCAAATTCAAATAAAAGGGTAGTTAGAAAAACTAAATTTAGTTATAGAAACTTCTTGGGTGGTTTTTCTCTTCCCTATCTATAAATAGGATTCAATTACATTCAGAATTGAACATCATATTTTATCTTTTGCTTCATTAAAGACATGGAGAACAGTAAGAGGGAGATGAAGTTCGAGAATGGCGAGAGCTCGAAGAAAGTGAAATCCGAACCTCCGCGTCTCATCTCGGTGAGGATTCTGCTCCACTCTCCTATTCCACCACCAAACTCAACTCCACCACATCCTTCCTGTGATTGGACTTGTTCTGCTCTTTAGACAGACCTTCTCTGAAGACATCGCGATCTTCTTCGATCCCGAAGATAATTGTTGGGGTCAAAATTTACACCTCGGTTGACCAAGTCAAAATCAAAGTCAACCCCAAGCTAAGTGGGCCAAAGCTCAGGTCAAGTGGGCCCATACCCGAGTCGAGCCCGAACATGAAGCAGCCGACCCCCTGCCAAAATAAAAATTTTGTAATAAATAATTTTGGTGTATTTTTTATGAATAAATGTAAGAAAAATGGGCATAAAGCCAAATTTTTGTAAAACCCATGGCTCATAGGCAAAAAAAATGAGCACATGAGGCATGGGATGGGCAAAATGCCATTTTGCAAAGCCCAAGGGGCTATATGTAAAGTTTGTAGCCTATATAAAGGCAAAAATGATGAAAATATCTCGGGAACTTTTCTCTCTTTCAAAATACTAGGGTTTGTATCTCCTCCTCCTTTCTCAACGTTCTAAACATTCTTCTTTTCTTTTGAATTAAATCAAGAGTTTAACCTTTCCTTTTCCAAAAATAAATAGTTTTTCAACATAAAACCCTTGAGGGGAAGCTCGGATCTGCCATCAAATTCCTAAAATGGGAGATTTTAAGTCTCACCCCTCTTTTCCTCCAAGATCCAGCCAACAGAGAGGAAAAAGAAGGATATCCATCTCCAAAAATCCCATTCCAGGAGGATCTGAGGCTCAAAAGAAGATCCAAAGATTTCTATGAGTTTAACTCCACTCAAGATCTGTTGGAGTTTAACTCCATAAATCAACCCCTTTTTAGGAGTTTAACTCCAAATCTATACATAATCCCTGTTAGGAGTTCAACTCTAAAACCCCTTGGGAATTCAACTCCTAATCCAGGGACTATACCCCTTTTCCGCTGGTATTTCCAGTGGTCGCGTGCCGCGCACGTGACCCGCGGGCGTCCAGCGTTCGCGTGCAAGGCACATGACCCGCGGGCGCCAAGCACCCACATGCGCCTCACGCGACCTGCCGACGCTCAGCGTCCAGTGGTCGCGTGCAGCTCACGTGACCCGCTGGCGCCCAGCGGTCGCGTGCAGCTCACGTGACCCGCTGGCCCCAGCGGTCGCGTGCTGCGCACGTGACCCACAGGTGCTAAGCGCCCACGCGCCAGGCACGTGACCCGCTGGCGCCAAGCGTCCACGCGCTAGGCACGTGACCCGCGGACGCCCAACTCCTACGTGCCATGCACGCGTCTTTAATATGCTCCTCACCCCTCATTTTCCGTGCACTCCACACCATAAACACGTCCCTCGTTAGGAAAAATTTTCTAACGGGACGCTGCCCCCGCACCCCGCAAGGGGGTTGCTAGCCCTCTTGACCTCCGACCTGCTATCTGGGTGGCAGGACCCCCGTAAACTCTGCGAGGCCCCCGATATATCCAAAACCTCTTTCAAAACACAACACACGCACACTGCACACTGAGTTTGCATGACTAGTTGACCCGCCAATCGGAGGTTCCTTCGCTCCAAAGGCGAGGGGTAATTAACGGCAGCTTAGTCCGCGGCTACCGGAGATTCGGATCCCCACAATGAATAAACCCTTGTCTACCTTAGGCAAGGGGAAATCTGTATACGCCTGACAAGCGACGCGTATTCCCATCTTAATGGGATGACGAAAAACACCCTACAGATTCTGGCACGCCCGGTGGAACCTCTCTCCCCTCCCATATCTCAGGTCAAGTGTTCATGCGAACTCATTTAACATATATACCGATGTTTGTACTGAAATAATGTTTTTTCCGTAAAGCAATCAACTTTCAACGACGATGTCTTCTAAGATGAATTCAGATTCCGACGCGATCCCGATCTCGTACGTGGTCAAGATCAATGCCCTCGTAGTTCTCCCTGCCAGTCTCAGCCGGCAATGGGAGGAGCCACCTCATCAATTTGGTTCCGTCATCATCTACCCTGCTGGAAGCGCTCATCTGGCGGAGGTCACGGCAAACCAAGAGAACAAACCGACCTCAAGGGGCAGGAAGCCGAACGTTGTAGTCGACAAAGCATCACACCACAAATGCAAATATGTATTTGAACGGCTCTCCACTGTTCTGTAAGTGCACGGGGGCGGCCCGGCCGTCAATCCGACGCCGGAATGCGGAAACGAAACATTTACAAAACTTGTAAACCGGCACCACCGCGCACTATCAAACCCGGATCGGGCCATTAACCTACTCCTAGCTAACTAGAGAAGGGGTAGAGAGATATACCGAGCGATCCGTGTCCTTCGGTCTTCTCGTCGTCGTCCCGATCTCCTCGCGGAATTTCCGGTCTTCATCTCCTCGTCGGAAGGGCACCACATCGCCGGGTTCTTTTACGGGCTCCCACCTCTGGACCGAGGCAACTCGGGCACGAAGTTGGCGAGTCGACGTGTCCAAGAATTACTGTAGAATAAGTGTAGAGCTCTTTGTTTCTTGGGGTTACTTGAAGTTGCTTTTTGGTGGAGGAAATGAACTATACTTTTGGAGATGGAGCTATAGGAATTTTGCAAGCCAAAAGAGATCAAAAATCCCACTCAAGAATTTTTGGACAGCCCCCTCTACACTTGGCCGGCCATGACCTCAAGAAATTGAGAAGAGGAAGAGAAAACAAGGGGGTGCAATCATACATGAAAAAGAGGGGAGTGATGATTAAGAATCATCATCACAACCAAATCCACACTCATAAACAACCATCTCATCACAAAGTCAAGTAATGATGAAGAAATAGAAGTCAAGGTCAAACAAGAGCCATCATGAAACAACTATATACAAAGACCACCCTCCATAATGCTAATTTGCACAATTGCAAATAAGCCCTCCTCCACCATTTTTCAGCCAAGGAAAGATACAAAGGAAAATGGCCGAAACGGAATGCAAACTGGCAACTTCAGAAAACTGATCCCGTAATAAATTACAGGAAAACCCCGCGACTGTATATACATACCCGCATTTGTATTCCGACCGAATACAAATGCAAAGAGACAAAATCTACACTGTACAATACTAGGATCCGGCTTAAACCAAAGCCCGCTAGTATTATCCGTCCGATCATGATCCGTGCAACACCGCACGTACATGATTGAACCCTGCCATATCTCCATACGGCCTCTACAGCGTTTCGCCCGAAACTTGAAAAAACGGTCTGTGGGGGACTCTAAAGACTCGTCAATACTTTGGCTGTGGATTTAACCACTAGCACGTCAGAGGTATTAGCCATACGTAACGGGCTACCAGGTATTGACCAAATGGGACGTCGATGAGCGAACTCATCCTGACACCCTACTGAGCCTGTCAGTGACAATATCCGTACAGTCTGGTCCGTTCGTCTATGAGCATCGCATGGCGGGCCTAGGGAATTGGTAAAAGTCAGACCCCCAAGAGCGGTACAAGTCGTGTCGGAGTGTAGCCCAGAACACCCTGAGATACTGCTGGAATACCTACCAGTAAATCTCCTGCCTTGGCCAAGGACTTCGTGTAAGAGCTCTCCTAGACACAGCACGACCTCACCCCCAATACCGGGAGAGACGAACCCATGAAGATCCGCTCACTGCCTCCATGTGGCTCGGGACTGCACCCAACTAAAACCTGTTTGCACGTCTCCTTTGAGCGTGGTAGGGTAGTAATCAAAGTACAGTGGGAACTCACACGAGACAAATGACGATCTCAGGTCGATGAACTAACCTGTACACATGTCACCAGGGAACTGCTATCTGACGTCAGGTATAAGACCAACTAGCATGTTCCCGGCGAGTCCTGTCCGGTGTACTCATAACCCAATGAGCACATGTATACATCTTAGGTGAACCAACTGACACCAATGGCTTGTGAGACCGGCCACCGCCCCTCGTCGGGGTCTCGACTGTATACACTAGTCTACTCTGGAGTATCGATGCCTTGTCTCGAAACTCCCACGACTAGAGACCTTTTAAGGATGTACTTATAGACTACCAGCTCCCACGTATATGATCGCCCTCATACTGCTGGCAGTCAAGCAAGAATCCTAGGGGTTCTATCAACGCGCAATAGTGACCTGTAAGGTCACCTAAAGCAGTACACGATGATAAAGATAAACCAGATAGCATACTATCATCTTGAGTAAGACTGTCCTATCGGGATAGGTCCTCCATCAACTATTGCAATCACGTGCCTGTGATCCAATAATTGACTCTGAGGGCACTATCTCGAACAATCTCCCACTTGCACTCAAGGCTAATTATTGCGATGTCGCATACTCACAGCCCATGTGATACCGAACACCCAACTCCTCTACTAATCAGTCTCACAAAACCCGTTTGCGAAACTATTGTGTTCGAGTAATAGCCTCAGTGAGTGGATCCGCCTTGATGTTTCTTTCTGTCTCTCTTTATCTCAAGTTCGCAGAGAAAGCCATCTCCCGAAATGAGCAATACCTGTCTTAGAATATGTCTGGATATCTGTTGGGACCTAGCTCATAAATGAACTCCAAATCCAAACTTTTTAGACTGTATCGACAACTGAACTTAATCAGTATCCTGCGTTATGCCTCCCTCGGTATCCCCTGGACCACCTGTCCAAAATACTGCCCTTCGTCAGAAGAAAAACTATAACTCTGACAACCAATCTGTCATCCAGGTCACCTTGGAAGCCTGGAGTGATAACTGTCTCCTAAAAGAGACTGTTGTTATCATATCCCTAGAACATCCACTTATGTTCTAAAACTGCTTCCGACCGTTTCTCCAGGATTGGATCAATATCAACTTATTGCATCTACTGCAAAAACAACATCTGGTGTGGTACTCATGATCGACTCAATTGCCTAAGCAAGTGATCTGCCAATCGTGCACATCCCTCTCCCCTTTAGTCTGCAAGACACCTTTAGAGAGGGTGACTCCATCACCTGCAGGTACACCACCATGTCAGGAGCCGTCCATTCTAAATACTTTTAGAATGTTGTCTAAGTACCCAGATTGGGAAACTACCCAAATCTAGATCTAAAACCATAGATCCAGTAACCAGAATGTCTGATATAATATCCAAGTTATTTGTGGAGAAACCACTGTGTGACAACCAAAGTATAACCGATCGTAGTATAGGAACTTCACTTCCTATTTTGTGTATGTCATCCAAATACCAAGACATCACACCCTACTATCTTCTTAACAGATCCATCCCCTATTCTGATGAAGTCAAACCTATGACTGTCACGTCACAAATAGATGATCTATCTCCGCTATATCTGCTTTAGTCTATAAATAGACATAAGCCACTTGTCCACCAATGCTTCCGCTGCTCCCACTGACTACGACAACCCTCTGGCAGAGTCATATACGCGTACACTTCTAAAGCTAGTTTAGAGCGACGCTATACTCATCCTCCTGCCGGGTCTCGCAGCCTGGAACAACAGCAATGGCAAGTCTGGGTAAACAAGAACCTTCCTGTCACCGTCCTTGAGGCTACCGGAGTACCTCTTGGGTGCCTGAGGTTACCCACCGTATCTGCGGAGTGGCCAATGGAATGTCAAACCAGATTGAATCTTTAGGTTCTTATCAAATATTCAGTAAGCGTTTGCGGTTCTGGAATCACTTCCAGTTCTACCATACTCCAACTACTGTTTTTTTGAAAAAATCCATTTTTATTAAAACTGTGGCGAGTCCAGAACAATATCACTATTGATCTTCCATATGGTAGAAAGTCAACCCTCGTCATAGCCTGGGTCAACCCACAAACAACCATTACAGAAACGTGCCTTGAGTTATCCAGAGTCTGGTTTTAAGCATAAGTCGGACAACTCCCCGTACCTTAACATCGTTAAGATATGAACTGTTCTATATCCAATATAGAACCAGGGCACTGATTTAGTTGAACCAGATTCAAATCATGCAGCTGTCTCCAGTGCATGTCAACTAAATGGAGAGAGGCCGATCAGCATTACTCAACTTAGGAGTGCTTCCAATTATGAGTAATCTGAAAGAGAAGCAAGTTCTCTTAATCATTACTATCAACTGAATACCCTACACAAGTATCTACATCTTCGATCACCTTAAAGAATCCCGATACTTGCAACACCTGGTTCTCTACTTTATTCATATACCTATAACTTCTCAAAACTCAGATCTTGCATTTCTACGAAATACATGTCTAAGAACTAGAGAAGTCACAAGTAAACAGAATACAGTCTGAGGACTAACCCCTCTGTCCTCATGGACACTGGACAACATACAATACTCTGTATAAGTCCCCTGAGTTGAATAACTCAAACCCTGTGCGTCGTAGGTTGAAAACTGTACTTATGGTCAAGAAGAATTACACCGCCGTTTAATGCTCCTTACCTAACCATCAACTGATATAGGTAAATGTCATGGACATAATTTCAAAAAGGTATATCTCACTCTATAAAAATAGACGTACAGATGTATCAATTTGAAATTGGTGCATAACAGCGGATATTCAAAACCATATATTTGCCGTCCGGCAAGCAACCCAGGTGACTTCCTCAAATATCACCAATTACAACGAATTCCGATATAGTAAGGATGATCACCTAATTCCCAATAACTTACTCTCACTCATCATCTGTAAAACCATACAGATGTAAGATTCATACATGGTAAATACATACCCTAGAGCAAGTGTCTAATTGGGAAATCAGTTTTCTATTAACAATATACAGTGAAACTGAAATATTGAAATGTTTCGTAGGGGTATCCGGGTATTCCTAGTAATGCCTCTTCCATTATCCAGATTCACAACTGTAACCGTATATTTCTTTGCCGTCTTTCCAAATCCCTTTATATGTCTTTAGTCATTACCTTCTGTACACCCTCTTAGGCTAAATGGTTTTCTTCCTTCCCTACCGTTCGGCACCAGCCTATGGTTTGGAAGAAGACTATCCAATAAGCGTAATGGGTGTACTGTCCTTATCCTAGGAGCACTCGCAACGCGAGAGAAGGTGAAGATAAAAGACACCTGAATAAACCTTATTCCTATTTCTCCTGAACCAGAATCCATCCTCGAACTGGAACAAGTTCCTTTCGAGTTCGTATATAACCATACGATGGAGTATCCAATAAACTGTGGATCTTCGTAGTGATACGGAGTGTCCTGGAGAAATACAAAGGTGAAGTGGGAGTGGTAATGAAATACTTGGTTTGGTCTTGAATAGCAGTCGCAATTTACTTTGCCCTCTTACTAATCCCTTGATATGTCTTTACTTAATACCTTCTGTACACCATCGTTATGCTAATTGGTTTTCTCCATTCCCCACTGTTCGGCACCAGCCTAAGGTTTGGAAGAAGACTATCCAATTTGCGTAATAGGTGTACTATCTTCTAAACCAAGGAGTACTCGCAACCTGAGAGAAGGTAAAAGGAAAAGACAACTGAATAGTCCTATCCGTTTTCTCCAGAACCGGAAACCATTATCGAATAAATTCCTTCGAGTTCGCATATAACCATACGATGGTTTTATCCAATGGAAGTAGACGTTCGTAGTAATACGGGGTGTCCTGGAGAAAAGGGTAAAGTAGGAGTGGCAATGAGGTTTGCAACTCTGACAATCCAAAAGCCAATGTTTAAGAAGGTTCGGTTAATTTTGGTCACTGAGTCATAGTCAAAGGTCGGGTCATGGTCGCTGCCAGAGAGAGAGAGAAAAGAAACACTCAGCGTGCACTCTAACCTAGATCAGAATGGTTACCAATTTATCTAATCAGGAAACCTCCCACTGTAACGTCAAATTCTTCTCCAAACCAGAAAGAAGAATTAGTCGGGATCACCCGAGGAGTAAACCAACTCATCAGTGGGAATCGGGATCCAACTATCATCGCATGATAACGTGACGGAATCCGCTCACGTTATCACACTCCAGAAGGTATGCGCATATCTGGCAAGTTTCAATTTCTTTAGAAACTCCCGATGTGATTTTTACCCCATGCTCTTATGACCTCGACTTTGGCCAACAAATCATAAGTCACATGTCAAGTTCTACCCGTCATTCTCCAGATTAATTTGAACCCACCCGTACCTACCCTTGACTTTAGCCAACAAGGCAGTACGATTGTCCCAAACCAACGCATCTATCTATGCTGCATATGAATACCCAATAGCTACCAAACATTGTGCCTTGACTTTGGCCAACAAACACAGCGTGAATACTATTGACTATCCATATGAAACGACGGAGGGCTACGAATGATTTCTGGCGAAAACCTTTAACGTAATGAACTTGATATTGTTGAAGGAACCGGATAGCTTTTATAAAAATATAGTAGCGAAAACCTTTGCTAAAGGGGTCACTCCCGGTGAAGGGATCTCGGCCCTTGCCTCGTCGACTGAGGTGCAGGATATTCCAACCGAATACCACTGTGCAAAACAAAAGAGAACGTCCTTGCAATAACAGCTTTTTGAAAAATGTTCCAACAACATCAGAATAGGTTTGTTTAGCTTGCATTGATCCGAATCAATGCAGTCCCATCAATTGATCACACCAATAAAGAACTAAAATAATGATGTACGTATATGTCATCCACATTCGCCACTGGGTCCCGTTATTACCCGTTAGGTTACTTAACTAACGACAGAGCGGGGACTGGACTAGCGCGGATGCAAAACATATACAACATCTACTAGTATATATATCAATATATAATATTCGCTCAAGGCGTGATAAAATGCAACATCACAGAAATGTAATAAGCATCACAGAATAATACAGATATCTGGGATCCCCGGGTTTCATAGAGCCGCCACTGAAACCCGACGTTCCCCTGGTCGTGTGGATAGCGTGTGCAATGAAATCCTAAACCCCTACGGGCGCGACAAGTTACCCGCCAAAACCTGAAGCGAGGCAGCCCCCTTCAGCAACGTGAATGGACCACCCAGCACTTCACGGAATCTGGTAACTTGGGCACCCCTCCTGGGTCAACATGTACCCCCTACGAGTGCGGCGAATAGCCCGCCAATTCTAGAGTGAGGCCCCCTCCGTCTCAACGCCATGAGATGCGGGCCCGTTGCCCTCTAGAACCCGGCTATCCGTGCACCCCACCTTGGGGTAATCCTAGTACAGAAAGTAAATATACATACAACGGGTACATCGACCTCACCCCGGTCGTGCCCCAAAAGAATAATATACAAACAGGCAGTGACGGCAGTCCACATGTCGGACGCTCGCCCCGCAATATCAAATGTACATAATAAACCAAACTGTACTAACATTGCATCCAGGCTATCCCCCACGACCAATCCGCAACATCACAGCACAACACAGAACATCAACGTGAATGTCATGTTCGCAAATCCGTCTAAAAGGGCTATAGCAGTTAGACAGGATTTACCGATCAAGTGACATTCACGGTCGCAGATATAATGTAAATACTGTGAACTAACTTGTTTAAAATTTTCGATCGATCAAATTTACCGAAGTGGGCCCCAAGCACTACTGTAGCACTCAAAGAAAATCTGGGCCCAAACAGAACATTCCAAAAACCCCATTTTCAACTCAGAAGCTCTCTGTAAAATTTTGGTGCATTGAACAGTAAAAGTGGCGGCGGAACCGCGGCCCAAGCATGGGTTTGGCCGCGGTTCCGCGGTGGAATAGTAATATCATGCGACCAAATTTTCACAGAATGCTTAGAATTCCCTGCACGTATTTCTGCAATGTACTGAAAAAAATTCGAGCCAAAAAAAATTCGAGCCAAAACTGATGCAATGAAAACGCGGTTTTTGGAAAATTCGATCGATCGAACTTGTAAACATGTTAGAGCAAGCTAGACTAGGTTAATGGCGTGGCTCTGATACCATGTAAGTGCACGGCGGCGTCCCGGCCGTCAATCCGACGCCGGAATGCGGAAACGAAACTTTTACAAAACTTGTAAACCGGCACCACCGCGCACTATCAAACCCGGATCGGGCCATTAACCTACTCCTAGCTAACTAGAGAAGGGGTAGAGAGATATACAGAGCGATCCGTGTCCTTCGGTCTTCTCGTCGTCGTCCCGATCTCCTCGCGGAATCTCCGGTCTTCATCTCCTCGTCGGAAGGGCACCACATCGCCGGGTTCTTTTACGGGCTCCCACCTCTGGACCGAGGCAACTTGGGCACGAAGTTGGCGAGTCGACGTGTCCAAGAATTGCTGTAGAATAAGTGTAGTGCTCTTTGTTTCTTGGGGTTACTTGAAATTGCCTTTTGGTGGAGGAAATGAACTATACTTTTAGAGATGGAGCTATGGGAATTTTGCAAGCCAAAAGAGATCAAAAATCCCACTCAAGAATTTTTGGACAGCCCTCTCTTCACTTGGCCGGCCATGACCTCAAGATATTGAGAAGAGGGAGAGAAAACAAGGGGGGTGCAATCATACATGAAAGAGAGGGGAGTGATGATTAAGAATCATCATCACAACCAAATCCACACGCATAAACAACCATCTCATCACAAAGTCAAGTAATGATGAAGAAATAGAAGTCAAGGTCAAACAAGAGCCATCATGAAGCAACTATATACAAAGACCACCCTTCACAATGCTAATTTGCACAATTGCAAATAAGCCCTCCTCCACCATTTTTCAGCCAAGGAAAGATACAAAGGAAAATGGCCGAAACGGAATGCAAACTGGCAACTTCAGAAAACTGATCCCGTAATAAATTACAGGAAAACCCCGCGACTGTATATACATACCAGCATTTGTATTCCGACCGAATACAAATGCAAAGAGACAAAATCTACACTGTACAATACTAGGATCCGGCTTAAACCAAAGCCCGCTAGTATTATCCGTCCGATCATGATCCGTGCAACACCGCACGTACATGATTGAACCCTGCCATATCTCCATACGGCCTCTACAGCGTTTCGCCCGAAACTTGAAAAAACGGTCTGTGGGGGACTCTAAAGACTCGTCAATACTTTGGTTGTGGATTTAACCACTAGCACGTCAGAGGTATTAGCCATACGTAACGGGCTACCAGGTATTGACCAAATGGGACGTCGATGAGCGAACTCATCCTGACACCCTACTGAGCCTGTCAGTGACAATATCCGTACAGTCCGGTCCGTTCGTCTATGAGCATCGCATGGCGGGCCTAGGGGGTTGGTAAAAGTCAGACCCCCAAAAGCGGTACAAGTCGTGTCGGAGTGTAGCCCAGAACACCCTGAGATACTACTGGAATACCTATCAGTAAATCTCCTGCCTTGGCCAAGGACTTCGTGTAAGAGCTCTCCTAGACACAGCGCGACCTCACCCCCAATACCGGGAGAGACGAACCCCTGAAGATCCGCTCACTGCCTCCATGTGGCTCGGGACTGCACCCAACTAAAACCTGTTTGCACGTCTCCTTTGAGCGTGGTAGGGTAGTAATCAAAGTACAGTGGGAACTCACACGAGACAAATGACGATCTCAGGTCGATGAACTAACCTGTACACATGTCACCAGGGAACTGCTATCTGACGTCAGGTATAAGACCAACTAGCATGTTCCCGGCGAGTCCTGTCCGGTGTACTCATAACCCAATGAGCACATGTATACATCTTAGGTGAACCAACTGACACCAATGGCTTGTGAGACCGGCCACCGCCCCTCGTCGGGGTCTCGACTGTATACACTAGTCTACTCTGGAGTATCGATGCCCTGTCTCGAAACTCCCACGACTAGGGACCTTTTAAGGATGTGCTTATAGACTACGAGCTCCCACGTATATGATCGCCCTCATACTGCTGGCAGTCAAGCAAGAATCCTAGGGGTTCTATCAACGCGCAATAGTAACCTGTAAGGTCACCTAAAGCAGTACACGATGATAAAGATAAACCAGATAGCATACTATCATCTTGAGTAAGACTGTCCTATCGGGATAGGTCCTCCATCAACCATTACAATCACGTGCCTGTGATCCAATAATTGACTCTGAGGGCACTATCTCCAACATGTTCCAACTGGAGGAAAGGCCGTCAACACCAATGGGGCCACAAAGCAGCTCCAGCAAGCTTGGTGCCCTTGATAATCGCGCGAACGGGGATCTTCTCTGGCCTCTCTGTCAATCGGTCTACGGCGTCTTCCCGAAGAGCTGAAGTCTGCCAAGTGCTTAAAACAGAAAAGTTAAGGCAGAAGCGGCTCGGGTATCGAGCCAACAAGAGGGCCAGGACTTCAGCCATGTGGAATCTTGTGAGGTTCCAAGAGCAGGGTTACTCTCTGACGACGGCTGAGTCGGCCGTAAAAGTCAGCAATTCCTTCGAACCTCTTAAGTGGGTTCAGAAAAATGTCATGACCGCCAGAATCAAGAAGACAGCGGTCCGAACAATGCCACAAAGGGACGTGTGCCAGCCCCAAAAGAGAAAGCATGACGCCATCTCTTCAAGAGTCTATCAGGCGCTCTGCGCCGCGCGAAAACAGCGAGGCAAATCCAGAAAAGAAACTCCTGCACCACTCATGAATCCGGTCAGGCCAGCCATCTCTAATCGATTGTCCGCTACCAAAACAGAAGGCCCAAGACGGTGGTTCACAAAATCAGCTATCAATAATGAAATGATGGCCGGATATGTTATCCATACGGTCTATATGGCAGGCGCGCGTCCCAGCGACAACCTGCACAGCAAGAGCAAGGATGAGGCTACCACATCCCAAGCCCAACCTGGCTTGAATGTGGTTGCCGCTTCCCAAGATCAGCCGCCTCTGCCGGACGATGAAAACCCTCTCGATGAGGCCTATAGGCAGAAGGACCCCTCAGTCCATGAGGAATCAAGCTCGGACGGCGAGGAAGAGCCGACTTTCCGCCCCAGAACCCAGAGCAAGAGCTGCTTCAAGAGCTTCGAAAACAGCTCAGGAGCAAAGATAAAGATATGGCCAAGCTCTACTCAAAAATTGATGACCTGACGAATGTTGTGATGCAGCTCACGGCTCAAATTGCTCGGGTGCCTTCCAATCAAGCACAAGTCTCTACCCATGAGCCGGATGATGACAACCCGAAGCAACCGATGCCTGTCCCCTTGGGTCCAAGATTGGGTGAGCCGCATGAAAGCCGGCCACGTTCCGCTTCTGGAGACGCCTTGGCCCCAAATAGTATCATCCCGCTAACACAAGATCGGATAATGGATTTGGTCACCAACAAGGTTAAAACATTGGTGGCCGAAGCCGAAGCTCAGAAAGAAATTGGCAGTAGTGGACGGCCATATCCCGCACAGTACGATCTGATCGGGTTCCCCAACGGTTATGTCATTCCTAAATTCGGAAGATTTGACGGGATGGGAAATGCAAATCAGCACGTCGCCCAGTTTAAAGCGTCGTGCGGAAATACAGGGGGTAATGATGCGCTCCTTCTTCGTCATTTTTCAATAGCCTGACTGGTGTTGCTTTCGACTGGTACGCGAGTATACCAGACGGGTCCGTCATTACCTTTGCCCAGATGGAGTCTCTGTTTCGGCAAAGGTTCATGAGTGTCGGTGATAAAATCTCCATTGCTGACCTTGTGAGGACCAAGCCGGGGAAGAATGAAAGCAACACCGACTTTATCGCCCGATGGCGTAATCTAACGGTTAAGTGCGAACCACCACTGGAGCAGGACCAGTCCATCAGCCTTCTCGTTGGGAACCTCAGCAATTGGATGGTCCCATTCTCGTATACAGCAGGCCTCAAGACGTTTCAGAAGCTAACCAAGAAAGTCCAAATGCTGGAACGCTCGAAGCAAGAGTCTACCCTAGACTTTCCGAGAGACGAGACTTGGAAAAGCAAGAGGGACGAAAACCGTAGAAGCGGGAATTCCAACAGTACCAATGCCTTCAATGCGTCCGACAACGAAGACAAGCGAAAGGCAGGCGATTCCAAAACCAACCGATCTCGAAAGCCATTGCTGGGAAGAGAAGGGCCTTCCTTAAAGGAGAAAAAGAACAAGGTTTACTCTTTCAGAAGGGACAAGGTCCGCAAGATATTCAAAGATGTCTTGAACAATGGTCTACAATTGCCAGAGTCGAAGAGACCGCATGAAGCAAAAATGACTGACAATCCCCTGTATTGCCCGTACCACAGAGTAGTGAGCCATGCGATCGAGGATTGCTATATTTTCAAAGACTGAGTCAAGAAGCAGTAAAAGACTGGAGAGATCGAGCTGTCCAAGAGTGTGTTGGTAAACAACCAAGCTGCAACCACCAACTTCATACAGACACAAGCTGAAGCCTTCTGAGAGCAGACAACTGAACCCGCTGCCTTGAGAAATGAAACTGACTCACAGCAGCTTCCGTGGAGTACGCACATATCTAATAAGACGAAGAAGATGCTAAAGCTACTTCGGAAAGATCCCAGAACGGAATGGGAAGGGCAGAAGAAGCCTACCATTCCAGCTGCCAATTCGATTCCATCAGGCTCAAAATCCAAAAGGATCAAGAAGAAGAAAAGTGCAGCTCGGCGCGAAAAAGAGTCTGCAGGGAGATCGACCATTCAAAAATATATCAATTCCCTCGAAGACTATGAACAAAAGGAAAGAACTCTAATTCAATTGAAGGAGTTCCTCCCTGTAGAAGCGGCTGAAATTCTGGAAGAGTTAGAAGAAGACTTCAATGAAGAGATCCCTATAGTGACCTGCTACGCCATCCATCTTGGTAGCGACTCTGAGGAGGAGCTATGTTTTCCCGAAAAGGACGAGGAGCTCGCCACAAAGGCCAACCAAATCCAGCTCAGAAGCGGCAGGGCTCTACCACCAAATCAGGGCAACGCCCAAAAGGAAAGGAAAAACAGGTGGCTAATGACGAAGATGGCAGAGAACCGGCTAATGAAAACTCAAGTCCTTCCTCAGTTGACTACTATGTCTTGGCTCATCTCCGGAAGCTTCCATCTTTCCTGAGCATCTACGATGCCTTGGTTCTATCTTAAAGAGCTTAGAGATGTTCTCATTCACGCTCTACAAAACCCCGAGCAGTATCAGGCTCGCTTTGCGGAAATTAATATGAAAGAAGCCCAGTACGCTCTGCATGTCGCCGCAGTCACGTTTAAGGACGAAGACTTGCTACTGGGAACAGCTGAGCATAATCGGCCGGTTTACGTGACCGGGTATAGCGACGGAGATCGGATTAATCGCATATTGATTGATTCGGGATCCTCAGTGAACATCATGAACTTGCGGGCTCTGGAGAGTCTGTCAATGGACGTCTGACACCTGTTAAGGGAAAGGATTGCCATTCAAGCCTTCAACCAAAATTGCCAGCAAGTTCTGGGATCCATAGCTCTGCCAATTAGATTTGGGGATCTGCAAACCGAAGCTAAGATATACGTGATCGACGCTGACACGTCTTATAAAATTCTCTTGGGATGGCCGTGGCTCCACGATTACGGCATCGTTCCGTCAACTCTCCATCAATGCATGAAGTACTAAAAATGGCGAAGAAAGACACATTGATGGAGACATCCAGCCGTTCGGTGTGCATGAAGTCCGATATGAAGATTCTCGGTACTTTGTGAACCTCCAAAGTGTTGAGCCACAGCCGACCAACGACAGAACGGCCCCGAAGCGCATAAACAAATCTGAGCCGGCTGTCACTTTCAAAAGCAGAAACCCCCATGTGCGTCCGCATTTCGACAGTGACACTGATGAGTCCAACGCTGGAAGTCCGTCCTTCCGAAAACTCGCCCTCATTTCGGTAGCAATACGGACGAGTCCGATATTGAAAGCTCATCCGGCAGCAAAATCCGCCCTCGTATAGGCAGTGACACTGAACAATCAGAAGAAGAGGATCCGTCTTGCAACAGCTGTACAAATCGGGCCCCACGCAACAAGCAAAGCTATGAGTGACCTTTGAAGTTACAGAAGGGTCCCTAGCCGTCACAAGGGTGCCGGAGCATATGTGCAAAGAGCTCGATGCATTGTCAGTCTCCACCGTGGACCAGCTGAAAATTTTCTACGTTCCCGAAAGGAAAAATAGACAGAAGGGCATCCTGTTTTATGGGTCAAATCCTATTGTGCACCCGGACGATTTGTCTGTCGCGTGCCTTCCCTATGAGAGAGGCATAAGAGCCGTCCTTAATCCCAGATACTATGCGCCCGAGATGCGGGAATATTTCAAAAGGTGCGGATGCCGGTTATATCAAACGGAGTCCGAAACAAAGTTTTATGAAGGGCTATGGCATCCGCCTCAGGTCCGAGCACTCATCGATGGACGAATTCCAGATAGACAGGGCATAGGTTTCATCCAGCCTGATTCCAAGGCATACTACATGATCCATATTGGTGAAGCCGGCGAAGACTCAAATGATGAAGACGAGCTAGCCGAGCTAGAAGAGGCTCCTATAAGATATATAAACCAGAGTTAGCTCAATATAGAGGCCGGGTGGTGGAATTCATGAAAAGGTTCGCTCACATTGAACTAATGAGAGTCCCGAGGGCGTTGAACGGAAAAGCCGACGTACTCGCCCGACTAGCCAAAGAACTGGGACATGGATGAAATTCTGATCACAGTCAGGAGCCGGCAAATTCTGCCCCCAGTCTCTTTACGAGAAGATGGAAGTGCAGAACAAAAGAGCAATCTTGCCGAAGAAGTTCTGATCATTCAAGAGTAGCCCGATTGAAGAGAGCCCTTCATAGAGTACCTCTGATACGACAAGCTGCCCGAAGAAAAATCTGCGAGGATTCAGCTGAAGAAGAGAGCTCTCCGATACGTGTTTGTAAATAATACGTTATACCGCAGATCATATGACCAATTTTGGCTCAGATGTCTATCATCAGCCGAAGCCCAAAAGGTCATGAAAAAAGTTCACTCAGGCGTCTGCGGAGCTCACCAATCCGGCCCCAAAATACGGCTTCAAATCAAACGGCTTGGATATTACTGGCCTACCATGATAAGAAGTGTCATCTCTGCCAAATTCACGGTGACTTCATTCAAAAGCATCCCAATCTGCTGCATTCTACGATGGCGTCATGGCCCTTCGAAGTTTGGAGCACCGACATAGTTGGTCCAATTGATCCTCCATCATCTAAAGGCCACCGATTCATATTGGCAGCACCTGGCTACTTCTCCAGGTGGGCTGAAGCTGTCCCGCTAAAAGAAGTCAAAACAGAAGATATTCTGACGTTCTTCCGGCATAACATTCTATACCGCTTCGGTACACCGAGAAGAATCATATCCGACAACGGGCCTTCTTTCAAGAGCTTCAACATCTCAAGGTTCGCTACTCAACACAAGATAGACCGGAGATATTCCTCCATCTATAATCCAAGGGCCAATGGGCTAGCCGAAGCCTTCAATAAAACCCTGTGCAAGCTCCTGAGAAAAATGCTTCAGCCAACAAGAGAGACTGGAATCTAAAACTTCACGAGGCGTTATGGGCATATCGTGCCACACACCGTACTCCTACTCAGTCCACTCCATACCCATTGCTCTTCGGAGTGGAGGCGGTCATCCCCCTCGAAGTCGAAGTTCCAAGCTTAAGAATGGCCGTTCAGCACGAGTTGACGAAGGAGGAAGACGTGCTCCTTCGGCTCGAAGAGCTCAACGCCCTCGAAGAAAGGAGGCTCACAGTACAGCAAAATCTGGAGCTGTACCGAGCCCAAATGTCGCAGGCCTATGACAAGATGGCACGTCTCCACGCTTTCAAGAAAGACGAATTGGTGTTGGTCCTCAAAAGACCGATCATCCCCAATCGACATACCAAGGGAAAATTCGAGCCAGACTGAGAAGGACCATACGTCATCGAGAAAGTGTTCGATGGACGATCCTACCAGCTGATAAATGCAGAGGGAGAAAGGCCCATGCCACCCATCAATGGCCGATATCTCAAGAAATACTAAACGTGAATGCTTCAAGTCGCAGGCGAATTAAGCGCACCAGCCCTACGGTCGGGATTATACATCCTGTAAGACCGTATACAATCCACGGGCGTAAACGACCCATATCTCTCCCAAAGTCCTACCGACGAGACTACATTTAAAGTCCCATCGGCTAAATAAATAAATAAATAACGGTATGTCCACAAGCAAAACGGGGACGAATGAAAACCCGAAAAGGCTCCGTGAGTAAAAACAGCAGGACTGCCGGCGAGTTTGTGAAAACCCGACAGGGCGCAAACCCATGAATAGAGACAAAATACACTCGTAAAGTCCTCTCGACCTTGTGAGGAGAAAATCCCTGCGTGAGATTCTTATGACTCATAAAGGAGCAACACACTTAGGAATCCCCATGATTCCTAAGGAGAAAATACACCTACGGGATCCTTACAACTCGTAAGGAGAAAATGCTTTTAAGGGACCCTTACGGACCATAAAATTGAAAAGCCTTAGGTGATAAGGACCTAAACCTGTCTTCTAAGCCATCGCTCCCCAACGGGCAACGGCAAATGATGAGTCGCTCCTGGCACTACGCTTCAGTGTTAGCGGTGCTGATTCCGACCCAAAAGCCGAATCCCAAGTCCTCTCAGAGCAAATGATGAGTTGCTCCTGGCATTCTTCCAATGCAGCAATGCTGATGCCAAATAAGATCCAAATTCCAAGTCCCCAAACGGCGAATGACAAGTCACTCCTGATACCATATTCCAGTGGAGTGATGCAGACGCCAACCAAAATCCAATTTTCCAAAATTCTCCCAGCCCTACAGTTGGTCCCCAAGTTGACTACTGTATATAATCCACGGGCTTAAATAATTCTCATCATACCCATCCCCCACCGCAATCACCAATTACGCGGCCGGTCTCCGTCCTTGGAATTATGCTCTATTTGGGAAGACCCGCTCATGTGTCCTCACGATACATGAGGAGAACAAACTTACGGGATCCTTACGACTAGTAAGAAAACACCTTCGTGGGATCCTTACGACTCACAAAGGAAAAACACACTTGGGAGTCCCCACGACTCCTATGGAGAAAGTACACCTACAAGATCCTTTCGACTCGTAAGGAGAAAATGCTTTCATGGGACCCTTACGGCTCATAAAATTGAAAAGCCTTAGGTGATAGGGACCTAAACTTTTCTCCTAAGCCATCGCTCCCCAACAGCCAACGGCAGATGATGAGTCGCTCCTGGCATTACTTCAGTGTTAGCGGTGCTGAAGCCGACCCAAAACCTAAATCTCAAGTTTTCCCAACGGTAAATGATGAGTCGCTCCTGGCATTGCTTCAGTGTTATGCCGACCCAAAAACCAAATCCCAAATCCTCCTGGGGCAAATGATGAGTTGCTCCTGGCATTATTCCAGTGCAGCAGTGCTGACACCGACCCAAAAACCAAATCTCAAGTCCTCCTGAGGCAAATGATGAGTTGTTCCTAGTATTATTCCAGTGCAGCAATGCTGATGCCAAACAAAATCAAAATTCCAAGTTCCTCTCAAATTCAAAAGTTCCGCCAAATAAGGCAGAAAAAAACAGATCAAATTAATGTCCCACCCGGTAGCACTTCCAAGCTCAAAAGTCTCGCTGGACGGGTAGGGAACTTTTAAAATAAATCAAATCAAACAAATCAACCCTGACACCGCAAAAAACGGAGCAAGTCAAATCAAACCTCGACACCGTAAGAAGCGGGGCAAGTCATCAACCGTCCAAGTCAAAAAAAAGGGCAGCACCGACCGTCCACATCGCTAAAATGGCAGCACCGACCGTCCACGTCGCTAAAATGGCAGCACCGACCCTCCAAGTCGTTAAAAGAGCAGCACCGACCGTCCAAGTCGCTAAAATGGCAGCACCGACCGTCCAAGTCGCTAAAGTCCAAGTCGCAAAAAGGGCAGCACCGACCATCCACGTCGCTAAAATGGCAGCACCGACCGTCCACGTCGCAAAAATGGCAGCACCGTCCGTCCAAGCCGCTAAAATGGCAGTACCGACCGTCCAAGCCGCAAAAAGGGCAGCACCGACCGTCCACATCGCAAAAAGGGCAGGACCGACCGTCCAAGTCGCAAAAAGGGCAGCACCGACCGTCCACGTAGCTAAAATGGTAGCACCGACCGTCCACGTCGCTAAAATGGCAGCACCGACCGTCCAAGTCGCTAAAATGGCAGCACCGACAGTCCAAGTCGCTAAAATGGCAGCACCGACAGTACACGTCGCAAAAAGGGCACCATCGACCTCCACGTCGTCAAAACGGGAACCAAATCAAGTCAACCTCCACGCGAAAGATCCATCAATTTCATGCACACAACCCACATAAATGGTGTGCATTTATTGATGGGGGCACTTTGTTGGGGTCAAAATTTACACCCCGGTTGACCAAGTCAAAATCAAAGTCAACCCCAAACCAAGTGGGCCCAAGCTCAGGTCAAGTGGGTCCATGCCCGAGTCGAGCCCGAACATGAAGCGGCCGGCCCCCTGCCAAAATAAACATTTTGTAATAAATAATTTTGGTGTATTTTTTTATGAATAAATGTAAGAAAAATTGGCATAAAACCAAATTTTTGTAAAACCCATGGCTCATGGGCAAATAAAATGAGCACATGAGGCATGGGATGGGCAAAATGGCATTTTGTAAAGCCCAAGGGGCTATATGTAAAGTTTGTAGCCTATAAAGGTAAAGATGATGAAAATATCTCAAGAACTTTTTCCCTCTTTCAAAAAAACTAGGGTTTGTACCTCCTCCACCTTTCTCAAGGTTCTAAACCTTCTTCTTTTCTTTTAAATTAAATCAAGAGTTTAACCCTTCCTTTTTCAAAAATATATAGGTTTTCATAATAAAACCCTTGAAGGGGAGCTCGGATCTGCCATCAAATTTCTAAAATAGGAGATTTTAAGTCTCACCTCCCCTTTTCCTCCAAGATCCAGCCAACAGAGAGAAAAAAGAAGGATACCCATCTCCAAAAATCCCATTCCAGGAAGATCCGAGGCTCAAAAGAAGATCCAAAGATTTCTAGGTTCCACTCAAGATCTGTTGGAGTTTAACTCCATAAATCAACCCCTTTTTAGGAGTTTAACTCCAATCTATACATAATCTCTGTTAGGAGTTCAACTCCTAAGCCCCTTGGGAGTTCAACTCCTAACCCAGGGGCTAAGCCCCTTTTCCGCTGGTGTTTCCAGCGGTCGCGTGCCGCGCACGTGACCCGCGGGCGTCCAGCGTTCGCGTGCAAGGCACGTGACCCGCGGGGGCCAAGCGCCCACGTGCGCCTCACGCGACCTACGGGCGCTCAGCGTCTAGTGGTCGTGTGCAGCTCACTTGACCCGCTGGCGCCCAGCGGTCGCGTGCAGCGCACGTGACCCGCTGGCGCCCAGCGGTCACGTGCAGCGCACGTGACCCGCGGGCGCCCAACGCCTGGCATGTGACCCGTGGGCACCCAGCGCCCACACGCCAGGCACGTGATCCGCGGGCGCTAAGCGCCCACGTGCCATGCACGTGTCTTTAATATGCTCCTCACCCCTTATTTTCCGTGCACTCCACACCAGAAATGCGTCCCCCGTTAGGAAAATTTTTCTAACGGGGCGCTGCCCCGCACCCCGCAAGGGGGCTGCTATCCCTCTTGACCTCCAGCCCGCTATCCGGGTAGCGGGACCCCCGTAAACTCTGCGAGGCCCTCGATATATCCAAACCCCTTTCAAAACACAACACACGCACACTGCAGACTGAGTTCGCATAACTAGTTGACCCGTCAATCAGAGGTTCTTTCGCTCCAAAGATGAGGGGTAATTAACGGCAGTTTAGTCCGCGGCTGCCGGAGATTCGGATCCCGACAATTAATAAATCCCGGTCTATCTTAGGAAGGGGGAATCTGTATACGCCTAACAAGCGACACGTATTCCCATCTCAATGGGGTGACGAAAAACACCCTACAATAATATGATCATAAAAAAACGAAACACTAAAGTCATGAAGAAGTTCAAGAAGGAAGACTAGGATAGGTTTAGATTTTAGTTTGTTTTAATGTGTATAAATATTTATTATGTAATGTAGTTTTAATTTTCACTTTGTAATGTTTGTGTCTTAATGAATGAAAATGATTTGGTTTTCTGTCTAAAATTTGTTTAAAACCATAAATTAACTTCCTGAATAATCCACATCAGACATATGTGTCAGACGTCTGGACCAAAATCTTTTTATACTGCAGACGTCTGTGGCAGACGTCTCCAGTTCAAACGTCTCTGGAGATTAACATCAGAGATGTCTGGTCCACCAGTCATCTCTAATTCAAAATTGGCCTCTGGAAATTGTTACCAGAGACGTCCGGTCCTTGGAACCAGACGTCTGCTGGGGGCAATTTCAAAAAGATCAAATTAAATCTGATTGTTCGATTTTCTCTTATCAAATCATAACCGTCCAAAAATCCTATATAACTAAAATTTACCCCCTAAATTTTCTTAACCCTAAACGTCTCATCTCCTCTCGCTATCTCTCTAGGTCTCTCTCCCTCATCTCCTCCAGCTCCAAAAACCCTAGAATTTCTTCAAATTTCCTTCACAAATTTCTTTATAGCCCTAAAGAAGGATAAAGGCAAAGCACCTGAGTCATTCTCTAAGAAGAGAAAGACTCAACCGAGGAAACGCAAAAAGCCAATTTTTTTCTCGACGAAGAGTGCAAAAAGAGGTTTCAATCAATTATCTCTAAACCCATTCACAGTGATTCTTTAGTATTGTTTAGAGATTTGAACGAATATGGTTTTCAATACCTTTTTCAAATTCAGGGTTGGGTGTCCTTGACATTAGATCGTCCAACCTATGACAAGGCCATCAAATTATTCTATGTTAATATCACCGGCACCAATGACGATCTAACCAACCTCAAAACCAAAGTTTTTAACTCGAGCTTCAATTTCACTCTGGGAGCCCTTGCTAAGGTATTAGATTTTCCCAATGAAGGTTTCAATATTTACCTTAACATGTTAAGCAATTTTGAGTATTCCAAAACTATGGATAATGAAAAGGCGTTGGTAGTTTTGCATGGTCGAGATAACCCCACCTTTTTGCAAATCAACAAGCCAAAACCCTAACTACTCATGCTCGGGTTCTTGCAAACCTCCTTGGTAACACTGTTTTTCCTAAGTCCGGAACTAGAGAAACTCTTTATGGATGCCATATACCTATGACCTTTTATATTCTCGCGAGTATTCGAGTCAATCTTCCTCCCTTCCTCATTCATAACATGTGGGATTTGTCGAGTGGACACGGGAATTTATATTATGGATGAGCTATTACTAAACTATTGGAATATCGCAAACTTGTTTTGCCGGATTTATCGGATAAAGTAAAGCCTAGTGCTGATTTTGGAGCAAGAAACATAAACTTGATGAAGTTGGATTCCTCGACTCCACAACCACCAAGCTCCTCCCGTACTTCCCAAATACCTACTTAAGCTCCTACTCAAGCAACCCCTCAAGACTTTGATTATCACGGTTTGGAAAACCGGATTGTGGATCTCCTTACGGGGCAACTTGATCGAATTACAGGGCATTTGGATCATCTTTCAGGGTGTCTTGATTATCACATGGGCTATCTTTACTCCAAACTTTGACATTGCCCCTCCGCCACCATATAGAAGTTCCCAAGACCCACAACCTCCGAAAGAATGGTCTTGAGTCTATCGGTTTACTTCTGTATTAGTTTTTTATTTTAGTTTATTATTATGTAGTTTTTGAACCATGTGCTATTTTAGTTATTATTATGAAGTGGTTCGGTATGATTAATCTCATGAATTATTCATTTGTTATGCTTTATTCATGTTTATACTTATGTTCAAATGAAAGTTCAAGATCAAATTATCTAAACATATATATTTTTCCCTTTTGCCATTATTGTTTTTAAACTTTTTGATATTTTTCAAAAGGGAGGAGAGAATATTCATGAATTTCATACAATGTTGATAAAATTCGAGTTATACACTCGTCTTCATGAGTGCTCCTTGAAAAATAGTATTAGTGGTATTGTAACGTCTTCAAAATAATAAAATATGATTTTTGGGAAATTTTATAATTTAATATTATTTTAATGAATATTTTAATATTCTGGTATAATTAAATACAAATAAATGGGGAAAAATTATGGAAAATTCTAAAATAAGGTATTGTAAGGAATTATGCCATTTTAAAGTTTTTAAGATTAGTTATATGCTAATTTAGTGCTAATCGCGATTAAGAATCGCTAATTGGATTTTTAGGATTTTTGTGCAAAAATGTGCACATATCATTTTCCACACTTGTTACACTTGTGTTACATTCTTGGGCCACGGTTGTTCTTTTGGGTGCACTATTTGAGTGAGAAGAGTTTAGAAAAAGAAAAGGGAAAAAGTAAGTAATGAGTGAGAGAGAGAGACCAAGTCAAACCCCCACTTTTTGAACCATCCCTCATCATTTTCCCCTCCTCATTCTCTCTCTTCTCCCTCCCCCTTTGTTGCTGCTGCAGCTCACTTTCCCTCTCTCACCCTCTTCACAAAAGCTTAGATCCACCATGAAATCCAAGCCAAAACCTCATTCCCACTTCACAAAAAGTGTTCCCGAGCTCACTAGCTTCACTTTGAACCTAGCAAGATTGGATTTGGAGGACTTTGAGCAACTCAAGAATTTTCTTGAGTTGCCAAAGGAGGTAATTCCTGCACCTATAGAGTAGTATTTCAATTCCTTGTGCATCCATACTAGTTTTGTATCGATATTGTGATATTTGTGGATTTTAGAGAATTCAAGTTAGGGTTTAGGGTAAAACTGAAACTTAAGATGAAATTGAGGATGGTGGTAACCTTAGAAACCCTGGTGTAATGCTAATTTGAACCCAAACCTGGAAGTGAAACCAGAATACGGGATTACGGAACCGTTATCGAAAAAAAACTGGAAATCTGTCACTGTTTATAAGAATCTGCTTTTACCCCGAGACCCTAAAAATAAAACTGAGTTGACAGTGAGATGTGCAGGCACCAGAGAACCTTCACCCCAAACCCTAGCTCCCCACTCCACTTTGAGGCCGCCAATTTCTCCATTCTGGCCGCAATTTGCGGCCAGAGCAGGGTGGATTGGCCTCGTTTTCTGTGCATGGCCCCATTTCCTCTAGTATTGACCCTGGGTACTTCTAGTTTTGACTGATTCCATCTAGGGTGAAATCTGGGTTGATTTTCCTATGTTGGTGTATATTTTACGACTTGATTTAGCATGGATTTTGGTATTTGGTGATTCATTCCTGTCGGATGGCATTTGGACGTCAACGACAAGTGGATATTGATTGTGTTTACATGCGAGTCGATAGGTTTTTACCTATGCGGGTAGCGTGTGCTATTTTGGTTTCCGATGTGATTTTCGTGTGTTTTAGCGTTGTGATATACTTGTAGGTACCCTACGAGATGTTGAGGCAAAGAAGATGAAGATGGCGACATCGGCACCGACACATGAGAAGCAAGGTGAGTAGATTATATCTACGGGAAGAAATCGGGTGGATGGCGTATAACACCCCCGCAGTCCGTGGTGATGTATACGAATACGTATACACACATATATTTATTATGTGTTGTTTAGTGTAATTGATGGTAATAATGGATTATTGGTGATAAGGATGTATTGGTTGAGTAGTGCGAAACCCTAGAGTAGTGGTTGCACCCACACTCACACATACACACATACTTGCATACATTCTTTCATATATCTGTGCGCATATGGTGGTGGGTATATCTACACATGGGTATGGGACTATGTGTTTATATACAGGTTTTGAGGATGATACGTGGGATTGAGATGAGTCGATGAGATTCGATTGAGGCCGTGAGATTTGGCGACATGACAGAGTCGTTTTGGAGATATGATATGATGGTAGTGATGCCTGTCATGTGATGAGATAGGGTGATCTCGACTCAGATTTAGGTGGTTTCCATACCCCTCTCTTTTGACTTGACTGTGGGTTCGTAGTTCGCATAGAAGGCGTTAGACTAGACCCGAGTCATACCTATTTCAAAACTAACGAATCGGGGATATTTTAAAGATAAGCAAAAGGGTTTATACGGATATTTTAAAAGGCGCATCTTTTCTTAAAGCACCGTAGCCCTTATTTTACCAAAAGCCCTGATTCGTCTTATTTCAAAAGGCAAGGTTGCATGATATAGCTATTGGTGTAGATTCTCTACTGTTGTGTTGATTACTTAATTCCGCACATTCATGCTGTTTGTATTGCATTGCTTATATTGTGGATATATTTCAGTCATGCTGCTAGGACACCAGCACCATTATCGATGATGCGTATGTTCCACGTACACTGTTGCCGGCTCACACACTTCATCATCGATAATTGTCATGTCACTATACTGTAGTACTGTTGCATTCAGGATATGACCCTTGCATGACATACTGATATGCTTACCTTTCTGCTATATGTCGCATATATGCTGCTTTCTGATTATACGCATTGAGATATGATGTTTCCATGATATTTCTGGTTTTGGGAACCGTGGGTGTTTCAAAGAGAATATGTAATTGTTTTAAAAACCCGGTTACCCGTGATATGATATTTTGGTGTGTCCACCACGCGTTTTCTCGGTGCTGAGACGTGTGCTTGAAACCCGATTCGAGGAGTGGATGTTCCGTTTGCGGGTTCGTGGTGGGCCCGGTATGGTTCCCCTCGGCGAGATGATCGATGGGTTTTGCCGATTGAGCCTGGAGGTGGGCGAGTACCTACCGGTGATTGGTTGGACCTGGCAGTTATCCGGAGGATACTGACCAGAGTCGATGGATAGATTTGGGCGTCCTGCCGGGGCCGAGGGCCGATACCGCAGACAGAGCCAGCGGGCCGATCCGGACTGACGGAGCCCGATATATGAGGATTTACGTGCCGATGCTGGGCACAGTTTTCATGATGTTTTCGAGTGCCGATGCTGGGCACTCCGGTTCCATGATTTTGACGTGTCGCGAGGGACACGGGTGGGTTATATCCTCATATTTCCATGCACAGGTTTCATGATATTTACTTGCATGATGGTTATGGTCATTGGGTGACGAGTGGACGGGATCCACGTGTGTGCAGATTTGATTACATTGATCATACCTCATATTCATGATATGCTATTACCTGAGGCACTAGCACGAGCACTTGGCACTACACTCATGTATAGAGATTACATTGCCAGTTTTGCATACTTCAGCTTTATTCATATTGAGGTTTATTTATATCTGATCGTATTGACCTAGGATGGGCCATGCATTCGATCTCTGCTTGTAGATATTTTCTATTCACGAGTTGGCAACTCACCCCCGTTGTGCCCCAGTTCTTGCAGGTTGCCGTACAGATTCCATAGCGGCATTTCTGGCACACCGCTTCCTTATGGGTGACTTGCTTGGATAGGTGGGTTCTTTTGTATCAGATCCGCCATTGTTCATGTATCATTTATTGTATCTAGAATTTCCATCAACCAAAACTTGTATTGTTTCAGACTTAGAAAACAGTGTTGTATTATTTCGACCTTAGAGTCGCGCTTGTAGTATTACGGTTTTCTGGCTGTTTTGAGTTTCTTTTGAGTTTGATCTTCGCCCTTTGGCGTTGTATATTATTATTGCTCGCGTGGTTGTGACCGTCGATTGACGAAGAGCTAGCTCCCGCTTGGGGATGTCTTTTATCATGTTATATATATTATTCTTGTTGTACCCCGTTCGGGGCCAGTTTTTACAAAGGAAACTCTGCCGAAATTTTCAGGAAAAGTTACACATTTTTAAAATACATATTCGGCTTAGTTATTTAAAAACTTGGATTTTTGAAACACGATTTCTTTACTTCTAAAAACCAGTTTTCCTTATTTACTTTTAAATGGTTTTAGATTTCTGGGCTTTTGGCTTACTTGGATCAGATGGAGTCCTATAGGCTTCATAGGGCTCAAAGGCCAGTCACGTGCTCTTTCGGGTCGTGACAAAGTTGGTATCAGAGCGCTAGGTTGACCTTGGTTCGAGTCTAAGTTTGACTATGTGGAGCCTAGGGCGTTATCTATATACGGAACTTAGGCTTGACCTTACGGAACTTAGACTTGGTCGAGGGGGTATTAAACCCGAACTTTCGTCGTGTAGGATGACCCTTGGTTGATGGAATAGGTGACTAAAGTAGAGTGACGTACCGTGGGTATGTTCCGCGGCATACTTACGACACGCCACTCCGCTTAAGAAACCTTAGGTTGTACATTTCCTTGCATTGTGTCATATTCCTTCCTATGATCTATCTTCATCGATACTGGTTGTGGTTTTGCTGCCGCGATTGCACGGGCAGAGTGAGCTACGGCTCGAGTTGTCAGCATGAGCTCGTCGGGGACGAGGGCTGACCGGGGCGTGATTCCAGAGACATACGGTTGCATTGAGGCTTCGTATTTTGTGTTTCCGCACTTTGAGCGTTTGACAGATCGCTGTTGTGAGATTTCTAGGATGTACCGGACGGTACCAGAGGATTGAGCCACTGATAGAGGCCAGCCAGGATGTGATGACTGTTGATATATCGCTTATTCATGATGATTGAGGCGTTGCTTAGCGTACCGACGAATGAGCCAGTTGTTGCTGCGAGTGATGAGATATCGCCCAGATGATTGGAGCTACTGCAGCATGAGCATATTCTTAGAGATGTGATAGTGAGTCGCTAGTCACCGAGGATTAATGACTAGGACATGTGGTTCGTTCGCTTATCCCGATGCGAGGCCATCAGATAGATTGATTCCAGCTAGAGACGACTTCACGCAGATTCGTTGAGAGTCGATTGAGACGATCGAATGTCAGGAACCCATTTTCCAAGTTTAAAGTATACGGAAAGACATGCAGGTGATTCTATGGACCCTCTAGAAGAATGAAACCCTAACTCGACTTAATGACCGTGTGAAAGCCTTTGAACCTTAGGGTTTGCGGCAGTTCCTCGGCGCCATTAGTGAGGCTTGGGTTTGCCCTTCTACGGCTGGACCACCGACGCTGTGGCATGTACTCGATACTATTAAACTGTACCCGAGATGTTGATCTCTTAGGGGATTATGAGGTTCTGACGAGTCGATCGGATGGTTCGACATCTTTCGGATATCATGTGATGGGACACTGCTTGGGAGACTCCAGATACGAGCATAGCCGTCGGAGCGCAGTCTGTGTAGCCATGATGAGATGAGTCCGAACCAGTCGATATTGGAGCAAGGTGGAGTAAAGAGTTCGCACGAGATTTCGACGAGATGACGTTCCACTCCGCTGACATCAGAGATGTGACATGCACGTTGAGGACGTGTTCGGCTAGATATCTTCTACGGAGTGATGAAGATACCGAGTTCGTGATTTCGAGTCTGTGTTAGAGACTTCGGATGGACCGTAGCCGAGGACATTGCAGTGCGCAGATAAAGACGCGACGTCGAATGGTCGATGATACAGACAAGCGGGACGAGAAGTTCGTGCGAGAGGCAGGAGAGCTGTCACTACACCCCGTTAAGATTAAAGGTCGGACATGCATACAGAGGTGCAGAGATGCGACCATCTTTCGAGGAGATGTTGTACTAAGGGTGCAGATGTTCAGAAAGCGAGGAAAGATTACGCCAGAGTACCAGCCTCCTTACAGTTTGGCTTAGGCAAGATCAGAAGAGACCTTGAGTAGGATTCCTTCCAGTACACTGCTGCAATAAGAGTTGCACCCAGGATCGGATGTGTGATGTGCATTCAGAGGACCCGAGGTCGGCGCCAGAGATATGTTGCTTTACGAGCAGTCGTGAGGATTGACCGAGAGATTTCCAAAGAAGTGCCAGAACGGAATCGTTCCTGTCAGCACTCCTGACCGGGCCGATGAGCCGGTAGATTGCGAGATTGGTAATCTACAAGAAAGATCAGGAACCAGAGGCTGAGGACGCCAGCCGCGAGCTAGAGGAAAGTAGATATCTTGCGCCGCTAGCATCGGATGTTCCGGTACCTTCTCGACCCTGAAGGAGGATATACCGACGACGGTAATTATGATTTGTGATTTTGTGATTTGACTATCACGTATCCGTCACTTTGGATTTTGGTATTTTGGCGTCCTGTTTTCATGATTTAGTCTTGATGGCTGAGTTTCATGATATTTGATTTTGTGCACCACGGTTGCACCTACTGGGTATTTATACCTTGTACATAGTTATTACTCTTGAGCTGTTGATTGCGATTTCATGCCTATTTTATGCCGGTGATTTGATTTACGCTTCCAGCAGAGTTTCATGTACTTTTAGTGTTTTGATTTTGCACTCGGTATAGCTTATATGTGCTCGTAGTGCATCGATATGTGTTTTGTGCACGCAGCTGCACAGGTTTATGATTTTCTTATATCTGGGTACACTTGGTGTTGCTGCTTACGTATTTGAGTTATTGCTTGGTATTTGTGCATGGGATGCACCAGTTTTATGTTTCTTGCGTTTATCGCATCAGATTTATATTTCGTGCCTTTGTTGCACCGGATTTATATTTTGTGCATTTCGGTTGCACCTGACTTCGATTTGATGCCTTTCGGTATGTCGATTTTGATTGTGATATTGAGGTGGATTCTTGCACTCCGTGCTTTTGAATGGACTTACGCATATTCGGCGTTGCTATTGGATTTTGTGATTCCGTACATGTTGAGTGCGCAGGGTTTAGATTTTCATTCGTGCATGATGGATGCACCGATTTGGATTTTCGCGCATGTTGGGCGCATGTTTTGAGATACGATTTTGGGGCACACCAGATGCACTAAATCAAGATTCTTCGTGCATGTCAGATGCACTGGATTTTTGACTGCCAGGCACACACATTGCCTATGACAGATGCTTCGTGCACACCCGTTGCACCTAGATGTTGTTTTGTGCACATGTTTAGCACATATATGGATTTTGATTTCCGTGCGCACCAGACGCACAGGGTGGTGTTATGTGATTTTTGGGATTTATTCCTTTTGGAGCAGTACATTTTTATGATGTTGGATATTTGCTTTCATACTGAGCAGGACTAGTCAGTGGGCAGTACCTGGATATATTTTGCATGCATCGATAGTTATCGAAGGGATTTCCGAAAAGCGAGCTATAGTCTCAGCCTACGTGTCCGATATGACACGAAACGTTTTAAAAACAAGGAAACCCTTCTAAACTGTTTTCAAAACGGCGGAACGTACCTATTAAACAAAGGATATATATACACATATATAGTTATTTTCTTATGAGAAACGTCCGCCACTGTGCAGTGTTACGCGCATCGCACAGCGACTTAAAAAGATTTGGCATACATTTGCATCAGCTATTTACATGTATAGATTGGATGTCTACATGTATAGTCTGATCCATATCATATTGGTTTTGTATTGGATTTGACATTTGTGTCTTTACCATGACTCCGATGATCGCGGGATGCTTGATGGAGTGTTGCTTTTGAGTTATCTACTCAGTACTCATGCGCATGCATTGCGCTATGATGTTTTATGTATAGATGATTTCGGAGCCCTGATGACTTAAAATTTGTATTGAAATATTTTAGCATTTGGGGGTTTAAATTTAAATTCGGGGACCGAATTTTTTTAAGGGGGGTAGATTGTAACGTCTTCAAAATAATAAAATATGATTTTTGGGAAATTTTATAATTTAATATTATTTTAATGAATATTTTAATATTCTGGTATAATTAAATACAAATAAATGGGGAAAAATTATGAAAAATTCTAAAATAAGGTATTGTAAGGAATTATGCCATTTTAAAGTTTTTAAGATTAGTTATATACTAATTTAGTGCTAATCGCGATTAAGAATCGCTAATTGGATTTTTAGCATTTTTGTGCAAAAATGTGCACATATCATTTTCCACACTTGTTACACTTGTGTTACATTCTTGGGCCACGGTTGTTCTTTTGGGTGCACTATTTGAGTGAGAAGAGTTTAGAAAAAGAAAAGGGAAAAAGTAAGTAATGAGTGAGAGAGAGAGACCAAGTCAAACCCCCACTTTTTGAACCATCCCTCATCATTTTCCCCTCCTCATTCTCTCTCTTCTCCCTCCCCCTTTGTTGCTGCTGCAGCTCACTTTCCCTCTCTCACCCTCTTCACAAAAGCTTAGATCCACCATGAAATCCAAGCCAAAACCTCATTCCCACTTCACAAAAAGTGTTCCCGAGCTCACTAGCTTCACTTTGAACCTAGCAAGATTGGATTTGGAGGACTTTGAGCAACTCAAGAATTTTCTTGAGTTGCCAAAGGAGGTAATTCCTGCACCTATAGAGTAGTATTTCAATTCCTTGTGCATCCATACTAGTTTTGTATCGATATTGTGATGTTTGTGGATTTTAGAGAATTCAAGTTAGGGTTTAGGGTAAAACTAAAACTTAAGATGAAATTGAGGATGGTGGTAACCTTAGAAACCCTGGTGTAATGCTAATTTGAACCCAAACCTGGAAGTGAAACCAGAATACGGGATTACGGAACCGTTATCGAAAAAAACTGGAAATCTGTCACTGTTTTTGAGAATCTGCTTTTACCCCGAGACCCTAAAAATAAAACTGAGTTGACAGTGAGATGTGCAGGCACCAGAGAACCTTCACCCCAAACCCTAGCTCCCCACTCCACTTTGAGGCCGCCAATTTCTCCATTCTGGCCGCAATTTGCGGCCAGAGCAGGGTGGATTGGCCTCGTTTTCTGTGCATGGCCTCATTTCCTCTAGTATTGACCCTGGGTACTTCTAGTTTTGACTGATTCCATCTAGGGTGAAATCTGGGTTGATTTTCCTATGTTGGTGTATGTTTTACGACTTGATTTAGCATGGATTTTGGTATTTGGTGATTCATTCCTGTCGGATGGCGTTTGGACGTCAACGACAAGTGGATATTGATTGTGTTTACATGCGAGTCGATAGGTTTTTACCTATGCGGGTAGCGTGTGGTATTTTGGTTTCCGATGTGATTTCGTGTGTTTTAGCGTTGTGATATACTTGTAGGTACCCTACGAGATGTTGAGGCAAAGAAGATGAAGATGACGACATCGGCACCGACACATGAGAAGCAAGGTGAGTAGATTATATCTACGGGAAGAAATCGGGTGGATGGCGTATAGCACCCCCGCAGTCCGTGGTGATGTATACGAATACGTATACACACATATATTTATTATGTGTTGTTTAGTGTAATTGATGGTAATAATGGATTATTGGTGATAAGGATGTATTGGTTGAGTAGTGCGAAACCCTAGAGTAGTGGTTGCACCCACACTCACACATACACACATACTTGCATACATTCTTTCATATATCTGTGCGCATATGGTGGTGGGTATATCTACACATGGGTATGGGACTATGTGTTTATATACGGGTTTTGAGGATGATACGTGGGATTGAGATGAGTCGATGAGATTCGATTGAGGCCGTGAGATTTGGCGACATGACAGAGTCGTTTTGGAGATGTGATATGATGGTAGTGATGCCTGTCATGTGATGAGATAGGGTGATCTCGACTCAGATTTAGGTGGTTTCCATACCCCTCTCTTTTGACTTGACTGTGGGTTCGTAGTTCGCATAGAAGGCGTTAGACTAGACCCGAGTCATACCTATTTCAAAACTAACGAATCGGGGATATTTTAAAGATAAGCAAAAGGGTTTATACGGATATTTTAAAAGGCGCATCTTTTCTTAAAACACCGTAGCCCTTATTTTACCAAAAGCCCTGATTCGTCTTATTTCAAAAGGCAAGGTTGCATGATATAGCTATTGGTGTAGATTCTCTACTGTTGCGTTGATTACTTAATTCCGCACATTCATGCTGTTTGTATTGCATTGCTTATATTGTGGATATATTTCAGTCATGCTGCTAGGACACCAGCACCATTATCGATGATGCGTATGTTCCACGTACACTGTTGCCGGCTCACACACTTCATCATCGATAATTGCCATGTCACTATACTGTAGTACTGTTGCATTCAGGATATGACCCTTGCATGACATACTGATATGCTTACCTTTCTGCTATATGTCGCATATATGCTGCTTTCTGATTATACGCATTGAGATATGATGTTTCCATGATATTTCTGGTTTTGGGAACCGTGGGTGTTTCAAAGAGAATATGTAATTGTTTTAAAAACCCGGTTACCCGTGATATGATATTTTGGTGTGTCCACCACGCGTTTTCTCGGTGCTGAGACGTGTGCTTGAAACCCGATTCGAGGAGTGGATGTTCCGTTTGCGGGTTCGTGGTGGGCCCGGTATGGTTCCCCTCGGCGAGATGATCGATGGGTTTTGCCGATTGAGCCTGGAGGTGGGCGAGTACCTACCGGTGATTGGTTGGACCTGGCAGTTATCCGGAGGATACTGACCAGAGTCGATGGATAGATTTGGGCGTCCTGCCGGGGCCGAGGGCCGATACCGCAGACAGAGCCCGCGGGCCGATCCGGACTGACGGAGCCCGATATATGAGGATTTACGTGCCGATGCTGGGCACAGTTTTCATGATGTTTTCGAGTGCCGATGCTGGGCACTCCGGTTCCATGATTTTGACGTGTCGCGAGGGACACGGGTGGGTTATATCCTCATATTTCCATGCACAGGTTTCATGATATTTACTTGCATGATGGTTATGGTCATTGGGTGACGAGTGGACGGAATCCACGTGTGTGCAGATTTGATTACATTGATCATACCTCATATTCATGATATGCTATTACCTGAGGCACTAGCACGAGCACTTGGCACTACACTCATGTATAGAGATTACATTGCCAGTTTTGCATGCTTCAGCTTTATTCATATTGAGGTTTATTTATATCTGATCGTATTGATCTAGGATGGGCCATGCATTCGATCTCTGCTTGTAGATATTTTCTATTCACGAGTTGGCAACTCACCCCCGTTGTGCCCCAGTTCTTGCAGGTTGCCGTACAGATTCCATAGCGGCATTTCTGGCACACCGCTTCCTTATGGGTGACTTGCTTGGATAGGTGGGTTCTTTTGTATCAGATCCGCCATTGTTCATGTATCATTTATTGTATCTAGAATTTCCATCAACCAAAACTTGTATTGTTTCAGACTTAGAAAACAGTATTGTATTATTTCGACCTTAGAGTCGCGCTTGTAGTATTACGGTTTTCTGGCAGTTTTGAGTTTCTTTTGAGTTTGATCCTCGCCCTTTGGCGTTGTATATTATTATTGCTCGCGTGGTTGTGACCGTCGATTGACGAAGAGCTAGCTCCCGCTTGGGGATGCCTTTTATCATGTTATATATATTATTCTTGTTGTACCCCGTTCGGGGCCAGTTTTTACAAAGGAAACTCTGCCGAAATTTTCAGGAAAAGTTACACATTTTTAAAATACATATTCGGCTTAGTTATTTAAAAACTTGGATTTTTGAAACACGATTTCTTTACTTCTAAAAACCAGTTTTCCTTATTTACTTTTAAATGGTTTTAGATTTCTGGGCTTTTGGCTTACTTGGATCAGATGGAGTCCTATAGGCTTCATAGGGTTCAAGGGCCAGTCACGTGCTCTTTCGGGTCGTGACAAAGTTGGTATCAGAGCGCTAGGTTGACCTTGGTTCGAGTCTAAGTTTGACTATGTGGAGCCTAGGGCGTTATCTATATACGGAACTTAGGCTTGACCTTACGGAACTTAGACTTGATCGAAGGGGTATTAAACCCGAACTTTCGTCGTGTAGGATGACCCTTGGTTGATGGAATAGGTGACTAAAGTAGAGTGACGTACCGTGGGTATGTTCCGCGGCATACTTACGACACGCCACTCCGCTTAAGAAACCTTAGGTTGTACATTTCCTTGCATTGTGTCATATTCCTTCCTATGATCTATCTTCATCGATACTGGTTGTGGTTTTGCTGCCGCGATTGCACGGGCACAGTGAGCTACGGCTCGAGTTGTCAGCATGAGCTCGTCGGGGACGAGGGCTGACCGGGGCGTGATTCCAGAGACATACGGTTGCATTGAGGCTTCGTATTTTGTGTTTCCGCACTTTGAGCGTTTGACAGATCGCTGTTGTGAGATTTCTAGGATGTACCGGACGGTACCAGAGGATTGAGCCACTGATAGAGGCCAGCCAGGATGTGATGACTATTGATATATCGCTTATTCATGATGATTGAGGCGTTGCTTAGCGTACCGACGAATGAGCCAGTTGTTGCTGCGAGTGATGAGATATCGCCCAGATGATTGGAGCTACTGCAGCATGAGCATATTCTTAGAGATGTGATAGTGAGTCGCTAGTCACCGAGGATTAATGACTAGGACATGTGGTTCGTTCGCTTACCCCGATGCGAGGCCATCAGATAGATTGATTCCAGCTAGAGACGACTTCACGCAGATTCGTTGAGAGTCGATTGAGACGATCGAATGTCAGGAACCCATTTTCCAAGTTTAAAGTATACGGAAAGACATGCAGGTGATTCTATGGACCCTCTAGAAGAATGAAACCCTAACTCGACTTAATGACCGTGTGAAAGCCTTTGAACCTTAGGGTTTGCGGCAGTTCCTCGGCGCCATTAGTGAGGCTTGGGTTTGCCCTTCTACGGCTGGACCACCGACGCTGTGGCATGTACTCGATACTATTAAACTGTACCCGAGATGTTGATCTCTTAGGGGATTATAAGGTTCTGACGAGTCGATCGGATGGTTCGACATCTTTCGGATATCATGTGATGGGACACTGCTTGGGAGACTCCAGATACGAGCATAGCCGTCGGAGCGCAGTCTGTGTAGCCATGATGAGATGAGTCCGAACCAGTCGATATTGGAGCAAGGTGGAGTAAAGAGTTCGCACGAGATTTCGACGAGATGACGTTCCACTCCGCTGACATCAGAGATGTGACATGCACGTTGAGGACGTGTTCGGCTAGATATCTTCTACGGAGTGATGAAGATACCGAGTTCGTGATTTCGAGTCCGTGTTAGAGACTTCGGATGGACCGTAGCCGAGGACATTGCAGTGCGCAGATAAAGACGCGACGTCGAATGGTCGATGATACAGACAAGCGGGACGAGAAGTTCGTGCGAGAGGCAGGAGAGCTGTCACTACACCCCGTTAAGATTAAAGGTCGGACATGCATACAGAGGTGCAGAGATGCGACCATCTTTCGAGGAGATGTTGTACTAAGGGTGCAGATGTTCAGAAAGCGAGGAAAGATTACGCCAGAGTACCAGCCTCCTTACAGTTTGGCTTAGGCAAGATCAGAAGAGACCTTGAGTAGGATTCCTTCCAGTACACTGCTGCAATAAGAGTTGCACCCAGGATCGGATGTGTGATGTGCATTCAGAGGACCCGAGGTCGGCGCCAGAAATATGTTGCTTTACGAGCAGTCGTGAGGATTGACCGAGAGATTTCCAAAGAAGTGCCAGAACGGAATCGTTCCTGTCAGCACTCCTGACCGGGCCGATGAGCCGGTAGATTGCGAGATTGGTAATCTACAAGAAAGATCAGGAACCAGAGGCTGAGGACGCCAGCCGCGAGCTAGAGGAAAGTAGATATCTTGCGCCGCTAGCATCGGATGTTCCGGTACCTTCTCGACCCTGAAGGAGGATATACCGACGACGGTAATTATGATTTGTGATTTTGTGATTTGACTATCACGTATCCGTCACTTTGGATTTCGGTATTTTAGCGTCCTGTTTTCATGATTTAGTCTTGATGACTGAGTTTCATGATATTTGATTTTGTGCACCATGGTTGCACCTACTGGGTATTTATACCTTGTACATAGTTATTACTCTTGAGCTGTTGATTGCGATTTCATGCCTATTTTATGCCGGTGATTTGATTTACGCTTCCAGCAGAGTTTCATGTACTTTTAGTGTTTTGATTTTGCACTCGGTATAGCTTATATGTGCTCGTAGTGCATCGATATGTGTTTTGTGCACGCAGCTGCACAGGTTTATGATTTTCTTATATCTGGGTACACTTGGTGTTGCTGCTTACGTATTTGAGTTATTGCTTGGTATTTGTGCATGGGATGCACCAGTTTTATGTTTCTTGCGTTTATCGCATCAGATTTATATTTCGTGCCTTTGTTGCACCGGATTTATATTTTGTGCATTTCGGTTGCACCTGACTTCGATTTGATGCCTTTCGGTATGTCGATTTTGATTGTGATATTGAGGTGGATTCTTGCACTCCGCGCTTTTGAATGGACTTACGCATATTCGGCGTTGCTATTGGATTTTGTGATTCCGTACATGTTGAGTGCGCAGGGTTTAGATTTTCATTCGTGCATGATGGATGCACCGATTTGGATTTTCGCGCATGTTGGACGCATGTTTTGAGATACGATTTTGGGGCACACCAGATGCACTAAATCGAGATTCTTCGTGCATGTCAGATGCACTGGATTTTTGACTGCCAGGCACACACGTTGCCTATGACAGATGCTTCGTGCACACCCGTTGCACCTAGATGTTGTTTTGTGCACATGTTTAGCACATATATGGATTTTGATTTCCGTGCGCACCAGACGCACAGGGTGGTGTTATGTGATTTTTGGGATTTATTCCTTTTGGAGCAGTACATTTTTATGATGTTGGATATTTGCTTTCATACTGAGCAGGACTAGTCAGTGGGCAGTACCTGGATATATTTTGCATGCATCGATAGTTATCGAAGGGATTTCCGAAAAGCGAGCTATAGTCTCAGCCTACGTGTCCGATATGACACGAAACGTTTTAAAAACAAGGAAACCCTTCTAAACTGTTTTCAAAACGGCGGAACGTACCTATTAAACAAAGGATATATATACACATATATAGTTATTTTCTTATGAGAAACGTCCGCCACTGTGCAGTGTTACGCGCATCGCACAGCGACTTAAAAAGATTTGGCATACATTTGCATCAGCTATTTACATGTATAGATTGGATGTCTACATGTATAGTCTGATCCATATCATATTGGTTTTGTATTGGATTTGACATTTGTGTCTTTACCATGACTCCGATGATCGCGGGATGCTTGATGGAGTGTTGCTTTTGAGTTATCTACTCAGTACTCATGCGCATGCATTGCGCTATGATGTTTTATGTATAGATGATTTCGGAGCCCCGATGACTTAAAATTTGTATTGAAATATTTTAGCATTTGGGGGTTTAAATTTAAATTCGGGGACCGAATTTTTTTAAGGGGGGTAGATTGTAACGTCTTCAAAATAATAAAATATGATTTTTGGGAAATTTTATAATTTAATATTATTTTAATGAATATTTTAATATTCTGGTATAATTAAATACAAATAAATGGGGAAAAATTATGGAAAATTCTAAAATAAGGTATTGTAAGGAATTATGCCATTTTAAAGTTTTTAAGATTAGTTATATGCTAATTTAGTGCTAATCGCGATTAAGAATCGCTAATTGGATTTTTAGCATTTTTGTGCAAAAATGTGCACATATCATTTTCCACACTTGTTACACTTGTGTTACATTCTTGGGCCACGGTTGTTCTTTTGGGTGCACTATTTGAGTGAGAAGAGTTTAGAAAAAGAAAAGGGAAAAAGTAAGTAATGAGTGAGAGAGAGAGACCAAGTCAAACCCCCACTTTTTGAACCATCCCTCATCATTTTCCCCTCCTCGTTCTCTCTCTTCTCCCTCCCCCTTTGTTGCTGCTGCAGCTCACTTTCCCTCTCTCACCCTCTTCACAAAAGCTTAGATCCACCATGAAATCCAAGCCAAAACCTCATTCCCACTTCACAAAAAGTGTTCCCGAGCTCACTAGCTTCACTTTGAACCTAGCAAGATTGGATTTGGAGGACTTTGAGCAACTCAAGAATTTTCTTGAGTTGCCAAAGGAGGTAATTCCTGCACCTATAGAGTAGTATTTCAATTCCTTGTGCATCCATACTAGTTTTGTATCGATATTGTGATGTTTGTGGATTTTAGAGAATTCAAGTTAGGGTTTAGGGTAAAACTAAAACTTAAGATGAAATTGAGGATGGTGGTAACCTTAGAAACCCTGGTGTAATGCTAATTTGAACCCAAACCTGGAAGTGAAACCAGAATACGGGATTACGGAACCGTTATCGAAAAAAACTGGAAATCTGTCACTGTTTTTGAGAATCTGCTTTTTCCCCGAGACCCTAAAAATAAAACTGAGTTGACAGTGAGATGTGCAGGCACCAGAGAACCTTCACCCCAAACCCTAGCTCCCCACTCCACTTTGAGGCCGCCAATTTCTCCATTCTGGCCGCAATTTGCGGCCAGAGCAGGGTGGATTGGCCTCGTTTTCTGTGCATGGCCCCATTTCCTCTAGTATTGACCCTGGGTACTTCTAGTTTTGACTGATTCCATCTAGGGTGAAATCTGGGTTGATTTTCCTATGTTGGTGTATATTTTACGACTTGATTTAGCATGGATTTTGGTATTTGGTGATTCATTCCTGTCGGATGGCGTTTGGACGTCAACGACAAGTGGATATTGATTGTGTTTACATGCGAGTCGATAGGTTTTTACCTATGCGGGTAGCGTGTGCTATTTTGGTTTCCGATGTGATTTTCGTGTGTTTTAGCGTTGTGATATACTTGTAGGTACCCTACGAGATGTTGAGGCAAAGAAGATGAAGATGGCGACATCGGCACCGACACATGAGAAGCAAGGTGAGTAGATTATATCTACGGGAAGAAATCGGGTGGATGGCGTATAGCACCCCCGCAGTCCGTGGTGATGTATACGAATACGTATACACACATATATTTATTGTGTGTTGTTTAGTGTAATTGATGGTAATAATGGATTATTGGTTATAAGGATGTATTGGTTGAGTAGTGCGAAACCCTAGAGTAGTGGTTGCACCCACACTCACACATACACACATACTTGCATACATTCTTTCATATATCTGTGCGCATATGGTGGTGGGTATATCTACACATGGGTATGGGACTATGTGTTTATATACAGGTTTTGAGGATGATACGTGGGATTGAGATGAGTCGATGAGATTCGATTGAGGCCGTGAGATTTGGCGACATGACAGAGTCGTTTTGGAGATGTGATATGATGGTAGTGATGCCTGTCATGTGATGAGATAGGGTGATCTCGACTCAGATTTAGGTGGTTTCCATACCCCTCTCTTTTGACTTGACTGTGGGTTCGTAGTTCGCATAGAAGGCGTTAGACTAGACCCGAGTCATACCTATTTCAAAACTAACGAATCGGGGATATTTTAAAGATAAGCAAAAGGGTTTATACGGATATTTTAAAAGGCGCATCTTTTCTTAAAGCACCGTAGCCCTTATTTTACCAAAAGCCCTGATTCGTCTTATTTCAAAAGGCAAGGTTGCATGATATAGCTATTGGTGTAGATTCTCTACTGTTGCGTTGATTACTTAATTCCGCACATTCATGCTGTTTGTATTGCATTGCTTATATTGTGGATATATTTCAGTCATGCTGCTAGGACACCAGCACCATTATCGATGATGCGTATGTTCCACGTACACTGTTGCCGGCTCACACACTTCATCATCGATAATTGCCATGTCACTATACTGTAGTACTGTTGCATTCAGGATATGACCCTTGCATGACATACTGATATGCTTACCTTTCTGCTATATGTCGCATATATGCTGCTTTCTGATTATACGCATTGAGATATGATGTTTCCATGATATTTCTGGTTTTGGGAACCGTGGGTGTTTCAAAGAGAATATGTAATTGTTTTAAAAACCCGGTTACCCGTGATATGATATTTTGGTGTGTCCACCACGCGTTTTCTCGGTGCTGAGACGTGTGCTTGAAACCCGATTCGAGGAGTGGATGTTCCGTTTGCGGGTTCGTGGTGGGCCCGGTATGGTTCCCCTCGGCGAGATGATCGATGGGTTTTGCCGATTGAGCCTGGAGGTGGGCGAGTACCTACCGGTGATTGGTTGGACCTGGCAGTTATCCGGAGGATACTGACCAGAGTCGATGGATAGATTTGGGCGTCCTGCTGGGGCCGAGGGCCGATACCGCAGACAGAGCCCGCGGGCCGATCCGGACTGACGGAGCCCGATATATGAGGATTTACGTGCCGATGCTGGGCACAGTTTTCATGATGTTTTCGAGTGCCGATGCTGGGCACTCCGGTTTCATGATTTTGACGTGTCGCGAGGGACACGGGTGGGTTATATCCTCATATTTCCATGCACAGGTTTCATGATATTTACTTGCATGATGGTTATGGTCATTGGGTGACGAGTGGACGGGATCCACGTGTGTGCAGATTTGATTACATTGATCATACCTCATATTCATGATATGCTATTACCTGAGGCACTAGCACGAGCACTTGGCACTACACTCATGTATAGAGATTACATTGCCAGTTTTGCATACTTCAGCTTTATTCATATTGAGGTTTATTTATATCTGATCGTATTGACCTAGGATGGGCCATGCATTCGATCTCTGCTTGTAGATATTTTCTATTCACGAGTTGGCAACTCACCCCCGTTGTGCCCCAGTTCTTGCAGGTTGCCGTACAGATTCCATAGCGGCATTTCTGGCACACCGCTTCCTTATGGGTGACTTGCTTGGATAGGTGGGTTCTTTTGTATCAGATCCGCCATTGTTCATGTATCATTTATTGTATCTAGAATTTCCATCAACCAAAACTTGTATTGTTTCAGACTTAGAAAACAGTGTTGTATTATTTCGACCTTAGAGTCGCGCTTGTAGTATTACGGTTTTCTGGCTGTATTGAGTTTCTTTTGAGTTTGATCTTCGCCCTTTGGCGTTGTATATTATTATTGCTCGCGTGGTTGTGACCGTCGATTGACGAAGAGCTAGCTCCCGCTTGGGGATGTCTTTTATCATGTTATATATATTATTCTTGTTGTACCCCGTTCGGGGCCAGTTTTTACAAAGGAAACTCTGCCGAAATTTTCAGGAAAAGTTACACATTTTTAAAATACATATTCGGCTTAGTTATTTAAAAACTTGGATTTTTGAAACACGATTTCTTTACTTCTAAAAACCAGTTTTCCTTATTTACTTTTAAATGGTTTTAGATTTCTGGGCTTTTGGCTTATTTGGATCAGATGGAGTCCTATAGGCTTCATAGGGCTCAAGGGCCAGTCACGTGCTCTTTCGGGTCGTGACAAAGTTGGTATCAGAGCGCTAGGTTGACCTTGGTTCGAGTCTAAGTTTGACTATGTGGAGCCTAGGGCGTTATCTATATACGGAACTTAGGCTTGACCTTACGGAACTTAGACTTGGTCGAGGGGGTATTAAACCCGAACTTTCGTCGTGTAGGATGACCCTTGGTTGATGGAATAGGTGACTAAAGTAGAGTGACGTACCGTGGGTATGTTCCGCGGCATACTTACGACACGCCACTCCGCTTAAGAAACCTTAGGTTGTACATTTCCTTGCATTGTGTCATATTCCTTCCTATGATCTATCTTCATCGATACTGGTTGTGGTTTTGCTGCCGCGATTGCACGGGCACAGTGAGCTACGGCTCGAGTTGTCAGCATGAGCTCGTCGGGGACGAGGGCTGACCGGGGCGTGATTCCAGAGACATACGGTTGCATTGAGGCTTCGTATTTTGTGTTTCCGCACTTTGAGCGTTTGACAGATCGCTGTTGTGAGATTTCTAGGATGTACCGGACGGTACCAGAGGATTGAGCCACTGATAGAGGCCAGCCAGGATGTGATGACTGTTGATATATCGCTTATTCATGATGATTGAGGCGTTGCTTAGCGTACCGACGAATGAGCCAGTTGTTGCTGCGAGTGATGAGATATCGCCCAGATGATTGGAGCTACTGCAGCATGAGCATATTCTTAGAGATGTGATAGTGAGTCGCTAGTCACCGAGGATTAATGACTAGGACATGTGGTTCGTTCGCTTACCCCGATGCGAGGCCATCAGATAGATTGATTCCAGCTAGAGACGACTTCACGCAGATTCGTTGAGAGTCGATTGAGACGATCGAATGTCAGGAACCCATTTTCCAAGTTTAAAGTATACGGAAAGACATGCAGGTGATTCTATGGACCCTCTAGAAGAATGAAACCCTAACTCGACTTAATGACCGTGTGAAAGCCTTTGAACCTTAGGGTTTGCGGCAGTTCCTCGGCGCCATTAGTGAGGCTTGGGTTTGCCCTTCTACGGCTGGACCACCGACGCTGTGGCATGTACTCGATACTATTAAACTGTACCCGAGATGTTGATCTCTTAGGGGATTATGAGGTTCTGACGAGTCGATCGGATGGTTCGACATCTTTCGGATATCATGTGATGGGACACTGCTTGGGAGACTCCAGATACGAGCATAGCCGTCGGAGCGCAGTCTGTGTAGCCATGATGAGATGAGTCCGAACCAGTCGATATTGGAGCAAGGTGGAGTAAAGAGTTCGCACGAGATTTCGACGAGATGACGTTCCACTCCGCTGACATCAGAGATGTGACATGCACGTTGAGGACGTGTTCGGCTAGATATCTTCTACGGAGTGATGAAGATACCGAGTTCGTGATTTCGAGTCTGTGTTAGAGACTTCGGATGGACCGTAGCAGAGGACATTGCAGTGCGCAGATAAAGACGCGACGTCGAATGGTCGATGATACAGACAAGCGGGACGAGAAGTTCGTGCGAGAGGCAGGAGAGCTGTCACTACACCCCGTTAAGATTAAAGGTCGGACATGCATACAGAGGTGCAGAGATGCGACCATCTTTCGAGGAGATGTTGTACTAAGGGTGCAGATGTTCAGAAAGCGAGGAAAGATTACGCCAGAGTACCAGCCTCCTTACAGTTTGGCTTAGGCAAGATCAGAAGAGACCTTGAGTAGGATTCCTTCCAGTACACTGCTGCAATAAGAGTTGCACCCAGGATCGGATGTGTGATGTGCATTCAGAGGACCCGAGGTCGGCGCCAGAGATATGTTGCTTTACGAGCAGTCGTGAGGATTGACCGAGAGATTTCCAAAGAAGTGCCAGAACGGAATCGTTCCTGTCAGCACTCCTGACCGGGCCGATGAGCCGGTAGATTGCGAGATTGGTAATCTACAAGAAAGATCAGGAACCAGAGGCTGAGGACGCCAGCCGCGAGCTAGAGGAAAGTAGATATCTTGCGCCGCTAGCATCGGATGTTCCGGTACCTTCTCGACCCTGAAGGAGGATATACCGACGACGGTAATTATGATTTGTGATTTTGTGATTTGACTATCACGTATCCGTCACTTTGGATTTTGGTATTTTGGCGTCCTGTTTTCATGATTTAGTCTTGATGGCTGAGTTTCATGATATTTGATTTTGTGCACCACGGTTGCACCTACTGGGTATTTATACCTTGTACATAGTTATTACTCTTGAGCTGTTGATTGCGATTTCATGCCTATTTTATGCCGGTGATTTGATTTACGCTTCCAGCAGAGTTTCATGTACTTTTAGTGTTTTGATTTTGCACTCGGTATAGCTTATATGTGCTCGTAGTGCATCGATATGTGTTTTGTGCACGCAGCTGCACAGGTTTATGATTTTCTTATATCTGGGTACACTTGGTGTTGCTGCTTACGTATTTGAGTTATTGCTTGGTATTTGTGCATGGGATGCACCAGTTTTATGTTTCTTGCGTTTATCGCATCAGATTTATATTTCGTGCCTTTGTTGCACCGGATTTATATTTTGTGCATTTCGGTTGCACCTGACTTCGATTTGATGCCTTTCGGTATGTCGATTTTGATTGTGATATTGAGGTGGATTCTTGCACTCCGTGCTTTTGAATGGACTTACGCATATTCGGCGTTGCTATTGGATTTTGTGATTCCGTACATGTTGAGTGCGCAGGGTTTAGATTTTCATTCGTGCATGATGGATGCACCGATTTGGATTTTCGCGCATGTTGGGCGCATGTTTTGAGATACGATTTTGGGGCACACCAGATGCACTAAATCGAGATTCTTCGTGCATGTCAGATGCACTGGATTTTTGACTGCCAGGCACACACGTTGCCTATGACAGATGCTTCGTGCACACCCGTTGCACCTAGATGTTGTTTTGTGCACATGTTTAGCACATATATGGATTTTGATTTCCGTGCGCACCAGACGCACAAGGTGGTGTTATGTGATTTTTGGGATTTATTCCTTTTGGAGCAGTACATTTTTATGATGTTGGATATTTGCTTTCATACTGAGCAGGACTAGTCAGTGGGCAGTACCTGGATATATTTTGCATGCATCGATAGTTATCGAAGGGATTTCCGAAAAGCGAGCTATAGTCTCAGCCTACGTGTCCGATATGACACGAAACGTTTTAAAAACAAGGAAACCCTTCTAAACTGTTTTCAAAACGGCGGAACGTACCTATTAAACAAAGGATATATATACACATATATAGTTATTTTCTTATGAGAAACGTCCGCCACTGTGCAGTGTTACGCGCATCGCACAGCGACTTAAAAAGATTTGGCATACATTTGCATCAGCTATTTACATGTATAGATTGGATGTCTACATGTATAGTCTGATCCATATCATATTGGTTTTGTATTGGATTTGACATTTGTGTCTTTACCATGACTCCGATGATCGCGGGATGCTTGATGGAGTGTTGCTTTTGAGTTATCTACTCAGTACTCATGCGCATGCATTGCGCTATGATGTTTTATGTATAGATGATTTCGGAGCCCTGATGACTTAAAATTTGTATTGAAATATTTTAGCATTTGGGGGTTTAAATTTAAATTCGGGGACCGAATTTTTTTAAGGGGGGTAGATTGTAACGTCTTCAAAATAATAAAATATGATTTTTGGGAAATTTTATAATTTAATATTATTTTAATGAATATTTTAATATTCTGGTATAATTAAATACAAATAAATGGGGAAAAATTATGAAAAATTCTAAAATAAGGTATTGTAAGGAATTATGCCATTTTAAAGTTTTTAAGATTAGTTATATACTAATTTAGTGCTAATCGCGATTAAGAATCGCTAATTGGATTTTTAGCATTTTTGTGCAAAAATGTGCACATATCATTTTCCACACTTGTTACACTTGTGTTACATTCTTGGGCCACGGTTGTTCTTTTGGGTGCACTATTTGAGTGAGAAGAGTTTAGAAAAAGAAAAGGGAAAAAGTAAGTAATGAGTGAGAGAGAGAGACCAAGTCAAACCCCCACTTTTTGAACCATCCCTCATCATTTTCCCCTCCTCATTCTCTCTCTTCTCCCTCCCCCTTTGTTGCTGCTGCAGCTCACTTTCCCTCTCTCACCCTCTTCACAAAAGCTTAGATCCACCATGAAATCCAAGCCAAAACCTCATTCCCACTTCACAAAAAGTGTTCCCGAGCTCACTAGCTTCACTTTGAACCTAGCAAGATTGGATTTGGAGGACTTTGAGCAACTCAAGAATTTTCTTGAGTTGCCAAAGGAGGTAATTCCTGCACCTATAGAGTAGTATTTCAATTCCTTGTGCATCCATACTAGTTTTGTATCGATATTGTGATGTTTGTGGATTTTAGAGAATTCAAGTTAGGGTTTAGGGTAAAACTAAAACTTAAGATGAAATTGAGGATGGTGGTAACCTTAGAAACCCTGGTGTAATGCTAATTTGAACCCAAACCTGGAAGTGAAACCAGAATACGGGATTACGGAACCGTTATCGAAAAAAACTGGAAATCTGTCACTGTTTTTGAGAATCTGCTTTTACCCCGAGACCCTAAAAATAAAACTGAGTTGACAGTGAGATGTGCAGGCACCAGAGAACCTTCACCCCAAACCCTAGCTCCCCACTCCACTTTGAGGCCGCCAATTTCTCCATTCTGGCCGCAATTTGCGGCCAGAGCAGGGTGGATTGGCCTCGTTTTCTGTGCATGGCCTCATTTCCTCTAGTATTGACCCTGGGTACTTCTAGTTTTGACTGATTCCATCTAGGGTGAAATCTGGGTTGATTTTCCTATGTTGGTGTATGTTTTACGACTTGATTTAGCATGGATTTTGGTATTTGGTGATTCATTCCTGTCGGATGGCGTTTGGACGTCAACGACAAGTGGATATTGATTGTGTTTACATGCGAGTCGATAGGTTTTTACCTATGCGGGTAGCGTGTGGTATTTTGGTTTCCGATGTGATTTCGTGTGTTTTAGCGTTGTGATATACTTGTAGGTACCCTACGAGATGTTGAGGCAAAGAAGATGAAGATGACGACATCGGCACCGACACATGAGAAGCAAGGTGAGTAGATTATATCTACGGGAAGAAATCGGGTGGATGGCGTATAGCACCCCCGCAGTCCGTGGTGATGTATACGAATACGTATACACACATATATTTATTATGTGTTGTTTAGTGTAATTGATGGTAATAATGGATTATTGGTGATAAGGATGTATTGGTTGAGTAGTGCGAAACCCTAGAGTAGTGGTTGCACCCACACTCACACATACACACATACTTGCATACATTCTTTCATATATCTGTGCGCATATGGTGGTGGGTATATCTACACATGGGTATGGGACTATGTGTTTATATACGGGTTTTGAGGATGATACGTGGGATTGAGATGAGTCGATGAGATTCGATTGAGGCCGTGAGATTTGGCGACATGACAGAGTCGTTTTGGAGATGTGATATGATGGTAGTGATGCCTGTCATGTGATGAGATAGGGTGATCTCGACTCAGATTTAGGTGGTTTCCATACCCCTCTCTTTTGACTTGACTGTGGGTTCGTAGTTCGCATAGAAGGCGTTAGACTAGACCCGAGTCATACCTATTTCAAAACTAACGAATCGGGGATATTTTAAAGATAAGCAAAAGGGTTTATACGGATATTTTAAAAGGCGCATCTTTTCTTAAAACACCGTAGCCCTTATTTTACCAAAAGCCCTGATTCGTCTTATTTCAAAAGGCAAGGTTGCATGATATAGCTATTGGTGTAGATTCTCTACTGTTGCGTTGATTACTTAATTCCGCACATTCATGCTGTTTGTATTGCATTGCTTATATTGTGGATATATTTCAGTCATGCTGCTAGGACACCAGCACCATTATCGATGATGCGTATGTTCCACGTACACTGTTGCCGGCTCACACACTTCATCATCGATAATTGCCATGTCACTATACTGTAGTACTGTTGCATTCAGGATATGACCCTTGCATGACATACTGATATGCTTACCTTTCTGCTATATGTCGCATATATGCTGCTTTCTGATTATACGCATTGAGATATGATGTTTCCATGATATTTCTGGTTTTGGGAACCGTGGGTGTTTCAAAGAGAATATGTAATTGTTTTAAAAACCCGGTTACCCGTGATATGATATTTTGGTGTGTCCACCACGCGTTTTCTCGGTGCTGAGACGTGTGCTTGAAACCCGATTCGAGGAGTGGATGTTCCGTTTGCGGGTTCGTGGTGGGCCCGGTATGGTTCCCCTCGGCGAGATGATCGATGGGTTTTGCCGATTGAGCCTGGAGGTGGGCGAGTACCTACCGGTGATTGGTTGGACCTGGCAGTTATCCGGAGGATACTGACCAGAGTCGATGGATAGATTTGGGCGTCCTGCCGGGGCCGAGGGCCGATACCGCAGACAGAGCCCGCGGGCCGATCCGGACTGACGGAGCCCGATATATGAGGATTTACGTGCCGATGCTGGGCACAGTTTTCATGATGTTTTCGAGTGCCGATGCTGGGCACTCCGGTTCCATGATTTTGACGTGTCGCGAGGGACACGGGTGGGTTATATCCTCATATTTCCATGCACAGGTTTCATGATATTTACTTGCATGATGGTTATGGTCATTGGGTGACGAGTGGACGGAATCCACGTGTGTGCAGATTTGATTACATTGATCATACCTCATATTCATGATATGCTATTACCTGAGGCACTAGCACGAGCACTTGGCACTACACTCATGTATAGAGATTACATTGCCAGTTTTGCATGCTTCAGCTTTATTCATATTGAGGTTTATTTATATCTGATCGTATTGATCTAGGATGGGCCATGCATTCGATCTCTGCTTGTAGATATTTTCTATTCACGAGTTGGCAACTCACCCCCGTTGTGCCCCAGTTCTTGCAGGTTGCCGTACAGATTCCATAGCGGCATTTCTGGCACACCGCTTCCTTATGGGTGACTTGCTTGGATAGGTGGGTTCTTTTGTATCAGATCCGCCATTGTTCATGTATCATTTATTGTATCTAGAATTTCCATCAACCAAAACTTGTATTGTTTCAGACTTAGAAAACAGTATTGTATTATTTCGACCTTAGAGTCGCGCTTGTAGTATTACGGTTTTCTGGCAGTTTTGAGTTTCTTTTGAGTTTGATCCTCGCCCTTTGGCGTTGTATATTATTATTGCTCGCGTGGTTGTGACCGTCGATTGACGAAGAGCTAGCTCCCGCTTGGGGATGCCTTTTATCATGTTATATATATTATTCTTGTTGTACCCCGTTCGGGGCCAGTTTTTACAAAGGAAACTCTGCCGAAATTTTCAGGAAAAGTTACACATTTTTAAAATACATATTCGGCTTAGTTATTTAAAAACTTGGATTTTTGAAACACGATTTCTTTACTTCTAAAAACCAGTTTTCCTTATTTACTTTTAAATGGTTTTAGATTTCTGGGCTTTTGGCTTACTTGGATCAGATGGAGTCCTATAGGCTTCATAGGGTTCAAGGGCCAGTCACGTGCTCTTTCGGGTCGTGACAAAGTTGGTATCAGAGCGCTAGGTTGACCTTGGTTCGAGTCTAAGTTTGACTATGTGGAGCCTAGGGCGTTATCTATATACGGAACTTAGGCTTGACCTTACGGAACTTAGACTTGATCGAAGGGGTATTAAACCCGAACTTTCGTCGTGTAGGATGACCCTTGGTTGATGGAATAGGTGACTAAAGTAGAGTGACGTACCGTGGGTATGTTCCGCGGCATACTTACGACACGCCACTCCGCTTAAGAAACCTTAGGTTGTACATTTCCTTGCATTGTGTCATATTCCTTCCTATGATCTATCTTCATCGATACTGGTTGTGGTTTTGCTGCCGCGATTGCACGGGCAGAGTGAGCTACGGCTCGAGTTGTCAGCATGAGCTCGTCGGGGACGAGGGCTGACCGGGGCGTGATTCCAGAGACATACGGTTGCATTGAGGCTTCGTATTTTGTGTTTCCGCACTTTGAGCGTTTGACAGATCGCTGTTGTGAGATTTCTAGGATGTACCGGACGGTACCAGAGGATTGAGCCACTGATAGAGGCCAGCCAGGATGTGATGACTATTGATATATCGCTTATTCATGATGATTGAGGCGTTGCTTAGCGTACCGACGAATGAGCCAGTTGTTGCTGCGAGTGATGAGATATCGCCCAGATGATTGGAGCTACTGCAGCATGAGCATATTCTTAGAGATGTGATAGTGAGTCGCTAGTCACCGAGGATTAATGACTAGGACATGTGGTTCGTTCGCTTACCCCGATGCGAGGCCATCAGATAGATTGATTCCAGCTAGAGACGACTTCACGCAGATTCGTTGAGAGTCGATTGAGACGATCGAATGTCAGGAACCCATTTTCCAAGTTTAAAGTATACGGAAAGACATGCAGATGATTCTATGGACCCTCTAGAAGAATGAAACCCTAACTCGACTTAATGACCGTGTGAAAGCCTTTGAACCTTAGGGTTTGCGGCAGTTCCTCGGCGCCATTAGTGAGGCTTGGGTTTGCCCTTCTACGGCTGGACCACCGACGCTGTGGCATGTACTCGATACTATTAAACTGTACCCGAGATGTTGATCTCTTAGGGGATTATGAGGTTCTGACGAGTCGATCGGATGGTTCGACATCTTTCGGATATCATGTGATGGGACACTGCTTGGGAGACTCCAGATACGAGCATAGCCGTCGGAGCGCAGTCTGTGTAGCCATGATGAGATGAGTCCGAACCAGTCGATATTGGAGCAAGGTGGAGTAAAGAGTTCGCACGAGATTTCGACGAGATGACGTTCCACTCCGCTGACATCAGAGATGTGACATGCACGTTGAGGACGTGTTCGGCTAGATATCTTCTACGGAGTGATGAAGATACCGAGTTCGTGATTTCGAGTCTGTGTTAGAGACTTCGGATGGACCGTAGCAGAGGACATTGCAGTGCGCAGATAAAGACGCGACGTCGAATGGTCGATGATACAGACAAGCGGGACGAGAAGTTCGTGCGAGAGGCAGGAGAGCTGTCACTACACCCCGTTAAGATTAAAGGTCGGACATGCATACAGAGGTGCAGAGATGCGACCATCTTTCGAGGAGATGTTGTACTAAGGGTGCAGATGTTCAGAAAGCGAGGAAAGATTACGCCAGAGTACCAGCCTCCTTACAGTTTGGCTTAGGCAAGATCAGAAGAGACCTTGAGTAGGATTCCTTCCAGTACACTGCTGCAATAAGAGTTGCACCCAGGATCGGATGTGTGATGTGCATTCAGAGGACCCGAGGTCGGCGCCAGAGATATGTTGCTTTACGAGCAGTCGTGAGGATTGACCGAGAGATTTCCAAAGAAGTGCCAGAACGGAATCGTTCCTGTCAGCACTCCTAACCGGGCCGATGAGCCGGTAGATTGCGAGATTGGTAATCTACAAGAAAGATCAGGAACCAGAGGCTGAGGACGCCAGCCGCGAGCTAGAGGAAAGTAGATATCTTGCGCCGCTAGCATCGGATGTTCCGGTACCTTCTCGACCCTGAAGGAGGATATACCGACGACGGTAATTATGATTTGTGATTTTGTGATTTGACTATCACGTATCCGTCACTTTGGATTTTGGTATTTTGGCGTCCTGTTTTCATGATTTAGTCTTGATGGCTGAGTTTCATGATATTTGATTTTGTGCACCACGGTTGCACCTACTGGGTATTTATACCTTGTACATAGTTATTACTCTTGAGCTGTTGATTGCGATTTCATGCCTATTTTATGCCGGTGATTTGATTTACGCTTCCAGCAGAGTTTCATGTACTTTTAGTGTTTTGATTTTGCACTCGGTATAGCTTATATGTGCTCGTAGTGCATCGATATGTGTTTTGTGCACGCAGCTGCACAGGTTTATGATTTTCTTATATCTGGGTACACTTGGTGTTGCTGCTTACGTATTTGAGTTATTGCTTGGTATTTGTGCATGGGATGCACCAGTTTTATGTTTCTTGCGTTTATCGCATCAGATTTATATTTCGTGCCTTTGTTGCACCGGATTTATATTTTGTGCATTTCGGTTGCACCTGACTTCGATTTGATGCCTTTCGGTATGTCGATTTTGATTGTGATATTGAGGTGGATTCTTGCACTCCGCGCTTTTGAATGGACTTACGCATATTCGGCGTTGCTATTGGATTTTGTGATTCCGTACATGTTGAGTGCGCAGGGTTTAGATTTTCATTCGTGCATGATGGATGCACCGATTTGGATTTTCGCGCATGTTGGACGCATGTTTTGAGATACGATTTTGGGGCACACCAGATGCACTAAATCGAGATTCTTCGTGCATGTCAGATGCACTGGATTTTTGACTGCCAGGCACACACGTTGCCTATGACAGATGCTTCGTGCACACCCGTTGCACCTAGATGTTGTTTTGTGCACATGTTTAGCACATATATGGATTTTGATTTCCGTGCGCACCAGACGCACAGGGTGGTGTTATGTGATTTTTGGGATTTATTCCTTTTGGAGCAGTACATTTTTATGATGTTGGATATTTGCTTTCATACTGAGCAGGACTAGTCAGTGGGCAGTACCTGGATATATTTTGCATGCATCGATAGTTATCGAAGGGATTTCCGAAAAGCGAGCTATAGTCTCAGCCTACGTGTCCGATATGACACGAAACGTTTTAAAAACAAGGAAACCCTTCTAAACTGTTTTCAAAACGGCGGAACGTACCTATTAAACAAAGGATATATATACACATATATAGTTATTTTCTTATGAGAAACGTCCGCCACTGTGCAGTGTTACGCGCATCGCACAGCGACTTAAAAAGATTTGGCATACATTTGCATCAGCTATTTACATGTATAGATTGGATGTCTACATGTATAGTCTGATCCATATCATATTGGTTTTGTATTGGATTTGACATTTGTGTCTTTACCATGACTCCGATGATCGCGGGATGCTTGATGGAGTGTTGCTTTTGAGTTATCTACTCAGTACTCATGCGCATGCATTGCGCTATGATGTTTTATGTATAGATGATTTCGGAGCCCTGATGACTTAAAATTTGTATTGAAATATTTTAGCATTTGGGGGTTTAAATTTAAATTCGGGGACCGAATTTTTTTAAGGGGGGTAGATTGTAACGTCTTCAAAATAATAAAATATGATTTTTGGGAAATTTTATAATTTAATATTATTTTAATGAATATTTTAATATTCTGGTATAATTAAATACAAATAAATGGGGAAAAATTATGAAAAATTCTAAAATAAGGTATTGTAAGGAATTATGCCATTTTAAAGTTTTTAAGATTAGTTATATACTAATTTAGTGCTAATCGCGATTAAGAATCGCTAATTGGATTTTTAGCATTTTTGTGCAAAAATGTGCACATATCATTTTCCACACTTGTTACACTTGTGTTACATTCTTGGGCCACGGTTGTTCTTTTGGGTGCACTATTTGAGTGAGAAGAGTTTAGAAAAAGAAAAGGGAAAAAGTAAGTAATGAGTGAGAGAGAGAGACCAAGTCAAACCCCCACTTTTTGAACCATCCCTCATCATTTTCCCCTCCTCATTCTCTCTCTTCTCCCTCCCCCTTTGTTGCTGCTGCAGCTCACTTTCCCTCTCTCACCCTCTTCACAAAAGCTTAGATCCACCATGAAATCCAAGCCAAAACCTCATTCCCACTTCACAAAAAGTGTTCCCGAGCTCACTAGCTTCACTTTGAACCTAGCAAGATTGGATTTGGAGGACTTTGAGCAACTCAAGAATTTTCTTGAGTTGCCAAAGGAGGTAATTCCTGCACCTATAGAGTAGTATTTCAATTCCTTGTGCATCCATACTAGTTTTGTATCGATATTGTGATGTTTGTGGATTTTAGAGAATTCAAGTTAGGGTTTAGGGTAAAACTAAAACTTAAGATGAAATTGAGGATGGTGGTAACCTTAGAAACCCTGGTGTAATGCTAATTTGAACCCAAACCTGGAAGTGAAACCAGAATACGGGATTACGGAACCGTTATCGAAAAAAACTGGAAATCTGTCACTGTTTTTGAGAATCTGCTTTTACCCCGAGACCCTAAAAATAAAACTGAGTTGACAGTGAGATGTGCAGGCACCAGAGAACCTTCACCCCAAACCCTAGCTCCCCACTCCACTTTGAGGCCGCCAATTTCTCCATTCTGGCCGCAATTTGCGGCCAGAGCAGGGTGGATTGGCCTCGTTTTCTGTGCATGGCCTCATTTCCTCTAGTATTGACCCTGGGTACTTCTAGTTTTGACTGATTCCATCTAGGGTGAAATCTGGGTTGATTTTCCTATGTTGGTGTATGTTTTACGACTTGATTTAGCATGGATTTTGGTATTTGGTGATTCATTCCTGTCGGATGGCGTTTGGACGTCAACGACAAGTGGATATTGATTGTGTTTACATGCGAGTCGATAGGTTTTTACCTATGCGGGTAGCGTGTGGTATTTTGGTTTCCGATGTGATTTCGTGTGTTTTAGCGTTGTGATATACTTGTAGGTACCCTACGAGATGTTGAGGCAAAGAAGATGAAGATGACGACATCGGCACCGACACATGAGAAGCAAGGTGAGTAGATTATATCTACGGGAAGAAATCGGGTGGATGGCGTATAGCACCCCCGCAGTCCGTGGTGATGTATACGAATACGTATACACACATATATTTATTATGTGTTGTTTAGTGTAATTGATGGTAATAATGGATTATTGGTGATAAGGATGTATTGGTTGAGTAGTGCGAAACCCTAGAGTAGTGGTTGCACCCACACTCACACATACACACATACTTGCATACATTCTTTCATATATCTGTGCGCATATGGTGGTGGGTATATCTACACATGGGTATGGGACTATGTGTTTATATACGGGTTTTGAGGATGATACGTGGGATTGAGATGAGTCGATGAGATTCGATTGAGGCCGTGAGATTTGGCGACATGACAGAGTCGTTTTGGAGATGTGATATGATGGTAGTGATGCCTGTCATGTGATGAGATAGGGTGATCTCGACTCAGATTTAGGTGGTTTCCATACCCCTCTCTTTTGACTTGACTGTGGGTTCGTAGTTCGCATAGAAGGCGTTAGACTAGACCCGAGTCATACCTATTTCAAAACTAACGAATCGGGGATATTTTAAAGATAAGCAAAAGGGTTTATACGGATATTTTAAAAGGCGCATCTTTTCTTAAAACACCGTAGCCCTTATTTTACCAAAAGCCCTGATTCGTCTTATTTCAAAAGGCAAGGTTGCATGATATAGCTATTGGTGTAGATTCTCTACTGTTGCGTTGATTACTTAATTCCGCACATTCATGCTGTTTGTATTGCATTGCTTATATTGTGGATATATTTCAGTCATGCTGCTAGGACACCAGCACCATTATCGATGATGCGTATGTTCCACGTACACTGTTGCCGGCTCACACACTTCATCATCGATAATTGCCATGTCACTATACTGTAGTACTGTTGCATTCAGGATATGACCCTTGCATGACATACTGATATGCTTACCTTTCTGCTATATGTCGCATATATGCTGCTTTCTGATTATACGCATTGAGATATGATGTTTCCATGATATTTCTGGTTTTGGGAACCGTGGGTGTTTCAAAGAGAATATGTAATTGTTTTAAAAACCCGGTTACCCGTGATATGATATTTTGGTGTGTCCACCACGCGTTTTCTCGGTGCTGAGACGTGTGCTTGAAACCCGATTCGAGGAGTGGATGTTCCGTTTGCGGGTTCGTGGTGGGCCCGGTATGGTTCCCCTCGGCGAGATGATCGATGGGTTTTGCCGATTGAGCCTGGAGGTGGGCGAGTACCTACCGGTGATTGGTTGGACCTGGCAGTTATCCGGAGGATACTGACCAGAGTCGATGGATAGATTTGGGCGTCCTGCCGGGGCCGAGGGCCGATACCGCAGACAGAGCCCGCGGGCCGATCCGGACTGACGGAGCCCGATATATGAGGATTTACGTGCCGATGCTGGGCACAGTTTTCATGATGTTTTCGAGTGCCGATGCTGGGCACTCCGGTTCCATGATTTTGACGTGTCGCGAGGGACACGGGTGGGTTATATCCTCATATTTCCATGCACAGGTTTCATGATATTTACTTGCATGATGGTTATGGTCATTGGGTGACGAGTGGACGGAATCCACGTGTGTGCAGATTTGATTACATTGATCATACCTCATATTCATGATATGCTATTACCTGAGGCACTAGCACGAGCACTTGGCACTACACTCATGTATAGAGATTACATTGCCAGTTTTGCATGCTTCAGCTTTATTCATATTGAGGTTTATTTATATCTGATCGTATTGATCTAGGATGGGCCATGCATTCGATCTCTGCTTGTAGATATTTTCTATTCACGAGTTGGCAACTCACCCCCGTTGTGCCCCAGTTCTTGCAGGTTGCCGTACAGATTCCATAGCGGCATTTCTGGCACACCGCTTCCTTATGGGTGACTTGCTTGGATAGGTGGGTTCTTTTGTATCAGATCCGCCATTGTTCATGTATCATTTATTGTATCTAGAATTTCCATCAACCAAAACTTGTATTGTTTCAGACTTAGAAAACAGTATTGTATTATTTCGACCTTAGAGTCGCGCTTGTAGTATTACGGTTTTCTGGCAGTTTTGAGTTTCTTTTGAGTTTGATCCTCGCCCTTTGGCGTTGTATATTATTATTGCTCGCGTGGTTGTGACCGTCGATTGACGAAGAGCTAGCTCCCGCTTGGGGATGCCTTTTATCATGTTATATATATTATTCTTGTTGTACCCCGTTCGGGGCCAGTTTTTACAAAGGAAACTCTGCCGAAATTTTCAGGAAAAGTTACACATTTTTAAAATACATATTCGGCTTAGTTATTTAAAAACTTGGATTTTTGAAACACGATTTCTTTACTTCTAAAAACCAGTTTTCCTTATTTACTTTTAAATGGTTTTAGATTTCTGGGCTTTTGGCTTACTTGGATCAGATGGAGTCCTATAGGCTTCATAGGGTTCAAGGGCCAGTCACGTGCTCTTTCGGGTCGTGACAAAGTTGGTATCAGAGCGCTAGGTTGACCTTGGTTCGAGTCTAAGTTTGACTATGTGGAGCCTAGGGCGTTATCTATATACGGAACTTAGGCTTGACCTTACGGAACTTAGACTTGATCGAAGGGGTATTAAACCCGAACTTTCGTCGTGTAGGATGACCCTTGGTTGATGGAATAGGTGACTAAAGTAGAGTGACGTACCGTGGGTATGTTCCGCGGCATACTTACGACACGCCACTCCGCTTAAGAAACCTTAGGTTGTACATTTCCTTGCATTGTGTCATATTCCTTCCTATGATCTATCTTCATCGATACTGGTTGTGGTTTTGCTGCCGCGATTGCACGGGCACAGTGAGCTACGGCTCGAGTTGTCAGCATGAGCTCGTCGGGGACGAGGGCTGACCGGGGCGTGATTCCAGAGACATACGGTTGCATTGAGGCTTCGTATTTTGTGTTTCCGCACTTTGAGCGTTTGACAGATCGCTGTTGTGAGATTTCTAGGATGTACCGGACGGTACCAGAGGATTGAGCCACTGATAGAGGCCAGCCAGGATGTGATGACTATTGATATATCGCTTATTCATGATGATTGAGGCGTTGCTTAGCGTACCGACGAATGAGCCAGTTGTTGCTGCGAGTGATGAGATATCGCCCAGATGATTGGAGCTACTGCAGCATGAGCATATTCTTAGAGATGTGATAGTGAGTCGCTAGTCACCGAGGATTAATGACTAGGACATGTGGTTCGTTCGCTTACCCCGATGCGAGGCCATCAGATAGATTGATTCCAGCTAGAGACGACTTCACGCAGATTCGTTGAGAGTCGATTGAGACGATCGAATGTCAGGAACCCATTTTCCAAGTTTAAAGTATACGGAAAGACATGCAGGTGATTCTATGGACCCTCTAGAAGAATGAAACCCTAACTCGACTTAATGACCGTGTGAAAGCCTTTGAACCTTAGGGTTTGCGGCAGTTCCTCGGCGCCATTAGTGAGGCTTGGGTTTGCCCTTCTACGGCTGGACCACCGACGCTGTGGCATGTACTCGATACTATTAAACTGTACCCGAGATGTTGATCTCTTAGGGGATTATGAGGTTCTGACGAGTCGATCGGATGGTTCGACATCTTTCGGATATCATGTGATGGGACACTGCTTGGGAGACTCCAGATACGAGCATAGCCGTCGGAGCGCAGTCTGTGTAGCCATGATGAGATGAGTCCGAACCAGTCGATATTGGAGCAAGGTGGAGTAAAGAGTTCGCACGAGATTTCGACGAGATGACGTTCCACTCCGCTGACATCAGAGATGTGACATGCACGTTGAGGACGTGTTCGGCTAGATATCTTCTACGGAGTGATGAAGATACCGAGTTCGTGATTTCGAGTCCGTGTTAGAGACTTCGGATGGACCGTAGCCGAGGACATTGCAGTGCGCAGATAAAGACGCGACGTCGAATGGTCGATGATACAGACAAGCGGGACGAGAAGTTCGTGCGAGAGGCAGGAGAGCTGTCACTACACCCCGTTAAGATTAAAGGTCGGACATGCATACAGAGGTGCAGAGATGCGACCATCTTTCGAGGAGATGTTGTACTAAGGGTGCAGATGTTCAGAAAGCGAGGAAAGATTACGCCAGAGTACCAGCCTCCTTACAGTTTGGCTTAGGCAAGATCAGAAGAGACCTTGAGTAGGATTCCTTCCAGTACACTGCTGCAATAAGAGTTGCACCCAGGATCGGATGTGTGATGTGCATTCAGAGGACCCGAGGTCGGCGCCAGAAATATGTTGCTTTACGAGCAGTCGTGAGGATTGACCGAGAGATTTCCAAAGAAGTGCCAGAACGGAATCGTTCCTGTCAGCACTCCTGACCGGGCCGATGAGCCGGTAGATTGCGAGATTGGTAATCTACAAGAAAGATCAGGAACCAGAGGCTGAGGACGCCAGCCGCGAGCTAGAGGAAAGTAGATATCTTGCGCCGCTAGCATCGGATGTTCCGGTACCTTCTCGACCCTGAAGGAGGATATACCGACGACGGTAATTATGATTTGTGATTTTGTGATTTGACTATCACGTATCCGTCACTTTGGATTTCGGTATTTTAGCGTCCTGTTTTCATGATTTAGTCTTGATGACTGAGTTTCATGATATTTGATTTTGTGCACCATGGTTGCACCTACTGGGTATTTATACCTTGTACATAGTTATTACTCTTGAGCTGTTGATTGCGATTTCATGCCTATTTTATGCCGGTGATTTGATTTACGCTTCCAGCAGAGTTTCATGTACTTTTAGTGTTTTGATTTTGCACTCGGTATAGCTTATATGTGCTCGTAGTGCATCGATATGTGTTTTGTGCACGCAGCTGCACAGGTTTATGATTTTCTTATATCTGGGTACACTTGGTGTTGCTGCTTACGTATTTGAGTTATTGCTTGGTATTTGTGCATGGGATGCACCAGTTTTATGTTTCTTGCGTTTATCGCATCAGATTTATATTTCGTGCCTTTGTTGCACCGGATTTATATTTTGTGCATTTCGGTTGCACCTGACTTCGATTTGATGCCTTTCGGTATGTCGATTTTGATTGTGATATTGAGGTGGATTCTTGCACTCCGCGCTTTTGAATGGACTTACGCATATTCGGCGTTGCTATTGGATTTTGTGATTCCGTACATGTTGAGTGCGCAGGGTTTAGATTTTCATTCGTGCATGATGGATGCACCGATTTGGATTTTCGCGCATGTTGGACGCATGTTTTGAGATACGATTTTGGGGCACACCAGATGCACTAAATCGAGATTCTTCGTGCATGTCAGATGCACTGGATTTTTGACTGCCAGGCACACACGTTGCCTATGACAGATGCTTCGTGCACACCCGTTGCACCTAGATGTTGTTTTGTGCACATGTTTAGCACATATATGGATTTTGATTTCCGTGCGCACCAGACGCACAGGGTGGTGTTATGTGATTTTTGGGATTTATTCCTTTTGGAGCAGTACATTTTTATGATGTTGGATATTTGCTTTCATACTGAGCAGGACTAGTCAGTGGGCAGTACCTGGATATATTTTGCATGCATCGATAGTTATCGAAGGGATTTCCGAAAAGCGAGCTATAGTCTCAGCCTACGTGTCCGATATGACACGAAACGTTTTAAAAACAAGGAAACCCTTCTAAACTGTTTTCAAAACGGCGGAACGTACCTATTAAACAAAGGATATATATACACATATATAGTTATTTTCTTATGAGAAACGTCCGCCACTGTGCAGTGTTACGCGCATCGCACAGCGACTTAAAAAGATTTGGCATACATTTGCATCAGCTATTTACATGTATAGATTGGATGTCTACATGTATAGTCTGATCCATATCATATTGGTTTTGTATTGGATTTGACATTTGTGTCTTTACCATGACTCCGATGATCGCGGGATGCTTGATGGAGTGTTGCTTTTGAGTTATCTACTCAGTACTCATGCGCATGCATTGCGCTATGATGTTTTATGTATAGATGATTTCGGAGCCCCGATGACTTAAAATTTGTATTGAAATATTTTAGCATTTGGAGGTTTAAATTTAAATTCGGGGACCGAATTTTTTTAAGGGGGGTAGATTGTAACGTCTTCAAAATAATAAAATATGATTTTTGGGAAATTTTATAATTTAATATTATTTTAATGAATATTTTAATATTCTGGTATAATTAAATACAAATAAATGGGGAAAAATTATGGAAAATTCTAAAATAAGGTATTGTAAGGAATTATGCCATTTTAAAGTTTTTAAGATTAGTTATATGCTAATTTAGTGCTAATCGCGATTAAGAATCGCTAATTGGATTTTTAGCATTTTTGTGCAAAAATGTGCACATATCATTTTCCACACTTGTTACACTTGTGTTACATTCTTGGGCCACGGTTGTTCTTTTGGGTGCACTATTTGAGTGAGAAGAGTTTAGAAAAAGAAAAGGGAAAAAGTAAGTAATGAGTGAGAGAGAGAGACCAAGTCAAACCCCCACTTTTTGAACCATCCCTCATCATTTTCCCCTCCTCGTTCTCTCTCTTCTCCCTCCCCCTTTGTTGCTGCTGCAGCTCACTTTCCCTCTCTCACCCTCTTCACAAAAGCTTAGATCCACCATGAAATCCAAGCCAAAACCTCATTCCCACTTCACAAAAAGTGTTCCCGAGCTCACTAGCTTCACTTTGAACCTAGCAAGATTGGATTTGGAGGACTTTGAGCAACTCAAGAATTTTCTTGAGTTGCCAAAGGAGGTAATTCCTGCACCTATAGAGTAGTATTTCAATTCCTTGTGCATCCATACTAGTTTTGTATCGATATTGTGATGTTTGTGGATTTTAGAGAATTCAAGTTAGGGTTTAGGGTAAAACTAAAACTTAAGATGAAATTGAGGATGGTGGTAACCTTAGAAACCCTGGTGTAATGCTAATTTGAACCCAAACCTGGAAGTGAAACCAGAATACGGGATTACGGAACCGTTATCGAAAAAAACTGGAAATCTGTCACTGTTTTTGAGAATCTGCTTTTTCCCCGAGACCCTAAAAATAAAACTGAGTTGACAGTGAGATGTGCAGGCACCAGAGAACCTTCACCCCAAACCCTAGCTCCCCACTCCACTTTGAGGCCGCCAATTTCTCCATTCTGGCCGCAATTTGCGGCCAGAGCAGGGTGGATTGGCCTCGTTTTCTGTGCATGGCCCCATTTCCTCTAGTATTGACCCTGGGTACTTCTAGTTTTGACTGATTCCATCTAGGGTGAAATCTGGGTTGATTTTCCTATGTTGGTGTATATTTTACGACTTGATTTAGCATGGATTTTGGTATTTGGTGATTCATTCCTGTCGGATGGCGTTTGGACGTCAACGACAAGTGGATATTGATTGTGTTTACATGCGAGTCGATAGGTTTTTACCTATGCGGGTAGCGTGTGCTATTTTGGTTTCCGATGTGATTTTCGTGTGTTTTAGCGTTGTGATATACTTGTAGGTACCCTACGAGATGTTGAGGCAAAGAAGATGAAGATGGCGACATCGGCACCGACACATGAGAAGCAAGGTGAGTAGATTATATCTACGGGAAGAAATCGGGTGGATGGCGTATAGCACCCCCGCAGTCCGTGGTGATGTATACGAATACGTATACACACATATATTTATTGTGTGTTGTTTAGTGTAATTGATGGTAATAATGGATTATTGGTTATAAGGATGTATTGGTTGAGTAGTGCGAAACCCTAGAGTAGTGGTTGCACCCACACTCACACATACACACATACTTGCATACATTCTTTCATATATCTGTGCGCATATGGTGGTGGGTATATCTACACATGGGTATGGGACTATGTGTTTATATACAGGTTTTGAGGATGATACGTGGGATTGAGATGAGTCGATGAGATTCGATTGAGGCCGTGAGATTTGGCGACATGACAGAGTCGTTTTGGAGATGTGATATGATGGTAGTGATGCCTGTCATGTGATGAGATAGGGTGATCTCGACTCAGATTTAGGTGGTTTCCATACCCCTCTCTTTTGACTTGACTGTGGGTTCGTAGTTCGCATAGAAGGCGTTAGACTAGACCCGAGTCATACCTATTTCAAAACTAACGAATCGGGGATATTTTAAAGATAAGCAAAAGGGTTTATACGGATATTTTAAAAGGCGCATCTTTTCTTAAAGCACCGTAGCCCTTATTTTACCAAAAGCCCTGATTCGTCTTATTTCAAAAGGCAAGGTTGCATGATATAGCTATTGGTGTAGATTCTCTACTGTTGCGTTGATTACTTAATTCCGCACATTCATGCTGTTTGTATTGCATTGCTTATATTGTGGATATATTTCAGTCATGCTGCTAGGACACCAGCACCATTATCGATGATGCGTATGTTCCACGTACACTGTTGCCGGCTCACACACTTCATCATCGATAATTGCCATGTCACTATACTGTAGTACTGTTGCATTCAGGATATGACCCTTGCATGACATACTGATATGCTTACCTTTCTGCTATATGTCGCATATATGCTGCTTTCTGATTATACGCATTGAGATATGATGTTTCCATGATATTTCTGGTTTTGGGAACCGTGGGTGTTTCAAAGAGAATATGTAATTGTTTTAAAAACCCGGTTACCCGTGATATGATATTTTGGTGTGTCCACCACGCGTTTTCTCGGTGCTGAGACGTGTGCTTGAAACCCGATTCGAGGAGTGGATGTTCCGTTTGCGGGTTCGTGGTGGGCCCGGTATGGTTCCCCTCGGCGAGATGATCGATGGGTTTTGCCGATTGAGCCTGGAGGTGGGCGAGTACCTACCGGTGATTGGTTGGACCTGGCAGTTATCCGGAGGATACTGACCAGAGTCGATGGATAGATTTGGGCGTCCTGCTGGGGCCGAGGGCCGATACCGCAGACAGAGCCCGCGGGCCGATCCGGACTGACGGAGCCCGATATATGAGGATTTACGTGCCGATGCTGGGCACAGTTTTCATGATGTTTTCGAGTGCCGATGCTGGGCACTCCGGTTTCATGATTTTGACGTGTCGCGAGGGACACGGGTGGGTTATATCCTCATATTTCCATGCACAGGTTTCATGATATTTACTTGCATGATGGTTATGGTCATTGGGTGACGAGTGGACGGGATCCACGTGTGTGCAGATTTGATTACATTGATCATACCTCATATTCATGATATGCTATTACCTGAGGCACTAGCACGAGCACTTGGCACTACACTCATGTATAGAGATTACATTGCCAGTTTTGCATACTTCAGCTTTATTCATATTGAGGTTTATTTATATCTGATCGTATTGACCTAGGATGGGCCATGCATTCGATCTCTGCTTGTAGATATTTTCTATTCACGAGTTGGCAACTCACCCCCGTTGTGCCCCAGTTCTTGCAGGTTGCCGTACAGATTCCATAGCGGCATTTCTGGCACACCGCTTCCTTATGGGTGACTTGCTTGGATAGGTGGGTTCTTTTGTATCAGATCCGCCATTGTTCATGTATCATTTATTGTATCTAGAATTTCCATCAACCAAAACTTGTATTGTTTCAGACTTAGAAAACAGTGTTGTATTATTTCGACCTTAGAGTCGCGCTTGTAGTATTACGGTTTTCTGGCTGTATTGAGTTTCTTTTGAGTTTGATCTTCGCCCTTTGGCGTTGTATATTATTATTGCTCGCGTGGTTGTGACCGTCGATTGACGAAGAGCTAGCTCCCGCTTGGGGATGCCTTTTATCATGTTATATATATTATTCTTGTTGTACCCCGTTCGGGGCCAGTTTTTACAAAGGAAACTCTGCCGAAATTTTCAGGAAAAGTTACACATTTTTAAAATACATATTCGGCTTAGTTATTTAAAAACTTGGATTTTTGAAACACGATTTCTTTACTTCTAAAAACCAGTTTTCCTTATTTACTTTTAAATGGTTTTAGATTTCTGGGCTTTTGGCTTATTTGGATCAGATGGAGTCCTATAGGCTTCATAGGGCTCAAGGGCCAGTCACGTGCTCTTTCGGGTCGTGACAAAGTTGGTATCAGAGCGCTAGGTTGACCTTGGTTCGAGTCTAAGTTTGACTATGTGGAGCCTAGGGCGTTATCTATATACGGAACTTAGGCTTGACCTTACGGAACTTAGACTTGGTCGAGGGGGTATTAAACCCGAACTTTCGTCGTGTAGGATGACCCTTGGTTGATGGAATAGGTGACTAAAGTAGAGTGACGTACCGTGGGTATGTTCCGCGGCATACTTACGACACGCCACTCCGCTTAAGAAACCTTAGGTTGTACATTTCCTTGCATTGTGTCATATTCCTTCCTATGATCTATCTTCATCGATACTGGTTGTGGTTTTGCTGCCGCGATTGCACGGGCACAGTGAGCTACGGCTCGAGTTGTCAGCATGAGCTCGTCGGGGACGAGGGCTGACCGGGGCGTGATTCCAGAGACATACGGTTGCATTGAGGCTTCGTATTTTGTGTTTCCGCACTTTGAGCGTTTGACAGATCGCTGTTGTGAGATTTCTAGGATGTACCGGACGGTACCAGAGGATTGAGCCACTGATAGAGGCCAGCCAGGATGTGATGACTGTTGATATATCGCTTATTCATGATGATTGAGGCGTTGCTTAGCGTACCGACGAATGAGCCAGTTGTTGCTGCGAGTGATGAGATATCGCCCAGATGATTGGAGCTACTGCAGCATGAGCATATTCTTAGAGATGTGATAGTGAGTCGCTAGTCACCGAGGATTAATGACTAGGACATGTGGTTCGTTCGCTTACCCCGATGCGAGGCCATCAGATAGATTGATTCCAGCTAGAGACGACTTCACGCAGATTCGTTGAGAGTCGATTGAGACGATCGAATGTCAGGAACCCATTTTCCAAGTTTAAAGTATACGGAAAGACATGCAGGTGATTCTATGGACCCTCTAGAAGAATGAAACCCTAACTCGACTTAATGACCGTGTGAAAGCCTTTGAACCTTAGGGTTTGCGGCAGTTCCTCGGCGCCATTAGTGAGGCTTGGGTTTGCCCTTCTACGGCTGGACCACCGACGCTGTGGCATGTACTCGATACTATTAAACTGTACCCGAGATGTTGATCTCTTAGGGGATTATGAGGTTCTGACGAGTCGATCGGATGGTTCGACATCTTTCGGATATCATGTGATGGGACACTGCTTGGGAGACTCCAGATACGAGCATAGCCGTCGGAGCGCAGTCTGTGTAGCCATGATGAGATGAGTCCGAACCAGTCGATATTGGAGCAAGGTGGAGTAAAGAGTTCGCACGAGATTTCGACGAGATGACGTTCCACTCCGCTGACATCAGAGATGTGACATGCACGTTGAGGACGTGTTCGGCTAGATATCTTCTACGGAGTGATGAAGATACCGAGTTCGTGATTTCGAGTCTGTGTTAGAGACTTCGGATGGACCGTAGCAGAGGACATTGCAGTGCGCAGATAAAGACGCGACGTCGAATGGTCGATGATACAGACAAGCGGGACGAGAAGTTCGTGCGAGAGGCAGGAGAGCTGTCACTACACCCCGTTAAGATTAAAGGTCGGACATGCATACAGAGGTGCAGAGATGCGACCATCTTTCGAGGAGATGTTGTACTAAGGGTGCAGATGTTCAGAAAGCGAGGAAAGATTACGCCAGAGTACCAGCCTCCTTACAGTTTGGCTTAGGCAAGATCAGAAGAGACCTTGAGTAGGATTCCTTCCAGTACACTGCTGCAATAAGAGTTGCACCCAGGATCGGATGTGTGATGTGCATTCAGAGGACCCGAGGTCGGCGCCAGAGATATGTTGCTTTACGAGCAGTCGTGAGGATTGACCGAGAGATTTCCAAAGAAGTGCCAGAACGGAATCGTTCCTGTCAGCACTCCTGACCGGGCCGATGAGCCGGTAGATTGCGAGATTGGTAATCTACAAGAAAGATCAGGAACCAGAGGCTGAGGACGCCAGCCGCGAGCTAGAGGAAAGTAGATATCTTGCGCCGCTAGCATCGGATGTTCCGGTACCTTCTCGACCCTGAAGGAGGATATACCGACGACGGTAATTATGATTTGTGATTTTGTGATTTGACTATCACGTATCCGTCACTTTGGATTTTGGTATTTTGGCGTCCTGTTTTCATGATTTAGTCTTGATGGCTGAGTTTCATGATATTTGATTTTGTGCACCACGGTTGCACCTACTGGGTATTTATACCTTGTACATAGTTATTACTCTTGAGCTGTTGATTGCGATTTCATGCCTATTTTATGCCGGTGATTTGATTTACGCTTCCAGCAGAGTTTCATGTACTTTTAGTATTTTGATTTTGCACTCGGTATAGCTTATATGTGCTCGTAGTGCATCGATATGTGTTTTGTGCACGCAGCTGCACAGGTTTATGATTTTCTTATATCTGGGTACACTTGGTGTTGCTGCTTACGTATTTGAGTTATTGCTTGGTATTTGTGCATGGGATGCACCAGTTTTATGTTTCTTGCGTTTATCGCATCAGATTTATATTTCGTGCCTTTGTTGCACCGGATTTATATTTTGTGCATTTCGGTTGCACCTGACTTCGATTTGATGCCTTTCGGTATGTCGATTTTGATTGTGATATTGAGGTGGATTCTTGCACTCCGTGCTTTTGAATGGACTTACGCATATTCGGCGTTGCTATTGGATTTTGTGATTCCGTACATGTTGAGTGCGCAGGGTTTAGATTTTCATTCGTGCATGATGGATGCACCGATTTGGATTTTCGCGCATGTTGGGCGCATGTTTTGAGATACGATTTTGGGGCACACCAGATGCACTAAATCGAGATTCTTCGTGCATGTCAGATGCACTGGATTTTTGACTGCCAGGCACACACGTTGCCTATGACAGATGCTTCGTGCACACCCGTTGCACCTAGATGTTGTTTTGTGCACATGTTTAGCACATATATGGATTTTGATTTCCGTGCGCACCAGACGCACAAGGTGGTGTTATGTGATTTTTGGGATTTATTCCTTTTGGAGCAGTACATTTTTATGATGTTGGATATTTGCTTTCATACTGAGCAGGACTAGTCAGTGGGCAGTACCTGGATATATTTTGCATGCATCGATAGTTATCGAAGGGATTTCCGAAAAGCGAGCTATAGTCTCAGCCTACGTGTCCGATATGACACGAAACGTTTTAAAAACAAGGAAACCCTTCTAAACTGTTTTCAAAACGGCGGAACGTACCTATTAAACAAAGGATATATATACACATATATAGTTATTTTCTTATGAGAAACGTCCGCCACTGTGCAGTGTTACGCGCATCGCACAGCGACTTAAAAAGATTTGGCATACATTTGCATCAGCTATTTACATGTATAGATTGGATGTCTACATGTATAGTCTGATCCATATCATATTGGTTTTGTATTGGATTTGACATTTGTGTCTTTACCATGACTCCGATGATCGCGGGATGCTTGATGGAGTGTTGCTTTTGAGTTATCTACTCAGTACTCATGCGCATGCATTGCGCTATGATGTTTTATGTATAGATGATTTCGGAGCCCTGATGACTTAAAATTTGTATTGAAATATTTTAGCATTTGGGGGTTTAAATTTAAATTCGGGGACCGAATTTTTTTAAGGGGGGTAGATTGTAACGTCTTCAAAATAATAAAATATGATTTTTGGGAAATTTTATAATTTAATATTATTTTAATGAATATTTTAATATTCTGGTATAATTAAATACAAATAAATGGGGAAAAATTATGAAAAATTCTAAAATAAGGTATTGTAAGGAATTATGCCATTTTAAAGTTTTTAAGATTAGTTATATACTAATTTAGTGCTAATCGCGATTAAGAATCGCTAATTGGATTTTTAGCATTTTTGTGCAAAAATGTGCACATATCATTTTCCACACTTGTTACACTTGTGTTACATTCTTGGGCCACGGTTGTTCTTTTGGGTGCACTATTTGAGTGAGAAGAGTTTAGAAAAAGAAAAGGGAAAAAGTAAGTAATGAGTGAGAGAGAGAGACCAAGTCAAACCCCCACTTTTTGAACCATCCCTCATCATTTTCCCCTCCTCATTCTCTCTCTTCTCCCTCCCCCTTTGTTGCTGCTGCAGCTCACTTTCCCTCTCTCACCCTCTTCACAAAAGCTTAGATCCACCATGAAATCCAAGCCAAAACCTCATTCCCACTTCACAAAAAGTGTTCCCGAGCTCACTAGCTTCACTTTGAACCTAGCAAGATTGGATTTGGAGGACTTTGAGCAACTCAAGAATTTTCTTGAGTTGCCAAAGGAGGTAATTCCTGCACCTATAGAGTAGTATTTCAATTCCTTGTGCATCCATACTAGTTTTGTATCGATATTGTGATGTTTGTGGATTTTAGAGAATTCAAGTTAGGGTTTAGGGTAAAACTAAAACTTAAGATGAAATTGAGGATGGTGGTAACCTTAGAAACCCTGGTGTAATGCTAATTTGAACCCAAACCTGGAAGTGAAACCAGAATACGGGATTACGGAACCGTTATCGAAAAAAACTGGAAATCTGTCACTGTTTTTGAGAATCTGCTTTTACCCCGAGACCCTAAAAATAAAACTGAGTTGACAGTGAGATGTGCAGGCACCAGAGAACCTTCACCCCAAACCCTAGCTCCCCACTCCACTTTGAGGCCGCCAATTTCTCCATTCTGGCCGCAATTTGCGGCCAGAGCAGGGTGGATTGGCCTCGTTTTCTGTGCATGGCCTCATTTCCTCTACTATTGACCCTGGGTACTTCTAGTTTTGACTGATTCCATCTAGGGTGAAATCTGGGTTGATTTTCCTATGTTGGTGTATGTTTTACGACTTGATTTAGCATGGATTTTGGTATTTGGTGATTCATTCCTGTCGGATGGCGTTTGGACGTCAACGACAAGTGGATATTGATTGTGTTTACATGCGAGTCGATAGGTTTTTACCTATGCGGGTAGCGTGTGGTATTTTGGTTTCCGATGTGATTTCGTGTGTTTTAGCGTTGTGATATACTTGTAGGTACCCTACGAGATGTTGAGGCAAAGAAGATGAAGATGACGACATCGGCACCGACACATGAGAAGCAAGGTGAGTAGATTATATCTACGGGAAGAAATCGGGTGGATGGCGTATAGCACCCCCGCAGTCCGTGGTGATGTATACGAATACGTATACACACATATATTTATTATGTGTTGTTTAGTGTAATTGATGGTAATAATGGATTATTGGTGATAAGGATGTATTGGTTGAGTAGTGCGAAACCCTAGAGTAGTGGTTGCACCCACACTCACACATACACACATACTTGCATACATTCTTTCATATATCTGTGCGCATATGGTGGTGGGTATATCTACACATGGGTATGGGACTATGTGTTTATATACGGGTTTTGAGGATGATACGTGGGATTGAGATGAGTCGATGAGATTCGATTGAGGCCGTGAGATTTGGCGACATGACAGAGTCGTTTTGGAGATGTGATATGATGGTAGTGATGCCTGTCATGTGATGAGATAGGGTGATCTCGACTCAGATTTAGGTGGTTTCCATACCCCTCTCTTTTGACTTGACTGTGGGTTCGTAGTTCGCATAGAAGGCGTTAGACTAGACCCGAGTCATACCTATTTCAAAACTAACGAATCGGGGATATTTTAAAGATAAGCAAAAGGGTTTATACGGATATTTTAAAAGGCGCATCTTTTCTTAAAACACCGTAGCCCTTATTTTACCAAAAGCCCTGATTCGTCTTATTTCAAAAGGCAAGGTTGCATGATATAGCTATTGGTGTAGATTCTCTACTGTTGCGTTGATTACTTAATTCCGCACATTCATGCTGTTTGTATTGCATTGCTTATATTGTGGATATATTTCAGTCATGCTGCTAGGACACCAGCACCATTATCGATGATGCGTATGTTCCACGTACACTGTTGCCGGCTCACACACTTCATCATCGATAATTGCCATGTCACTATACTGTAGTACTGTTGCATTCAGGATATGACCCTTGCATGACATACTGATATGCTTACCTTTCTGCTATATGTCGCATATATGCTGCTTTCTGATTATACGCATTGAGATATGATGTTTCCATGATATTTCTGGTTTTGGGAACCGTGGGTGTTTCAAAGAGAATATGTAATTGTTTTAAAAACCCGGTTACCCGTGATATGATATTTTGGTGTGTCCACCACGCGTTTTCTCGGTGCTGAGACGTGTGCTTGAAACCCGATTCGAGGAGTGGATGTTCCGTTTGCGGGTTCGTGGTGGGCCCGGTATGGTTCCCCTCGGCGAGATGATCGATGGGTTTTGCCGATTGAGCCTGGAGGTGGGCGAGTACCTACCGGTGATTGGTTGGACCTGGCAGTTATCCGGAGGATACTGACCAGAGTCGATGGATAGATTTGGGCGTCCTGCCGGGGCCGAGGGCCGATACCGCAGACAGAGCCCGCGGGCCGATCCGGACTGACGGAGCCCGATATATGAGGATTTACGTGCCGATGCTGGGCACAGTTTTCATGATGTTTTCGAGTGCCGATGCTGGGCACTCCGGTTCCATGATTTTGACGTGTCGCGAGGGACACGGGTGGGTTATATCCTCATATTTCCATGCACAGGTTTCATGATATTTACTTGCATGATGGTTATGGTCATTGGGTGACGAGTGGACGGAATCCACGTGTGTGCAGATTTGATTACATTGATCATACCTCATATTCATGATATGCTATTACCTGAGGCACTAGCACGAGCACTTGGCACTACACTCATGTATAGAGATTACATTGCCAGTTTTGCATGCTTCAGCTTTATTCATATTGAGGTTTATTTATATCTGATCGTATTGATCTAGGATGGGCCATGCATTCGATCTCTGCTTGTAGATATTTTCTATTCACGAGTTGGCAACTCACCCCCGTTGTGCCCCAGTTCTTGCAGGTTGCCGTACAGATTCCATAGCGGCATTTCTGGCACACCGCTTCCTTATGGGTGACTTGCTTGGATAGGTGGGTTCTTTTGTATCAGATCCGCCATTGTTCATGTATCATTTATTGTATCTAGAATTTCCATCAACCAAAACTTGTATTGTTTCAGACTTAGAAAACAGTATTGTATTATTTCGACCTTAGAGTCGCGCTTGTAGTATTACGGTTTTCTGGCAGTTTTGAGTTTCTTTTGAGTTTGATCCTCGCCCTTTGGCGTTGTATATTATTATTGCTCGCGTGGTTGTGACCGTCGATTGACGAAGAGCTAGCTCCCGCTTGGGGATGCCTTTTATCATGTTATATATATTATTCTTGTTGTACCCCGTTCGGGGCCAGTTTTTACAAAGGAAACTCTGCCGAAATTTTCAGGAAAAGTTACACATTTTTAAAATACATATTCGGCTTAGTTATTTAAAAACTTGGATTTTTGAAACACGATTTCTTTACTTCTAAAAACCAGTTTTCCTTATTTACTTTTAAATGGTTTTAGATTTCTGGGCTTTTGGCTTACTTGGATCAGATGGAGTCCTATAGGCTTCATAGGGTTCAAGGGCCAGTCACGTGCTCTTTCGGGTCGTGACAAAGTTGGTATCAGAGCGCTAGGTTGACCTTGGTTCGAGTCTAAGTTTGACTATGTGGAGCCTAGGGCGTTATCTATATACGGAACTTAGGCTTGACCTTACGGAACTTAGACTTGATCGAAGGGGTATTAAACCCGAACTTTCGTCGTGTAGGATGACCCTTGGTTGATGGAATAGGTGACTAAAGTAGAGTGACGTACCGTGGGTATGTTCCGCGGCATACTTACGACACGCCACTCCGCTTAAGAAACCTTAGGTTGTACATTTCCTTGCATTGTGTCATATTCCTTCCTATGATCTATCTTCATCGATACTGGTTGTGGTTTTGCTGCCGCGATTGCACGGGCACAGTGAGCTACGGCTCGAGTTGTCAGCATGAGCTCGTCGGGGACGAGGGCTGACCGGGGCGTGATTCCAGAGACATACGGTTGCATTGAGGCTTCGTATTTTGTGTTTCCGCACTTTGAGCGTTTGACAGATCGCTGTTGTGAGATTTCTAGGATGTACCGGACGGTACCAGAGGATTGAGCCACTGATAGAGGCCAGCCAGGATGTGATGACTATTGATATATCGCTTATTCATGATGATTGAGGCGTTGCTTAGCGTACCGACGAATGAGCCAGTTGTTGCTGCGAGTGATGAGATATCGCCCAGATGATTGGAGCTACTGCAGCATGAGCATATTCTTAGAGATGTGATAGTGAGTCGCTAGTCACCGAGGATTAATGACTAGGACATGTGGTTCGTTCGCTTACCCCGATGCGAGGCCATCAGATAGATTGATTCCAGCTAGAGACGACTTCACGCAGATTCGTTGAGAGTCGATTGAGACGATCGAATGTCAGGAACCCATTTTCCAAGTTTAAAGTATACGGAAAGACATGCAGATGATTCTATGGACCCTCTAGAAGAATGAAACCCTAACTCGACTTAATGACCGTGTGAAAGCCTTTGAACCTTAGGGTTTGCGGCAGTTCCTCGGCGCCATTAGTGAGGCTTGGGTTTGCCCTTCTACGGCTGGACCACCGACGCTGTGGCATGTACTCGATACTATTAAACTGTACCCGAGATGTTGATCTCTTAGGGGATTATGAGGTTCTGACGAGTCGATCGGATGGTTCGACATCTTTCGGATATCATGTGATGGGACACTGCTTGGGAGACTCCAGATACGAGCATAGCCGTCGGAGCGCAGTCTGTGTAGCCATGATGAGATGAGTCCGAACCAGTCGATATTGGAGCAAGGTGGAGTAAAGAGTTCGCACGAGATTTCGACGAGATGACGTTCCACTCCGCTGACATCAGAGATGTGACATGCACGTTGAGGACGTGTTCGGCTAGATATCTTCTACGGAGTGATGAAGATACCGAGTTCGTGATTTCGAGTCCGTGTTAGAGACTTCGGATGGACCGTAGCCGAGGACATTGCAGTGCGCAGATAAAGACGCGACGTCGAATGGTCGATGATACAGACAAGCGGGACGAGAAGTTCGTGCGAGAGGCAGGAGAGCTGTCACTACACCCCGTTAAGATTAAAGGTCGGACATGCATACAGAGGTGCAGAGATGCGACCATCTTTCGAGGAGATGTTGTACTAAGGGTGCAGATGTTCAGAAAGCGAGGAAAGATTACGCCAGAGTACCAGCCTCCTTACAGTTTGGCTTAGGCAAGATCAGAAGAGACCTTGAGTAGGATTCCTTCCAGTACACTGCTGCAATAAGAGTTGCACCCAGGATCGGATGTGTGATGTGCATTCAGAGGACCCGAGGTCGGCGCCAGAAATATGTTGCTTTACGAGCAGTCGTGAGGATTGACCGAGAGATTTCCAAAGAAGTGCCAGAACGGAATCGTTCCTGTCAGCACTCCTGACCGGGCCGATGAGCCGGTAGATTGCGAGATTGGTAATCTACAAGAAAGATCAGGAACCAGAGGCTGAGGACGCCAGCCGCGAGCTAGAGGAAAGTAGATATCTTGCGCCGCTAGCATCGGATGTTCCGGTACCTTCTCGACCCTGAAGGAGGATATACCGACGACGGTAATTATGATTTGTGATTTTGTGATTTGACTATCACGTATCCGTCACTTTGGATTTCGGTATTTTAGCGTCCTGTTTTCATGATTTAGTCTTGATGACTGAGTTTCATGATATTTGATTTTGTGCACCATGGTTGCACCTACTGGGTATTTATACCTTGTACATAGTTATTACTCTTGAGCTGTTGATTGCGATTTCATGCCTATTTTATGCCGGTGATTTGATTTACGCTTCCAGCAGAGTTTCATGTACTTTTAGTGTTTTGATTTTGCACTCGGTATAGCTTATATGTGCTCGTAGTGCATCGATATGTGTTTTGTGCACGCAGCTGCACAGGTTTATGATTTTCTTATATCTGGGTACACTTGGTGTTGCTGCTTACGTATTTGAGTTATTGCTTGGTATTTGTGCATGGGATGCACCAGTTTTATGTTTCTTGCGTTTATCGCATCAGATTTATATTTCGTGCCTTTGTTGCACCGGATTTATATTTTGTGCATTTCGGTTGCACCTGACTTCGATTTGAAGCCTTTCGGTATGTCGATTTTGATTGTGATATTGAGGTGGATTCTTGCACTCCGCGCTTTTGAATGGACTTACGCATATTCGGCGTTGCTATTGGATTTTGTGATTCCGTACATGTTGAGTGCGCAGGGTTTAGATTTTCATTCGTGCATGATGGATGCACCGATTTGGATTTTCGCGCATGTTGGACGCATGTTTTGAGATACGATTTTGGGGGACACCAGATGCACTAAATCGAGATTCTTCGTGCATGTCAGATGCACTGGATTTTTGACTGCCAGGCACACACGTTGCCTATGACAGATGCTTCGTGCACACCCGTTGCACCTAAATGTTGTTTTGTGCACATGTTTAGCACATATATGGATTTTGATTTCCGTGCGCACCAGACGCACAGGGTGGTGTTATGTGATTTTTGGGATTTATTCCTTTTGGAGCAGTACATTTTTATGATGTTGGATATTTGCTTTCATACTGAGCAGGACTAGTCAGTGGGCAGTACCTGAATATATTTTGCATGCATCGATAGTTATCGAAGGGATTTCCGAAAAGCGAGCTATAGTCTCAGCCTACGTGTCCGATATGACACGAAACGTTTTAAAAACAAGGAAACCCTTCTAAACTGTTTTCAAAACGGCGGAACGTACCTATTAAACAAAGGATATATATACACATATATAGTTATTTTCTTATGAGAAACGTCCGCCACTGTGCAGTGTTACGCGCATCGCACAGCGACTTAAAAAGATTTGGCATACATTTGCATCAGCTATTTACATGTATAGATTGGATGTCTACATGTATAGTCTGATCCATATCATATTGGTTTTGTATTGGATTTGACATTTGTGTCTTTACCATGACTCCGATGATCGCGGGATGCTTGATGGAGTGTTGCTTTTGAGTTATCTACTCAGTACTCATGCGCATGCATTGCGCTATGATGTTTTATGTATAGATGATTTCGGAGCCCCGATGACTTAAAATTTGTATTGAAATATTTTAGCATTTGGGGGTTTAAATTTAAATTCGGGGACCGAATTTTTTTAAGGGGGGTAGATTGTAACGTCTTCAAAATAATAAAATATGAATTTTGGGAAATTTTATAATTTAATATTATTTTAATGAATATTTTAATATTCTGGTATAATTAAATACAAATAAATGGGGAAAAATTATGAAAAATTCTAAAATAAGGTATTGTAAGGAATTATGCCATTTTAAAGTTTTTAAGATTAGTTATATACTAATTTAGTGCTAATCGCGATTAAGAATCGCTAATTGGATTTTTAGCATTTTTGTGCAAAAATGTGCACATATCATTTTCCACACTTGTTACACTTGTGTTACATTCTTGGGCCACGATTGTTCTTTTGGGTGCACTATTTGAGTGAGAAGAGTTTAGAAAAAGAAAAGGGAAAAAGTAAGTAATGAGTGAGAGAGAGAGACCAAGTCAAACCCCCACTTTTTGAACCATCCCTCATCATTTTCCCCTCCTCGTTCTCTCTCTTCTCCCTCCCCCTTTGTTGCTGCTGCAGCTCACTTTCCCTCTCTCACCCTCTTCACAAAAGCTTAGATCCACCATGAAATCCAAGCCAAAACCTCATTCCCACTTCACAAAAAGTGTTCCCGAGCTCACTAGCTTCACTTTGAACCTAGCAAGATTGGATTTGGAGGACTTTGAGCAACTCAAGAATTTTCTTGAGTTGCCAAAGGAGGTAATTCCTGCACCTATAGAGTAGTATTTCAATTCCTTGTGCATCCATACTAGTTTTGTATCGATATTGTGATGTTTGTGGATTTTAGAGAATTCAAGTTAGGGTTTAAGGTAAAACTAAAACTTAAGATGAAATTGAGGATGATGGTAACCTTAGAAACCCTGGTGTAATGCTAATTTGAACCCAAACCTGGAAGTGAAACCAGAATACGGGATTACGGAACCGTTATCAAAAAAAACTGGAAATCTGTCACTGTTTTTAAGAATCTGCTTTTACCCCGAGACCCTAAAAATAAAACTGAGTTGACAGTGAGATGTGCAGGCACCAGAGAACCTTCACCCCAAACCCTAGCTCCCCACTCCACTTTAAGGCCGCCAATTTCTCCATTCTGGCCGCAATTTGCGGCCAGAGCAGGGTGGATTGGCCTCGTTTTCTGTGCATGGCCTCATTTCCTCTAGTATTGACCCTGGGTACTTCTAGTTTTGACTGATTCCATCTAGGGTGAAATCTGGATTGATTTTCCTATGTTGGTGTATGTTTTACGACTTGATTTAGCATGGATTTTGGTATTTGGTGATTCATTCCTGTCGGATGGCGTTTGGACGTCAACGACAAGTGGATATTGATTGTGTTCACATGCGAGTCGATAGGTTTTTACCTATGCGGGTAGCGTGTGGTATTTTGGTTTCCGATGTGATTTCGTGTGTTTTAGCGTTGTGATATACTTGTAGGTACCCTACGAGATGTTGAGGCAAAGAAGATGAAGATGGCGACATCGGCACCGACACATGAGAAGCAAGGTGAGTAGATTATATCTACGGGAAGAAATCGGGTGGATGGCGTATAGCACCCCCGCAGTCCGTGATGATGTATACGAATACGTATACACACATATATTTATTATGTGTTGTTTAGTGTAATTGATGGTAATAATGGATTATTGGTGATAAGGATGTATTGGTTGAGTAGTGCAAAACCCTAGAGTAGTGGTTGCACCCACACTCACACATACACACATACTTGCATACATTCTTTCATATATCTGTGCGCATATGGTGGTGGGTATATCTACACATGGGTATGGGACTATGTGTTTATATACGGGTTTTGAGGATGATACGTGGGATTGAGATGAGTCGATGAGATTCGATTGAGGCCGTGAGATTTGGCGACATGACAGAGTCGTTTTGGAGGTGTGATATGATGGTAGTGATACCTGTCATGTGATGAGATAGGGTGATCTCGACTCAGATTTAGGTGGTTTCCATACCCCTCTCTTTTGACTTGACTGTGGGTTCGTAGTTCGCATAGAAGGCGTTAGACTAGACCCGAGTCATACCTATTTCAAAACTAACGAATCGGGGATATTTTAAAGATAAGCAAAAGGGTTTATACGGATATTTTAAAAGGCGCATCTTTTCTTAAAACACCGTAGCCCTTATTTTACCAAAAGCCCTGATTCGTCTTATTTCAAAAGGCAAGGTTGCATGATATAGCTATTGGTGTAGATTCTCTACTGTTGCGTTGATTACTTAATTCCGCACATTCATGCTGTTTGTATTGCATTGCTTATATTGTGGATATATTTCAGTCATGCTGCTGGGACACCAGCACCATTATCGATGATGCGTATGTTCCACGTACACTGTTGCCGGCTCACACACTTCATCATCGATAATTGCCATGTCACTATACTGTAGTACTGTTGCATTCAGGATATGACCCTTGCATGACATACTGATATGCTTACCTTTCTGCTATATGTCGCATATATGCTGCTTTCTGATTATACGCATTGAGATATGATGTTTCCATGATATTTCTGGTTTTGGGAACCGTGGGTGTTTCAAAGAGAATATGTAATTGTTTTAAAAACCCGGTTACCCGTGATATGATATTTTGGTGTGTCCACCACGCGTTTTCTCGGTGCTGAGACGTGTGCTTGAAACCCGATTCGAGGAGTGGATGTTCCGTTTGCGGGTTCGTGGTGGGCCCGGTATGGCTCCCCTCGGCGAGATGATCGATGGGTTTTGCCGATTGAGCCTGGAGGTGGGCGAGTACCTACCGGTGATTGGTTGGACCTGGCAGTTATCCGGAGGATACTGACCAGAGTCGATGGATAGATTTGGGCGTCCTGCCGGGGCCGAGGGCCGATACCGCAGACAGAGCCCGCGGGCCGATCCGGACTGACGGAGCCCGATATATGAGGATTTACGTGCCGATGCTGGGCACAGTTTTCATGATGTTTTCGAGTGCCGATGCTGGGCACTCCGGTTCCATGATTTTGACGTGTCGCGAGGGACACGGGTGGGTTATATCCTCATATTTCCATGCACAGGTTTCATGATATTTACTTGCATGATGGTTATGGTCATTGGGTGACGAGTGGACGGGATCCACGTGTGTGCAGATTTGATTACATTGATCATACCTCATATTTATGATATGCTATTACCTGAGGCACTAGCACGAGCACTTGGCACTACACTCATGTATAGAGATTACATTGCCAGTTTTGCATGCTTCAGCTTTATTCATATTGAGGTTTATTTATATCTGATCGCATTGACCTAGGATGGGTCATGCATTCGATCTCTGCTTGTAGATATTTTCTATTCACGAGTTGGCAACTCACCCCCGTTGTGCCCCAGTTCTTGCAGGTTGCCGTACAGATTCCATAGCGGCATTTCTGGCACACCGCTTCCTTATGGGTGACTTGCTTGGATAGGTGGGTTCTTTTGTATAAGATCCGCCATTGTTCATGTATCATTTATTGTATCTAGAATTTCCATCAACCAAAACTTGTATTGTTTCAGACTTAGAAAACAGTGTTGTATTATTTCGACCTTAGAGTCGCGCTTGTAGTATTACGGTTTTCTGGCTGTTTTGAGTTTCTTTTGAGTTTGATCCTCGCCCTTTGGCGTTGTATATTATTATTGCTCGCGTGGTTGTGACCGTCGATTGACGAAGAGCTAGCTCCCGCTTGGGGATGCCTTTTATCATGTTATATATATTATTCTTGTTGTACCCCGTTCGGGGCCAGTTTTTACAAAGGAAACTCTGCCGAAATTTTCAGGAAAAGTTACACATTTTAAAAATACATATTCGGCTTAGTTATTTAAAAACTTGGATTTTTGAAACACGATTTCTTTACTTCTAAAAACCAGTTTTCCTTATTTACTTTTAAATGGTTTTAGATTTCTGGGCTTTTGGCTTACTTGGATCAGATGGAGTCCTATAGGCTTCATAGGGTTCAAGGGCCAGTCACGTGCTCTTTCGGATCGTGACAGGTATGGAACACTAATATGAGTTCAAAGATATTTTCAACTGAGCATAATTGAGGGGGTATTTAACTCTAATTTATATTTTTATATATATCATGAATTCTTTAAATAAGTTTTGCTAAATATTAAAAAGGGAAAGATTGTTGACACTTGTGTCGTATGATCTTCTGTTTTGATCATTTAGAACAAAGCCATATTTAAAAAATTCATACATCACTAACGACGTTTCCAAGTTCTTAATCTTAAGTATAGCTAGCACAACACTTCAACATCAAGCAGTGATTGCCTTCAAAAAAAACTCGCGCTAAAAACATTGATATGGCATAAAAACTAGACACAAGCAAATAATGTGATGTAAGGTTTATCAAGAAACAAAGAAGTCTTCAAGTAACAATTCAAGAAAATGAAGACCGACGAAGAACTGAGTAAGAGAACAGTCTTAAATTCTTTATTAAGTCTACTATTGATCTCACAAGGTTAGAAACCATTTTCCAACATATTTCTATTCTTCAGACGTCTCCTCTTTGTTCAAGAGATGTCTAATATATCCGTTGAAATTCAAAATGTTCTTTTTTCAAAACTATATTCAAAACTAGTCAGACTGCAGACATCTGTACCAAACGTCTGATTAAGAAATTTTGAATCACCAGACGTCTGTAGAAAGAAATTTCCATTTTTCAATACTCTGTTTCTATTTCAGAGACGACTCAACAGACGTCTCCTGAATACACTGCTAAATGAAATTTTCAATATATCGGTTTTTGTCTCTCAAAGCAGAGGTCTGGTATAGACGTCTCCTTAAGGAATTTTTGAACTACAAACGTCTGGCACAGACGTCTGCCATGGCCGTTTCTGACAGTTATTTTTCTGTTTAAATTTTCAAATGAACGGATGTTTGTGCCATTTTGTTTCCAAACCGTTTCCAACTGTCAATAACTGTTTTTGGCGGTTATGATTCTGTCTCAATGGTAATTTTACCATTCATAAAAATACCCATGAGATCAAGAACTTTTCTTCATCAAGAATACATTCATTGATCAATCTGTTGAGAAATTCTTGTTCTTCTTGTGCCTAATTTTTTTATACTCTTTTCATTTCCTTAAGAGCCTAAACTTTTAGTGGTCGCTCAAATCAATTCTTGTGCCTGATTGGTATTAATCTTTTGAGGTCATAGGATTGAGAGTGAGGATCGAGTAATGATCATTGTAAACGATTGTGAATTCTTGAAGAAGGTTCGATATTCTTCCCTACGAGAAAAGGGATCTTTCATTGCTTGAATTGCGGATTCAAGTGGAAAAATGAGGATTTCTTAAGAAATCGCGGGTTCGGGTGAAAAAATGAGTTTTTCCTAGAAAATCACGGATTCGAGTGGAAAGAGGGTTTCTTAGGGAATTGCGGATTCAAGTGGGAAAAAAGAGCTTTTCACCAAGTGATCCTACTGAAGAAGGATTGTGTTCTTCATATTGGAAAATAGTGGAAATCCTGAGAAGTGGTCTCAGGCGGGGACTAGCAACTGGGAGTGGTGAACCCTAATCAACAATTCTCTTGTGTTTGCATTGCTCTTTACCATAATTTTATTTTCTGTGTTGTTATGATTATTGCAACAAAGTTTCATTATTTAACTTGTTTAGATTATTCGGCAGAAACTTGTTAATCAAAACACAATTAAGTAATTAATTTTTAAATTTGCCATATAACACTTAAGAACCTTATTCGCCCCCCTCTAAGGTATTTTCACCTCTCTTGCGTGCTTTTGGACCTCTCTTTATTACAATGTAAAGTGGTATATGAAGGATCTCAATTAAGACTGTACATATATAGATTACAAGAATTCAACACATTAGCATTCATAGGAATAAGTTATGATTGACATTTATTCATCACATGCTTTGAAATTTATATAATCATTTACCTAAACACATAAATATTATAAGTATTAAACCTAGTGCTTTAATTTTAACCTTTTGTATTTTTTCAATAAAGAACGCGCATAGAAATAGATATCTAATCTGTAACTATCTCATCTCAAAATTATGCGGATCAATCATATATCAAGATCGCATTTTGTTATGATTGGTTGATTGATTAAATAGAGTTCAACCAAAATCTCTGAGGCAAACTACCTATGTTGTATATAGAAACTAAATACAGCAGATGCTATGCAGATGCAACTTAAACTAGATCATTAATTGCTCTTCTGCTGAAGAGTAAAAAATAAAAGTTAAGTAGAACAAAAATTATTGTAAGAGATACCATAAATAGAGTGTTAGATATATTTGGCAAAATAACATAACATATACCTAATGTAATTTCAGAAGGGGATTTTTAATTTGGAAGAATATTTTATTGGCAACAAAAGATAATATTTGTAAAATTAATCCTTATAGAAAAATTACAGTGATCATATTCATCAACAAAGGCCTTTTATATGTTAATGGGGGCATAAGCTTTTCAAGCCACTGGTACTGAAGTCATGTCATAGAAAATCCTCCATTATACTAAATAGATGCCTCTACTAGCACAAGATTTTATGTTTTCCAATTCAAACATGGCCACGAGCCCTTTCTATATATAATAGATCATTTATCCAATAAATAAAATATGATTATTGCCTTGAACAGGCAATAACACATTTGAAATTATTCATATCAATAAACAAAGAACATTTTATAAAAGGAAATGAGAGTCCCTAGTTCAATTTCGGTCATACAATAAAGTCTCAATTGGCATATTAAGTCATGCTTAATTATCCAACCATAAGAGCAATTAACCCAGCAAAAAAAATTTATAGAAGATAACAGGTGGGTGATGAATGAATTATGAATATGCTAATGCATACATAGTTGCATTATAAAGCTAATTAATCGACAATCAAATTTGGATAAATATGTAGGAATTTCTTCCGTTTCTATATCAGCAACTGAATAATCAACCAACAAGTTTAATAATATAAATATCTAATTGTACAATATCCAATCTCAAGGTCACTCTCCTGACCACCCATGCGCTGTCAGAAATCTGACGAGAGAGGTATTGTACCGCCGGAAAGGTGACTTCTTGGTAGCTTACATGATAAGCGGCATGATCATGCCTAAGGGCAAGCTATTCACCTTACCCCTCAGGCCAAAAATCATTTATACGTATTTTCTGAGTTTACAATATTTTATTTATCTGCAATATTTGTTTCATCGTGATATTATTATTTCAATGTAACTAAAATAATTATTTACCAAAATTAAATCACGAACAAATGATTTTGTGCAATATTTTCCAACAAAGGCTAACACTAACAATAAAAGAAAAGAAACCCCTTTTATATGGCGAAATTAAGAAAGGATTTTTTTCCTTACAGCTTCCAAGGCACGGTGGTGTCGAGAGGAGGGAACACAGTCGTTGGCGTGGCAGCGGTGCCGGTGACGACGAGGGTGGCGGTGACGGTGGAGGTCGGAGGGGAGGCCGAGGTCCACCACAAGGTTAGGGTTAGGGTTTCGGACGCGAGAGCGAGGCCTTAGATTGGGGAATAATTCAGAAGCGCTTGTCATGTAATTGTAGTTCGCAGTTTGCAAATGTTGAAATCCAGTTCAATTGATCGCAGTCTCATTAATAATTGATAGGAGTTTTTTTTATATATATAAAGGATAATGAGAAGAAAGCGGTGAGTGGATTTTTCCGCGGAATTACTCGGAAAAGAAAATCAATCAGAAATTGATAAGGATACCAATGAGAAGATAGACCCGTTGAATTCAACTAGAGGAGAAACGAATACCACTAAAAATTATTCTATTTTTATTGTTTGACGTTTCTGAGATCCGGCTATTTTTTGGCTGTGTCAGTGCGTAAAATTAGATTCAGCCCCTTAGTATAACCTATATTTGTATTCAGCCCTTAACTGAGGGCAAAAGATTCTTTCTTGGCAAATGGAAATTATCTTGAACCCTGTTCGGGCAGCTTCTGCCTATAAAAATAAAAGAAAAGAAAAAAACTATGTGCTGTTGAGATTTTCCCCATCTTTTGCTGTATACATGGCTAAAATTTAGGGATGCACAATAGAAGTGCCCAAGAAAGGGAAAGTTGTGAATGAGATTCTCAAAGATTTCTTGCGGCTTCATTTAGGCAACATGAGAGATTATTTCATTTAATTTTTTCATGATGTCATTATATCTCTCTTTCTTTTTTTCTTTTCTTGACAAAAATTCAATCTCTTCTTTTTTCTTAAAAACTCTTTGATGAGAGAATTTTCCTCCAGTAATCACAATATTTTCTATATCTATTTAATTTTCATGCTCTACATAATTTTTTCCATGCCTTAGATCAACTGAAAGATAAAAATGGAAGCTATATTAATTTTGCACATTTCTCATGCTCCAGGTTAATTTTTTTCAGCAGCTCTCTCAATTTTCTAACATGAACACATATCAATTTGATATGTTTATTATAATTCTATTCCAATTTATTTCGTACAGGCATTAGGGACTTTCATAAGAAAATGAAATAATATATGAGATGGATTCTCCCTCTACCTTTTTCATGGAAGCTTTGCAATTTATATTGAATATAATGCGAAGATTTTAAGATTGTGGATTATAGAAATCAGCACATAATTTTTTTGAGAAAATATGTATGTGCAAAATATCGAGTTTGGCAAAACGTAGGCTAATTGTGATGTATGACTGCATCTTATGTGTCTCCATGGATTCAGATCCACTGAAAGATCAACACATATACATCGGAAGCAAATATGCAACTAGTGGCCTACATGAACACTAGGATCTTGCAAAGCTTAGCGGAGTAGAAGATCTCGCTTATCGATTGGTGCATCTCTGATCCTTAGTTCTTGTCCTGTTCTTCTTTACTCTTCACGAAGGTCAACGAGAAACGATCACAGCGTTGGTCGGAAAGATCTCTTGTTCACCGCGGCTGCTACTATGTGGAAGATGAAAAACGTAGAAAACCCTTGTTTTCTCTATCTCATAAGAAACCCTCGATTACAAACCCTAACCTTTACATGCATATGTATTACAAAGGGCAAGACAACGGGCAGCCTAAATTACATTTAGGGAGCCAAGTCCTAATAGGACTTGCTCTTCTTTAATGGGCAGACCCCACCCCTAAACCGACTCAATATAAGAGCCGACCCTAATATGGCCAGCCCCTTGTAACGACCCAAAATTAGTTCATGACCGACACTTAAATTACGCAATGTCTAAACGCGTAATGTAAATTAAGTAAGCCGAAGCCCAGAAATCTAAACCTTTTAAAGAAAAAAAAAGAGGTGAAGTTTTGAAATAAAAGTATGATAAAATCAAACGTTTTCTTAAATGCATAAATAATGGAACATGAAAATGCAAGTGGGTTATACTAGTTGAAAAACATGTTTCGTCTTTTTGAAAATTTGGGCAGCACCTCCCTTGTATATTTTGAACCAAAACCACATATACATGATAATATAAAAGGCATCCCCAAGCGGGAGCCAGCTCTTCGCCAATCGGCGGAATCACAACCACGGAAGTCAGAAATATAAGTATACGATGCCCAACGGCGAAGATCAACAAAAAGGATAATGAATAAAGCAAGACATCAACCCACCAAGCGAACATATAACCCATCGCTCTAAGTCTCGCAACCACAAGTCTTACTAAGTTCTACTACTTATACAAATACTAGTTTCTGATTGATGGAGTTGACTAGATACAACTGGAATAATAATACAAGAGTAGCACGATCCAACATGTCCCACCTACCAAAGCAAATCACTCGAATGCAAGCTGTGTGTCAGCGATACTGCTACTGATTCATGCGGTCAACCTGCAAGAACTGTGGCACAACGGGGGTGAGTTGCCAACTCGTGAGTGAAAACATCAGCAGGTAGAAATAGAATAAAACAACGATTCCTAGGTCAACTATATCATAAAGGTAATACTATGATATCTAGGGTAACCATATCTGCATATGAGCCAACAATATAATCAATGCTTGTATGCATGTGGATATCATCCACGTGTCCATTAATGACACAACAACATCATGGAACATGAGTTTCCAACATCGACACTCGAAACATCATGAAAGCATATACATGTAAATATGAAGATATCAATCAACGTGTGTCCATCAACGACACATCAAAATCATGGAACCCGAGTGTCCAACATCGACACTCGAAACATCATGAAACCCGTGTCCAACATCGACACGTAAATCCTCATATCTCGGGCTCCGTCAGTCCGGATCGGCCCATGGGCTCCATCAGTCCGGATCGGCCCATGGGCTCCATCAGTCCGGATAACCGCCGGGTCGGTATCCTCCGGATAACCGCCGGGTCCAACCAATCACCGGTAGGTAGTGCTCCCTCTACCAGGCTCCTCAAATTGGGTTTCTAACACAAGTCTCAGAACCGAGAAAACTCATGGTGGACGCACCGAAATATCATATCAAGAGAAACCGGGTTTTTAAAACAATAAATACTTTCTTTTGAAATATAACCATGGTTCTCAAATCCAGAATCTCATGAAAACAGCATCTCAATTAATCGTAAAGCATAATATATGCAAACATAGAACAGAAATATGAGCATATCAAGTATATCAAGCGACATAGCATAATGATGTGAGCATAGCAATATATCATGCCAACGAGTCATGTGATAGTACTGAACAGTTAAGAGTAATAGCATGATGTAGCAATTCTACTGTGTAAGTGACATAGCAATTATCGATGATGAAAGTGTGTGAGCCGGCAAATCTGTGTAAGTGTAACATACGCATCATCGATAATTGTGTAGGTGTACTGGCACAGGTATATGTAATGCAATGAGAATATCATGAATGTAGCATAAAGTACATCGTAAGCGAAATGCTATAAGGTATACGTATCAAATCTCACATCTACGTAAAGGCTAAACTAAGCGGGGTAGACCGGGATTAAATATCTATAACATATCCGAGTCGGTGAATCTATCAATCAGCATCCAGCCTCACAACATCACGTACGGTATAATCTATCGTACGGCATCCTCTAGTCAAGGGTATGGATCAATCATCCGGTCAAACTCATCACGCACGGTAATCCATCGTACGGCGGCATCAAACAGAATAGGGATTCTATCGACCTATAAAACAATGAGGGTACGGATCTAAGTCTCGTACGGCATATCACTCATTATTCACATAATTATATATGTATATATATACCTATATCTCGGTCACATCCGTATCAATCTCATATCATAGGACCGACAAAGGTATCAATTATCTCATATCGACTCGTATCCGTATAACGACATATCAAACCAAGTCATCATATCTCGTCGTATACTCTTATCGTGATTCACATTCACGTTTCATATCCTTATATATCAATTCGAGACATCCTTTCTATCATATCATTTCACACTAAACCATTACCTATAACCTTAAGTCGTGGCATATCTTGTCTCCAAATTATAAATCGCATATCTTGTCTCCAAATTATAAATCACATATCAATGGTTGCGGGGGTACTATACGTCATCCACCCGACTTCGCCCGTAGTTATAAATTTACTCACCTGCGGAACTCCTTGTTCAGCCGTAGTCGATATGCTTCGTCGTCTCGGAATCCACACGAAGGTACCTACAATCAATACACAATCGCAATGCTATTAAAATCAATGTCCGGAAAACCGATACGGCACACGATGCGCTCATAGGTTAGAACCTATAGCCTACGCATGCAAAAACAACCAAACAAACCTCGTCGTTGACGTACAAACATCCAACGACCCAATACAATATCGAATACCAAATCCCACGTTCATAAATCACAAATACCAAATTCGGCAACATAGGAAATCACTCCCAGATTTTATCTCAGGTTAATTGGGATTAAATAAGCAAGTACAGGGGATAGGATATAGGGATTAGGAGCTACAGCCAAAAACCTAACCCCAGAACCCAATAAAAATCCGGCGACATCCCCCTAATTTCCGACCTCGCCAGCCATACTAAGGAATTGGCATCTCAAACTTTGGTGGTGGTCTTCTGGTCATTTAGCTAGGTCACTGGACTTGCTAGATTTTCTTGAAACTACCCCAGATAGCTCTAGATACCCTGTAGGTTATTAAACGTCACAAAACCGACACAGGGAAATTTCTAAGTTCGTATTTTGGTGCTGATCTCGGGTCTTGGCCAGTAAAATCAACAATAAGGTCTTGTAAACAGACACTAAATATCACAAGTCCACACAATCACCCAAACCCTCTCTTGGAATTTCCAAACATCACTAATCTAAATCAATTTAACTCTAAACTACTATAGGGTGATAGGAAACTCAAACACTAAACTAGAAGTGTAGGGATTACCTCATTTGGCAACTCAAGAATTTTCTTGAGTTGCTCAATGTCTTCAAAATCCAACTTTGAAAGGTCCAATGGGTTTGCAGAGAGGTTGTGATAATTTTTAGTAAAGGGAGTATAGGGTTTTGGTGAAGAAATTGAGATGATACATGGAGGTGGAGGTGGAGTGTAACAATTCAAAAAAATAAAATATTATTTTTGGGAATTTTTATAATTTAATATTATTTTAATGAATATTTTAATATTTCGGTATAATTAAATACAGATAAATAGGAAAAAAATTATGGAAAATTCTCAAATAGGGTATTTTATGGAATTATGCCATTTTAAAGTTTTTATAATTAATTATATGCTAATTTAGTGCTAATTGCGATTAAAAATCGCTAATCGGTTTTTTAGCATTTTTGTGCAAAACATGCACATATAATTTTTGTTTTACACTTGTGCATTTCTACCATGTTACTTTGGGTTTACTATTGGTGTGAGAAGGATTTGGGTTAATGAAATTGGAAAAGAAAAGAAAAGAAAGGGAAAAAGGATATTATATTGAGGTATGGGTGAGAAAGAGTAGGTGAGGGTGTTGACTTGGCCATTTCCCTTCATTCCTTCACTCATTTCTCTCCCTCTTCCTTCATAGCTGCTGCTGCTCCTGCTCTTCACCTCCTTCCCCTTTTCAACTCCTCAAAACACATCCAAAAACACCTCAAAACCCTATCCCCACTTTACAAAAATTGTTCCCAAGCTCACTAGCTACACATTGGACCAAGAAAGTCTTCATTTTGGCGCTGTTGAGAATTCATGAGGGTCTTATGAGGTAATTTCTTCACAATTAGAGTGTTATTGCTTGTGCTTAAGCTTCAATTCAAGTTTCATATCGATATCGTGTAATTTGGTGTATTTTGGACCAACTTAGAGAGGGTTAGGGTAAAGTTGAGATGTTGCTTTGCAATTAGACTTAAATGGTGACCTTAGACCCTATATTGACCAAAACACTGGCCTAGCACAACCTGAAACCCAAAAATACGGAATTAAGGAACTTTTCATGTCGGTTTGTGTGATCTGTGAAGGTGTTCTGGAATCTGGAGCAACCCGGGGGCACCAAAAATAAAATTGAGCTGACTGTGAGTCGTGCAGGCACCTAGGAAGCTACCACCAAGACCCGAGCCCCTAACTCAAAACTACGGCCGCAGATTTAATCATTCTGGCCGCAATTTGCGGCCAGAGTAGAAGAGAATCGGTCCATTTTTGTTCCAGGGCTCATTTTGCACTAAATTAGACCCCTCCTATATGCACTTTTGGCTAATTGTCATCTGGGGAAAATCTGGGAGTATTTTGGTGTGTTTTAGGCGATGTTTTCCGTATTTTTAAATGCACTTTCTTGATATTTGGATTTTTATTTGGTTGTCGGGTGTTCGTACATCGACAACAGGGGTTGTTTGTTGGATTTGCATGTTTGGGCCATAGGTTCCAACCTATGAGCAAACTGTGCGCTGTATCGGTTTTCTGCCTTGATTTTCATACGCATTGCTATGGTTGATCATTGTAGGTACCTTCACGTGGATTCCGAGGCGACAGAGCATGGCGTTATCGACACCGACACGCAGGATACAGGTGAGTAGATTTATATCTACGGGGAGAAGTCGGGTGGATGGCGTATAGCACCCCCGCAGTTCGTGGTGATGTATACGAATACGTATACACACATATATTGATTGTATGTTGTTGAGGTTATTGATGATAAAGATGGATATTTGGTATTTTTTGGATTGGTTTAGTGTAGTTGTGAAACCCTAGAGTAGTGGTCGCACTCACACACGCACGCACACACATACTTGCATACATTCCTTCTTTCATATGTGCATATATGGGAATATATATGTATGTGTTCACATGGGTATGGGACTATGTGTTCATATACTGGATTTGAGGATAGTATTTGGGATTTGAGATGAGTCGATGAGATTGGGGTTGAGGCCAGGAGATCGGTGATGTGATTTGGTTCGTATTGAGATACGACATGATGTTTTCGCGGGTCTTGTGACGTAGTGATTCTTACACCTGCATGCATACTTAGGCGGTATCAGTATTGTACTAGACGTAGATCAGTACCCCGATCATGATATTTGATAAAGAGGATACCGGATGAATAGTATGATGAATATAATATTGACCCGTACCCAGATTTGGGGATGCCGTACGACGGATTTACGTACGAGCTATATCTTGATGATTGATCCGCACTCTTGACTTGGGATGTCTGATTATAGATATGGTATCGGATATGATATTATTGAGGCGGGATCACCGACTAATATATATACAGGTATGTATATGTATCGACTCAGATGTTAGGCGGTTCCTTACCTGTAGTTCAGCTTGTTAGTTCAGCCGTATAGTTTAGTGTAGTTGTTAGATTAGATTAGACTCCTACCTATTTCAAAACTAGCGGGTCGTGGGTATTTTAAAAGACAGGTCAAGGGGTCTACGGGTATTTCAAAAGGCGTATCCTTTCTTAAAACCACCGTAGCCCCTATTTTCAAAACCCCACGATTCGTGTTATTTCAAATGGCACCATTGTTTAATATTTAGCTCCCGCTCATTTTGGTTGCTCGCTCCGCATTGCATACTTACATTGTTATTTCATATTGCATTGTTGACATTATGCTGTTAGGACACCAGCACCATTACCGATGATGCGTATGTACCACGTACACTTACTTGCCGGCTCACACACATCTTAATCGGTAATTGCCATGTCACGTACACCTTAGAAAATATTATTGCTTAACTTAGCTTGATAGCAAGTAGTTTGACATAATATTAGTGTACTTACCTTATATGCCAGCTTAGATATTGTAGTTATTACTTGTCACTTCATGCATACTGTTATTCATTGTTATGCCGTATTCATGGATTCTCATGTCTATATTCATGGGTTTATATGTTATTGATGTTTTGGATTCGGATTTCTATGAGATTTTCTGGATTTGGGGGAAAACCGCAAAACTTATATAAACTTCTTTTCTCTCTTTAAAATAAAAAGTGCGGTTTTCCATGATGTATGAGTCGTCCACCATGAGTTTGCTGATGGATTTCGAGACCCGATTCGAGGAGTTGGATGAACCGTTTCGGGTACATGGTGGGCCCGGTGCGGTACCCCGGGGCGAGAAGGTCGTGTTGTTGACGTTGAGCCTGGCAGGGGAGCACTACCGACCGGTGATTTTACCCGACGCGTCGGATATCCGAAGGATACCGTCGTGGTCTTGAGATTGATGGTAGGGGCCGGTCTGGACTGACGGCGCCCTGGATATTGAGACTGAGACATTGAGATTTCGAGATATTGAGGTACTGATATTTGATGATACAGGCCAGTCCGGATAGCTGGAGCCTGAGATATTGAGATATTGGGATTTATGTTTTGTGTCGATGCTAGACACTGTTTATGCTGATTTCATTTATGTTACCTCATTTTAAAAATGCAGAAATCTCACTAAGTTATGAAAGAAGTTCCTTCAGTATATGTATTCTGTTTTCATGCATTCATACATCATCCATATGATATATTGTTATCTGAGGCACTGACACGAGAACTTGGTATTACTGTCGTTTAGGGGTATACCCTAGCCATTGTTATAGGCTGCTGGTTATATATTTGAGGATGTATATTGATCGTATGACCTAGGATTGCGTCATACATGCGATTTCTGTTCGTAGATGTATTCTATTCACGAGTTGGCAACTCACCCCCGTTGTGCCCCAGTTTCTTGCAGGTTTGGCCGTACAGGTTTCATTACGTCTTTGCTGGCACTACTTCCATTTCTGGGTGATTTGCTGGTAGGTGGGTTCACTTGTATCGTGACCATCAGTATAATTGTATATTAGTATTCAGTTGTATCTAGAAGTTCCATCAACCAAACATGTATTTATTTCAGAGATAGAGACCAGTGTTGTTTATTCTATCGACCTTAGAGTCGCGCTTTGTATTTATACGGATTTCATGCTGTTTTGAGTTTCCTTTCTGTTGTGATCCTCGCCTTTCGGCGTTGTATATTATTTTGCTTGCGTGGTTGTGACCGTCGATTGACGAAAAGCTAGCTCCCGCTTGGGGATGCATTTTCCATTATATATGCTTTATCAGGTTTTGTACCTGTTTGGGGTCAGTTTTTAAAAAGGAAACTCTGCCGAAATTTTTAGAAAAGACTTGGGATTTTTAATGCATACTTCGGCATATGTTGCAAACTGTTTGATTTAAAATGGTTTTCCTACACTCTACTACTTTTCTTGGTTTGGATTTCTGGGTTTTCGGCTTACTTAGAATACGTACGCCTTGAGACGTTCGTAGTTTAAGTGCCGGTCATTTTCCGTACTTTCGGGACGTGACAAAGTTGGTATCAGAGCGTTAGGTTTTACCTTCGGAGTGTAGGATGACCTTTGGTTGATGGAATAGGTGACTAAAGTAGAGTGACGTACCGTGGGTATGTTCCGCGGCATATTTACGACACGCCACTCCACTTAAGGAGCCTTAGGATGTACATTTCTTTGCTCAGTATCATATTCATTCCTGATCTAGCTTCATCGGTACCAGTTATGGTTTTGCTGCCACGATTACGGGCAGGGAGAGCTACGGCTAGAGTTGCGGTCAGCACGAGCTCATCACGAACGAGGACTGACCAGGGCGTGATCCCGGCGACACACGATTGTAGAGATGTGTCTTTTGATTGTGTTTTGCGCCACGAGCGTTGGATGGATCGCTGTATGAGGTTACTCGGACGTGCAGATCAGCACCAGAGGATTGAGTCGCTGACAGAGGCCAGCCAGATTTTGATGACCGTTGGTGTATTGCTTGTTCATGATGATTGAGGCACGGTTCAGCGTGCAGACGAGTGAGCCAGTTGTTGCTGCGAACGACGAGATATTGCCCCAGATGATTGGAGCTATGGCAGTACGAGATTGTACTAAGAGATGTTAGAAGGTCGCTAGTCACCGAGGGTGAATGACTAGGACATGTAGATCGTTCGCTACCCCGACGCGAGGTCATCAGATAGATTGATTCCAGCTGAGACGATTTCACGCAGAGACGTTGAGAGTCGACAGAGACGATCGAATGTCAGAAACCTATTATTCCAAGTTTAAAGTATTCGGAAAGACATGCAGGCAATTCTATGGTCCCTCTAGAAGAATGAAACCCTAACTTGACTTAATGACCGTATGAAAGCCTTTGAACCTTAGGGTTTGCGGCAGTTCTGCGGCGTCATTAGTGAGGCTTGGGTTTGCCCTTCTACGGCTGGACCACCGATGCTGTGGTGTGTACTCGATACTATTATACTGTACCCAAGATGTTGAGCTCTTGGGGGATTATGAGGTTTTGACAAATCGATCGGATGGCTCGACTTAATTCGGATGCTAGGTGGTGAGATGCCTTTCTTGGGAGACTCTAGATACGAGGATGGCCGTTGGAGCTCAGTTCATGCAGCCACGACGAGACGAGTCTGAAGCGGTCGACATTAGAGAAAAATGGAGTAAGTGGTTCGTACAAGATCTGGATATGATGACGTTCCCCTTCGTCGACATCAGAGATGCGATGCGCATGCCGAGGCAGAGTACTGGATATACCTTCCAGAAGGAGTCGCGATGGGTATGCAGCCGTTCCAGAGCAAGATGTAGATATAGGAAAGGACGATGACTTCCGGACAGTTGGCAGAGACGAGACATGGAAGAGACCGTGAGCAGGATTCCTTCCAGGATACTGCTGCAATGATATTTGCACCCAGGATTAGATGTGTCGCGTGCATTCAGAGAGCCAGAGGCCGACGCCAGTGATATGCTGCTTGACGAGTGGTCGTGAGGATTGACCGAGAGATGACCAGAGAAGTGCCAAAACGGAATCGTCCCCGTTAGCACACCTGATAGGGCCGATGAGCCGGTGGATCATGAGATTGGTAATCCACAGAGAAGACTTGGACCCAGGAGTGGTCATGTTACGCACACCAGCAGGCCAAAGTTCAGGATCGTCGATGAGACATGCTATGAGTGACCACGACAGTTGGCCAGAGATTCTTGGAGGATGTGCTTGAGCGGGACTATCTCGCCATACTTGTTTTCAGTATTGTTGGGCGATTTATTCGCTTGATTTGATTTTGATGATTGGGTCTCATGATATTTGTTTTCATGCACCATGGTGGCACTTACTGAGTATTTACGATTTTTGCACAGTTGTTGCACTTAATATCGTTTTTGAACCTTGGTTTCCCATATTTATGATTTCATGGGTATCATACAGTTGAGTTGATTTTGCGTTTATGCACGCACACGATTTGGTTTTTGCACTCGGTATAGTTCACATATGCTTGCAGTGCAGTGATTCGCATTTTGTGTACTTAGTTGCACTGGACTTCGATTTCGATAGTGATGTTCGATATTTATTTTGTGCACCCTGTGCACCTGATTCGGATTTTAGCGCATGTTGGGCGCATGATATGAGATGCGATTTAGTGCACACCAGATGCACTAAATCGAGATTCTTCGTGCATGAGATGCACCTGTTTTTGCTGTCAGGCACACACTTGGCCCATGACAGATGCTTCGTGCACACCCGATGCACTTAGATGTTGTTTCTGTGCACATGTATGGCACATTTATGGATCTTGATTTCCGTGCGCACCAGACGCACGTAGTATTCATATGTATATTTTGGGATTGATTTCTTATGGAGCGGTACGTTTTTATGATGATTGCTATATGTTTTTATACTGAGCAGGACTAGTCAGAGGACAGTACCTGAGTATATTTTGCATGCATTGATAGTTATCGAAGGGATTTCCAAAAGCGAGCTATAGTCTCAGTATTTACCTACGCGTCTGATAAGACACGAAACGTTTAAAACAAGGAAACCCTTCTAAATTGTTTTCAAAACGGCGGAACGTGCATATTAAATAAAAGGTATACACGCATATGGTTGTTTTTTTATAAGAGACGTCCGCCACTGTGCAGTGTTATGCGCATTGCACAACGACTTTAAAGGATTTGGCATGCATTTCCTCCTGATATTTACATGTATAGTTCCGATATATAGCATATTGGTTTTGCTTTGGATTTGGCATTCGTGTCTTTACCATGACTCCGATGATTGCGGGATGCTTGAAGGAGTTTCGATTTTCAGTTATCTACTCATTTCTCATGCGCATGCATTGCGCTATGATGCGTTTTATGTATTGATGATTTCGGAGCCCCGACGACTTGGACATTCTATTGAAATGTTTTAGAATTTGGGGGTTTAAATTTAAATTCGGGGACCGAATTTCTTTAAGGGGGGAAGATTGTAACAATTCAAAAAAATAAAATATTATTTTTGGGAATTTTTATAATTTAATATTATTTTAATGAATATTTTAATATTTCGGTATAATTAAATACAAATAAATAGGAAAAAATTATGGAAAATTCTCAAATAGGGTATTTTATGGAATTATGCCATTTTTAAGTTTTTATAATTAATTATATGCTAATTTAGTGCTAATTGCGATTAAAAATCGCTAATCGGTTTTTTAGCATTTTTGTGCAAAACATGCACATATAATTTTTGTTTTACACTTGTGCATTTCTACCATGTTACTTTGGGTTTACTATTGGTGTGAGAAGGATTTGGGTTAATGAAATTGGAAAAAAAAAAGAAAAGAAAGGGAAAAAGGATATTATATTGAGGATATTATATTGAGGTATGAGTGAGAAAGAGTAGGTGAGGGTGTTGACTTGGCCATTTCCCTTCATTCATTCACTCATTTCTCTCCCTCTTCCTTCATAGCTGCTGCTGCTCCCGCTCTTCACTTCCTTCCCCTCTTCAACTCCTCAAAACACATCCAAAAACACCTCAAAACCCTATCCCCACTTCACAAAAATTGTTCCCAAGCTCACTAGCTACACATTGGACCAAAAAAGTCTTCATTTTGGCGCTGTTGAGGATTCATGAGGGTCTTATGAGGTAATTTCTTCACAATTAGAGTGTTATTGCTTGTGCTTAAGCTTCAATTCAAGTTTCATATTGATATCGTGTAATTTGGTGTATTTTGGACCAACTTAGAGAGGGTTAGGGTAAAGTTGAGATGTTGCTTTGCAATTAGACTTAAATGGTGACCTTAGACCCTATATTGACCAAAACACTGGCCTAGCACAACCTGAAACCCAAAAATACGGAATTACGGAACTTTTCATGTCGGTTTGTGTGATCTGTGAAGGTGTTCTGGAATCTGGAGCAACCCGGGGGCACCAAAAATAAAATTGAGCTGACAGTGAGTCGTGCAGGCACCTAGGAAGCTACCACCAAGACCCGAGCCCCTAACTCAAAACTACGGCCGCAGATTTAATCATTCTGGCCGTAATTTGCGGCCAGAGTAGAAGAGAATCGGTCCATTTTTGTTCCAGGGCTCATTTTGCACTAAATTAGACCCCTCCTATATGCACTTTTGGCTAATTGTCATCTGGGGAAAATCTGGGAGCATTTTGGTGTGTTTTAGGCGATGTTTTCCGTATTTTTAAATGCACTTTCTTGATATTTGGATTTTTATTTGGTTGTCGGGTGTTCGTACATCGACAACAGGGGTTGTTTGTTGGATTTGCATGTTTGGGCCATAGGTTCCAACCTATGAGCAAACTGTGCGCTGTATCGGTTTTCTGCCTTGATTTTCATACGCATTGCTATGGTTGATCATTGTAGGTACCTTCACGTGGATTCCGAGGCGACAGAGCATGGCGTTATCGACACCGACACGCAGGATACAGGTGAGTAGATTTATATCTACGGGGAGAAGTCGGGTGGATGGCGTATAGCACCCCCGCAGTTCGTGGTGATGTATACGAATACGTATACACACATATATTGATTGTATGTTGTTGAGGTTATTGATGATAAAGATGGATATTTGGTATTTTTTGGATTGGTTTAGTGTAGTTGTGAAACCCTAGAGTAGTGGTCGCACCCACACACGCACGCACACACATACTTGCATACATTCCTTCTTTCATATGTGCGTATATGGGAATATATATGTATGTGTTCACATGGGTATGGGACTATGTGTTCATATACTGGATTTGAGGATAGTATTTGGGATTTGAGATGAGTCGATGAGATTGGGGTTGAGGCCAGGAGATCGGTGATGTGATTTGGTTCGTATTGAGATACGACATGATGTTTTCGCGGGTCTTTTGACGTAGTGATTCTTACACCTGCATGCATACTTAGGCGGTATCAGTATTGTACTAGACGTAGATCAGTACCCCGATCATGAAATTTGATAAAGAGGATACCAGATGAATAGTATGATGCATATAATATTGACCCGTACCCAGATTTGGGGATGCCGTACGACGGATTTACGTACGAGCTATATCTTGATGATTGATCCGCACTCTTGACTTGGGATGTCTGATTATAGATATGGTATCGGATATGATATTATTGAGGCGGGATCACCGACTAATATATATACAGGTATGTATATGTATCGACTCAGATGTTAGGCGGTTCCTTACCTGTAGTTCAGCTTGTTAGTTCAGCCGTATAGTTTAGTGTAGTTGTTAGATTAGATTAGACTCCTACCTATTTCAAAACTAGCGGGTCGTGGGTATTTTAAAAGACAGGTCAAGGGATCTACGGGTATTTCAAAAGGCGTATCCTTTCTTAAAACCACCGTAGCCCCTATTTTCAAAACCCCACGATTCGTGTTATTTCAAATGGCACCATTATTTAATATTTAGCTCCCGCTCATTTTGGTTGCTCGCTCCGCATCGCATACTTACATTGTTATTTCATATTGCATTGTTGACATTATGCTGTTAGGACACCAGCACCATTACCGATGATGCGTATGTACCACGTACACTTACTTGCCGGCTCACACACATCTTAATCGGTAATTGCCATGTCACGTACACCTTAGAAAATATTATTGCTTAACTTAGCTTGATAGCAAGCAGTTTGACATAATATTAGTGTACTTACTTTATATGCCAGCTTAGATATTGTAGTTATTACTTGTCACTTCATGCATACTGTTATTCATTGTTATGCCGTATTCATGGATTCTCATGCCTATATTCATGGGTTTATATGTTATTGATGTTTTGGATTCGGATTTCTATGAGATTTTCTGGATTTGGGGGAAAACCGCAAAACTTATATAAACTTCTTTTCTCTCTTTAAAATAAAAAGTGCGGTTTTCCATGATGTATGAGTCGTCTACCATGAGTTTGCTGATGGATTTCGAGCCCCGATTCGAGGAGTTGGATGAACCGTTTCGGGTACATGGTGGGCCTGGTGCGGTACCCCGGGGCGAGAAGGTCGTGTTATTGACGTTGAGCCTGGCAGGGGAGCACTACCGACCGGTGATTTTACCCGACGCGTCGGATATCCGGAGGATACCGTCGTGGTCTTGAGATTGATGGTAGGGGCCGGTCTGGACTGACGGCGCCCTGGATATTGAGACTGAGACATTGAGATTTCGAGATATTGAGGTACTGATATTTGATGATACAGGCCAGTCCGGATAGCCGGAGCCTGAGATATTGAGATATTGGGATTTATGTTTTGTGTCGATGCTAGACACTGTTTATGCTGATTTCATTTATGTTACCTCATTTTAAAAATGCAGAAATCTCACTAAGTTATGAAAGCAGTTCCTTCAGTATATGTATTCTGTTTTCATGCATTCATACATCATCCATATGATATATTGTTATCTGAGGCACTGACACGAGAACTTGGTATTACTGTCGTTTAGAGGTATACCCTAGCCATTGTTATAGGCTGCTGGTTATATATTTGAGGATGTATATTGATCGTATGACCTAGGATTGCGTCATACATGCGATTTCTGTTCGTAGATGTATTCTATTCACGAGTTGGCAACTCACCCCCGTTGTGCCCCAGTTTCTTGCAGGTTTGGCCGTACAGGTTTCATTACGGCTTTGCTGGCACTACTTCCATTTCTGGATGATTTGCTGGTAGGTGGGTTCACTTGTATCATGACCATCAGTATAATTGTATATTAGTATTCAGTTGTATCTAGAAGTTCCATCAACCAAACATGTATTTATTTCAGAGATAGAGACCAGTGTTGTTTATTCTATCGACCTTAGAGTCGCGCTTTGTATTTATACGGATTTCATGCTGTTTTGAGTTTCCTTTCTGTTGTGATCCTCGCCTTTCGGCGTTGTATATTATTTTGCTTGCGTGGTTGTGACCGTCGATTGACGAAGAGCTAGCTCCCGCTTGGGGATGCATTTTCCATTATATATGCTTTATCAGGTTTTGTACCCGTTTGGGGTCAGTTTTTAAAAAGGAAACTCTGCCGAAATTTTTAGAAAAGACTTGGGATTTTTAATGCATACTTCGGCATATGTTGCAAACTGTTTGATTTAAAATAGTTTTCCTACACTCTACTACTTTTCTTGGTTTGGATTTCTGGGTTTTCGGCTTACTTAGAATACGTACGCCTTGAGACGTTCGTAATTTAAGTGCCGGTCATTTTCCGTACTTTCGGGACGTGACAAAGTTGGTATCAGAGCGTTAGGTTTTACCTTCGGAGCGTAGGATGACCCTTGGTTGATGGAATAGGTGACTAAAGTAGAGTGACGTACCGTGGGTATGTTCCGCGGCATATTTACGACACGCCACTCCACTTAAGGAGCCTTAGGATGTACATTTCTTTGCTCAGTATCATATTCATTCCTGATCTAGCTTCATCGGTACCAGTTATGGTTTTGCTGCCACGATTACGGGTAGGGAGAGCTACGGCTAGAGTTGCGGTGAGCACGAGCTCATCTCGAACGAGGACTGACCAGGGCGTGATCCCGGCGACACACGATTGTAGAGATGTGTCTTTTGATTGTGTTTTGCGCCACGAGCGTAGGATGGATCGCTGTATGAGGTTACTCGGACGTGCAGATCAGCACCAGAGGATTGAGCCGCTGACAGAGGCCAGCCAGATTTTGATGACCGTTGGTGTATTGCTTGTTCATGATGATTGAGGCACGGTTCAGCGTGCAGACGAAGGAGCCAGTTGTTGCTGCGAACGACGAGATATTGCCCCAGATGATTGGAGCTATGGCAGTACGAGATTGTACTAAGAGATGTTAGAAGGTCGCTAGTCACCGAGGGTGAATGACTATGACATGTAGATCGTTCGCTACCCCGACGCGAGGTCATCAGATAGATTGATTCCAGCTGAGACGACTTCACGCAGAGACGTTGAGAGTCGACAGAGACGATCGAATGTCAGAAACCTATTATTCCAAGTTTAAAGTATTCGGAAAGACATGCAGGCAATTCTATGGTCCCTCTAGAAGAATGAAACCCTAACTTGACTTAATTACCTTATGAAAGCCTTTGAACCTTAGGGTTTGCGGCAGTTCTGCGGCGCCATTAGTGAGGCTTGGGTTTGCCCTTCTACGGCTGGACCACCGATGCTGTGGTGTGTACTCGATACTATTATACTGTACCCAAGATGTTGAGCTCTTGGGGGATTATGAGGTTTTGACAAATCGATCGGATGGCTCGACTTAATTCGGATGCTAGGTGGTGAGATGCCTTTCTTGGGAGACTCTAGATACGAGGATGGCCGTTGGAGCTCAGTTTATGCAGCCACGACGAGACGAGTCTGAAGCGGTCGACATTAGAGAAAAATGGAGTAAGTGGTTCGTACAAGATCTGGATATGATGACGTTCCCCTTCGTCGACATCAGAGATGTGATGCGCATGCCGAGGCAGAGTACTGGATATACCTTCCAGAAGGAGTCGCGATGGGTATGCAGCTGTTCCAGAGCAAGATGTAGATATAGGAAAGGACGATGACTTCCGGACAGTTGGCAGAGACGAGACATGGAAGAGACCGTGAGCAGGATTCCTTCCAGGATACTGCTGCAATGATATTTGCACCCAGGATTAGATGTGTCGCGTGCATTCAGAGAGCCAGAGGCCGACGCCAGTGACATGCTGCTTGACGAGTGGTCGTGAGGATTGACCGAGAGATGACCAGAGAAGTGCCAAAACGGAATCGTCCCCGTTAGCACACCTGACAGGGCCGATGAGCCGGTGGATCGTGAGATTGGTAATCCACAGAGAAGACTTGGACCCAGGAGTGGTCATATTACGCACACCAGCAGGCTAGAGTTCAGGATCGTCGATGAGACATGCTATGAGTGACCACGACAGTTGGCTAGAGATTCTTGGAGGATGTGCTTGAGCGGGACTATCTCGCCATGCTTGTTTTCAGTATTGTTGGGCGATTTATTCGCTTGATTTGATTTTGATGATTGGGTCTCATGATATTTGTTTTCATGCACCATGGTGGCACTTGCTGAGTATTTACGATTTTTGCACAGTTGTTGCACTTGATATCGTTTTTGAACCTTGGTTTCCCATATTTATGATTTCATGGGTTTCATACAGTTGAGTTGATTTTGCGTTTATGCACGCACACGATTTGGTTTTTGCACTCGGTATAGTTCACATATGCTTGCAGTACAGTGATTCGCATTTTGTGCACTTAGTTGCACTGGACTTCGATTTCGATAGTGATGTTCGATATTTATTTTGTGCACCCTGTGCACCTGATTCGGATTTTAGCGCATGTTGGGCGCATGATATGAGATGCGATTTAGTGCACACCAGATGCACTAAATCGAGATTCTTCGTGCATGAGATGCACCTGTTTTTGCTGTCAGGAACACACTTGGCCCATGACAGATGCTTCGTGCACACCCGATGCACTTAGATGTTGTTTCTGTGCACATGTATGGCATATTTATGGATCTTGATTTCCGTGCGCACCAGACGCACGTAGTATTCATATGTATATTTTGGGATTGATTTCTTATGGAGCGGTACGTTTTTATGATGATTGCTATATGTTTTTATACTGAGCAGGACTAGTCAGAGGACAGTACCTGAGTATATTTTGCATGCATTGATAGTTATCGAAGGGATTTCCAAAAGCGAGCTATAGTCTCAGTATTTACCTACGCGTCTGATAAGACACGAAACGTTTAAAACAAGGAAACCCTTCTAAATTGTTTTCAAAACGGCGGAACGTGCATATTAAATAAAAGGTATACACGTATATGGTTGTTTTTTTATAAGAGACGTCCGCCACTGTGCAGTGTTATGCGCATTGCACAACGACTTTAAAGGATTTGGCATGCATTTCCTCCTGATATTTACATGTATAGTTCCGATGTATAGCATATTGGTTTTGCTTTGGATTTGGCATTCGTGTCTTTACCATGACTCCGATGATTGCGGGATGCTTGAAGGAGTTTCGATTTTCAGTTATCTACTCATTTCTCATGCGCATGCATTGCGCTATGATGCGTTTTATGTATTGATGATTTCGGAGCCCCGACGACTTGGACATTCTATTGAAATGTTTTAGAATTTGGGGGTTTAAATTTAAATTCGGGGACCGAATTTCTTTAAGGGGGGAAGATTGTAACAATTCAAAAAAATAAAATATTATTTTTGGGAATTTTTATAATTTAATATTATTTTAATGAATATTTTAATATTTCGGTATAATTAAATACAGATAAATAGGAAAAAATTATGGAAAATTCTCAAATAGGGTATTTTATGGAATTATGCCATTTTTAAGTTTTTATAATTAATTATATGCTAATTTAGTGCTAATTGCGATAAAAAATCGCTAATCGGTTTTTTAACATTTTTGTGCAAAACATGCACATATAATTTTTGTTTTACACTTGTGCATTTCTACCATGTTACTTTGGGTTTACTATTGGTGTGAGAAGGATTTGGGTTAATGAAATTGGAAAAGAAAAGAAAAGAAAAGGAAAAAGGATATTATATTGAGGTATGGATGAGAAAGAGTAGGTGAGGGTGTTGACTTGGCCATTTCCCTTCATTCCTTCACTCATTTCTCTCCCTCTTCCTTCATAGCTGCTACTGCTCCTGCTCTTCACCTCCTTCCCCTCTTCAAATCCTCAAAACACATCCAAAAACACCTCAAAACCCTATCCCCACTTCACAAAAATTGTTCCCAAGCTCACTAGCTACACATTGGACCAAGAAAGTCTTCATTTTGGCGCTGTTGAGGATTCATGAGGGTCTTATGAGGTAATTTCTTCACAATTAGAGTGTTATTGCTTGTGCTTAAGCTTCAATTCAAGTTTCATATCGATATCGTGTAATTTGGTGTATTTTGGACTAACTTAGAGAGGGTTAGGGTAAAGTTGAGATGTTGCTTTGCAATTAGACTTAAATGGTGACCTTAGACCCTATATTGAACAAAACACTGGCCTAGCACAACCTGAAACCCAAAAATACGGAATTACGGAACTTTTCATGTCGGTTTGTGTGATCTGTGAAGGAGTTCTGGAATCTGGAGCAACCCGGGGGCACCAAAAATAAAATTGAGCTGACTGTGAGTCGTGCAGGCACCTAGGAAGCTACCACCAAGACCCGAGCCCCTAACTCAAAACTACGGCCGCAGATTTAATCATTCTGGCCGCAATTTGCGGCCAGAGTAGAAGAGAATCGGTCCATTTTTGTTCCAGGGCTCATTTTGCACTAAATTAGACCCCTCCTATATGCACTTTTGGCTAATTGTCATCTGGGGAAAATCTGGGAGCATTTTGGTGTGTTTTAGGCGATATTTTCCGTATTTTTAAATGCACTTTCTTGATATTTGGATTTTTATTTGGTTGTCGGGTGTTCGTACATCGACAACAGGGGTTGTTTGTTGGATTTGCATGTTTGGGCCATAGGTTCCAACCTATGAGCAAACTGTGCGCTGTATCGGTTTTCTGCCTTGATTTTCATACGCATTGCTATGGTTGATCATTGTAGGTACCTTCACGTGGATTCCGAGGCGACAGAGCATGGCGTTATCGACACCGACACGCAGGATACAGGTGAGTAGATTTATATCTACGGGGAGAAGTCGGGTGGATGGCGTATAGCACCCCCGCAGTTCGTGGTGATGTATACGAATACGTATACACACATATATTGATTGTATGTTGTTGAGGTTATTGATGATAAAGATGGATATTTGGTATTTTTTGGATTGGTTTAGTGTAGTTGTGAAACCCTAGAGTAGTGGTCGCACCCACACACACACGTACACACATACTTGCATACATTCCTTCTTTCATATGTGCGTATATGGGAATATATATGTATGTGTTCACATGGGTATGGGACTATGTGTTCATATACTGGATTTGAGGATAGTATTTGGGATTTGAGATGAGTCGATGAGATTGGGGTTGAGGCCAGGAGATCGGTGATGTGATTTGGTTCGTATTGAGATACGACATGATGTTTTCGCGGGTCTTTTGACGTAGTGATTCTTACACCTGCATGCATACTTAGGCGGTATCAGTATTGTACTAGACGTAGATCAGTACCCCGATCATGATATTTGATAAAGAGGATACCAGATGAATAGTATGATGAATATAATATTGACCCGTACCCAGATTTGGGGATGCCGTACGACGGATTTACGTACGAGCTATATCTTGATGATTGATCCGCACTCTTGACTTGGGATGTCTGATTATAGATATAGTATCGGATATGATATTATTGAGGCGGGATCACCGACTAATATATATACATGTATGTATATGTATCGACTCAGATGTTAGGCGGTTCCTTACCTGTAGTTCAGCTTGTTAGTTCAGCCGTATAGTTTAGTGTAGTTGTTAGATTAGATTAGACTCCTACCTATTTCAAAACTAGCGGGTCGTGGGTATTTTAAAAGACAGGTCAAGGGATCTACGGGTATTTCAAAAGACGTATCCTTTCTTAAAACCACCGTAGCCCCTATTTTCAAAACCCCATGATTCGTGTTATTTCAAATGGCACCATTGTTTAATATTTAGCTCCCGCTCATTTTGGTTGCTCGCTCCGCATCGCATACTTACATTGTTATTTCATATTGCATTGTTGACATTATGCTGTTAGGACACCAGCACCATTACCGATGATGCGTATGTACCACGTACACTTACTTGCCGGCTCACACACATCTTAATCGGTAATTGCCATGTCACGTACACCTTAGAAAATATTATTGCTTAACTTAGCTTGATAGCAAGTAGTTTGACATAATATTAGTGTACTTACTTTATATGCCAGCTTAGATATTGTAGTTATTACTTGTCACTTCATCCATACTGTTATTCATTGTTATGCCGTATTCATGGATTCTCATGCCTATATTCATGGGTTTATATGTTATTGATGTTTTGGATTCGGATTTCTATGAGATTTTCTGGATTTGGGGGAAAACCGCAAAACTTATATAAACTTCTTTTCTCTCTTTAAAATAAAAAGTGCGGTTTTCCATGATGTATGAGTCGTCCACCATGAGTTTGCTGATGGATTTCGAGACCCGATTCGAGGAGTTGGATGAACCGTTTCGGGTACATGGTGGGCCCGGTGCGGTACCCCGGGGCGAGAAGGTCGTGTTGTTGACGTTGAGCCTGGCAGGGGAGCACTACCGACCGGTGATTTTACCCGACGCGTCGGATATCCGGAGGATACCGTCGTGGTCTTGAGATTGATGGTAGGGGCCGGTCTGGACTGACGACGCCCTGTATATTGAGACTGAGACATTGAGATTTCGAGATATTGAGGTACTGATATTTGATGATACAGGCCAGTCCGGATAGCCGGAGCCTGAGATATTGAGATATTGGGATTTATGTTTTGTGTCGATACTAGACACTGTTTATGCTGATTTCATTTATATTACCTCATTTTAAAAATGCAGAAATCTCACTAAGTTATGAAAGCAGTTCCTTCAGTATATGTATTCTGTTTTCATGCATTCATACATCATCCATATGATATATTGTTATCTGAGGCACTGACACGAGAACTTGGTATTACTGTCGTTTAGAGGTATACCCTATCCATTGTTATAGGCTGCTGGTTATATATTTGAGGATGTATATTGATCGTATGACCTAGGATTGCGTCATACATGCGATTTCTGTTCGTAGATGTATTCTATTCACGAGTTGGCAACTCACCCCCGTTGTGCCCCAGTTTCTTGCAGGTTTGGCCGTACAGGTTTCATTACGGCTTTGCTGGCACTACTTCCATTTCTGCGTGATTTGCTGGTAGGTAGGTTCACTTGTATCGTGACCATCAGTATAATTGTATATAAGTATTCAGTTGTATCTAGAAGATCCATCAACCAAACATGTATTTATTTCAGAGATAGAGACCAGTGTTGTTTATTCTATCGACCTTAGAGTCGCGCTTTGTATTTATACGGATTTCATGCTGTTTTGAGTTTCCTTTCTGTTGTGATCCTCGCCTTTCGGCGTTGTATATTATTTTGCTTGCGTGGTTGTGACCGTCGATTGACGAAGAGCTAGCTCCCGCTTGGGGATGCATTTTCCATTATATATGCTTTATCAGGTTTTGTACCCGTTTGGGGTCAGTTTTTACAAAGGAAACTCTGCCGAAATATTTAGAAAAGACTTGGGATTTTTAATGCATACTTCGGCATATGTTGCAAACTGTTTGATTTAAAATGGTTTTCCTACACTCTACTACCTTTCTTGGTTTGGATTTCTGGGTTTTCGGCTTACTTAGAATACGTACGTCTTGAGACGTTCGTAGTTTAAGTGCCGGTCATTTTCCGTACTTTCGGGACGTGACATGGAGGGAGTATGAGGAGGAAGAAGATGAAGAAAACAAATGGAGGAGGAAATGAAGACAAACCTCTCTCTTTCCTATCCTCACTCTCTCTTATTCTCACCCCCTCACATGCCCATGCCTCACTCTCTCTCTCTCTCTCTCTCCAATAATTCTCTTTCTTACTTTTTCTCTTTTTCTTCTCACAATAATTCACATAATACCAATAAAACAAACACAAGTGAAACAACATGTACCAAAATGCAACATGTCATGGTGCACTAGCCATGATTAATTAAAAAGACGGATTTGGCCTAATCGCGATAGTAGTGCACTAATCAATTTTTATTTAAAATGCATATAATTAATTATAAAAATGCCAAATCCAATAAATATCTTTTTAATAAATAAATCATTTTAATCTCCCATAATTTTCCAAATATTGGTATATGATTATACCATTTTACGAAAATCCCCATTTCGCAAATCGACTAGTTTTCGCGAAATATATTATTTTAATATTAAATTCCAAAAATAATATTTTATATTTTCTGAAATGTTACAATCTTACCCCCTTAAATAAATTCGGTCCCCGAATTTAAATTTAAACCCCCAAATGCTAAAATATTTCAATAATCAGCTCAAATCAACGGGGCTCCGAAATCACGGAAGATACAGAAATACCACAGTGCATCGTGTGCGCCTGAAAACGAGTACGAAACTCAAAATCGAACTCCGTCAACCGTCATGCAATCCTTGGAGTTACAATGGAGACACAGATCTCAAAATCCTCTACTGAAATCCAATATACACTAGTCGAATACTATAATGCGTATATAGTACGCATCTTTGGAAAAATCTCCTAAAACTGAATAAAACACTTGCAAAATATTTTCTGAATCGCCGTGTGATGCATAACTCACGGCACAAGTGACGGACGCTCATTTGTAAAGTAGTAAATATGCGTTCATATATATTTTGCTCAAATATACGTTCTGCCATTTTGAAATATCCCAAAAGGTTTTCCTTTATAAACGTTCGTGTCTCTCGCGGACACGTAGGAAATAGCGAGACTATAGCTCCGTTTTGAAAACCTTTTGTTAAACTTTTAATGCATGCAAAGTACTCAGGTACTGTCCTCAGATCAGTCCTGTTCGGCCACTATATCACGTAGTGCCCATCATGAAAACAAAGTGCTCAAGAGCAAAATCAGCCTCAAAAGGCGTATCCAACAATCACGTGTGTCTGGTGCGCACGGAAATCAAAGCCAAATACAAGTGTTACGAATATGCACAAAACCAAACTGAGTGCAACGGGTGTGCACGAAAGCATCTGTCTAGTGATACTGGTGTGCACAAAATCACATCTCATATCATGCGCCCAACATGCGCGAAAATCCTAATCAAGTGCATCCGTCATGCACGAATGAAATCTAAATCAAGTGCATCCAATATGCACGAACAAAATCTCACTCAAGTGCATCCGATGCGCACAAAATCCAATACCGAGCGTCTAATATGCGCAAAAATCCAACCCAAGCGCGTCAGGTCCGTATAAATGCCCAGTGCAGTAAAGCGTACGAAAACGAACGTCAAGTGCAAATCATCAGTTGCAGTTTGTATAGCTGGAACTCTTTCCAGTTCTACCTCATGACCAATAATTTCTTCACAAGAAATTCCCTTTTCACAAAGGTGGCATGCTGAGAAACAAAACATCTTTTGTTCCTCGGTTAGGTAGAAGATATTCCCTTGTGTATGCTTGGGATATCCAACAAACTTCCACAGATCTGACTTTGCCTCGAGCTTGTCCGGATTATGCTTTTAGACATAGGCTGGACAACCTCAAATCTTATCAAACTTAAGAAATGGGCTCTTCCCATTCCATATGAAGTGGTAGGCAACTGATTTGGTTGGAACCCTATTCATTAGGTATGCAGCTTCTCAAGTGCATAACTCCCTAAAGGAAATAGGCAACTCAGTAGTACTCATCATAGAGCACACCATATCACATAGGGTGTGATTGCTCCGCCCCGATACACCGAGGTGCTGTGGTGTATACGGAGGAGTAATGCTGAGAGAGAATCTCATTCTCCTTTAGAATAGTCCAGGAATCTCCGTGCTCAAGTATTCTCCTCCTTGATCTCATCAAAGGACATAATACTTATACCCGTTTTTGGTTCTCTACTTCTAACTTATATTCTGTGATTATCTCAAAAGTTTCGGACTTGTGTTTCAACAGGAACATATGTCTGAATCTTGAGAGATCATCAGTGAATGTAATGAAGTACAAAGAACCGGTCTTGGCATCTGTAGACAGGGGATCTTCATACATCAGCATGTATCAATCCCAAGAGTTCACTAACTCTTTCCCTGTTTCCAATAAATGGAGCTGTGGTCATCTTATCTCTGTGACATGACCGGCAAGTTTCACAAGATGTAAATTCAAACTAATTTAAATATGCATCTAAATGTAACTTCAGCTAGCCGGGTCGCATTGATATGACCTAGTCTACAATACCTCAAGAAGAATTCGTTCATTTCTGAACTCTTCCTCTTGTGTGTGTTCTGTACGTTTAGAACTGTGGTTTGATTTAGAACGTCTATGCTTTTAGATAACGTGCCTGAACCGATCAACTCTTGATATAGGAAATGTTCAAAACATTATCCAACAATACAAAATTATATCCTTCTTTACTAATAAAGAGACTGATATGATGTTGTATATCAGGTTCGGTATCTAATAACATTCGTTCAGAATCAATGTATTCTGGTAATACAGGGTGATAACTACCAACAGACTTGGCTGCAACACTTGCATCGTTTTCTATCTCATGAAACTTATCACCCGTTCTCAGTTCTCTACCTATCTGTAGCCCATGTAACAAATTACATTTGCGGGATCCTGATCCGGTATCTCATACCCAGGACGTAAAGGATACTGAGAAACAGTTCTCTATAATGAACACACCCGAAGAAGATGCATCAACATCTTCTCAGTTCTCTACCTATCTGTAGCCCATGTAACAAATTACATTTGCGGGATCCTGATCTGGTATCTCATACCCAGGACGTAAAGGATACTGAAAAACAGTTCTCTATAATGAACACACCCGAAGAAGATGCATCAGCATGCATTTTCTTCGTTTGGGCGGCACGGGAATTCTGGTAATCCTCAATTTCCTGCTCTGTCTTATAACAATTATAAGTTGGAGCGGGACCAACGTTCCCTAGCGCAGTATAACAAGCGGGTTCGGTCAATACATCCATATTATTATCTTGATTAAGGCGTGACATAGTCGCAACCAGGAGAGAGAGAGAAGAAAACACCCAGCGTGCGCTTTTACAAGTTTAGATTGGTTATCAATTTATCTAATCAGGATGTCTCCCACTGTTTTAGTCAAATCTTCCTTCAAACCCTAAAAGGAAAGACTAGACGGGATTAATTACACTACACAAGTTCGCCAATCTTTCAGCCAGGCCAGTGCCGGTACTTTGAGGGAGGTTCCCCGTGCTTTCGCACGGACCTAATTAAAGTAAACCTCGTTTTCCCAGGGGCGTAACCCCGTTAACACCTTTATAGACACCTACTTGATCGGCTAATTGTAATGTGTAAAACTCTCCCAGGAGTAACTCTTACTCACAGCGGGTATCGGGATCCAACTATCTCATTGAAGGTATGTAATCTCATTGCAAATTTCAACACTTGAAATTCCCAATAATATTTTACCCCTAGCGTCCTATGACCTTGACGGAGGTCAACAAACCATAGGCTGCTAGTCAAGTTCTACCCGTCATTTCCTGATTGAATTAAACCGACCCGCACGACCCTTGACGGAGGTCAACAAGGCCGCACGACTACCCTAAAACAATCTACATCATATGCATAAGCAGATAAATACTAGTTAGCTACCGCACACTACGCCTTGACGGAGGTCAACAAACGTAGTACGGATACTAAGTAGAACTTATCTGAAATGAAGGAGGGCTACGACAGGTTTTTAAGAAAACCCTTTGCGTAATGAACTTGATATCGTTATAGAATCGAGTGATTTTGAATGGAATGTTTTTGAGGCCTTTTCTAGTTTTGCTAAAGAGGTCACTCCCGGTGAAGGGATCGTCGGCTCTTTCCTCATCGAATAAGGTGCAGGATATTTCACAAATATCACTATGCAAAGCAAGAACTATAGAAGCAATCAAAAGACAAACCGAATTTGTAGCATCTGCTAGTTTCGCTAAAGAGGTCACTCCCGGTGAAGGGATCTCGGCTCTTTCCTTATCGAATAAGGTGCTGGATGTTCTACAAGGAACACCGCTATGCAAAGCAAAAACTAGAGCTACCAGTTTTTAAACAAGTTTCTACAACATCTTTAGGTTTCTTTTAGTTTTCATTAATCTCATTAATGAAGTCCCATTTTATTATGCTTCACAAGCATCACATTTGAAACGAAATCTGCAATATAACATATATCTCATATATATATAAACATTCGTCTTAGGCAGTAATATGATCTCATCACAGAACATTGCAGCAGAGGAACATATATGAAATATTGGATATACTAGGAGGTCCGTGTTTTTAATGCGAGCCTGTATAAAATACGGATTCCACGGTCGCGATGAATAGCCAAACCCACATCCCTAGACTCCTACGAGAGCGGCAAGCAACACTGCCAATTCTAGGGTTAGGAGACCTAGTCTCGACTCCTCGAGATGGTCTCCCACTTGACCCTAGAACCCGGTTACTTGTGCTCCCCGCCTTGGGTCTACCTAATGCGGAAAAGTAAATAATATACAATAGTGACATCATCCTCAGCCCGGAAGTGCCCCAATAAAAGAATATTACATACAAATAAATTTTACATGAATGAAAAAGAAAAACTCTCATCTCACATAAAACCCCCGGCTATTCAAAACACGACGATCCAATATAACATATCACAGCAACACATAATATCACATATCATCAACGTAAGCAAGTATGCGTGTCCCGATTGTCGTTGATATATAGCAACGAAGCCGGCGATACGCCACATACTACGCTTACGGTCGCAGAAAAGAAAGTGTAAAACTACAACATTTGGAATCCACAATCTCTTTAGACATCGTAAATCCGAAATATCACATACTTCGCATTTCATGCCTAACTATATGAATTCCACATATTGTATCACATTCCAGATAAATAGACAGTGTTAAACTTTCCGATCGAATATTCAAACACCCAAGATTTCCCAAATAGCTCAACACTTGAGCGGAGTTCAAAAAGTATCCATCACATGCCACAGTACCAATGGTCCAGCCGTAGAAGGGTCAAGCCAACGCCTCACATGTGGCAACGCCGTACTGCCCCAAACCCTAAGGTTCTGAGGTGGTTCAGACGGTCACATAATCGAGTTAAGGTTTGTGTTCTTCTAGAGGGTCCACCGCGTTACTTGCATGATTTTCCGGAAGTTTCAAACTCGAGAAAAAATCCAACTTTTGAAAAAATTTCCGACAGGGGAAAAAGTGAGTTATTGATATCCGTTCGAACTTTTTAACAGGTTCTAAAAATTACCCGGACAAAATAAACGAAGTTATACTTTCCGATCGAATCAACGAGCTCCCAATTCAACCAAGAAAACTCAACACTTGAGCAAATATTAAAAATCCCCAGAAGCATCAGGAAGTACCTACGGTTATTACTGTGCAAACACTATCCCTCAATCCTTTATTGTTGCCGTGGAACCGCCGCCAATACCCTGGTTTGGCCGCGGTTCCGCGGCGCTTTGGTTGATTTAGGGGGTCGGGTTTCACAGTAATTCCTAAAATACCCTACTGATTTTTTAAAGTATTTTTAATGCAGAAAAAATCAACATTTTGAAAAATTTCCAGAAACTAGGGTTTTACGGGTATTCGGAGTTCGATCGGACTTTAAACTTCGCTCAGACTTCGCCTAAAGCTCTAGCTTGGCTCTGATACCACTGTAGGGTTACTAGGCATATGCACAAGGGTCTACGAGGCATCAACCATGCCCGATTTAAAAATTAGCCGTGCTGAACAACCCTAAACCAAGATCTTAGACTAGAGATTAGGCGAAAACAAGCATGTTAAACACTTTAACACTAAGTGAGAGGGATTACAACCTTTGCAGATCCGGTCCTTCACTTCATAAGCTCCGTGTTGAGGTCCCTTCGCTGCGATCATCAAGTTCCAGATTCTCGAGAGGCTCCACGAAGAGAAAGATGCAAGCTTGCTTCCGATCTTCGATAACAAAGATGATCTACCTTTAATGAGGTGAACACCCTAATCTAATTGGATAGATTAGAATAGGATGATGGAGTAAGAATACTGCTCTCTTTTGTTTTCAAATTCTAACTTTTATTCACCACAAAATGAAAACCTAGCAAGCTTTCTCAAAGCTCAAGGGAGAAGAAGAAGAAGAAGAATGCATGGATAATTCCTTTTGTGATGAACAATGAATTATTGTAGTGGTTACAAATCTAACCAAGGGTTAAGCATGAAGGAATTAACCCTTGTAGAGAGTTAACTAGAGTTAATGGTTTGGATTGGGATAACATAATATCTTCACAAAATATCAAGCCAAAGACAAAGTCAAAGCTTCGTGAAGCTTCATGGAAGCTTCATGCAAAAGCTAACCCTAATCCAAACACTAACCAAGTTTAAACCCTAAACCATTGTTAAATTTTTAACCCTAACATGTTACTATATTATATATCACATATACAATATATTTTGTAACAATAGAAAATAATACAATTAACATATATCGCATATATATCAATGTATTATCCCGTGAGAAAATGAATCAATAAAGCGAGCTTATATTAGTTAAAGTAACGTAATATATTACATATATAATTATACATTAAATTATCGAATCAACACTTGATCTCATAACCCGGCTATATTACATATAACCGACTAATATAACATGTACCATTTCATCGAATCAACACTTGATCCGATGACCCGGTTATATCACATATACCCGGCCGATATCTCATATCGTGAGAATAGAATACGGTATCTTATATCGTATTATTCTCGGTCCCGCACATATCACATATGTGCTCCTACTCCGTTTTTCCTGAGCCAAGAAATCTCTGTGTAGGACTCTGAAGAATCGTCAATACGCCGGCAGTAGGTGATGATCATATCAAACACCCACAAGCTGCAAGCGGTCAGCTAAACGTAACAGCCACCCATGTATTGAGCGATCAGAAGATCAAAAAGCAAGCATGTACATTCTCCTGTGAATCCAATCAGTAACACTCCCGTACAGTCCGGTCTCTTCGTCTGATATGTTGCATATCTGGTCTAGGGGTGGTATACGTCAGACCCCAGTAACCGATAAGTCGTGTCGATATAAGGCTCATAACGGGTCGAGAAACTACTAATAACTCTTACCAGCAGCACTCCATATCAGCCCTGGCCAGGGACTTCCAGTTATAGCCAATCGAACACAGCACAACATCAACTCCCTATACCGGGAGAGACGAAACCCCTCCTATCGCTCATTGCCTCCATGTAATTCGGGACTGTACCCAAAAGCCACCGTTTTGCACGCCCTCTTGGACGTGGTAAGGTGGAAATCAAAGCACATTGGGAATCACACAATACTCTATGACGATCGCGGGTCTACAGATTACCCTATACCAGTGTCACCGGAGAACTGCCATCTGACGTGTGGTATATCACCATTTGGGAGTTCTCGGCGAGTCCGTTCAGTGTACCCAATCTCCACTGAGCACCCGTACACCATCTTTGATGTCAAACACCGATGGATATAGGATCATCCATCTCCCATCATATGGGTCAAGATGCGTATACGCTAGTCTACTCTGGTGTATCGATGCCCTGTCTCGACACACCCTCGACTAGGAACAGTTATAGGATATACTCTTTGACTACCCTGGCCTCACTAGTGTGATCTCATCACAGTCCCAGTAGTCGAGTACATATCCTAAGGGCTTTATCAACATGTGAGAGCAAGACAGTAAACTAATACAAGTCAACATGTTAAGATAAAGTGAAACCAAATAGCATACTATCATGACGAGAAAGAAAGTCCTCTCTCTCTATATATATCCAAGCATCCATTATAATATGCATCACATGTACAACAATGGCCTCTAGGGCATATACATAACTAACAGAAAAAAGTGAAAACTACAAAAATTGGAATCCGCCATCACCATAGACATCATAAACCCAATGTATCACATACTTTGGATTTCATGCCCAACCAAATGAATTTCTTAGACATCGCATGCCTAACAATTATAAACCCCGCATTTTAGTCTTAATATTGAAAACACTTTCCAATAATAAGTCGGGCAATTCAACAAGATTCCCGACATCCTGATCGAATGCTCGTCGGAAACTTTAGTAGACGGCCGCACCCCCTGATACCGTCGACGAAGTGCACTAGGCGGAACACCGCAGCCACGAGCACCCTGACGGATGATTTTGGCAACGGAGTTCTCCTACAGTCACTTGGTCGGGGCTATGGGGCGTGGCTATCTAGTAAGGTTATCCGGCGAGTATCCGCGCACGCTACGTGATTGCGACGGACTTTTGATCACATCAAAATCCCGTGGCCACAGATCAAAAGAGACTAAATTGCTAGATTTATAAAATTCAAATATTATTGATTCCAAGTATTGTATCCCATTACACATCAAAATCTCGTGGCCACAGATCAAAAGAGACTAAATTGCTAGATTTATAAAATTCAAATATTGTTGATTCCAAGTATTGTATCCTATTACAAATATCCGGACGACGTTAAACTTTTCAATCGAATCAACGAATTTCCGAAATTTCCCAGAAAACTCAACACTTGAGCAGTATCAAAAAATACCCAGAAGCATGCCCCAGTAGCTACGGACCAACTGTAGAAGGCTCGGCCCAAGCCTCACACATAGCACCGCGGAACCGCCACCAAACCCATGGTTTGGCCGCAGTTCCACGGTCATGTTGTCGGGTTAGTGTGTCGTTCTTCTAGAGGGTCCATAGTTTTACCTGCATATTTTTCTGAATATTTTTAATGTGAAAAATTCCAACATCTTAAAAAATTTCCAGAGAATGGGCAAGATCGGGTTTTCGGAGTTCGTTCGAACTTCTAACTTCACCTAGACAACTCCTAATGCTCTAGCAAGGCTCTGATACCACTGTTGGGTTATTTGGCACAACCACAAGGTTTCACAAGGCATCAAACATGTCGTATTTTAAAATTTCTAGTGTGCCAAACAATCTAACCTAGGATCTAACTAGAGTTTTAGGAGCTAAACGAGAATGTAAACAACTTTACATAGAAAGCGAATGAGGAATACAACCTTTGTAGAATGGTCCTTCACTTTTAAAGCTCCGTGTAGCTACCCTTCGCTGCGAGTGAAGATCTCCCAAACTCTAGTATGGGTTCCCTTGGAGAAATGAACAAGCTTGCTCGAAGTCTTCGAGGCCAAAGACGATCTACGTCGAAGAGAATCAAACCCAAGCTACCTCTTCACTTGGTGATTGACTTTATGAAGAGAACACCCTAAACTAAATGGCAAGTTGTAGAGGATGATGATGTAGGAAATGAGCTCACTTTAGATTTTATTTTCTCACAATATTTTCTCACCATTTTGAAAGCTAGAAAGCTTTCATGAGGAAGAAGAAGATGAAATGATCAAGATGAGAAAATGAAAACTAATGAGGTGAGAATAGAAACCATGGGTGAGTTAGTGTCATATACTAACCATTTTAGAGACTAAACCATGGTTTTTTCATAATGGTTAGGTTTAAAAATATCTTCAGTAAAACAAAATGAGTGGACTTTGGTCAATGGTTTACAAGCTTCATGAAGCTTTCAAGCCGTGACAAAATCCATGTCATTTTGATTTACTTAAAACAAATAAAACCCTAAATTATAATAAGCATGGTGTAAGTCATACACACACCCAAGTTTTCATGTATCATCAAACATGACATAAATATGTACACAAGTATATATCACATATATACTTAATACATAATCAAGTGAGAAAAAGCAATCTTAGGTAAGCTAATACTAGTCAATGTAAATTAATATATCAAATATATAATTATATATTAGATTATTAAATCAACACACCTTATTTAATAATCCGTTTATATCATATATAACCGACTAATATCATGTGTATAAATTTATCAAATCAACTCTTGATTCGATAACCCGGCTATATCGCATATAACCGACCGATGATACAAATCGCGAAAATAGAATACTGTATCACATACGCGTATTAATCTCGGTCCCGCACATATCTCATAGGTGTTCCTACTCCGTTTCGCCTGAGCCAGGAAACCTCTGTGTAGGACTCTAAAGACTCGTCAATACGCCGGCAGTAGGTGATAATCATATCAAACAACCACAAGCCGCAAGAGGCGTGCTAAACGTAACGGCTACCTGGGTATTGAGCGATCAGAAGATCAACAAGCAAGCCTGCTCATACTTCTGCAAATCCAATCAGTAACACTTACCGCACAGTCCGGTCTGTTCGTCTGATATGTCGCATATCTTGTCTACGGGTGGTAAACGTCAAACTCCAATAGCTTGATAAGTCATGCCGATGTAAGGTCTATAACGGGCGAGAAACGACTGATAACAATTATCAGTAAATCTCATCTACCCTGGCCTAGGATTTCAGTCATGACCAATCGAGCATAGCGCAACATCAACCCCCAATACCGGGAGAGACGAATCCCCTCCTATCGCTCATTTCCTCCATGTGACTCGGGACTGTACCCAAAAACCACCTGTTTTCATGACTCAGTTGAGCCGTGGTATGATGGAAATCAAAGCACAGTGGGAATCACACAAGACTCTATGACGATCTCGGGTCGACAGACTAACCTGTACCAGTGTCACCATAGAACTGCTATCTGACGTGAGGTATAATACCATCTAGGAGTTCTCGGCGAGTCCGTTCAGTGTACCCAGCCTCCACTGAGCACCCGTACAACATCTCTGATGTTAAACACCAAAGGATATGGGATCATACATCGCCCAACACATGGGTCGACAAGATATACACTAGTCTACTCTGGAATATCGATGCCCCGTCTCGATATTCCCATGACTAGGAATATTGAAGGATGAACTCAAGAACTACCCAGGCCCCACTAGTATGATCTGCATCAGAATCCTGGAAATCAAGTACATATCCTAAGGGCTTTATCAACATGTAACAGAGAGACTGTAAGTGTACATGTTAAGATAAAGAGCAACCAGATAGCATACTATCATGTCGAGCAAGAAAGTCCTCCCTATATATGTCCCTGCATCCACTATAATATACATCTCATGTACAAAAATGGCCTCTAGGGCATACATACAACTAACAGTTTCGACGGTCACAAAATCGAGTTAGGGTTCCGTTCTTCTAGAGGGTCCATAGAAAACACTTGTATGATTTCTGATGATTTTAAACATGGAAAAATCCAACTCTTGGAAAATTTCCAGAGAGGGAGAAAATGGGTTATTGATATCCATTCGAACTTTTTAACGTCGTCTAAAATAACCCGAAACGATGTTAGAATTACGACTACGAAACTCTCCGAATTGCCTTTACAGAAAGATAACATCACATGCAATATCAGTAAATCATGCAACACCTGAAACACCAAAACCCAGAGACTGGAACACCATAAAAATATGAAGCCAAAATACCCTAGAAAAACCGGCCAGGGCGGAATTTTAAGACATGTCACCGGCCAAAATCCGGTGAGGAGGGCTCAAATTTCTGTGGTGTTCATGTTACATCTGATATAACATTCTGCAACTGCTAAAAAAAATTTAGGCACTCTGAAAAATTCGACAGAAACTAGTTTTTAGTTTCGAGTGTTTCGGAGTTGTTTTGGTTTCGTAATCCTACAAACATCGTCTAATTCTCTAGCATGGCTCTGATACCAATGCTGGGTTCCCTAGTGTCGCTGCTGGGTTTTGGGAGGCATCGACCTTGCCGTTTTCAAAAAAATAGCGTGCTAAAGAACCCTAACGCTAGAATCTAAACTAGAGAATTAGACGAACAAGCATGTAAACATCTTTACATCTAAGTGAACAAGTAATACAACCTTTATAGACCGGTCCTTCACTTTAATAGCTCCGTGTTGTAGTCTCTTCGCTCCAAGTAATGATCTCCCGGACTCTAGTGAGGCTCCACAAGGTGAAATGAACAAGTTTGCTTGAAGTCTTCGAGGCCGAAGATGATCTACGTCGAGGAGACACTAACACAAGCTATCTCTTCACTAAGTGATGAACTAGTGAAGAAACAACGCAATCTAAATGGCTAGTAGAGAAGAGGTTGATGAAGTAAGAATTTTGCTCACTTTAGAAATAATTTTCTCACTAATTTTCTTCACCTCTCATGAAGCTAGAAAGCTTAAGGATGGAGATGAAGAAAGCTCCCATGGAATGAAGCAAGTGAAGAATGAATAAAGTGGTGAGAATAGCAACCATGGGTGAGTTAATATCATATACTAACTCGTATAGGGACTAAACCATGTCTAAACAATAATGGGTTGGTTAATAAATATCTTTAAGTAAAACAAAATTAATGGACTTGGTCAACGGTTCTACAAGCTTCTACAAGTTTCAACCATGTGACTAATTTCCAACTAATTTGATTTACTTTAAATAAACAAAATCTTACATTATTATAAGTATGGTGTGAGTCTCATACACCCATGTAGCATGTGGCATCAAGCATGACACAAAAGATGTACATTAATATATATCACATATATACTAAGTGTACCCAAGTGAGAAAAAGAAATGCTTAAGTGAGCTAATATAGTTAATATAAATTAATATATCAAATATATAATTATACATCAAATTATTAAATTAACACTTGATTTAATAATCCGGCTATATCACATACAACCGACTAATATCATATGCATCAACTTATCGAATCAACACTTGATCCGATAACCCGGCTATATCACATATAACCGTCCGATATCACATATCACGAGAATAGAATACGGTATCACATACACGTATTAATATCGGTCCCGCACATATCACATATGTGCTCCTACTTTGTTTCGCCTGAGCCAGGAAATCTCTATGTAGGACTCTAAAGACTCGTCAATACGCCTGCAGTATGTGGTGATCATATCAGTCACCCATAAGAAGCAAGTGGTCTGCTAAACGTAACGGCCACCCAGGTATTGAGCGATCAGAAGATCAACAAGCAAGCCTGCTCATACTCCTGCGAATCCAATAAATAACACTACCGTACAGTCCGGTCTCTTCGTCAGATATGTCGCATATCACAACCTGAGGGTGGTATAACGTCAGACCCCAATAGCCTGATAAGTGTAGGGTTACTAGGCACTCTCACAAGGGTCTATAAGGCATCAACCATGCCCGATTTAAAATTTAGACGTTCCGAACAACCCTAACTAAGATCTTTAAACTAGAGATTAGGCGAAACAAAGCATGTTAAACACTTTAACATCTAAGAGTTTGGGATTACAACCTTTGTAGTCCGGTCCTTCACTTCATAAGCTCCGTGTTGAAGTCCCTTCACTGCGATCATCAAGAATCCGGATTCTAGAGAGGCTCCACAACGAGAAAGATGCAAACTTGCTTCCGATCTTCAATAACTAAGATGATCTACCTTGAAGAAACTTTAACTCAAGCTCTCACTCACTAATGACGTGAACACCCCAATCTAAATGGCTAGGATAGATTAGGATGATGAAGTAGGATTTTAGCTCTCATTTGTTTTCTTTAACTCACTCATTTTCATCACTTCATCAAAAGCTAGAAAGCTTTTCATGAAAGAAGAAGGAAGAAGAAGAAGCAATCTCTTTATGATGAATAATGAAAGTAGTGTGCGGTTAGAAATGCAACCATGGGTTAAGAATGAAGTCTTAACCCATGTAGAGAGTTAACTGTGGTGAAGGGTTGGGTTAAGCAAATATCTTCACAAAATATCCAAAGTCAAAGTCAAAACTTCAAGAAGCTTCTTGAAAGCTTCATGCATGCTTAACCCTAATCCAAACCCTAACTACAATTAAACTCCAAAAATCATGTTGCATTTATAACCACAATATGTTACAATATTATATATCACATATACAATATTTATTGTAAAAAAATAAAATAATACAATTAACTTATATCGCATATATATCAATGTATTACCCGAGTGAGAAAAAGAATCTTTTAGTGAGCTTATATCAGTTAATGTAATTTAATATATCAAATATATAATTATACATTAAATTATCGAATCAACACTTGATCCGATAATCCGGCCATTTCTCAAATAACCGACTAATATAATCTGTATCAGTTCATCGAATCAACACTTGATCCGATGACCCGGCTATATCACATATACCCGGCCGATATCTCATATCGCGAGAATCTAATACGGTATCACATACACGTATTGTTCTCGGTCCCTCACATATCATATATGTGCTCGTACTCCGTTTTGCCTGAGTCAAGAAACCTCTGTGTAGGACTCTAAACAATCGTCAATACGCCGGCATTATGTGATGATCATATCAAACACCCATAAGCTGAAAGCGGTCAGCTAAACGTAACAGCCACCCAGGTATTGAGCGATCAGAAGATCAACAAGCAAGCCTGTACATTCTCCTGCGAATCCAATCAGTAACACTACCGTACAGTCCGGTCTCTTCGTCTGATATGTCGCATATCTCGCCTAGGGGTGGTAAACGTCAGACCCCAGTAGCTTGATAAGTCATGTCGATATGTGGTCTATAACAGTACGAGAAACTACTGATAACACTTACCAGTAAATCTCAGCAACCCTAGCCAGGGATTTCCAGTTATAACCAATCGAACACTGCACAACATCAACTCCCTATACCGGGAGAGAGGAATCCCCTCCTATCGCTCATTGCCTCCATGTGATTCGGGACTGTACCAAAAAGCCACCTTTTTGCATGCCCTCTTGGACGTGGTATGATGGAAATCAAAGCACAGTGGGAATCACACAAGACTCTATGACAATCTCGGGTCTATAGACTAACCTGTACCAGTGTCACCAGAGAACTGCCATCTGACGCGAGGTATAATACCATCTGGGAGTTCTCGGCGAGTCCGCCCAATGTACCCAGTCTCTACTGAGCACCCGTATACCATCCTTGATGTCAAACACCGATGGATATGGGATCATCCATCACCCATCATATGGGTCAAGATGCGTATACACTAGTCTACTCTGGTGTATCGATGCCCTGTCTCGATACACCCTCGACTAGGAACAGTTATAGGATGTACTCGTCGACTATCGTGGCCCCACTAGTATGATCTCATCATAATCCCAGTAGTCGAGTACATATCCTAAGGGCTTTATCAACATGTATCATAGAGACAATCAGCGTACATGTTAAGATAAAGTACAACCAGATAGCATACTATCATGTCGAGCAAGAAAGTCCTCCCTATATATGTCCAAGCATCCATTAAAATATACATCATATATACAGCAATGGCCTTTAGGGCATACATATAACCAACAATAAGTCATGCCGATGTGAGGCCCATAACGGTTCAAGAAACTAATAATAACACTTACCAGTAGATCTCAGCAACCCTGGCTAGGGATTTCCTGTTATGGCCAATCGAACATAGCGCAACATCAACCCCCAATACTGGGAGAGACGAAATCCCCTCCTATCGCTCATTGCCTCCATGTGACTCGGGACTGTACCGAAAAACCACCATTTTGCACGATCTCTTGAACGTGGTAAGGTGGAAATCAAAGCACAGTAGGAATCACACAAGACTCTATGACAATATCGGGTCTACGGACTAATCTGTACCATGTCACCAGAGAACTGCTATCTAACGATAGGTATAATACCATCTAGGTGTTCTCGGCGAGTCTGTTTAGTGTACCCAGTCTCCACTGAGCACCCGTATACCACCTCTAATGTCAAACACCAATGTATATGGGATCATCCATCGCCCATCATATAGGTTGATAAGCGTATACGCTAGTCTACTCTGGAATATCGATGCCCCGTCTCGATACTCCCACGACTAGGAACATTTGAAGGATGTACTTACCGACTACATCTGCCCCACTAGTATGATTTGCATCATAATCCTGGTAGTCAAGTACTCATCCTAAGGGATTTATCAACATGTAATACAGAGACAATAAGTGTACAAGTTAAGATAAAGAGCAACCATATAGCATACTATCATGTCGAGCAAGAAAGTCCTCCCTATATATGTCCAAGCATCCACTATAATATACATCACTTGTATAATAATGGCCTCTAGGACATATATATAACTAACAATCTTCCACTTGCACTAAGGCCATTTGTTGTAGTATCTCATACTCAACGTCCCATTAAAGTTTCTATAGGGAAATGCCTCTGTGAGTGGATCCGCCGTGTTATCCTTCGCGTCAACTCTCCTTACCATGATCCCTTGGAAATCAACCATCTCCCTGATCAGATGATATTGTCCTCGGAATATGTCTGGATCTCTGATAGGACCGGTGGTCCTAGGCTAAAGCCACAACTCCATTGTTGTCACAATAACAGTTATTGGATGCTCAATGGTAGGAACTATGTTCATCTCTTGAACAATAAATATCCAGACATCCACTTTGGTAGCATCGTTGGTAGCGATGTATACAGCCTTTATCGTCTAGTTTGCCACGGTATCTAACTTGGAACTCTTCCAACATACCGTCCCTCCAGTGAGGGTAAAGACAGAGCCTGTGACTGACTTTCCGTCGACCTTATCACTCTAGAAGCTCGAATTGGTATAGGACTCCCACTGGAGTTCACCGTCACCAAACCCCAAGAATATTTCTTTAGTGCTTCTCAAGTACTTAAGAATGTCCTACACAGCTATCCAGTGATTCTCCGAAGATTCGATTGATTCCTAATCACTACACCTAGTGAGATAGCTACATCTGGTCTGGTACATAACTTCGCATACATGATAGAGCCTACTGCCGAAGCATACGGTATCCCTTGAACGCAAGCTCTCTCCAAATCAGTCTCGGGAGACATCTTTTTGGAGAGAGTGATTCATGAGTAAGTGGGCGAACCACCATGCTTAGAATCTTCCATACTAAACCTCTTTAGTACGGTGTTAATGTACCTGGATTTGGGACACTCCCAACATCCACTTAGATCTATCATCATAGATCATAATCCACAAGATGTAGTATGTATCATCCAGATCTTCCATGGAGAATTCTCGTGATAAGTTGAGCTTGACCGAGTGTAGCATATGAAACTATTTCCTATAAAGATTATGTCATCTACGTACAATACGTGGAAGACAACCTTACTCTCTACAACCTTCTTGTATATATAAGGTTCATCTACCTTTTTTATGAAGTCAAACTCTTTGACTGCCACATCCAAACAGATGTTCCAACTCCGCGATGCGTGCTTTAATCCTGATGGACTTAAGTATAGACATTGGAGAAAAGGTTTCATCATAAACCACACCTGGTTATTGACGAAAACCTTTTACTACAAGTCTATCTTTGAAAGTCTCAATTTTTCCATTTACACCACTAAAGATCCATTTGCTCCTGATGGGTTTTACCCATTCAGGTGCAACATTCAAAGTCATACTTTGTTGGTGTACATGGATTCCATCTTTGATCGCATAGCATCAAGCCTTTTCACAGAGTCCCTACTTGTGATGGCCTGCCTGAACCTGGTTGGGTCATCATCTACCATGATGCAATCCTCGCTTCCACCGTCACCGAGGAAACCGTAGTTTCTCTCAGGTGGATGAGGAACCCTACCATACTCACGAAGAGGCTGAGGTTCATTGGAGACTATTGAATCCTTTGGTTTTACCAAATCATCAGCTGTTAGTATGTCCAGCTGGAACTCCTTCTAGTTCTACCTCATGACCACTAATTTCTTTATAAGAAATTTCTTTTTTAAAAAGGTGGCATGCTGAGAAACAAAACACCTTTTTCTCCTCAGTGTGGTAGAAGATTGTTGGAGTTTCTTAGCACATCTACTAGAGTTTCAAGGTGTATCAAGTATACAATTTTAAAAATTAGTGAGCTAATGAACTCAAACTTAGAATTGAACTAGAGAATTAGGGTTTTACAACAAGTAAGCAAGCATAAACCTAAGTGATTATGGAATACAACCTTTGTAGACCGGTCCATCACTTCAAATGCTCCATGTAGAAGTCCCTTCGCTCTAAGTAGTGGTGTTCCGGACTCTCCGTAGGCTCCACTAGTCGAAATGAACGAGCTTGCTTAATGATCGTCGAAGCCGAAGATGATATACTTTGAGGAGACTCAACTCAAGCTACCACTTTACTAATGCATGAATAAGTGAAGCAAACAACCTACACTATATGTCTAATATAGTATAGATTGATGAAGTAGGAATTTAGCTCACTTTAGAATATTTTTCCTCTCATTATTTTTCACCTCAAGAAAATCAAGTAAAGAAAAAGGGAGATGAAGAAGATGAAGCATCTAATTAACCAAGGGTGAGAAAAATATCTAATATAAACTCTTGTAGAGACTTAACTAAGGCTAGGATAAGGTTAGGTTAAATAATATCTAGAGTAAAACAAAAGTCAAGCGGAGTTTAGTGAAGATTTCTACAAGCTTCTCCAAGCTTCACAACCATGCTAATATCCACCTATTTTTAGTTTTATCTAATTAATTAAAACCATACATTATCTTAACTTAAGTGTTATTCTCATACACCCAAGTTCCATGTATCATCAAGCATGATACAATATTCTAAATACATTATATATATATATATATATATATCATATATGTCTATATAAAATGTAAATGAAGAAAAGAAAATTCTTAAGTGAGCAATTATATTAGTTAATATATATTAATATATCATATATATATATTAAATTATTAAATCAACATTTGATTTAACAATCCAGCTTTATCACATATATCCAACTAATATCAAATTATCGAATCAACACTTGATCCAATAATCCGGTTATATCACATATAACCTTTATCGCGAAATTAGAATACGGTATCATATACTCGTATCTATCTCGGTCCCGCACATATCACATATGTGCCCTACATCGTTTCTCTTTAGCCAGGAAAGCTCTGTGTAGGACTCTAAAGACTCGTCAATATGCCGGCAGTAGGTGGTGATCATACCAGTCACCCACAAACCGCAAGCGGTCTGCTAAACGTAACGGACACCTGGGTATTGAGCGATCAGAAGATCAACAAGCATTCCTGGTCATACTCCTGTGAATCCAACAACTAACACTACCATACAATCCGGTCTCTTCGTCTGATCTGTCGCATATCGAGTCTAGGGGCGGTAAACGTCAGACCCTAATAACCTCTTAATTCATGCCGATGTTCTGGTCCATAACTGTTCGAGAAACTACTGATAATACTTACCAGTAAATCTCAGCAACCCTGGCCAGGGATTTCCTGTTACGGCCAATCGAGCACAGCGCAACATCAACCACCAATACCGGGAGAGACGAAACCCCTCCTATCGCTCATTGCCTCCATATGATTCGGGACTGTACCCAAAAGCCACCGGTTTGCACGTTCTCTTGAACGTGGTATGATGGAAATCAAAGCACAGTGGGAATCACACAAGACTCTATGACGATATCGGGTCTACAGACTAACCTGTACCGGTGTCACCAGAGAACTGCTATCTGACATCCGGTATAATACCATCTAGGTGTTCTCGGCGAGTCTTTTTCGGTGTACCTATTCTCTAATGAGCACCTGTGCACATTCTCTGATGTCAAATACCAATGGTTTTGGGATCAACCATCGCCCTATACAGGGTCAAGAATCGTACACACTAGTCTACTATGGAATATCGATGCCCCATCTCGATACTCCCTCGACTAGGAACAATTAAAGGATGTACTTGTGTACTACCATGGCCCCATTAGTATGATCTTCATCATAGTCCTGGTAGTCAGGTTCACACCTTAAGGGCTTTATCAACATGTAACAAAGAGACAGTGTAAAGATACATAAGCGTATATGTTAAGATAAAGTGAAACCAGCTACTATCATGTTGAGCAAGAAAGTCCTCTCTATATATGTCCAAGCATCCACTATAATATACAATCATGTACAACAATGGCCTCTAGGACATACATATAACTAACAATCTCTCACTTGCACTAAGGCCAGCTGTTGTAGTATCTCATACCCAACATCCCGAAGAGTCTCTCAAACTGTATCTGGGGTATGGCCTTCGTGAGTGGATCCACTGTGTTATTCTTCTTGTCAACTCTCCTGATCTCGATCTCCCGGCGATCAACTATCTCCCTGATCAGGTGATACCGTCTAAGAATATGTCTGGACTTTTGATGGGACCTGGGTTCCTTGGCCAAAGCCACTACTCCATTGTTATCACAATACAAAGGTATTGGATACTCAATGGACGGAACCACACCAAGTTCAGTTATGAACTTCTTTATCCAGACAGCCTCCTTGGTGGCATCATTGGTGGCGATATATTCAGCCTCCATCGTCAAGTCTGCTACGGTATCTTGCTTGGAACTCTTCCAACATACCGCCCTCCATTGACGGTGAAGACAAAGCCCGAGACCGACTTACTGTCGTCTTTATCACTCTGGAATCTCGAATCGATAAAGGACACCACTTGCAGTTCACCGTTACAATACACCAAGAACATTTATTTAGTCCTTCTCAAGTACTTAAGAATGTTCTTCACAGCTGTCCAGTAATTTTCCCCAGGATCCGATTGATACTTACTCACTACACCTAGTGAATAAGCTACATCTGGTCTAGTACATAGCGTTGCATACATGATAAAGCCTACTGCCGAAGCATAGGGTATCCCTTGCATGTGAGCCCTCTCCAAATCAGTCTTGGGAGACATCTCTTTGGAGAGAGTGATTCCAGAGATTGTGGGTAAACCACCCAGCTTGGAATCTTCCATACTAAACCTCTTTAGTATGGTGTCAATGTACCTTGATTGGGACAATCCCAATACCCGTTTAGATCTATCTCTATAGATCTTAATCCTCAGAATGCAGGAGGCATCACCCAGATCTTTCATAGAGAATCTATGTGATAAGAAGAGCTTGACCGAGTGCAGCATAGGAACATCATTTCCTATCAAGAGTATGTCATCCACGTACAATACGAGGAAGACAATCTTACTCTCTGCAACCTTCTTGTATATACAAGATTCATCTACGTTTTTGATGAAGTCAAACTCTTTGACTGCAACATCAAAACAGATGTTCCAACTCCGCGATGCCTTCTTTAACCCGTAAATTGATTTAAGCAGCTTGCACACCTTTCCGCTGCTCCCACTTTCTACAAAGCCCTTTGGCTGAGTCATATACACGCTCTCTTCTAAATCACCATTTAGAATAGCGGCCTTGACGTCCATCTACCAGATTTCGTAGTCATGGTATGTAGTGATGGAATGTAGGATCCGGATGGACTTAAGCATATCCACCGGAGAAAATGTTTCGTCATAATCCACACCTGGTCGTTGACGAAAACCCTTTACAGCAAGTCTAGCTTTGAAAGTCTCAACTTTTCCATCTACACGCAATTTCTTCTTGAAGATCCACTTGCTCCCGATGGGTTTTACCCCTTCAGGAGCATCTTCCAAAGTCCATACTTTGTTGGTGTACATGGATTCCATCTCAGATCGCATAGCATCCAGCCATTTCACAGAGTCACTACTCGTGATGGCCTGCTCGAAGCTAGTAGGGTCCTAATCTTCCATGATGCAATCCTCGCTCCCACCGTCTATGAGAAAACCGTAGTATCTCTCAGTTGGATGAGAAACCCTAGTAGATCGGCGGAGAGGCTGCGGTTCGTTGGGAACTATCGAATCCTCTGGTTCTACTAAATCATCAGCCGCAGTTTGTGTAGCTCGAACTTCTTCCAGTTCTACCTCATCGCCACTAATTTCATTTGCAAGAAATTCCTTTTCTAAAAAGGTGGCATTTTGAGAAACAAACACCTTTTTCTCCTCGGTGTGGTAGAAGATATACCCTCACGAATGTTTGGGATATCCAACAAACTTGCACAGAACTGACCTTGCCTCGAGTTTATCTGGATTTTTCTTTTTAACATAGGCCGGAAAACCCCATATCTTAATAAAATTAAGATATGGTCTCTTCCCCTCCCCTATCTCATATGAAGTGGTAGGCACTGAATTAGTCGGAATCCTATTCAATAGGTATGCAGCTGTCTAAAGCGCATAACCCCAAAAGGAGATAGGTAACTCAGCAATACTCGTCATAGAGCGCACCATATCTAATAGGGTGCGATTCCTCCGCTCCGATACACCATTGTGCTGTGGTGTATACGGAGAAGTAAGCTGAGAGAGAATCCCATTCTCTTTTAAACAGTCCAGGTACTCCGTGCTCAAGTATTCTCCTCCCCGATCAGATCGAAGGATTTTAATAATTTTTCCCGTTTGGTTCTCTACTTCGCTTTTATATTCTTTGAATTTCTCAAAAACTTCAGACTTGTGTTTCAATAGGAACATATGTCTGAATCTTGAGAGATCGTCGGTGAATCTAATGAAGTACGAGAAACCATTCCTGGCATGTGTAGACATAGGACTGCATACATCACTATGTATCAGTCCCAAGAGTTCAGTAGCTCTTTCTCCGTGTCCAGTAAACGGAGTTTTGGTCATTTTTCCATTGAGACATGACTGGCAAGTATCATAAGATAAAAGTTCAAACGGATTTAAATATCCATCCTTATGTAACTTAGCTAGCCGTGTCGCATTGATATGACCTAGTCTACAATACCACAAGAAGGATTCGTTCATTTCTGAACTTTTACTCTTATGTATGTTCTGTACATTAAGAACTGTATACTGATTCAGAAAGTATAATCTGTTACATAGCGCACCAAACCCAATCAACACATGATTTAGGAAAATATTCATAACATTTTTCTCTACTACAAAGTTATACACTTCTTTATCTAATAAAGAAATTGATATTAAATTGCACATCATAGATGGTATGTAGTAACCGTCGTTCAAGTTCAGTGTATTACCGTTTGGTAATACAAGGTGACATTCGCCAACTGCTTTGGCTGTAATAGTTGCACCATTCCTAACTTTTAGAGAATGTTCACCTTTTTCCAGTTCTCTACCTCTTTTAAGCCCTTGTAATTTATTACATATATGGGATCCTGATCTGGTATCTAATACTGAGGACGTAGAGTGTATTGAGAAACAGTTCTTGGTAACGAACACACCCGAAGAAGACGCATCAATATGCTCATTCCTCGTTTGGGTAGCATGGGAATCCTGGTATTCCATTATTTCCTACTTAGTCTTATAACAGTTATAAGAAAGTGTGGAACCAACGTCCCTCAGCTCAGTATAATAAGAAGGTTCGGTGAATACATCCATATTATTATCTTGATTAAGGCATGTCATGGTCGCTACCTGGAGAGAGAAAGAAAAGAAATACACTTTAGCGTATGCACTTGCAAGATTAGATTGGTTATTATCTTATCTAATCAGGATGGCTCCCACTGCTTTTTATCAAATCTTCCTTCAAACCCTAAAAGGTACGATTAGCCGGGATTAATTACACGCTACAAGTTCGCTAACCGGTCAGCCAGGCCAGTGTCGGTACTTTGAGGGAGGTTCCCTGTGCTTTCGCACGGACCTAATTAAAATAAACCTCGGTTTCCCAGAGGCTTAGCCCCATTGACACCTTTATAGACACCTAATAGTTTAGCTAATTTTATAGTGCAAAACTCTCCTAGGAGTAACTCTTACTTGCAGCGGGTATCGGGATCCAACTATCTCATAGAAAGTATGCAATCTCATTGCAAATTTTGTTGGATATATGTATGCCCTAGAGGCCATTATATGATAGTGGATGTATTTATACATGTATATATATATTCAGTGTACATTCTTGCTCGTCATGATAGTATGCTATCTGGTTCTTCTTTATCTGACATGTTGATTTGATCATGCTTTTATTCATTTATACATGTTGATAAAGCCCTGAGGATATAGGCTTAACTACTGTGATTATGATAGAGATCATACTAGTGGGACATCAGTAGTTTTTAAGCATATCCTGGAATGTCCCTAGTCGTAGGTGTATCGAGACGGGGCATCGATATACCAGTGTAGACTAGCGTATATGATACTAGACCCATATGATGGGCGATGGATGTTCCCACATTCATCGATGTTTGACATCGAGATCATATACGGGTGCTCAGTGGTGACTGGGTACACTGGACGGACTCGCTGTGAACTCCTATATGGAATTATATCTATCGTCGGATAGCAGTTCTCAGGTGACACCGGTGCAGGTTAGTCTGTAGACCCGAGATCGTCATAGAGTCTTGTGTGTTCTCCCACTGTACTTTGATTACCACCCTACCACGGCTCTACTGAGTCGTGCAAACAGGTGGCCGTTGGGTACAGTTCCGAGACACACGAAGGCGATGAGCGATAGGAGGGGTTTCGTCTCTCCCGGTATTGGGAGTTGATGCTATGCTGTGCTCGACTGGCTATATCAGTAAGTCCCTGGCCAGGGCTGTTGGGATTTGCTGATAAGTGTTATCAGTAGTTTCTCGATCTGTTATAGACCATTCATCGGCACGTCTTATTGAGTTATTAGGGTTGATGTTACCATCCCTAGACTCGATATGCAGCATATCTGACGAAGAGACCGGACTGTACGGTAGTGTTGCCGGTTGGCTCGACGGGAGTTGTAGCAGGTTCGCTTGTTTTCTTCTGATCGCTCAATACCCAGGTGGCCATTACGTTTAGCTGACCGCTTGCGGCTTGGGGGTGCTTGATATGATCATCACCCACTGCCGGTGTATTGACGAGTGTTAGAGTCCCACAAAGGAGTTACCTAGTCCAGGCGAAACGTTGTGGTGCGCATATGCGATATGCGCATGGACTCGGTTAAAATGCGCGTATGAGATACCGTATATTAATCGGGAGGCTTGCTTTTGGTCGGGTTGTATGTGATATGACCGAGATGCTAAATCAAGTGTTGATTTATCATTTAACCATTAGTTTCTCACTACAAATCCTTTTCTTGTCTTTTTGGTATATGCATGCATGTATGCATTCATTCTTGTTCATGCACATATGGATGTGCATGCACACATACATGCATACATCACTCTATCATGGTTGTATATATAGAAGATGGTGGCAATATAAGACTCACACCTTATAATTATATATATGGATATATATTGTATTTGTTTTAAAACAAAAGAAAAGAAAAATATTAATACATGGTTATCTTCTACACTCTTCTTTGAACTAACCTTGTTCACCTACTTTTTAACCATGAGTTAATCTTCCTTTTGTGTTTTAACTTAAGTGCAATAATATCCATATAATGTAACTATGGTTTGAGATGAAGAGTAGAAAATATATATACTTATATTTTCTATTTTTCACAACACATTATCATTCTCTTGTTTTTCCAAAAGCCATCATCTTCTTCCTCCTTGCTCTTTTGTTCTCTAGATTTCTCAAGTGAGCAAAACACTCATCAAGTTAGGATTTTGAAGTGAGAAAACCAACCACAACACCATTCTACACTAGTCTTGCCCACTTGTGAAGAGTGTTAGCTTCCATTTTCTTCTCTTGATCTTGGGAAGTTACAAGCTTGGACAAAGAGGACTCCGGGTGGATCATCGTGGACCTAGAGGTTCTCAAGAGGACGTTTTCCAACCCTCAAGTAGCCGAGGAGTCTAGCGTAGGGAGCTACAAAGGTTGTACTCTCAAAACCCTAGCTTTATCTACTTGTGATGATGTGTATGTTTAAGAAACCCTAAAATTCTAGTGACGATTCTTTGCATGTTCACTTAGCATCTTAAAAATTTAATTTTGAGACATGTGATGCTTGCAAACCCTTCATGAGGTGCTAGGTAAACCTAACATTGGTATCAGAACCGACCTAGAACTTTAGGCGACATTTTAACGAAGTTAAAACTCCGATCGAACCAAAATACGGACTTTTAGAACACTCTCTGGACATTTTTTCAAACTATGGTTTTTCCATAATTAAAAATCCTCAAAAAATTCAGCAGGTAAATCTAAGCACAACTGTGAAAAACGACTCCATGAACAGTACTTTCCACCGCGGAACCGCGGCCATAGCCTGCTTGGGCCGCGGTTCCCCGGCCGTACAGATTATTTGTTGCGTCGTTTTTGTACAGTAATTATGTTGTCTGCTTGTGTATATTTTTGGGTATTTTTAATCAGAATCTAGTGTTGTATGTTCTGGAGATTGTTTTGGATTCTATGATTTGATCGGAATCTTAATTTCGTGCTTTTTTCCGGGTAACTTAGAAAGTATTAAAAGGTTTGAACGAGTATCATTAACTCATTTTTTCACGGGGTTTAAATCTTTCGGAAATACGTGCAAGTTTTGTGGTGGACCCTCTAGAAGACAACAAACCTTAACTCGATTATGTGACCGTCTTGAATTGCCTTTTGAACCTTAGGGTTTGAGGCAGTACGGCGTGCCACATGTGAGGCGTTGGCTTGACCCTTCTACGGTTGGACCGCTACTACTGTGACACATTCCGGGTTTTTTGAACTCCGCTCAAGTGTTGAGCTTTCGGAAATTTTGGGTATTTGATTATTCGATCGAAATGTTTAATACTGTCTATTTATCTGGAATGTGATACAATATGTGGAATTCATATAGTAAGGCATGAAATGCGAGGTATGTGATATCTCGGATTTACGATGTCTAAAGAGAACGCGGATTCCAAATATTGTAGTTTTACACTTTCTTTTCTGTGACCGTAAGTGTAGTATGTCGCATATCGCCGGTTTCGTTGCTATACATCAACGACAATCGGGGTACGTATACTTACTACGTTGATGATATATGATATTATGTGTTGCTGAGATATGATGTGCAGGATTGTCGCGATTGAATAGCCGGGGGTTTTATGTGAGATGAGAGTTTTATTTTTCATTCATGTAAAATTCAAATGTAATGTAATATTCTTTTATTTGGGGCACTTCCGGGTTGAGATTGATGTCACCAGTGTTGTATATTATTTACTTTTCCGCATTAGAATAGACCCAAGGAGGAGAGCACAAGTGACCGGGTTCTGTGGTTCAGTGGGAGGCCATCTCGAGGAGTCGAGACCGGGTCTCCTAAACTCCAGGATTGGTAGGGTCGCTTTCCGCTCTCGTAGGGGTCTAGGGTGTGGGCTTGGCTATTCATCGCGACTGTGGAATCCGTATTTTCTATTATTGGCTAAATACTAAATACGGACGTCCTAGTATATCCCATATTATATATATATGTTTCTGCTGCCTGTGTTCTGTGATATCTGAGACGAATGATATATTATATATGAGATATATAGTAGACGTTGCTTATGTTTTACACCCGCGCTAGTCCCGTCCCGGTATGCCGTTAGTTAAGTAACCTAACGGTGCATAACGGAACATTGTGGCGAATGCGGATGGCATAAGCGTACATTGTATTTTCGTTTCTTTTCTGTGATTGGCTTAAGGACTTAAATGATGGGACTACATTAATATGATTAATGTAAAGAAAATAAACCTAAAAAGATGTTGTAGAATCGGATTTAAAAACCACTCGGCTCTTTATGAAAAAGCTATATTTCAAAACTGCGGAGCACAAGCCACTCCTTTTGAAAACCATTTGATTCTACGACGATATCAAGTTCAAAGCGTTAAAGATTTTCTTAAAAATCATCCGCAACCCTCCGTCATTTTAGGAAGTAGAATACTTAGTATTCGTGCTACGTTTGTTGACTTTAGTTAAAGCGTAGTGTACGGTAGCTAAGTGATGTCTTCCTATACTGCATATGATGCAGATTAATTAGGACATTCATGCGACTTTGTTGACCATAGTTAAGAGTCATATCGGTGGGTCTAATTGATCAAGAAATGACGGGTAGAACTTGACTGGTACTTATGATTTGTTGACCATAGTTAAGGTCATAAGTACTAGGGGTAAAAATCATATCGGGAATTTCAAGTGTTGAGATTTGCAATGAGATTGCATACCTTCCATATGATGGTTGGATCCCGATCCCACTGTGGGCAATAGTTGCTCCTAGGAGAGTTTTGTAGTTTACAATTAGCTAACTCATTAGGTGTCTAGAAAGGTGTTAACGGGGCTACGCCTCTGGGAAAACGAGGTTTACTTTAATTAGGTCCGTGCGAAAGCACGGGGAACCTCCCTCAAGTACCGACACTGGCCTGGCTGAACGGTTAGCGAAGTTGTAGACTGTAATTAATCCTGGCTAGTTTTCTTTTTAAGGTTTGAAAGAAAAACTTAATTAAAGCAGTGGGAGACATCGATTAGACAAGATAATAACCAATCTGATCTTTGCAAGAGCTTTCGCTGAGTGTATTCTTTTCTCTCTCTTAATGGCAGATACCAATGACTGGACTCAAGCTTCTACTAGATAAAAATAAATTGAATGGGACCAATTATAAAGACTGGCTGAGGAATCTGAAAATAGCCTTGACTTATGATAAAGTATCATATGTCCTCACGGCTTCAGCCCCGCCCGTCCCAGGTCCAAAATCCTCAGTTGCGGACATTGAAGTCCGCAAGACATGGGACGCTGACTGTGCCACGGCCAAATGCCTCGCGCTTGCATCGATGGACAATACACATCAAAAGCAGCACGAGAATATGGACATTCAAACCATATTCCTCCATACAAAGGAGTTGTATGGAGAGCAATCCCGCGTCTTACGATACGAAGCATCAAAGAAATTGTTTCAGATGCGAATGGCCCCTGGCACATCAGTAGGAGACCATGTTCTGAGGATGATAGCTCTTATAGAAGAGCTTGAGGACCTCGGATGGACAATGGACAATGAACAGTATACGGATATTATTCTGCAGTCCCTCCTCTCCACCTTTGCTCAATTCATAGTTAACTTCAACATGCACAACATGGAGAGGGAACTACCTGAACTCCTTAATATGTTAAGGAGTGCAGAGAGCACACTGAAATCAGTGAAAACTCCCATTATGACTGTTGGACAATCTTCCTCTTCTCGCCCAAAGGCTAAGGCCAAGGGAAAGAAAAAGAAGAAGCTCACCAATCCTAAGGGTGGAGTTAAAAAGGTCAAGGGGAAGGAAAAGTCCAAAGCTGGAGAATCGGGGAAAGGTGAATGTTTTCATTGCCACAAAGCAGGACATTGGAAGCGCAACTGTACGGAGTACTTAAATCTCAAGAAGAAGCATGGGGATGCTTCCGCTTCAGGTGTGTTTGTGACAGAAAACTGTTTTTCAATAAACTCTGCTTCCTGGGTATTAGATACCGGTTCAGGTTCTCACATTTGCAATTCTATGCAGGGGCTGAGAAATAGCAAAGTTTTGAAGACAGGTGACCATACTCTCCGCGTTGGAAATGGTTCCAATGTACATACAGTCGTAGTGGGAGAGTATCACTTGGGGTTGCCATCTGGGTGTATATTGGTTTTGAACCCATGTTATTTTGTACCAAGTATGCTTTGTAATATAATATCTGTTTCTTTGTTAGACAATGAAGGATATAATTTTGTATTGCAGAACAATGTTATGAACATTCACCTGAATCAAATGTTGGTTGGGTATGGTACACTTAATAACGGGATATACGTCCTAAATCAACACACAGTTTTCAGCATACAACACACTAATAAAAGAAAACTTTCAGAAATAAATGAAGCTTTTCTTTGGCACTGTAGACTTGGTCATATTAACGAAACAAGACTAAACAAGTTACACAAAGATGGATATTTAAACCCTTTTGAATATAAATCTTATGCGACTTGCCAGTCTTGTATCAAGGGTAAAATGACCAAAACTCCGTTTTCAGGACACGGAGAAAGAGCTACCGAGCTCCTAGGACTCATACATAGTGATGTATGTGGGCCAATGTCTACACAGGCTAGAGGCGGTTTTTCTTACTTCATTACTTTCACTGAAGATTTCTCGAGATTCGATCATGTGTTTTTATTAAAGCACAAATCCGAAGCTTTCGAGAAATTCACTGAATATAAACAAGAAGTAGAAAAACAAACCGGCTTGAGTATCAAGATACTTCGATCAGATCGAGGTGGGGAGTACCTCGGTACAGAATTTGCAAACTTCCTAAAAGAGAATGGGATTCTCTCTCAGCTCACTCCTCCTTACACACCACAGCACAACGGTGTGTCTGAACGACGGAATCGGACCCTATTAGATATGGTCCGTTCCATGATAAGTGATGCTGAGTTATCTGTCTCATTTCGGGGGCAAGCATTGGAAACTGCAGCATTTCTTTTGAACAGGGTTCCAACCAAAACCGTGTCTACCACGCCATATGAGATATGGCATGGGAAAAGACCATCTCTTAAAAGAATTAAGATTTGGGGTTGCCCGACCTATGTTAAAAAGCAGAATCCGGACAAACTCGAGACACAGTCGGTCATGTGTAACTTTGTGGGATATCCAAAGAACTCTTATGGATATCTATTCTACCACAAGGAGGAACAAAAATTGTTTGTTTCTCTGTATGCCACATTCTTAGAAAAAGAGTTTTTCACAGATAAAGATAATGGCAATGTGGTGGATCTAGAAGAGGTTCTAGAAACACAAACTACAAATGACGACTTGGTTGAACCGGCTGTTGCAATAGAAACTGAGGAACCTCAGCCACTCCGTAGGTCTGGTAGGACTTCTCGCCCACCGGAGAGGTACTACGGTTTCCTCATTGATGGTGACAGAGAAGACTGCATCATGGAGGATGATGATCCTACCAGTTTTCAGCAAGCTATCACGAGTGGTGACTCTGTGAAGTAGCTGGATGCCATGAGATCCGAAATGGAGTCTATATACACCAACAAAGTATGGACTTTGGACGTTGTACCCCCTGGGGTAAAACCCGTGGGATGCAAATGGATCTTTAAAAGAAAGATTGGTGTAGATGGGCAGGTAGAGACCTATAAGGCAAGACTGGTGGTGAAAGGTTTTCGTCAAAGACCAGGTTTGGACTATGACGAAACTTTTTCGCCCGTAGCCATGCTTAAATCCATTCGGATCCTACTTGCTATTGCTGCTCACTACGACTATGAAATCTGGCAGATGGACATTAAAACGGCATTTCTAAATGGAGATTTAGAAGAATGCGTTTATATGGATCAGCCAGAGGGCTTCATTGACAGTGGGAGCAGCGGGAAAGCATGTAGATTGCTTAAATCTATATATGGGTTAAAGCAGGCATCACAGAGTTGGAACATCTGTTTCGATGATGTTATCAAAGAGTTTGATTTCATCAAAAATCCAGATGAACCTTGTATTTATAAGAAGGCTGTAGGGAGAACTGTCACATTCCTCGTATTGTACGTGGATGACATTCTTCTGATAGGAAATGACATTCCTATGATACAGTCGGTCAAATCTTTCTTATCACTAAGGTTCTCCATGAAGGACCTGGGTGATGCCACATACATTCTGGGCATAAGGATCTATAGGGATAGATCCAAGAGATTATTGGGATTGTCCCAAACCAAGTACATCAACACCATCCTAAAAAGGTTTAGTATGGAAGACTCCAAGCGGGGTGCCTTACCCGCTTGCCATGGGGTCACTCTCTCCAAGGACTCTTGCCCAAAGACCGATGAAGAGAGAGCTCGCATGAGCATTATACCCTATGCTTCGGCAGTAGGATCTATAATGTATGCGATGTTATGTACACGTCCAGATGTAGCTTATGCACTTAGTGTTGTAACCAGGTATCAATCTAACCCAGGGGAGAATCACTGGATAGCTGTGAAGAACATTCTTAAGTACTTGCGAAGGACTAAAGAATTGTTATTGGTGTATGGTAATGGAGATCTCCAAATGGAGGCCTTTACCGATTCGAGCTTCCAGAGCGATAAGGACGACAACAAATCTATCTCAGGGTTTGTATTTACCCTCAATGGAGGGGCGGTAAGTTGGAAGAGTTCCAAACAGGATACCGTTGCAGACTCTACGATGGAGGCTGAGTACATTGCTGCGAATGATGCCGCTAAGGAAGCCGTCTGGATGAGGAAGTTCGTCTCGGAGCTAGGAGTAGTTCCAACCATTATTGATCCAATACCATTGTATTGTGATAATAATGGGGCTATGGCATTAGCCAAGGAGCCCAGGTCCCATCAGCGGTCCAGACACATCCTGAGGCACTTTCATTTGATCCGGGAGATTGTAGATCGCCGCGAGATCGAGATTAAGAGAGTGACACAAAGAATAACGCCGCGGATCCACTCACCAAGGCCCTCCCTCAGCCGCAGCATGAGCGACATTTTGAGATATTGGGTATGAGATACGCCAATAACTGGCTTTAGTGCAAGTGGGAGATTGTTGGATATATGTATGCCCTAGAGGCCATTATATGATAGTGGATGTATTTATACATGTATATATATTCAGTGTACATTCTTGCTCGTCATGATAGTATGCTATCTGGTTCTTCTTTATCTGACATGTTGATTTGATCATGCTTTTATTCATTCATACATGTTGATAAAGCCCTGAGGATATAGGCTTAACTACTATGATTATAATAGAGATCATACTAGTGGGACATCAGTAATTTATAAGCATATCCTGGAATGTCCCTAGTCGTAGGTGTATCGAGACGGGGCATCGATATACCAGTGTAGACCAGCGTATATGATACTAGACCCATATGATGGGTGATGGATGTTCCCACATTCATCGATGTTTGACATCGAGATCGTATACGGGTGCTCAGTGGTGACTGGGTACACTGGACGGACTCGCCGATAACTCTTATATAGAATTATATCTATCGTCGGATAGCAGTTCTCAGGTGACACCGGTGCAGGTTAGTCTGTAGACCCGAAATCGTCATAGAGTCTTGTGTGTTCTCCCACTGTACTTTGATTACCACCCTACCACGGCTCTACTGAGTCGTGCAAACAGGTGGCCCTTGGGTACAGTCCCGAGACACACGAAGACGATGAGCGATAGGAGGGGTTTCGTCTCTCCCGGTATTGGGAGTTGATGCTGTGTTGTGCTCGACTGGCTATATCAGTAAGTCCCTGGCCAGGGCTGTTGGGATTTGCTGATAAGTGTTATCAGAAGTTTCTTGATATGTTATAGACCATTCATCGGCACGACTTATTGAGTTATTAGGGTCGACGTTACCATCCCTAGACTCGATATGCATCATATCTGATGAAGAGACCGGACTGTACGGTAGTGTTGCCGGTTGGCTCGACGGGAGTTGTAGCAGGTTCGCTTGTTTTCTTCTGATCGCTTAATACCCGGGTGGCCGTTACGTTTAGCTGACCGTTTGCGGCTTGGGGGTGCTTGATATGATCATCACCCACTGCCGGTGTATTGACGAGTCTTAGAGTCCCACAAAGGAGTTACCTAGTCCAGGCGAAACGTTGTGGTGCGCATATGCGATATGCGCATGGACCCGGTTAAAATGCGCGTATGAGATACCGTATATTAATCGGGCGGCTTGCTTTTGGTCGGGTCGTATGTGATATGACCGGGATGCTAAATCAAGTGTTGATTTATCATTTAACCATTAGTTTCTCACTACAAATCCTTTTCTTGTCTTTTTGGTGTATGCATGCATGTATGCATTCATTCTTATTCTTGTTCATGCACATATGGATGTGCATGCACACATACATGTATACTGTAAGTCGATGTAGTACACCCCAATACTTGTGGGGAGGCGGAATTTTCAAAAAACGAACTTGTTTAGTGAACGAACATCGACTAACCGCTTGAATCGAAGCTAAACTATAAATAACCAAACACAAAGTGTTTCTAACTATTGTGTTTAGGGATTATACTTTATGAAACCAGTCCTTCGTCTTTACGATCTCCTTGTTCTCCTCGGCCTTCTCTAGGTAGTAGACGATCCACCCGAGAGCAAAACTCCAAACTAAACCTCTAACTTGAGGTAACTAATCTTCTTGGATTGCTAATCAAAGAAGATAGAATGAAATAGAGTGATGGTTATGAATTGATTAGTCTTTCTAATCCTTTGATCTCAACACATGAGGTGTAAGGATTAGGGTTTGAAGATGAGAGCTTGAGGAGAGAGAATGTGTAGATAAATTATGAGATAAGATTGTGAGTATCATAACATATTATGAAGCATTCTCATTAAAGAATAAATGAATAAATGTGATGAATAAGCATGCTTCATAAATGTTAAGTGGTGATTCATTAGCATGAGTCATTAATCATTTATGGTGCAATAATGACAATGATGAATCACTCTCATGACTCACTAATCTTATCCAAAGTATATGCCACCTAAACCTCCTTAGTCACCATCTTCTAGAAGCTTCTCGCGCAATTACGAGAATGCCCCTCCGATCCGTGAAAACACGGAAAAACTTTAGACTGTAAAAATCCAATAACCGGATACCAGTAACTGGCTTAAACCAAAGCCGACTGGTAAAAACTGTCCGAAAGTCGTACGCGCGTAAACGCACGTATGCGTCCGAACCCTTGTCGTAAAACCATACGATCTCTATATCGTTTCGCCTGGAATAGGAAACTCTCTGTGTGGGACTCTAGAGACTCGACTACTACGCTGGCAGTGGGTTTAACCACAGACCGCAAGCGGCACTAGCTGTACGTAACGGTCCCCAGGTAGTTGTCGATAAGAAGGCCGATGAGGAAACCCATCCGAACTCCTACTGAGTCTGATGTGACAATCTCCATACAGTCCGGTCCGTTCGTCCAAGACTATCGCATATCCTGCCTAGGGGGCGGCAAGCGTCAGTCCCCTAATAGCGGTATAAGTCGTGTCGGAGGGAAGCCCATTACACCCTGAGAAACTACTGGAACCTACCAGCAAATCTCGCTTGCCCTGGCCAGGGACTTTGCGTAATGGCTCTCTGACACAGCGCGATATCTACTCCCAATACCGAGAGGGACGAATCCTGTCTAACCGCCACTGCCTCCAAGTGCTCGGGACTGCACCCAACTGCTACCTGTTTGCACGACTCCTTTGAGCCGTGGTAGGGTAGCAATCTAAGAACAGTGGGACACACTCGAGGCGAAGTAGCAGTGTCAAGTCTGCGGACTACGCTGTACTCATGTCACCTGGGAACTGTTCACTGACGACTGGTATAAAACCAACCAACAGTTCCCTGTGAGTCCTGTCCGGTGTACCCGTAACCTAACGAGCACCTGTATACTATCTCCAGTACGACGTACTGACGGCTGTGGGACAGACCATCTCCCCAACTGGGATGAGAAGCGTACACACTAGTCTACTCCGGAATATCGATGCTCTGTCTCGATAATCCAACGACCAGGGACCTGAATAAGGATGTGCTTGTAGACTACCCAGCCCCCACTAGTGTGACTGCCATCACAACGCTGGTAGTCAAGCAAGATCCTAAGAGCTCTATCAATACGTACACTCACATATTAAGATAGAAAAACCAAGTAGCATACTACCATGTTTAGCAAGACTGTTATATACATGTGAATATCCCAAGCTTCCATTAAGTAATATACAAGCTAGTATGATACAGTAATGGCCTTCTAGGGCATAAACACTAACAATCTCCCACTTGCACTAGGGCCATGTACTGGCATATCGAAGACCAATGATCTCGCGTAGCCTCTCGAACTGCGTCTGAGGTAGGGCCTTCGTGAATGGATCAGCAATGTTCTCTTCTGAAGCAACTCTCCGAACCTCGATCTCCTGACGATCAATGATCTCCCTGATCAGGTGATACCGCCTCAAGATGTGTCTGGACTTCTGATGGGACCTTGGTACCTTTGCTAAAGCTATAGCTCCGTTGTTGTCGCAATACAGAGGTATTGGATCAACTATGGTAGGAACCACCTGAAGTTCTGTTAGGAACTTCTTCATCCAGACTGCTTCTTTTGCGGCATCGCAAGCAGCTATATACTCCGCTTCCATCGTCGAGTCAGCAACGGTGTCCTGCTTGGAGCTCTTCCAGCACACCGCCCCTCCATTGAGGGTAAAGACATAACCCGACATGGACTTGGAATCGTCCTTATCACTCTGGAAGCCGGAATCAGCAAAGGCCTCCAACCTGAGGTCTTTTCCGCCGTAAACCAAGAACATCTCCTTAGTCCTCCTCAGGTACTTGAGAATGTTCTTTACTGCTATCCAGTGTTTCTCCCCTGGGTCTGACTAATACCGGCTCACCACGCTTAGTGCGTAAGCTACATCTGGTCTGGTACATAACATCGCATACATTATAGAGCCTACCGCAGAAGCGTAGGGTATAATAGACATGCGTTCCCTTTCCAAATCAGTCTTGGGAGACATCTCTTTGGAGAGGGTGATTCCGTGACAAGCCGGTAGATTACCGCGCTTAGAATCTTCCATACTGAATCTTTTCAGTACAGTGTCGATGTACCTGGACTGCGAAAGTCCCAACATCCTCTTGGATCTATCACGATAGATCCGGATCCCCAGAATGTAAGAGGCATCACCCAGGTCTTTCATGGAGAACCTGTGTGACAAGAATCCTTTGACAGATTGTAGCATAGGAATGCCATTTCCTATCAATAGAATGTCATCCACGTACAAGACGAGGAATACGACACTTCTGGCTACAACTTTACTATATATGCACGGTTCATCTGGATTTTTGATAAAGTCAAATTCTTTGACTGTCTCATCAAAACAGATGTTCCAACACCGCGATGCCTGCTTTAGTCCATAAATGGACTTAAGCAGCTTGCATACTTTCCCGCTGCTCCCACTCTGATTGAAACCCTCTGGCTGATCCATATAGACGCTCTCTTCTAAATTTCCATTTAGAAAAGCCGTCTTTACGTCCATCTGCCAGATTTCATAATCATGGAAGGCAGCAATAGCAAGAAGGACCCGAATGGATTTGAGCATAGCCACTGGAGAAAAAGTTTCGTCATAGTCCAAACCAGGTCTTTGACGAAAACCCTTTGCAACAAGTCTAGCCTTATAGGTTTCCACCTGTCCATCTACACCAATCTTTTTCTTGAAGATCCATTTGCATCCTATGGGTTTTACCCCATCTGGAGCAAAGTCCAAAGTCCATACTTTGTTGGTGTACATGGACTCCATTTCGGTCCGCATTGCATCTAGCCATCGTACCGAGTCGCCGCTCTGGATGGCCTGCTGGAAGTCAGTAGGTTCATCATCTTCTATGATGCAATCCTCTCTATCCCCTTCTATGAGAAAACCGTAGTATCTCTCAGGCGGATGAGACGGCCTACTACTCCTGCGGAGGGGTGCGGGAATGTCCTGTTCTTCTTGAACTTCCGGTTCTACCAAACTTTCAGTAGCAGTTTGTGGTTTTGGAATTTCTTCCAGTTCTATTTCGCTCCCACTTGATTCCTTTTCTAAAAACTGATGTTCTAGAAAATGGGCATTACGAGAAACAAATACCTTTTGTTCCTCTGCGTAATAGAATAGATATCCCCTGGAGTGCTTTGGATATCCCACAAACTTACACTTTACTGATCGTGCCTCGAGCTTGTCCACATGCTGCTTTTTAACAAAAGCTGGACATCCCCAAATCTTTATATACTGTAGATGGGGTTTCTTCCCGCTCCACATCTGATATGGAGTGGTAGGCACAGTCTTGGTAGGTACCATGTTCAAAAGATATGCCGTTGATTCTAGCGCATGACCCCAGAAAGATCGCGGTAACTCAGCATTACTCATCATGGATCGTACCATATCCAATATGGTTCGATTCCGTCTCTCCGATACACCGTTATGCTGTGGAGTGTACGGAGGAGTAAGCTGAGAGAGAATTCCTTTCTCTTTTAGGTAACCTAGGAACTCGGCACTCAAGTATTCACCACCTCGATCAGATCTAAGTGTCTTGATACTTTTGCCGGTTTGGTTTTCTACTTCATTCTTATACTCTTGGAATTTCTCAAAAGATTCAGATTTATGTTTCATAAGATAAATGAATCCGTATCTTGAGTAATCATCCGTGAAAGTAATGAAATAGGAAAAACCACCTCTTGCATGTGTAGACATTGGACCACATACATCGCTGTGTATGAGTCCTAAGAGCTCGCTCGCTCTTACTCCTTGTCCAGTGAATGGAGTCTTTGTCATCTTTCCTTTGAGACAAGATTGACAAGTGTCATAAGATTGATATTCGAACGAGTCCAAATATCCTTCTCTATGCAACTTAGTCAACCTTCTCTCATTGATGTGACCCAGTCTACAATGCCATAAGAAAGCTTTATTTAAATCTGGAGACTTTCTTTTTAGTGTGTTCTGGACATTGAAAATTTGGAGTTGGTTTAAAACATATATTCCGTTATTTAATGTACCGGACCCAATCAAACCATGATTAAGGTGGATGTTGACAACATCTCTTACAAACGTGAAATCATAACCTTTATTTGATAACAAGGAAACTGATATGATATTACACGTTAAGCTTGGTACAAAATAACAGTTATGTAAAACCAAAATATGTCCACTCGTCAATCCTAGGTGATAATCCCCGACGGACGCAGCTCCCACGCTAGCTCCGTTAGCAACCTTTAGGGTCATATCACCTTCCTTCAGCACTCTACGGTTTCTCAGTGCCTGCAATGAATTGCAAATATGAGATCCTGATCCGGTATCCAATACCCAGGAAGTAGAGTTGATCGACAGACAATTCTCAATTACAAACACACCTGAAGTCGAAGCCACAGCTTGCTTCGGTTCCTGGTTCTTGGCGTTCCACGCCTTGCAATCCTTCTTCCAGTGCCCTTTCCTGTGACAATGGAAGCACTCATCCTGGCCAACTACCGGTACCGCAAACTTTTTCTTTCCCTCCCCTCCCACCTTACTAACACCTCCTCTAGGTCTGGGTGCGGCCTTCTTCTTCCTTCCTTTGGCCTTAGCCTTGGACCCGGAAGAAGATGTACCGCCAACAAACATAGCGGGTGTTTCCCTTGAATTCTTCAAGGTGCCCTCTGCACTCCTTAACATGTTCAGGAGTTCCGGAAGTTCAACTTCTTTTCTTTGAAGGTTGAAGTTCAGGATAAACTGGGCTTAGGTGTGAGGAAGGGACTGGAGAATAAGGTCTGTATAGAGCTCATTATCCAAAGTCGTCCCAAGGTCTGCGAGCTCTTCTATATAGCCGATCATCTTTAGGACATGTTCTCCTACCGATGACCCGACAGCCAACCTCGCTCGAAACAAGTTCTTTGAGGTCTCGTATCTTGCTATACGAGATTGTTCTCCATAAAGTTCCTTTGTATGGAGAAATATGCCATCAAGGTCCATATCCTCGTGCCTCCTCTGATGTTCATTGTTCATCGAGGCAAGCACGATGCACTTGGCTTTCGCGCAATCTAAATCCCAGGTTTTGCGGATTTCCTTATCCGCATTGCTGGATTTGGGACCAGGGACAGCAGGTGCCGTAGCGGTGAGGACGTACCCCAGTTTGTCATAGGTCAAAGCCATTTTGACATTCCGCAGCCAATCTTTATAGTTTGGCCCTGTCAGTATATTTTTCTCTAAAAGTAACTTAAGTCCAGTCATTTTCAGGGTCGCTGCAATTAGGAGAGAGAGAAGAAAACTCTTTAGCATGTTGCTCTTGCAAGTTTAGAGTGGTTTTTAGTTTATCTAAACTGGATGGCTCCCACTGTTTCTCGAATCCTTCCTCAAACCATAAAAGAAGAATTAGCCAGGACTATTCTCACCGTACAATACTTGCTTAACCGTTCAGCCAGGCTGGTGTCGATACTTCGAGGGAGGTTTTCCAACGCTTTCGCGAAGTTCCTTAATTAAATAACCTCTTTTCTCTGGGGGCGTAACCCCGCTGACACTTTTCTGGACACCTAATAGGTTTATAGCATTGATCGTTAAGTGACGAATATCCTGATAAGTAGCATATACTCACAGTAGGATCGGGATCCAAATATCATCGTCTGATAATGTTGTAGGAATGCTACCAACATTCATCAAACTCAAAATGGTATGCATCTCTTTGCAAATTTCAGTTTCTTTAGAAATTCCCGATATAAGTTTTTGCCCCATGCTCTTATGACCTTGGCGTTAGGTCAAAATGTCATAAGTCACATGTCAAGTTCTACCCATCATTATCTTGTTAATTTGAACCCATCCGTATATATCCTTGACGTTCGGCTAAAATGATAATACGACTGTCCCAAACTAACTCATCTATCTATGCAACAAATGAATATCCAGCAGCTACCAAACACTATGCCTTGGCGTTAGGTCAAAATACATAGCTTGAATACTACTGAATACCCAGATGAAATGACGGAGGGCTACGAATGGTTTTGGCGAAACCGTGAACGTAGTGAACTTGATATAACCGAAGGAACCTGATAGCTTTTAAAAGGAGTGGTTAAAGCTCCGCATTTGTTTTTAAAATTAACCGAGTGGTTTCTTTTAAATTGTTCCAACGATTAAAACTTTGGTTTATTTTTCTTTGCATTATAGATAATGCGTCCCATCATTAACCTATCATTGCAGAAAACAACGAAAATACAACGTCCTCTTATGCCATCCGCATTCGCCACGGGGTCCCGTCATCACCCGTTAGGTTACTTAACTAACGACAGAGCGGGGGCTGGGCTAGCGCGGGTGTAAAACATAAGTGACGTCTAAATAGCTATCATATATATAGATATTTTACATTCGTCTGACGCAATGATATACATTCCAGAACACAGATAAACTTTATTGGATTTGCAAGCAATCTGTATTTCTTTTGAGCCTGCAAGAAAAGACAGATTACACAGTTGTGATGAATAGCCGTTACCCCACCCTCGACCCCTACGGGTATGGCAAACTACCCACCCGGCAGTTTGTGTACCCCACCTTGGGTCAGTCCTAGGAGCAAAAACAGTAAAATGAAATAATACATCGGTGGCTACAACCGCAACCTGGATGTGCCCCGCAAAATAATATTACAACAAATTACATTTACAACAAATGAATTAAATAATAACCCATTTCAAAACCCCGGCTATACACCACAACAGTCCAATAACAGTTCATATGCACAAACAGATAAAACCATTACAGAAATGTGCAACCCCCTGCCAACCGACATACTAGCAGTTAGGGGAGGTTTACGAACACATTTATCAATCACAGATATAATCCAATATGCAAATACTGTACAATTTCGATCGATTAAACACCATTAATATTGCTCCAAAAACTGCTCTGTAAAACTGAAACCTGAGCATATATTAAATATTCCAGAAAACACTAAATATCACAGGGGACCCACACAAGAAAAACGAGTTCCTGACTCGTCAACTCGGCGGCGGAAGCACGGCGGATCGGTGGGATCCGCCGCGGTTCCGCGGCACTGTAGACGAATCAGGAACCCAAATTTCTTGGGTGTTCTTCTGTGTTCATTTCAAGCTTTCTGCACTCACCTGAAAAATTTTTGGACTTCATTTAAATTTCGACAGAAACTTGACAGTTTTAGGGTTTTACGGCTTCGTTTTTCCGTTCGAAATTCGTACAAATTTGCAATTAAGTTATTTATTGTTTAGCGAGGCTCTGATACCACTGTAAGTCGATGTAGTACACCCCAATACTTGTGGGGAGGCGGAATTTTCAAAAAATGAACTTGTTTAGTGAACGAACATCGACTAACCGCTTGAATCGAAGCTAAACTATAAATAACCAAACACAAAGTGTTTCTAACTATTGTGTTTAGGGATTATACCTTATGAAACCAGTCCTTCGTCTTTACGATCTCCTTGTTCTCCTCGGCCTTCTCTAGGTAGTAGACGATCCACCCGAGAGCAAAACTCCAAACTAAACCTCTAACTTGAGGTAACTAATCTTCTTGGATTGCTAATCAAAGAAGATAGAATGAAATAGAGTGATGGTTATGGATTGATTAGTCTTTCTAATCCTTTGATCTCAACACATGAGGTGTAAGGATTAGGGTTTGAAGATGAGAGCTTGAGGAGAGAGAATGTGTAGATAAATTATGAGATAAGATTGTGAGTATCATAACATATTATGAAGCATTCTCATTAAAGAATAAATGAATAAATGTGATGAATAAGCATGCTTCATAAATGTTAAGTGGTGATTCATTAGCATGAGTCATTAATCATTTATGGTGCAATAATGACAATGATGAATCACTCTCATGACTCACTAATCTTATCCAAAGTATATGCCACCTAAACCTCCTTAGTCACCATCTTCTAGAAGCTTCTCGCGCAATTACGAGAATGCCCCTCCGATCCGTGAAAACACGGAAAAACTTTAGACTGTAAAAATCCAATAACCGGATACCAGTAACTGGCTTAAACCAAAGCCGACTGGTAAAAACTGTCCGAAAGTCGTACGCGCGTAAACGCACGTATGCGTCCGAACCCTTGTCGTAAAACCATACGACCTCTATATCGTTTCGCCTGGAATAGGAAACTCTCTGTGTGGGACTCTAGAGACTCGACTACTACGCTGGCAGTGGGTTTAACCACAGACCGCAAGCGGCACTGGCTGTACGTAACGGTCCCCAGGTAGTTGTCGATAAGAAGGCCGATGAGGAAACCCATCCGAACTCCTACTGAGTCTGATGTGACAATCTCCATACAGTCCGGTCCGTTCGTCCAAGACTATCGCATATCCTGCCTAGGGGGCGGCAAGCGTCAGTCCCCTAATAGCGGTATAAGTCGTGTCGGAGGGAAGCCCATTACACCCTAAGAAACTACTGGAACCTACCAGCAAATCTCGCTTGCCCTGGCCAGGGACTTTGCGTAATGGCTCTCTGACACAGCGCGATATCTACTCCCAATACCGGGAGGGACGAATCCTGTTTAACCGCCACTGCCTCCAAGTGCTCGGGACTGCACCCAACTGCTACCTGTTTGCACGACTCCTTTGAGCCGTGGTAGGGTAGCAATCTAAGAACAGTGGGACACACTCGAGGCGAAGTAGCAGTGTCAAGTCTGCGGACTACGCTGTACTCATGTCACCTGGGAACTATTCACTGACGACTGGTATAAAACCAACCAACAGTTCCCTGTGAGTCCTGTCCGGTGTACCCGTAACCTAACGAGCACCTGTATACTATCTCCAGTACGACGTACTGACGGCTGTGGGATAGACCATCTCTCCAACTGGGATGAGAAGCCTACACACTAGTCTACTCCGGAATATCGATGCTCTATCTCGATAATCCAACGACCAGGGACCTGAATAAGGATGTGCTTGTAGACTACCCAGCCCCCACTAGTGTGACTGCCATCACAACGCTGGTAGTCAAGCAAGATCCTAATAGCTCTATCAATACGTACACTCACATATTAAGATAGAAAAACCAAGTAGCATACTACCATGTTTAGCAAGACTGTTATATACATGTGAATATCCCAAGCTTCCATTAAGTAATATACAAGCTAGTATGATACAGTAATGGCCTTCTAGGGCATAAACACTAACACATACATCATTCTATCATGGTTGTATATATAGAAGATGGTGGCAATATAAGACTCACACCTTATAATTATATATATGGATATATATTGTATTTGTTTTAAAACAAAAGAAAAGAAAAATATTAATACATGGTTATCTTCTACACTCTTCTTTGAACTAACCTTGTTCACCTACTTTTTAACCAAGAGTTAATCTTCCTTTTGTGTTTTAACTCAAGTGCAATAATATCCATATAATGTAACTATGGTTTGAGATGAAGAGTAGAAAATATATATACTTATATTTTCTATTTTTCATAACACATTATCATTCTCTTGTTTTTCCAAAAGCCATCATCTTCTTCCTCCTTGCTCTTTTGCTCTCTAGATTTCTTAAGTGAGCAAAACACTCATCAAGTTAGGATTTTGAAGTGAGAAAACTAACCACAACACCATTCTACACTAGTCTTGCCCACTTGTGAAGAGTGTTAGCTTCCATTTTCTTCTCTTGATCTTGCGAAGTTACAAGCTTGGACAAAGAGGACTCCGGATGGATCATCGTGGACCTAGAGGTTCTCAAGCGGACGTTTTCCAACCCTCAAGTAGCCGAGGAGTCTAGCGTAGGGAGCTACAAAGGTTGTACTCTCAAAACCCTAGCTTTATCTACTTGTGATGATGTGTATGTTTAAGAAACCCTAAAATTCTAGTGATGATTCTTTGCATGTTCACTTAGCACCTTAAAAATTTAATTTTGAGACATGTGATGCTTGCAAACCCTTCATGAGGTGCTAGGTAAACCTAACAAATTTCAACACTTGAAATTCACGATAACATTTTTCCCCTAACGTCCTATGACCTTGACGGAGGCCAACAAACCATAGGACACTACTCAATTTCAACACGTACATTTCTTGATTGAATTATACCCACCCGTACGACCCTTGACGGAGGCCAACAAAGTCGCACGACTACCCTAATCCAATCGCATCACATGCTTTCAAATAAGTGCTAATCAGCTACCGCACACTACGCCTTGACGGAGGCCAACAAACGCAGCACGAATACTAAATAGCACCTAAATGAAATGATGGAGGGCTACGACAGGTTTTTAAGAAAACCTTTTGTATAATGAACTTGATATCGTTGCAGAATCTAGTGATTTTGAAAAGGAGTGTTTTTGACGCTTTTACTAGTTTCGCTAAAGAGGTCACTCCCGGTGAAGGGACCTCGGCTCTTTCCTCATGGAATGAGGTGCTGGATATTCTACAAGGAATACCACTATGCAAAGCAAAAACTAAAAAAGCAATCAAAAAGAAAAATGTGTTGGTTGTAGCATCTGCTAGCTTCTGCTAAAGAGGTCACTCCCGGTGAAGGGATCTCGGCTCTTTCCTTATCGAATAAGGTGCCGGATATTCTACAAGGAATACCACTATGCAAAGCAAGAACAAGAGCTACCCTTTTTAAAAATTTGATTCCACAACATCTTTAGGTTTCTTTGTTTTTCATTAATCTCATTAATGAAGTCCCATCACGTATGCTTCCTAAGCATCACAGATAAAGAAACGAAAATACAACGTACACTTATGCCATCCGCATTTACCACTTTGTCCCGTTATGCACCTTTAGGTTACTTAACTAACAGCATAGCGGGGCGGGACTAGCGTGGATGCAAAACATAAGCAACGTCTATTATATATCATATATATAATAATAAAACATTAGTCTTAGGAAGTAATATGATCTCATCACAGAACATTGCAGTAGAAGTCAACATATGAAAAATTCGATATACTAGGATTTCTGTGTTTTAAATCAATCCAGTAAAAAACACGGATTCCACATTCGCACATCCCTAGGGTAGGGTTCCTATCGACGGCAGCAAGCTTTCGGGAGGCATCGTCCATGCCATTTTCAAAATTTTGCCGTTTCAAGGAACTCTAAACTAGAATCGTTAACTAGAATATTATACGGAAACTATTTACAACTAAGTGAACTAGAAATACATCCTTTGTAGATTGGTCCTTCACTTCATAAGCTCCTTGTAGTAGTCCCTTCGCTGCGTTAATGGAACTCCCGGACCCTTGCATGGCTTCACAAGGCGAATGGAACGTTCTTGCTTGAAGTTTTCGAGGCCGAAGATGATCTACGTCGAGGGAATACCAACTCAAGCTACTACTTCACTAATGAAGGATTAGTGAAGCAAACACCCAATACTAAAGTGCTAATCTAGTAGAGGATGATGAAATAGGAAGTGGGTTCACTTTAGAATTCTTTTTCTCACAATACTTTCTCACATTTTCAAACCCTAGAGAGCTTTTTCTTTTGGAGGAAGAAGATGAAGAAAGAAGATGAAGAAAGAAGAAGAGAATGAAAAATGATCAAGTGAGAGAGTGAACCATGGTGAGTGAGTATCATATACTAACTCATGTAGAGACATAACCATGGCTAATTAAAATGGTTAGGTTAACAAATATCTAAAGTAAAACAAAGTGAGTGGACTTTGTCAAAGCACCCACAAGCTTCTACAAGCTTCATGCTTTTAACAAATAATCCACTAATTTTGTAATTACTTTAAACATTAATAACCCACCATTATAAATAGAATGGTGTATGTCTCATACACCCATGTATGTTGTATCAACAACCATGATACAAAAACAAAACACAAATTAATATATATCACATATATATTAAGTGTGCACATGTGAGAAAATAAATGCCTAAGTGAACAAATGTTAGTTAATGTAGATTAGTATATCAATTATACAATTATACATTAAATTATTAAATCAACACTTGATTTAATAATCCGGTTATATCACATATAACCGACTAACACTAAATGTGTCAGTCTACGCTAGCGCCCCGGCAGTCTACAAACGCCAAATGCGGAACAAAAACTTTTTAACTGGCGCTATCGTATACTTTAACCCGGATCTGCCATTATTGCTAAACTAACAAACTGTAAAGAGTGTAGGAAAGTTATACCGAACGATCCGAGTCCTTCGTTCTTCAACCATCATCCCACGCTCCGTTGCGGCTGCTCCGATCTCGTCGATCTCCGATCTCCTCGTCGAGGTGGCACCACATGATCGGTTCTTTAAACGGGCTCCCGCCTCTGACTCGAGGCAACTCGATCGTCAAGTTTGCTAAAAGAGACGACCAAGAATGATGTAGAGAAAGAGTAGATGACTTTGTCTCACTTCGTCCAAATCCGTGGACGATCGGTTAATGAAGTTGCCGAGGGAATTGGGTGATGGAATGAAATGAGCTGTGGATTCCATACACCCCAAATCTATCATAATCTTTTTTCCAACCATGAAAAACTATCAAGTGAGAGAGAGTATGAGGAGAGAGAGGGCAAGCCATATATAGCAAGAGGGAGGTGACCGTAGGAGAGGGGGGTGACCTTAAGCAAGCTTCTCTCTTCAAAAGATCAAGAAGAAAATATCCTTAAGTAAACAAAAAGCTTTAATGATAAGCATGACTCATATTAACATAGTCATCACTTAATAAATGCACCATTAAAGCCAAGATGACTCATTAGCCACTTCATCACTTCTAGAAGCTTCTAGAATGATGACTCACTCATATCTGAAGAAAAGATAAATCCGTCTTTAACCGAATGTTAAAAGACGGCTGATAGAAAACTGGAAACTGGAAACTGGAAACTTCCAAAAGTGATCCTGAAACGACTTTCAGGATAACCCCGAAACTGTATAAATATACCCGCATTTGTATTACGACCGAATACAAATGCAACTGAGACAAAGATATTATACCTACTCAATATAATACTCGGATCCGGCTTAAACCAAAGCCGACCAGTATCATCTGTCCGAAAATCGACACGTGCGTAAACGCACGTGCATTTTCCGAACCCTGCCATAAAACCATACGGCCTCTACAACGTTTCGCCCGAACTTGGGAAACTTTCTGTGGGGGACTCTAATGACTCGTCAGCACCCTGGCAGTGGGTTTAACCACAAACCGTCAGCGGCACTAGCTATGCATAACGGCTGCCCATGGACTGACCTCAAGGGATGCCGATGAGCGCACTCATCCGGAAAACCCTACTGAGCCTAACAGTGACAATGTATATACAGTCCGGTCCGTTCGTCAATGAGTATCGCATATCCTGCCTAGGGGGCTAGCAACGTCAGACCCCTAATAGCAGTATAAGTCGTGTCGGAGTGAAGCCCAAATACACCCTGAGATACTACTGGAGTACCTATCAGTAAATCTCCTACCATGGCCATGGATTTGTGTAATGGCTCTCCTAGACACAGCACGACCTCGCCCCCAATACCGGGAGAGACGAATCCCCTGCCGATCCGCTCACGTGCCTCCATATGGCTCGGGACTGTACCCAAAAACTACCTGTTTGCACGACTCCTTTGAGCCGTGGTAGGGTAGAAATCAAAGCACAGTGGGAACTCACACGAGACAAATGACGACCTCAGGTCGATGAACTAACCTGTACACATGTCACCAGGGAACTGCTATCTGACGGTAGATATAATACTAACTAGCAGATTCCCGGCGAGTCCTGTCCGGTGTACTCATAACCCAATGAGCACCTGTATACATCTTAGGTGATCCAACTGACACCAGTGGCTTGTGAGACCGGCCACCGCCCCTCGTCGGGGTCTCGACTGTACACACTAGTCTACTCCGGAGTATCGATGCCCTGTTTCGAAACTCCCACGACTAGGGACCACAATTAAGGATATGCATATAAACTACCCAACTCTCACGTATATGATCGCCACCATACTGTTGGTAGTAAAGCAAGATCCTAAGGGCTCTATCAAAGTGTAACATGCAATCAGTCACCTGAACATGTACACGACTGATAAAGGCAAACCAGATAGCATACTATCATTTCGAGTAAGACTGTCCTACCGGGATAGGTCCTCCGCAATCATTGCAATCACGTACCTGCGATCCAATAATTGACTATGAGGGCACTATCTCCAACAATCTCCCACTTGCACTCAAGGCTAATATTGCGATGTCGACTACTCACAGCCCGTGTGAAACCGAACATCCAACTCCTCTACTAATCAGTTTCACAAAGCCCGTTTGTAAAACTATTGTGTTCGAGAAATAGCCTCGGTGAGTGGATCCGCCTAGAAGTTTCTTTCTGTATCTCTCTTAATCTCAAGTTCGCGGAGAAAGCCATCTCCCGAATTGAGTAGTACCTGTCTTAGAATATGTCTGGATATCTGATGGGACCTTAGTTCATAAATGAACTCCATATCCAAACTTCTTAGACTGTATGGATCACTGAACCTAATCAGTATCCGGCACCATGCCACCCACAGTATCCTCTGGAACCACCTGTCCATAATACTGTCCCTCGTCAGAGGGAAAACTAAAAAACTCTGACAATCACTCTGTCATCCATGTCACCTTTGAAGCTTGGAATGATAATCGTCTCCCGAAAGAGGCTGCCGTTATCAAATCCGTAGAACATGTACCAATGTTCTAAAACTGCTTCCTTATGTTTCTCCAGGATTGGATTAATACAAACTTATTGCATCTAGTGCAAAAACAACATTTGGTGCGGTACTTGACATCTCATGATTGACTCAATTGCCTAAGCAAGTGATCTGCCAATCATGCACATCCCTCTCCACTTTAGTCAGTAAGACACCTTTAGAGAGGGTGACTCCATCACTTGCAGGTACACCACCATGCTAGGAGTCAACTATTCAAAAACCATTAGAATATCTGTCAAAGTACCCACATTGGGAAACTACCCAAATCCAGATCTAAAACCATAGATCTAGAAACCAGAATGTCAAATATTATATCCATATCCTGTCTGGAGAAACAACTGTGTGACGACCACAGTACAACCGATCGTAGTATAGGAATTTTACTTCCTACTCTGTGTATGTCATCCAGATACCATGACATCACACCCTACTGCCTTCTTAACTGATCCATCCCCTATTCTGATTGAAGTCAAACCCATGACTGTCACATCAAAATTAGATGATCTATCTCCGCTATAACTGCTCTAGTCTATAAATAGACATAAGCTACTTGCCCACTATGCTTCCGATGCTCCCACTGACTATGACAACCCTCCTACCGGGTCTCATATCCTGGAACAACAGTAGTGTCAAGTCTTGGTAGATAATAACCTCCCTGTCACCGTCCTTGAGGCTACCGAAGTACCTCTCGGGCGTCTGAGGTTACCTACCAAACCTGCGGAGTGGCTATTGGAATGTCAAACCTGATTGAATATATAGGTCCTATTAAATTTTCCGTAATCGTTCGCGGTTCTGGAATCACTTCCAGTTCTACCATACTCCCACTACTGTTTTCTGAAAAAGATCCATTTTTACTAAAACTGTGGCGAGTCAAGAACAATATCACTATTGATCTTCCAAATGGTAGAATATCAACCCTCGTCATAGCCAGGGTCAACCCACAAACAGCCATTACAGAAACGTGCCCTGAGTTATCCAGAGTCTGGTTTTAATCATAAGCTGGACAACTCCCCATACCTTAATTTCTTTTAAGGTACGATCCATTCTATATCCAATACAGAAACTTTGGCACATATTTAATTGGAACCAAGATTCAATCCATGCATCTGTCTCCAGTGCATATCAACTTAATGGAAAGAGGCTAATCAGCATTACTCAACTTAGGAATCCATCCAATTATGAGTAACCTGAAAGAGAAACACGTTTCTCAAAACCATCACTATCATCTGAATACCAATCACAAGAATCTACATCTTCGATCTCTTTGAAGAATCCCGATACTTATGATACCTGGTTCTCTACTTTATTCTTATACCCACAACTTCTCAAAACTTAGACCTTGTATTTCTACGAAACACTCGTCTAAATACTAGAGAAGTTATAAGTAAACAGAACATAGTACGAGGACCTACCCCTTTGTCCTGAAGGACACTTGGACAACATACAATACTCTGTATAAGTCCGCTGAGTTGAACAACTCAAAACCTGTGCGTTGTAGGTGGAAAACTGTACCCTGGCGATTTCCTCAAATATCACCAATTACAACGAATTCCGATATAATGAGGATGATCACCTAATTCCCAATATCTTACTCCCAATCATCATCTGTAAAACCATACAGATATGAGAATGAAACCTGGTAAATACATACCCTTGGAGTAAGTGTTTAATCGGGAAAACAGTTTTTCTTTTAACAATGCACTGAAACATGAAAATGTTTCGTAGGGGTATCCTGGTATTCATAGCAATGCCTCTTCCATAATCTAATTCATGACTTCAACCGTATATTTTATTGTCGTCTCTCCAAATCCCTTTATTTGTCTTTAGTCGTTACCTTCTGTACACCATCGTTAGGCTAACTGGTTTTCTTCCTTCCCTACCGTTCGGCACCAGCCTATGGTTTGGAAGAAGACTATCCAGTAAGCATAATAGGTGTACCCTCCTAAACCAAGGAGTACTCGCATCTCGAGAGAAGGTGACGATAAAAGACAACTGAATAATACCTTATTCCTTTTTAAAGGTGAAATAGGAGTGGCGATGAAGTACGCGGTTTTGGTCGTGAATGATATCAGTCGCAATTTACTTTGCCCTCTTTCTAATCCCTTTATTTTGTCTTTACATATTACCTTCTGCACACCCTACTTAGGCTAATTGGTTTTCTTCATTCCCTACCTTTCGGCACCAGCCTATGGTTTGGAATAAGACTATCCAATAAGCGTAATAGGTGTACTCTCCTAAACCAAGGAGCTCTCGCAACCTGAGAGAAGGTGATAATAAAAGACAACTGAATAAACCAATTCTATTTCTCCTGAACCTGGATCCATCCTCGAAGAAATCCCTTCGAGTTCGTATATAACCATACGATGGCTCTATCCAATGGAAGTGGATATCCGTAGTAATACGGGTGTTCTGAGAAATTCAAAGGGTAAAAGAAGGAGTGGCAATGACTTATGCAACTCAGACAATCCAAAAGCCAGTATTTTAAGAAGGTTCGGTCAACCTGGTTACTGAGTCATAGTCTAGGGTCGGTCAAAGGCCGCTGCCAAAGAGAGAAAGAGAAAAGAAACACTCTGCGTGCACTCTATCCTAGATCAGAATGGTCATCACTTTATCTAATCCGGAAACCTCCCACTGTCCTGTCAAATTCTCCTCCAAACCTAAAGAAGAATCAATCGGGATCACCCGAAGAGTAAACCAACTCATCAGTGGGAATCAGGATCCAACTCTCATCGCATGATAACGTGGTGGAATGCATCCACGTTACTCATACTCCAGAAGGTATGCGCATACTCGGCAAGTTTCAGTTTCTTTAGAAACTCCTGATATAGTTTTTGCCCCATGCTCTTATGATCCTGACTAAGGGCCAGCAAATCATAAGTCACATGTCAAGTTCTGCCCGTCATTATCTTGTTAATTTGAACCCACCCGTACTCGCCCTTGACTAAAGGCCAACAAGGCTGTACGACTGTCCCAAACCAACTCATCTATCTATGCAACATGTGAACACCCCAGCAGCTACCAATCACTATGTCCTAGCTAAGGGCTAGACCAACATAGCTTGAATACTACTGACCATCCATATGAAATGACGGAGGGCTACGGCTGGTTTTTGGCGAAAAACCTTTAGCGTAGTGAACTTGATATCGCTGAAGGAACCTGATAGCTTTTTAAAATATAGTGGCGAAAACCTTTTGCTAAAGAGGTCACTCCCGGTAAAGGGATCTCGGCTCTTTCCTCGTGGAATGAGGTGCAGGATATTCCACTGAATACCGCTATGCAAAGCAACATGTAATCGACTATAGTGAAGTTATTACTCTGACGCAAACTTCTGTCCAAGGGGTCAGTCCCGGTGAAGGGATATCGGCCCTTGCCCCGTCGAATGAGGTGCAGGATATTCCACTGAATACCGCTATGCATAACAAAAGAAAACGTCTTTGCAATAACACTTTTTAAATTGTTCCAACAACTGAAAACAGGTTTGTTTTACTTTTGCATTGATCAGAATCAACGCAGTCCCATCATTCAATCACACCAGAAAAGAACGAAAATAAAATGTACGTATATGCCATCCGCATTCGTCGCTGGGTCCCGTCATCACTCGTTAGGTTACTTAACTAACGACAGAGCGGGGACTGGACTAGCGCGGGTGTAAAACATATACAACATCTAATAGTATATAAACCAATATACAATAATCGCTCCAGGCGTGATAATATGCAACATTACAGAAAAGTAATAAGCATCACAGAACAATACAGATATCTGGGATCCCCGGGTTTCACAGAGCCGCTGCTGAAACCCGACGTTCCCCTGTCGTGTGGATAGCCTGTGCAATGAAACCTAGACCCCTACGGGTGCGGCAAGTTACCCGCCAAAACCTGAAGCGAGGCAGTCCCCCACAGCATAGTGAATGGAACACCCGGCACTTCACGGAATCCGGTAAATTGAGCACCCCTCCTTGGGTCAACCTGTACCCCCTACGAGCGCGGCGAATAGTCTGCCAATTCTGAAGTGGGGCCCCTCTGCCTCTCAAAGCCATGAGATGCGGACCCGTTGCTTTCCCGAACCCGGCTATCCGTGCACTCCGTCTCGGGGCAAAACCTAGTACAGTAATGAAAAATAGTATAAAAGGTACATCGACCGCAACCTGGTCGTGCCCCAAAATAATATTATACAACAGGCAGTGACGGCTGTCCACAAGTTGGACGCTCGCCCCGCAATATCAAATGTACAAATAAACTCAAACTGTACTACCATTGCACACTGCTATCCACCACGACAAATCCGCAACATCACAGCACAACACAGAACATCAACGCGAATGTCACGTTCGCAAACCCGTCTAAAAGAACTATAGCAATTAAACGCGGTTTACCGATCAAATGACATTCCCGGTCGGAGATATAATGTAAGCACTGTGAATTAACGTGTTTAAATTTCGATCGACCAAAGACCAAATTTCAAAAAGTGGGCCCCACTGCTTACTGGTGAACAGTAACAAAACCTGGGCCAAAAAAATATATACCAAAAATCACAAAATCCAACACTGAACAAACTGACAAAATTTGGGAGCACGTGCTCCTCACATGGCCGCGGAAGCGCGGCCAAAACATGCGTTTGGCCGCCCTTCCGCGGCGGCTTGGAGGAGTCACGACCCCAAATTTCGTCGCGGTTCTTAGAATTCCCTGCACGGATTTTTAAGACATCCATAAATGAATTTTGAGACCGTTTAAAATTAACAGAACTGTCGGGCATGGATTTTGTGTTTTTCGATTTTCGGTCGGATCGATGTTTTAAACGCGTTAGCACAAGTTAGTATAGCAAAATGGTGAGGCTCTGATACCACTGTCAGTCTACGCTAGCGCCCCGGCAGTCTACAGACGCCAAATGCGGAACAAAAACTTTTTAACTGGCGCTATCGTATACTTTAACCCGGATCTGCCATTATTGCTAAACTAACAAACTGTAAAGAGTGTAGGAAAGTTATACCGAACGATCCGAGTCCTTCGTTCTTCAACCATCATCCCACGCTCCGTTGCGGCTGCTCCGATCTCGTCGATCTCCGATCTCCTCGTCGAGGTGGCACCACATGATCGGTTCTTTAAACGGGCTCCCGCCTCTGACTCGAGGCAACTCGATCGTCAAGTTTGCTAAAAGAGACTGTTAGTGTTTATGCCCTAGAAGGCCATTACTGTATCATACTAGCTTGTATATTACTTAATGGAAGCTTGGGATATTCACATGTATATAACAGTCTTGCTAAACATGGTAGTATGCTACTTGGTTTTTCTATCTTAATATGTGAGTATACGTATTGATAGAGCTCTTAGGATCTTGCTTGTCTACCAGCGTTGTGATGGCAGTCACACTAGTGGGGGCTGGGTAGTCTACAAGCACATCCTTATTCAGGTCCCTGGTCGTTGGATTATCGAGACAGAGCATCGATACTCCGGAGTAGACTAGTGTGTACGCTTCTCATCCCAGTTGGGGAGATGGTCTGTCCCACAGCCGTCAGTACGTCGTACTGGAGATAGTATACAGGTGCTCGTTAGGTTACGGGTACACCGGACAGGACTCACAGGGAACTGTTGGTTGGTTTGATACCAGTCGTCAGTGAACAGTTCCCAGGTGACATGAGTACAGCGTAGTCCGCAGACTTGACACTGCTACTTCGCCTCGAGTGTGTCCCACTGTTCTTAGATTGCTACCCTACCACGGCTCAAAGGAGTCGTGCAAACAGGTAGCAGTTGGGTGCAGTCCCGAGCACTTGGAGGCAGTGGCGGTTAGACAGGATTCGTCCCTCCCGGTATTGGGAGTAGATATCGTGCTGTGTCAGAGAGCCATTACGCAAAGTCCCTGGCCAGGGCAAGCGAGATTTGCTGGTAGGTTCCAGCAGTTTCTCAGGGTGTAATGGGCTTCACTCCGACACGACTTATACCGCTATTAGGGGACTGACGCTTGCCGCCCCCCTAGGCCCGATATGCGATAGTCATGGACGAACGGACCGGACTGTATGGAGATTGTCACATCAGACTCAGTAGGAGTTCGGATGGGTTTACTCATCGGCCTTCTTATCGACAACTACCTGGGGACCGTTACGTACAGCTAGTGCCGCTTGCGGTCTGTGGTTAAACCCACTGCCAGCGTAGTAGTCGAGTCTCTAGAGTCCCACACAGAGAGTTTCCTACTCCAGGCGAAACGATATAGAGGTTGCATGGTTTTGCGACAAAGGGTTCGGACGCATACGTGCGTTTACGCGCGTACGACTTTCGGACAGATTTTACCAGTCGGCTTTGGTTTAAGCCAGTTACTGGTATCCGGTTATTGGATTTTTACAGTCTAAAGTTTTTCCGTATTTTTTACGGATCGGAGGGGCGTTCTCGTAATTATTCGAGAAGCTTCTAGAAGATGTGACTAAGGAGGTTTGTTTTGGAAAGAGAGTGAGTCATAGTGGTGATTCATTCACTTCATTAATGCACATTTATTGCTTAATGACTCATGTTAATGAATCATCACAAGATATTTTGTGAAGCATGCTTATTCATTTCCTTTATTCATTATTTGATAAAAAGAATGCTTCATAATATTATGATACACTCTCTCTCTTCTCTCATTATCATATTATCATTCTCTCTCCTCAAGCTCTCATCTTCAAGATACTAATCCTTAATCCTCATGTGTTGAGATCAAAGGTTTAGTTAGACTAAACAATCCATAACCCACACTCTATATCATCCTCTCATCTTTGATTAGCAATCAAAGTTGATTAGTTACCTCAAGTTAGAGGTTTAGCTTGGAGTTTCGCTCTCGGGTGGATCGTCTACTACCTAGAGAAGGCCGAGGAGAACCAAGGAGGACATAAAGAAGAAGGACCGGTTCATTAGGTATAATCCCTAATCACTTATGTAAAGAAACTCATAAGAATACGGTTTTTAGGGTTTAGCTTCGATTCTTGCGGTTAGTCGATGTTTGTTGTTTAAACTTGATAAGTTTCTGTATATTCCGCCTCCCCATAAGTACTGGGGTGTACTACATCGACTTACAGTGGTATCAGAGCCTCGCTAAACACTAAATAACTTAATCGCAAATTTGTACGAATTTCGAACGAAAAAACGATCCCGGAAAACCCTAGTTCTGTTAAGTTTCTGTCGAAGTGAAAATGAAGTCCTAAAATTTTTCTGGAGTGTTCAGAGAGCTATAAATGGGTCCAGGAGAACACCCAAGAAATTCGAGCCCATGAATCGGCAACTCGGCCGCGGAAGCGCGGCGGATCGGTGGGATCTGCCGCGCATCCGCGGCGCTTTGACCGAGTCATGGACTCGTTTTTCTTGTGTGGGTCCCCTGTGACATTTGGGGTATTCTGGGATATTTAATTATTGCTCAGGTTACTGTTTAACAGAGCAGATTTTGGAGCAATTTTGAAGTTGTTTATTCGATCGAAAAATACAGTATTTGCGTATTGGATTATATCTGTGATTGTTTGATGTGTTCGTAAACCTCCCCCAACTGCTAGTATGTCGGTTGGCAGGGGGTTGCACATTTCTGAAATGGTTATAACTGTTTGTGCATATAAACTGTATTGGACTGTTGTGGTGTATAGCCGGGGTTAGCAATGGGTTATTGGATAATTCATTTGTTGTAAATGTAATTTGTTGTAATATTATTTTCGCGGGGCACTTCCAGGTTGCGGTTGTAGCCACCGTTGTATTATTTCATTTTACTGTTTTTGCTCCTAGGACTGACCCAAGGTGGGGTACACAAACTGCCGGGTGGGTAGTTTGCCGTACCCGTAGGGGTCGAGGGTGGGGTAAACGGCTATTCATCACAACTGTGTAATCTGTCTTTTCTTGCAGGCTCAAAAGAAATACAGATTGCTTGCAAATCCAATATTGTTTATCTGTGTTCTGGAATGAATATCATTGCGTCAGACGAATGTAAAATATCTATATTATGATAGCTATTTAGACGTCACTTATGTTTTACACCCGCGCTAGCCCAGCCCCCGCTCTGTCGTTAGTTAAGTAACCTAACGGGTGATGACGGGACCCCGTGGCGAATGCGGATGGCATAAGAGGACGTTATATTTTCGTTGTTTTCAGCAATGATAGGTTAATGATGGGACGCATTATCTGTAATGCAAAGTAAAATAAACCAAAGTTTAAATCGTTGGAACAATTTAAAAGAAACCACTCGGTTATTTTTAAAACAGATATTTTTAAATGCGGAGATTTAACCACTCCTTTTAAAAGCTATCAGGTTCCTTCGGTTATATCAAGTTCACTACGTTCACGGTTTCGCCAAAACCAGTCGTAGCCCTCCGTCATTTCATTTGGGTATTCAGTAGTATTCAAGCTATGCAGTTTTGGCCAACGTCATGGCATAGTGTTTGGTAGCTGCTGGATATTCATTTGTTTCATAGATAGATGAGTTGGTTTGGGACAGTCGTATTATCATTTGGCCAACGTCAGGGATATATACGGATGGGTTCAAATCAACAAGATAATGATGGGTAGAACTTGACATGTGACTTATGACATTTTGACCAACGCCAAGGTCATAAGAGCATGGGGTAAAAACTTATATCGGGAATTTCTAAAGAAACTGAAATTTGCAAAGAGATGCATACCATTTTGAGTTTGATGAATGTTGGTAGCATTCCTACAGCATTATCAGACGATGATATTTGGATCCCGATCCTACTGTGAGTATATGCTACTTATCAGGATATTCGTCGCTTAACGATCAATGCTATAAACCTAGTAGGTGTCCAGAAAAGTGTCAGCGGGGTTACGCCCCCAGAGAAAAGAGGTTCTTTAATTAAGGAACTTCGCGAAAGCGTTGGAAAACCTCCCTCGAAGTATCGACACCGGCCTGGCTGAACGGTTAAGCAAGTATTGTACGGTGAGAATAGTCTTGGCTAATTCTTCTTTTATGGTTTGAGGAAGGATTTGAGAAACAGTGGGAGCCATCCAGTTTAGATAAACTAAAAACCACTCTAAACTTGCAAGAGCATCATGCTAAAGAGTTTTCTTCTCTCTCTCCTAATTGCAGCGACCCTGAAAATGACTGGACTTAAGTTACTTTTAGAGAAAAATATACTGACGGGGCCAAACTATAAAGATTGGCTGCGGAATGTCAAGATGGCTTTGACCTATGACAAACTGGGGTACGTCCTCACCGCTACAGCACCTGCTGTCCTTGGTCCCAAATCCAGCAATACGGATAAGGAAATCCGCAAAACCTGGGATTTAGATTGCGCGAGAGCCAAGTGCATCGTGCTTGCCTCGATGAACAATGAACATCAGAGGAGGCACGAGGATATGTCCTTAGATGGCATATTTCTCCATACAAAGGAACTTTATGGAGAGCAATCTCGTATAGCAAGATACGAGACCTCTAAGAAATTATTTCGAGCGAGGTTGGCTGTCGGGTCATCCGTAGGTGAACATGTCCTACAGATGATTGGCTATATAGAAGAGCTCGCGGACCTTGGGACGACTTTGGATAATGAGCTCTATACAGACCTTGTTCTCCAGTCCCTTCCTCCCACCTACGCCCAGTTTATCCTCAACTTCAATCTTCAAGGAAAAGAAGTTGAACTTGCGGAACTCCTGAACATGTTAAGGAGTGCAGAGGGCACCTTGCAGAAGGCAAGGGAAACACCCGCTATGTTTGTTGGCGGTTCATCTTCTTCCGGGTCCAAGGCAAGGGCCAAAGGAAGGAAGAAGAAGGCCGCACCCAGACCTAGAGGAGGTGTTAGTAAGGTGGGAGGGAAGGGAAAGAAAAAGAAAGCAGCACCAGTAGTTGGCCTGGATGAGTGCTTCCATTGTCACAGGAAAGGGCACTGGAAGAAGGATTGCAAGGCGTGGAACGCCAAGAACCAGGAACCGAAGCAAGCTGTGGCTTCGACTTCAGGTGTGTTTGTAATTGAGAATTGTCTGTCAATCAACTCTACTTCCTGGGTATTGGATACCGGGTCAGGATCTCATATTTGCAATTCATTGCAGGCACTGAGAAACCGTAGAGTGCTGAAGGAAGGTGATATGATCCTCAGGGTTGCTAACGGAGCTAGCGTGGGAGCTGCGTCCGTCGGGGATTATCACCTAGGATTGACGAGTGGACACATTTTGGTTTTACATAACTGTTATTTTGTACCCAGCTTAACGTGTAATATCATATCAGTTTCCTTGTTATCAAATAAAGGTTATGATTTCACGTTTGTAAGAGATGTTGTCAACATCCACCTTAATCATGGTTTGATTGGGTCCGGTACTCTAAATAACGGCATATATGTGTTAAACCAACTCCAAATTTTCAATGTCCAGAACACACTAAAAAGAAAGTCTCCAGATTTAAATAAAGCTTTCTTATGGCATTGTAGACTGGGTCACATCAATGAGAGAAGGTTGACTAAGTTACATAGAGAAGGATATTTGGACACGTTCGAATATCAAACTTATGACACTTGTCAATCTTGTCTCAAAGGAAAGATGACAAAGACTCCATTTACTGGACAAGGAGTAAGAGCGAGCGAGCTCTTAGGACTCATACACAGTGATGTATGTGGTCCAATGTCTACACATGCAAGAGGTGGTTATTCCTACTTCATTACTTTTACAGATGATTTCTCTAGGTATGGATATGTTTTCTTAATGAAGCATAAATCAGAGGCCTTTGAGAAATTCCTGGAATTCAAGAATGAAGCGGAAAACCAAACAGGCAAAAGTATTAAGACACTAAGATCTGATCGAGGTGGAGAATACTTAAGTGCCGAGTTCCAAGGTTACCTAAAAGAGAAAGGAATTCTCTCTCAGCTTACTCCTCCATACACTCCACAGCATAATGGTGTATCGGAGAGACGGAATCGAACCCTATTGGATATGGTACGATCCATGATGAGTAATACTGAGTTACCGCGATCTTTCTGGGGATATGCGCTAGAATCAGCGGCATATATTTTGAACAGAGTTCCAACCAAAACTGTGCCTACCACACCATATCAGATGTGGAGTGGGAAGAAACCCTATCTTCAGTATGTAAGAATTTGGGGATGTCCAGCTTTTGTAAAAAAGCAGCATGTGGACAAGCTCGAGGCACGATCAGTACTGTGTAAGCTTGTAGGATATCCAAAGAACTCCAAGGGATATTGCTTCTATTACGCAGAGGAACAAAAGGTTTTTGTTTCTCGTAATGCCCATTTTTTAGAACAACAAGTTTTAGAAAAGGATACAAATGGGAGCGAAATAGAACTGGAAGAAATTCCAGAACCACAAGTTGTTACTGAAAGTTTGGTAGAACCAGAGGTTCAAGAAGAACAGAACATTCCCGCACCCCTCCGCAGAAGTAGTAGGCCGTCTCGTCCGCCTGAGAGATACTACGGTTTTCTCATAGATGGGGATAGAGAGGATTGCATCATAGATGATGATGAACCTACTGACTTCAGGCAGGCCATCCAGAGCGGCGACTCGGTACGATGGCTAGATGCAATGCGGACCGAAATGGAGTCCATGTACACCAACAAAGTATGGACTTTGGACTTTGCTCCAGATGGGGTAAAACCCATAGGATGCAAATGGATCTTCAAGAAAAAGATTGGTGTAGATGGACAGGTGGAAACCTATAAGGCTAGACTTGTAGCAAAGGGTTTTCGTCAAAGACCTGGTTTGGACTATGACGAAACTTTTTCTCCAGTGGCTATGCTCAAATCCATTCGGGTCCTTCTTGCTATTGCTGCCTTCCATGATTATGAAATCTGGCAGATGGACGTAAAGACGGCTTTTCTGAATGGAAATTTAGAAGAGAGCGTCTATATGGATCAGCCAGAGGGTTTCAATCAGAGTGGGAGCAGCGGGAAAGTATGCAAGCTGCTTAAGTCCATTTATGGACTAAAGCAGGCATCGCGGAGTTGGAACATCTGTTTTGATGAGACAGTCAAAGAATATGACTTTATCAAAAATCCAGATGAACCGTGCATATATAGTAAAGTTGTGGCCAGAAGTGTCGTATTCCTCGTCTTGTACGTGGATGACATTCTATTGATAGGAAATGACATTCCTATGCTACAATCTGTCAAAAGATTCTTGTCACACAGGTTCTCCATGAAAGACCTGGGTGATGCCTCTTACATTCTGGGGATCCGGATCTATCGTGATAGATCCAAGAGGATGTTGGGACTTTCGCAGTCCAGGTATATCGACACTGTACTGAAAAGATTCAGTATGGAAGATTCAAAGCGCGGTAATCTACCGGCTTGTCACGGAATCACCCTCTCCAAAGAGATGTCTCCCAAGACTGATTTGGAAAGGGAACGCATGTCTATTATACCCTACGCTTCTGCGGTAGGCTCTATAATGTATGCGATGTTGTGTACCAGACCAGATGTAGCTTACGCACTGAGCGTGGTAAGCCGGTATCAGTCAGACCCAGGGGAGAAACACTGGATAGCAGTAAAGAACATTCTCAAGTACCTAAGGAGGACTAAGGAGATGTTCTTGGTTTACGGCGGAAAAGACCTCAGGTTGGAGGCCTTTGCTGATTCCGGCTTCCAGAGTGATAAGGACGATTCCAAGTCCATGTCGGGTTATGTCTTTACCCTCAATGGAGGGGCGGTGTGCTGGAAGAGCTCCAAGCAGGACACCGTTGCTGACTCGACGATGGAAGCGGAGTATATAGCTGCTTGCGATGCCGCAAAAGAAGCAGTCTGGATGAAGAAGTTCCTAACAGAACTTCAGGTGGTTCCTACCATAGTTGATCCAATACCTCTGTATTGCGACAACAACGGAGCTATAGCTTTAGCGAAGGAACCAAGGTCCCATCAGAAGTCCAGACACATCTTGAGGCGGTATCACCTGATCAGGGAGATCATTGATCGTCAGGAGATCGAGGTTCGGAGAGTTGCTTCAGAAGAGAACATTGCTGATCCATTCACGAAGGCCCTTCCTCAGATTCAGTTCGAGAGGCTACTCGAGATCATTGGTCTGCGATATGCCAGTACATGGCCCTAGTGCAAGTGGGAGATTGTTAGTGTTTATGCCCTAGAAGGCCATTACTGTATCATACTAGCTTGTATATTACTTAATGGAAGCTTGGGATATTCACATGTATATAACAGTCTTGCTAAACATGGTAGTATGCTACTTGGTTTTTCTATCTTAATATGTGAGTATACGTATTGATAGAGCTCTTAGGATCTTGCTTGTCTACCAGCGTTGTGATGGCAGTCACACTAGTGGGGGCTGGGTAGTCTACAAGCACATCCTTATTCAGGTCCCTGGTCGTTGGATTATCGAGACAGAGCATCGATACTCCGGAGTAGACTAGTGTGTACGCTTCTCATCCCAGTTGGGGAGATGGTCTGTCCCACAGCCGTCAGTACGTCGTACTGGAGATAGTATACAGGTGCTCGTTAGGTTACGGGTACACCGGACAGGACTCACAGGGAACTGTTGGTTGGTTTGATACCAGTCGTCAGTGAACAGTTCCCAGGTGACATGAGTACAGCGTAGTCCGCAGACTTGACACTGCTACTTCGCCTCGAGTGTGTCCCACTGTTCTTAGATTGCTACCCTACCACGGCTCAAAGGAGTCGTGCAAACAGGTAGCAGTTGGGTGCAGTCCCGAGCACTTGGAGGCAGTGGCGGTTAGACAGGATTCGTCCCTCCCGGTATTGGGAGTAGATATCGTGCTGTGTCAGAGAGCCATTACGCAAAGTCCCTGGCCAGGGCAAGCGAGATTTGCTGGTAGGTTCCAGCAGTTTCTCAGGGTGTAATGGGCTTCACTCCGACACGACTTATACCGCTATTAGGGGACTGACGCTTGCCGCCCCCCTAGGCCCGATATGCGATAGTCATGGACGAACGGACCGGACTGTATGGAGATTGTCACATCAGACTCAGTAGGAGTTCGGATGGGTTTACTCATCGGCCTTCTTATCGACAACTACCTGGGGACCGTTACGTACAGCTAGTGCCGCTTGCGGTCTGTGGTTAAACCCACTGCCAGCGTAGTAGTCGAGTCTCTAGAGTCCCACACAGAGAGTTTCCTACTCCAGGCGAAACGATATAGAGGTTGCATGGTTTTGCGACAAAGGGTTCGGACGCATACGTGCGTTTACGCGCGTACGACTTTCGGACAGATTTTACCAGTCGGCTTTGGTTTAAGCCAGTTACTGGTATCCGGTTATTGGATTTTTACAGTCTAAAGTTTTTCCGTATTTTTTACGGATCGGAGGGGCGTTCTCGTAATTATTCGAGAAGCTTCTAGAAGATGTGACTAAGGAGGTTTGTTTTGGAAAGAGAGTGAGTCATAGTGGTGATTCATTCACTTCATTAATGCACATTTATTGCTTAATGACTCATGTTAATGAATCATCACAAGATATTTTGTGAAGCATGCTTATTCATTTCCTTTATTCATTATTTGATAAAAAGAATGCTTCATAATATTATGATACACTCTCTCTCTTCTCTCATTATCATATTATCATTCTCTCTCCTCAAGCTCTCATCTTCAAGATACTAATCCTTAATCCTCATGTGTTGAGATCAAAGGTTTAGTTAGACTAAACAATCCATAACCCACACTCTATATCATCCTCTCATCTTTGATTAGCAATCAAAGTTGATTAGTTACCTCAAGTTAGAGGTTTAGCTTGGAGTTTCGCTCTCGGGTGGATCGTCTACTACCTAGAGAAGGCCGAGGAGAACCAAGGAGGACATAAAGAAGAAGGACCGGTTCATTAGGTATAATCCCTAATCACTTATGTAAAGAAACTCATAAGAATACGGTTTTTAGGGTTTAGCTTCGATTCTTGCGGTTAGTCGATGTTTGTTGTTTAAACTTGATAAGTTTTTGTATATTCCGCCTCCCCATAAGTACTGGGGTGTACTACATCGACTTACAGAGACGACCAAGAATGATGTAGAGAATGAGTAGATGACTTTGTCTCACTTCGTCCAAATCCGTGGACGATCGGTTAATGAAGTTGCCGAGGGAATTGGGTGATGGAATGAAATGAGCTGTGGATTCCATACACCCCAAATCTATCATAATCTTTTTTCCAACCATGAAAAACTATCAAGTGAGAGAGAGTATGAGGAGAGAGAGAGGGCAAGCCATATATAGCAAGAGGGAGGTGACCGTAGGAGAGGGGGGTGACCTTAAGCAAGCTTCTTTCTTCAAAAGATCAAGAAGAAAATATCCTTAAGTAAACAAAAAGCTTTAATGATAAGCATGACTCATATTAACATAGTCATCACTTAATAAATGCACCATTAAAGCCAAGATGACTCATTAGCCACTTCATCACTTCTAGAAGCTTCTAGAATGATGACTCACTCATATCTGAAGAAAAGATAAATCCGTCTTTAACCGAATGTTAAAAGACGGCTGATAGAAAACTGGAAACTGGCAACTTCCAAAAGTGATCCTGAAACGACTTTCAGGATAACCCCGAAACTGTATAAATATACCCGCATTTGTATTACGACCGAATACAAATGCAACTGAGACAAAGATATTATACCTACTCAATATAATACTCGGATCCGGCTTAAACCAAAGCCGACCAGTATCATCTGTCCGAAAATCGACACGTGCGTAAACGCACGTGCATTTTCCGAACCCTGCCATAAAACCATACGGCCTCTACAACGTTTCGCCCGAACTTGGGAAACTGTCTGTGGGGGACTCTAATGACTCGTCAGCACCCTGGCAGTGGGTTTAACCACAAACCGTCAGCGGCACTAGCTATGCATAACGGCTGCCCATGGACTGACCTCAAGGGATGCCGATGAGCGCACTCATCCGGAAAACCCTACTGAGCCTAACAGTGACAATGTATATACAGTCCGGTCCGTTCGTCAATGAGTATCGCATATCCTGCCTAGGGGGCTAGCAACGTCAGACCCCTAATAGCAGTATAAGTCGTGTCGGAGTGAAGCCCAAATACACCCTGAGATACTACTGGAGTACCTACCAGTAAATCTCCTACCATGGCCATGGATTTGTGTAATGGCTCTCCTAGACACAGCACGACCTCGTCCCCAATACCGGGAGAGACGAATCCCCTGCCGATCCGCTCACGTGCCTCCATATGGCTCGGGACTGTACCCAAAAACTACCTGTTTGCACGACTCCTTTGAGCCGTGGTAGGGTAGAAATCAAAGCACAGTGGGAACTCACACGAGACAAATGACGACCTCAGGTCGATGAACTAACCTGTACACATGTCACCAGGGAACTGCTATCTGACGGTAGATATAATACTAACTAGCAGATTCCCGGCGAGTCCTGTCCGGTGTACTCATAACCCAATGAGCACCTGTATACATCTTAGGTGATCCAACTGACACCAGTGGCTTGTGAGACCGGCCACCGCCCCTCGTCGGGGTCTCGACTGTACACACTAGTCTACTCCGGAGTATCGATGCCCTGTCTCGAAACTCCCACGACTAGGGACCACAATTAAGGATATGCATATAAACTACCCAACTCTCACGTATATGATCGCCACCATACTGTTGGTAGTAAAGCAAGATCCTAAGGGCTCTATCAAAGTGTAACATGCAATCAGTCACCTGAACATGTACACGACTGATAAAGGCAAACCAGATAGCATACTATCATTTCGAGTAAGACTGTCCTACCGGGATAGGTCCTCCGCAATCATTGCAATCACGTACCTGCGATCCAATAATTGACTATGAGGGCACTATCTCCAACAATCTCCCACTTGCACTCAAGGCTAATATTGCGATGTCGACTACTCACAGCCCGTGTGAAACCGAACATCCAACTCCTCTACTAATCAGTTTCACAAAGCCCGTTTGTAAAACTATTGTGTTCGAGAAATAGCCTCGGTGAGTGGATCCGCCTAGAAGTTTCTTTCTGTATCTCTCTTAATCTCAAGTTCGCGGAGAAAGCCATCTCCCGAATTGAGTAGTACCTGTCTTAGAATATGTCTGGATATCTGATGGGACCTTAGTTCATAAATGAACTCCATATCCAAACTTCTTAGACTGTATGGATCACTGAACCTAATCAGTATCCGGCACCATGCCACCCACAGTATCCTCTGGAACCACCTGTCCATAATACTGTCCCTCGTCAGAGGGAAAACTAAAAAACTCTGACAATCACTCTGTCATCCATGTCACCTTTGAAGCTTGGAATGATAATCGTCTCCCGAAAGAGGCTGCCGTTATCAAATCCGTAGAACATGTACCAATGTTCTAAAACTGCTTCCTTATGTTTCTCCAGGATTGGATTAATACAAACTTATTGCATCTAGTGCAAAAACAACATTTGGTGCGGTACTTGACATCTCATGATTGACTCAATTGCCTAAGCAAGTGATCTGCCAATCATGCACATCCCTCTCCACTTTAGTCAGTAAGACACCTTTAGAGAGGGTGACTCCATCACTTGCAGGTACACCACCATGCTAGGAGTCAACTATTCAAAAACCATTAGAATATCTGTCAAAGTACCCACATTGGGAAACTACCCAAATCCAGATCTAAAACCATAGATCTAGAAACCAGAATGTCAAATATTATATCCATATCCTGTCTGGAGAAACAACTGTGTGACGACCACAGTACAACCGATCGTAGTATAGGAATTTTACTTCCTACTCTGTGTATGTCATCCAGATACCATGACATCACACCCTACTGCCTTCTTAACTGATCCATCCCCTATTCTGATTGAAGTCAAACCCATGACTGTCACATCAAAATTAGATGATCTATCTCCGCTATAACTGCTCTAGTCTATAAATAGACATAAGCTACTTGCCCACTATGCTTCCGATGCTCCCACTGACTATGACAACCCTCCTACCGGGTCTCATATCCTGGAACAACAGTAGTGTCAAGTCTTGGTAGATAATAACCTCCCTGTCACCGTCCTTGAGGCTACCGAAGTACCTCTCGGGCGTCTGAGGTTACCTACCAAACCTGCGGAGTGGCTATTGGAATGTCAAACCTGATTGAATATATAGGTCCTATTAAATTTTCCGTAATCGTTCGCGGTTCTGGAATCACTTCCAGTTCTACCATACTCCCACTACTGTTTTCTGAAAAAGATCCATTTTTACTAAAACTGTGGCGAGTCAAGAACAATATCACTATTGATCTTCCAAATGGTAGAATATCAACCCTCGTCATAGCCAGGGTCAACCCACAAACAGCCATTACAGAAACGTGCCCTGAGTTATCCAGAGTCTGGTTTTAATCATAAGCTGGACAACTCCCCATACCTTAATTTCTTTTAAGGTACGATCCATTCTATATCCAATACAGAAACTTTGGCACATATTTAATTGGAACCAAGATTCAATCCATGCATCTGTCTCCAGTGCATATCAACTTAATGGAAAGAGGCTAATCAGCATTACTCAACTTAGGAATCCATCCAATTATGAGTAACCTGAAAGAGAAACACGTTTCTCAAAACCATCACTATCATCTGAATACCAATCACAAGAATCTACATCTTCGATCTCTTTGAAGAATCCCGATACTTATGATACCTGGTTCTCTACTTTATTCTTATACCCACAACTTCTCAAAACTTAGACCTTGTATTTCTACGAAACACTCGTCTAAATACTAGAGAAGTTATAAGTAAACAGAACATAGTACGAGGACCTACCCCTTTGTCCTGAAGGACACTTGGACAACATACAATACTCTGTATAAGTCCGCTGAGTTGAACAACTCAAAACCTGTGCGTTGTAGGTGGAAAACTGTACCCTGGCGATTTCCTCAAATATCACCAATTACAACGAATTCCGATATAATGAGGATGATCACCTAATTCCCAATATCTTACTCCCAATCATCATCTGTAAAACCATACAGATATGAGAATGAAACCTGGTAAATACATACCCTTGGAGTAAGTGTTTAATCGGGAAAACAGTTTTTCTTTTAACAATGCACTGAAACATGAAAATGTTTCGTAGGGGTATCCTGGTATTCATAGCAATGCCTCTTCCATAATCTAATTCATGACTTCAACCGTATATTTTATTGTCGTCTCTCCAAATCCCTTTATTTGTCTTTAGTCGTTACCTTCTGTACACCATCGTTAGGCTAACTGGTTTTCTTCCTTCCCTACCGTTCGGCACCAGCCTATGGTTTGGAAGAAGACTATCCAGTAAGCATAATAGGTGTACCCTCCTAAACCAAGGAGTACTCGCATCTCGAGAGAAGGTGACGATAAAAGACAACTGAATAATACCTTATTCCTTTTTAAAGGTGAAATAGGAGTGGCGATGAAGTACGCGGTTTTGGTCGTGAATGATATCAGTCGCAATTTACTTTGCCCTCTTTCTAATCCCTTTATTTTGTCTTTACATATTACCTTCTGCACACCCTACTTAGGCTAATTGGTTTTCTTCATTCCCTACCTTTCGGCACCAGCCTATGGTTTGGAATAAGACTATCCAATAAGCGTAATAGGTGTACTCTCCTAAACCAAGGAGCTCTCGCAACCTGAGAGAAGGTGATAATAAAAGACAACTGAATAAACCAATTCTATTTCTCCTGAACCTGGATCCATCCTCGAAGAAATCCCTTCGAGTTCGTATATAACCATACGATGGCTCTATCCAATGGAAGTGGATATCCGTAGTAATACGGGTGTTCTGAGAAATTCAAAGGGTAAAAGAAGGAGTGGCAATGACTTATGCAACTCAGACAATCCAAAAGCCAGTATTTTAAGAAGGTTCGGTCAACCTGGTTACTGAGTCATAGTCTAGGGTCGGTCAAAGGCCGCTGCCAAAGAGAGAGAGAGAGAAAAGAAACACTCTGCGTGCACTCTATCCTAGATCAGAATGGTCATCACTTTATCTAATCCGGAAACCTCCCACTGTCCTGTCAAATTCTCCTCCAAACCTAAAGAAGAATCAATCGGGATCACCCGAAGAGTAAACCAACTCATCAGTGGGAATCAGGATCCAACTCTCATCGCATGATAACGTGGTGGAATGCATCCACGTTACTCATACTCCAGAAGGTATGCGCATACTCGGCAAGTTTCAGTTTCTTTAGAAACTCCTGATATAGTTTTTGCCCCATGCTCTTATGATCCTGACTAAGGGCCAGCAAATCATAAGTCACATGTCAAGTTCTGCCCGTCATTATCTTGTTAATTTGAACCCACCCGTACTCGCCCTTGACTAAGGGCCAACAAGGCTGTACGACTGTCCCAAACCAACTCATCTATCTATGCAACATGTGAACACCCCAGCAGCTACCAATCACTATGTCCTAACTAAGGGCTAGACCAACATAGCTTGAATACTACTGACCATCCATATGAAATGACGGAGGGCTACGACTGGTTTTTGGCGAAAAACCTTTAGCGTAGTGAACTTGATATCGCTGAAGGAACCTGATAGCTTTTTAAAATATAGTGGCGAAAACCTTTTGCTAAAGAGGTCACTCCCGGTAAAGGGATCTCGGCTCTTTCCTCGTGGAATGAGGTGCAGGATATTCCACTGAATACCGCTATGCAAAGCAACATGTAATCGATTATAGTGAAGTTATTACTCTGACGCAAACTTCTGTCCAAGGGGTCAGTCCCGGTGAAGGGATATCGGCCCTTGCCCCGTCGAATGAGGTGCAGGATATTCCACTGAATACCGCTATGCATAACAAAAGAAAACGTCTTTGCAATAACACTTTTTAAATTGTTCCAACAACTGAAAACATGTTTGTTTTACTTTTGCATTGATCAGAATCAACGCAGTCCCATCATTCAATCACACCAGAAAAGAACGAAAATAAAATGTACGTATATGCCATCCGCATTCGTCGCTGGGTCCCGTCATCACTCGTTAGGTTACTTAACTAACGACAGCGGGGACTGGACTAGCGCGGGTGTAAAACATATACAACATCTAATAGTATATAAACCAATATACAATAATCGCTCCAGGCGTGATAATATGCAACATTACAGAAAAGTAATAAGCATCACAGAACAATACAGATATCTGGGATCCCCGGGTTTCACAGAGCCGCTGCTGAAACCCGACGTTCCCCTGTCGTGTGGATAGCCTGTGCAATGAAACCTAGACCCCTACGGGTGCGGCAAGTTACCCGCCAAAACCTGAAGCGAGGCAGTCCCCCACAGCATAGTGAATGGAACACCCGGCACTTCACGGAATCCGGTAAATTGAGCACCCCTCCTTGGGTCAACCTCTACCCCCTACGAGCGCGGCAAATAGTCTGCCAATTCTGAAGTGGGGCCCCTCTGCCTCTCAAAGCCATGAGATGCGGACCCGTTGCTTTCCCGAACCCGGCTATCCGTGCACTCCGTCTCGGGGCAAAACCTAGTACAGTAATGAAAAATAGTATAAAAGGTACATCGACCGCAACCTGGTCGTGCCCCAAAATAATATTATACAACAGGCAGTGACGGCTGTCCACAAGTTGGACGCTCGCCCCGCAATATCAAATGTACAAATAAACTCAAACTGTACTACCATTGCACACTGCTATCCACCACGACAAATCCGCAACATCACAGCACAACACAGAACATCAACGCGAATGTCACGTTCGCAAACCCGTCTAAAAGAACTATAGCAATTAAACGCGGTTTACCGATCAAATGACATTCCCGGTCGGAGATATAATGTAAGCACTGTGAATTAACGTGTTTAAATTTCGATCGACCAAAGACCAAATTTCAAAAAGTGGGCCCCACTGCTTACTGGTGAACAGTAACAAAACCTGGGCCAAAAAAATATATACCAAAAATCACAAAATCCAACACTGAACAAACTGACAAAATTTGGGAGCACGTGCTCCTCACATGGCCGCGGAAGCGCGGCCAAAACATGCGTTTGGCCGCCCTTCCGCGGCGGCTTGGAGGAGTCACGACCCCAAATTTCGTCGCGGTTCTTAGAATTCCCTGCACGGATTTTTAAGACATCCATAAATGAATTTTGAGACCGTTTAAAATTAACAGAACTGTCGGGCATGGATTTTGTGTTTTTCGATTTTCGGTCGGATCGATGTTTTAAACGCGTTAGCACAAGTTAGTATAGCAAAATGGTGAGGCTCTGATACCACTGTCAGTCTACGCTAGCGCCCCGGCAGTCTACAGACGCCAAATGCGGAACAAAAACTTTTTAACTGGCGCTATCGTATACTTTAACCCGGATCTGCCATTATTGCTAAACTAACAAACTGTAAAGAGTGTAGGAAAGTTATACCGAACGATCCGAGTCCTTCGTTCTTCAACCATCATCCCACGCTCCGTTGCGGCTGCTCCGATCTCGTCGATCTCCGATCTCCTCGTCGAGGTGGCACCACATGATCGGTTCTTTAAACGGGCTCCCGCCTCTGACTCGAGGCAACTCGATCGTCAAGTTTGCTAAAAGAGACGACCAAGAATGATGTAGAGAATGAGTAGATGACTTTGTCTCACTTCGTCCAAATCCGTGGACGATCGGTTAATGAAGTTGCCGAGGGAATTGGGTGATGGAATGAAATGAGCTGTGGATTCCATACACCCCAAATCTATCATAATCTTTTTTCCAACCATGAAAAACTATCAAGTGAGAGAGAGTATGAGGAGAGAGAGAGGGCAAGCCATATATAGCAAGAGGGAGGTGACCGTAGGAGAGGGGGGTGACCTTAAGCAAGCTTCTCTCTTCAAAAGATCAAGAAGAAAATATCCTTAAGTAAACAAAAAGCTTTAATGATAAGCATGACTCATATTAACATAGTCATCACTTAATAAATGCACCATTAAAGCCAAGATGACTCATTAGCCACTTCATCACTTCTAGAAGCTTCTAGAATGATGACTCACTCATATCTGAAGAAAAGATAAATCCGTCTTTAACCGAATGTTAAAAGACGGCTGATAGAAAACTGGAAACTGGCAACTTCCAAAAGTGATCCTGAAACGACTTTCAGGATAACCCCGAAACTGTATAAATATACCCGCATTTGTATTACGACCGAATACAAATGCAACTGAGACAAAGATATTATACCTACTCAATATAATACTCGGATCCGGCTTAAACCAAAGCCGACCAGTATCATCTGTCCGAAAATCGACACGTGCGTAAACGCACGTGCATTTTCCGAACCCTGCCATAAAACCATACGGCCTCTACAACGTTTCGCCCGAACTTGGGAAACTGTCTGTGGGGGACTCTAATGACTCGTCAGCACCCTGGCAGTGGGTTTAACCACAAACCGTCAGCGGCACTAGCTATGCATAACGGCTGCCCATGGACTGACCTCAAGGGATGCCGATGAGCGCACTCATCCGGAAAACCCTACTGAGCCTAACAGTGACAATGTATATACAGTCCGGTCCGTTCGTCAATGAGTATCGCATATCCTGCCTAGGGGGCTAGCAACGTCAGACCCCTAATAGCAGTATAAGTCGTGTCGGAGTGAAGCCCAAATACACCCTGAGATACTACTGGAGTACCTACCAGTAAATCTCCTACCATGGCCATGGATTTGTGTAATGGCTCTCCTAGACACAGCACGACCTCGCCCCCAATACCGGGAGAGACGAATCCCCTGCCGATCCGCTCACGTGCCTCCATATGGCTCGGGACTGTACCCAAAAACTACCTGTTTGCACGACTCCTTTGAGCCGTGGTAGGGTAGAAATCAAAGCACAGTGGGAACTCACACGAGACAAATGACGACCTCAGGTCGATGAACTAACCTGTACACATGTCACCAGGGAACTGCTATCTGACGGTAGATATAATACTAACTAGCAGATTCCCGGCGAGTCCTGTCCGGTGTACTCATAACCCAATGAGCACCTGTATACATCTTAGGTGATCCAACTGACACCAGTGGCTTGTGAGACCGGCCACCGCCCCTCGTCGGGGTCTCGACTGTACACACTAGTCTACTCCGGAGTATCGATGCCCTGTCTCGAAACTCCCACGACTAGGGACCACAATTAAGGATATGCATATAAACTACCCAACTCTCACGTATATGATCGCCACCATACTGTTGGTAGTAAAGCAAGATCCTAAGGGCTCTATCAAAGTGTAACATGCAATCAGTCACCTGAACATGTACACGACTGATAAAGGCAAACCAGATAGCATACTATCATTTCGAGTAAGACTGTCCTACCGGGATAGGTCCTCCGCAATCATTGCAATCACGTACCTGCGATCCAATAATTGACTATGAGGGCACTATCTCCAACAAAATGTACCATCTTATCGAATCAACACTTGATTCGATAACCCGGCAATATCATATATAACCGACCGATACAAAAGTCACGAGAATAGAATACGTTATAACATACATGCATTATTCTCGGTCCCGCACATATCACATATGTGCTCCTATTTCATTTTGCCTGATCCAGTAAAACCTCTATGTAGGACTCTAAAGACTCGTCAATACGCCGGCAGTAGGTGATGATCACATTAAGCACCCATAAGCCGTCAGCAGTACTAGCTGGACGCAACGGCTACCCGGGTATTGAGCGATCAGAAGATCAACAAGCAAGCCCGCTCCATCTCCTGTAAAAGCCTTACGGTAACACTTGCCGTACAGTCCGGTCTCCTCATCTGATATGTCGCATATCAAGTCTAGGGGTGGTAAACGTCACACCCCAATAACCGTTAAGTCATGCCGATGTGAGGCTCATAACTGGTCGAGAAACTACTGGTAACACTTACCAGTAAATCTCTAAATCATCCCTGGCCAGGGACTTCCCTGTTATGGCCAATCGAGCACAGCGCAACATCAACTCCCAATACCGGGAGAGACGAAACCCCTCCTATCGCTCATTGCCTCCATGTGACTCAGGAATGTACCCAAAAACCACCGTTTTGCATGCCCTCTTGGACGTGGTAAGGTGGAAATCAAAGCACAGTGGGAATCACACAAGACTCTATGACGATCTCGGGTCTACAGACTAACCTGTACAAGTGTCACCAGAGAACTGCCATCTGACGTGAGGTATAATACCATCTGGGAGTTCTCGGCGAGTTCGTCCAGTGTACCCAGTCTCCACCGAGCACCCGTATAGCATCTCTGATGTCAAACACCAAGGGATATGGGATCATCCATCGCCCATCTCATGGGTCGAGAAGCGTACACGCTAGTCTACTCTGGTATATCGATGCACCGTCTCGATACACCTACGACTAGGGACATTAATGGATGAACTTATGGACTACCATGGCCCCACTAATATGATCCGCATCATAGTCCTGGTAGTCAAGTACACATCTTAAGGGCTTTACCAACATGTAACTATAAGACAGTATCAAGGGACAAGTATATATGTTAAGATAAAGAGCAACCAGATAGCATACTATCATGTCGAGCAAGAAAGTCCTCTTTATATATGTCTAAGCATCCAATATAATATACATTATATGTACAATACTGGCCTCTAGGGCATACATAAAACTAACAATCTCCAACTTGCACTCGGGCCAGCTGCTGTAGTATCTCATACTGAGCATCCCGAAGAGTCTCTCGAACTGTATCTGGGGAATGGCCTTCGTGAGTGGATCCGCTGTGTTGTTCTTCGTGTCAACCCTCCTGACTTCGATCTTCCGGCGATCAACTATCTCCCGGATCAGGTGATACCACCTTAGAATATGCCTGGATCGCTGATGGGACCTGGGTTCCTTGGCCAAAGCCACCGCTCCTTTGTTATCACAATACAAAGGTATTGGATCCTTAATGGATGGAACCACTCCAAGTTCTATTATGAACTTCTTGATCCCGACAGCCTCTTTGACAACATCGTTGGCAGCGATGTATTCAGCCTCCATCATTGAGTCTGCCACGGTTTCCTGCTTGGAACTCTTCCAGCATACCGTCCCTCCATTGAGGGTAAAGACAAATCCAGAGTGCGACTTAGAGTCGTCCTTATCACTCTGGAAGCTCGAATCGGTAAAGGCCTCCACTTGGAGTTCTCCATTACCATACACCAAGAGCATATCTTTAGTCCTTCGTAAGTACTTGAGAATTCTCTTCACAGCTGTCCAGTGACTCTCTCTAGGATCTTCTTGATACCTACTCACTACACTTAGTGAGTATTCTACATCGGGTTTGGTACATAGCATCGCGTACATGATAGAGCCTACAGCCGAAGCATAGGGTTCCCTTGCATGCGAGCTCTTTCCAAATCAGTCTTGGGAGACATCTCTTTGGAGAGAGTGAGCCCAGAGATCGTGGGTAAAAACCCACGCTTGGATTCTTCCATACTAAACCGCTTTAGTATGGTGTTAATGTACCTGGATTGGGACAATCCTAGTATCCGTTTAGATCTATCTCTATAGATCTTAATCCCCAAGATGTAGGAAGCATCCCCAAGATCTTTCATTAAGAATCTTTGTGATAAGAAGAGCTTGACCGATTGCAGCATAGGAATGTCATTTCCTATCAAGAGTATGTCGTCCACGTACAATACGAGGAAGACAACCTTACTCTCTGCCACCTTCTTGTATATACAAGGTTCATTGATCGCACGCTTTTGGCGTGTCGAGTTTTAAAGTTCTAAAGTTTAACCACGATCAAGACGGTGTCGCTTTGCAACTAGCCGCGATGAGCACGGGTCGATCCACAGGGAGACAGAGCATTTATAGTTCTTGTAGTAACGAGTTAATGCGCGTGGGCGGAAAGTTCTTTATCTACCCTATGTGTTATATGCACAAGTAAAGCTTGTTAGGAATCGATAGGATAGTGTAAGTTAATGGATTCCATATTCAAGTCCTTTGAGCCGAACTTAACCAATGATGCAAGAGCAATCGGCAATAACGTGGATTAAGGTATTTAAGCACAGTATTCATGGAATCCGGCTCATTGACCCTTGTCCTTCCGTTCTTGTCTCTTGCTTTCGCCTCCGGCCAAATCGAACGCAACCGGTCACGGTTAGGAATCACCGTTACCTTGGTAGGGTAGGATGCCTAACGGAGCGCTTGCGTAAGGTTTGGGCGGTGTTTCAAATGGAAAAATAGGGGAAAAGGAAATGGGAAACGAAACGTTAACTTACAATATCGTTCTCTTTTCCTAACAAGCTCAATGAAGAGGTTGCAAGCCATGGGATCAATAACCAACCCTTAAACATGCAAGCTCAATGAAGAGGTTCATTGAGCTTGCAAGATCAAGAGAAGGGTAAGGAACTCATGTGAAATGAAGGCACAAAAGAGATGGCTTTATTCAACTTCAAGAATGATACAATCCCTTGAGATCAATGACCAAAGCTTAACCTTGCAAGCTCAATGAAGAGGTTGCTGTTAGTGATATGTATGCCCTAGAGGCCATTACTGTACATGCGATGTATATTGTAGTGGATGCTTGGACATATATATGGAGGACTTTCTTGCTCAACATGATGGTATGCTATTTGGTTGCTCTTTATCTTAACATGTACTCTGATAGTCTCTATGTTACATGTTGATAAAGCCCTTAGGATGAGTACTTGACTACCAGGACTATGATGTAGATCATACTAGTGGGGACAGTGTAGTCGCTAAGTACATCCTTCAAATGTTCCTAGTCGCAGGTGTATCGAGACATGTCATCGATATATCAGAGTAGACTAGCGTATGCTTCTTGACCCATGTAGATGGCCGATGGATGATCCCATATCCATTGATGTTTGACATCATAGATAGTATACGGATGCTCAGTGGAGACTGGGTACACTGGACGGACTCGCCGAGAACTCCCAGATGGTATTATACCTCACGTCAGATGGCAGTTCTCTGGTGACACTGGTACAGGTTAGTCTGTAGACCCGAGATCGTCATAGAGTCTTGTGTGATTTCCACTGTGCTTTGATTTCAATCATACCACGTCCAAGAGGGCGTGCAAAACGGTGGCTTTTGGGTACATTCCCGAATCACATGGAGGCAATGAGCGATAGGAGGGGTTTCGTCTCTCCCGGTATAGGGAGTTGATGTTACGCTGTGTTCGATTGGCTATAACTGGAAATCCCTGGCCAGGGTTGCTGAGATTTACTGGTAAGTATTATCAGTAGTTTCTCGAACTATTATGGACCTCATATCGACACGACTTATGGGTTACTGGGGTCTGACGTTAACCACCCCAAGACTAGATATGCGACATATCAGACGAAGAGACCGGACTGTACGAGAGTGCTACTGATTGGATTCGCAGAAGAATGTACAGGCTTGCTTGTTGATCTTCTGATTGCTCAATACACGGGTGGCTGTTACGTTTAGCTGACCACTTGCATCTTGTGGGTGTTTTGATATGATCATCACCTACTGTCGGCGTATTGACGATTCTTTAGAGTCCTACACAGAGGTTTCCTGGCTCAGGCAAAACGGAGTAGGAGCACATATGTGATATGTGCGGGACCGAGAATAATACGTGTATGCGATACCGTATTAGATTCTCGCTATATGTGATATCGGCCGGGTATATGTGATATAGCCGGGTCATCGGATCATGTGTTGATTCGATGAACTGATACAGATTATATTAGTCGGTTATTTATGAAATAGCCGGATTATCGGATCAAGTGTTGATTTGATAATTTCATGTATAATTATATATTTTATATATTACATTACATTAACTAATATAAGCTCACTTAAAGATTCTTTTTCTCACATGGATAATACATTGATATATATGCGATATATGTTAATTGTATTATTTTCTTTTGTTACAAACTATATTGTATATGTGATATATAATATTGTAATAAGTTAGGGTTACAAATGCAACATGCTTTGTGGAGTTTAAACAAGTTAGGGTTTGGATTTGGGTTAGCTTTTTCATGAAGCTTCATGAAGCTTTCTTTTGTCTTTAGCTTAGATATTGTGTGTTGATATTTATTAACCCAACCCAAACCTTAACCTCTAGTTTATTCTCTACAAGGGTTAACTTTATCATTCTTTAACCCATGGTTGCAATTCTAACCTCACAAAAACAATTCATTATTCATCACAAAAGAAATTCTTCTTCTTCTTCCTCTTGAAAAAAGCTTTCTAGCCTTTTGTGTTGTGATGAAATAATGTGAGAAATTGAAAACAAAAGAGAGCAAAATTCCTACTTCATCATCCTCATCTATTTTAGCCACTTAGATTAGGGTGTTTTCTTTGCTAATACTTGATTAGTGTAGCAAGAGCTTGGGTTTGAGATTCTTCAAGGTAGATCATCTTAGTAGTTGAAGATTGGAAGCAAGCTTGCATCTTTCTCTTCATGGAGCCTCTCTAGAGTTCGGGTACTTGATGATCGCAGCGAAGGGACCTCAACACGGAGCTTATGAAGTGAAGGAATGGACTACAAAGGTTGTATTCCCTAACTCTTAGAAGTAAAGTTGTTTACTTGTAAAGTTTACCCTAATTCTCTAGTTAAGATATTCGTTAGGGTTACATAGCACCCCAAATTTTTATAACCTGGCATGTGTGATGCCTTGATAAACCTTGTTGTCATGCTATACAACCCTACAGTGGTATCAGAGCCAAGCTAGAGCATTAGGCGTTGTCTATACGAAGTTGAAAGTCCGATCGAACCCCGAAACATCATTTTTGACCCCCTCTCTGGAAATTTTCTAAAATTTTGGTTTTTTCCATATTAAAAATACTCAGAAAATTAAGCAGGTGATTCAATGGATATCTGAGAAGTACGACTCCCTGAATCCATCAAGCTACCGCGGAACCGCAGCCAAACCAAGCTATTGGTGGCGGTTCCGCGGCAGAACATGAGGATTGAGGGATCGTACTTCAACAGGTGATCCGAAGGTATTGCATCATGCTTCTGGGAATTTTTAATATTACTCAAGTGTTGAGTTTTCTAGAGATCTTTAGTAATCGTTGATTCGATCGGAAAGTTTAACATCGTTTAGTTTTCCGGGTAATTTAGAACGTGTTAAAAAGTTCGAACGGATATCAATAACTCACTTTTTCCCATGTCGGAAAACTTTCAAGTGTTGGATTTTTCCTGAGTTTAAAACTTTCAGAAAATCATGCAAGTGAATTTGTGTACCCTATAGAAGAACGTAACCTTAACTCGATTATGTGACTGTCAAAACCGCCACTGAACCATATGGTTTGTGGTAGTTTAGCGTTGCCACATGTGAGGCGTTGGTTTGAACCTTCTACGGCTGGTTCATAGCGGCTGTGACATGTTCTGGGACTTTTTGAACTCCGCTTAAGTGTTGAGCTATTTAGGAAATCTTGGGTGTTTGTTTATTCGATCGGAAAGTTTAATATTGTCTATTTATCTGGAATGTGATACAATATGTGGAATTCATATAGTTAGGCATGAAATGCGAAGTATGTGATTTTTCGGATTTAAGATGTCTAAAGTGATTGTGGATTCCAAATGTTGTAGTTTTTCACTTTCTTTTCTGCGACCGTAAGTGTAATATATGGTGTATCGCCGGTTTCGATGCTATATGTCAACGACAACTGGGATACGCATATTTACTTACGTTGATGATATGTGATGTTATGTGTTGCTGTGATATGTTATATTGGATCGTCGTGTTTTGAATAGACGGGGGTTTTATGTGAGATGAGGGTTTTTATTTTCATTCATATAAAATTCAATTGTATGTAATATTCTTTTATTGGGGCACTTCCGGGTTGAGGATGATGTCACCATTGTATATTATTTACTTTTCCGCATTAGGATAGACCCAAGGCGTGGAGAACAAGTAACCGGGTTCTAGGGTCCAGTGGGAGACCATATCGAGGAGTCGAGACTGGGTCTCCTAACTCTAGAATTGGTAGGGTTGCTTGCCGCTCTCGTAGGGGTCTGGGGATGTGGGTTTGGCTATTCATCGCGACCGTGGAATCCGTGTTTTATACTGGCTTAACTTAAAACACAGAATTCCTAGAATATCCAATATTTCATATGTGTTTCTTCTGCTGCAATGTTCTGTGATGAGATCATATTACTGCCTGAGACGAATGTTTATATTATATATATGAGATATATGTTATATTGCTGATTTCGTTTCAAATGTGATGCTTGTGAAGCATAATAAAATGGGATTTCATTAATGAGATTAATGAAATAAAAGAAACCTAAAGATGTTGTAGAAACTTGTTTAAAAACTGGTAGCTCTAGTTCTTGCTTTGCATAGCGGTATTCCTTGCAGAATATCCAGCACCTTATTCGATAAGAAAAGAGCCGAGATCCCTTCACCGGGAGTGACCTCTTTAGTGAAAACTAGCAGATGCTACAAACACGGTTTGTATTTTGATTGCTTTTATAGTTTTTGCTTTGTATAGTGGTATTTGTGAAATATCCTGCACTTTATTCGATAAGGGAAGAGCCGGCTATCCCTTCACCGGGAGTGATCTCTTTAGCAAAACTAGTAAATGCCTCAAAAACACTCAATTTAAAATCAATCGATTCTAAAACGATATCAAGTTCATTACGCAAAGGGTTTTCTTAAAAACCTGCGTAACCCTCCGTCATTTTAGATAAGTACTACTTAGTATTCGTGCTGCGGTAGTTTGGCCTCCGTCAAGGCATAGTGAATGGCAGCTGATTAGTGCTTATCTGCAAGCATATGATGCGATTGGATTAGGGTATTCGTACGGCGTAGTTTGGCCTCCGTCAAGGGTCGTGCGGGTGGGTCTAATTCAATCAGGAAATGACGGGTTGAACTTGACTAGCGGACTATGGGTAGTTTGGCCTCCGTCAAGGTCATAGGACGCTAGGGGTAAAATATTATTGGGAGTTTCAAGTGTTGAAATTTGCAATGAGATTGCATACCTTCTATGAGATAGTTGGATCCCAATACCCCCTGCGAGTAAGAGTTACTCCTCGGAGACTTTTACACATTACAATTAGCCGATCAAGTAGGTGTCTAGAAAGGTGTCAATGGGGTTATGCTTATGGGAAAACGAGGTTTACTTTAATTAGGTCCGTGCGAAAGCACGGGGAACCTCCCTCAAAGTACCGGCATTGGCATGGATGAAATATTGGCGAACTTGTAGCGTGTAATTAATCCCGGCTAGTCTTTCCTTTTAGGGTTTGAAGGAAGATTTGACTAAAACAATGGGAGCCATCCTGATTAGATATATTAATAACCAAATCTAATCTTGCAAAAGCGCACGCAAAGTGTTTTCTTCTCTCTCTCTCCTGGTTGCGACTATGTCACGCCTTAATCAAGATAAAAATACGGATGTACTGACCGAACCCGCTTGTTATACTGCGCTAGGGAACGTTGGTCCCGTTCCAACTTATAATTATTATAAGACAGAGCATGAAATAGGGGATTACCAGGATTCCCGTGCCGCCCAAACGAAGAAAGTGCATGCCGATGCATCTTCTTCGGGTATGTTCATTACAGAGTACTGAGAACGGGTGATAAGTTTCAAGAGTTGGAAATGGTGCAATTGTTGCAAGCCAAGTCTGTTGGCAGTTATCACCCTGTATTAAAAAATACATTGATTCTGAACGAATATTATTAGATACCGAACCTGATATACAACATCATATCAGTATCTTTATTTAATAAAGAAGGATATAATTTTGTATTGTTGGATAATGTTTTGAACATTTCCTATATCAAAAGTTGATCAGTTCAGGCACGTTATCTAAAAGCATAGATGTTCTAAATCAAACCACAGTTCTTAATGTACAGAACACACACAAGAGGAAGAGTTCAGAAATGAACGAATCCTTCTTGAGGTTTTGTAGACTAGTTCATATCAATGAGACCTGACTAGCTAAGTTACATTTAGATGCATATTTAAATTAGTTTGAATTTACATCTTGTGAAACTTGCCAGTGATGTCACAAAGATAAGATGACCATAGCTCTGTTTATTAGAAACGGAGAAAGAGTTAGTGAACTCTTGGGATTGATACATAATGATGTATGAGGTCCCCTGTCTACACATACCAGGACTGGTTCTTTGTACTTCAGAAGTAGAGAACCAAAACGGGTATAAGTATTATGTCCTTTAATATGATCAGGGAGGAGAATACTTGAGCATGGAAATCCTGGACTATTCTAAAGGAGAATGAGATTCTCTTTCAGCATTACTCCTCCGAATACACCACAATACGTTGGTATATCGGGATGGAGCAATCACACCCTATGTGATATGGTGTGCTCTATGATGAGTATTACTGAGTTGCCTATTGCCTTTTGGGAGTTATGCACTTGTGAAGCTGCATACCTATTGAATAGGGTTCAAATCAAATAAGGTGCCTACCGCTTCATATATGATATGGTATGGGAAGAGCCCATCACTTAACGATGTTAAGATTTGGGGTTGTCCGGCCTATGTCAAAAGCAAAATCCGGACAAACTCGAGGCAAGGTTAGTTCTGTGGAAGTTTGTTGGATATCCCAAGCATTCGCAAGGGAATATCTTCTACCAAACTGGTGAGCAAAAGGTGTTTTGTTTCTCAGCATGCCACCTTTTGGAAAGGGAATATCTTGTGAAGAAATTAGTGGTCATGAGGTAGAACTGGAAAAGGTTCCAGCTATACAAACTACAGCTGATGATTTGGTAAACCCGAAGGATTCAATAGTTTCCAACGAACCTCAGCCTCTTCGCTGATCTAGTAGGGTTCCTCATCCACCTGAGAGTTACTTCGGTTTCTCTATGACAGTGGGAGCGAGGATTGCATCATGAGATGATTACCCAACTAGTTTGGAGCATGCCATCAAGAGTGGGGACTCTGTGAGAATGGATGGCTGCTAATGAGATCTGAGATGGAATCTATGTACACCAACAAAGTATGGACTTTGGTTGCTTTATCTGAAGGGTTAAATCCCCATCAAAAGCAAGTATATCTTGAGAAGATTACTTCATGTACATGGAAAGGTTGAGACTTTCAAAGCTATGCTTAAGTCCATCGAGATCCTACTTGCAATTGCTACATACCATGACTACAATATCTGGCGGTTCGGTGTCATGACTGCTTTTCTAAATAGTGATTTAGAAGAGAGCATCTATAAGTACACAGCCAGAGGGCTTCGTAGACAATGGGAGCAGCGGAAACGTATGCAAGTTGCTTTATGGGATAAAGCAGGCATCGCGGAGTTGGAACGTCTGTTTTGATGTATAGTCAAAGATTTTGACTTCATCAAAATGGTAGATGAACCTTGTATATACAAAAAGGTAGTAGAGAGTATAGTGGTGATCCTCGTATTGTACGTGGATGACATACTCTTGATAGGAAAGGAGTTTCTTATGCTACACTCGGTCAATCTCTTCTTATCACAAGGATTCTCTATATAGGATCAAGGTGATACCTCATAAATCCTGGTTTTGGATCTAAGAGATAGATCTAATTAAATGTTAGGATTCTCACTGGATATAGTGAGATGGTATCAATCGATCCTGGGGAGAATCACTGGAAAGCTTCCAGGGTGGTAAGGTCGACTGAATTTCAGTCACAGGCATTGTCTTTACCCTCAGAGAAGGGATGGTATGTTGGAAGAGTTCCACGCTAGATACAGTGACATACTAGACGATAATGGCAGGATAAATCACTACCAAGGATAATACCAAAGAAATAGTCTGGATGTACACTAGTTCATGAGATGAACTTCGTTCCTACCATTGTGTGACAATGGAGTTTTGGCTTTTGCCAAGGAAACCCCATCCCATCTGTGATCTAGACATATTCTAAGGCAGTATCACCTGATCATGGAGATAGATGATCTCCAGGGAGATCGAGGTCAGGAGAGTAGATACAGAGGAAAACAGCGTGGATCCACTCACAAAGGCCTATTTCCCAGTAGAGACTTTTAAGGGATGGTTGAGTATGAGATACTTCAACCACAGCTGATTGTTAGGTATGCGATACCACGACAGATGGCCCTAGTGCAAGTGGGAGATTGTTAGTGATATATATACCCTAGAGGCCATTACTGTACATGCGATGTATATTGTAGTGTATGCTTGGACAAATATATGGAGGAATTTCTTGCTCAACATGATGGTATGCTATCTGGTTGCTCTTTAACTTAACATGTACTCTGATAGTCTCTATGTTACATGTTGATAAAGCCCTTAGGATGAGTACTTGACTACCAAGACTATGATGCATATCATACTAGTGGGGACAGTGTAGTCGCTAAATACATCCTTTAAATGTTCCTAGTCGCAGGTGTATCGAGACAGGGCATCGATATACCAGAGTAGACTAGCGTATGCTTCTTGACCGATGTAGATGGGCGATGGATGATCCCATATCCATTGATGTTTGACATCAGAGATAGTATACGGGTTCTCAGTGGAGACTGGGTACACTGGACGGACTCGCTGAGAACTCCCAGATGGTATTATACCTCACGTCAGATGGCAGTTCTCTGGTGACACTGGTACAAGTTAGTCTGTAGACCCGAGATCGTCATAGAGTCTTGTGTGATTCCCACTGTGCTTTGATTTCCATCATACCACGTCCAAGAGGGCGTGCAAAACAGTGGCTTTTGGGTACAGTCCCGAATCACATGGAGGCAATGAGCGATAGGAGGGGTTTCATCTCTCCCGGTATAGGGAGTTGATGTTGCGCTGTGTTCGATTGGCTGTAACTGGAAATCCCTAGCCAGGGTTGCTGAGATATACTGGTAAGTGTTATCAGTAGTTTCTCGAACTGTTATGGACCTCATATGGACACGACTTATCGGTTTCTGGGGTGTGACGTTAACCACCCCTAGACTAGATATGCGACATATCAGACGAAGAGACCGGACTGTACGGGGGTGTTACTGATTGGATTCGCAGGAGAATGTACATGCTTGCTTGTTGATCTTCAGATTGCTCAATACACGGGTGGCTGTTACGTTTAGCTGCCCGCTTGCAGCTTGAGGGTGTTTTGATATGATCATCACCTACTGCCGGCGTATTGATGATTCTTTAGAGTCCTACACAGAGGTTTCCTGGCTCAGGCAAAACGGAGTAGGAGCACATATATGATATGTGTGGGGCCGAGAATAATACGTTTATGCGATACCGTATTAGATTCTCGCGATATGTGACATCGGCCGGGTATATGTGATATAGCCGGGCCATCGGATCAAGTGTTGATTCGATGAACTGATACAGATTATATTAGTCGGTTATTTGTGAAATAGCCGGATTATCGGATCAAGTGTTGATTTTTCTTTTCTTTATTTTTCTTTTTCAAGACCGGATATATTTTTTTCAATGATGCTCTTTTGGTGTTTAGCTTTAAATACCGTTTTTTCTTTCATACTAGGTTTCAGGCAATAGTATTTCTAGGTATCCTCTACTATCCCAAGTTTCAAGATGCGTGTAAGTGCAGTTTGTTGGGTATATACTTTCTAAATTTGGATTCAAGAATAGAAACTATTTTTCAGACTTATTTTTCAGTAAAGCATCAATACTTTACCTTCATCTTGACTTAACTCAAGAACTGAACTCAAGATTACCTATTTCTCAAAAAAACTGTAAGGACGTATACTTTCCAAAGTTAAACAAAATGAGGGTCAATTTTAAGGTTTTCAATTCCTATGCCTAGGATTTAGTTATTTCTAACATATCAACTAAACTTTCGGAATAAAATCAAAGTTACCCAATTAGATAATTAACGACAAAGTTTTTATATTTTTGGAAAAAATTACGATTTTTGTGGGTTTTTAATAAGGTATGCAAATGCAAAATATACATATGAATGCGAAGGTAGAAAGCTTACCGAGCACACCCCCAAGCTTAAGCTTGACAGTGCCCTCACTGTCAGGCTACACCAAGAGGGTCAAAATTGTCAGTGGTCCCCAAAAACAAATTATATACAAAACAAAAAGCAAAACAAAAATATATATACACAAAAAGGGTCCCTCCCAAACTTAAGTGAAACAGTGTTTCCACTGTTAAGCGTTGAAGTTTAGAGTTAGGGGGAAAGAGAACAGTATCAAGCTATACAAGGCCTTACAAAGGCCAAAAGTGAGCACCAACCATTCAAAAATCTTATCAGGATATGTCCCGGGCTGGTGAAAGAATGCGGAGAGGAAAGAAATGGAGAATACGCGAGACCGTATGTGAATAGAAGTGGGATATAGTCTCAGTATATAAGAAGAAGAATGGCGGAAGGGAAAAGGAAATGGAGTACGAACTTGAGGGTGAAAATGGATTGAATAAATTTGTACAATCTGTAATGATCGATGTGAAAAGATGGATTGTACTAATCTATCAATATGGCGAGAAATTGGGTCAAATCCCTCATGATTCGCGAAAAAACATGGGTACGCCAAACTTGGTAGACCAGACATAAGAAATGAAAGTGATACGGTTTCTTGCAAAGTCGGAACGATGGAAAGGATGGAGAGGAGTGATCGAGGAGGGGTATCAGGTAAAGGCTCAGGAGGGTGTACACAGTCAATGGAAGGAATAGGATGAATTGGAAAATCCGACTTATCAATTAAAACCGGTTCATCCTCAAAGCTATCCTTAAAAGTCTCCTAAAAATTATTTCGTCCATGCAAATTTCATCCATATCAAGACGCATATGAAGTTCGGGAAAAATAATTAATGACTCGGGGTGATGAATTGGAGAGAAAAATTCAGCCAAATCTACGGGTTCATCATCCAAAATATCCCCAGCGTCGATATCCTCAATCAAGTGAAAATCAATATTCTCTGACACCTCAACAAAAGTATGGATATCAATCAATTCGGATTCTATAGTGGAGGTATAGAGGTCAAAAGGTTTGGGTGCGGTTTCACTCGCAAGGGACCCTTCACAATCGGGTAAATCAAACACTACAAAGTCGTACAACTCATTAAACATTCTATCTTCAATTGATAAATCGTCTGGAGCACTAGATAGACATTCATAACCGGAGTTGTGAGATTCAATTCGGAATGGATAGGTTTGATTTGGAGGGGTGTACAGTTCACTCTCTCCACTCAAATTCTCCGCCTGTCCTACCGCCTCTTCATACATTGGAAAATTTGGAGCTAGTTGAAAACTAGCTACCGGGTCACTAGGTTGTATGAGGGCGGCCATGGACGCATTCAAATCCATCATCTGTTGGCATGCCACTACCCTAAATTCTTCCAACGACTGTTCCAGACTAGACATAGGTGTTGAAGGGGTTTCAGTAAAAGATTCAAAGTTGTATGAATACTGGAAACTCCCAAAAGGCTGTTCAGAAGCAATGTCTAGGGAAGGTGAAAAAGTTGGGTAGGATGGATAGGAATTAAATGGTTGGACAGGAGTAGGATCAACATTGGGATAAGAAGGTGAATAGAATTGTTGATCCTAAGAATTTGAAGTGGTAAAAGGAGTGAAAGATCGGTTACGAGATTGTTCAATATGTTCAGCAATAGACATGGGCCTTGGAGTAACAACATGACTCTCAAAAGGGTTATCAACGTAAGAAGGGGTGAATGTTTGAAACGGTTGATACGAAGTGGATTGCGTAGTCCAATTGTTTGTCCCAGACGCGTCTATCCGAATTCTCAATGAAATTTTAGGCACGGAGGGATCGTTCAAAATTCGACCAAAGCAAGAACCGTAGGAAGTTATGTCTGGTTGTGGGTACCAAAGTTCGGAAAGAGTTTTGCGAGGTGGGGTACCCATGATATGAAGAGAAGAACAAGAGAGGAAAAAGAATGTGTTTTTTTTTTAGTTTTTTAGTTAGTTATTAACAAAAGAATGAAATATACACACAAAAAGAATCTGGACAAAAACAATCACATACAAAAATACCACGCACCTAATCGATCTAGGGTTCACCTAGGTCAACTAGACCTGCTCAAGAACTTGATTGTTGAAGTAAAACTGTGTCGAGAAACGGGCTCAAGATATACTGATCACGAGGCCGGGTAAGTGCAGAGATAAGGGGAGGTTTTTCGACGCTTTCGCGAAGGTCCTTAATTAAATAACCCTTTCTCTTTTGGCGGTTTCGCCGTTTACACTTTCCTAGATACCCCGCGAACGATATACCGTTAAGCGGTGTTCTAAACACAGTTAACCTTTCCTAGTGAGCGTGAAGTCCTTAAGGCTTAAAGTCTAGTTTCTTTTAAAAGTTTGTGTGGATAAACGTTTATGCTTAAGTTCGTGATTTGTAGGCCACGGAAAAGGTGATCAAATCCTTTACCGTATGTTGTGGGGTTCGCTTTCCCTTAAGTCCGTATTAATGTATGCAATGCGCAAATCAAAAAAATTTCTTCAAAGAATCAAACAATCGTTTTTTACGTTAAGCACAACACTGCAACAAATACGGGTTGGTTAATTTGAGTGTTTGGAAGCGAACTTGCAAAGAATCCTGTAATGAATAGTATATTGGATGCGTTGGATTTGAGAAGAAGGTGTAAATAAAGTACATACCGTTAAGTTTTTGGGTTAGGAAACCCCCGTTGAATCAAATCCGGTAAGCTTGAAAAGTTCGCTTGCGCGGGTCAAACTACCCGGATCTTTGGCACTGTACTTCGTAACCACCTTAACTTTGAATATGCACTTTACTCCCCACAATTGCCGTTCGCAATTCCGCAAAAATCTGAAAATGTCAGAAAACAGATATTAATGCGAAAAAGCGATACGAATGCCCAAATACCTGCAAACTAAAATTTAAAACAAGCAAACAATACAAATGGGAGAAAACCAGAACAATGGAGCACAGAACAAAATTTTGGAGCAAATGGGAGAGCTCTGGCCGGCATCACCGGAAATGGAGGTTATGTCGTCGGTTTTTCCCTGGAGTTAGGGCTCCAAATTTCTTTCGTGAAGACACTGTTCTACTAGTATCACACTGGTATTGTTTGGTTTTTTAGTTTAGATCCAGATTGTTAGCAGGTATGAAATCCAGAGAGAAAAATCAAGTTAGTAAAGTTAGTGTTTTTGTTTTGGTTTTGGTTTTCGAAATTTTTATGTTGTTTTAGAAAATAGTGTTAGATGTATAAGTGAGATGTATAATGATTAACCCGAAATAACAAAAACTAAAAACGTTACTGTTTCCCCGGGAACGGCGCCATTTGATCGCACGCTTTTGGCTTGTCGAGTTTTAAAGTTCTAAAGTTTAACCGCGATCAAGACAGTGTCGCCTTGCAGCTAGTTGTGATGAGCACGGGTCGATCCATAGGGAGACGGAGCATTTATAGTTCTTGTCGTAACAAGTTAATGCGCGTGGGCGGAAAGTTCTTTATCTACACTATGTGTTATATGCACAAGTAAAGCTTGTTAGGAATCGATAGGATAGTGTAAGTTAATGGATTCCGTATTCAAGTCCTTTGAGCCGAACTTAACCAATAATTCTAGATCAATCGGCAACAACATGGATTAGGGTATTTAAGCACAGTATTCGTGGAATCCGGCTTATTGACCCTTGTCCTTCCGTTCTTGTCTCTTGCTTTCGCCTCCGGCCAAATCGAACGCAACTGGTCACGGTTAGGAATCACCGTTACCTTGGTAGGGTAGGATGCCTAACGGAGCGCTTGCGTAAGGTTTGGGCGGAGTTTCAAATGGAAAAATACGGGAAAAGGAAATGGGAAATGAAACGTTAACTTACAATATCGTTCTCTTTTCCTAACAACAATATTCACAACATCATATTAACAAACCAAAAAGAGCGAAGAAAAGATAAGCAAAGAAAAGAAAAGATTACAAGCAAGTAATTAAATGACATGGAATTTAAATTGCAAGAAAGTAAAGCAAGTATTAAAGTGCAAGAAAGTAAATGAGCAAGAAATAAAAGAGAAAGATAATAACACTAAGAACCATAGAACACAAGACAAGCCATGGGATCAATAACCAACTCTTAAACTTTCAAGCTCAATGAAGAGGTTGCACGATCAAGAGAAAGATAAAGAACTCATATGAAATGAAGGCACAAAAGAGAAGGCTTTATTCAACTTCAAGAATGATACAACCCCTTGAGATCAATGACCAAAGCTTAACCTTGCAAGCTTAATGAAGAGGTTGCAAGATCAAGTTAAGGTAGAGAGCTCAAGGGGGATTAGCTATGTACAAGAAAAGAGAAAAAAAAACAAGAACAAAAGTGTAAAACTTGGACAAAAGTTAGACAAAGTGAGACTAAAGAATGACCATGAACCCTTGCCTACTGCCTGCTATATATAGGCAAAAAATAAAATAAAATAAACAATAAAAATAGGGCTATGTGGCAGCAAGAAGGGGACCACAGAAAGATGGAGGCCAAAGGAGGCAGTACGGCCGGCAACGCCGGATCTAGGAGGAGAGTGCTCGGTTGAAATCCGAGCCCCTAGGCTCGTGCTTGCAGTGTGGTCTTGTGTTGTCCCCAGCATGACTCTGGTATTGTTTATTTTCTCTGTAAAAGCTTTGGATGCACCCAGGTTTTGGAGGGAAACTTGGTAGATACAATAACATCACTACTTTTTGCAATAAATGCACATCACACCATGTCACCTTGCTCTAGCCACTTGAGTGTGTCATGGCAGCCCCCCTAGGTCCATGGTCCAAGCCCCAAGAGTTAGTGTGTACACATGCTATGTGTTGGACCAAAATATTGTGCACACAATTGTTTGCAAAATAGCTCTTGGGATATCGGTCGGTTTGCGGTTCTGGTTGCAGTGTCAGCTTACAAATGATATATCCGTGATTTTGAATGTATTTCCAGTATGTCACAGATACATGTAATCTGTATTACTGAGCAAACACCGGTTAATAGTACCGATATATACAAAAAACAGATAATGAATGGGTGGTAATAAAATTCAATATTCTGGTCTGAACATTCATCTATGTTTTTGACGAAATCAAACTCTTTGATAATGACATCAAACCAGATGTTCCAACTCCGCGATGCTTGTTTTAATCCATAAATGGATTTAAGCAGCTTGCACACCTTCTCGCTGCTCCCACTAGCTACGAAGCCCTCTGGCTGAGTAATGTACACGTACTCTTCTAAATCACCATTTAGAAAGGCGGTCTTAATATCCATCTGCCAGATTTTGTAGTCATGATATGCAGCGATGGCAAGCATGATCCGGATGGATTTAAGCATAGCCACTGGAGAAAAAGTTTCATCATAATCCACACCTGGTCATTGACGAAAACCCTTTGCAACAAGTCTAGCTTTGAAAGTCTCCACTTTCCCATCTACACCAAGTTTTTTCTTGAAGATCCACTTTCTCCCAATGGGTTTTACCCCTTCAGGAGCATCTTCCAAAGTCCATACTTTGTTGGTGTACATGGATTCCATCTCGGACCGCATTGCATCCAGCCATTTCACCGAGTTACCACTCATGATGGCCTGCTTGAAGCTAGATGGGTTATCATCCACCATGATGCAATCCTCGCTCCCACCATCCATGAGAAAACCGTAGTATCTCTCAGGTGGGTGGGGAACCATACTAGATCGGCGGAGTTGCTGGGGTTCATTGGGAACTACCGAATCCTCTGGTTCCACCAAATTTTCTGTTGTGGTTTGTATTGCTGGAACCTCTTACAGTTCTACCTCATGGACTCTAATCTCTTTTGCAAGAAATTCGTTTTCTAAAAAGGTGGCATGCCGAGAAACAAACACCCTTTGTTCCTTGGTGTGGTAGAAGATATACCCTTTTGAATTTTTGGGATATCCTACAAATTTGCATAGAACAGACCGTGCTTCGAGTTTGTCCGGATTTTGTCGTTTGACATAGGCCGGACAACCCCATATCTTAACATAATTAAGACATGGTCTCTTTCCCTTCCATATCTCATATAGAATGGTAGGCACAGATTTGGTGGGGACTATATTCAATAGATGTATGGCTGTCTCCAGCGCATACCCCTAGAAGGAAATAGGTAAATCAGCTGTGCTCATAATAGAGCGCAACATATCTAATAGTGTGCGGTTCCTCTGTTTCAATACACCGTTGTGCTGTGGTGTATATGGAGGTGTCAGCTGAGAGAGAATCCCATTCTCTTTTAGGAAGTCCAGGAATTCATTGCTCAAGTATTCACCTCCTCGATCAGATCGAAGGATTTTAATACTTTTCCCGGTTTGGTTCTCGACTTCTTGTTTATATTCTCTAAATTTCTCAAAAGCTTCAGACTTGTGTTTCATCAAGAACACATGTCCGTATCTAGAGAGATCGTCAGTGAATGTAATGAAGTACGAAGAACCATCCCTGGCATGTATAGACATGGGACCGCATACATCACTATGTATCAGTCCTAAGATTTCAGTAACTCTTTCTCCGTGTCCCGTAAACGGAGTTTTGGTCATCTTGCTATTGAGACATGACTGGCAAGTGTCATAAGATAAGAATTCGAACAGATTCAAATATCCATCCTTATGCAACTTAGCTAGCCGTGTCGTATTGATATGGCCAAGTCTACAATGCCACAAGAAGGATTCGTTCATTTCTGAACTCTTCCTCTTGTGTGTGTTTGTTATGCTCAGAACTGTTGATTGATTTAGAACATATATGCCATTGCACAACGTGCCTGATCCAACCAACTTTTGGTTCAGAAAAATGTTCATAACATTATCCTGTAATACAAAATTATATCCCTCTTTACTTAATAAAGAAACCGATACAATGTTGCATATCAGGTTCGGCATGTAATAATATTCGTTCAGAACCAATGTGTTACCAGTTGGTAATACAAGGTGATATTCCCCGACGGTTTTAGCTGCAACATTTGCACCATTTCCAACCCTTATGTCTTTATCACCGTCTCCAAGTTCTCTACCTTTTCTCAGCCCATGTATAGCTAGAAATTATTCAGATCACACTCCTCCCTGATTACTGTTGGATATAGCGCCCTCAAAGTCAATTATTGGATCGTAGGTACGTGATTGCAATGATTGAGGGATGACCTATACCGATATGAAATTCTTGCTCGAGATGATAGTATGCTATCTGGTTTGTCTTTATCATCGTATACATGCTTTAGTTCACTATTGCATGTTGATAGAGCCCATAGGATTCTTGCTTAACTGCCAGCAGTATGATGGCGATCATATACGTGGGAGCTGGGGTCTGTAAGCACATCCTTAAAGTGTCCCTAGTCGTGGGAGTTTCGAGACAGGGCATCGATACTCCAGAGTAGACTAGTGTATACAGTCGAGACCCCGACGAGGGGCGATGGCCGGTCTCACAAGCCATTGGTGTCAGTTGGTTCACCTAAGATGTATACAGGTGCTCATTGCATTATGAGTACACCGGACAGGACTCGCCGGGAACATGCTAGTTGGTATTATATATATCGTCAGATAGCAGTTCCCTGGTGACATGTGTACATGTTAGTTTGTCGACCTGAGATCGTCATTTGTCTCGTGTGAGTTCCCACCGTGCTTTGATTTCTACCCTACCACGCTCAAAGGAGACGTGCAAACAGGTATTTTTTGGGTACATTCCCGAGCCACATGGAGGCAGTGAGCGGATCGTCGGGGATTCGTCTCTCCCGGTATTGGGGGTTGATGTCGTACAGTGCACGGGTGGCCATCACTAAAAATCCCCAGCCGAGGTAGTGGAGAATTACTGATTTGGATCAGTAGTTTCTCAGGTGGTGACGGGCTTCATGCCGACACGATTTATCGCGTTATTAGGGGTCTGACTTTATCCACCCCCTAGACTCGATATGCGATACTCTTTAGACGAACGGACCAGACTGTACGGATATTGTCACTGTCATGATCAGTAGGGTTTCTGGATGAGTTCGCTCGTCAGCTTCCCTTCTAATCAATACATAGGCAACCGTTACGTACAGCTTGTACCTCTGACGTGCTAGAGGTTATACCCAGAGCCAGTGTGTTGATGATTCATTAGAGTCCCCCACAGACCGTTTCCCAAGTTCGGGCGAAACGTTGTAGAGGCCGTATGGTTTTATGTCAGGGTTCGGAAAATGCACGTGCATTTACGCACGTGTCATATTTCGGGCAGATAATACTGGTGGGCTTTGGTTTAAGCCGGATCCGAGTATTATACTGTGTAGATATAATATCTTTGTCTCAGTTGCATTTGTATTCGGTTGTAATACAAATGCGGGTATGTTTATACTGTTACGGGGTTATCCTGAAATTCGTTTCAGGATCTCTTTTGGAAGTTGCTAGTTTCCAGTTTTCTATCACCCGTATTTGACATTCGGTTAAATGCGGATTTATCTTTCCGTCACTTGGGTGAGTCATGAGGTGCATCGTGATTCTAGAAGGTTCTAGTGTGGTGACTAGGTTCATGAATCATTCTTTTGCATTAATGGTTTTGATGACTAGGTTAAGTGAGTCATTCTTTTCCTTTAATGCTTTTTGTTCTTGTTAAAGATATTTGATTAAGATCTTTTCCTTTAGAGTCACCACTTTGCTCCTACACTCACCTCCCCCTCATCTATAAGTGGCTGGCCCCCTCTCATATGAGTATCATGGTTGTTGATTTGGAAAAAAGTATATGGTTTTGGTTCATGGAAATTAGATAGCCTTATTTCTCATTTCACCCGATCCAAAAGGCAACTTCATTAACCGTTCGTCCATAGCTTTGGACGAAGTGAGACAAAGTGTTCTACTCATTCTCTACATCAATCTTGGTCATCTCTTTTAGCAAACTTGATGATCGAGTTGCCTCGGTTCAGAGGCGGGAGCCCGTTTAAAGATCCGTCGACGTGGTTCCACCTGGACAAGAAGACTGGAGATCGAGGAGATCGGAGTAGCCGCAACAAAGTGTGGGATGATGGTTGAAGACCGAAGGACTCGGATCGTTCGGTATAACATTTCTACCCACTTTGTAGTTTGTTAGTTTAGCTTTAGTGGCAGATCCGGGTTATAGTACGCGATAGCGCCAGTTGTAAAAGTTTTTGTTCCGCATTTGGCGTCTGTTAGACGGCCGGGGCGCTACCGTGGACTTAAAATTACATATATGGGATCCTGACCCGGTATCTAATACCCAGGATGTAGAGCAAATAGAGAAACAGTTCTCTGTAATGAACACACCCGAAGAAAATGCAACAATATGTACTTTCTTCATTCGGGTGGCATGCAAATCCTGGTATTCCCCTAAATCCTATTCAGTCTTATAACTTTTATAAGAAAGAACGGAACCAACGTTCCCCGGCACAGTATAACATGCGGGTTCGGTCAATACATCCATATTATTATCTTGATTAAGGCATGATATGGTCGCTACCTGGAGAGAGAGAGAGAGAAGAAAAACACTTTAGCGTATGCTCTTGCAAGATCATATTGGTTATTATTTTATTTCTCCCACTGTTTTTATCAAATCTTCCTTCAAACCCTGAAAGGAAAGACTAGCCGGGATTAATTACACCCTACAATTTTGCCAATCTTTCATCCAGGCCAGTGTCGGTACTTTGAGGGAGGTTCCCCGTGCTTTCGCACGGACCTAATTAAAATAAACCTCGTTTTCCCAGAGGCATAACCCCGTTGACACCTTTCTAGACACCTACTTGATCGGCTAATTGTCCTGTGTAAAACTCTCCCAGGAGTAACAATTACTCGCAGTGGGTATTGGGATCCAACTATCTCATAGAAGGTATGCAATCTCATTGCAAATTTCAACACTTGAAATTCCCGATAATATTTTGCCCCTAACGTGCTATGACCTTGATGAATGCTAACAAACTATAGTCCGCTAGTCAAGTTCAACCCGTACATTTATTGATTGAATTAAACCCACCCGCACGACCCTTGACGAAAGCAAACAAAGCCGTACGACTACCCTAATCCAATCGCATCATATGCAGCAGATAAGCAGTAAATAGCTACCGCAGACTACACTTTGACGAAAGCCAACAAATGTAGCATGAATACTATATATTACTTATCTGAAATGACGGAGGGCTATGACAGGTTTTTCTGAAAACCTATTGCGTAATGAACTTGTTATCGTTGTAGAAACAAGTGAATTTTGAAAAGGAGTGTTTTTAGTCTTTCATTTGTTTTGTTAAAGAGGTCATTCCCGGTGAAGGGATCTCGGCTCTTTCCTCATCGAATAAGGTGCGGGATATATCATATATATCACTATGCAAAACAAAACTCCAAAAGCAATCAAAAGACAAACCGCGTGTTGTAGCATCTGCCAGTTTTGCTAAAGCGGTCATTCCCGGTGAAGGGATCTCGGCTCTTTCCTCATCGAATAAGGTACGGGATATATCATATATATCACAATGCAAAACAAAACTGTAGCTACCCTTTTTGAAAAAAATTTGATTCTGCAACATTTTTTAGGTTTCTTTTCTTTCATTAATCACATTAATGAAGTCCCATCATTTAAGTCACCTAAATATCACAGATAAATACAACGTACACTTATGTCATCCGCATTCGCCTCGATGTCCTGTCATACACCGTTAGGTTAGGTAACTAACGGCAGAGCGGGGCAGGGCTAGCGCGGGTGTAAAACATAAGTAACGTCTATATAATATATCATATATACTATATACAGTAACCATCTCAACAAATCAAATGATCACATCACAGATATCACAGTAGAAGAAACATATGAAATAATGGATATACTAGGAGCTCCGTGTTTTATTTTGAGGCTCTATAAAATACGGATTCCACGATCGCGATGAATAGCCAAAACCACACCCCTAGACCCATCAGAGAGCGGGAAGAAACCCTACCAATTCTAGTGTTAGAAGACTCGGACTCGACTCCTCGAGTTGGTCTCCCACTAGACTCTAGAACCCGGTTACTTGTGCTCTCCTCGTTGGGTCTATCCTAATGCGGAAAATTAAATAATATACATCAATGGTGACATCAACCTCAACCCGGAAGTGACCCAATAAAAGAATATTACATACATATAATTTTACAAGAATGAAAATAAAAACTCTCATCTTACATAAAACCCCCGGCTATTCAAAACGCGACGATCCAATATAACATATACAGCATCACGGAACATCACATATCATGACATCACAGAGAAAAGCCTAGACGATGTTAAAAATTCTAATCGAATCAACGAACACCCAAGATTACCCAAAAAGCTCAACACTTGAGCGTAGTTTAAAGTTATTCAGCACACGCCACAGTACCAATGGACCAGCCGTAGAAGGGCAAACCCAAGCTTCATTTTTGGCACTACTAACTACGGTAAACCCTAAGGTTTAGTCGCAGTTCCATTGTCACATCTCGAGTTAGGGTTTCATTCTTCTAGAGGGTCCATCGAATAACTTGCATGATCTTTGAAAACTTATTAACTACGGGAAAAATCGAACACTTGGAAAATTTCTCGGCAAGGGTTAAAGCGGGTATTTGACATCCTATTGAACTTTTTAACGTCTAAAGTATCCCGAAAACAGTTAAAATTACGACTACGAAACACTCTGATTTTCCTTTGCATTGAGTTAATTATCACATGAAAAAGTAGCAAAAATAAACAACAGCCGAAACCCCAAATCACAGAGACCAGAGCATGGAAACAAATTGGCATCAAAACACCCACTGGGGGCCGGCCTCATCGGAAATTGTGGCTACGTGCTCAGCCAAAATCCGAGCACATGGTTCCAATTTTCTTTCATGTTCATCACACTGCCCATGTATGATTCTGCGCTTGTTTGAAAAATTTTTGGAGCTCGTTTGAAAATCGACAGAAAGTGGAATTTCGTGTTTCAAGTTTCGGAGTTTGTTTCGTATTCGTAATCAAACATTATCCGTATAATTTCCTAGCTAGGCTCTGATACCACTGTAGGGTTCCTATCGATGGCAACAAGCTTTCGGGAGGCATCGTCCATGCCATTTTCAAAATTTTGCTGTTTCAAGGAACTCTAAACTAGAATCGTTAACTAGAATATTATACGGAAACTATAGTAAACCATTTGCAACTAAGTGAACTAGAAATTCAACCTTTGTAGATCGGTCCTTCACTTCATAAGCTCCATGTAGTAGTCCCTCCGCTGCGTTGATGGAACTCCCGGACCCTTGCATGACTTCATAAGGAGAATGGAACGTTCTTGCTTGAAGTCTTCGAGGCCGAAGATGATCTACGTCGAGGGAATACTAACTCAAGCAACTACTTCACAAATGAAGGATTAGTGAAGCAAACATCCAATACTAAAGTGCTAATCTAGTAGAGGATGATGAAATAGGAAGTGGGTTCACTTTAGAATTCTTTTTCTCACAATACTTTCTCACTTTTTTCAAACCCTAGTGAGCTTTTTCTTTTGGAGGAAGAAGATGAAGAAAGAAGAAGAGAATGAAAAATGATCAAGTGAGAGAGTGAACCATGGTGAGTGAGTATCATATACTAACTCATGTAGAGACATAACCATAGCTAATTAAAATGGTTAGGTTAACAAATATCTAAAGTAAAACAAAGTGAGTGGACTTTGTCAAAGCACCCACAAGCTTCTACAAGCTTCATGCTTTTAACAAATAATCCACTAATTTTGTAATTACTTTAAACATTAATAACCCACTATTATAAATAGAATGGTGTATATCTCATACACCCATGTATGTTGTATCAACAACCATGATACAAAAACAAAACACAAATTAATATATATCACATATATATTAAGTGTGCACATGTGAGAAAATAAATGCCTGAGTGAACAAATGTTAGTTAATGTAGATTAGTATATCAAATATACATTTATACATTAAATTATTAAATCAACAATTGATTTAATAATCCGGCTATATCACATATAACCGACTAACACTAAATGTACCATCTTATCGAATCAACACTTGATTCGATAACCCGACTATATCACATATAACCGACCGATACAAAAGTCGCGAGAATAGAATACGGTATCATATACATGCATTATTCTCGGTCCCGCACATATCACATATGTGCTCCTATTTCGTTTTGCCTGAGCCAGTAAAACCTCTATGTAGGACTCTAAAGACTCGTCAATACGCCGGCAGTAGGTGATGATCACATCAAGCACCCACAAGCCGTCAGCGGTACTAGCTGAACGTAACGGCTACCCAGGTATTGAGCGATCAGAAGATCAGCAAGCAAGCCCGCTCCAACTCCTGCAAAAGCCTGACGGTAACACTTGCCGTACAGTCCGGTCTCCTCGTTTGATATTTCGCATATCAAGTCTAGGGGTGGTAAACGTCTGACCCCAATAACCGATAAGTCATGCCGATGTGAGGCTCATAACTGGTCGAGTAACTACTGGTAATACTTACCAGTAAATCTCTAAATCAGCCCTGGCCAGGGACTACCCTGTTATGGCCAATCGAGCATAGCGCAACATCAACTCCCAATACCCGGAGAGACGAAACGCCCTATCGCTCATTGCCTCCATGTGACTCGGGACTGTACCCAAAAACCACCGTTTTGCTCGCCCTCTTGGACATGGTAAGGTGGAAATCAAAGCACAGTAGGAATCACACAAGACTCTATGACGATTTCGGGTCTACAGACTAACCTGTAAAAGTGTCACCAGAGAACTGCCATCTAACGTGAGGTATAATACCATCTGGGAGTTCTCGACGAGTCCGTCCAGTGTACCCAGTCTCCACTGAGCACCCGTATAACATCTCTGATGTCAAACGCCAATGGATATGGGATCATCCATCGCCCATCTCATAGGTCGTAATGCGTACATGCTAGTTTACTCTAGTATATCGATGCCCCGTCTCTATACACCTATGACTAGGGACATTAAAGGATGAACTTATGGACTACCATAGCCCACTAGTATGATCTGCATCATAGTCCTGGTAGTCAAGTACACATCCTAAGGGCTTTACCAACATATAACTATAAGACAGTTGTTTACCCCAATCAGAGCAAAGCTCTGTTCAAATTCCAAGGCGGGAGATGAAGGAACACTTCATCTTCCCCCAATCGGAGCAAAGCTTTGCTTTGAAAATTTAAACTTTAATAAATGAAGCAACGCTTCAGATTCTTTGCGTTGCGCGCAACGCGCCACGTGTCAGGCACTGATATATCAGCGCAGCGCCCGAGGCAGTGCGTCCAATCAGAGCAAAGCTCTATCTAAAACAAAATTAAAGGAAGCAACGCTTCAGGTGCGCAAGCACTGCGCCGCGCGGCACGTGTCAGCGCAGATGCACCAGCGCAGTTGCGCTGCGCTTCGCGCTGCGCGACACGTGTTAGCGCAGATGCGCCAGCGCAGTTGCGCTGTGCTGTGCGCTGCTTGACACGTGTCACACGCTCGGGCGTTGCGCCAAACAGAATTAAGATTTTAAAGAAATCTTTCTGTTCTTGTTAAAACAAGAAGATTGCCTTCTGTAAAACAGAAGCCCTTGGATCAAAAATCCAACGGTGGGGAAAATTCTCCAAATCACTCAGAGAAAGATCTCTTTAACAAATTTATGGGCACTATATAAAGGCCCCTAGACCTCAATTCAAAGGGATCAACATTTTGTGAGAAATCGAAATTTTCAAACACAGAGAGAGCTCTGAAGAAATCTCAAAAAGAAAGGTAAAAAAAAAACCCTTTATGATAGAAGAATTTCTTTTGATAGATCATTGATCTAAGAACAAGATTAATGATCTTTAATAAAAAACAAAATAAAAAATAGTGCTTTGCACTTTTATGAACCTCTGGTTCCTGAAATAAGAAAAACAAGAGAAACTTGTTTTCTTGAATCTAAATTAGATCAAGAAAACAAAAAGTGCTTTGCACTTCTTTTATGAACCATCGGTTCTGAATCTACAGGATTCTCAAGTTAATAGTGCCTTGCACTTGCAGAACTGCGCTGTTGCGCTCTTGGGTTGGCGCAAGCCACCTGAGAGCGCCACGTGTCAACATCTGAACCATTTGCGCTATGCGCTTTGAAATAGAGCCTTGCTCTCTGAAACTGGCGCAACTCATCATAGCGCGCCACGTGTCAGTAGCGCAAGTGCAGCGCACTGGCGCAGCGCACTGCGCTTGCATGACACGTGTCATCACCATAAGCATTTGCGCTCTTTGATTGGAGCAAAGCGCATGACAAATGCAATGCATTTCTTTTGCTAAAGGGCCAGGCCCAAGACAAAAAGACCTAGCAGGCCAAAACAAATTGCAAAGCAATAAAAGGGGCAGAGCCCAAATAAAATTGATGCCCTGCATCATTTATAAAGGGCAGAGCCCAAGTAAAGTTGATGCTCTGCATCATTCATAAATGAGCAGAGCCCAAAACAAATTGATGCTCTGCATCCTTTATGGGCAGAGCCCAAACAAAAATAAAAAGTAATGCAATGCATTATTTAACTGTGGGCAAAGCCCCAACACAGGTCTAATAGACCAAAAATAAATAAAAGCGTTGAATATTTTTCAACTGGACTTAGCCCAATCATGGCCATAAGTCCTCAAATTAAATTGACTGAGCACGGCTGCTCCTTAAATCAATTTATATTCGGTTCGAGGGTACATCTTCGAACTCCTCTGACACTTATCGTTGTAATCCTTCAACGATGTCAGAGAGGTGACGGGTCCCGACGACCGCACATCAATATGGACTGCGGGGTCCTTAAACTCGTGGACCGAAACGTCCTTAAACTAATGATGGACCACTACGTCCCTAAACTGGCGATGGACCACTACGTCCCTAAACTGGAATATGGACCACCACGTCCCTAAACTGGAATATGGACCGCAACGTCCTTAAACTACCTATGGACCACCATGTCCCTAAACTGGAATATGGACCCCCATGTCCCTAAACTGGTAATGGACCGTAATTTCCTTAAACTACCTATAGACCACTATGTCCCTAAACTGGAACAATAGAGCTCCCAACTGCTCTTTTGTCGGATCTTAACGATCCCGTTTAAGTTGATCTTAGCCTCAAATATGGCTAACGTATCCTTAAACATTCAAACAGACTTTAGTCCCAAATTGGACTATAAGACCCCCAATCAACTTTGGTTCAAGGGTACATCTCCGAACTCCTCTGACACCTATCGTTGTAATCCTTCAACGACGTCAGAGAGGTGACGGGTCCCGATGGCCATGCATACAATAGACCACTATGTCCCTAAACTGGAACGTCCCCAAACGCTCTTTTGTCGGATCCAAAACGATCCCGTTTGTTATTGTATATGCCCTAGAGGCCATTACTGTATCATACTAGTATGTATATTACTTGATGGAAGCTTGGGATATTCACAGTTGTATAGACAATCTTGCTCAAAATGGTAGTATGCTACTTGGTTTGTCTCTGCATTAATGTGTAAATGTGTTTCTTTATTGTATCACCTATACGCATTAGTGGGTCCCTTAGGATCTTTGCTTGATTACCAGCGTTGTGATGGCAGTCACACTCGTGGGGGCTGGGTAATCTATAAGCACATCCTTATATATACACGTCCCTGGTCGTGGGATTATCGAGACAGGGCATCGATACTCCGGAGTAGACTAACGTATGGGCTTCTCATCCCAGCACGGGAGACGGTCTGTCCCACAGCCGTCTGTACGTCGTACTTGAGATAGTATGCGGGTGCTCGTTGGGTTACGAGTACACTGGACAGGACTCGTCGGGACAATGAGTAGAGGTCGCATGGTTTTGCGACAGGGTTCGTTCACATCCGCGCACTTGTGCACGTTTGCTGTCCGGACAGCTTATACTAGCGGGCTTTGGTTTAAGCCGGATCCTAGTATATGATTTGGTATTGGTTTTATCTCATTGTATTCGTGTTCCTCGGAACACAGATACGGGTGTGTATGCACAGTTGACTGAGACAGAGGCAGAGGACTTTCATTAGGGTTGATTACCATTGTCATTTTCTTAACCCTAATGGTTATGTGTGAAATATGATTTATTGATATTAGTTAATCATAATTGTGCATGGTTAGGTTTGTTGACCATTTGACTTTATTTGACTTGTTGACCTAGGTTGACAACTTGAACATAATCATTCCATAAGAAAGATGCTCTTTGATTCTAGCAAAAAGCATATAATATGAAATGATAATGGTCATTTCTTGATTAAACCATGACAATATATTTAGCTAATTATCTATTTTCATAATTCACACATATATGTGAGAAGAATGGTTTATTTCTTCTCATTCTATCATTTTGATTCTCTCTCCTCCTCTTCCTCTCTCTCTAGCTCTCCCCTCTCATGAGTTGAGAATCCCTTGAGCTTGAGATAAATCCTTCTAAAATACTCTCTACTCTTTCTAAGGTTCTAGGATTAGCACTCCATGCATCTTAGTTACTTCTAGTTTGAAGTTGAAGCCAAAGGTTGAGGCCCTCGGGTGGATCTTTCTTTGACAAGAGAAGGCGATAAGGAGATCCCTTTCTTTCACTCCAAGGAGCAAGAAGAGAAGGACTTGAAGACTTAGGTATAACTCCTTAACCGAGTAGCTAACTCCTTTAGCTTTGTTAGTTAGTTTTGTTTAGCAAAGATCCCTCCTTTTGCTAGTCCATGTTGCCTAGTGTGTTAAAAATCCGATTTTTCAATACGTTTCCGCCTCCCCGCAAGCACCGGGGTGGGCAACGTGGACTTACAGTGGTATCAAAGCCTAACTAAACACAAACTAGCTAGTTAGTAAAGTATATAGAACTTCGATCGGTAAAAATCACAAAACATTTTTCAAAAACCCCAAGTTTCTGCCGATTTTTAAATCTGCTTAAAAAATAATAAATCATATCTTAAAAATCGGCTCAGGGTTTTTACTGAACACACAAGGAAAACGATATACTGACTCGGCCAACTCACCGCGGTTCCGCGGCAGAAGCTTGCTCCTGCCGCAGATCCGCGGCCGAGTTGACTCGGCCGTGGGTCATTTTCCTTGCAGTGTTCTTCTGTTACTGTTTTGGGATTTTTGGTATATTTTATTTCTGCCCAGATTTTCAAGAAAAGAAATTTGTATTTGGGGTGGTTATAAATCCGTATTTTTGATCGAACTTCCTTATACTTTGGCTAATGGGTTATATCTGTGATGTTATATATGTATTGAACGTCCGCTAATCGCTATACGTCGATTAGTGGGGGTTATACATATCTGTGATCTGTAATGTTGATGGTTTGTGTATATGAACTCGTTGGGTTGTCGCGGATGAATAGCCGGGTGGATGTGAGATGAGAGTTTCTTTTTCTTTCATTCATGTAACATGTAATTTGATGTAATATTATTTGTTTGGACGCACATCCGGGTTGAGGTTGTAGCCGCCATTGTATAATTTCTTTTTACCGTTTTTGCTCCTAGGATAGACCCATGGTGGGGTGCACAAACTACCGGGTATCTCGAAGTGCCGAGTGGCCTACTCACGTAGTTGAGGGAGGTTGCTTCGCTTCGGGTACTTGGCAGGTAGTTTGCCGCACCCGTAGGGGTCTAGGGTGGGGTTTTGGCTATTCATCGCGACCGTGTAATCCGCTTTTCATTGCAGGCTCGAACGAATCGCGGATTCCTAGTATATCCAAAGAGTTCATCTATGATCTGGATTGACTATCATTGCTATATATCTATATATGATATCTATTTAGGTGTTGCTTATGTTTTGCATCCGCGCTAGTCCAGCCCCCGCTCTGTCGTTAGTTAAGTAACCTAACGGGTGATGACGGGGCTCCGTGGCGAATGCGGATGGCATAAGCGTACACCATATTTTGGTTGTTTTATGCAATGGTAGGATTAAATGATGGGACGCATTAAAATTAATGCAAGAAAATAAACCAAGTAAAAGTCGTTGGAACACTTTGAAAACCACTCGGTTCTTTTCAAAACCAAACTTTTAAAATGCGGAGCTTGAACCACTCCTTTTAAAAGCTATCTCGTTCTATCGATTATATCAAGTTCACTACGTTCACGGTTTCGCCAAAACCATTCGTAGCCCTCCATCATTTCAGTTAAATATTCGGTAGTATTCAAGCTATGTATTTTAACCTCACGCCAAGGCATAGTGATTGGTAGCTGCCGGATATTTATCTGTTGCATAGATAGAATGCGTTGGTTTGAGACAGTCGTACTTCCATTTTGGCCTATGTCAAGGGTAGGTACGGGTGGGTTCAAATTAACCTGGATAATGATGGGTAGAACTTGACATGTGACTTATGACATTTTGACCTCACGCCAAGGTCATAAGAGCATGGGGAAAAAATCCACATCGGGAGTTTCAAAAGAACTGAAACATGCTAGCATTGCATACCATTTGGAGTGTGATGATTCTGGAAGGATTCCTTCAGTTTTATCACGCGATGATATTTGGATCCCGATCCTACTGTGAGTATATGCTACTCCTCGGGAAATTTCTCACTTAACGATCAATTCTATAAACCTAGTAGGTGTCTAGAAAGGTGTTAGCGGGGCTACGCCCACAGGGAAAAGAGGTTACTTAATTAAGGAACTTCGCGAAAGCGTTAGAAAACCTCCCTCGAAGTACCGACACCGGCCTGGCTGATCGGTTAAGCAAGAATTGTACGGTGAGATTGATCCCGACTAATTCTTCCTTTATGGTTTGAGGAGGGATTCGAGAGACAGTGGGAGCCATCCTGTTTAGACAAACTAAAAACCACTCTAAACTTGCAAGAGCATCATGCTAAAGTGTTTCTTTTCTCTCTCCTAATTGCAGCGACCAATCAACATGACCGGACTTAAGTTATTACTAGATAAAAACATACCGACAGGGCCAAACTACAAAGATTGGCTCAGGAATGTCAAAATGGCAATCATCTACGACAAGTTGGGGTATCTCCTTACCACCAAAGCTCCCCCTGTCCCACGTCCCACCTCCAGCGTCGCGGATATAGAAATCCGTAAGACATGGGAGATCGATTGCGTGAAGGCCAAGTGCCTCGTGCTTGCCTCTATGGACAATGAACATAAGAGGAGGCACGAGAATATGGACCTAGAATCCATATTTCTCCATACAAAAGATCTGTATGGAGAGCAATCTCGTATCGCTAGATACGAAGTGTCGAAGAAGCTGTTTTCGGCAAGATTGGCCGTCGGATCATCGGTAGTGGAACACGTGCTTAAGATGATTGGCTACATAGAGGAGCTCCCGGACCTTGGGACCACGTTGGAGAATGAACTCTACACTGACTTGATTCTCCAGTCCCTTCCTTCCACTTACGCCCGGTTTGTCCTAAACTTCAACATGCAAGGAAAGGAGGTTGAACTTTCCGAACTTCTGAACATGTTGAGAAGTGCTGAGGGCACCCTACAGAAAGGTAGGAAGACATCCACTTTGTTTGTAGGAGGATCTTCCTCTTCTAAGTCCAGGGCGAAAGCCAAGGGAAAGAAGAAGAAAGCTCCCGCCAAACCATGGGGCGGTGTTAGTAAAGTGGATACGAAGGGAAAGGGAAAGGCAACAAAGGTAGCGGGAAAGCTTGTGGGAAAGGAAGAATGCTTTTACTGTCACAAGCGTGGACACTGGAAACAGGATTGTAGGGCTTGGAAGGCCAGAACACAGGATCTGAAGCGAGTTGCGGCTTCAGCTTCAGGTGTGTATGTTATTGAAAACTGTCTATCAATAAACTCTACTTCCTGGGTATTGGATACCGGATCAGGATCTCATATCTGTAATTCTTTGCAGGCATTGAGAAGGCGTAGGGTTTTGAAGGCAGGTGATATGACCCTCAGAGTTGCAAACGGAGCTAGCATGGATGCTGAGGCCGTAGGGGACTATCACCTGGGATTGTCAGATGGACACTTTTTGGTTTTGCGTGGTTGTTATTTTGTACCAAATGCAACTTGTAATATCATTTCTGTATTTTTATTATCTAAAGAAGGTTATGAATTTGCATTTATAAGTAATGTTGTGAACATTCACCTTAATCAAGTTTTGATTGGGTCAGGTATATTAAACAATGGTATATACGTATTAAACCAACCACAGATTTTCAATGTCCAGAATACACACAAAAGAAAGTCTCCAGAAATCAATCAGGCTTTCTTATGGCATTGTAGACTCGGTCACATCAATGAGAGAAGGTTGACGAAGTTACATACAGAAGAATATTTGGATCCGTTCGAATATCAATCGTATGCAACTTGTCAATCCCGTCTCAAAGGGAAGATGACAAAAACTCCGTTCACTGGACACGGAGTAAGAGCGAGCGAGCTCTTGGGGCTCGTACACAGCGACGTGTGCGGTCCAATGTCTACACATGCGCGAAGCGGTTATTCTTACTTCATTACTTTTACGGATGATTTTTCAAGGTTCGGACATGTCTTCTTAATGAAGCATAAATCTGAAGCCTTTGAAAAGTTCCAAGAATACAAGAATGAAATAGAAAAAAAACAGGAAAAAGTATCAAGACACTAAGATCTGATCGAGGTGGTGAATACTTGAGTGCTGAGTTCCTGGATTACCTAAAAGAGAATGGAATTCTCTCTCAGCTTACTCCTCCATACACTCCGCAACATAACGGTGTATCGGAGAGACGGAATCGAACCCTATTGGATATGGTACGGTCCATGATGAGTAACGCTGAGTTGCCGCAATCATTCTGGGGATATGCGCTAGAATCAGCCGCATACCTTTTGAACCGAGTTCCCACTAAGACTGTGCCTACCACACCATATGAGTTATGGAGTGGGAAGAAACCCTATCTTCAATACCTGAAGATTTGGGGATGTCCAGCTTTTGTCAAAAAGCAGCATGCGGACAAACTCAAGGCACGTTCAGTACCGTGCAAGTTTGTGGGATACCCAAAGAACTCCAGGGGGTATCTTTTCTATTACGCAGAGGAACAAAAGGTCTTTGTTTCTCCTAATGCCCACTTTCTGGAACACCAATTCTTAGAAAAGGAAATAAGTGGGAGCGCAATAGAACTGGAAGAAATTCCAGAACCACAAGCTATTACTGAAAGCTTAGTAGAACCAGAGGGTTCGAAAGATCAGGACATTCCTACGCCGCTCCGCAGGAGTAGTAGGCAGTCTCATCCGCCCGAGAGATACTACGGTTTTCTCATAGACGGGGATAGAGAAGATTGCATCATTGATAGTGATGAGCCGACTAGCTTCCAGCAGGCTATTCAGAGCGTTGACTCCGTAAAATGGATGGATACAATGCGGACCGAAATGGAGTCCATGTACACCAACAGAGTATGGACATTGGACATTGCTCAAGATGGTGTAAAACTCGTAGGATGCAAGTGGATCTTCAAAAGGAAGATTGGTGTAGATGTACAGGTTGAGACCTATAAAGCTAGACTTGTTGCAAAAGGTTTTCGTCAGAGACCTGGTTTGGACTATGGCGAAACCTTTTCTCCAGTGGCTATGCTGAAATCCATTCGGATCCTTCTTGCCATTACTGCCTTCCATGATTATGAGATTTGGCAGATGGACGTAAAGACCGCTTTTCTAAATGGAAATTTAGAGAAGTGTGTCTATATGGACCAACCAGAGGGTTTCATTCAGAGTGGGAGCAGCGGAAAGGTGTGCAAGTTGCTCAAGTCCATTTATAGACAAAAGCTGGTATCGCGGAGTTGGAACATCTGTTTTGATGAGACGGTCAAGGAATTTGGCTTTATCAAAAATCCAGATGAACCATGCATCTATAGTAGATTTGTAGCGAGAACTGTAGTATTCCTCGTTTTATACGTGGATGACATTCTCTTAATAGGAAATGACATTCCTATGCTACAATCTGTCAAAGGATTCTTGTCACACAGGTTCTCCATGAAAGACCAGGGTGATGCCTCATACATTCTGGGGATCCGGATCTACCGGGACAGATCCAAGAGGATATTAGGACTTTCACAGTCCAGGTACATCGACACCATACTGAAAAGATTCAGTATGGAAGATTCCAAGCGCGGTAATCTACCGGCTTGTCACGGGATCACCCTCTCCAAAGAGATGTCTCCCATGACTGATTTAGAAAGGGATCGCATGTCTATTATACCCTACGCTTCTGCGGTAGGATCTATAATGTATGCGATGTTGTGTACCAGAACAGATGTGGCTTATGAACTGAGTGTGGTAAGCAGGTATCAGTCAAACCCTGGGGAGAAACACTGGATAGCGGTAAAGAACATTCTCAAGTACCTGAGAAGGACTAGGAGTTGTTCTTGGTGTATGGCGGAAAAGACCTCCAGATTGAGGCCTTTGGTGACTCCAGCTTCCAGAGTGACAAGGATGATTCCAAGTCCATGTCGGGTTTTGTCTTTACCCTCAATGGAGGGGCGGTGTGTTGGAAGAGTTCCAAACAGGAAACCGTTGCTGACTCGACTATGGAAGCAGAATATATCGCTGCATCTGATGCCGCAAAAGAAGTCGTCTGGATGAGGAAGTTCTTTAAAGAACTTCAGGTGGTTCCGTCCATTGTTGATCCAATACCTCTGTATTGCGACAACAACGGGGCTATAGCTTTAGCGAAGGAACCCAGGTCCCATCAGAAATCCAGACACATCTTGAGGCGGTATCACCTGATCAGGTAGATCGTGGATCGCCAGGAGATCGAGGTTCGGAGGGTTGCTTCAGAAGATAACACTGCAGATCCATTCACGAAGGCCTTACCCCAGACTCAGTTCGAGCGGCTGATCGAGATGATAGGTCTTCGATACGCCAGTACATGGCCTTAGTGCAAGTGAGAGATTGTTAGTGTATATGCCCTAGAGGCCATTACTGTATCATACTAGTATGTATATTACTTGATGGAAGCTTGGGATATTCACAGTTGTATAGACAATCTTGCTCGAAATGGTAGTATGCTACTTGGTTTGTCTCTGCTTTAATGTGTACATGTGTTTCTTTATTGTATCACCTATACGCATTAGTGGAGCCCTTAGGATCTTTGCTTGATTACCAGCGTTGTGATGGCAGTCACACTCGTGGGGGCTGGGTAATCTATAAGCACATCCTTATATATACACGTCCCTGGTCATGGGATTATCGAGACAGGGCATCGATACTCCGGAGTAGACTAGCGTATGCGCTTCTCATCCCAGCACGGGAGACGGTCTGTCACACAGCCGTCTGTACGTCGTTTTTGAGATAGTATGCGGGTGCTCGTTGGGTTACGAGTACACTGGACAGGACTTATCAGGAACCGTTGGTTGGTATCATACCTATCGTCAGTTATCAGTTCCCAGGTGACATGAGTACAGCTTAGTCCGCTGACTTGACACTGTCACTTCGCCTCGAGTGTGTTCCCACTGTACTTTGATTACTACCCTACCACGGCTCAAAGGAGTCGTGCAAACAGGTAGTAGTTGGGTGCAGTCCCGAAGCACTTGGAGGCAGTGACGGTTAGACAGGATTCGTCTCTCCCGGTATTGGGGGTTGACATCGCGCTGTGTCCAGGAGAGCCGTTACACAAGTAGTCCCTGGCCACGGCGAGCGAGGTATACTGGTTGGTTTCCAGTATTATCTCAGGGTGTTCTGGGCTACACTCCGACACGACTTGTACCGCTATTAGGGGACTGACGTTTACCGCCCCCTAGGCCCGCCATGCGATGTATCAGACGAATAGACCGGACTGTACAGAGACTGTCACATTCAGGCTTAGTAGGAGTTCAGATGGGTTCACCTCGTCAGTCTTCTTATCGGCATCTACCTGGGGACCGTTACGTACAGCTAGTGCCGCTTGCGGTCTGTGGTTAAACCCACTGCCAGCGTAGTGTCGAGTCTTTAGAGTCCCACACAGAGGGTTATTCGCCTTTAGGCAAAATGAGTAGAGGTCGCATGGTTTTGCGACAGGGTTCGTTCACATCCGCGCACTTGTGCACGTTTGCTGTCCGGACAGCTTATACTAGCGGGCTTTGGTTTAAGCCGGATCCTAGTATATGATTTGGGTTTGGTTTTATCTCATTGTATTCGTGTTCCTTGGAACCCGGATACGGGTGTGTATGCACAGTTGACTGAGACAGAGGCAGAGGACTTTCATTAGGGTTGATTACCATTGTCATTTTCTTAACCCTAATGGTTATGCGTGAAATATGATTTATTGATATTAGTTAATTATAATTGTGCATGGTTAGGGTTGTTGACCATTTGACTTTATTTGACTTGTTGACCTAGGTTGACAACTTGACCATAATCATTCCATAAGAAAGATGCTCTTTGATTCTAGCAAAAAGGATTTAATATGAAATGATAATGGTCATTTCTTGATTAAACCATGAAAATTATATTTAGCTAATTTTCTATTTTCATAATTCACACATATATGTGAGAAGAATGGTTTATTTCTTCTCATACTATCATTTTGATTCTCTCTCCTCCTCTTCCTCTCTCTCTAGCTCTCCCCTCTCATGAGTTGAGAATCCCTTGAGCTTGAGATAAATCCTTCTAAAATACTCTCTACTCTTTCTAAGGTTCTAGGGTTAGCACTTCAAGTATCTTAGTTACTTATAGTTTGAAGTTGAAGCCAAAGGTTGAGGCCCTCGGGTGGATCTTTCTTCGACAAGAGAAGGCGACAAGGAGATCCCTTTCTTTCACTCCAAGGAGCAAGAAGAGAAGGACTTGAAGACTTAGGTATAACTCCTTAACCGAGTAGCTAACTCCTTTAGCTTTGTTAGTTAGTTTTGTTTAGCAAAGATCCCTCCTTTTGCTAGTCCATGTTGCCTAGTGTGTTAAAAATCCGATTTTTCAATACGTTTCCACCTCCCCGCAAGCACCGGGGTGGGCAACGTGGACTTACAGTGGTATCAGAGCCTAACTAAACACAAACAAGCTAGTTAGTAAAGTATATAGAACTTCGATCGGTAAAAATCACAAAACATTTTTCAAAAACCCTAAGTTTCTGCCGATTTTTAAATCTGCTTTAAAAATAATAAATCATATCTTAAAAATCGGCTCAGGGTTTTTACTGAACACATAAGGAAAACGATATACTGACTCGGCCAACTCACCGCGGTTCCGCGGCAGAAGCTTGCTCCTGCCGCGGATCCGCGGCCGAGTTGACTCGGTCGTGGGTCATTTTCCTTGCAGTGTTCTTCTGTTATTGTTTTGGGATTTCTGGTATATTTTATTTCTGCCCAGATTTTCCAGAAAAGAAATTTGTATTTGGGGTGGTTATAAATCCGTATTTTTGATCGAACTTCCCTATACTTTGGCTAATGGGTTATATCTGTGATGTTATATATGTATTGAACGTCCGCTAATTGCTATACGTCGATTAGTGGGGGTTATACATATCTGTGATCTGTAATGTTGTTGGTTTGTGTATATGAACTCGTTGGATTGTCGCGGATGAATAGCCGGGTGGATGTGAGATGAGAGTTTCTTTTTCTTTCATTCATGTAACATGTAATTTGATGTAATATTATTTGTTTGGCCGCACATCCGGGTTGAGGTTGTAGCCGCCATTGTATAATTTCTTTTTTCTGTTTTTGCTCCTAGGATAGACCCATGGTGGGGTGCACAAACTACTGGGTATCTCGAAGTGTCGAGTGGCCTACTCACGTAGTTGAGGGAGGTTGCTTCGCTTCAGGTACTTGGCAGGTAGTTTGCCTTACCCGTAGGGGTCTAGGGTGGGGTTTTGGCTATTCATCGCGACCGTGTAATCCGCTTTTCGTTGCAGGCTCGAACGAATCGCAGATTCCTAGTATATCCAAAGAGTTCATCTGTGATCTGGATTGACTATCATTGCTATATATCTATATATGATATCTATTTAGGTGTTGCTTATGTTTTGCATCCGCGCTAGTCCAGCCTCCGCTCTGTCGTTAGTTAAGTAACCTAACGGGTGATGACGGGGCCCCGTGGCGAATGCGGATGGCATAAGCGTACACCATATTTTGGTTGTTTTAGGCAATGGTAGGATTAAATGATGGGTCACATTAAAATTAATGCAAGAAAATAAACCAAGTAAAAGTCGTTGGAACACTTTGAAAACCACTCGGTTCTTTTCAAAACCAAACTTTTAAAATGCGGAGCTTGAACCACTCCTTTTAAAAGCTATATCGTTCCATCGATTATATCAAGTTCGCTACGTTCACGGTTTCGCCAAAACCATTCGTAGCCCTCCATCATTTCAGTTAAATATTCGGTAGTATTCAAGCTATGTATTTTGACCTCACGCCAAGGCATAGTGATTGGTAGCTGCCGGATATTTATCTGTTGCATAGATAGAATGCATTGGTTTGAGACAGTCGTACTGCCATTTTGGCCTACATCAAGGCTAGGTACGGGTGGGTTCAAATTAATCTGGATAATGATGGGTAGAACTTGACATGTGACTTATGACATTTTGACCTCACGCCAAGGTCATAAGAGCATGGGGAAAAAATCCACATCGGGAGTTTTAAAAGAACTGAAACTTGCTAGCACTGCATACCATTTAGAGTGTGATGATTCTGGTAGGATTCCTTCAGTTTTATCACGCGATGATATTTGGATCCCGATCCTACTGTGAGTATATGCTACTCCTCGGGAAATTTCTCACTTAACGATCAATGCTATAAACCTAGTAGGTGTCTAGAAAGGTGTTAGCGGGGCTACGCCCACAGGGAAAAGAGGTTACTTAATTAAGGAATTTCGCGAAAGCGTTGGAAAACCTCCCTCAAAGTACCGACACTGGCCTGGCTGAACGGTTAAGCAAGAATTGTACGGTGAGATTGATCCCGACTAATTCTTCCTTTATGGTTTGAGGAGGGATTCGAGAGACAGTGGGAGCCATCCCGTTTAGACAAACTAAACACCACTCTAAACTTGCAACAGCATCATGCTAAAGTGTTTCTTTTCTCTCTCCTAAATGCAGCGACCAATCAACATGACCGGACTTAAGTTATTACTAGATAAAAACATACTGACAGGGCCAAACTACAAAGATTGGCTCAGGAATGTCAAAATGGCAATCACTTACGTCAAGTTGGGGTATCTCCTTACCACCAAAACTCCCCCTGTCCCAGGTCCCACCTCCAGCGTCGCGGATATAGAAATCCGTAAGACATGGGAGATCGATTGCGCGAAGGTCAAGTTCCTCGTGCTTGCCTCTATGGACAATGAACATCAGAGGAGGCACGAGAATATGGACCTAGAATCCATATTTCTCCATACAAAAGATCTGTATGGAGAGCAATCTCGTATCGCTAGATACGAAGTGTCGAAGAAGCTGTTTTCGGCAAGATTGGCCATCGGATCATCGGTAGCGGAACACGTGCTTAAGATGATTGGCTACATAGAGGAGCTCACGGACCTTGGGACCACGTTGGTGAATGAACTCTACACTGACTTGATTCTCCAGTCCCTTCCTTCCACTTACGCTCAGTTTGTCCTAAACTTCAACATGCAAGGCAAAGGGGTTGAACTTTTCGAACTTCTGAACATGTTGAGGAGTGCTGAGGGCACCCTACAGAAAGGTAGGGAGACATCCACTTTGTTTGTAGGAGGATCTTCCTCTTCTAAGTCCAGGGCGAAAGCCAAGGGAAAGAAGAAGATAGCCCCCGCCAAACCAAGGGGCGGTGTTAGTAAAGTGGATACGAAGGGAAAGGGAAAGGCAACAAAGGTAGCAGGAAAGCTTGTGGGAAAGGAAGAATGCTTTTACCGTCACAAGAGTGGACACTGGAAACAGGATTGCAGGGCTTGGAAGGCCAGAACCCTGGATCTGAAGCGAGTTGCGGCTTCAGCTTCAGGTGTGTATGTTATTGAAAACTGTCTATCAATAAACTCTACTTCCTGGGTATTGGATACCGGATCAGGATCTCATATCTGTAATTCTTTGCAGGCATTGAGAAGGCGTAGGGTTTTGAAGGCAGGTGATATGACCCTCAGAGTTGCAAACGGAGCTAGCATGGATGCTGAGGCCGTGGGGGACTATCACCTGGAATTGTCAGATGGACACTTTTTGGTTTTGCGTGGTTGTTATTTTGTACCAAATGCAACTTGTAATATCATTTCTGTATCTTTATTATCTAAAGAAGGTTATGAATTTGCATTTGTAAGTAATGTTGTGAACATTCACCTTAATCAAGTTTTGATTGGGTCAGGTACATTAAACAATGGTATATACGTATTAAACCAACCACAGATTTTTAATGTCCAGAATACACACAAAAGAAAGTCTCCAGAAATCAATCAGGCTTTCTTATGGCATTATAGACTCGGTCACATCAATGAGAGAAGGTTGACGAAGTTACATACAGAAGGATATTTAGATCCGTTCGAATATCAATCGTATGCAACTTGTCAATCCTGTCTCAAAGGGAAGATGACAATAACTCCGTTCACTGGACACGGAGTAAGAGCGAGCGAGCTCTTGTGGCTCGTACACAGCGACATGTGCGGTTCAATGTCTACACATGCGCGAAGCGGTTATTCTTACTTCATTACTTTTACGGATGATTTTTCAAGGTTCAGAAATGTCTTCTTAATGAAGCATAAATCTGAAGCCTTTGAAAAGTTCCAAGAATACAAGAATGAAGTAGAAAAACAAACAGGCAAAGTATGAAGACACTAAGATCTGATCGAGGTGGTGAATACTTGAGTGCCGAGTTCCTGGATCATCTAAAAGAGAATGGAATTCTCTCTCAGCTTACTCCTCCATACTCTCCGCAACATAACGGTGTATCGGAGAGACGGAACCGAACCCTATTGGATATGGTATGGTCCATGATGAGTAACGCTGAGTTGCCACGATCATTCTGGGGATATGCGCTAGAATCAGCCGCATACCTTTTTAACCGAGTTCCCACTAAGACTGTGCCTACCACACCATATGAGTTATGGAGTGGGAAGAAACCCTATCTTCAATACCTGAAAATTTGGGGATGTCCAGCTTTTGTCAAAAAGCAGCATGCAGACAAACTCGAGGCACGCTCAGTACGGTGCAAGTTTGTGGGATACCCAAAGAACTCCAGGGGGTATCTTTTCTATTACGCAGAGGAACAAAAGGTCTTTGTTTCTCATAATGCCCACTTTTTGGAACACCAATTCTTAGAAAAGGAAATAAGTGGGAGCGCAATAGAACTGGAAGAAATTCCAGAACCACAAGCTATTACTGAAAGCTTAGTAGAACCAGAGGGTTCGAAAGATCAGGACATTCCTACGCCGCTCTGTAGGAGTAGTAGGCAGTCTCATCCGCCCGAGAGATACAATGGTTTTCTCATAGACGGGGATAGAGAAGATTGCATCATTGATAGTGATGAGCCGACTAGCTTCCAGCAGGCCATTCAGAGCGTTGACTCGGTAAAATGGCTGGATGCAATGCGGACCGAAATGGAGTCCATGTACACCAACAGAGTATGGACGTTGGACATTGCTCCAGATGGGGTAAAACCCATAGGATGCAAGTAGATCTTCAAAAGGAAGATTGGTGTAGATGGACAGGTTGAGACCTATAAAGCTAGACTTGTTGCAAAGGGTTTTCGTCAGAGACCTGGTTTGGACTATGACGAAACCTTTTCTCCAGTGGCTATGCTGAAATCCATTCGGATCCTTCTTGCCATTGCTGCCTTCCACGATTATGAGATTTGGCAGATGGACGTAAAGACCGCTTTTCTAAATGGAAATTTAGAGGAGTGTGTCTATATGGACCAACCAGAGGGTTTCATTCAGAGTGGGAGCAGCGGAAAGGTGTGCAAGTTGCTCAAGTCCATTTATGGACTAAAGCTGGCATCGCGGAGTTGGAACATCTGTTTTGATGAGACGGTCAAGGAATTTGACTTTATCAAAAATCCAGATGAACCATGCATCTATAGTAGATTTGTAGCGAGAACTGTAGTAGTCCTCGTTTTATATGTGGATGACATTCTCTTAATAGGAAATGACATTCCTATGCTACAATCTGTCAAAGGATTCTTGTCACACAGGTTCTCCATGAAAGACCTGGGTGATGCCTCATATATTCTGGGGATCCGGATCTACCGTGACAGATCCAAGAGGATATTAGGACTCTCACAGTCCAGGTACATCGACACCATACTGAAATGATTCAGTATGGAAGATTCCAAGCGCGGTAATCTACCGGCTTGTCACGGGATCACCCTCTCCAAAGAGATGTCTCCCAAGACTGATTTGGAAAGGGATCGCATGTTTATTATACCCTACGCTTCTGCGGTAGGCTCTATAATGTATGCGATGTTGTGTACCAGACCAGATGTGGCTTATGCACTGAGTGTGGTAAGCAGGTATCAGTCAAACCCTGGGGAGAAACACTGGATAGCGGTAAAGAACATTCTCAAGTACCTGAGAAGGACTAAGGAGATGTTCTTGGTGTATGGCGGAAAAGACCTCCAGATTGAGGCCTTTGCTGACTCCAGCTTCCACAGTGACAAGGACGATTCCAAGTCCATGTCGGGTTTTGTCTTTACCCTCAATGGAGGGGCGGTGTGTTGGAAGAGTTCCAAACAGGAAACCGTTGCTGACTCGACTATGGAAGCGGAATATATCGCTGCATCTGATGCCGCAAAAGAAGCCGTCTGGATAGGAAGTTCTTGAAAGAACTTCAGGTGGTTCCATCCATTGTTGATCCAATGCCTCTGTATTGCGACAACAACGGGGCTATAGCTTTAGCGAAGGAACCCAGGTCCCATCAGAAATCTAGACACATCTTGAGGCGGTATCACCTGATCAAGGAGATCGTGGATCGCCAGGAGATCGAGGTTCGGAGGGTTGCTTCAGAAGATAACACTGCAGATCCATTCACGAAGGCCTTACCCCAGACTCAGTTCGAGCGGCTAATCGAGATGATAGGTCTTCGATACGCCAGTACATGGCCTTAGTGAAAGTGGGAGATTGTTAGTGTATATGCCCTAGAGGCCATTACTGTATCATACTAGTATGTATATTACTTGATGGAAGCTTGGGATATTCACAGTTGTATAGACAATCTTGCTCGAAATGGTAGTATGCTACTTGGTTTGTCTCTGCTTTAATGTGTACATGTGTTTCTTTATTGTATCACCTATACGCATTAGTGGAGCCCTTAGGATCTTTACTTGATTACCAGCATTGTGATGGCAGTCACACTCATGGGGGCTGGGTAATCTATAAGCACATCCTTATATATACACGTCCCAGGTCGTGGGATTACCGAGACAGGGCATCGATACTCCGGAGTAGACTAGCGTATGCGCTTCTCATCCCAGCACTGGAGACGGTCTGTCCCACAGCCGTCTGTACGTCGTACTTGAGATAGTATGCGGGTGCTCGTTGGGTTACGAGTACACTGGACAGGACTCGTCGGGAACTGTTGGTTGGTATTATACCTATCGTCAGTTATCAGTTCCCAGGTGACATGAGTACAGCTTAGTCTGCTGACTTGACACTGTCACTTCGCCTCGAGTGTGTTCCCACTGTACTTTGATTACTACCCTACCACGGCTCAAAGGAGTCGTGCAAACAGGTAGTAGTTGGGTGCAGTCCCGAAGCACTTAGAGGCAGTGACGGTTAGACATGATTCGTCTCTCCCGGTATTGGGGGTTGACATCGCGCTGTGTCCAGGAGAGCCGTTAAACAAGTAGTCCCTGGCCAGGGCGAGCGAGGTATACTGGTTGGTTTCCAGTATTATCTCAGGGTGTTCTGGGCTACACTCCGACACGACTTGTACCGCTATTAGGGGACTGACGTTTACCACTCCCTAGGCCCGCCATGCGATGTATCAGACGAACAGACCGGACTGTACGGAGACTGTCACATTCAGGCTCAGTAGGAGTTCAGATGGGTTCACCTCGTCAGTCTTCTTATCGGCATCTACCTGGGGACCGTTACGTACAGCTAGTGCCGATTGCGGTCTGTGGTTAAACCCACTGCCAGCGTAGTGTCGAGTCTTTAGAGTCCCACACAGAGGGTTATTCGCCTTTAGGCAAAATGAGTAGAGGTCGCATGGTTTTGCGACAAGGTTCGTTCACATCCGCGCACTTGTGCACGTTTGCTGTCCGCACAGCTTATACTAGCGGGCTTTGGTTTAAGCCGGATCCTAGTATATGATTTGGGATTGGTTTTATCTCATTGTATTCGTGTTCCTCGGAACACGGATACGGGTGTGTATGCACAGTTGACTGAGACAGAGGCAGAGGACTTTCATTAGGGTTGATTACCATTGTCATTTTCTTAACCCTAATGGTTATGCGTGAAATATGATTTATTGATATTAGTTAATTATAATTGTGCATGGTTAGGGTTGTTGACCATTTGACTTTATTTGACTTATTGACCTAGGTTGACAACTTGACCATAATCATTCCATAAGAAAGATGCTCTTTGATTCTAGCAAAAAGCATTTAATACGAAATGATAATGGTCATTTCTTGATTAAACCATGACAATTATATTTAGCTAATTATCTATTTTCATAATTCACACATATATGTGAGAAGAATGGTTTATTTCTTCTCATTCTATCATTTTGATTCTCTCTCCTCTTCTTCCTCTCTTTCTAGCTCTCCCCTCTCATGAGTTGAGAATCCCTTGAGCTTGAGATAAATCCTTCTAAAATACTCTCTACTCTTTCTAAGGTTCTAGGATTAGCACTCCAAGAATCTTAGTTACTTCTAGTTTGAAGTTGAAGCCAAAGGTTGAGGCCCTCAGGTGGATCTTTCTTCGACAAGAGAAGGCGACAAGGAGATCCCTTTCTTTCACTCCAAGGAGCAAGAAGATAAGGACTTGAAGACTTAGGTATAACCCCTTAACCGAGTAGCTAACTCCTTTAGCTTTGTTAGTTAGTTTTGTTTAGCAAAGATCCCTCCTTTTGCTTGCCCATGTTGCCTAGTGTGTTAAAAATCCGATTTTTCAATACGTTTCCGCCTCCCCGCAAGCACCGGGGTGGGCAACGTGGACTTACACCGTTAAGTTGATCATAGTCTCAAATCAGACTAACGTATCCTTAACAAACGTTTAAGTCGATCTCAGCCTAAATACGGCTAACGTATCCTTAAACCAAAACACCAAACCCAAATCTAAGTAAATACGGATTTGGACTAATCCATGTCCTACGGGCGACGACATCGCTTAGTCTCCGTATACAATCCACGGGCAACCGCAAACAAAATAAACACACACGACACGAAGTGAAATTCTGGAGAATGAGAAAGTTGTTACCGCGATGCGGTAGCGTAATTAACTGCAGGGGCTTGCGCCTGCAGGGAAGAGCGTCCCCATAATCAAAAACCCCTCAAACGAGGGGGAATCTGACGAAGTCTGCTACATCGGCCACATCCGTCTAAACCTCCGATACACGGTGCCATAAATCAACTTGGCATCTTCGGAGAGGTGGACGGATAAAACCAAATAGCATCTGCCCCGAACCCCAGTGTCAGGACTTCGCAGTCTTGTGCGCCGCCATTCGGAGGGAAACAGATTCTGGCACGCCCGGTGGGACCTTTTCCTCTTTCCACTCCACACTTCGTGTGTCGTATTCGCGAACAAATCGCGGTTTGTTAATGGTTGCCTTTGGATTTCAAGTTTACTAAGATTTGGTCTCTTGCTTGGCTTCAGAAAAGAAATCAAGCACCGATAGCCTCTACCTGTTCAAAGTGCTCTAACTACAGCTGCAGCTCGCGTCCGGCCTCAACTGGGGGCATAACCTACGGGCCCCAAGCGGCCTCTTTGTTCACCATGCCCGTGGAGCAGATTACTCAAGCCACCACGGGGTTGTTTTTCGGAACTATGCTTCCGCCAACAAGCTTCAGCACCCCCGTGCCCGTACAAGAAGCTCCTAAGAAGTCGGTCTTCGATCGACTTTCAGTTACTGCGGCCCCTCCCAACGGGTCTCCCAACACCAGTGCCTCGGTCTTCTCCAGACTAGGCTAAAACTCCTGCGGGCCCACAATGAACCTTGCAGTCCCAGAAAAGGTTATTCCAAAAAGAGTAGCCAAACCTGCTCTTGAAGTCGTCAAGGCGGCTTCTCCTACTAAGAGATCGGTCTTTACAAGATTGACCGTCCCAACTCCCACTCCTGCTCTTGCTGCTCAAAAGACATCAGTCTTCAACAGGCTGACGCCGGCAACAACCCCATACCTGAACAGGGGGCAAAAAGAAGCTGTTTCTGTTTCTGAACCATACTGACGACTCGTCGCGCCCGACGTCGCCATTGGCGACGAGTAAGGAAGGCAGAGGGCAACTCCCCCTCGGGGCTAACTCCACCGGCTCCAGTGGTGGAAGTCAACGCTGCTGTTCTAACTGGGAACAGCTTTGAACTGCTGAGGAGGGTACGTAAGAACTCTCCAACCGCTACACTGAAAAGATCTCCTCCACCTGCGGAGAAAGTTTCGGAAACGAAGCAGGAACAGCCCCCTCAACGGCTGTCCTAAAAAATTTATAAAGTTTGGTGGAGAGTTCAAGACTCCGTAATTGACACAGATCGCTCTCGTCAACAGAAAAAGACGAAAGTGGAAAAAGAGAAAGACCGCCCGATCAAACAGGAAAGGATGACAGTCACCAGGGTGCCCAAAGCAACGGCCCCCTCAACTTCTATGGCCCATAAAAGAAGAAGGCCGGAGAAAGTGCCAACGCCGATGACGAATATCAGAGGTGGTGAACCCAAACGCCCTAAGTCAGGGGGCATTGTAGTTCATACCGTCTACGTGGCGTCTGGTAAAGAAGACAGTCGCATATCTATGGGTCATCGACCGCTTACGCGATCAGTGACTAAAGCGCAGGAGCAGCAGCAGAAGCTCCAAGAGATGATGAACTCTATGGCCACACTTACTGGGCCAAAAGAAAACCCTGAAATGTCCTCGGATGAACGCCAGGAGGAAGAAACCGACGCTGAATTCCTTCGTCGAATATTAAAGAAGAAGGACAAAGAGGCTGCTGAACAAGCAGCCAACATACAGCGTACGGGCCTCCTGTTCCAAGACATGGTAGGGATGATGATCCAACAAGATCCTCCGGCCGAAGATCCCCCGATCGTCCTTGGAGATGATAGGGGAGAGACATCGAATCCTCCGCCAGCTCTGTCAACAGCTAAGGAAGAAACAATCTCCAAAGCTGATTTGGACGAGTACATAGCCCAACAAATACGGGTTCATCATGCGGCTGAAGCAGCTGGCCAGGTCGTAAAAACGGGGCGGCCATATCCAAGTTGGTACGGCCAAATCAAGTACCCGCCGGGTTACACAATTCCCAAGTTCCATGTCTACAAGGGGACGGGCAATCCTCATCAGCATGTTGCCCAGTTCAGGGCACTCTGCGGCAACACCGGCGGTGATGACAAGCTTTTGCTTCTCCAGTTTGTTGGAAGTTTATCAGATACGGCGTTCGAGTGGTACTCTGAGCTCCCGAATGACTCTATCAAGACCTTCGCGGAGATGGAGCTGTTGTTTACTCAGCGTTTTGCAAGCGCCAGTGAACGCACCCCGATGACGGCACTGATTAACGCCAGAGTAAAGCCAGGCGAGACGTGGGTTCAATATGCTATACGGTGGCGGAACTTATGGTCGAAGTGCGAGCAGCGCATTGAAGAAGCTCCCGCGGTGGGTATGTTTGTGGGAACCCTTGATCCGCAGGCAACCATCTCGCAATTTATGATGTTTTTCAAGCCGACTATCTTCCAGGCCTTGATTGACAAGCTAGCGCAAATGGATCAGATGGGCCATAAACCTCCTCTTCCAAAGACGAACTCCTGAAATGACAAAGGGAAGGGGAAAGCGATCGTTGTCGCTAATGCTCAACAACAGCCGAACAACTCGAAGCCGGTTGTTCGTCAAAATAATACGCACCCGTACGTAGCCCTTGAGGAGAGGCTAGGACGTTCTTACTCGTTTCTCCTTGATAAAACGAGAAGGTTATTCGAGCTGGCGTTGCGCAACCGACTCATAAATCTGCCGTATCCAAAACGTCTGTCGCAACCAAATGATGTCAATGAGCCCAACTACTGTCCTTATCATCAAGTACTGGGCCATCCGATCGAAGATTGCTACGTTTTTAAAAATTGGCTTGAAAACCAGTACCGACAGGGCAAGTTCGCGTTATCTGACAAATGGAAGGTGAATCCCCCGCAGCCCCACACATCTAAGGGGACGAATACGTCGGGGGAAACATGCTCCGTCGTTGAAGAAGCTCCTTGGGAGGTTGTATTATCAACCAAGACAAAGAGAATGCTATACGATCTTCAGACATGTCCAGCGATTAGGTGGAAGAACCTGTTGGAACCGCAGGTCATTGAAGGGATGTTGAAGCCACGTCCAACCCCAAAGACCGATGGAGGTGGCTCAAACACTCGCAACCAGCCGTCAAAATCTTCGAAGAAGAAGAAAAAGAAATCAAAGAAGCCCGTGAAGCCTGGCGACAAGCGCTCAGACTTGCAAAAACAAATTGACGCGCTGGAGGAATACAACCAGAAGGCACAGACTCCTATTACATTCCAAGAGTTCCTCAATCATGTCTTTCAAGAGGAAGATGAGGGAGAAAGTTCATCTGATGATTCTGAAGAATATGTGGCGAGCTGTCATGTGATTTCCCATTCGTCGATGGACGATGAGGAGACTCCTTGTACTGAAGCGCTGGGGGCAGATCCTGAATCAAAAATTCTGGGGCCATCAGATGAAGTAATTGACGCATTCCTTAATGAAGCTCGGTTGAAAAGTAAAGCTGATCGAGAACGCGAGACGGCTATATTCGAAAGGGCCAAGCGCCAGCGCCTTGATGAAAGAATTGAGACGATCCCGCTGGAGCAAAATACCTCCACTACCGACAAAAGCCAATTCAAGATGAGGAAAAGGTTTGCTAAGGCCATATCAATGGGCATGAAGCTACCATCCTCTGAAGGAAAAATTACTAGTGAAATAGAAATGCACCCCTCCTATTGCTTATATCATCAGAAGGTTTCGCACCCCACTCAAGAGTGCAAAGCTTTCGATAGATGGTGGCAAGGATACGTTACTCATCGACAACGCTTTAAGTGGGAAAAGCGCAAAACTCGTCGGGAGCAAAGAAATACGACCGAAGGGCTTAAAAGAACTACCGGCGATTGTCGCATGGTTAACACCGACGGGTCACAAGTGCCTACATTCAGGAGCGATTCTGATGAGGAGCTGGAACTTGCCCCTCTCTTTAAAGAGTCCACTTCGGGAAAAGAAGAAGAGCTGAAGGTTTGCGAAAATATTCGGCTGCGGAATCGGACGCTGCCCGAAAAGAATCTCGGACCCTCAAACAAAAAAGATAAAGGGAAAGAATAGGTCTATGAAGATATCGTCTTAGATGACCAAGTGGTGGAAGAGCTAAGCGCCAAGGACCCGCCGAAGAAGAATAAGGTGGATTACAACGTCTTAGCGCATCTGAGGAAACTACCGTCACAGCTCAGCACACTTGACGCCCTTTTGCTATCAAAGGAAGCGAGAGATTCATTAATCAAGGCACTACAAGATCCGGAACAATTCCAAGCTTTCCTGGCTGAAGAAAAGATGAAGGATGAATTAGAAGAAGTGCACAGGGCCGATGTCGCTTTTGGTGATGAAGACCTTCTCTTTGGGACGTGCGAACACAATCGCCCCCTTTATGTCTCAGGATACTGCCACGATATAAAGATAGGCAAAATCCTGATCGACAATGGATCCTCCGTTAACCTCCTCAATGTGCGGGTGTTAAAAGAAATCTGCATGAGCGTCCAGCACCTTGCTCGGGACAAGATCACCATCTCCGGGTTCGACTCCCAGTCATCAAGAACTCTTGGGTCTGTGATACTGACGCTACGCTTTGGGCTACTCGTTATGGACATTAAGTTCCATGTCATAGACACTAAGACATGCTACAATGCTCTGCTCGGCCGACCGTGGTTACACGAGTACAACGTCATCCCTTCTACACAACATCAGTGTATGAAATACGCTAAGGATGGTCTCGAGTATACTGATCAGTCGAAAATATTGTATATTTTAGCCGGCAATTTCCCCATCTTTTACATACATTTAGAAGTGTTCGGCATTCATATTCTACATATTAGCAAATCTGTCACAAAATATGAGATTGCATGTGTTAGACTTTTAAACCGACACTTTAAGGGAAATTAACCGCATTTTATGGCATCGCATCATTTCTGTATTTGCGCAACACTTGTCTTGAGTCTGTGCAGGAAAATACGGAAGAAAATCAAAAGAAGCTGATCAAACAATACGCCAACTTAACAATCTGAGATCTGGTAGCAATGAAAAAGGAGATATTAAATTCTATATATCACATAAAGCCCAATACAACAGCCCAAGACTACCACAGAGAGCCCAAGCTTCAACTCCCCAAAGCAGCCGCGGAAGCGCGGCAGGAGCTGGCTTAAGCCGCGGATCCGCCGCGCTTCTGCCAAGTCATCAGCTAAATTTCAGTGCATAATTCTTCTCTCTGGGCCCACAGTGCTTTCTGATTTGTAAAGTTCCAGAATACCCTCGAAGATACTGCCAGATCAGCAAAGAAGATTAAGAAAGGCTAAACATAATTAAGCTCCTAATTAATCCTCTTCTAGAAGCTCCTCCTAACTAATCACATCTAGAAGCTTCTCCCCTAACTAACTTTTGGAGGGAAATTTGAATTTCCTCAACAAACTTTTGGAGGAAAACTTAGAATTTGAAATCCTCGATCTAGGGTTAGTTATCTATAAATAGGAGCCTAAATCTAAGGGTTGAAGTTGTTCATTAGTGGTTCACCATTAGTTCATCTTTAATCTTCATTAGTTAATCTTTCCCTCTTTCACCATCTTCTTCCACAAGTCTCGTGACAAGGCTTGTGCGAAACCCTAACCCTAATTCCACTCCAAATCCAAGATCTTGAGTACCAAATCAAGCGAGAAGCCTTCAACCTTTTAGGAGCCGAGCCGATCTTCAATCGGGCAAGTGATCCAAGCCGATCCGCGATCCACGGAGACGAGCGAAGCCAAGTCGACGATCAAGTTCTTCCTCTTGTAGTTCTTGAGCGAATGTAACTAAATTGTTGATATAAATAAAAGGTGAATTTCTTTAATCTTGCTTTCTTTTAATTCTTGCATCATGATTAGATCTCAATTTGTAATTGTTGCTCTTGTTGTGATGTTTGAGTGAAACTCCGCTCGTAAAGGAGTCGAGACGATTGTAGAATGATGATGTAACAAATCTTAATACTATTTTTAAGTCCTACGAGTTTGTAAACCCTAGCAAGTTCAAGAATCGATGACCTAGTTTCGTAGCGATGCTTTCTTGATTGCGATCTCTCGAAATTAGGGATCTACGATCGTTTCTTGAATTTACTAGAGGCTAGAATGTGAATGATATCGACGAAAGAACAAGGGATAAGATGAAACCCTAGTTTCACAAGAAATCCCTAATTCTCGATCGATCATCATCGATCTAGTATCAATTCATCGAAGGATAAGAATACGTAATTGTAAGATTACATCACATCTATAGATCCGATCGATTCCTACGAGCCTCATTTCGATTCTTGAGATTTGGTTTGGAAAAATCAACAAACGATCAATTCTTGATTCTATCTTTTAATGCTTTCTTAGATCTAGTTTTTTCTCATTCTTGAACATCAACTATAAATCTTGAATTGTTTTGTTTTCTTTCTTTAAAGATTCAACTCATCTAAGTCAAAAGACGAACGATTACACTTTCCCTGTGGACGATCCGCACTCACATACTAACTACATCCGACACCGTAGTTGATTGCGGTCAAATAATTTTTGGTTGTGATTTCTTTACAATTTCATACTACACATCGAGAATTCTATTCAATCAAATGGCGCCGTTGCCGGGGACTATTTGATTCGATTTATTACAATCACAGAAATTATAACAATCAAATGGCGCCGTTGCCGGGGATAGTGCGCTAATAGTTCATATTTTGAAATTTGAGTTGAACAATTTATTCCATCATATTTTTTTTTAGATCTAAATTCGTGCAAACACTAATACGTGTGTTGTGATTTGTTGCGAGAAAATCTGGAATCATTGGAGCTGGAGAAAATTTTTTCTGAAAATTCCAGAGAGCTGTAGAACTCAACAGAAAGCTACTGTTAAAAATTGGTAGAGTGAACAGTACCTGAAGGCGCGTTTCCGCGGCAAGAACCCCTAATACGCGGCGGATCCGCGGCAACCCTAGCTCCTCTCTGCATCAATTTTGCTCTGTAACTTTCTCACTTTCTTATCTCCTCCTCTGTCTGCTCCAACTAACAATTTTGTGCAGGATTCTTTGCAAATAAATCGCAGCGCCGCAAAGCAAAATAAAATTTGTGCGTGTTTTGATTCTTGTGGTTGTTGCATATTAATACGGAAATTTAAGGGGCACGACCAAATTCAAATTAGGTGGGGATTTCATTACCCTTCCTAGGCCCCGAAAATCACAAACTTGCATCCGCATTACCCTCATTAATTAAAAGAAATCTAGAGATGACTCTAAGGACCGTCGCGCTCAATTAGGACAAGAGAAGGCCGTGGGTAATTCATTGCTTATCCGCGTTTTCTTGTGGTTCCTAAGGCGAGTGTGTCTAAGGCTAGTGGTTTTTAATTAGGCCCACTACTTACGTAGTGGAGTACCTTCCCACTTACCTGGCACTTATCCGGCCACAGGGGGACAAAGAGGCAGTGGAGGATTGATCCTGCGACTTGTCTTTTGGCAGTTAGGAGCGGTCTAGAGTTTGACCTAGGTGACTACTAGATTCTAGGGTTTTGTGTGTTGCATTTGTTTTGTTGCATCATATTTTTCAAAAAAAATCCGTATCTTTTTCAAAACAAACACCAATCACATTCATTCTTTCCCCTAATTATAAATTCATGCTGCCACTTGTACTAACCCTTTTTAGTGCAAGATAGGCTGGACACGGGTGTCTAGTGCCCGTTAAGTCCGCGTTCCTTGATCGACCCATAAGTCGGTATTTCTACATTTACCTTTCTTTTACCCACCACCACACCCACATCAATGGATCCACCTCCATCGAACTTCTTTTCCACTACTCTGCCGCCGTCCGTTGGTGCGCAGAATCCACCTCGCATCTCTCTCCAAGAGAGATGCTATCCAACACGAGGCCCACTTTCCACCTGTCTTTCCACACCACCAGCCAACGGGGAAAATTTTCAAATAAAACCCCAATACATCAACCTTCTACCAAAATTTCACGGTCTCGAGTCTGAAGACGCATACGTGTTTATCACGAAATTTGAAAATGTATGCGCAATGATGGGTACTTCACAGCTTTCTGTGGATGCTTTACGTCTTCGTCTTCTCCCATTCACTTTGTGCGATTTAGCCGAGAAGTGGCTATATAACACTACCGCACATTCCATTTCAAATTGGGACGAATTCGTCAAAGCATTCCTTAAGAAATTCTACCCACACCAAAAGACAGCTCGAGTCCGTAGCGAAATCTATCAATTCACCCAGCTTCCAAATGAAACATTTTCAAAATGTCTTGAACGTTTCAAGGATCTGTTAGTCCAATGTCCACATCACGGCATCCCAAGATGGGAACTGTGCCGAATCATTTATGAGGGCATTACTCCTTACACAAGACAGTCCCTTGAATCCATGTGTCAAGGCAATTTTATGACCAAAGATGATGGGGAAGCCTGGAAATTTCTAGAAGATTTCACAGAAAAATCTTTACAGTGGGAGGGTGTGAGTCAATCATCTAGGGATGGCAATGATATTTCCATAGAAGTTAGAGCTGACATTGCAGCTATCAATAAGAAACTCGAGAATATGGAAAATAAATTTTTAGCTGCCGCCCTAAGTCAAATATCACTCTCCAAAACTGTATGTGGTTGTTGTTCTGATCCGTCTCACTTGACGGAAGAATGTCCGTTTCAAGGTCATGAGCTTACCAATGCATCATTTCAAAGACCTAGAAATGATCCATCTTCCTCCACATATGATCAGGGTTGGAGGAATAACCCTAACTTTGGTTGGAACCAATCACAATTTCAAAACACGGTTCCAACCCAACACAATTTCCAAGGGGTCCCTCCACCACAACAGCACCCACAACTTCTATTGAGTCAGCACCCCTTCCAATCACAAAACTTCCAAAATCCGGCCAACACTTTTGCACCACATGAAATTTTTTCGCAATTGACCGGTACAGATAACACCTCTGCACTAGCACAAACCTTGGATACTTTCATGAAACAATCCATCCAAGGGACGGCAAGTTTGCAATCTTCCATCGAGAATGTAATGAAGATCATTATCTCTCAAAATGAGAACATCAAATCGATGGAAGAACAAATTGCACAACTAAAAGCCGAAATGAGTGCAAGAGAGAAAGGGAAACTTTAAGCTCAACCTTTACCTAATCCTGGTTATTCACATGATGTGGATGCAATCACGTTGAGATCTGGAAGAGTGCTTGACACTCATGTTGGGGAAGAGTTTGATGATACTGATAAATCAATCAATAACACCCCGGCTGAGACCTTTCCGCACACTTCTTACCCCAGTTCTTCTACCCCACCATTTTCTTCCGAGCCTATTCTCCATTTCCCAAAAGGCTCTCCATTACAGCCCACCTCTTTTACCCCTCTACGGACGATCCCCACTTCTATTCCGGGATCGGTTCCACACCCACTTCCTTCTCCTATGATGGACCCAGCGCTTATTGCCAAAGCACCTTATCCTAATCAGTTAAGGGCAAACACACCAAGTCCACATATGGAGAAGATTATGAACATTTTTAAGCAAGTAAACACCAACATCCCTCTCCTAGATGCCATCCAACAAGTTCCGTCCTATGCGAAAACTCTTAAGAACTTGTGCACTAGGAAGAGGAAGACTCATGTGCCCAAGAAGATTTTCATGGAAAAGACAATAGACACGGCTTTCCCCCAACAATTACCGAGGAAACGTAAGGATCCTGGATATCCTACTATTTCCGTTTATATTGGGGAAAAACACATCAACCGTGCTCTACTAGACCTTGGCGCTAGTGTTAACTTGCTTCCTTTCTCAGTCTATGAGCAGTTAGGGATCGGAGAGTTGAAGCCAACCAATTGCACTCTCCAGATGGCTGACCGATCAATCACCAAACCTAGGGGTGAACTGGAGGATGTGTTAATAAAAATCGGAGAATTTATATTCCCGGTAGATTTTATTGTAATTGATACACAACCTGTAGCGAACCCACGGAATCAAATTCCGGTGATTTTAGGTCGCCCCTTTTTGGCCACTTCCAATGCTATTATCAACTGTCGTAATGGTTCTATGACCCTATCTTTCGGGAATAGGTCAATAGAGCTGAACATTTACAAGTTGGGAAGTGTACCCTCCGAACCTATTGCTCAGGTCTGTTCTGTCGACTTAATGGATGTCGACAGCAGCGAATTTGATGATCCTCCTGATATCGATCTAGACTCTTTTCATATGTTATTGTTTGACCCAACTATGTATCATATACATACGGACTCTTCCACCAAGATGTCCGGGTCAACAATTAACACGGATTATGAAATGTTCTTAGAGTCTGAAGATCACCCCGCACTTTGTGATGACATTATTCACCGGGGTATTAATGGAACTTTTGAGGAAATCTTCGCTGATGAACTCGCATTTTTGAATGACAAGGGTGTTGAGATGAATCATCTCCTAATCAATGAAATTGAACCTCCACCCTTTCTTCTGACTTGTAAAAAGAATGCGAGTAATCCATCACTTTCACTGCATCGTCTCTCCAAAATGAGACGCACACACATTCTATTCCACCACTTAACCTTTCCCCACTTCTTCTTCCACCAACCAGAGCACTACATTGATAAATTTTTTGAATGGTTGGTGTTAACATTCGGTCTTTGCAAAGCTTGGCATCGACCAATGATTTTTGACCCCCACTTGTGATTTTAAAAGCTTAACATTGCATAACTCAAGTTTGGGGGGGTACATAATCGGGCTCTTGAAAATAAAATTTTTACAAAATTTTGAGCCAAAAATAAGTTTGGGGGAGGTTCTTCACTTAAATATTTTGCCCCCACTAATAAATTCCTCCCAAGCTTACAGGTTTTTCGAGATTTAGCAGAAGGCAACAGTGAGGACACTGTTGAAAACAAGTTTGGGGGGGTATAATTTTTTCTGGCTCTTGAAAAGAAATTTTTTTTACATAATAATGAGCCAAAAATAAGTTCAGGGAGGGTCTTCACTTAAATATTTTGCCCCCACTAATAAATTCCTCCCAAGCTTACAGGTTTTTTCAGATTTAGCAAAAGGCAACAGTGAGGACACTGTTGAAAACAAGTTTGGGGGAGGTTTGTGCTTATTTTCGCATCATTTGCATATCATTTGCATAAGCACAAAACATTTTTTTGAAAAACCATAAAAATTTAAAAATTTTCAAAACTATAAAAATATTTTTTGTACATAAATAAGATAATGAAAGTTTAGATAGTGAACATTTACATCCATGAGATTAGAAAAATTTAAGAAAACTAAGAAAATTAGAAGTTTTCTTATACGAACTAGTAATAAGTAGTTATGAGCCGTTGTCCCAAGGGTTAGTAAGATGAAGGACGTCACTAATCTGAGGATAAAAATAAGTCTGAAAAATAGTTTCTATTCTGGAAGCCAAACATTTTGAACGTTGCTACCCTGCTATTCGCACTTACACACATCTTAAAGCCTGGGATAGTAGAGGATACCTTGAAATGCTCTTGTCTTGAAAATGGTGAGAAAAATGGATACTGGTTTTGTTATCACCAAGGGTAATAAAAAAAATATATAGCAAAAGGGTGCTTCTTCACCTGGTGCCCTAAGGTCAACTGGTCTGGGAGTCACTGCTATGCCTGAGGTGGTGCAAGACTAGGAAAATACACCAAGTTAGCAAGCACATTAGTAATCGGTCGGTTAGTACCTCAATAAGTATTAACGGTCGCATGAAAGTGTGTAAGCAATCTAGTTTATCAAAAAGTACTGAGGCTGACGGGCAAGAGTATGATAGCTTGAATTGAATTCTCCGGGTGTAGGGATGTCTTTACACACACGCAGGGTTATATGATCGATGTTTGGAAGAAAGATAGGAATGAAGAATAAGACGATGTTTTATTGAGGGAGGACGTGATTTCTGACATCTTTTCATGACCATTAAGATAGGGCTCATGACAACCGAAAAGCTAGCTTAGTTGGAAACCCTAATTTTCAAGGCTTTTCTTTTACAATTCTTTTCTTTAAATGTAATATTCATGATCTTACTTTTGTTATTGGATTTTGTGGGTGCAATCCGCTGAAAACCCTCAGGAGACAACACTCCTCCTACTAGGGACACCTAGAGGTTTAACGGCTTGTTGCACGTGCTCAGTGCAATCGTGTTGCCTACGAAAGTGTGCTAGTTAGTTTTTCTCTTTCTTTATTTTCTCCTTCTCTTTTTAATAAAACATTCGCTCGAGACGATCGAAATTAAGTTTGGGGGTATTTGATCAGTCGAAAATATTGTATATTTTAGCCGGCAATTTCCCCATCTTTTACATACATTTAGAAGTGTTCGGCATTCATATTCTACATATTAGCAAATCTGTCACAAAATATGAGATTGCTTGTGTTAGACTTTTAAACCGACACTTTAAGGGAAATTAACCGCATTTCATGGCATCGCATCATTTCTGTATTTGCGCAACACTTGTCTTGAGTCTGTGCAGGAAAATACGGAAGAAAATCAAAAGAAGCTGATCAAACAATACGCCAACTTAACAATCTGAGATCTGGTAGCAATACAAAAGGAGATATTAAATTCTATATATCACATAAAGCCCAATACAACAGCCCAAGACTACCACAGAGAGCCCAAGCTTCAACTCCCCAAAGCAGCCGCGGAAGCGCGGCAGGAGCTGGCTTAAGCCGCGGATCCGCCGCGCTTCTGCCAAGTTATCAGCTAAATTTCAGTGCATAATTCTTCTCTCTGGGCCCACAGTGCTTTTTGATTTGTAAAGTTCCAGAATACCCTCGAAGATACTGCCAGATCAGCAAAGAAGATTAAGAAAGGCTAAACATAATTAAGCTCCTAATTAATCCTCTTCTAGAAGCTCCTCCTAACTAATCACATCTAGAAGCTTCTCCCCTAACTAACTTTTGGAGGGAAATTTGAATTTCCTCAACAAACTTTTGGAGGGAAACTTAGAATTTGAAATCCTAGATCTAGGGTTAGTTATCTATAAATAGGAGCCTAAATCTAAGGGTTGAAGTTGTTCATTAGTGGTTCACCATTAGTTCATCTTTAATCTTCATTAGTTAATCTTTCCCTCTTTCACCATCTTCTTCCACAAGTCTCGTGACAAGGCTTGTGCGAAACCCTAACCCTAATTCCACTCCAAATCCAAGATCTTGAGTACCAAATCAAGCGAGAAGCCTTCAACCTTTTAGGAGCCGAGCCGATCTTCAATCGGGCAAGTGATCCAAGCCGATCCGCGATCCACGGAGACGAGCGAAGCCAAGTCGACGATCAAGTTCTTCCTCTTGTAGTTCTTGAGCGAATGTAACTAAATTGTTGATATAAATAAAAGGTGAATTTCTTTAATCTTGCTTTCTTTTAATTCTTGCATCATGATTAGATCTCAATTTGTAATTGTTGCTCTTGTTGTGATGTTTGAGTGAAACTCCGCTCGTAAAGGAGTCGAGACGATTGTAGAATGATGATGTAACAAATCTTAATACTATTTTTAAGTCCTACGAGTTTGTAAACCCTAGCAAGTTCAAGAATCGATGACCTAGTTTCGTAGCGATGCTTTCTTGATTGCGATCGCTCGAAATTAGGGATCTACGATCGTTTCTTGAATTTACTAGAGGCTAGAATGTGAATGATATCGACGAAAGAACAAGGGATAAGATGAAACCCTAGTTTCACAAGAAATCCCTAATTCTCGATCGATCATCATCGATCTAGTATCAATTCATCGAAGGATAAGAATACGTAATTGTAAGATTACATCACATCTATAGATCCGATCGATTCCTACGAGCCTCATTTCGATTCTTGAGATTTGGTTTGGAAAAATCAACAAACGATCAATTCTTGATTCTATCTTTTAATGCTTTCTTAGATCTAGTTTTTTCTCATTCTTGAACATCAACTATAAATCTTGAATTGTTTTGTTTTCTTTCTTTAAAGATTCAACTCATCTAAGTCAAAAGACGAACGATTACACTTTCCCTGTGGACGATCCGCACTCACATACTAACTACATCCGACACCGTAGTTGATTGCGGTCAAATAATTTTTGGTTGTGATTTCTTTACAATTTCATACTACACATCGAGAATTCTATTCAATCAAATGGCGCCGTTGCCGTGGACTATTTGATTCGATTTATTACAATCACAGAAATTATAACAATCATATACCGTGACGGGAGAACTGAATCCGTTTTCCATGAACGAAGTCTGCAAATATGAAGATGCCAAATACTTCTTTCCGGATTTCGAAGACACGGAGAGGTGTCACAAGCCGGAGAACAAAGCTAACGCCACCATCCCTGTCTTCGGCAGTGATACCGAGGAGGAAGAGGAGATAGTTTATTCGGGGCCGCCCCAACACAACAAGCCAGGGCCATCTACTCCTACGTTAATCTTTGGTAGCGACTCGGAAGATGAAGTCCGTGCTGTATTCCCTGCTCGACCTTCAATACAAACGTCCGCTGACGAAGAGCAAAGTCTACAAGTCGCCATGGTGCCGCTTAAACACAGTAAGGAACTGGATGCGCTTGATATCTACACTGTAGAAGAGCTGCGAACGTTCTATATCCCTCCCAGGCGAGAAAGAGAAAAAGCAATTCTATTCTACCGCTCTGAAGAAACCAAAGTGGAGAAAGAAATCTGGCATGGCACAGATCCTACGCTCGACAGGTTTCAGCCTATTCGTCTTCCCAGATATTATACGGAAGGTTTGAAAAAGTTGCTGAAACGCCAGGGGATATCCTTCAAGCAGACCGTTCGAAAAGCCAAGTTCTATGACAAAGTCTGGAACGTTCCCGGGACTCAACGCAAACTGCCTAATGGGAGAATGGAGACAAAAGGACTTGGATACATCCGGTCAAAGAAACGAGAGCTGCTAAACAGCTGCTATGTCATGTATGACTTCGATGAAGAAGCGGATGCTCAATGGGAGGACGCTAATCCTGAGCCAGTGAAAGTTCCAGATGCAAAGGAGCCCAGTCCGTCGTTCGAAGAACAAATGAACAAGCTTATAAGGGAAGCGGGTTAAAAAGTCCGGGACGATCATAACCGCGAAATGGTCATCTACGAGAAAGCCAAAACGCAACGCCTTCTTCAACAGGCCGTGAAAGATGAAAATGCCGCTCCTTGTCAACCTGTTATAAAGAAGGCCCGACGCAGTGGCAGAAATAAGTCGAAACGCGAAAAAGGCGCTCAACAGCGACGAAGCGGGGCTAAGAGGCCACGCGAGCGAAAATCGAGCGGTTCCGATCTATCCCTCATGAGAAAAATGAGTCGAGCATACTCTTTTCCTCGGGACAAGACGAAGAAAATACTTGACCTCGCTTTAAAACATCAAATGCTTACACTGCCGGAGTCTAAACACCCCGAACAAGAAAGCGAAGTCTCTTACCCGGACTATTGCCCTTATCACCGAGTGATAGGGCACCCTCTCGAGGACAGCTTCACCTTCAAGAATTGGGTTGAAGATCAGTATCAGCTTGGCAAGTTCGCTCTGTCCGACAACTGGAGGGTAGCGCCGCCACAGAAGCACGAACCCAAGGCCACGGAAGAAGAACCAGTTCCACATTGGGATTGGAAGCGAATTCGTACTTGGCATGTGATAACGATATCAAAAGAAGAGCCCGAGAACATGGATGACCTTCCCTGGTGCTTCGAAAACAACAACGACGAAGTAATCCCAGAATTTCCACCAGCGCCAAAAGAGCTGGAAGATGGAATCCATACCACGGCGGATAACCTTAAGAAAATTGAGTTGGGGACGGCGAATGACCCGTGACCGACATTCATTAGTGAGCTGTTGTCTGAAGAAAAGGTGGCTTCATTAAAAGACCTGCTTATGTAGCATAGAGATTGCTTCGCATGGAACTATTCCGAAATGCCGGGACTAGATCAGAAATTGCTGTGGATAGATTGGCGATATCTCTGGACGTCAAGCCAGTCAAACAGGCGCCGAGAAGAATGCGGCTCGAGCTTGAGATGAGTATCAACGCCGAGGTCAAGAAGCTGATCGACTCTGGCTTCATCCAGGAAGTTCAATACCCTGAATGGATCGCCAACATCGTCCTGGTGATGAAGAAAAATGGGACAGTGCGCATATGTGTAGACTTCCGGGACCTTAATAAAGCTTGCCCGAAGGACGATTTCCCAGTGCCAGTCACCGAACTGATGATTGACAATACATCCACTCACGAGGTTTTCTCCTTCATGGACGGGTCGTCAGGATATGATCAGATAAAAATGCATCCCGAAGACCAGAAACACACCGCCTTCAGGACTCCCTTGGGTATATTCTGCTACAAGATGATGCCCTTCGGTTTAAAGAATGCCGGTGCCACCTACCAAAGAGCCATGACGAAAATCTTCGATGACCTTATACATGAAATCATAGAATGCTATATCGACGATCTCGTTGTTAAAAGCAAATCATACGAGGAACATCTCGAGCATTTGAAGACCGTGTTTCAACGCCTTCGACAATACAACTTGAAGATGAACCTTCTCAAGTGTGCATTCGGAGTTTCTTCGGGCAAATTCCTGGGATTCATCGTCCGACACCGGGGTATCGAAATAGATCCGTCAAAGATCAAAGTGATCATGGAAATGCCTCCGCCAATGACTCTCAAACAGCTGCGGTCTCTCCAAGGGAAGCTCGCGTATATACGGCGATTTATAGCTAACCTTTCAGGAAAGTGCCGTCTTTACAGCCACCTGATGAAGAAGGGAACCCCGTTTGTCTGGGACCAAAAATGCCAAAGCGCGCTGGACGAGATCAAACAATACCTGCAGAACCCGCCGGTGTTGGCTGCTCCGGTCAAGGGAAAGCCCCTCATTCTTTATACAACCGCTCTCGAAGGCTCCTTAGGCGCATTATGGGCACAAGAGAACGATCAAGGGAAGGAAAGAGCACTCTACTACTTAAGTCGAGTTCTGCTGGGGGCAGAAAGCAACTACTCCCCCATTGAAAAACATTGCCTGGCGTTGATCTTCGCGATAACAAAGCTCAGGCACTATGCGTTGGCGCATGAGGTCCGTCTCATCTCAAAGGTGGACCCTCTTAAATATTTAATGTCAAAGGCCATATTGACGGGACGACTCGCTAAATGGGCCCTGCTCTTGATGGAGTTCTCGATAACGTATCAACCTCTCAAGGCAGTGAAAGGCCAGGCCATCGCCGACTTCCTCGCTGAGCATCCGATACCCGCCGATTCTCCTTTAGATTGCGATCTTCCAGACGAACATGTGTTTGATGCGATCGACGGTGGTGATACCCGATGGGAGCTTTATTTCGATGGAGCATCTTCCATGAAGAAACGCAAACAAAATGCCCCTATAATCAAATCGGGGGTAGGACTCATCTTTGTAACTCCACAAGGAGGGATAATGCATTTTGCTTTCTCCCTAACAGAGCCAAGGACAAACAATGAAGCCGAATACGAAGCTCTGATAGCAGGCCTCGAGATCGCCATCGACATGGGAATTGAAAACCTCCTCATATATGGAGATTCCCAACTGGTCGTTAGTCAAGTAAACGGCGACTACCAAACATGCAAACCATAATTGGTGAAGTACGGCTAAAAGGTGCAACAACTGTTGACCCAAATTCCCTCCTACACTTTGGAAAGCATACCGCGCGCGGAAAACAGCAAAGCAGACGCGTTGGCCAAGCTTGCTAAAGAATTGGCTGATGAGAACCTCGATGACGTCAGAATCGTGGTACAGAGCCGTCGCGTGCTTGCCCCAGCAGAAATATCTCCAGAATCATCCGAAGAAAAAGGAGCGAGTGAGCAGACGGCCCTGCAAATAAAAGATTGGGAAAATACCGAGGATTGGAGAGAAGTCTTTATAGACTACTTCAAATGCCGTCAAACGCCCGAAGATGCGTCCTCAAGACATCAGCTTATGAAACGAGCTCTGTCTTTCGCTTTCGTCAATGATACTCTGTACAAGAGGTCATTTGATTCTCTATGGCTGAGATGTCTCGGGCCTGACGAAGCGAAAAGAGTCGTTCAGGAAGTTCACGACGGACTCTGCGGTTCTCACCAAGCGGGCCCGAAGATGAAGTTGAAGATTAAACGGATGGGCTACTACTGGCCCACGATGATCTAAGACTGCCTTGAGTATGCAAAGCAGTGCCACTCGTGCCAAATCCATAGAGACTTCATCCACCAACATCCAAATCCACTCCATCCAATAGGGGCTAGCTGGCCATTCGAAATGTGGGGAACTGACATAGTGGGCCCTATCGAACCAGCATCGTCCAGAGGACATCGCTTCATCCTTGCGACGACTGACTACTTCTCCAAATGGGCAGAAGCAGTACCGTTGAGGGAAGTGAAGACGGAGAATATCCTCCATTTCTTCAAGACGCACGTCATATACCGGTTTGGAACTCCGCGACGGATCATCTCCGATAACGGGCCAGCTTATAGAAGCCACAAGATCAGTCGCTTCGCACAGCAACATAATATAGACTGGAGATATTCCTCAGTTTATAATCCGTGAGCTAATGGTCTAGCTGAAGCCTTCAACAAGATCTTGACAAAAATTATGAAGAAAACGGTGTCCCGAAATAAGAAGGACTGGCACAAAAGACTACAAGAAGCTCTCTGGGCGTATCGGACTACGTTCAAGACAGCCACGAACACAACGCCATATGCGCTGGTCTTCGGTACAGAAGCAGTACTCCCCCTCGAGATAGAGTTACCCTCTCTACGAGTGGCAGTCCACTACGAGCTAACAGATGAAGAAAATGCTCACCTTCGGCTTGAGGAGCTCGACGCCCTTGATGAGACCCGGCTCATAGCGCAACAAAATCTGGAGGCCTATAAAGCAAAGATGTCGCGCTCATATGAAAGATTGACCCGGTCGAGGACATTCCGCCAAGGCGAACTCGTGCTAGTGGTCAAAAGGCCTATGATCCCTAATTGCGCCAAGCGGGGAAAGTTTGAGCCAAACTATGAAGGCCCGTAAATCATAGACAAGGTCTACCAGGGTGGAGCCTATCTACTCATAGATATGCACGGTGAAAGGCCTTTCAGGCCAATAAATGGTCGCTTCCTAAAGAAATACTATGCTTAGAAGGTTACCGCCTAGGTCAATGATAGACGACGACGACTATGTACGCTTGCTATCTTCCTAAGCTCAAACTTTATAAGTGGTAGCCAATCTTCTCCATGGCGGACCGAAACGTCCCTAAACTAATGCCGGACCGAAACGTCCTTAAACTAATGGTGGACCGAAACGTCCTTAAACTAACAGTCGGACCGAAACGTCCTTAAACTAATAGCGGACCGAAACGTCCTTAAACTAATACCGCAGCATCCGTAGGCTGACAAAATAAAAATAAAAAATAATAATAAAAAAAATATAAATAAATAAAAACGATATGTCCATAAGCAAAAAAGGGCACGGATGAAAACCCGAAAGGGCTCCGTAAGTAAAAACAGCAGGGCTACCGGCGAGTGTTTGTGAAAACCCGAAAGGGCACGACCTTGTAAAAAGAAAAGAGAAGAAGAAAATAAATAAAAAATAAAATAAAAACGATATGTCCATAAGCAAAATGGGCGCGGATGAAAACCCGAAAGGGCTCCGTGAGTAAAAACAGCAGGACTACCGGCGAGTGTTTGTGAAAACCCGAAAGGGCGCAACCTCGTTAAAAGACACTTATAAGGTCCTCTCGACCTTGTAAGGAGAAACTACCCGCGTGAGATCCTTACGACTCATAAAGGAGCAACACACTTAGGGATCCCCTTGATTCCTAAGGAGAAAATACACTTACAAGATCCTCACGACTCGTAAGGAGAACTCTCTTATGGGACCCTCACGGCTCATAAGATTTGAAAGTCTTAAGTTACAGAGACCTAAACCTGTGCTTAAGCAACCCCCACAACTTCCAATATTGCCCTACAAGTGGCTCAATACTAACCCTTGTATACAATCCACGGGCGCGAATAAACATTTCCCTAACCAAGATCCATCCGTGACTGGGGATATATTCGCATGACCCTTGTAAGTCCTCTCGATTTACAAGGAGAAAACCCTCCTGTAGGATCCTTACGACTTACAGAAAAACAAACACTTAGGAATCCTCACGATTCCTAAGGAGAAAATACACCTACAAGATCCTCACGACTTTTAGGGAAAAAAACCTTTGTGAAACCTTACGGCTCACAAAGTCGAAAGCCTTAGTCGACAGGACCTTAACCCTGATCGCTAATCCACCTTTGTTTGACATCGACAAAGGCAGATGATGATTCGCTCCTGGCAATATCCCAGTTGTAGCGGTGCTGATGCCGAAATCGGTGTCTAATTTCAGGTTTACGGCGGAAAGCCAGTAGGCCGCACATGCATACGAAATAGCCGAAATGATGGGGCAACTTGCAATAAAAAGCAGCAAGTAAAATGTATGCATGCAAAATAGCCGAAATGATTGGGCAACTTGCAATAAAAAGCAGCGAGTGAAAACAAAATAAACAGCCGAAATGATTGGGCACCGCGAGAAATAGCCGAAATGATTGGGCAATCGTGACCTTCGCGATATAAATGCTGAAATGATAGAGCATCGCGGAAATAAAACAAAAAAATGATGATAAAACTTTGGCCCTACAGTTGAGATCACATTGATCCCTGTATACAATCCAAGAGCGCAAACGAAGAGGGAACCATACTTTCCCAACAGGCTCCGCAGAAAACGAAGCCAAATCTCGACGGTTCATCCCAACTCCGAAGAAACCAGTGTCTTCGGCAAATACCTCAACTCAGGGAAACAAACAATCCTTGAGGAAAGCCTCCTGATCCGCGTCGACTCGCAGAGCAACCAGTGTCTCCGTGGGAAATTCTCGACTCGTTTCAACACCAAAGAAACAAATAATTCTTGGCACCAGGGAAACAAATAATCCTTGGCAAATACCTCAACTCAGAGAAACAAACAATCCTTAAGGAGAGCCTCCTGATCCGCGTCGACTCGCAGAGCAACCAGTGCCTCTGTGGTAAATTCTCGATTCGTTTCAACACCAGGGAAACAAATAATCCTTGGCAAATACCTCAACTCAGGGAAACAAACAATCCTTGATAAGAGCCTCCTGATCCGCGTCGACTCGCAGAGCAACCAGTGCCTCCGTGGGAAATTCTCGATTCGTTTCAACACCAGGGAAACAAATAATCCTTGGCAAATACCTCAACTCAGGGAAACAAACAATCCTTGATGAGAGCCTCCTGATTCGCGTCGACTAGCAGAGCAACCAGTGCCTCCGCGGGAAATTCTCGATTCGTTTCAACACCAGGGAAACAAATAATCCTTGGCAAATACCTCAACTCAGGGAAACAAACAATCCTTGATGAGAGCCTCCTGATCCGCGTCGACTCGCAGAGCAACCAGTGTCTCCGTGGGAAATTCTCGACTCGTTTCAACACCAGGAAAACAAATAATCCTTGGCACCAGGAAAATAAATAATCCTTGGCAAATAACTTAACTCAGGGAAACAAACAATCCTTGACGAGAGCCTCCTGATTCGCATCGACTCATAGAGAAACCAGTGCCTCCGTGGGAAATTCTCGATTCGTTTCAACACCAGGGAAACAAATAATCCTTGGCAAATACCTCAACTTAGGGAAATAAACAATCCTTGAAAGAGCCTCCTGATTCGCATCGACTCGCAGAGAAACCAGTGTCTCCGTGGGAAATTCTCGATTCGTTTCAACACCAGGGAAACAAATAATCCTTGGCAGATTCCTCAACTCAGGGAAACAAACATCCTTGACGAGAGTCCCCTGATTCGCGTCGGCTCGCAGAGAAACCAGTGTCTCCGCGGGAAAATTCCCGATTCGTCTCAACTTGCAAGATGAAGCCTCAGGCAGCAGGGACTAAAAAACTTGCTTCCTGAACAATGGGACCCTGCAAGTCGATCTAAAACGGTCCCTTGCATACTATTCATGGGTCTCACTCTCCAAAGTCGAGTTTCGACAAGGAGGGAAACAACCGCTTACGGGTCCTCTCGACTCATAAGAGGGAAAAATTCTCTTATAGGATCCTTACGACTTACAAGAGAAAACACACTTAGGAATCCTCACGATTCCTAAGGAGAAAACCCACCTACGAGATCCTCTCGATCTGTAGGGAGAAAAGTCTTTATTAGACCCTCACGGCTCATAGAGTTGAAAAGTCTTAGGCGGCATATCCGAACCTGCGGCCTAAGCCATCGCTATCTTTTGGAAAAACTAAGTTATCTTCCGATTATGTTTATCAAGACAACATGCTGATAATAAGAGAAAGAAGAAAGCAACAGAAAGAGCATCCGATTTACATTTGATCAAGCGTTCGAGACACATTCATTCATGCATAAGCAAAAGACTCAGAACAAAAAATAAAGACAAGCTGGGATAAAATTTTTCCATTAATATTGCCAGAAGTTCTTACAATCAGAAAAGCAATAAACGAAAAACACTATTACAATGGAATAACCTCAGATCCAGGGCACAGATTGAGGAATTCAAAAGTAAGGCCATTCAATGCTCTTCTGGCCTTTCGGATTATTCTTGTGCGCAACCTCTCGCGCTCCTGTGTGTCAAGATCCTCGGCAAGCCCACCTGGTCTTCGGTAAGCAGCAACTATCGTCGTCTGCTGGAAAATTTGATGCAGGATGTCGATGAGGCTATCTCGTCGTTTCTTCGAGATCAGCCCCGACAGGTACACTGAATGCACCTTGTCTTCGGCATCATCCAGTGCATTGAGCGGTAGGGCCTCATGGAACCCCGGGAGTGCCCTCCAGATCGCTGATCAGTCGAAAATACTGCAACTTTTAACCGGTAATTTTCCTATCATTTGCACTCATTTAGAAGTGTACGGTATTCAAATTTCACATATTAGCAAATCAGTCGTTAAATATCAGATTGCATGTGTTAGACTCTAAAACCGGCACTATAAAGGAAATTGACTGCATTTCATGGCATCACATCATCCCGATATTGCATAACACTTGTCTTGAGAATTTGCAGGAACAAAAGCCAGGATTATGAAAACAGTGCTGAAAAATACACTAACTCAAAGGCTAAAGATCTGGAAGTAATCTGGAAAGCATTTTGAGAATTAACACATCAGATAAAGCCCCAAATTTTAGCCTAAAGCAACACTGGAATTTTGAAGCCACAAAGAGCCAACATGGCCGCGGAACCGCGGCCGGAGCCGGCTTGCGCCGCGGTTCCGCGGCGGCGCTGCCACGTCAGCCCTAAATTTGCAGTGCACAATGTTTCTCTTAGCTCCTACACTTCAGCAAGACATGTCAAATTCCAGAAGACTCCAGAGGCTTCTGCCAGTTCAGCAAACTAGGGTTTCTAAGCTTAAACAACCCTAGCTTAAAGCCTAAGCTAAACTCATAACAAACTCTTTCTAGAAGCCCCTCAACAAACTTTTGGAGGGAATTGTAATTTCAAACATAGACCTAGGGTTTAGGAAGTCTATAAATAGAAGCCTAGACCTAGGGTTAAAAGACCCCAAAAATTATGCATTCTATCATCTAGAATCTAGATCCAATTAATCTCTTTACCTCTTTCTTCATCTTCTTCTTCCACAAGTCTAGTGACAAGACTTGTGTGAAACCCTAACCCTAATTCCAATCAAAAGCCAAGATCCCGAGTACCAAATCAAGCAAGAAGCCCTTCAACCTTTTAGGAGCGGAGCCGATCTTCAACGGAGCAAGTGGTCCAAGCCGATCCACGACTCACGGAGAAAAGCAAAGCCAATTCAACAATCGAGTTCTTCCTCTTGTAGTTCTTGAGCGACTGTAATGAAATTGTTGATATAAATAAAAGGTGAAATTCTTTTATCTTGTTTTCTTTAAATTCTTGCATCATGATTCGATCTCAATTTATAATTGTAGTTCTTATTATGATGTTTGAGTAATACTCCGCTCGTCGAGGAGTCGAGACGATCAATAGAATGATGATATAACATATCTTAAAACGATTCTTGATTCCTACGAGTTTTGTAAACCCTAGCAAGTTCAAGAATCGATGACCCAGTTTCGTTGCGATGCTTTCTTGATGTTATCGCTCGAAATTGGGGAGTTACGATCGTTTCTTGAATTTGCTAGAGGCTAGAATGTGAATGATATCGACGAAAGAACAAGGGATAAATGATGAAACCCTAGTTTCACGTGAAAACCCTAACTCTCGTCGATCATCATCGATCTAGTATCAACTCTTCGAAGGACAAGAATACAATATCTTGAGATTACATCACATCTATAGATCCGATCGATTCCTACGAGGCTCATTTAGATTCTTGACATTTGGTTGGAAATATCATCGAAACTCGATTCTCGATTGTTTATCATTTTCTTGATTCTTGATTAAACTAGTGACACTCGAATCAGTCGATAAAATCTTGAATCATGTTTTCTTTTCTTTTTGATTAACATTTCAATTCAAACAAATCAAACATAGAAACGAATCGCACAATCCCTGTGGACGATCCGCACTCGCTTACGATCTACAACTGACACCGTAGTTGATTGCGATCAAAATATAATTCTTTGATTGTGAATTTTATTCAATTTTCTAAACACACACAAAGAAATGATCAATCAAATGACGCCGTTGCCGGGGATCGCACGCTAATTCGTTTTATATTGAAGTTTGAATTGAAAGATTTATTCCATTGTAATTTTTGTAATCAAAATTCGTGCAAACCCTAAACGATTTGTTGTGGTTCATTGCAAGGAAATCTGGAGCTGTTGTGCAATTGAAGAAATTTTTTGGAAATTTCCAGAGAGCTGGAGAAATCAACAGCAGCTTGCTGTTGAAATTTGAAGCAAGGAGCAGTACATACGGCCGCCCATCCGCGGTCTAAGCCGCTATTTGCCGCGGTTCCGCGCCTTGGTGAAGCGTCGTCGGTATAGAAATTTCACAGTAAGCTTCTTACTTTCTTCTCTTCTTCTCTCTCTCTGCTCCAATTAACAGTTTGTGCAGGCTTCTTTGGAAATAATCCCAGCTCGCAAATAGCAAAATTAAATTTGTGCGTGTTTTGATTCTTGTGGTTGTTTGCATAATTAATACGGATATTAAGGGGCACGGCCAAATCCAAATTAGGTGGGGAGTTCATTAGCCTTCCTAAGCCCCAAAAATCACAAAACTTGCATCCGCATTGACCCACATTAACTTAAAAAATATTTAGAGATGACTCTAAGGACCGTCGCGCTCACTTAGGACAGAAGAAGGCCGTGGGTAATTCATTGCTTATCCGCGTTTCTCTTGTGGTGTCTAGGCAAGTGTGTCGAAGGCTAGTAGTTACTTAATTAGGCCCACTACTTACGTAGTGGAGAACCTCCCACTTACCTGGCACTTACCTGGGCACAGGAGAGACAAAGAGGCAGTGGAGGATTTTATCCTGCGTCTTGTCTTCTGGCAGTTAGGAGCGGTCTAGAGATCTGACCTAGGCGACCCCTATAATTAGGATTTTGTGTGCTGCATTTGTTGTGTCGCATCATTTTTTCAAAAATCCGTATCTTTTCAAAACAAACATCGCATTCATTCATTACCCCTAATTATAAAGTCAACGCTGCCACTTGTACTAACCCTTTTTAGTACAAGATAGGCTGGACACGGGATTCTAGTGCCCGTTTAGTCCGCGTACCCTTTATCGACTCCGAAGTCGATATTTCTCCATTTACTTCTTCTTTACCCATTACCACACCCACATCGATGGATCCACCTCCATCGAATTTCTTTAACCCTAATCTGCCGCCGTCCGTTGGTGCGCTGAATCCACCTCGCATCTCTCTCCAAGAGAGGTGCTATCCACTGCGAGGTCCTCTTTCGACCTGCTTATCCATTCCACCAGCCAATGGGGATAACTTTGAGATTAAACCCCAATACATCAACCTTTTACCCAAATTCCACGGACTCGAGACTGAGGACGCTTACGTTTTCATTACCAAATTTGAAAACGTATGCGCAATGATGGGTACGTCACAACTTTCTGTGGATGCTATGCGTCTATGACTTCTTCCATTTACTTTGTGCGATATAGCCGAGAAGTGGTTATATAACACCACCGCACACTCTATTACGAATTGGGATGAATTCGTCGCGGCATTCCTTAAGAAATTCTACCCTATGCAAAAGACAGCTCGAATCCGTAGCGAACTATATCAATTCACCTAGCTCCCAGCTGAACCATTCTCAAAATGCTTTGAACGATTCAAGGATCTTTTGGTTCAATGCCCACATCATGGCATCCCGAGATGGGACCTTTACCGAATCATATATGAGGGCATTAACCCAAAGACTAAACAGAACCTTGAAAACATGTGTCAAGGTACCTTCATGAACAAAGATGATGGGGAAGCTTGGAAATACTTAGAAGATTTCGCTGAAAAATCTTTACAGTGGGAAAGTCCATCATTTAGGAGTGGCCATAACCAATTGGATGTTTCCATAGGAGTTAGAGCTGACATTTCAGCTATACACAAGAAACTCGAGACTATGGAAAACAAATGTTTAGCTGCCTCCCTTAATCAAATGTCACTTTCCAAAACTGTATGTGGATGCTGTTCTGATCCTTCTCATTTGACGGAAGAATGTCTACGAAATTCTCCGTTTCAAGGTCATGAGCATACCAATGCCGCATTTCAAAGACCTAGAAACGATCCTCTTTCTTCCACATATAATCAGGGGTGGAGGAATCACCCTAATTTTTCTTGGAACCAATCACAATCTCAAAACACGGTTTCAAACCAAAACAATTTCCAAAGGGTCCCTCCACCACAACAGCAACCACAACTTCAATTGAGTCAGCACCCCTTTCAAGCACATAACTTTCAAAATCCGGTCAACACACCTGCACTTTCTAGTCCTTTACAGTTGACCGGAACTGATGAATCCTCTTCATTTGCACAATACACGAATTTGGTCTTAACAAATATCATGTAAGTTTCGGCTGAAATGAAGTCTTCTGTCGATAAAATTGAGAAAAACTCTGCGTCCCAAAACGAGAGTATTAAATCGATGGAAGAAGAAATTGCACGATTAAAAGCTGAAATAAGTGCAAGAGAGAAAGGGAAACATCCAGCTCAACCCTTACCCAATCCTGACTATTCACATCATGTGAATGCAATCACCACGTTGAGATCTGGGAGAGTGCTTGACAACCATGTTGGGGAAGAAGTTGATGATATTGACAATCCTATCAAGACCCCGGCTGAGACCTTTCCTCACACACACACTTCAAATTCTGACCCCAGTTCTTCTACCCCACCACCTTCTTCCGAGCCTATTCTTCGTTTCCCACAAGGCTCGCCACTTCAGCCTACCTCTTCTACTCCTCCACGGACGATCCCCACTTTTATTCTGGGATCGGTTCCACACACACTTCCTTCTCCTATGATGGACCCAGCGCTTATTGCTAAAGCACCTTATCCTAATCGGTTAAGGGCTAACACACAAAGTCCACATATGGAGAAGATCACTGAGATGTTTAAACAGGTTAACATCAACATCCCTCTTCTAGATGCTATCCAACAAGTCCACGCATATGCAAAAGTTCTTAAAGACTTGTGCACTAGAAAGAGGAAGAAACAAATGCCCAAGAAGATATTCATGGCAAAGACTGTAGACACGGCTTTCCCCCAGCAATTACCGAGGAAACGTAAGGATCTGGCTATCCTACGATTTCCATCTCTATTGGGGAGAAACTGTTAGTGTTTATGCCCTAGAAGGCCATTACTGTATCATACTAGCTTGTATATTACTTAATGGAAGCTTGGGATATTCACATGTATATAACAGTCTTGCTAAACATGGTAGTATGCTACTTGGTTTTTCTATCTTAATATGTGAGTGTACGTATTGATAGAGCTCTTAGGATCTTGCTTGACTACCAGCGTTGTGATGGCAGTCACACTAGTGGGGGCTGGGTAGTCTACAAGCACATCCTTATTCAGGTCCCTGGTCGTTGGATTATCGAGACAGAGCATCGATATTCCGGAGTAGAATAGTGTGTACGCTTCTCATCCCAGTTGGGGAGATGGTCTGTCCCACAGCCGTCAGTACGTCGTACTGGAGATAGTATACAGGTGCTCGTTAGGTTACGGGTACACCGGACAGGACTCACAGGGAACTGTTGGTTGGTTTTATACCAGTCGTCAGTGAACAGTTCCCAGGTGACATGAGTACAGCGTAGTCCGCAGACTTGACACTGCTACTTCGCCTCGAGTGTGTCCCACTGTTCTTAGATTGTTACCCTACCACGGCTCAAAGGAGTCGTGCAAACAGGTAGCAGTTGGGTGCAGTCCCGAGCACTTGGAGGCAGTGGCGGTTAGACAGGATTCGTCCCTCCCGGTATTGGGAGTAGATATCGCGCTGTGTCAGAGAGCCATTACGCAAAGTCCCTGGCCAGGGCAAGCGAGATTTGCTGGTAGGTTCCAGTAGTTTCTCAGGGTGTAATGGGCTTCCCTCCGACACGACTTATACCGCTATTAGGGGACTGACGCTTGCCGCCCCCTAGGCAGGATATGCGATAGTCTTGGACGAACGGACCGGACTATATGGAGATTGTCACATCAGACTCAGTAGGAGTTCGGATGGGTTTCCTCATCGGCCTTCTTATCGACAACTACCTGGGGACCGTTACGTACAGCTAGTGCCGCTTGCGGTCTGTGGTTAAACCCACCGCCAGCGTAGTAGTCGAGTCTCTAGAGTCCCACACAGAGAGTTTCCTATTCCAGGCGAAACGATATAGAGGTCGTATGGTTTTACGACAAGGGTTCGGACGCATACGTGCGTTTACGCGCGTACGACTTTCGGACAGTTTTTACCAGTCGGCTTTGGTTTAAGCCAGTTACTGGTATCCGGTTATTGGATTTTTACAGTCTAAAGTTTTTCCGTATTTTTGCGGATTGGAGGGGCGTTCTCGTAATTGTGCGAGAAGCTTCTAGAAGTGGTGACTAAGGAGGTTTAGGTGTCATTTGCATTAAATGAGTTTAGTGAGTCATGAGGGTGATTCATGCATATCATTAATGCATGATAAATGCTTAATGAGTCATGACAATGAATCACCATTAGATATTTGTGAAGCATGCTTATTCATTATGTATTATTCTTTTCTTCATAAATAAGAATGCTTCATATTTATTATGATAACTTACTATTCTCATATGATAATTCTTCTCACCTTCTCTCTCCTCAAGCTCTCTCTCTTCAAAAGACTAATCCTCCCCTCTCATGAGTTGAGTACAAGGGTTAGTAAGACTAAACAATCCATAACCATCACTCTATCTCAATCTATCTTCTTCGATTAGCAATCCAAGAAGGTTAGTTGCCTCAAGTTTAGAGGCTAAGCTTGGAGTTTTGCTCTCGGGTGGATCGTCTACTACTTCGAGAAGGCCGAGGAGAACAAGGAGTTCGTAAAGACGAAGGAGTTGGTTCATTAGGTATAATCCCTAAACACAGTAGTTTAGAAACACTTTGTGTTTGGTTGTTTATAGTTTAGCTTCGATTCAAGCGGTTAGTCGATGTTCGTTCACTAAACAAGTTCGTTTTTGAAAATTCCGCCTCCCCACAAGTATTGGGGTGTATTACATCGACTTACAGTGGTATCAGAGCCTCGCTAAACAATAAATAACTTAATTGCAAATTTGTACGAATTTCGAACGGAAAAACGAAGCCGGAAAACCCTAAAACTGTCAAGTTTCTGTCGTAATTTAAATGAAGTCTAAATTTTTTTTAGGTAAGTGCAGAAAGCTTGAAATGAACACAGAAGAACACCCAAGAAATTTGGGTTCCTGATTCGTCTACAGTGCCGCGGAACCGCGGCGGATCCCACCGGTCCGCCGCGCTTCCGCCGCCGAGTTGACTAGTCAGGAACTCGTTTTTCTTGAGTGGGTCCTCTGTGGTTTTTTGGATTTTCTGGAATATTTTAATTTTGCTCAGGTTTCAGTTTAACAGAGAAGTAATTGAGCAATATTAAATGTGTTTAATCAATCGAAATTGTACAGTATTTGCATATTGGATTATATCTGTGTTTGTATAATGTGTTCGTAAACCTCCCCTAACTGCTAGTATGTCAGTTGGCAGGGGGTTGCACATTTCTGTAATGGTTATATCTGTTTGTGCATATAAACTGTATTGGACTGTTGTGGTGTATAGCCGGGGTTTTGAAATGGGTTATTATTTAATTCATTTGTTGTAAATGTAATTTGTTGTAATATTATTTTGCGGGGCACATCCAGGTTGCGGTTGTAGCCACCGTTGTATTATTTCATTTTACTGTTTATGCTCCTAGGACTGACCCAAGGTGGGGTACACAAACTGCCGGGAGGGTAGTTTGCCGTACCCGTAGGGGTCGAGGGTGGGGTAACGGCTTTTCATCACAACTGTGTAATCTGTCTTTCCTTGCAGGCTCAAAAGAAATACAGATTGCTTGCAAATCCAATAAAGTTTATCTGTGTTCTGGAATGAATATCATTGCGTCAGACGAATGTAAAATATCTATATATAATGTAGCTATTTAGACGTCACTTATGTTTTACACCCGCGCTAGCCCAGCCCCCGCTCTGTTGTTAGTTAAGTAACCTAACGGGTGATGACGGGACCCCGTGGCGAATGCGGATGGCATAAGAGGACGTTGTATTTTCGTTGTTTTCTGCAATGATAGGTTAATGATGGGACGCATTATCTATAATGCAAAGAAAATAAACCAAAGTTTTAATCGTTGGAACAATTTAAAAGAAACCACTCGGTTATTTTTAAAACAGATATTTTAAATGCGGAGCTTTAACCACTCCTTTTAAAAGCTATCAGGTTCCTTCGGTTATATCAAGTTCACTACGTTCACGGTTTCGCCAAAACCAGTCGTAGCCCTCCGTCATTTCATTTGGGTATTCAGTAGTATTCAAGCTATGCATTTTGGCCAAAGTCAAGGCATAGTGTTTGGTAGCTGCTGGGTTTTCATTTGTTGCATAAGATAGATGAGTTGGTTTGGGACAGTCGTATTACCATTTGACCAAAGTTAGGGGTATATACGGATGGGTTCAAATTGACAAGATAATGACGGGTAGAACTTGACATGTGACTTATGACACTTTGACCAAAGCCAAGGTTATAAGAGCATGGGGCAAAAACTTATATCGGGAATTTCTAAAGAAACTGAAATTTGCAAAGAGATGCATACCATTTTGAGTTTGATGAATGTTGGTAGCATTCCTACAACATTATCAGACGATGATATTTGGATCCCGATCCTACTGTGAGTATATGCTCATTATCAGGATATTCGTCACTTAACGATCAATGCTATAAACCTAGTAGGTGTCCAGAAAAGTGTCAGCGGGGTTATGCCCCCAGAGAAAAGAGGTTATTTAATTAAGGAACTTCGCGAAAGCGTTGGAAAACCTCCCTCGAAGTATCGACACCAGCCTGGCTGAACGGTTAAGCAAGTATTGTACGGTGAGAATAGTCCTGGCTAATTCTTCTTTTATGGTTTGAGGAAGGATTCGAGAAACAGTGGGAGCCATCCAGTTTAGATAAACTAAAAACCACTCTAAACTTGCAAGAGCATCATGCTAAAGAGTTTTCTTCTCTCTTTCCTAATTGCAGCGACCCTGAAAATGACTGGACTTAAGTTACTTTTAGAGAAAAATATACTGACAGGGCCAAACTATAAAGATTGGCTGCGGAATGTCAAAATGGCTTTGACCTATGACAAATTGGGGCACGTCCTCACCGCTACGGCACCTGCTGTCCCTGGTCCCAAATCCAGTAATGCGGATAAGGAAATCCGCAAAACCTGGGATTCAGATTGCGCGAAAGCCAAGTGCATCATGCTTGCCTCGATGAACAATGAACATCAGAGGAGGCACGAGGATATGGACCTTGATGGCATATTTCTCCATACAAAGGAACTTTATGGAGAGCAATCTCGTATAGCAAGATACGAGACCTCAAAGAACTTGTTTCGAGCGAGGTTGGCTGTCGGGTCATCGGTAGGAGAACATGTCCTAAAGATGATCGGCTATATAGAAGAGCTCGCAGACCTTGGGACGACTTTGGATAATGAGCTCTATACAGACCTTATTCTCCAGTCCCTTCCTCACACCTACGCCCAGTTTATCCTGAACTTCAACATTCAAAGAAAAGAAGTTGAACTTCCGGAACTCCTGAACATGTTAAGGAGTGCAGAGGGCACCTTGAAGAATTCAAGGGAAACACCCGCTATGTTTGTTGGCGGTACATCTTCTTCCGGGTCCAAGGCTAGGGCCAAAGGAAGGAAGAAGAAGGACGCACCCAGACCTAGAGGAGGTGTTAGTAAGGTGGGAGGGAAGGGAAAGAAAAAGTTTACAGCACCGGTAGTTGGCCAGGATGAGTGCTTCCATTGTCACAGGAAAGGGCACTGGAAGAAGGATTGCAAGGCGTGGAACGCCAAGAACCAGGAACCGAAGCAAGCTGTGGCTTCGACTTCAGGTGTGTTTGTAATTGAGAATTGTCTGTCGATCAACTCTACTTCCTGGGTATTGGATACCGGATCAGGATCTCATATTTGCAATTCATTGCAGGCACTGAGAAACCGTAGAGTGCTGAAGGAAGGTGATATGACCCTAAAGGTTGCTAACGGAGCTAGCGTGGGAGCTGCGTCCGTCGGGGATTATCACCTAGGATTGACGAGCGGAAACATTTTGGTTTTACATAACTGTTATTTTGTACCAAGCTTAACGTGTAATATCATATCAGTTTCCTTGTTATCAAATAAAGGTTATGATTTCACGTTTGTAAGAGATGTTGTCAACATCCACCTTAATCATGGTTTGATTGGGTCAGGTACACTAAATAACGGCATATATGTTTTAAACCAACTCCAAATTTTCAATGTCCAGAACACACTAAAAAGAAAGTCTCCAGATTTAAATAAAGCTTTCTTATGGCATTGTAGACTGGGTCACATCAATGAGAGAAGGTTGACTAAGTTGCATAGAGAAGGATATTTGGACACGTTCGAATATCAAACTTATGACACTTGTCAATCTTGTCTCAAAGGAAAGATGACAAAGACTCCATTTACTGGACAAGGAGTAAGAGCGAGCGAGCTCTTAGGACTCATACACAGCGATGTATGTGGTCCAATGTCTACACATGCAAGAGGTGGTTTTTCCTATTTCATTACTTTCACGGATGATTACTCAAGATACGGATTCATTTATCTGATGAAACATAAATCCGAGGCTTTTGAGAAATTCCAAGAGTATAAGAATGAAATAGAAAACCAAACCGGCAAAAGTATCAAGACACTAAGATCTGATCGAGGTGGTGAATACTTAAGTGCCGAGTTCCTAGGTTACCTAAAAGAGAAAGGAATTCTCTCTCAGCTTACTCCTCCATACACTCCACAGCATAACGGTGTATCGGAGAGACGGAATCGAACCCTATTAGATATGGTACGATCCATGATGAGTAATACTGAGTTACCGCGATCTTTCTGGGGTTATGCGCTAGAATCAGCGGCATATCTTCTGAACAGGGCTCCTACCAAGACTGTGCCTACCACTCCATATCAGATGTGGACTGGGAAGAAACCCCATCTTCAGCATATGAAGATTTGGGGATGTCCAGCTTTTGTTAAAAAGCAGCATGTGGACAAGCTCGAGGCACGATCAGTAAAATGTTTGTTTGTGGGATATCCAAAGAACTCCAAGGGATATTATTTCTATTACGCAGAGGAACAAAAGGTCTTTGTTTCTCGTAATGCCCATTTTCTGGAACATCTGTTTTTAGAAAAGGAAATAAGTGGGAGCGAAATAGAACTGGAAGAAATTCCAGAACCATAAACTGCTACTGAAAGTTTGGTAGAACCGGAAGTTCAAGAAGAACAGGACATTCCCGCACCCCTCCGCAGGAGTAGTAGGCCGTCTCATCCGCCTGAGAGATACTACGGTTTTCTCATAGACGGGGATAGAGAGGATTGCATCATAGATGATGATGAACCTACTGACTTCCAGCAGGCCATCCAGAGCGGCGACTCGGTACGATGGCTAGATGCAATGCGGACCGAAATGGAGTCCATGTACACCAACAAAGTATGGACTTTGGACTTTGCTCCAGATGGGGTAAAACCCATAGGATGCAAATGGATCTTCAAGAAAAAGATTGGTGTAGATGGACAGGTGGAAACCTATAAGGCTAGACTTGTTGCAAAGGGTTTTCGTCAAAGACCTGGTTTGGACTATGACGAAACTTTTTCTCCAGTGGCTATGCTCAAATCCATTCGGGTCCTTCTTGCTATTGCTGCCTTCCATGATTATGAAATCTGGCAGATGGACGTAAAGACGGCTTTTCTGAATGGAAATTTAGAAGAGAGCGTCTATATGGATCAGCCAGAGGGTTTCAATCAGAGTGGGAGCAGCGGGAAAGTATGCAAGCTGCTTAAATCCATTTATGGACTAAAGCAGGCATCGCGGAGTTGGAACATCTGTTTTGATGAGACAGTCAAAGAATATGACTTTATCAAAAATCCAGATGAACCGTGCATATATAGTAAAGTTGTAGCCAGAAGTGTCGTATTCCTCGTCTTGTACGTGGATGACATTCTATTAATAGGAAATGACATTCCTATGCTACAATCTGTCAAAGGATTCTTGTCACACAGGTTCTCCATGAAAGACCTGGGTGATGCCTCTTACATTCTGGGGATCCGGATCTATCGTGATAGATCCAAGAGGATGCTGGGACTTTCGCAGTCCAGGTATATCGACACTGTACTGAAAAGATTCAGTATGGAAGATTCTAAGCGCGGTAATCTACCGGCTTGTCACGGAATCACCCTCTCCAAAGAGATGTCTCCCAAGACTGATTTGGAAAGGGAACGCATGTCTATTATACCCTACGCTTCTGCGGTAGGCTCTATAATGTATGCGATGTTGTGTACCAGACCAGATGTAGCTTACGCACTGAGCGTGGTAAGCCGGTATCAGTCAGACCCAGGGGAGAAACACTGGATAGCAGTAAAGAACATTCTCAAGTACCTGAGGAGGACTAAGGAGATGTTCTTGGTTTACGGCGGAAAAGACCTCAGGTTGGAGGCCTTTGCTGATTCCGGCTTCCAGAGTGATAAGGACGATTCCAAGTCCATGTCGGGTTATGTCTTTACCCTCAATGGAGGGGCGGTGTGCTGGAAGAGCTCCAAGCAGGACACCGTTGCTGACTCGACGATGGAAGCGGAGTATATAGCTGCTTGCGATGCCGCAAAAGAAGCAGTCTGGATGAAGAAGTTCCTAACAGAACTTCAGGTGGTTCCTACCATAGTTGATCCAATACCTCTGTATTGCGACAACAACGGAGCTATAGCTTTAGCGAAGGAACCAAGGTCCCATCAGAAGTCCGGACACATCTTGAGGCGGTATCACCTGATCAGGGAGATCATTGATCGTCAGGAGATCGAGGTTCGGAGAGTTGCTTCAGAAGAGAACATTGCTGATCCATTCACGAAGGCCCTACCTCAGACGCAGTTCGAGAGGCTACTCGAGATCATTGGTCTTCGATATGCCAGTACATGGCCCTAGTGCAAGTGGGAGATTGTTAGTGTTTATGCCCTAGAAGGCCATTACTGTATCATACTAGCTTGTATATTACTTAATGGAAGCTTGGGATATTCACATGTATATAACAGTCTTGCTAAACATGGTAGTATGCTACTTGGTTTTTCTATCTTAATATGTGAGTGTACGTATTGATAGAGCTCTTAGGATCTTGCTTGACTACCAGCGTTGTGATGGCAGTCACACTAGTGGGGGCTGGGTAGTCTACAAGCACATCCTTATTCAGGTCCTTGGTCGTTGGATTATCGAGACAGAGCATCGATATTCCGGAGTAGACTAGTGTGTACGCTTCTCATCCCAGTTGGGGAGATGGTCTGTCCCACAGCCGTCAGTACGTCGTACTGGAGATAGTATACAGGTGCTCGTTAGGTTACGGGTACACCGGACAGGACTCACAGGGAACTGTTGGTTGGTTTTATACCAGTCGTCAGTGAACAGTTCCCAGGTGACATGAGTACAGCGTAGTCCGCAGACTTGACACTGCTACTTCGCCTCGAGTGTGTCCCACTGTTCTTAGATTGCTACCCTACCACGGCTCAAAGGAGTCGTGCAAACAGGTAGCAGTTGGGTGCAGTCCCGAGCACTTGGAGGCAGTGGCGGTTAGACAGGATTCGTCCCTCCCGGTATTGCGAGTAGATATCGCGCTGTGTCAGAGAGCCATTACGCAAAGTCCCTGGCCAGGGCAAGCGAGATTTGCTGGTAGGTTCCAGTAGTTTCTCAGGGTGTAATGGGCTTCCCTCCGACACGACTTATACCGCTATTAGGGGACTGGCGCTTGCCGCCCCCTAGGCAGGATATGCGATAGTCTTGGACGAACGGACCGGACTGTATGGAGATTGTCACATCAGACTCAGTAGGAGTTCGGATGGGTTTCCTCATCGGCCTTCTTATCGACAACTACCTGGGGACCGTTACGTACAGCTAGTGCCGCTTGCGGTCTGTGGTTAAACCCACTGCCAGCGTAGTAGTCGAGTCTCTAGAGTCCCACACAGAGAGTTTCCTATTCCAGGCGAAATGATATAGAGGTCGTATGGTTTTACGACAAGGGTTCGGACGCATACGTGCGTTTACGCGCGTACGACTTTCGGACAGTTTTTACCAGTCGGCTTTGGTTTAAGCCAGTTACTGGTATCCGGTTATTGGATTTTTACAGTCTAAAGTTTTTCCGTATTTTTGCGGATTGGAGGGGCGTTCTCGTAATTGTGCGAGAAGCTTCTAGAAGTGGTGACTAAGGAGGTTTAGGTGTCATTTGCATTAAATGAGTTTAGTGAGTCATGAGGGTGATTCATGCATATCATTAATGCATGATAAATGCTTAATGAGTCATGACAATGAATCACCATTAGATATTTGTGAAGCATGCTTATTCATTATGTATTATTCTTTTCTTCATAAATAAGAATGCTTCATCTTTATTATGATAACTTACTATTCTCATATGATAATTCTTCTCACCTTCTCTCTCCTCAAGCTCTCTCTCTTCAAAAGACTAATCCTCCCCTCTCATGAGTTGAGTACAAGGGTTAGTAAGACTAAACAATCCATAACCATCACTCTATCTCAATCTATCTTCTTCGATTAGCAATCCAAGAAGGTTAGTTGCCTCAAGTTTAGAGGCTAAGCTTGGAGTTTTGCTCTCGGGTGGATCGTCTACTACTTCGAGAAGGCCGAGGAGAACAAGGAGTTCGTAAAGACGAAGGAGTTGGTTCATTAGGTATAATCCCTAAACACAGTAGTTTAGAAACACTTTGTGTTTGGTTGTTTATAGTTTAGCTTCGATTCAAGCGGTTAGTCGATGTTCGTTCACTAAACAAGTTCGTTTTTGAAAATTCCGCCTCCCCACAAGTATTGGGGTGTAGTACATTGACTTACAGTGGTATCAGAGCCTCGCTAAACAATAAATAACTTAATTGCAAATTTGTACGAATTTCGAACGGAAAAACGAAGCCGGAAAACCCTAAAACTGTCAAGTTTCTGTCGTAATTTAAATGAAGTCTAAAATTTTTTTAGGCAAGTGCAGAAAGCTTGAAATGAACACAGAAGAACACCCAAGAAATTTGGGTTCCTGATTCGTCTACAGTGCCGCGGAACCGCGGCGGATCCCACCGATCCGCCGCGCTTCCGCCGCCGAGTTGACTAGTCAGGAACTCGTTTTTCTTGTGTGGGTCCTCTGTGGTTTTTTGGATTTTCTGGAATATTTTAATTTTGCTCAGGTTTCAGTTTAACAGAGAAGTAATTGAGCAATATTAAATGTGTTTAATCGATCGAAATTGTACAGTATTTGCATATTGGATTATATCTGTGTTTGTATAATGTGTTCGTAAACCTCCCCTAACTGCTAGTATGTCAGTTGGCAGGGGGTTGCACATTTCTGTAATGGTTATATCTGTTTGTGCATATAAACTGTATTGGACTGTTGTGGTGTATAGCCGGGGTTTTGAAATGGGTTATTATTTAATTCATTTGTTGTAAATGTAATTTGTTGTAATATTATTTTGCGGGGCACATCCAGGTTGCGGTTGTAGCCACCGTTGTATTATTTCATTTTACTGTTTATGCTCCTAGGACTGACCCAAGGTGGGGTACACAAACTGCCGGGCGGGTAGTTTGCCGTACCCGTAGGGGTCGAGGGTGGGGTAACGGCTATTCATCACAACTGTGTAATCTGTCTTTCCTTGCAGGCTCAAAAGAAATACAGATTGCTTGCAAATCCAATAAAGTTTATCTGTGTTCTGGAATGAATATCATTGCGTCAGACGAATGTAAAATATCTATATATAATGTAGCTATTTAGATGTCACTTATGTTTTACACCCGCGCTAGCCCAGCCCCCGCTCTGTCGTTAGTTAAGTAACCTAACGGGTGATGACGGGACCCCGTGGCGAATGCGGATGGCATAAGAGGACGTTGTATTTTCGTTGTTTTCTGCAATGATAGGTTAATGATGGGACGCATTATCTATAATGCAAAGAAAATAAACCAAAGTTTTAATCGTTGGAACAATTTAAAAGAAACCACTCGGTTATTTTTAAAACAGATATTTTAAATGCGGAGCTTTAACCACTCCTTTTAAAAGCTATCAGGTTCCTTCGGTTATATCAAGTTCACTACGTTCACGGTTTCGCCAAAACCAGTCGTAGCCCTCCGTCATTTCATTTGGGTATTCAGTAGTATTCAAGCTATGCATTTTGGCCAAAGTCAAGGCATAGTGTTTGGTAGCTGCTGGGTTTTCATTTGTTGCATAAGATAGATGAGTTGGTTTGGGACAGTCGTATTACCATTTGACCAAAGTCAGGGGTATATACGGATGGGTTCAAATTGACAAGATAATGACGGGTAGAACTTGACATGTGACTTATGACACTTTGACCAAAGCCAAGGTTATAAGAGCATGGGGCAAAAACTTATATCGGGAATTTCTAAAGAAACTGAAATTTGCAAAGAGATGCATACCATTTTGAGTTTGATGAATGTTGGTAGCATTCCTACAACATTATCAGACGATGATATTTGGATCCCGATCCTACTGTGAGTATATGCTACTTATCAGGATATTCGTCACTTAACGATCAATGCTATAAACCTAGTAGGTGTCCAGAAAAGTGTCAGCGGGGTTACGCCCCCAGAGAAAAGAGGTTATTTAATTAAGGAACTTCGCGAAAGCGTTGGAAAACCTCCCTCGAAGTATCGACACCAGCCTGGCTGAACGGTTAAGCAAGTATTGTACGGTGAGAATAGTCCTGGCTAATTCTTCTTTTATGGTTTGAGGAAGGATTCGAGAAACAGTGGGAGCCATCCAGTTTAGATAAACTAAAAACCACTCTAAACTTGCAAGAGCATCATGCTAAAGAGTTTTCTTCTCTCTCTCCTAATTGCAGCGACCCTGAAAATGACTGGACTTAAGTTACTTTTAGAGAAAAATATACTGACAGGGCCAAACTATAAAGATTGGCTGCGGAATGTCAAAATGGCTTTGACCTATGACAAATTGGGGCACGTCCTCACCGCTACGGCACCTGCTGTCCCTGGTCCCAAATCCAGTAATGCGGATAAGGAAATCCGCAAAACCTGGGATTCAGATTGCGCGAAAGCCAAGTGCATCATGCTTGCCTCGATGAACAATGAACATCAGAGGAGGCACGAGGATATGGACCTTGATGGCATATTTCTCCATACAAAGGAACTTTATGGAGAGCAATCTCGTATAGCAAGATACGAGACCTCAAAGAACTTGTTTCGAGCGAGGTTGGCTGTCGGGTCATCGGTAGGAGAACATGTCCTAAAGAAGATCGGCTATATAGAAGAGCTCGCAGACCTTAGGACGACTTTGGATAATGAGCTCTATACAGACCTTATTCTCCAGTCCCTTCCTCACACCTACGCCCAGTTTATCCTGAACTTCAACATTCAAAGAAAAGAAGTTGAACTTCCGGAACTCCTGAACATGTTAAGGAGTGCAGAGGGCACCTTGAAGAATTCAAGGGAAACACCCGCTATGTTTGTTGGCGGTACATCTTCTTCCGGGTTCAAGGCTAGGGCCAAAGGAAGGAAGAAGAAGGCCGCACCCAGACCTAGAGGAGGTGTTAGTAAGGTGGGAGGGAAGGGAAAGAAAAAGTTTACAGCACCGGTAGTTGGCCAGGATGAGTGCTTCCATTGTCACAGGAAAGGGCACTGGAAGAAGGATTGCAAGGCGTGGAACGCCAAGAACCAGGAACCGAAGCAAGCTGTGGCTTCGACTTCAGGTGTGTTTGTAATTGAGAATTGTCTGTCGATCAACTCTACTTCCTGGGTATTGGATACCGGATCAGGATCTCATATTTGCAATTCATTGCAGGCACTGAGAAACCGTAGAGTGCTGAAGGAAGGTGATATGACCCTAAAGGTTGCTAACGGAGCTAGCGTGGGAGCTGCGTCCGTCGGGGATTATCACCTAGGATTGACGAGTGGACACATTTTGGTTTTACATAACTGTTATTTTGTACCAAGCTTAACGTGTAATATCATATCAGTTTCCTTGTTATCAAATAAAGGTTATGATTTCACGTTTGTAAGAGATGTTGTCAACATCCACCTTAATCATGGTTTGATTGGGTCAGGTACACTAAATAACGGCATATATGTTTTAAACCAACTCCAAATTTTCAATGTCCAGAACACACTAAAAAGAAAGTCTCCAGATTTAAATAAAGCTTTCTTATGGCATTGTAGACTGGGTCACATCAATGAGAGAAGGTTGACTAAGTTGCATAGAGAAGGATATTTGGACACGTTCGAATATCAAACTTATGACACTTGTCAATCTTGTCTCAAAGGAAAGATGACAAAGACTCCATTTACTGGACAAGGAGTAAGAGCGAGCGAGCTCTTAGGACTCATACACAGCGATGTATGTGGTCCAATGTCTACACATGCAAGAGGTGGTTTTTCCTATTTCAATACTTTCACGGATGATTACTCAAGATACGGATTCATTTATCTGATGAAACATAAATCCGAGGCTTTTGAGAAATTCCAAGAGTATAAGAATGAAATAGAAAACCAAACCGGCAAAAGTATCAAGACACTAAGATCTGATCGAGGTAGTGAATACTTAAGTGCCGAGTTCCTAGGTTACCTAAAAGAGAAAGGAATTCTCTCTCAGCTTACTCCTCCATACACTCCACAGCATAACGGTGTATCGGAGAGACGGAATCGAACCCTATTAGATATGGTACGATCCATGATGAGTAATACTGAGTTACCGCGATCTTTCTGGGGTTATGCGCTAGAATCAGCGGCATATCTTCTGAACAGGGCTCCTACCAAGACTGTGCCTACCACTCCATATCAGATGTGGACTGGGAAGAAACCCCATCTTCAGCATATGAATATTTGGGGATGTCCAGCTTTTGTTAAAAAGCAGCATGTGGACAAGCTCGAGGCACGATCAGTAAAATGTTTGTTTGTGGGATATCCAAAGAACTCCAAGGGATATTATTTCTATTACGCAGAGGAACAAAAGGTCTTTGTTTCTCGTAATGCCCATTTTCTGGAACATCTGTTTTTAGAAAAGGAAATAAGTGGGAGCGAAATAGAACTGGAAGAAATTCCAGAACCACAAACTGCTACTGAAAGTTTGGTAGAACCGGAAGTTCAAGAAGAACAGGACATTCCCGCACCCCTCCGCAGGAGTAGTAGGCCGTCTCATCCGCCTGAGAGATACTACGGTTTTCTCATAGACGGGGATAGAGAGGATTGCATCATAGATGATGATGAACCTACTGACTTCCAGCAGGCCATCCAGAGCGGCGACTCGGTACGATGGCTAGATGCAATGCGGACCGAAATGGAGTCCATGTACACCAACAAAGTATGGACTTTGGACTTTGCTCCAGATGGGGTAAAACCCATAGGATGCAAATGGATCTTCAAGAAAAAGATTGGTGTAGATGGACAGGTGGAAACCTATAAGGCTAGACTTGTTGCAAAGGGTTTTCGTCAAAGACCTGGTTTGGACTATGACGAAACTTTTTCTCCAGTGGCTATGCTCAAATCCATTCGGGTCCTTCTTGCTATTGCTGCCTTCCATGATTATGAAATCTGGCAGATGGACGTAAAGACGGCTTTTCTGAATGGAAATTTAGAAGAGAGCGTCTATATGGATCAGCCAGAGGGTTTCAATCAGAGTGGGAGCAGCGGGAAAGTATGCAAGCTGCTTAAATCCATTTATGGACTAAAGCAGGCATCGCGGAGTTGGAACATCTGTTTTGATGAGACAGTCAAAGAATATGACTTTATCAAAAATCCAGATGAACCGTGCATATATAGTAAAGTTGTAGCCAGAAGTGTCGTATTCCTCGTCTTGTACGTGGATGACATTCTATTAATAGGAAATGACATTCCTATGCTACAATCTGTCAAAGGATTCTTGTCACACAGGTTCTCCATGAAAGACCTGGGTGATGCCTCTTACATTCTGGGGATCCGGATCTATCGTGATAGATCCAAGAGGATGCTGGGACTTTCGCAGTCCAGGTATATCGACACTGTACTGAAAAGATTCAGTATGGAAGATTCTAAGCGCGGTAATCTACCGGCTTGTCACGGAATCACCCTCTCCAAAGAGATGTCTCCCAAGACTGATTTGGAAAGGGAACGCATGTCTATTATACCCTACGCTTCTGCGGTAGGCTCTATAATGTATGCGATGTTGTGTACCAGACCAGATGTAGCTTACGCACTGAGCGTGGTAAGCCGGTATCAGTCAGACCCAGGGGAGAAACACTGGATAGCAGTAAAGAACATTCTCAAGTACCTGAGGAGGACTAAGGAGATGTTCTTGGTTTACGGCGGAAAAGACCTCAGGTTGGAGGCCTTTGCTGATTCCGGCTTCCAGAGTGATAAGGACGATTCCAAGTCCATGTCGGGTTATGTCTTTACCCTCAATGGAGGGGCGGTGTGCTGGAAGAGCTCCAAGCAGGACACCGTTGCTGACTCGACGATGGAAGCGGAGTATATAGCTGCTTGCGATGCCGCAAAAGAAGCAGTCTGGATGAAGAAGTTCCTAACAGAACTTCAGGTGGTTCCTACCATAGTTGATCCAATACCTCTGTATTGCGACAACAACGGAGCTATAGCTTTAGCGAAGGAACCAAGGTCCCATCAGAAGTCCGGACACATCTTGAGGCGGTATCACCTGATCAGGGAGATCATTGATCGTCAGGAGATCGAGGTTCGGAGAGTTGCTTCAGAAGAGAACATTGCTGATCCATTCACGAAGGCCCTACCTCAGACGCAGTTCGAGAGGCTACTCGAGATCATTGGTCTTCGATATGCCAGTACATGGCCCTAGTGCAAGTGGGAGATTGTTAGTGTTTATGCCCTAGAAGGCCATTACTGTATCATACTAGCTTGTATATTACTTAATGGAAGCTTGGGATATTCACATGTATATAACAGTCTTGCTAAACATGGTAGTATGCTACTTGGTTTTTCTATCTTAATATGTGAGTGTACGTATTGATAGAGCTCTTAGGATCTTGCTTGACTACCAGCGTTGTGATGGCAGTCACACTAGTGGGGGCTGGGTAGTCTACAAGCACATCCTTATTCAGGTCCCTGGTCGTTGGATTATCGAGACAGAGCATCGATATTCCGGAGTAGACTAGTGTATACGCTTCTCATCCCAGTTGGGGAGATGGTCTGTCCCACAGCCGTCAGTACGTCGTACTGGAGATAGTATACAGGTGCTCGTTAGGTTACGGGTACACCGGACAGGACTCACAGGGAACTGTTGGTTGGTTTTATACCAGTCGTCAGTGAACAGTTCCCAGGTGACATGAGTACAGCGTAGTCCGCAGACTTGACACTGCTACTTCGCCTCGAGTGTGTCCCACTGTTCTTAGATTGCTACCCTACCACGGCTCAAAGGAGTCGTGCAAACAGGTAGCAGTTGGGTGCAGTCCCGAGCACTTGGAGGCAGTGGCGGTTAGACAGGATTCGTCCCTCCCGGTATTGCGAGTAGATATCGCGCTGTGTCAGAGAGCCATTACGCAAAGTCCCTGGCCAGGGCAAGCGAGATTTGCTGGTAGGTTCCAGTAGTTTCTCAGGGTGTAATGGGCTTCCCTCCGACACGACTTATACCGCTATTAGGGGACTGGCGCTTGCCGCCCCCTAGGCAGGATATGCGATAGTCTTGGACGAACGGACCGGACTGTATGGAGATTGTCACATCAGACTCAGTAGGAGTTCGGATGGGTTTCCTCATCGGCCTTCTTATCGACAACTACCTGGGGACCGTTACGTACAGCTAGTGCCGCTTGCGGTCTGTGGTTAAACCCACTGCCAGCGTAGTAGTCGAGTCTCTAGAGTCCCACACAGAGAGTTTCCTATTCCAGGCGAAACGATATAGAGGTCGTATGGTTTTACGACAAGGGTTCGGACGCATACGTGCGTTTACGCGCGTACGACTTTCGGACAGTTTTTACCAGTCGGCTTTGGTTTAAGCCAGTTACTGGTATCCGGTTATTGGATTTTTACAGTCTAAAGTTTTTCCGTATTTTTGCGGATTGGAGGGGCGTTCTCGTAATTGTGCGAGAAGCTTCTAGAAGTGGTGACTAAGGAGGTTTAGGTGTCATTTGCATTAAATGAGTTTAGTGAGTCATGAGGGTGATTCATGCATATCATTAATGCATGATAAATGCTTAATGAGTCATGACAATGAATCACCATTAGATATTTGTGAAGCATGCTTATTCATTATGTATTATTCTTTTCTTCATAAATAAAATGCTTCATATTTATTATGATAACTTACTATTCTCATATGATAATTCTTCTCACCTTCTCTCTCCTCAAGCTCTCTCTCTTCAAAAGACTAATCCTCCCCTCTCATGAGTTGAGTACAAGGGTTAGTAAGACTAAACAATCCATAACCATCACTCTATCTCAATCTATCTTCTTCGATTAGCAATCCAAGAAGGTTAGTTGCCTCAAGTTTAGAGGCTAAGCTTGGAGTTTTGCTCTCGGGTGGATCGTCTACTACTTCGAGAAGGCCGAGGAGAACAAGGAGTTCGTAAAGACGAAGGAGTTGGTTCATTAGGTATAATCCCTAAACACAGTAGTTTAGAAACACTTTGTGTTTGGTTGTTTATAGTTTAGCTTCGATTCAAGCGGTTAGTCGATGTTCGTTCACTAAACAAGTTCGTTTTTGAAAATTCCGCCTCCCCACAAGTATTGGGGTGTAGTACATCGACTTACAGAAACACATCAACCGTGCTCTACTAGACCTTGGGGCAAGTGTTAACCTGCTTCCTTTCTCAGTCTACGAGCAGTTAGTGATCGAAGAGTTGAAACCATTTCCTTGCACTCTCCAGATGGCTGACCGATCAATCACCAAACCTAGGAGTGAACTGGAGGATGTGTTAATAAAAATTGGGGAATTTATATTCCCGGTAGACTTTATTGTAATTGATACACAACCTGTAGCGAACTCACGGAATCAAATTCCGGTGATTCTAGGTCGCCCCTTTTGGCCACTTCCAACGCTATCATCAACTGTCGTAATGGTTCTATGACCCTATCCTTCGGGAAGAGGACAATTGAGATGAACATTTACAAGTTGGGAAGTGTACCCTCTGAACCTACTACTCAGGTCTGTTCTGTCGACTTAATGGATGTTGACAGCAGCGAATTTGATGACCCTCATAATACTGATCTTGACTCTTTTCATATGTTGTTGTTTGACCCAATTATGTATCATACACATACGGACTCTTCCACCGAGACGTCCGGGTCAACAATTAACACCGATTATGAATTGTTTTTAGAGTCTGAAGATCACCCCGCACTTTGTGATGACATTATTCTTCGGGGTATTGATGAAACTTTTGAGGAGATCTTCGCTGATGAACTCGCATTTCTGAATAACACGGGTGTTGAGATGAATCATCTCCCAATCAATGAAATTAAACCTCCACCCTTTCTTCTGAATTGTAAAAAGAATGCGAGCAATCCATCACATACACTGCATCGTCTCTCCAAAATGAGACGCACACACATTCTATTCCACCACTTAACCTTTCCCCATTTCTTCTTCCACCAACCAGAGCATTGCATTGATAAATTTTTTGAATGGTTGGTGTTAACATTCGGTCTTTGCAAAGCTTGGCATCGACCAATGATTTTTGACCCCTAATGTGATTTTTAAAAGATTAACATTGCATAACTCAAGATTGGGTGGGGGGGGGGTATATTTTTCTGTCTCTTGAAAAGAAAATTTTTACAAAAATTTGAGCCAAAAATAAGTTTGGGGAGGTTCTTCACTTAAATATTTTGCCCCTACTAATAAATTCCTCCCAAGCTTACAGGTTTTTTGAGATTTAGAAGATGGCAACAGTGAGGACACTGGGGAGGTTTGTGCTTATTTTCGCATCATTTGCATCATACTTTGCATAAGCACAAAACATTTCTTTAAAAACTTATAAAAATTTAAAAATTTTCAAAATCCATAAAAATTTAAAAATTTCAAAATATAAAAATATTTTAACATTTAAACATTTTTTTGTACATAAATAAGATAATGAAAGAGTAGATAGTGAAAAATTACATCCATGAGATTAGAAAAATTTAAGAAAACCAAGAAAATTAGAAGTTTTCTTATACGAACTAGTAATAAGTAGTTATGAGCCGTTGTCCCAAAGGTTAGTAAGATGAAAGACGTCACTAATCTGAGGATAAAAATAAGTCTGAAAAATAGTTTCTATTCTGGAAGCCAAACATTTTGAACGTTGATATCCTGCTATTCGCACTTACACATGTCTTAAAGCCTGGGATAGTAGAGGATACCTTGAAATGCTCTTGTCTTAAAGCCAAAAGTATGAAGGAAATAAAATAAAAAAATAAAAAAATGAAATGAAGAAAATATAAAGTGGTGAGAAAAATGGACACTGGTTTTGTTATCACCAAGGGCAATAAAAAATGTATAGCGAGGGTGCCTCTTCACCTAGTGCCCTAAGGCCAACTGGTCTGGGAGTCACTGCTATGCCTGAGGTGGTGCAAGACGAGGAAAATACACCAAGTAAGCAAACACAGGAGTAATCGGTCGGTTAGTACCTCAAGAAGTATTAACGGTCGCATGAAAGTGTGTGAGCAATCTCATCTAAATATTCATTAATTAAAAAGTACTGAGGCTGATGGGTAAGAGTATGATAGCTTGAATTGAATTCTCCGGGTGTAGAGATGTCTTTATACACACGCAGGGTTATATGATCGATGTTTGGAAGAAAGATAGGAATGAAGAATAAGACGATGTTTTATTGAGGGAGGACGTGATTTCTAACATCTTTTCATGACCATTAAGATAGGGCTCATGACAACTGAAAAGCTAGCTTAGTTGGAAACCCTAATTTTCAAAGTCTTTCTTTTACAAATTCTTTTCTTTAAATGTAATATTCATGATCTTTCTTTTATTATTGGATTTTGTGGGTGCAATCCGCTGAAAACCCTCAGGAGACAACACTCCTCCTACTAGGGACACCTAGAGGTTTAAAGGCTTGTTGCACGTGCTCAGTGCAATCGTGTTGCCTACGAAAGTGTGATAGTTAGTTTTTCTCTTTCTTTATTTTCTCCTTCTCTTTTTAATAAAACAGTTCGCTCGAGACGATCGAAAATAAGTTTGGGGGAATTTGATCAGTAGACAATACTGCATCTTTTAACCGGCAATTTTCCTATCATTTGCACTCATTTAGAAGTGTGCGGTATTCATATTTCACATATTAGCAAATCAGTCGTTAAATATCAGATTGCATGTGTTAGACTCTAAAACCGGCACTATAAAGGAAATTTACTGCATTTCATGGCATCGCATCATCCCGATATTGCGCAACACTTGTCTTGAGAATTTGCAGGAACAAAAGCCAGGATTATGAAACAGTGCTGAAAAATACGCCAACTCAAAGGCTAAAGATCTGGAAGTAATCTGGAAAGCATTTTGAGAATCAACACATCAGATAAAGCCCCAAATTTTAGCCCAAAGCAACACTGGAATTTTGAAGCCACAAAGAGCCAACATGGCCACGGAACCGCGGCCGGAGCCGGCTTGCGCCGCGGTTCCGCGGCGGCGCTGCCACGTCAGCCCTAAATTTGCAGTGCACAATGTTTCTCTTAGCTCGTACACTTCAGCAAGACATGTCAAATTCCAGAAGACTCCAGAGGCTTCTGCCAGTTCAGCAAACTAGGGTTTCTAAGCTTAAACAACCCTAGCTTAAAGCCTAAGCTAAACTCCTAACAAACTCTTTCTAGAAGCCCCTCAACAAACTTTTGGAGGGAATTGTAATTTCAAACCAAGACCTAGGGTTTAGGAAGTCTATAAATAGAAGCCTAGACCTAGGGTTAAAAGACCCCAAAAATTATGCATTCTATCATCTAGAATCTAGATCCAATTAATCTCTTTACCTCTTTCTTCATCTTCTTCTTCCATAAGTCTAGTGACAATACTTGTGTGAAACCCTAACCCTAATTCCAATCAAAAGCCAAGATCCCGAGTACCAAATCAAGCAAGAAGCCCTTCAAACTTTTAGGAGCGGAGCCGATCTTCAACGGAGCAAGTGGTCCAAGCCGATCCACGACTCACGGAGAAAAGCAAAGCCAATTCAACAATCGAGTTCTTCCTCTTGTAGTTCTTGAGCGACTGTAATGAAATTGTTGATATAAATAAAAGGTGAAATTCTTTTATCTTGTTTTCTTTAAATTCTTGCATCATGATTCGATCTCAATTTATAATTGTAGTTCTTATTGTGATGTTTGAGTAATACTCCGCTCGTCGAGGAGTCGAGACGATCAATAGAATGATGATATAACATATCTTAAAACGATTCTTGATTCCTACGAGTTTTGTAAACCCTAGCAAGTTCAAGAATCGATGACCCAGTTTCGTTGCGATGCTTTCTTGATGTTATCGCTCGAAATTGGGGAGTTACGATCGTTTCTTGAATTTGCTAGAGGCTAGAATGTGAATGATATCGACGAAAGAACAAGGGATAAATGATGAAACCCTAGTTTCACGTGAAAACCCTAACTCTCGTCGATCATCATCGATCTAGTATCAACTCTTCGAAGGACAAGAATACAATATCTTGAGATTACATCACATCTATAGATCCGATCGATTCCTACGAGGCTCATTTAGATTCTTGACATTTGGTTGGAAATATCATCGAAACTCGATTCTCGATTGTTTATCATTTTCTTGATTCTTGATTAAACTAGTGACACTCGAATCAGTCGATAAAATCTTGAATCATGTTTTCTTTTCTTTTCGATTAACATTTCAATTCAAACAAATCAAACATAGAAACGAATCGCACAATCCCTGTGGACGATCCGCACTCGCGTACGATCTACAACTGACACCGTAGTTGATTGCAGTCAAAATATAATTCTTTGATTGTGAATTTTATTCAATTTTCTAAACACACACAAAGAAATGATCAATCAATCGCTCCCAACACGACTTTCAAGAGAGCAGAGCGGCGGGAGAGCAGCCAACTAACACGTGCGTTCAGACGACCCATGACCTCCGCACACTGGGCATCCGTAAACTTCTGGTTCTGATGATGGCCCTATGCGCGGATATCCTTGTAGGTGATGAACTTGTGCAAACTGTATAGACGCACCGCCATTATGCCTGGAGGAAACATCACAGGAATATTAGCGATAAAAAAATACACAGAGAGTTAAACTTCTCGAGAGCAATGCTCTGCAAACAGGAGTGACTACCAAAATCCTAATAAGGGGAATTTAAAGAAGTCCCCTGAGAACTCTGAGATCGTTACTATTAAAAGATGATATGATCCATTAAATACAAAACTCCATTTTTAATTTTCATTATCCATATTCGAACTCTTAAGAGTTCATCATTTTTTTTAGATCAAAGAGATCTATGTCTTGCCAAAGATGCAAGGTTCTGTTCATGGGTTAAGAAACCCTGAAACAGATTCCTGAGTGCAAGGCTCTATTTGGTGAAACCCCAAAAGGATTTTCTTTAGATCAAAGATCTATGAGAGCAAAGCTCTATTAATTAAGATTGATTTAATTCAAGACTAATTCTTACTTAAATAGTTTCTTTTAAAGAAAATCTAACTCAGGGAGTTCTTAAAGGCAAGAGCAAAGCTCTGAAGTTTTTTGAAAATAAAAATCTTAAAGATGATAATCATCTGTGCAGGACCAAAGGTCCTATTTATAGGCATCAAGTGCCCTTTCAATTTCCAAAAGTTTCCGCAACGGTTGGAATTCTGCCACCGTTGCGCTTGCGTTTGGGGCCACGTAAGCGCAACAGTGGGGGGGCATTTGTTTACCCCAATCAGAGCAAAGCTCTGTTCAAATTCCAAGACGGGAGATGAAGCAACACTTCATCTTCCCCCAATCGGAGCAAAGCTTTGCTTTGAAAATTTAAACTTTAATAAATGAAGCAACGCTTCAGATTCTTTGCGCTGCGCGCAACGCGCCACTTGTCAGGCGCTGATACATTAGCGCAGCGCCCGAGGCAGTGCGTCCAATCAGAGCAAAGCTCTATCTAAAACAAAATTAAAGGAAGCAACGCTTCAGTTGCGCAAGCGCTGCGCCGCGCGGCACGTGTCAGCGCAGATGCGCCAGCGCAGTTGCGCTGCGCTTCGCGCTGCGCGACACGTGTCAGCGCAGTTGCGCTGCGCTTCGCGCTGCACGACACGTGTCAGCGCAGTTGCACTGTGCTGTGCGCTGCTTGACACGTGTCACGCGCTCGGGCGTTTGCGCCAAACAGAATTAAGATTTTAAAGAAATCTTTATGTTCTTGTTAAAATAAGAAGATTGCCTTCTGTAAAACAGAAGTCCTTGGATCAAAAATCCAACGGTGGGGAAAATTCCCCAAATAACTCGAAGAAAGATCTCTTTAACAAATTTATGGGTACTATATAAAGGCCCCTAGACCTCAATTCAAAGGGATCAACATTTTGTGAGAAATCGAAATTTTCAAACAGAGAGAGAGCTCTGAAGAAATCTCAAAAAGAAAGGTAAAAAAAAACTTTATGATAGAAGAATTTCTTCTGATAGATCATTGATCTAAGAACAAGATTAATGATCTTTAATAAAAAACAAAATAAAAAATAGTGCTTTGCACTTTTATGAACCTCTGGTTCCTGAAATAAGAAAAAAAATAGAAACTTGTTTTCTTGAATCTAAATTAGATCAAGAAAACAAAAAGTGCTTTGCACTTCTTTTATGAACCATCGGTTCTGAATCTAAAGGATTCTCAAGTTAATAGTGCCTTGCACTTGCAGAACTGCACTGTTGCGCTCTTGGGTTGGCACAAGCCACCTGAGAGTGCCACGTGTCAACATCTGAACCATTTGCGCTATGCGCTTTGAAATAGAGCCTTGCTCTTTGAAACTGGCGCAACTCATCAGAGCGTGCCACGTGTCAGCAGCGCAAGCGCAGCGCACTGGCGCAGCGCACTGCGCTTGCATGACACGTGTCATCACCATAAGCGTTTGTGCTCTTTGATTGGCGCAAAGCGCCTGACAAATGCAATGCATTTCTTTTGCTAAAGGGCCAGGCCCAAGACAAAAAGACCTAGCAGGCCAAAACAAATTGCAAAGCAATAAAAGGGGCAGAGCCCAAATAAAATTGATGCCCTGCATCATTTATAAAGGGCAGAGCCCAAGTAAAGTTGATGCTCTGCATCATTCATAAATGGGCAGAGCCCAAAACAAATTGATGCTCTGCATCCTTTATGGGCAGAGCCCAAATAAAAATAAAAAGTAATGCAATGCATTATTTAACTGTGGGCAAAGCCCCAACACAGGTCTAATAGACCAAAAATAAATAAAAGCGTTGAATATTTTTCAACTGGACTTAGCCCAATCATGGCCATAAGTCCTCAAATTAAATTGACTGAGCATGGCTGCTCCTTAAATCAATTTATATTCGGTTCGAGGGTACATCTCCGAACTCCTCTGACACTTATCGTTGTAATCCTTCAACGATGTTAGAGAGGTGACGGGTCCCGACGACCGCACATCAATATGGACTGCGGGGTCCTTAAACTCGTGGACCGAAACGTCCCTAAACTGATGATGGACCACTACGTCCCTAAACTGGCGATGGACCACGACGTCCCTAAACTGGCGATGGACCACCACGTCCCTAAACTGGAATATGGACCGCAACGTCCTTAAACTACCTATGGACCACCATGTCCCTAAACTGGAATATGGACCCCCATGTCCCTAAAGTGGCAATGGACCGTAATTTTCTTAAACTACCTATGGACCACTACGTCCCTAAACTGGAACAATAGAGCTCCCAACTGCTCTTTTGTCGGATCTAAACGATCCCGTTTAAGTTGATCTTAGCCTCAAATATGGCTAACGTATCCTTAAACATTCAAACAGACTTTAGTCCCAAATTGGACTATAAGACCCCCAATCAACTTTGGTTCAAGGTACATCTCCGAACTCCTCTGACACCTATCGTTGTAATCCTTCAACGACGTCAGAGAGGTGACGGGTCCCGATGGCCATGCATACAATGGACCACTATGTCCTTAAACTGGAATGATAAAGTCCCCAAACGCTCTTTTGTCGGATCCAAAACGATCCCGTTAAGTTGATCTTAGTCTCAAATCAGACTAACGTATCCTTAACAAACGTTTAAGTCGATCTCAGCCTAAATACGGCTAACGTATCCTTAAACCAAAACACTAAACCCAAATCTAAGTAAATACGGATTTGGACTAATCCACGTCCTACGGGCGACGACATCGCTTAGTCTCCGTATACAATCCACGGGCAACCACAAACAAAACAAACATACACGACATGAAGTGAAATTCTGGAGAAGGAGAAAGTTGTTACCGCGATGCGGTAGCGTAATTAACTGCAGGGGCTTACGCCTGCAGGGAAGAGCGTCCCCACAATCAAAAACCCCTCAAACGAGGGGGAATCTGACGAAGTCTGCTACATCGGCCGCATCCGTCTAAACCTCCGATACACGGTGCCATAAATCAACTTGGCATCTTCGGAGAGGTGGACGGATAAAACCAAATAGCATCTGCCCCGAACCCCAGCGCCAGGACTTCGCAGTCTTTTGCGCCGCCATTCGGAGGGGAACAACAGTATCAAGAGACAGGTATAAATGTTAAGATAAAGATCAACCAGATAGCATACTATCATGTCGAGCAAGAAAGTCCTCTCTATATATGTCCAAGCATCCAATATAATATACATCATATGTACAATACTGGCCTCTAGGGAATACATACAACTAACACCTAAACCCCTATCAGAGCGGCAAGTAACCCTGCTAATTCTAAGGTTAGGAGACTCGGTCTTGACCCCTCGAGATGGTCTCCCACTGGACTGTAGAACCCGGTTACTTGTGCTCCCCACCTTGGGTCTATCCTAATGCGGAAAAATAAATAATATACATCAATGGTGACATCATCTTCAACCCGGAAGTGCCCCAATAAAAGAATATTACATACAATGAATTTTACATGAATGAAAAGAAAAACTCTCATCTCACATAAAACCCCCGGCCATTCAATCACGATGATCCAATATATCATATCACAGCAACACATAACAACACATGTCATCAACGTAATCAAATATACGTATCCCAATTGTCGTTGTCATATAGCAACGAAACCGGCAATACACCACATATTACACTTACGGTCGCATAATAGAAATGTGAACTATAATAATTAGAATCCGCAATCAACCTTAGACATCATAAACCCGAAATATCACATACTTCGGATTTCATGCTTAAAACAGTAAATTCTTTAGACATCATAAACCCAGAACTTCACATATTCCGAATTTCATGCCTAACTATATAAACTCCGCATTTTAGTCTCGTCTTGAAAACAATTTCAATTATTATTCGGGTAATTCAACAGGATTCCTGACAACATGATCGAATGCGCGTCGGAAACATTAGTAGACGGCCGCACCCCCGATGCCGTCGACGAAGTGAACTTAGGCGGAAAAACCGTAGCCGCGAGCACCCGAACGGATGCTTTTGGCAACAAGGTTCTCCTATAGTCACTTTGTCGGGGCGTTGGGGCGTGGCTATCTAGTAATGTTACACGGCGAGCATCCGCGTACGCTACGCGATTGCGACAAAGTTTTGATCCAAATCGAAACTTCATGGCAACCGATGATTCGAGACTAAATTGCTAAATTTATAAGATATAATCTAGTTTTCACAAAACTAATAATTGTGGATTCCAAATATTGTATCACAAATCACATATAGCTAAGAGATGTTAAACATTTCGATCGAATCAACGAATTCCCAAAATTCGCAGAAAACTCAACACTTAAGCACAGTTAAAAAAATACCGAGAACATACCACAGTACCTATGGACCAACGGTTGAAGTGCCAACCCAAGCCTCACACTTGGCGCCACGGAACCGCCGCAAATACGACTATTTGGCCGCGGTTCCGCGGTCATGTAATCGAGTTAGGGTTTCGTTCTTCAAGAGGGTCCATAGAATTACCTGCATGATTTTTTGAATATTTTTAATCCAAAAAATTCCAACGTTTAGAAAAATTTCCAGAGAGCAAGGGAAATTAGGGTTTTCGGTGTTCGTTTAGACTTCTAACTTCGCATAAACGACGCCTAATGCTCTAGCTTGTCTCTGATACCATGTTGGTGTTTCTAAGCACATCTACTAGGGGTTCCAAGGTGTATCAAGTATACAATTTTAAAAATTAGTGTGATAATGAACTCAAACTTAGAATCGAACTAGAGAATTAGGGTTTTACAATAAGTAAGCAAGCATAAACCTAAGTGATTATGGAATACAACCTTTGTAGACCGGTCCATCACTTCAAATCCTCCGTGTAGAAGTCCCTTCGCTCCAAGTAGTGGTTTTCCAGACTGTCACGACCCAAAAGTACGGAACATGACCGACACTTAAATTACGAAACGTCTAGAGGCGTAACATAATCTAAGCAAGCCGAAGCCCAGAATCTAAACCATTTAAAAGAAGAAGTGTAGGAAAGCATGTTTAAAAGAAACATCAAATTTCTTAAAAATTTCGGCAGAGTCTCCTTTGTAAAAACTTTCCCCAAACGGGTACCAATAAGAATAATACATACAGGCAATAAGAAGGCATCCCAAGCAGGAGCTAGCTCTACGCCAAAAGGCGGAAACAACCACATAATGCACTACAATACACAACGCCGAAGGGCGAGGCTCAAAACTCAAAAGAAAACCAAATCCAACGAAACCATAATAGTACAAGCGCGACTCTAAGGTCGAAATAAAAACAACTGGTCTTCTAAATCTATCAGTAATACAAGTCTGGTTGATGGAGCTTACTAGATACAAATAAAATAATAAAAGTTCAACGGCGGTCCTGATACAAGTGAACCAACCTACCAAGCAAATCACCCTGAATGAAATGGTGTGCCAACAAGCCGCGAAGGAAACCTATACATCTGAACCTGAAAGAAAATTTGGCACAACGGGGGTGAATTGCCAACTCATGAGTAGAAGACATCTGCAAGTAGAAATCGCATGCACGACGATCTCCTAGGTCATAATAATATAATTAATATAATACTAGTCATCTAGTAGTGGCAAGGTAATAATCTATACGCAAGTGCAGTACTAAGTGCTCGTGTCAATGCTTCAAGTAGTAACATGTCATGTATATAAGTATGCATGCACCATGAATGTAAAACAATCAACCTTGAAATCTGGATATATCTGTATACGAAATCTTTAACTTTTATCATAGAAAAATTTGTATGGTAATCCGAAACATCATCAATGAAATCCAAGGAAATCCGTGTCAAGCATCGACACAAAACATGTAAACCTCAAAGTCTCAATACCTCATATTCTCAATATCTCATAGTCTCAATATCTCGGGCTCTGTCAGTCCGGATCGGCCCATGTCATCAAATCTCACGACAACGGTCCGTATCTTCTGGATATCCGTCGCGCCAGACATCACCGGTAGGTAGCCTTCCCCTTCCTGGCTCATCGTCTACAACTCGATCTTCTTGCCCCGGGGTACCATACCGGGCCCACCATGTACCCGAGACGGTTCATCCACTCCTCGAATCGGGTCTCGAAATCCAACAGAAAACATGAAATCTCATGTTGGAAGACACATACATCACGAGAAAACCGCAACTTGTATTTTTAAAAGAGAGGGAGAGAGAGATGTTTTTATATATATTCTTGCGTTTTTCCCTAAAATCCAGAAATCTCATAGAAATCCAAAATCCCAAAAATCATGAGTAAGTAATAATGAGTATCGGCAAAAGCCCCACAATACTGCATGATAATATGAAAATTTGAATGCATAAAGTGTCTAAGTAATAAATGCAATGTCTAAATTAGCACATGAGAGTAATCACACAATATTATATTAGACTAGCATTTAGCTGATTATATCAATAAAAGATAATATGTTCTAAAGTGTACGTGACATGGCAATTACCGATGATGATTTGTGTGAGCCGGCAAATAAGTGTACGTGGAACATGCGCATCATCGATAATGGTGCTGGTGTCCTAACAGGCAGAGCTTCATATTATCTAAAGACCATATGTATGAATATGCGATGCGATGAACACAACATGAATATAACGGTGAAAATGTAGTAACGCACAACTAGAAAATACATACTGATTACGAGTCATACGGTTTTTTGTTTGAAAAAGCATGATTCAACAGTTTGAAAATAAGTATGACTCGAGCCTAAACTATGATTTACCTAACCAACTAAGGAACTAACTAAAGACACTAGTCGAAAGGTAAGAAGAATCCTCCTAAAGTCTAACTCGATATCTCTAGTAGTCAGCGATCCAGCCTCAATAGCGTCACGTACATAGTACAACTTCCTCGAGTTAAGAGTGCGGATCAATCATCACATCTATGCCTCGTACGGTAAAATCCTTCGTACGGCATCCCAAAATCGGGGTACGGGTCAACTATCACATATATACATCATCGTTCGTATAATATCATCATCAAACAATATCATGATCAAGGGTATTGTACTATAATCGCATACAACCCAATATCATCAAACATGTATCATCGTCTGTGTAAATATACATCGTCAAATGATCCACTAAAATATCATGTCATATATCATGTCGTGATTAAGTCACATATTACAATCCGGGTTCTATTCTAGAATCTCGTTCATTCCAATGTCATTAGCACATATTATCGTTTATATAAATATATTTTATATAATCTCATTGCCCAACGATCCGCTACCATCATAACACATCTCATGTCATAACTCGATCATATATCCAATAAATCAGGGCATCAAGCATAGTTATATCGACTTATCCCCATGTATCCTAATCTCCTCATATCACATGTACATGTTGTGTGTGTGTGTATACACACACACATCCCTACACACACACACAGACACATATACACCAAGTCAAGTTTATGTGTGTGCGTGTGTGCGTGTGTCTACATGAAACCTACAAATTCCCTCCAAGGCAGTCATCCTCATGGTTAAATCTTTCTAAATCAGTCTAGTCCAACCTAAAGTCTTCAATAGGACCCTACTGACCAAGAATCTAAGGCCACGCCCGACTTCCTAATAACAGTAAGTAATATCCCTATTCTACGTTTGCGGGGGTGCTATACGCCGTCCACCCGACTTCCCCCGTAGATATATATCTACTCACCTGGTCCTTGTCTGCCGAAGTCGATGTCACCCTCCTCTTTTTTCTCGTCCGAAGTCCACGTGAGAGGTACCTATATGCAAACATATATAATATCGTAAACCGAATTACGGACAAAACCAAAACGGCGCACGAACGCGTATAGGTTAAAACCTATGACCCGCTCATGCAAAAGAACCGAAAAACCCTCGACATCGGCGTACAAATGCCGATTGATCGAGATAAAACACGAACGTACAAGTCGTAGTTCCAAAACACATTAATTATAATATAAAATAGGGTTTAAATCATCAAAACCTTAAAATCAATCAAGTCGTTCTATTTCGCAAAAACCTAGAAAGCGTCAATTAACCGTTTTACTCCAAAACTTGATGTTTAAAAGAAACTAATGGCCATAATATTCACTAAATATCATAACTAGGTTATATAAATCATTTCTATAATTTATTCTCATCAATTTGTATTGAACTGAAAATTCTAGTTTGCAAAAATATCAAATTTTAACACGTTTTAAAGAAAAATTCACAATTCCACAACTAAACTTGGTTTTGCACGAACTAAATTATTAAACTAAAATTTAAAATGTTAATAATGTCATAAAAACCCTAATTGGTTTTTAATCTCAATTACTTAATGAATTTCCAAAAACCTAGTTTGCAAAAACTAGCATAATTAGCATAATTTCCAACTAACAATTTGAAACTAGTAACTAGATTATGTTTAACATTCCTTTAACATGTTAAAATACTTACTAAAACCATAAACTAATGATAAAAACCCTAATTAGAATTTTATCTCACCAATAAATATATATATATATATATATATATATATATATATATATATATATATATTATAAAAACCTAGTTTGCAAAAAACCTAATTAGGACAATTTAAATGCAACAATTAACAATTTTTTTACTATATTAGGTTTTGCATTCTATAACATGTTAAAATACACCATGTAATCATAAACAATTTATAAAAACCCTAACTTGATTTACAAACCCTTTTCTTGAATTTTAAATCTACAATTTAAACCATATTAAACACCAAATTGAACTAGATTAAAGTAATTAGCAACAAATTAAACATGGGGTTAGGATTTATACCTCCATAAACATGAGATCAAACATGCAAACTTGTCTCCAAAATGCTAACTTTACTCCAAGATCCTTGCTTGTTTGGAAAAAGAATGAAGGGTAGAGATTTAATTAGGAATTAGTGGTGTTTTTTTGTGGATTTTTGAACATTTTTGAGGTAAAATGAAGTGAAGAAATTGGGGGGGATGCCAAAGGTGAGGCCGACCACAAGAGGGAAGGAAAAGAGAGAGAGAGAAAAGAGTGTAGAAACATGTAGAAAGCTTTTAATTAATTACACCATTTTAAGTCTTTTCGACAATTTATTTTATTTTATTTTTAGTTTAATTTACCCATGAAGTTTCTTGATCTTTGAAGACAATTCAAGAAGAGAAAAGGCATGCTACAAACTAAACTCTAGTATGTCATGGCTCACTTTGTCAAATTAACCCATTTCCAAATTGTAATTTGCACTAATTTAATGTATAATTAAAGCTTATGTTGATATTTTAATTTAATTAATTTGGGAAAAATATTTTAGTAAACTAGAAATTTACAAGTCACTAAATAAACACCATTTACTAGTAATTACATAGTTAAAATAAGCGTATTTAAATTTATATTGAAAAATAATTGTAGTTGAGTTTTACGGAAAATACGGTTTATTTTACCGATTATCAGAAAATTCAACTAAACGGTTTTATTTATTTAATTATTTATTTTTAAAACGTTAAAATCTTCCCACTTAAAGAAATTCTGTCCCCGAATTTAAATTAAAACTCCCCCCAATTACGAAGACATTTCAGTAAAGCACTCAAATCGTCGAGGCTCCGAAATCATCAATACATAACTAAAAATCAACTCCGTCAAGCATAACGCAATCATCGGATTTATAGTGAAAATACAATGTCAAAGTCCAATACGAAAACCAACATGAAATACATCAAAACTATAACTTGTATATAGCGCGCATCGTAGTAAAATCGTCCAGACATCTGAATAAAGAAGTATGCAAAAACACCTAGATACTGATCTTTGGACAATCCTGCTCAATTATATATTAAACCAAAGTAAATATCATAAAACCGTACTGCTCAAGATGAAATCAGCCTTAAATACAGCATACAAAAACACCATGTGCGTCCGGTGCGCACGAAAATCGAAACCAAATACAAAAGCCAAGAATATGCATAGGAACAAAACTGAGTGCAACGGGTATGCAACAAAAACATCTGTCAAGTGCAACGGGCGTGCACGACAATAATATCAAGTGTATCTAATCTGCACAAAACCCCGATTTAGTGCATCTGGTGTGCACAAAATCGCATAAAGTGCGCTAAGTGTGCGCAAGAATCTCAATCAAGTGCACATGGTGCACGAAAACATATAACGAATATCAAAATCGAAATCACAGTACGAAATGTGCATGAAAACTATGTCGAAGCATACATCAAAATCATATGCAACCCATATGCACGAAATCAAATCAATATCTCAAAATGTATAAAACCAAATCGAGTGCACTGGGTATGCACAAAACAACATCAATACCACTGATATATGAAACACGAATAGAGTGTAATGAATTTACACATAGGAAATACCAATCATAGAACAAAATCCTCAAAATACCAAAATCCAAACAACTGAAATATGAAATTCAAATCACCAAATCGCAATCGTAAACACTATCGTCAATGTGTGCCTTTTCTAATGTCGACTGATTCAGAGTCGTCTCCTCCTAGCTGTATGAACTGTGCTATAAACGGATATACTCATATCTAGAGTCTCCCACGTAATCTATCCCTTCACCTGATATCTGGACTACGTTAAACTTTTCGATCGATTTATCAATGTCCCAAAATCCCCCGAGAGCTCAACACTCAAGTATAGTTTAAAAATATCCAGTACATGCCCCAGCATCTGCGGACCAGCCATACAAGGGCAAACCCTAGCCTCACTAATGGCACCGCGGAACTGCCATAAACCCTAAGGTTCAAAGGCGTTCTCTTGGTCATTATGTCGAGTTAGGGTTTCATTCTTCTAAAGGGTCCATAGAAATACCTGCATGTTCTTCCGAATACCTTAAACTTGGGAAAATGGGTTTCTGACATTCGTTCGAACCTTTTAACTTCGTCTGGACGACATGTGAATACCCTTCGTCCGTACGCTAAAAATTACTTCAATCCTCAAGAATAGACGATACCCTAACGGTCATCGCATTCGAGCCACAACTCCCTTTGACCGTGCGACCATGGTAACGGAAACTACCATCCGATATTGATGAAGATAGATCGAAGGAACGAATAGAATATGGTGCAAAGAAATGTACATCCTAAGGTTTCTTAAGCAGAGTAGCGTATTGTAAGTATGCCGCGGATCATATCCACGGTACGTCACTCTACCTAAGTCACCTACTCCATCAACCAAGGTCAATCTAGATTCAGACAAAGGTTAAACGTAGTGCTCTGATACCAACTTTGTCACGACCCGAAAGTACGGAACGTGACAGGAACTTAAATTACGAAACGTCTAGAGGCGTAACGTAATCTAAGCAAGACGAAACCCAGAATCTAAACCATTTGAAAGAAGAAGTGTAGGAAAGCATGTTTAAAAGCAACATCAAATTTCATAAAAATTTTGGCAGAGTCTCCTTTGTAAAAGCTGGCCCCAAACGGGTACAAATAAGAATAATATACACAAGCTATAAGAAGGCATCCCCAAGCGGGAGATAGCTCTATGCCAAAAGGCGGAAACAACCACACAATGCACTAAAATATACAACGCCGAAGGGCGAGGCTCAAAACTCAAAAGAAAACCAAATCCACCAAAACCATAATAGTACAAGCGCGACTCTAAGGTCGAAATAAAAATAACTGGTCTTCTAAATCTATCATTAATACAAGTCTGGTTGATGGAGCTTACTAGATACAAATAAAATAATAAAAGTACAACGGCGGTCCTGATACAAGTGAACCAACCTGCCAAGCAAATCACCCTGAATGATATGGCGTGCCAACAAGCCGCCAAGGAAACCTGTACATATGAACCTGAAAGAAAATTTGGCGCAACGGGGGTGAGTTGCCAACTCGTCAGGAGAAGACATCTGCGAGTGGAAATCGCATGCACGACGATCTCCTAGGTCATAATAATATACTTAATATAACACTAGTCATCTAGCAGTGGCAAGGTAATAATCTATACGCAAGTGCAGTACTCAGTGCTCTTGTCAGTGCCTCAAGTAGTAACATGTCATGTGTATGAGTATGCATGCACCATGAATGTAAAACAATCAACCTTGAAATCTGGATATATCTGTATAAGAAATCTTTAACTTTTGTCATAGAAAAATTTGTATGGTAATCCGAAACATCATCAATGAAATCCATGGAAATCCGTGTCAAGCATCAACACAAAACATGTAAATCTCAAAGTCTCAATACCTCATATTCTCAATATCTCATAGTCTCAATATCTCGGGCTCCGTCAGTCCGGATCGGCCCATGTCTTCAAATATCACGACAACGGTCGGTATCCTCCGGATATCCGCCGCGCCAGACAACACAGGTAGGTAGTCTTAACCTGCAAGGCTCATCGTCTATAACTCGATCTTCTTGCCCCGGGGTACCATACCGGGCCCACCATGTACCCGAGACGGTTCATCCACTCCTCGAATCGGGTCTCGAAATCCAACAGAAAACATGAAATCTCATGGTGGATGGCACATGCATAACGAGAAAACCGCAACTTGTATTTTAAAAAGAGAGGGGGAGAGAGAGAGAGAAGTTTTTATATATATTCTTGTGGTTTTCCCCAAAATCCAGAAATCTCAAAGAAATCCAAAATCCTAAAATCATGAGTAAGTAATAATGAGTATCGGCATAAGCCCCACAATACTGCATGATAATATGAAAATGTGAATGCATGAATTGTCTAAGTAATAAATGCAATGTCTAAACTATCACATGAGAGTAATCAAACAATATTATATTAGACTAGCATTTAGCTGATTATATCAATAAAAGATAATATGTTCTAAAGTGTACGTGACATGGAAATTAGCGATGATGATGTGTGTGAGCCGGCAAATAAGTGTACGTGGAACATGCGCATCATCGGTAATGGTGCCGGTGTCCAAACAGGCAGAGCTTCATATTAGCTAAAGAACATATGTATGAATATGCGATGCGATGAACACAACATGAATATAACGGTGAAAATGTAGTAACGCACAATTAGAAAATACATACTGATTACGAGTCATACGGTTTGTTGTTTAAAAAAGCACGATTCAACAGTTTGAAAATAAGTATGACTCGAGCCTAAACTAAGATCTACCTAACCAACTAAGGAACTAACTAAAGACACTAGTCGAAAGGTAAGAAGAATCCTCCTAAAGTCTGAGTCGATATTTGTAATAGTCGGCGATCCAGCCTCAATAGCGTCACGTACATAGTACGACTTCCTCGAGTCAAGAGTGAAGATCAATCATCACATCTATGTCTCGTACGGTAAAATCCATCGTACGGCATCCCAAAATTGAGGTCGGGTCAACTATCACATATATACATCATCGTTCATATAATATCATCATCAAACAATATCATGATCATGGGTACTGTACTATAATCGCATACATCCCAACATCATCAAACATGTATCATCGTCTGTGTAAATATACATTGTCAAATGTGTTAGTGTATATGCCCTAGAGGCCATTACTGTATCATACTAGTTTGTATATTACTTAATGGAAGCTTGGGATATTCATCTTGTATAAACAATCTTGCTCAATATAGTAGTATGCTACTTGGTTTGTTTCTACTTCAATGTGTACATGTGTTTATTTTTTTATATCACCTATATACATTAGTGGATCCCTTAGGATCTTTGCTTGATTACCAGCGTTGTGATGGCAGTCCCACTAGTGGGGGCTAGGTAATCTATAAGCACATCCTTATACAGGTCCCTAGTCGCAGGACTATCGAGACAGGGCATCGATACTCCGGAGTAAACTAGCGTATGCGCTTCTCATCCCAGTGTGGGAGATGGTCTGTCCCACAGCCATCAGTACGTCGTACTGGAGATAGTATAAGGGTGCTCGTAAGGTTACGAGTACACTGGACAGGACTCGTCGGGAACTGACCGGTTGGTATTATACCTATCGTCAGTTATCAGTTCCCAGGTAACATGAGTACAGCTTAGTCCGCTGACTTGACACTGTCACTTCGCCTCGAGTGTGTTCCCACTGTTCTTTGATTACTACCCTACCACGGCTCAAAGGAGTCGTGCAAACAGGTAGTGGTTGGGTACAGTCCCGAAGCACTTGGAGGCAGTGACGGTTAGACAGGATTCGTCTCTCCCGGTATTGGGGGTTGACATCGCGCTGTGTCTAGGAGAGCCATTACACGAGTAGTCCCTGGCCAGGGCAATCGAGATATACTGGTAGGCTTCCAGTGTTATCTCAGGGTGTTTTGGGCTTCACTCCGACACGACTTGTACCGCTATTAGGGGACTGACGTTTATCGCCCCTAGGCCCGCCATGCGATGTATCAGACGAACAGACCGGACTGTACGGAGATTGTCACATTCAGGCTCAGTAGGAGTTCAGATGGGTTTCACCTCGTCAGTCTTCTTGTCGGCATCTACCTGGGGACCGTTACGCACAGCTAGTGCCGCTTGCGGTCTGTGGTTAAACCCACTGCCAGCGTAGTGTCGAGTCTTTAGAGTCCCACACAGAGAGCTATTCGCCTTTAGGCAAAAGAGTAGAGGTCGCATGGTTTTGCGACAGGTCGCATGGTTTTGCGACAGGGTTCGGTTACATCCGTACACTTATGCACGTACAGTGTCCGGACAGTTAACACTAGCGGGCTTTGGTTTAAACCAGATCCTAGTGTACGTATTGGGATTGGATTTATCCAGTATGTATTCGTGTTTCTCGGAACGCGGATGCGGGTGTGTATGCACAGTTGACGGAGAGACAGAGGCAGAGGATTCTCATTAGGGTTGTTGACCGTTGACTGTTGACTATTGACTTTTTGCTCAACCCTAATGAGAATATTATATATGATTAACAATAATATTAATTAAGTATTGTGGTGACATGGTTGATGAGGGGTTGACTTTGTTGACTTGTTGACTTTGTTGACCGGTTGACTAGGTTGGACTAGTTGACCATCATGATGACAATGGCTATCATTTCATGGCAAAGACTTTTTACTTGCTTGTTTCTCTTGTGAGAAATGAGTGCATGAAAAGATATGGCTATTGTAGCTTAAACCATTTACACAATACTTGATTACTATTTTGTGATGATGGTTATGGATTATGAGAGCCAAGAGAGAAAAGTCTTCTATCATTCTATCATTCTCATTCTCTCTCTTGAGTTCTTGAGCTCTCATCTCCTTCCTCTTGCTCTTCCTCTCTTAGTCTATGGTTCACTTGTCCCATGTGTTGAGAACCAAGAACCATAGAGAAAATCCCAACACACTCTTCTCTACTCACTCTAGTTCACAAGGTTTAGCAAACCAAGTGAACTAGTTTCTTCAAAGACCGAAGAAGAAGCCAAAGGTAGAAGCTTTCGAGGTGGATCTATCTTCGGCGCAAGGAGACGACGGAGTGAAGCCGATCCGGACGACCATCGAGAGTCAAAGAAGAAGGAGTTCAAGAAAGAAAGGTATAACCCCCTAACCGAGTAGTTAACAACTCCTAGTTAGGTTGTTAGTTAGATGTTTAACAAAGATCCGGTTTTGAGTCCATGTTACCACCTCTAGAAAAATTGTTTTTCACCAAATTCCGCATGCCCGAAAGTACCGGGAGAGGTAGCATGGACTTACAGTGGTATCAGAGCCTAGTTAAACTCTATTTAACATGTTAGCAAAGTAGTTAGAAGATCGATCAAAGAAAAGTCGCAAAACGAACCCAAAACTGTCAAGTTTCTGCCGAAATTTTTTCTGTTCGAAAAATTGATAAATTTTATCTTAAAAATCGGCTCAGGCTTTTGTGTGAACACCCAAGAAATTTCGTCCCCTGAATCGTTCAATGTGTCGCGGAAACGCGGTGGGAGCGTGCTCCCGCCGCGGTTCCGCGGCCGAGTTAACTCGTTTGGGGAAAATTCTTCTTGCAGAGTGCTTATGGGGTTGTTTTGGGATTTTTGGAATATGTATTTTCTGCCCAGATTTTCCAGAACGAAAATTTTGTATTCGGGGCCTATAAATCCGTATTTTTGATCGAACTTCTAAAAGACTTGAGCTGACGGGTTTTTCTGTGATGTGATATTTGTATTGAACGTCTGCTAATTGCTATATGTCGATTAGTAGGGGTTATACAAATCTGTGATCTGTAATGTTGCTGGAATGTGTATATGAATTCATTGGATTGTCGCGGGTGAATAGCCGGGGGTTGTGAGACGGGAGTTTTCTTTTCTTTCAATTCATGTAAATTTGTAAATTGATGTAATAATTATTTGTATGGCCGCACAACCGGGTCGGGGTTGTAGCCGTCATTGTATAATTTCTTTTTACTGTTTTTGCTCCTAGGATAGACCAATGGAGGGGGTGCACAAACTACCGGGTATGCCGAAGTGCCGAGTGGCCTACTCACGGGGATGAGGGAGGTTGCTTTGCTTCGGGTACTTGGCGGGTAGTTTGCCGCACCCGTAGGGGTCTTGGGTGGGGTATTGGCTATTCACCGCGACCGTGTAATCTGCTTTTCATTACAGGCTCGTACGAATTGCAGCTTCCTAGTATATCCAATGTGTTCATCTGTGATCTGAAATGTCTATCATTGCAATATATCTATATATGATATTATTTAGGCGTTGCTTATGTTTTACAGCCGCGCTAGCCCAGCCCCCGCTCTGTCGTTAGTTAAGTAACCTAACGGGTAATGACGGGGCCCCGTGGCGAATGCGAATGGCATAAGCGTACGTCATATTTTGGTTGTTTTCTGCAATGGTAGGATTAAATGATGGGACGCATTAAAAGAACTAATGCAAGAATATCACGCATTAAAAGAACTAATGCAAGAAAATAAACCATGTAAAAGTCGTTGGAACACTTTCGAAAAACCACTCGGTTCTTTTCAAAACAAACTTTTAAAATGCGGAGTTTGAGCCACTCCTTTTAAAAGCTATCTCGTTCCATCGACTATATCAAGTTCACCACGTTCACGGTTTTTCCAAAACCATCCGTAGCCCTCCATCATTTCAGTTAAATATTCGGTAGTATTCAAGCTATGTATTTTGACCTCACGCCAAGGCATAGTGATTGGTAGCTGCCGGATATTTATCTGTTGCATAGATAGAATGCGTTGGTTTGAGACAGTCGTACTGCCATTTTGGCCTACGTCAAGGGTATGTACGGGTGGGTTCAAATTAACCTGGATAATGATGGGAAGAACTTGACATGTGACTTATGACATTTTGACCTCACGCCAAGGTCATAAGAGCATGGGGCAAAAATCCACATCGGGAGTTTCATAAGTACTGAAACTTGCTAGCGTTGCATACCATTTGGAGTGTGATGATTCTGGTAGGATTCCTTTAGTTTCGTCAAGCGATGATATTTGGATCCCGATCCTACTGTAAGTATATGCTACTCCTCGGGAAATTTCTCACTTAACGATCAATGCTATAAACCAAGTAGGTGTCTAGAAAGGTGTTAGCGGGGCTACGCTCCCAGGGAAAAGTGGTTCTTGAATTAAGGAACTTCGCGAAAGCGTTGGAAAACCTCCCTCGAAGTACCGACACCAGCCTGGCCGAACGGTTAAGCAAGTATTGTACGGTGAGATTGATCCTGACTAATTCTTCCTTTTTGGTTTGAGGAGGGATTCGAGAAACAGTGGGAGCCATCCTGTTTAGAAAAATTAAAAACCACTCTAAACTTGCAAGAGCATCATGCTGAGTGTTTCTTCTTCTCTCTCCTAATTGCAGCGACCAATCGACATGACTGGAATTAAGTTACTTCTAGATAAAAACATACTGACAGGGCCAAACTACAAAGATTGGCTCAGGAATGTCAAAATGGCAATCACTTACGACAAGCTGGGGTATCTTCTTACCACCAAAGCTCCCCCTGTCCCAAGTCCCACCTCCAGCGTCGCGGATAAGGAAATCCGTAAGACTTGGGAGATTGATAGCGCGAAGGCCAAGTGCCTCGTACTTGCCTCGATGGACAACGAACATCAGAGGAGGCACGAGAATATGGACCTTGAATCCATATTTCTCCATACAAAAGAACTGTATGGAGAGCAATCTCGTATCGCAAGATACGAAGTGTCGAAGAAGTTATTTTCGGCAAGGTTGGCCATCGGATCATCGGTAGCGGAATACGTGCTTAAGATGATTGGCTTCATTGAGGAGCTCGCGGAACTTGGAACCACGTTGGAGAATGTGCTCTATACTGACTTGATTCTCCAGTCCCTTCCTTCCACTTACGCCCAGTTTATACTGAACTTCAACTTACAAGAAAAAGAAGTTGAACTTTCAGAACTCCTCAACATGCTGAGGAGTGCAGAGGGCACCCTACAGAAAGGTAGGGAAACATCCACTTTGTTTGTAGGAGGATCTTCCTCTTCTAGGTTCAAGGCGAAAGCCAAGGGAAAGAAGAAGAAAGCCCCCGCCAAACCAAGGGGCGGTGTTGGTAAAATGGATACGAAGGGAAAAGCAAAAGCAACAAAGAAAGCGGGGCAGCTTGTGGATAAAGAAGAATGCTTCTATTGTCATAAGAAAGGACACTGGAAGAATGATTGCAGGGCTTGGAAAGCCAGGACACAGGAATTGAAGCAGGTTGCGGCTTCAGCTTCAGGTGTGTATGTTATTGAAAACTGTCTTTCAATAAACTCTACTTCCTGGGTATTGGATACCGGATCAGGATCTCATATCTGTAATTCTTTGCAGGCGTTGAGAAACCGTAGGGTTTTGAAGGCAGGTGACATGACCCTCAGAGTTGCAAACGGAGCTAGCATGGATGCTAAGGCCGTGGGGGACCATCACCTGGGAATGTCAGATGGACATGTTTTGGTTTTACGTAATTGCTTTTTTGTACCCAACACAACTTGTAATATCATTTCTGTATCTTTAGTTTCTAAAGAAGGTTATGAATTTGCGTTTGTAAGTAATGTTGTAAACATTCACCTTAATCAAGTTCTGATTGGGTCAGGTACATTGAGCAATGGTATATACGTATTAAACCAACCACAGATTTTCAATGTCCAGAATACGCACAAAAGAAAGTCTACGGAAATAAATCAGACTTTCTTATGGTATTGTAGACTGGGTCACATCAATGAGAGAAGGTTGACGAAGTTACATACAGAAGGATATTTGAATCCGTTCGAATATCAATCGTATGCCACTTGTCAATCCTGTCTCAAAGGAAAGATGACAAAGACTCCGTTCACTGGACACAGAGTAAGAGCGAGCGAGCTCTTGGGACTCGTACACAGCGACGTGTGCGGTCCAATGTCTACACATGCACGAAGCGGTTATTCTTACTTCATTACTTTTACGGATGACTTTTCAAGGTACGGTTATGTCTTCTTGATGAAACATAAGTCCGAAGCCTTTGGAAAGTTCCAAGAATATAAGAATGAAGTAGAAAAACAAACTGGCAAAAGTATTAAGATTCTAAGATCGGATCGAGGTGGAGATACTTGAGTGCCGAGTTCCTGGACTATTTAAAAGAGAACGGAATTCTCTCTCAGCTTACTCCTCCATACACTCCGCAACATAATGGTGTATCGGAGAGACGGAACCGAACCCTATTGGATATGGTACGGTCCATGATGAGTAACGCTGAGTTACCGCGATCATTCTGGGGGTATGCGCTAGAATCAGCTGCATACCTTTTGAACCGAGTTCCGACTAAGACTGTGCCTACCACACCATATGAAATATGGAGTGGGAAGAAACCCTATCTTCAATATCTGAAGATCTGGGGATGTCCGGCTTTTATCAAAAAGCAGCATGCGGACAAGCTTGAGGCACGCTCAGTACTGTGCAAGTTTGTGGGTTACCCAAAGAATTCCAGGGGGTATCTCTTCTATTACGCAGAGGAACAAAAGATCATTATTTCTCGTAATGCCCATTTTCTGGAACACCAGTTCTTAGAAAAGGAAACAAGTGGGAGCGAAATAGAACTGGAAGAAATTCCAGAACCACAGACTATTACTGAAAGCTTAGTGGAACCAGAGGATTCAAAAGAACAGGACATTCCTACGCCGCTCCGCAGGAGTAGTAGGCAGTTGTAACGTCTTCAAAATAATAAAATATGATTTTTGGGAAATTTTATAATTTAATATTATTTTAATGAATATTTTAATATTCTGGTATAATTAAATACAGATAAATGGGGAAAAATTATGGAAAATTCTAAAATAAGATATTTTAAGGAATTGCTTCGTTTTCTGTGCATGCCCCCATTTCCTCTAGTTTTGACCCTGAGTATGTCTAGTTTTGACTGATTCCATCTAGGGTGAAATCTGGGTTGATTTTCCTATGTTGGTGTATAATTTGGGACTTGTTTTAGCATGGATTTTGGTATTTGGTGATTCATTCCTGTCGGGTGGCGTTTGGACGTCAACGACAAGTGGATTTTGATTGTGTTTACATGCGAGTCGATAGGTTTTTACCTATGCGGGTAGCGTGTGCTATTTTGGTTTCCGATGTGATTTTCATGTGCTTTAGCATTGTGATATACTTGTAGGTACCCCGCGTGATGTTGAGGCAAAGGAGGTGAAGATAGCGACATCGGGTTTGGCACACGAGAAGCAATGTGAGTAGATTTATATCTGTGGGGAGAAGTCGGGTGGATGGCGTATAGCACCCCCGCAGTCCGTGGTGATGTATACGAATACGTATACACACGAATATTTATTATGTGTTGTTTAGGGTTATTGATGGTAATAATGATATTTTGATGATAAGAATATATTGGTTTAGTTTAGTGCGAACCCTAGAGTAGTGGTTGCACTCACACATACATTTACACACATACTTGCATTCATTCTTTCATTTATTAGAGTGCATATGATGGTGCGTATATCTACACATGGGTATGGGACTATGTGTTTATATACTGGATTTGAGGATAGTATTTGGGATTTGAGATGAGTCGATGAGATTGGGCTTGAGGCCAGGAGATCGGTGATGTGATTTGGTTCGTATTGAGATACGACACGATGTTTTAGCGGGTCTTTTGACGTAGTGATTCTTACACCTGCATGCATACATAGAGGGTATCAATATTGTACTAGACGTAGATCAGTACCCCGATCATGACATTTGATAAAGAGGATACCAGATAAATAGTATGATGAATGTGATATTGACCCGTACCCAGATTTGGGATGCCGTACGACGGATTTACGTACAAGCTATATTTTGATGATTGATCCGCACTCTTGACTTGGGATGTCTGATTATAGATAGGGTATCGGATATGATATTATTGAGGCGCGATCACCGACTAATATATATACATGTATGTATATGTATCGACTCAGATGTTAGGCGGTTTCCTCACCCATAGCTCTACTTGTTAGTTCAGCCGTATAGTTTAGGATGGTTGTTAGATTAGATTAGACTCCTACCTATTTCAAAAACTAACGAATCGTGGGTATTTTAAAAGACAGCCCAAGGGATCCTACGGATATTTCAAAAGACGTATCTTTTCATAAAAACACCGTAGCCCCTATTTTCAAAACCCCATGATTCGTGTTATTTCAAAAGGCACCAATTGTAGAGGTTATTTTAGATTAATGCAGATTAGTTATAGTTGTGTCTAGTATTCAGCTTCCACTCATTATTGTGGTTCGCATCGCATCGCATGCTTATATTATGTTTCATACTCCATTATTGATGTTATGCTGTTAGGACACCAGCACCATTACCGATGATGCGTATGTACCACGTACACTTACTTGCCGGCTCACACACATCTTCATCGGTAATTGCCATGTCACGTACACCTTAGAAAATATTATTGCATCGACATAGGTTGTTAGCTAATAATTTAGACATGATATTAGTGTACTTGCCTTATATGCTAGATTAGACATTGTAATTATTAGTTGTTACATCATGCATGTTATTATTCATGGATTTTTATGCCTGTATGCACTGTTTACATGCTATTGAGGATTGGATTCGGATTTCCATGAGATTTTCTGGATTTGGGGGAAAACCGCAAAACTTATATAAACTTCTTTTCTCTCTTTAAAATAAAAAGTGCGGTTTTCCCATGATGTATGAGTCGTCCACCATGAGTTTGCTGATGGATTTGGAAACCCGATTCGAGGAGACGGATGAACCGTTTCGGGTACATGGTGGACCCGGTAAGGTACCCCGGGGCAAGAAGCGCGTGGTGATGACGATGTGAGCCTGGCAGGGGAGCACTACCTACCGGTGATTTTACCCGACGCGTCGGATATCCGGAGGATACCGTCGTGGTCTTGAGATGGATGGTAGGGGCCGGTCTGGACTGACGGCGCCCTAGATATTATGATTGAGACATTGGGATTTCAAGATTTCGAGGTACAGAGACTGTGATACAGAGATATCGAGATATTGGGATTACGTTTTGTGCCGATGCTAGGCACTGTTTTATGCTGATTTCATTATGATACCTCAACTAAAAATACAAGGGAAATCTCACTAAATTATGAAAACAGTTTCTTCATTTACATGTATTCTGCTTTCATGCATTCATACCTCATATTCATGACATACTATTACCTGAGGCACTAGCACGAGCACTTGGCACTACATTCACGTATAGAGATTACATTGCCAGTTTAGCATGCTTCAGCTTTATTCATATTGAGGTTTCTTTATATCTGATCGTATTGACCTAGGTTGGGTCATGCATTCGATCTCTGCTTGTAGATATCTTTCTATTCACGAGTTGGCAACTCACCCCCGTTGTGCCCCAGTTCTTGCAGGTTTGCCGTACAGTTCTATAGCGGCATTTCTGGCACACTGCTTCCTTTTGGGTGATTTGCTTGGATAGGTGGGTTCTTTTGTATCAGAACCGCCGTTGTATTTATATTATTCATTGTATCTAGAATATCCATCAACCAAAACTCGTATATTGTTTCAGACCTAGACTAGTGATGTATTATTCGACCATAGAGTCGCGCTTAGTAGTGTTGCGGTTTTCTTGTTGCTTTTGAGCTTTCTTTTGGATTTGATCCTCGCCACTTGGCGTTGTATATTATTGTTGCATGTGTGGTGGTGACCGTCGATTGACGAAGAGCTAGCTCCCGCTTGGGGATGCCTTTATCATTGCATATATTGTTATCCTTGTTATACCCCATTCGGGGCCAGTTTTACAAAAGAAACTCTGCCGAAATTTTTAGAAAAGACTGTACTGTTTTTAAAAATGCATATTCGGCTTAGTTATTTAAAAACCTTGATTTCAAACATGTTTTTCTTCACTTCTTTAAACCAGTTTCTTTACTTATTCTCAAAAATGTTTTTAGATTTCTGGGCTTTTGGCTTACTTGGATCAGATGGAGTCCTATAGACTTCATATGGTTTAAGGGCCAGTCACGTGCTCTTTCGGGTCGTGACAGCAGTCTCATCTGCCCGAGAGATACTGCGGTTTTCTCATAGACGGGGATAGAGAGGATTGCATCATGGATTATGATGAGCCTACTAGCTTCCAGCAAGCCGTTCAGAGCGTCGACTCGGTAAAATGGCTGGATGCAATGCGGACCGAAATGGAGTCCATGTACACCAACAAAGTATGGACGTTGGACATTGCTCCAGACGGGGTAAAACCCGTAGGATGCAAGTGGATTTTCAAAAGGAAGATTGGTGTAGATGGACAGGTTGAGACCTATAAAGCTAGACTGGTTGCAAAGGGTTTTCGTCAAAGACCTGGTTTGGACTATGACGAGACCTTTTCTCCAGTAGCTATGCTGAAATCCATTCGGATCCTTCTTGCCATTGCTGCCTTCCACGATTATGAGATTTGGCAGATGGACGTAAAGACCGCTTTTCTAAATGGAGATTTAGAGGAGTGTGTCTATATGGACCAGCCAGAGGGTTTCATTCAGAGTGGGAGCAGCGGAAAGGTGTGCAAGTTTCTTAAGTCCATTTACGGACTAAAGCAGGCATCGCGGAGTTGGAACATCTGTTTTGATGAGACGGTCAAGGAATTTGGCTTTATCAAAAATCCAGATGAACCATGCATCTATAGTAGATTTGTAGCGAGAACTGTAGTATTCCTCGTTTTATACGTGGATGACATTCTCTTAATAGGAAATGACATTCCTATGCTACAATCTGTCAAGGGGTTCTTGTCACACAGGTTCTCCATGAAAGACCTGGGTGATGCCTCATACATCCTGGGGATCCAGATCCATCGTGATAGATCCAAGAGGATATTAGGACTTTCACAGTCCAGGTACATCGACACCATACTGAAAAGATTCAGTATGGAAGATTCCAAGCGCGGTAATCTACCGGCTTGTCACGGGATCACCCTCTCCAAAGAGATGTCTCCCAAGACTGATTTGGAAAGGGATCGCATGTCTATTATACCCTACGCTTCTGCGGTAGGCTCTATAATGTATGCGATGTTGTGTACCAGACCGGATGTAGCTTATGCACTGAGTGTAGTAAGCCGGTATCAGTCAAACCCAGGGGAGAAACACTGGATAGCGGTAAAGAACATTCTCAAGTACCTGAGAAGGACTAAGGAGATGTTCTTGGTGTATGGCGGAAAAGACCTCCAGATCGAGGCCTTTGCTGACTCCAGCTTCCAAAGTGACAAGGATGATTCCAAGTCCATGTCGGGTTTTGTCTTTACCCTCAATGGAGGGGCGGTGTGTTGGAAGAGTTCCAAACAGGAAACCGTTGCAGACTCGACGATGGAAGCGGAATACATCGCTGCATCTGATGCCGCAAAAGAAGCTGTCTGGATGAGGAAGTTCTTGAAAGAACTTCAGGTGGTTCCGTCCATTGTTGATCCAATACCTCTATATTGCGACAACAACGGGGCTATAGCTTTAGCGAAGGAACCCAGGTCCCATCAGAGATCCAGACACATCTTGAGGCGGTATCACCTGATCAGGGAGATCGTGGATCGCCAGGAGATCGAGGTTCGGAGGGTCGCTTCAGAAGATAACACTGCAGATCCATTCACCAAGGCCTTGCCCCAGACTCAGTTCGAGCGGCTGATCGAGATGATAGGTCTTCGATACGCCAGTACATGGCCTTAGTGCAAGTGGGAGATTGTTAGTGTATATGCCCTAGAGGCCATTACTGTATCATACTAGTTTGTATATTACTTAATGGAAGCTTGGGATATTCACCTTGTATAAACAATCTTGCTCAATATAGTAGTATGCTACTTGGTTTGTTTCTACTTCAATGTGTACATGTGTTTATTTTTGTATATCACCTATACACATTAGTGGAGCCCTTAGGATCTTTGCTTGATTACCAGCGTTGTGATGGCAGTCACACTAGTGGGGGCTGGGTAATCTATAAGCACATCCTTATACAGGTCCCTAGTCGCAGGACTATCGAGACAGGGCATCGATACTCCGGAGTAGACTAGCGTATGCGCTTCTCATCCCAGTGTGGGAGATGGTCTGTCCCACAGCCATCAGTACGTCGTACTGGAGATAGTATACGGGTGCTCGTTAGGTTACGAGTACACTGGACAGGACTCGTCGGGAACTGACCGGTTGGTATTATACCTATCGTCAGTTATCAGTTCCCAGGTGACATGAGTACAGCTTAGTCCGCTGACTTGACACTGTCACTTCGCCTCGAGTGTGTTCCCACTGTACTTTGATTACTACCCTACCACGGCTCAAAGGAGTCGTGCAAACAGGTAGTGGTTGGGTACAGTCCCGAAGCACTTGGAGGCAGTGACGGTTAGACAGGATTCGTCTCTCCCGGTATTGGGGGTTGACATCGCGCTGTGTCTAGGAGAGCCATTACACGAGTAGTCCCTGGCCAGGGCAATCGAGATATACTGGTAGGCTTCCAGTGTTATCTCAGGGTGTTTTGGGCTTCACTCCGACACGACTTGTACCGCTATTAGGGGACTGACGTTTACCGCCCCCCTAGGCCCGCCATGCGATGTATCAGACGAACAGACCGGACTGTACGGAGATTGTCACATTCAGGCTCAGTAGGAGTTCAGATGGGTTTCACCTCGTCAGTCTTCTTGTCGGCATCTACCTGGGGACCGTTACGCACAGCTAGTGCCGGTTGCGGTCTGTGGTTAAACCCACTGCCAGCGTAGTGTCGAGTCTTTAGAGTCCCACACAGAGAGCTATTCGCCTTTAGGCAAAAGAGTAGAGGTCGCATGGTTTTGCGACAGGTTGCATGGTTTTGCGACAGGGTTCGGTCACATCCGCGCACTTATGCACGTACAGTGTCCGGACAGTTAACACTAGCGGCCTTTGGTTTAAGCCAGATCCTAGTGTACGTATTGGGATTGGATTTATCCAGTATGTATTCGTGTTCCTCGGAACGCGGATGCGGGTGTGTATGCACAGTTGACGGAGAGACAGAGGCAGAGGATTCTCATTAGGGTTGTTGACCGTTGACTGTTGACTATTGACTTTTTGTTCAACCCTAATGAGAATATGATATATGATTAACAATAATATTAATTAAGTATTGTGGTGACATGGTTGATGAGGGGTTGACTTTGTTGACTTGTTGACTTTGTTGACCGGTTGACTAGGTTGGACTAGTTGACCATCATGATGACAATGGCTATCATTTCATGGCAAAGACTTTTTACTTGCTTGTTTCTCTTGTGAGAAATGAGTGCATGAAATGATATGGCTATTGTAGCTTAAACCATTTACACAATACTTGATTACTATTTTGTGATGATGGTTATGGATTATGAGAGCCAAGAGAGAAAAGTCTTCTATCATTCTATCATTCTCATTCTCTCTCTTGAGTTCTTGAGCTCTCATCTCCTTCCTCTTGCTCTCCCTCTCTTAGTCTATGGTTCACTTGTCTCATGTGTTAAGAACCAAGAACTATAGAGAAAATCCCAACACACTCTTCTCTACTCACTCTAGTTCACAAGGTTTAGCAAACCAAGTGAACTAGTTTCTTCAAAGACCGAAGAAGAAGCCAAAGGTAGAAGCTTTCGAGGTGGATCTATCTTCGGCGCAAGGAGACGACGGAGTGAAGCCGATCCGGACGACCATCGAGAGTCAAAGAAGAAGGAGTTCAAGAAAGAAAGGTATAACCCCCTAACCGAGTAGTTAACAACTCCTAGTTAGGTTGTTAGTTAGATGTTTAACAAAGATCCGGTTTTGAGTCCATATTACCACCTCTAGAAAAATTGTTTTTCACCAAATTCCGCATGCCCGAAAGTACCGGGAAAGGTAGCATAAACTTACAAAATGATCCACTAAAATATCATGTCATATATTATGTCGTGATTAAGTCACATATTACAATCCGGGTTCTATTCTAGAGTCTCGTTCATTCCAATGTCATCAACACATATTATCGTTTATATAAATATATTTTATATAATTTCATTGCCCAACGATCCGCTACCATCATAGCACATCTCATGTCATAACTCGATCATATATCCAATAAATCACGACATCAAGCCTAGTCATATCGACTCATCCCCATGTATCCTAACCTCCTCATATCACATGTATATGTTGTTTGTATACACACACACACACACACACCTACACACATCCCTATACACACACACACACACACACATACACCAAGTCAAGTTTATGTGTGTGCGTGTGTCTACATGAAACCTACGAATTCCCTCTAAGGCAGTCATTCTCATGGTTAAGTCTTTATAAAACAGTCTAGTCCAATCTAAAGTCTTCAATAGGACCCTACTCTCCAATAATCTAAGGTCACGTCCGACTTCCTAATAACAGTAAGTAATATCCCCATTCTACGTTTGCGAGGGTGCTATACGCCACCTTCCGACTCCTTCCGTAGATATACATTACTCACCTGGTCCTTGTCTGCCGAAGTCGATGTCGCCCTCCTCTTCTTCCTCGTCTGAAGTCCACGTGAGGGCTACCTATACGCAAACATATATAATATCATAAACCGAATCATGGACAAAACCAAAACGGCGCACGAAACGCGCATAGGTTAAAACCTATGACCCGCTCATGCAAAAGAACCGAAAAACCCTCGACATCGGCGTACAAACGCCGATTGATCGAGGTAAAATATGAACGTACAAGTCGTAGTTCCAAAACTCACTAATTATAATATAAAATAAGGTTTAAATCATCAAAACCTTAAAATCAATAAAGTCGTTCTATTTCGCAAAAACCTAGAAAGCATCAATTAACCGTTTTACTTCAAAACTTGATGTTTAAACGAAACTAATGGCCATAATATTCACTAAATATCATAACTAGGTTATATAAACCATTTCTATAATTATTCTCATCAATTTGTATTGAATTGAAAATTCTAGTTTGCAAAAATATCAAATTTTAACACTTTTTAAAGCAAAATTCACAATTCTACAACTAAACTTGGTTTTGCATGAATTAAATTATTAAACTACAATTTAAAATGTTAATAATGTCATAAAAACCCTAATTGGATTTTAATCTCAATTACTTAATGAATTTCCAAAAACCTAGTTTGCAAAAACTAGCATAATTAGCATAATTTTCAACTAACAATTTGAAACTAGTAACTAGATTATGTTTAGCATTCCTTTAACATGTTAAACTACTCATTAAAACCATAACATAATGATAAAAACCCTAATTAGAATTATCTCACCAATATATATATATATATATATATATATATATATATATATATATATATATATATATATATATATATATATATATATATATATATATATTATAAAAACCTAGTTTGCAAAAATCCTAATTTGGACAATTTAAATGCAATAATTAACAAATTTTTTACTAGATTAGGTTTTGCATTCTATAACATGTTAAACTACACCATGTAAACATAAACAATTTATAAAAACCCTAACTTGATTTACAAACCCTTTTCTTGAATTTTAAATCTACAATTTAAACCATATTAAACATCAAATTTAACTAGATTAAAGTAATTAGCAACAAATTAAACATGGGGTTTGGATTTATACCTCCATAAACATGAGATCATACATGCAAACTTGTCTCCAAAATGCTAACTTTACTCCAAGATCCTTGCTTGTTTGGAAAAAGAATGAAGGGTATAGATTTAATTAGGAATTAGTGGTGTTTTATTGTGGATTTTTGATGGATTTTTGAACATTTTTGAGGTAAAATGAAGTGAAGAAATGGGGGGGGGGATGCCCAAGGTGAGGCCGGCCACAAGAGGGAAGGAAAAGAGAGAGAGAGAGAAAAGAGTGTAGAAACATGTAGAAAGCTTTTTAATTAATTGCCGCATTTTAAGTCTTTTCAATAATTTATTTTATTTTATTTTTAGTATATTTTACCCATGAAGTTTCTATATCTTTGAAGACAATTCAAGAAGAGAAAAGGCATGCTACAAACTAAACTCTAGTATGTCATGGCTCACTTTGTCAAATTAACCCATTTCCAAATTGTAATTTGCACTAATTTAATGTATAATTAAAGCTTATGTTTAAATTTTAATTTAATTAATTTAGGAAAAATATTTTAGTAAACTAGAAATTTACAAGTCACTAAATAAACACCATTTACTAGTAATTACATAGTTAAAATAGGGGTATTTAAATTTATATTGAAAAATAATTGTAGTTGAGTTTTACGGAAAATACAGTTTATTTTACCGATTATCAGAAAATTCACCTAAAGGATTTTATTTATTTATTTATTTGTAAAACGTTACATGGACTCTCCATAGGCTCCACTAGTCGAAATGAACGAGCTTGTTTAATGATCGTCGAAGCTGAAGATGATCTACTTTTAGAAGACTTAACTCAAGATATCTCTTCACTAATGTATGAATAAGTGAAGCAAAGAACCTACACTATATGGCTAATATGGTATAGATTGATGAAGTAGGAATTTAGCTCACTTTAGAATATTTTTCCTCTCATTCTTTTTTCACCTCAAGAAAATCAAGTAAAGAAAAAAGGGGATGAAGAAGATGAAGCATCTAATTAACCAAGGGTGTGAATAATATCTAATATAAACTCTTGTAGAGACTTAACTAAGGCTAGGATAAGGTTAGGTTAAATAATATCTAGAGTAAAACTAAAGTCAAGTGAAGTTTAGTCAAGGTTTCTACAAGCTTCTACAAGCTTCACAAACATGCTAATTTCCACCTATTTTTAGTTTTATCAAAATAATTAAAACCATACATTATCTTAACTTAAGTGTTAGTCTCATACACCCAAGTTCCATGTATCATCAAGCATGATACAATATTCTAAATACATTAAATATATATATATATATATATATATATATATATATATATCATATATTTATATATAAAATGTAAATGAAGAAAAGAAAATTCTTAAGTGAGCAATTATATTAGTTAATATATATTAATATATCAAATATATATATATATATATATATATATATTAAATCAAAATTTGATTTAATAATCCGGCTATATCATATATATCAGACTAATATCAAATTATCGAATCAACACTTGATCTAATAATCCGGTTATATCACATATAACCTTTATCGCGAAATCAGAATACGGTATCATATACTCGTATCTATCTTGGTCCCGCACATATCACATATGTTCCCTACTTCATTTCTCTTGAGCTAGGAAACCTCTGTGTAGGACTCTAAAAACTCGTCAATACGTCGGCAGTAGGTGGTGATCATATCAGTCACCCACAAGCTGCAGGCGGTCTGCTAAACGTAATGGCCACCCGGGTATTGAGCGATCAGAAGATCAACAAGCATGCCGGCTTATACTCCTGTGAATCCAACAAGTAACACTACCGTACAGTTCGGTCTCTTCGTCTGATATGTCGCATATCGAGTCTAGAGGTGGTAAACGTCAGATCCCAATAACTTGATAAGTCATGCCGATGTTCTGGTCCATAATGGTTCGAGAAACTATTGATAACACTTACCGGTAAATCTCAGCAACCCTGGCTAGGGATTTCCCGTTATGGCCAATCGAGCACAGCGCAACATCAACTCCCAATACCTAGAGAGATGAAACCCCTCCTATCGCTCATTGCCTCCATGTGATTCGGGACTGTTCCCAAAAGCCACCGGTTTGCACGTTCTCTTGAACGTTGTATGATGGAAATCAAAGCACAGTGGGAATCACACAAGACTCTATGACGATCTCGGGTCTACAGACTATCCTGTACCAGTGTCACCAGAGAACTGTTATCTGACGTCAGGTATAATACCATATAGGAGTTCTCGGCGAGTCCTGTTCGGTGTACCCATTCTCTAATGAGCACCTGTGCACATTCTCTGATGTCAAACACCAATGGTTATAGGATCAACCATCGCCACATACAGGGTCAAGAATCGTACACACTAGTCTACTGTGGAATATCGATGCCCCGTCTCGATACTCCCTCGACTACGAATAATTAAAGGATGTACATGTAGACTACCCTGGCCCCACTAGTATGATCTTCATCATAGTCCTGGTAGTTAAGTTCATACCCTAAGGGCTTTATCAACATGTAACATAGAGACAGTGTAAAGATACATAAGCGTACATGTTAAGATAAAGTGCAACCAGATAGAATACTTGTTAGTTGTATGTATGCCCTAGAGGCCAGTATTGTACAGATGATGTATATTATATTGGATGCTTGGACATATATAGAGAGGACTTTCTTGCTCGATATGATAGTATGCTATCTGGTTGCTCTTTATCTTAACATGTATACTTGTCTCTTGATACTGTCATATAGTTACATGTTGGTAAAGCCCTTAGGATGTGTACTTGACTATCTGGACTATGATGCAGATCATAATAGTGGGGACAGAGTAGTCCATAAGTACATCCTTTAATGTTCCTAGTCGTAGGTGTATCGAGACAGGGCATCGATATACCAGAGTAGACTAGCGTATAAGCTTCTCGACCCATGAGATGGGCGATGGATGATCCCTTATCCATTGGTGTTTGACATAAGAGATGGTATACGGGTGCTCAGTAGAGACTGGGTACACTGGACGGACTCGCCGAGAACTCCCAGATGGTATTATACCTCACGTCAGATGGCAGTTCTCTGGTGACACTTGTGCAGGTTAGTCTGTAGACCCGAGATCGTCATAGAGTCTTGTGTGATTCCCACTGTGCTTTGATTTCCACCTTACCACGTCCAAGAGTGTCAAGGCCCGAAAGTACGGAACATGACCGGCACTTAAACTACGAACGTCTCGAGACGTACGTAATCTAAGTAAACCGAAAACCCAGAAATCCAAACCAAGAAAAGTAGTAGAGTGCAGGAAAAACCAACTTAAAGCAAGTAATTTCAATAGCATAAGCCGAATTATGCGGTTTTTAAAACATCAAAAATTTACTGAAAATTTCGGCAGAGTCTCCTTTATAAATACTGGCCCCCAAACGGGATACAACATGAATAGTATACGAAATCAAGAAAAAGGCATCCCCAAGCGGGAGCTAGCTCTTCGTCAATTGACGGTCACAACCACACAAGCAATATAATATACAACGCCAACGGCGAGGATCAAAACTCAAAGGGAAACTCAAAACCACCAGAAATATAACGAGCGACTCTAAGGTCGAAAGAGTAAACAACACTGGTCTCTATCTCAATAAATACATGTTTGGTTGATGGAATTTACTAGATACAATGGAATAATATTATACAAGGTAATATGATGGGTATAATACAAGAAAAGCCCACCTACTAGCAAGTCACCCAAATGAAACTGAGCCCGCAAAGCCGTAATGAAACCTGTACGGCAAACCTGCAAGAAACTGGGGCACAACGGGGGTGAGTTGCCAACTCGTGAATAGAAAAACATCTACGCACAGAAATCGCACAAATAACGCAACCTAGGTCAATGATCATAATATATCCTCAAATATATGAATAACACGTAGCCTATAACAAGGCTAGGGTAAATATCTAACCCGAGTGTAATCTCATATGCCTGTGTCAGTGCCTCAGGTAGCAATATATCATATGAATGAGGTATGAATGCATGAAGACAGAATACATGCAAATGAAGAAACTGTTTTCATAAATTAGTGAGATTTCCTTTGTATATTTTCAAAATGAGGTATCATAATGAAATCAGCATAAAACAGTGCCTAGCATCGGCACAAAACGTAACCCCAATATCTCGATATCTCGGTATCACAGTCTCTGTACCTCAATCACAATATCTAGGGCACCGTCAGTCCAGACCGGCCCCTGTTGCGCCACGGCAGCGCCCCGGCCTCGTACTCGAGGCCAAAAAGCGGAATCAAAATTTTTTCCTTACTCGGATACCGGCGCTACCGCGGACAAAGAAAACCCGGATCGTAACCATTAACCTAATGCTAGCAATCAAGAGATAGGGTGAGAAGTATACCGAGTGATCTGAGTCCTCCGGTCTTCTCGTCATCGTCCCGATCTCCCGCGGAAAGTCTTGCCTCCACATCGTCGCCTCCTCGCCGGAAAGGGCACCACAACGCCTGCGTCTTTTACGGGTTCCCGCCTCAATACCGAGGCAACTCGGGCATGAAGCCGGCAACTCGACATGCTCAAGATATGCTGTAGAATGTGTAATGTAGTGTCTCACTTGGGTTTTGGTTGCCTTGATGGAGGAAATGAGATAAGAAAAATGGTGCTTGCATTTTTCTAGCATGAATGAGATCAAGAAGATGAAACACTCAAGAATGAAGAACTCTCTCCTTCTTCTTCTCTCTTTCTTTTTCTTCTTCTCTCTTTTCTAATGAAAAACTTATCATCTTGTGAGAATGGTGGAGGAGGTAATATGAAGCATGAAGGGAGGTGAGTGTAGGGTAAAGCAAGTGGTGACCACATCAAGACATAATCATCACAAAACATACATCAAACTTCATCTCATATCTAATCTTCATAAAGCAAGACAAGATGATAGAAAAGAATGGAATAAAAAGATGCTATCATAATTAATCATCTTACAAATAAAACCTCCACCAAAAGTAATTTGCAAAACTGCAAATTACCCCCTCCATCAGAAAAGTCCGGCCGGGAAGGAACAAAGAAAAACCGGCCGGAACGGAATACAAACTGGCAACTCCAGAAAACTGGTCCCGTAATAAATTACAGGAAAACCCCTATACTGTGCATACACACACCCGCATCTGTATTCCGTCCGGATACAAATGCAATGAGACAAAATCTACACTGTACTAGACTAGGACCGGCTTAAGCCAAAGCCGGCTAGTAATATCCGTCCGATCCTGATTCGTGCAATACCGCACGTATCAGATCGAACCCTGCCATATAACTATACGGCCACTAGTACAAAACTGTCCGATCCTGATCCGTGCAATACCGCACGTATCTGATCGGACCCTGCCATATCTCCATACGGCCTCTACAGCGTTTCGCCCGAAAGCTTGAGTAACTGTAAGTGTGGTGGACTCTAAAGACTCGTCAATACTATGGCTGTGGATTTAACCACTAGCACGTCAGAGGTATCAGCCAATACGTGACGGGCCACCAGCTATTGACCAAAAGGGACGTCGATGAGCGAACTCATCCTGATACCCTACTGAGCCTGTCAGTGACAATATCCGTACAGTCCGGTCCGTTCGTCTATGAGCATCGCATGTCGGGCCTAGGGGGTTGGTAAAAGTCAGACCCCCAAAAGCGGTACAAGTCGTGTCGGAGTGTAGCCCAGAACACCCTGAGATACTACTGGAATACCTACCAGTAAATCTCCTGCCTCGGCCGAGGGCTTTATGTAATGGCTCTCCTAGACACAGCGCGACCTCAACCCCAATACCGGGAGAGAGGAATCCCTGCAGATCCGCTCACTGCCTCCATGTGGCTCGGGACTGTACCCAACTAAAACCTGTTTGCACGACTCCTTTGAGCCGTGGTAGGGTAGTAATCAAAGCACAGTGGGAACTCACACGAGACAAATGACGATCTCAGGTCGATGAACTAACCTGTACACATGTCACCAGGGAACTGTTATCTGACGTCTGGTATAATCCCAACTGGAAGATTCCCGGCGAGTCCTGTCCGGTGTACTCATAACCCAATGAGCACCTGCATACATCTTAGGTGAACCAACTGACACCAGTGGCTTGTGAGACCGGCCACCGCCCCTCGTCGGGGTCTCGACTGTATACACTAGTCTACTAATGGAGTATCGATGCCCTGTCTCGAAACTCCTACGACTAGGGACCTTTTAAGGATGTGCTTATAGACTACCAGCTCCCACGTATATGATCGCCATCATACTGCCGGCAGTCAAGCAAGAATCCTAGGGGCTCTATCAACGTGTAATAGCGACATGCCAGGTCACCTAAAGCAGTACACGATGATAAAGATAAACCAGATAGCATACTATCATCTCGAGTAAGACTGTCGTACCGGGATAGGTCCTCCCTCAATCATTGCAATCACGTGCCTGTGATCCAATAATTGACTTTGAGGGCACTATCTCCAACAATCTCCCACTTGCACTCAAGGCTAATTATTGCGATGTCACATACTCACAGCCCGTGTGATACCGAACACCCAACTCCTCTACTAGTCAGCCTCACAAAACTCGTTTGCGAAACTATTGCGTTCGAGGAATAGCCTCAGTGAGTGGATCCGCTGTGATGCTTCTTTTTATGTCTCTCTATATCTCAAGTTCGCAGAGAAAGCCATCTCCCGAAATGAGCAACACCTGTCTTAGAATGTCTGGATGTCTGATGGGACCTAGCTCATAAATGAACTCCAAATCCAAACTTCTTAGACTGTATCGTCAACTGAACTTAATCAGTATCCTGCGCCAGGCCACCCTCAGTATTGCCTTGGACCACCTGTCCAAAATACTGCTCCTCGTCAGAAGGAAAAATATAACTCTGACAACCTCCTTGTCGTCCATGTCACCTTGGAAGCCTGGAATGATAACTGTCTCCCAAATGAGGCTGTCGTTATCATATCCCTAGAACATCCACTTATGTTCTAAGACTGCTTCCGACTGTTTCTCCAGGATTGGATCAATATCAACTTATTACATCTAGTGCAAGAACAACATCTGGTGTGGTACTTGACATCTCATGATTGACTCAATTGCCTAAGCAAGTGATCTGCCAATCATGAGTATCCCTCTCCCCTTTAGTCTATAAGACACCTTTAGAGAGGGTGACTCCATCAACTGCAGGTACACTACCGTGTCAGGAGTCGTCCATTCTAAATACTCATAGAATGCTGTCAAGGTACCCAGATTGGGAAACCACCCAAATCTAGATCTAAAACCATAGATCTAGTAACCAGTATGTCTGATATAATATCCAAGTCCTATGTGGAGAAAACACTGTGTGACGACCAAAGTATAACCGATCGTAGTATAGGAATATCACTTCCTACTACCTTCTCAACAGATCCACCCCTTATTCTGATGACGTCAAACCTATGACTGTCACATCAGAAATAGATGATCTATCTCCGCTACATCTGCTTTAGTCTATAAACAGACATAAGCCTGATGTCCACCAATGCTTCCGCTGCTCTCACTGACTACGACAACCCTCTGCCAGATTCATATAGACGCGCACTTCTAAAACTAGTTTAGAACGACGCTATACTCATCCTCCTGCCGGGTCTCGCAGCCTGGAACAATAACAATGGCAAGTGTGGGTAAACAAGAACTTCCCTGTCACCGTCCTTGAGGCTACCGGAGTACCTCTCGGGTGCCTGAAGTTACCCACCTTATCTGCGGAGTGGCCAATGGAATGTCAAAACAGATTGAATCTTTAGGTTCCTTATCAAATCTTCAGTAATCGTTTGCGGTTCTGGAATCACTTCCAGTTCTACCATACTCCCACTACTATTTTTAAAAAAATCCATTTTTAATAAAACTATGGCGAGTCTAGAACAATATTTCTATTGATCTGCCAGATGGTAGAAAATCAACCCTCGTCATAGCCTGGGTCAACCCACAAACAGCCATTACAGAAACGTGCCTTGAGTTGTCCAGTGTCTGGTTTTAATCATAAGCCGGACAACTCCCCGTACCTTAACAACGTTAAGATATGAACTGTTCTATATCCAATATAGAACCAGAGGCACTGATTTAATTGAACCAGATTCAAATCAAGCAGCTGTCTCCAGTGCATGTAAACTAAATGGAAGGAGGCCGATCAGCGTTACTCAACTTAGGAATGCTTCCAATTATGAGTAACCTGAAAGAGAAGCAATTTCTCTTTATCATTACTATTAACTGAATACCATATACAAGTATTTACATCTTCGATCACCTTGAAGAATCCCGATACTTGCAATACTTGGTTCTCTACTCTATTCAAATACCTATAACTCCTCAAAACTTAGACCCTGTGTTTCCACGAAACACATGTCTAAGAACTAGAGAAGTTAAAAGTAAACAGAATATAGTATGAGGACCAACCCCTCTGTCCAAATGGACACTGGACAACGTACAATACTCTGTATAAGTCCGCTGAGTCTAACAACTCTTTCACTGTGCGTCGTAGGTTAAAAACTGTACTTATGGTTAAGAAGAATTACACCGCTGTTTAATACTCCTTACCTAACCATCCACTGATATAGGTAAATGTCATCGACATAATGTCAAAAGGTATATCTCACTCTATGAAAATAGACGTACAGATATATCAATTTGAAATTGGTGCATAACCGCGGATATTCAAAACCAAATAATTGCCGTCCGGCAAACAACCCAGGTGACTTCCTCAAATAGTGAGGATGATCACCTAATTCCCAATAACTTACTCCCACTCATCGTCTGTAAAACCATACAGATGTGAGAATCATACCTGGTAAACACATACCCTGGAGTAAGTATCTAATCGGGAAATCAGTTTTCTATTAACAGTACACAGTGAAACTGAAACATTGAAATGTTTCGTTGGGGTATCCTGGTATTCCTAGTAATACCTCTTCCATTATCCAGATTCACAACTGTAACCGTATAATTCTTTGCCACTTCTCCAAATCCCTTTATATGTCTTTAGTCATTACCTTCTGTACACCCCATTAGGCCAAATGGTTTTCTTCCTTCCCTACCGTTCGGCACCAGCCTATGGTTTAGAAGAAGACTATCCAATAAGCATAATGGGTGTACTGTCCCAATCCTAGGAACACTCGCAATGCGAGAGAAGGTGAAGATAAAAGACACCTGAATGTACTTTATTCCTATTTCTCCTGAACCAGAATCCATCCCCGAACTGGAACAAGTTCCTTTCGAGTTTGTATATAACCATACGATGGAGTATCCAATAAACTGTGGATCTTCGTAGTGATACGGAGTGTCCTGGAGAAATACAAAGGTGATTTAGGATTGGCGAAGAAACACTTGGTTCGGTCGTGAATAGTAGTCGCAATTTACTTTGCCCTCTTACTAATCCCTTGCTTTGTCTTAACTTAATACCTTCTGCACACCATCATTATGCTAATTGGTTTTCTTCATTCCCTACCGGTCGGCACCAGCCTAAGGTTTGGAAGAAGACTATCCAATTTGCGTAATAGGTGTACTATCTCCTAAACTAAGGAGTACCCGCAATGAGAGAAGGTGAAAAGAAAAGACAACTGAATAATCCTATTCGTTTTCTCCAGAACCAGAAACCATCCTCGAAGTCCTTCGAGTTCGTATATAACCATACGATGGTTTTGTCCAATGGAAGTGGACGTTCGTAGTAATACGGGGTGTCCTGGAGAAAAGGGTAAAAGTAGGAGTGGCAATGAGGTCTGCAACTCTGACAATCCAAAAGCCTGTGTTAAGAAGGTTCGGTCAACTTGGTCACTGAGTCATAGTCCAGGGTCGGGTCAATGGTCGCTGCCAAAGAGAGAGAGAAAAGAAACACTCAGCGTGCACTCTAACCTAGATCAGAATGGTTATCACTTTGTCTAATCTGGAAACCTCCCACTGTACCTCAAATTCTCCTCCAAACCTGAAAGAAGAATTAGTCGGGGTCACCCGAGGAGTAAACCAACTCATCAGTGGGAATCGGGATCCAACTATCATCGCATGATAACGTGACGGAATCCACTCACGTCACCACACTCCAGAAGGTATGCGCATGCCTGGCAAGTTTCAGTTCTTTTGAAACTCCCGATGTTTGTTTTTACCCCTAGGACCCAAGTGACCTTGACAATGCCAACAAATCAAAGAGTCCTAGTCAAGTTCTACCCGTCATTATCTTGATTGCATTAAACCCACCCGTACGAGTCCTTGACAATGCCAACAAGACCGTACGACTGTCCTAACCAATCCACTTATCCATGTGACAGAAAAGCATTACATAGCTATCGAACACTACGCCACGGCAATGCACGACAAACGCAGCACGAATACTAAGTAACACTAATCTGAAATGACGGAGGGCTACGACTGGTTTTTGGCGAAAAACCTTTAACGTAATGAACTTGGTATCGTTGAAGGAACTGGATAACCTTTTAGAAAATATAGTGACGAAAACCTTTACTAAAGAGGTCACTCCCGGTGAAGGGATCTCGGCTCTTTCCCCGTAGAATGAGGTGCAGGATATTCCAACTGAATACCACGATGCAAAGCAAAAGTAATCGGCTATAGTGAAGTTAATGCCCTGACGCAAACTTCTGTCCAAGGGGTCACTCCCGGTGAAGGGATCTCGGCCCTTGCCTCGTCGACTGAGGAGCAGGATATTCCAAATGAATACCACGATGCAAAACAAAAGTGAACGTCCTTGCAATAACAGCTTTTTGAAAAATGTTCCAACAACATCAGAATAGGTTTGTTTAGCTTGCATTGATCCGAATCAACGCAGTCCCATCATATGATCACACCAATAAAGAACGAAAATATACTGATGTACGTATATGCCATCCGCATTCGCCACTGGGTCCCGTCATCACCCGTTAGGTTACTTAACTAACGACAGAGCGGGGACTGGACTAGCGCGGATGCAAAACATATACAACATCTACTAATATATATACCAATATATTATATTTCGCTCAAGGCGTGATAAAATGCAACATCACAGAAATATATAGCATCACAGAACAATACAGATATCTGGAAGCCCCGGGTTTCACAGAGCCGCTGCTGAAACCCGACGTTCCCCTGGTCGTGTGGATAGCCTGTGCAATGAAATCCTAGACCCCTACGGGCGCGGCAAGTCACCCGCCAAAACCTGAAGCGAGGCAGCCCCCTTCAGCTCCGTGAATGGACCACCCAGCACTTCATGGAATCCGGTAACTTGGTGTCACGACCCGAGAATTCGACTCGTGACCGGCACTTAACCACGCAACGTCTACAGGCGTAACGCGGCTAAGTAAGCCGAACCCAGAAATCAAAACCAATAAATATAGAGTGATTTTAAAACATTTTGTAAAAACAATCATACTTGTCCGAAAAACTTCCATTTATTTAGTAGCAATCCTTTTTAAGTTCAAAAGTTATAAGTTTTATAATTTTGGTAACATTTCCCCTTTTTAAAACATTAGCCCCGAAAAGTCGGGTAAAAGCAAGGTGTAGCAGAAATAACAAGTAAACTGAATGAAGCATCACAATGAGATATACGACGCCGTAGCGAAGAATACACAGTAAAGCAAGGACAATATCATAAAAGCTAAGACTGCAAAAGTAAAGTAACGTCGGCTCACATGCGAGCTCGACACCAGAATATAAAATCATACATATCGTCCTCATAACTGTCTCTAAGTCAATACAGATGGTAGATGGAGAGTACTAGATACATCAATATACAACTGAAAGATAACAGATACCGTACAAAACCCACCTATCAGCAAAAGACTATCTCTGCTCAAAAGGGGTATCTGTGCCAAAAGATGCGATAACAGCCAGCCGTGACTACTCCCAAGGACAACCTGCAAACACTGTGGCACAACGGGGGTGAGTTGCCAACTCGTGAATAGAGATAACATATAAAGGTGATCACAAGCATGCACATATAGCGTGGCTCCACTAATGCCAGCAGATGATATCAATGCATGTCAACAGTGGATACAATAGTAATGCATGTACTCTAACAGGTAAATGCCACAGGATGAGATGTATAGTAATCAGTACTGAGTATGGGATAAATAATATCTACATGGACTATGTCAACATGGAAAACAATGATCGGGGCCTCAAACTGCACCCAAGTCCCACATATACTCAGGCGCCGGCACACCCATCGGCCCTCAAATATTGTATATCTCGGAGGAATCACGAGTGCCCAACATCGGCACCCAAAACATCATAAAATACCCGTGTCCAGCATCGACACGTAAATCCTCGAACATCGGGCGCCGTCAGTCCGGACCGGCCCCACGGGGTCCGTCTGCGGTATCGGCCCTCGGCCCCGGCAGCACGGTCGTCCCGCATCCATCACTCGACTCTGGTCAGTATCCTCCGGACAACTGCCAGGTCCAACCAATCACCGGTAGGTACTCGCCCGCCTCCAGGCTCAATCGGCAAATCCCATCGATCATCTCGCCGAGGGGAACCATACTGGGCCCACCACGAACCCGCAAACGGAACATCCACTCCTCGAATCGGGTTTCAAGCACACGTCTCAGCACCGAGAAAACGCGTGGTGGACACACCAAAATATCATACCACGAGGTACCGGGTTTTTCAAAATAGCATATCTTTCCTTAAATAGTTCCACGGTCCTCAAAACAGAAATCACATGAAAATCCAATACCAATAGTAAAATCCAATGCGAGGTACAATATACATCAATCCATGGTATGGGTATAAGGGGAAAACCGCTTTTTAAAGTAGTTTCATTTCCGGTTTTAAAAGATGTCATGCGGCTCCCAATATACATGAAGGTCATATCAAATCACATATGAAGCGAACTATAGCAATATAATCATGGCAGCTCTATAGTGAGTGTGGCATGGCAGTTACTAACGGTGTGTGTGTAGCATGTAATAGTCCCCGTGCAACATAAACCGTTAGTAATAGTGCGGTGTTCTATCAGTTCTAAGCAATATATATATATCAACACAGCAGAGAATGCAATATGCGATGATAGTCTATGGGGAGCATGCAACATATAGTAAATAAGTCCTATCAGCCCTGACGCATAACGCCATGCGGGCGATATCCCCGTAGATGTGAAATCTACTCACCGTGTCTCGCGCTAAGTGTATCCAACCACTTGCTTGCCCTTCTTCGCAGCGTCCGTCTCACTGGCCTGCGAACCTAGAATCACATACACATATCACACATAAGCTTAAGTCACAAAACGCGACATTATAATCCAACAAGAAACCTGTGTCGCAAACCAATCGCGCGTGTGCGCGATACGCTAAAACGTGTACTCACGCGCCACAAAACTACCCCGACGCGCCGCGATACGCTGAACCCAAACCTACTCACGTATCACGCGTGTCGCGAAGGTTTAGAAAAACGGCAAAACAGGTAACTGGTCCCAGATTTTGCTACAGAACTAATCTTAAAAATATATATATACCAAAAGACCCTACACACCAGCAGACACCTACAGAACCCAAAAAAACCCAAAACACTTCCTGTCTGGCCGCAATTTGCGGCCAGAATGGCGGTTTTGGCGGTCGTAGTGGGGAGTTAGGGGGTCGGGTTTCACCTGGTGTATCATCTCCACTCCACTACACTACAGTCTTCCCAAAATCATTCTGCACTCACCGGGTCAATAGCAGTTCCAGAAAACTCACATTTTGCCCAAATACGACATTTGCATCAAATATGAAATCTGGTGGTATTTTAGTGTAATAGGGGTTGGACTAGGTTTACATGGTCACAACAAACCTCAAGCATCCTACTGGAACTAATCTACACCTCATTAGCACAAAGTTCACACTAAACACCCCATATCGCACTAAAACACACAAAAATCCTTTAACCGATGCAAAACTACACTAACTAGGCAAACAATGGAATAAGTTTAGGAAATATACCTCACTCTCGACCCTAGGGAGCTGCAGGAAGGAGAAGAAGTGAAGGGGAGGGGCTGCACATGGTGCGGGAGCTGCTGCTGCTCACTGTGCTGCTGCTGATTTCTTCTGTTGCTGCCAGTGCTTGCTGCTGCTACTGCTTCAGGCTCAGTTGGTGCTGTTGCTTTGCTTGCTGCTGCTGCTGGGGCTGGGAAGAGGTAAGTGGGTGTGTTGTGTGAGTGTGTTGGTGTGAGACTTGAGAGAAAACCAAAAGAGAAATGAGAGCCACCACAATCATTCAAACAAAAGTCACCCCTCTCTCTCTCTCACCTCATTTAATGCAGGCATGGCCTAAAGCCATGATGCACTCTCTCTCTCTCTCACAAGTCAACACACAAAGACTAATTCAAAATAAAGCAACCTTGCTAATTAGCTAATTAAACTTACTTATAATCCAAAAGACTAAATTCTATAATTAACCCACCATGGTTAATAATTATGATATTTACTTTATTTAAAAACCCTAGTTTACATGCACATGTGTGTGCAAGCCTAGGAAAATTTTGGAAAAATGTTTATTAAATTAGGAAAAATATTTAAAACACAATTTGGTAAACTTTTTATTAAAAATCATTATTTAATTATAATTATTCACTAACCCTTATCCTAAGGTGTTACACTTGGGCACCCCTCTTGGGTCAACCTGTACCCCCTACGAGTGCGGCGAATAGCCCGCCAATCCTAGAGTGAAGCCCCCTCCGTCTCAATGCCATGAGATGCGGGCCCGTTGCCCTCTAGAACTCGGCTATCCGTGCACTCCTCCGCGGGGTAATCCTAGTACAGAAAGTAAAATATACATATACCGGGTACATCGACCGCAACCAGGTCGTGCCCCCAAAAGAATAATACAAACAGGCAGTGACGGCAGTCCACATGTCGGACGCTCGCCCCGCAATATCAAATGTACATAATACACCAAAACTGTACTAGCATTGCATCCAGGCTATCCCCCACGACCGATCCGCAACATCATAGCATAAACATAGAACATCAACGTGAAAGTCACGTTTGCAAATCCGTTTAACCGGGCTATAGCAGTTAGACCGGATTTACCGATCGAGTGGCATTCACGGTCGCAGATATAATGTAAATACTTTGAAAAATGTGTTTAAAATTTTCCGATTGACCAAAAATTAACAAGTGGGCCCCCAATCAAAACTGTAGCACTCACAGAAAACCTGGGCCCAATTTTAATATTCCAAAACCCCTAATTACAGCCCATAAGCCCACTGCAAAAAAATAATCACGCGAACCCACACTACTGCGGCGGAAGCGCGGCCAGAAGGGGGTTTTGGCCGCCCTTCCGCGGTCGTACGAAGGAATCGCTTTACCAAATTTTTGCAGTATTCTTAGAACTCCCTGCACATCAGTCTGAGACAACCTGAAAAATTTTTAGACTCCAAAAAATTTCGACAGAAACTGATTGTGCTAGAAAAATACGGTTTTTGGAAATTTTGGTCGATCGGAAACGCAAACACATCAAACGAAGCTAGGTAAGGTTAATGGCGTGGCTTTGATACCATGTTGCGCCACGGCAGCGCCCCGGCCTCGTACTCGAGGCCAAAAAGCGGAATCAAAATTTTTTCCTTACTCGGAAACCGGCGCTACCGCGGACAAAGAAAACCCGGATCGTAACCATTAACCTAATGCTAGCAATCAAGAGATAGGGTGAGAAGTATACCGAGTGATCCGAGTCCTCCGGTCTTCTCGTCATCGTCCCGATCTCCCGCGGAAAGTCTTGCCTCCACATCGTCGCCTCCTCGCCGGAAAGGGCACCACAACGCCTGCGTCTTTTACGGGCTCCCGCCTCAATACCGAGGCAACTCGGGCATGAAGCCGGCAACTCGACATGCTCAAGATATGCTGTAGAATGTGTAGTGTAGTGTCTCACTTGGGTTTTGGTTGCCTTGATGGAGGAAATGAGATAAGAAAAATGGTGCTTGCATTTTTCTAGCATGAATGAGATCAAGAAGATGAAACACTCAAGAATGAAGAACTCTCTCCTTCTTCTTCTCTCTTTCTTTTTCTTCTTCTCTCTTTTCTAATGAAAAACTTATCATCTTGTGAGAATGGTGGAGGAGGTAATATGAAGCATGAAGGGAGGTGAGTGTAGGGTAAAGCAAGTGGTGACCACATCAAGACATAATCATCACAAAACATACATCAAACTTCATCTCATATCTAATCTTCATAAAGCAAGACAAGATGATAGAAAAGAATGGAATAAAAAGATGCTATCATAATTAATCATCTTACAAATAAAACCTCCACCAAAAGTAATTTGCAAAACTGCAAATTACCCCCTCCATCAGAAAAGTCCGGCCGGGAAGGAACAAAGAAAAACCGGCCGGAACGGAATACAAACTGGCAACTCCAGAAAACTGGTCCCGTAATAAATTACAGGAAAACCCCTATACTGTGCATACACACACCCGCATCTGTATTCCGTCCGGATACAAATGCAATGAGACAAAATCTACACTGTACTAGACTAGGACCGGCTTAAGCCAAAGCCGGCTAGTAATATCCGTCCGATCCTGATTCGTGCAATACCGCACGTATCAGATCGAACCCTGCCATATAACTATACGGACACTAGTACAAAACTGTCCGATCCTGATCCGTGAAATACCGCACGTATCTGATCGGACCCTGCCATATCTCCATACGGCCTCTACAGCGTTTCGCCCGAAAGCTTGAGTAACTGTAAGTGTGGTGGACTCTAAAGACTCGTCAATACTATGGCTGTGGATTTAACCACTAGCACGTCAGAGGTATCAGCCAATACGTGACGGGCCACCAGCTATTGACCAAAAGGGACGTCGATGAGCGAACTCATCCTGACACCCTACTGAGCCTGTCAGTGACAATATCCGTACAGTCCGGTCCGTTCGTCTATGAGCATCGCATGTCGGGCCTAGGGGGTTGGTAAAAGTCAGACCCCCAAAAGCGGTACAAGTCGTGTCGGAGTGTAGCCCAGAACACCCTGAGATACTACTGGAATACCTACCAGTAAATCTCCTGCCTCGGCCGAGGGCTTTGTGTAATGGCTCTCCTAGACACAGCGCGACCTCACCCCCAATACCGGGAGAGACGAACCCCTGCAGATCCGCTCACTGCCTCCATGTGGCTCGGGACTGTACCCAACTAAAACCTGTTTGCACGACTCCTTTGAGCCGTGGTAGGGTAGTAATCAAAGCACAGTGGGAACTCACACGAGACAAATGACGATCTCAGGTCGATGAACTAACCTGTACACATGTCACCAGGGAACTGTTATCTGACGTCTGGTATAATCCCAACTGGCAGATTCCCGGCGAGTCCTGTCCGGTGTACTCATAACCAAATGAGCAACTGCATACATCTTAGGTGAACCAACTGACACCAGTGGCTTGTGAGACCGGCCACCGCCCCTCGTCGGGGTCTCGACTGTATACACTAGTCTACTAATGGAGTATCGATGCCCTGTCTCGAAACTCCTACGACTAGGGACCTTTTAAGGATGTGCTTATAGACTACCAGCTCCCACGTATATGATCGCCATAATACTGCCGGCAGTCAAGCAAGAATCCTAGGGGCTCTATCAACGTGTAATAGCGACATGCCAGGTCACCTAAATCAGTACACGATGATAAAGATATACCAGATAGCATACTATCATCTCGAGTAAGACTGTCCTACCGGGATAGGTCCACCCTCAATCATTGCAATCACGTGCCTGTGATCCAATAATTGACTCTGAGGGCACTATCTCCAACAGCCCCTACCATCCATCTCAAGACCACGACGGTATCCTCCGGATATCCGACGCGTCGGGTAAAATCACCGGTAAGTAGTGCTCCCCTGCCAGGCTCACATCGTCATCATCACGCGCTTCTTGCCCCGGGGTACATTACCGGGTCCACCATGTACCCGAAACGGTTCATCCGTCTCCTCGAATCGGGTCTCGAAATCCATCAGCAAACTCATGGTGGACGAGTCATACATCATGGGAAAAACCACACTTTTATTTAAAAAGAGAGAAATCAGTTTATATATGTTTTGCGGTTTTCCTCCAAATCCAGAAAATATCATGGAAATCTGAATCATCAATAGCATGTAGAACCATGAATATAAGCATGAGAATGAAGAACAGTATGCATGAAGCGATAAGTAATAACTACAATATCTAAGCTGGCATATAAGGTATGTACACTAATATTATGTCAAACTACTGGCTATCAAGCTAAGTTAAGCAACAATATTTTCTAAGGTGTACGTGACATGGCAATTACCGATGAAGATGTGTGTGAGCCGGCAAGTAAGTGTACGTGGTACATACGCATCATCGGTAATGGTGCTGGTGTCCTAACAGTATGATATCAATAATAGAGTATGAAACATAATATAAGCCTGCGATGCGAAGCGAACAGTAAAAATGAGCGGGAGCTGAATACTAGAAGTAACTATAACTACTCCGCACTAATCTAATATAAGTCCTACCAATGGTGCCTTTTGAAATAACACGAGTCATGGGGTTTTGAAAATAGGGTCCACGGTATTTTTATGAAAAGATACGTCCTTTGAAATATCCGTAGGATCCCTTGGGCTGTCTTTTTAAAATACCTACGATTCGTTAGTTTTTGAAATAGGTAAGAATTGAATCTAATCTAGCAACTAAACTAAACTAAAGGGCTAAGCTAACAAGCTGGACTACAGGTAAGGAAACCGCCTATCATCTGAGTCGATACATATACATACCTGTATAGGTATAGTCGGTGATCCCGCCTCAATAATATCATATCCATAACCAGACATCCTAAGTCAAGAGTGCGGATCAATCATCAAAATATAGCTCGTACGTAAATCCGTCGTACGGCATCCCCAAATCTGGGTACGGGTCAATATCATATTCCTCACACTAATCCTCAGGTATCCTCTTTATTCAAGATCATCGTCTAGGGTACTGACCTATGTCTAGTACAATACTAATATCCTCAATGTACTCATGATCTGACTACTGATCGACAATCTCGTACAAACCGATATCGTCAGCACAATTATCATCAAGGGGTATACATCGCTTAATACGGCCTAGTATCCATATCCTAGTATATGATATCTCATATCACGATCACATGTCGACCACTTTATATATAACACTATTCATCCGTATCGTCGCCCCAAGATCCGCTATAACACCAGGACGTACCTCAAGTACGAATCTTGCCATATCACCGATATCACAATCTCAACACAAATCTCATCGACTCATCTCAATCCCAAGTATCATCCTCAAATCCGTATGTGAACACATAGTCCCATACCCATGTGAACACATAACTATATATCCCGTATAAGCATAAATGAAAGAAGAAAGTATGCAAGTATGGGTTGGTGTGTGCTTGTGTAGTGCGACCACTACTCTAGGGTTTCGGGACACTAAATCATCCAAGAACACCAAATATCCATATTATCATCAATATACTGAAACAATATATATATATATATATATATATATATATGTGTGTGTGTGTGTGTGTGTGTGTGTGTGCATACGTATTTGTATACATCACCACGAACTGCGGGGGTGCTATACGCCATCCACCCGACTTCTCCCCGTAGATATAAATCTACTCACCTGGTCCTCGCTTGCCGGTGCCGATGTCGACACGCGCTTTCTTGTCTCCTTGAAGTCTTCGTGAGGGTACCTACATATCATAACGCACCATATCGCATTAAAACTAAATTCGAAATCGAAACGGGATACGAAAATCAAATCGGCACGCGTATCACGCATAGGTCCAAACCTATCGCCTACGCATGCAAGAATAGTCAACCCAACCCTCGATGTCGATGTACAAACGTCAAACCATCGAGAAAATCCAATCACACTTATTTGCACATTCACGAACACTAATTTTAATATAAACCAGGTTAAAACTCACAAAAACCCCAATTTCACTTAAAAAGTCATTTTTCCGAAAATCTAGCAAGCACAATTCGCCGTTTTTGTACAAAACATGACGTTTAAATGAATGTAGCGGCCAATATACTTATTAAATATCTTAAATAAGTCATATAAACAATTCCCGAAATTTAATCTCATTAAATTCCAAAAACCCTAATATTCTAGTTTTCAAAATACCTAAAATTTAACAATTTCAAAGCAAAAATGCACAAACTACAATCTAGCTTAGATTTGCATGATCTAAAGCATTAAACCACACTTAATAAAGTTAATGAAGTTATGAAAAACCTAAACACATTTTTAATCCCAAGTATTTAACCAATTTCAAAAACCTAGTAAGCAAATTAGCAAATTAACACAATTTTTAAACTAACCATTAGCACAAGCTACTAATCTTGTATTAACATGACAAAAAGCCTAAATATAACACACAACCATACACCAATTTTATAAAACCCTAACTTGCATTCAAATTCCTAACTTGAATTCCAAAACTTGCAACTTAAGCCTAATTAACACTTAAGTAGTTTAGCTTTAAGAAATTTGTAACAAATTAAGCAAAAATGTTTTAGAATTATACCCAAAAACATTTGAAGATCCACAAGCATCCATGGCCTCCCAAAATGCTCTCTTTTCACAAAGATCCATGCTATACGGGCTAAGCTAAAATGGGTAGGAGTCGGATTTGGGTTTTGGGATTTTTATGGATGGATTTGAGGCAATTTTTGATGAAGTTTGAAGAGAAAAGAGAAGGGAAATGGGGGGGGGGGGCTGCTGCTGCTGTAGGAGGGGTGTGTGTGCTGGAATGGGAGTGGGGGAGGAGAGAGAGGGAGGTAGAGAAAGTGGGGGGGGAGAAGTCAAAGTCAATTCAAGGTCAAAGGTCCACCTCATTTCTCCATTTTCTTTTCTTTTCTTTCATTTCTTTCCTTTGAAATTCAAGTGGGGAAAAAAAATAGGGGCTGCTGAATTCTTTAAGGGGAGAAGTAAATGGGAGTGTGTGGATGTGGGTACGGGTGTGGGGTGATGAAAAATGATAAATATAATACCGCAAACATCCATTTACGCTAAAAAAAACCCTTTTTTCTTCAATAATTTCTAAACCGTTTTGGCAAATAATTTCGTTCCAAAAACCATATGATAAAATTTTATTTAATGTTTTATGATGCACAAAATTTGTTTCAACTCGTTCCAATTTGTAATTTTCCTTAATTAAATGTATTAGTGACGGCTTAAAAAAATAATAAAATAATATTTTTTTCAGAAAATTTGAAATTTCACCAGCGGCTCAATAAACACCAAATAATAGCAATTACATAGCTAGAATATGTACTTTTAATTTTTATAACAAGATATTTATATTTTGACATTTTACAGAAGACCCCCTTATTTTACCGATTTTTTTCGAAATTTCACCGAAACGATTTTCAAAACGTTACAATCTTCCCCCCCTTAAAGAAATTCGGTCCCCGAATTTAAATTCATACTCCCCCAAATACTAAAACATCTAAGAAAAACCATCAAGTCGTCGGGGCTCCGAAATTGTAAATACATAAAACAAATCGTAGCGCAGCGCATGCGCTTGAAAAATGAGCATATAACTCAAATCAAAACTCTGTCAAGCATCCCGCAATCATCGGAGTCATAGAGAAGACATCAATGCCAAATCCAAATCAAACCAATATGATATAACTCGAAACTATACATGTAAACATCGAATCTATATTTGTAAGTATCTGAAGGAAATGCATGCCAAATCTCTTTAAGTCGCTGTGCAACGCGTATAACACTGCACAGTGGCGGACGTCTATCATAAGAAAATAACTATATACATATATACCATTGTTTGAAATGTACGTTCTGCCGTTTTGGAAACAATTTAGAAGGGTCTCCTTGTTTTAAACATTTCGTGTCATATCAGACACGTTGGTAAATACTGAGGCTATAGCTCGCTTTTTGGAAATCCCTTCAATAACTATCAATACATGCAAAATATATTCAGGTACTGTCCTCTGACTAGTCCTGCTCAGTACGAAAATACATAGCAATATCATAAAAACGTACTGCTCTATACGAAATCAATCCCAAAATATGCACATGAATGCTACGTGCATCTGGTGCGCACGGAAATCAAAATCCAAATATGTGCCATACATATGCACAGAAACAACATCTAAGTGCATCGGGTGTGCACGAAACATCTGTCGTAGGCAACATGTGTGCCTGACAGCAAAATCAGGTGCATCTGACATGCACAAAAATCTCGATTTAGTGCATCTGGTTGTACCAAAATCACACTTCAAAACATGCGCCCAACATGCGCGAAAATCCAATCAGGTGCATCCATCGTCCACGAAATCATGAAATCCAATATCAAGTGCCGAACATGTGCAAAAATCAAATCAGGTGCACAAGGTGCACAAAACAAATATCGAACATCACAATCGAAATCGAAGTCCAGTGCATCTAAGTGCACAAAAGGCGTATCACTGCACTGCAAGCATATAATAACTATACAGACTGCAGGAACCAATTCGTGTGCATGCATACGCACAAAACCAACTCAACTGTTTAAAACCGTAAAATCACAAACATGTGAAACTAAAGCATGAAAACGATATCAAGTGCAACACCGTGCAAAGATCGTAAATCCTCAATCATCAAAATCAAATCATACGAATAAATCACCTAAAACATCAAAATCAACAATGGCGGAACAGTACCGCTCAAGCGCATCCTCTAAGAATCTTGGGCCAACTGTCGCGGTCACTAATGGGACGTCTCGTCGATGATCATGAACTCTGGCCTGCTGGTGTGCGTAACAATGACCACTCCTGGGTCAAGGTCTTCACTGGGAATTACCAATCTCTTGGTCCATCGGCTCATCGGCCTTGTCAGGTGTGCTAACGGGGATGCTCCCATTCTGGCACGTCTCTAGTCATCTCCCGGTCAATCATCGCGACCACTCGTAAGACAGCATATCACTGGCGTCGGCCTCTGGCTCTCTGAATGTACGTGACCCATCTGATCCTGGGTGAAAGTATCATTGCAGCAGTGTCCTGGAAGAAATCCTGCTCACGGTCTCTTCCATGTTTCGTCTCTGCCAACTGTCCGGAAGTCATCGTCCTTTACTATATCTGCGTCTTGCTCTGGAATGACTGCATTCTCATCACGACTCTTCTGGAAGGTATATCCAAGTACCATGCCTCGGCATGCGCATCGCATCTCTGATGTCGGCGGAGTGGAACGTCATCTCGTCTAGATCTGGTACGAACCTCCTACTTCACTTTTCTCTAATGTCGTCTGCTTTGGACTCGTCTCGTTGTGGCTGCATGGATTGAGCTCCAACGACTATCCTCGTATCTGGAGTCTCCCAAGAATGCATCTCACCACCTAGCATCCGAATTAAGTCGAGCCATCCGATCGAGTCGTCAAAACCTCATAATCCCCCATGAGCTCAACATCTTGGGCACAGTTTAATAGTATCGAGTACATACCACAGCATCGGTGGTCCAGCCGTAGAAGGGCAAACCCAAGCCTCACTAATGGCGCCGTAGAACTGCCGCAAACCCGAAGGTTCAAAGGCTTTCACACGGTCATTAAGTCGAGTTAGGGTTTCATTCTTCTAGAGGGACCATAGAATTGCCTGCATGTCCTTCCGACTACTTTAAACCTGGAATAATAGGTTTCTGACATTCGATCGTCTCTGTCGACTCCCAACGTCTCCGCGTGAAGTCGTCTCTAGATGGAATCAATCTATCTGATGACCTCGCATCGGGGTAGGCGAACGATCCACAAGTCCTAGTCATTCATCCTCGATGACTAGCGACCTTCTATCATCTCTTAGTACAACTCGTTCTGCACTAACGCCAGCATCTGGGGCAATATCTCGTCGTTCGCAGCAATAACTGGCTCGCTCGTCTGCACGCTGAACAGTGCCTCGACCATCATGAATAAGCAACACACCAACGGTCATCAAAATCTGGTTGGCCTCTGTCAGTGGCCCAATCCTTTGATACTGATCGGCACGTCCGAGAAATCTCATAAAGGCGATCCGCCAAACGCTCGTGGCGCGGAAACACAGTAAAAAGACACATCTCCGCAATCGTGTGTCGCCGGAATTTCGCCCTGGTCAGTCCTCGTTCGTGACGAGCTCGTGCTGACCGCAACTCTAGCTGTAGCTCTCCCTGCCCGTAATCGTGGCAGCAAAACCAAACTAGTACCGATGAGGCTAGATCAGGAAGGAATATAATACTGAACAAGGAAATGTACATCCTAAGGCTTCATAAGTGGAGTGGCGTGTCGTAAATATGCCGCGGAACATACCAACGATACGTCACTCTACTTTAGTCACCTATTCCATCAACCAAGGGTCATCCTACGCTCCGAAGGTTAAAACCTAACGCTCTGATACCAACTTTGTCACGGCCCGAAAGTACGGAACATGACCGGCACTTAAACTACGAACGTCTCGAGACGTACGTAATCTAAGTAAACCAAAAACCCAGAAATCCAAACCAAGAAAAGTAGTAGAGTGCAGGAAAAACCAACTTAAAGCAAGTAATTTCAATAGCATAAGCCGAATTATGCGGTTTTTAAAACATCAAAAATTTACTGAAAATTTCGGCAGAGTCTCCTTTATAAATACTGGCCCCCAAACGGGATACAACATGAATAGTATACGAAATCAAGAAAAAGGCATCCCCAAGCGGGAGCTAGCTCTTCGTCAATCGACGGTCACAACCACACAAGCAATATAATATACAACGCCAACGGCGAGGATCAAAACTCAAAAGGAAACTCAAAACCACCAGAAATATAACGAGCGACTCTAAGGTCGAAAGAGTAAACAACACTGGTCTCTATCTCAATAAATACATGTTTGGTTGATGGAATTTACTAGATACAACGGAATAATATTATACAAGGTAATATGATGGGTACGATACAAGAAAAACCCACCTACTAGCAAGTCACCCGAATGAAACTGAGCCCGCAAAGCCGTAATGAAACCTGTACGGCAAACCTGCAAGAAACTGGGGCACAACGGGGGTGAGTTGCCAACTCGTGAATAGAAAAACATCTACGCACAGAAATCGCATAAATAACGCAACCTAGGTCAATGATCATAATATATCCTCAAATATATGAATAACACGTAGCCTATAACAAGGCTAGGGTAAATATCTAACCCGAGTGTAATCTCATATGCCCGTGTCAGTGCCTCAGGTAGCAATATATCATATGAATGAGGTATGAATGCATGAAGACAGAATACATGCAAATGAAGAAACTGTTTTCATAAATTAGTGAGATTTCCTTTGTATATTTTCAAAATGAGGTATCATAATGAAATCAGCATAAAACAGTGCCTAGCATCGGCACAAAACGTAACCCCAATATCTCGATATCTCGGTATCACAGTCTCTGTACCTCAATCACAATATCTAGGGCACCGTCAGTCCAGACCGGCCCCTACCATCCATCTCAAGACCACGACGGTATCCTCCGGATATCCGACGCGTCGGGTAAAATCACCGGTAAGTAGTGCTCCCCTGCCAGGCTCACATCGTCATCATCACGCGCTTCTTGCCCCGGGGTACATTACCGGGTCCACCATGTACCCGAAACGGTTCATCCGTCTCCTCGAATCGGGTCTCGAAATCCATCAGCAAACTCATGGTGGACGAGTCATACATCATGGGAAAAACCGCACTTTTATTTAAAAAGAGAGAAATCAGTTTATATATGTTTTGCGGTTTTCCTCCAAATCCAGAAAATATCATGGAAATCCGAATCATCAATAGCATGTAGAACCATGAATATAAGCATGAGAATGAATAACAGTATGCATGAAGCGATAAGTAATAACTACAATATCTAAGCTGGCATATAAGGTATGTACACTAATATTATGTCAAACTACTGGCTATCAAGCTAAGTTAAGCAACAATATTTTCTAAGGTGTACGTGACATGGCAATTACCGATGAAGATGTGTGTGAGCCGGCAAGTAAGTGTACGTGGTACATACGCATCATCGGTAATGGTGCTGGTGTCCTAACAATATGATATCAATAATAGAGTATGAAACATAATATAAGCCTGCGATGCGAAGCGAACAGTAAAAATGAGCGGGAGCTGAATACTAGACGCAACTATAACTAATCCGCACTAATCTAATATAAGTCCTACAAATGGTGCCTTTTGAAATAACACGAGTCATGGGGTTTTGAAAATAGGGTCCACGGTATTTTTATGAAAAGATACGTCCTTTGAAATATCCGTAGGATCCCTTGGGCTGTCTTTTTAAAATACCTACGATTCGTTAGTTTTTGAAATAGGTAAGAATCGAATCTAATCTAGCAACTAAACTAAACTAAAGGGCTAAGCTAACAAGCTGGACTACAGGTAAGGAAACCGCCTATCATCTGAGTCGATACATATACATAACTGTATAGGTATAGTCGGTGATCCCGCCTCAATAATATCATATCCATAACCAGACATCCCAAGTCAAGAGTGCGGATCAATCATCAAAATATAGCTCGTACGTAAATCCGTCGTACGGCATCCCCAAATCTGGGTACGGGTCAATATCATATTCCTCACACTAATCCTCAGGTATCCTCTTTATTCAAGATCATCGTCTAGGGTACTGACCTATGTCTAGTACAATACTAATATCCTCAATGTACTCATGATCTGACTACTGATCGACAATCTCGTACAAACCGATATCGTCAGCACAATTATCATCAAGGGGTATACATCGCTTAATACGGCCTAGTATCCATATCCTAGTATATGATATCTCATATCACGATCACATGTCGACCACTTTATATATAACACTATTCATCCGTATCGTCGCCCCAAGATCCGCTATAACACCAGGACGTACCTCAAGTACGAATCTTGCCATATCACCGATATCACAATCTCAACACAAATCTCATCGACTCATCTCAATCCCAAGTATCATCCTCAAATCCGTATGTGAACACATAGTCCCATACCCATGTGAACACATAACTATATATCCCGTATAAGCATAAATGAAAGAAGAAAGTATACAAGTATGGGTTGGTGTGTGCTTGTGTAGTGCGACCACTACTCTAGGGTTTCGGGACACTAAATCATCCAAGAACACCAAATATCCATATTATCATCAATATACTGAAACAATATATATATATATATATATATGTGCATACGTATTCGTATACATCACCACGAACTGCGGGGGTGCTATACGCCATCCACCCGATTTCTCCCCGTAGATATAAATCTACTCACCTGGTCCTCGCTTGCCGGTGCCGATGTCGGCACGCGCTTTCTTGTCTCCTTGAAGTCTTCGTGAGGGTACCTACATATCATAACGCACCATATCGCATTAAAACTAAATTCGAAATCGAAACGGGATACGAAAATCAAATCGGCACGCGTATCACGCATAGGTCCAAACCTATCGCCTACGCATGCAAGAATAGTGAACCCAACCCTCGATGTCGATGTACAAACGTCAAACCATCGAGAAAATCCAATCACACTCATTTGCACATTCACAAACACTAATTTTAATATAAACCAGGTTAAAACTCACAAAAACCCCAATTTCACTTAAAAAGTCATTTTTCCGAAAATCTAGCAAGCACAATTCGCCGTTTTTGTACAAAACATGACGTTTAAATGAATGTAGCGGCCAATATACTTATTAAATATCTTAAATAAGTCATATAAACAATTCCCGGAATTTAATCTCATTAAATTCCAAAAACCCTAATATTCTAGTTTTCAAAATACCTAAAATTTAACAATTTCAAAGCAAAAATGCACAAACTACAATCTAGCTTAGATTTGCATGATCTAAAGCATTAAACCACACTTAATAAAGTTAATGAAGTTATGAAAAACCTAAACACATTTTTAATCCCAAGTATTTAACCAATTTCAAAACCCTAGTAAGCAAATTAGCAAATTAACACAATTTTTAAACTAACCATTAGCACAAGCTACTAATCTTGTATTAACATGACAAAAAGCCTAAATATAACACACAACCATACACCAATTTTATAAAACCCTAACTTGCATTCAAATTCCTAACTTGAATTCCAAAACTTGCAACTTAAGCATAATTAACACTTAAGTAGTTTAGCTTTAAGAAATTTGTAACAAATTAAGCAAAAATGTTTTAGAATTATACCCAAAAACATTTGAAGATCCACAAGCATCCATGGCCTCCCAAAATGCTCTCTTTTCACAAAGATCCATGCTATACGGGCTAAGCTAAAATGGGTAGGAGTCGGATTTGGGTTTTGGGATTTTTATGGATGGATTTGAGGCAATTTTTGATGAAGTTTGAAGAGAAAAGAGAAGGGAAATGGGGGGGGGGGGGGCTGCTGCTGCTGTAGGAGGGGTGTGTGTGCTGTAATGGGAGTGGGGGAGGAGAGAGAGGGAGGTAGAGAAAGTGGGGGGGAGAAGTCAAAGTCAATTCAAGGTCAAAGGTCCACCTCATTTCTCCATTTTCTTTTCTTTTCTTTCATTTCTTTCCTTTGAAATTCAAGTGGGGAAAAAAAATAGGGGCTGCTGAATTCTTCAAGGGGAGAAGTAAATGGGAGTGTGTGGATGTGGGTACGGGTGTGGGGTGATGAAAAATGATAAATATAATACCCCACACATCCATTTACGCTAAAAAAAAACCCTTTTTTCTTCAATAATTTCTAAACCGTTTTGGCAAATAATTTCGTTCCAAAAACCACATGATAAAATTTTATTTAATGTTTTATGATGCACAAAATTTGTTTCAACTCGTTCCAATTTGTAATTTTCCTTAATTAAATGTATTAGTGACAGCTTAAAAAAATAATAAAATAATATTTTTTTTCAGAAAATTTGAAATTTCACCAGCGGCTCAATAAACACCAAATAATAGCAATTACATAGCTAGAATATGTATTTTTAATTTTTATAATAAGATATTTATATTTTGACATTTTACAGAAAACCCCCTTATTTTACCGATTTTTTTCGAAATTTCACCGAAACGATTTTCAAAACGTTACAAAGAGGGCATGAAAAACGTTGGTTTTTGGGTACAGTCTCGAGTCACATGGAGGCAATGAGCGATAGGAGGGGTTTCTTCTCTCCCGGTATTGGGGGTTGATGTTGCGCTGTGCTCGATTGGCCTTAACAGGGAAGTCCCTGGCCAGGGCTGATTTAGAGATTTACTGGTAAGAGTTACCAGTAGTTTCTCGACCCATTATGAGCCTCACATCGGCACAACTTATCAGTTATTGGGGTCTGACGTTTACCACCCCTAGACTTGATATGCGACATATCAGACGAGGAGACCGGACTGCACGGGAAGTGTTACCGTTAGGCTTTCACAGGAGTTGGAGCGGTCTTGCTTGCTGATCTTCTGATCGTTCAATACCCGGGTAGCCGTTACATCCAGCTAGTACCGCTGACGGCTTGTGGGTGCTCGATGTGATCATCACTTACTGCCGGCGTATTAACGAGTCTTTAGAGTCTTACATTGAGGTTTTATTGGCTCAGGCAAAACGAAATAGGAGCGCATATGTGATATGTGTAGGACCGAGAATAATACGTGTTTGTGATACCGTATTTTATTCTCGCGACTTATTGTATCAATCGGTTATATGTGATATAGCCGGGTTATCGAATCAAGTGTTGATTCGATAAGTCGATATATTGGATGTTAGTCGGTTATATGAGATATAACCGGATTATTAAGTCAAGCATTGATTTAGTAATTTTGTGTATAATTGTATATATGATATACTAATTTACATTAACTAACATTTGTTCACTTATGGATTTTTCTCACATGTGCACAACTTTAATATATATAAAAATGTGTTTTCTTTTTGTATCATGGTTGTTGATACAACATTCATGGGTGTATGAGACTTACACCATGCTATTTGTTATATTGGGTTTAATGTATTTAAAGTAATTACAAAATTAGTGGAAAATCAGAAAATGCATGAAGCTTGTGGAAGCTTGTGGATGCATTGACTAAAGTCCACTAAGTTTGTTTTTACTTTGGATTTTTATTAACCTAACCATCACACTTAGCCATGATTAAGTCTCTACATGAGTTAGTATATGATACTCACTCACCATGGTTAGCTCACTCACTTGATCATTATCTTTCTCATTTCATTTCTTCATCTTCTTCCTTGAGCTAAAAAGCTCTCTAGGGTTTGATCCAAAGTGAGAAGTATTGTGAGAAAATAAATTCTAAAGTGAACCCACTTTCTATTTCTCCATCCTCTACTAGACTAGCACTTTAGTTTAGGGTGTTTACTTCACTAATTCTCTAGTTAGTGAAGTAGTAGCTTGAGTTGGTATTCCCTCGACGTAGATCATCTTCGGCCTTGAAGACTTCAAGCAAGGACGCTTCTTTCGCCACGTGAAGCCATGCAAGAGTCCGGGAGAACCACGATCGCAGCGAAGGGACTTCAACAAGGAGCTAATGAAGTGAAGGACCGATCTACAAAGGTTGTATTTCGTATTCACTTAGTCGTAAATGCTTTTTACTTGCATGTGTAACCCTAATTTTCTAGCAAAGATCTTGTTTAGGGTTGTTAGGCACGGCTAAAATTTTAATCCGGCATGGTTGATGCTTCCTTAACCCTTGTTAGAGTGCCTACTAACCCTACAGTGGTATCAAAGCCTAACTAGAGCATTAGGCGACGTGTATACGAAGTTAAAACTCCGAACGAACCCCGAAACGTCAATTTAAACCCATCTCTGGACATTTTTTAAAACTGTGTTATTTTCAGAATTAAAAATACCTAAAAAAATCAGCAGGAAATTTAAAGAATAACAGTGAAAAACGATGACGTCATCCGTACGGACCGCCGCGGAACCGCGGCCGTACCTTGCTTGGGACGCGGAACCGCGGCACTACTGTTTGATTTGACAATTTTGTTTTCACAATAATTCCCTTTTCTGCTTATATAGTTTCTGGGTATTTTTTATTCTGACTCAAGTGTTGAGTGTTCTGGGGATTATTTTGTATTCGTTGATTCGATGGGAAAATTTAAATTCGTAATGTTTTCCGGATATTTAGAAACTGTTAAAATGTTCGAGCGGATATCATTAACTCACTTTTTCCCGGCACGAAAAACTTTCAAGTGCTGAATTTTTCTTGAGTTTAAATCTTTCGGAAAAACGTGCAAGTAACGCGATGGACCCTCTAGAAGAACACAAACCTTAACTCGATTATGTGACCGTCTTGAACTGCCTCTAAACCTTAGGGGTGGGGCAGTACGGCGTGCCACATGTGAGGCGTTGGCTTCACCCTTCTACGGCTGGACCGTTGGTACTGTGACGTATTCTGGAATTTTTGAACTCCGCTCAAGTGTTGAGCTATTTAGGAAATCTTGGGTATTTGATTATTCGATCGAAAAGTTTAATACTGTCTATTTATCTGGAATGTGATACAATATGTGGAATTCATATAGTTAGGCATGAAATGCGAAGTATGTGATATTTCGGATTTACGATGTCTAAAGAGATTGTGGATTCCAAATGTTGTAATTTTACACTTTCTTTTCTGCGACCGTAAGTGTAATATGTGATATCGCCGGTTTCGTTGCTATATTTCAATGACAATTGGGATGCACATATTTACTTACGTTGATGACATGTGATATTATGTGTTGCTGGATATGTAATATTGGATCGTCTCGTTTTGAATAGCCTGGGGTTTTATGTGAGATGAGGGTTTTTATTTTCATTCATATAAAATTAAATGTATGTAATATTCTTTTATTGGGGCACTTCCGGGATGAGGTCGATGTCACCATTTGTATATTATTTACTTTTCCGCACTAGGATAGACCCAAGGAGGAGAGCACAAGTAACCGGGTTCTAGAGTCCAGTGGGAGACCAACTCGAGGAGTCGAGTCCGGGTCTCCTAACTCTAGAATTGGTAGGGTTGCTTGCCGCTTTCGTAGGGGTCTAGGGGTGTGGGTTTGGCTATTCATCGCGACCGTGGAATCCGTGTTTTATAGAGGCTCAAAATAAAACACGGACGTCCTAGTATATCCAATGTTTCATATGTTTCTTCTGCTGCGATATCTGTGATGTGATCATTTGATATGTTGTGATAAATACTGTATATAGTATATATGATATATTATATAGACGTTACTTATGTTTTACACCCGCGCTAGCCCTGCCCCGCTCTGCCGTTAGTTACCTAATCTAACGGTGCACGAGGGGACATCGAGGCGAATGCGGAAGGCATAAGTGTACGTCGTATTTATCTGTGATGTTTAGGTGACTTAAATGATGGGACTTCATTAATGTGATTAATGAAATAAAAGAAACCTAAAAGATGTTGCAGAATCAAAATTTTCAAAAAGGGTAGCTACAGTTTTTGCTTTGTATAGCGATATATATGATATATCCTGCACCTTATTCGATGAGGAAAGAGCCGAGATCCCTTCACCGGGAGTGACCTCTTTAGCAAAACTGGCAGATGCTACAACTCTCGGTTTGTCTTTTGATTGCTTTTAGAGTTTTGCTTTGCATAGTGATATATATGATATGTCATGCACCTTATTCGATGAGGAAAGAGCTGAGATCCCTTCGCCGGGAGTGACCTCTTTAGCAAAACTAATAAAAGCCTCAAAATCACTCCATTTCAAAATTTCATTAGATTCTACAACGATATCAAGTTCATTACGCAATAGGTTTTCAGAAAAACCTGTCGTAGCTCTCCGTCATTTCAGATAAGTCATACTTAGTATTCGTGCTACGTTTGTTGGCCTGCGTCAAGGCGTAGTGTGCGGTAGCTAACTAGTACTTATCTGTTTATGCATATGATGCAGATTGGATTAAGGTAGTCATGCGACTTTGTTGGCCTGCGTCAAGGGTCGTACAGGTGGGTTTAATTCAATCAAGAAATGACGGGTTGATCTTGACTAGCGCACTATGGTTTGTTGGCCTGCGTCAAGGTCATGGGACGCTAGGGGCAAAATATTATCGGGAATTTCAAGTGTTGAAATTTGCAATGAGATTGCATACCTTCTATGAGATAGTTGGATCCCGATACCCACTGCGAGTAATTGTTAATCCTGGGAGAGTTTTACACAGGACAATTAGCCGATCAAGTAGGTGTCTAGAAAGATGTCAACGGGGTTACGCCTCTGGGAAAAAGATGTTTACTTTAATTAGGTCCGTGCAAAAGCACGGGGAACCTCCCTCAAAGTACCGACACTGGCCTGACTAAAAGATTGGCGAAGTTGTAGGGTGTAATTAATCCCGGCTAGTCTTTCCTTTTAGGGTTTGAAGGAAGATTTGATAAAAACAGTGGGAGCCATCCTGATTAGATAAAATAATAACCAATCTGATTTTGTAAGAGCATACGCTAAAGTGTTTTCTTCTCTCTCTCTCTCCAGGTAGCGACCATATCATGACTTAATAAAGATAATAATATGGATGTATTGACCGAACCCGCATGTTATACTGTGCTGGGGAACGTTGGATCCGTTCTTTCTTATAAAATTTATAAGACTGAACAGGATATAGGGGAATACCAGGATTCCCATGCCACCCGAATGAAGAAAGTACATGCTGATGCATTTTCTTCGGGTGTGTTCATTATAGAGAACTGTTTCTCCATTTCCTCTACGTCCTGGGTATTAGATACCGGGTTAGGATCCCATATATGTAATCAGTTACATGGGCTTACGAAAGGTAGAGAACTTGGAGAAGGTGATAAAGACATAAGGGTTGGAAATGGTGCAATTGTTGCAGCTAGAACCGTCGGGGAATATCACCTTGTATTGCCAACTGGTAATACATTGATTCTGAACGAATGTTATTACATGCCGAACCTGATCTGCAACATTATATCAGTTTCTTTGTTGAGTAAAGAAGGATATAATTTTGTATTACAGGATAATATTATGAACATTTTTCTGAACCAAAAGTTGGTTGGATCAGGCACGATGTGCAATGGCATTTATGTTCTAAATCAATCAACAGTTCTGAGCATAACAAACACATACAAGAGGAAGAGTTCAGAACTGAACGAATCCTTCTTGTGGCATTGCAGACTAGGTCACATCAATGCGACACGACTAGCTAAGTTGCATAATGATGGATATTTGAATCCGTTTGAATTTTCATCTTATGATACTTGCCAGTCATGTCTCAAAGGAAAGATGACCAAAGCTCCGTTTACTGGACACGGAGAAAGAGTTACGAAACTCTTGGGACTGGTACATAGTGATATATGCGGTCCTATGTCTACACATGCCAGGAATGGTTCTTCGTACTTCATTACATTCACTGACGATCTCTCTAGGTTCGGATATGTGTTCCTGATGAAACACAAATCAGAAGCTTTTGTGAAATTTAGAGAATATAAACAAGAAGTCGAGAACCAAACCGGAAAAAGTATTAAAATCCTTCGATCTGCTCGAGGAAGAGAATACTTGAGCAATGAATTCCTGAACTTTCTAAAAGAGAATGGGATTCTCTCTCAGCTAACTCCTCCATATACACACAGCACAACGGTGTATCGGAACAGAGGAACCGCACCTTATTAGATATGGTGCGCTCTATGATGAGCACAGCTGAGTTACCTATTTCCTTCTGGGGGTATGCACTGGAAACAGCTGCAGACCTATTGAATATGGTTCCCGCCAAATCTGTGCCAACCACTCCATATGAGATATGGAAAGGAAAGAGACCATGTCTTAATTATGTTAAGATATGGGGTTGTCCGGCATATGTAAAAACGCAAAATCCGAACAAACTCGCGGCAAGGTCCATTCTGTGTAAGTTTATTGGATATCCCAAACATTCGCGCGGGTATATCTTCTACCAAACCGAGGAACAAAAGGTGTTTGTTTCTCGACATGCCACCTTTTTAGAAAAGGAAATTCTTGAAAAAGAGATTAGTGGCAAGGAGGTAGAACTGGAAGAGGTTCCAGCAATACAGACTACGACAGAAGATTTGGTTGAACCGGAGGATTTAGTAGGTCCCAACGAACCTCAGCCTCTCCGCCGATCTAGTAGGGTTCCTCACCCACCTGAGAGATACTACGGTTTTCTCATGGATGGTGGGAGCGAAGATTGCATCATGGTTGATGATGACCCAACTAGCTTCGAGCAGGCCATCACGAGTGGGGACTCAGTGAAATGGCTGGATGCAATGCGGTCCGAGATGGAATCCATGTACAACAACAAAGTATGGACTTTAGAAGTTGCTCCTGAAGGGGTAAAACCCATTGGGAGCAAGTGGATATTCAAGAAAAAACTTGGTGTAGATGGGAAAGTGGAGACTTTCAAAGCTAGACTTGTTGCAAAGGGTTTTCGTCAAAGACCAGGTGTGGACTATGACGAAACCTTTTCTCCAGTGGCTATGCTTAAATCCATCCGGATCATGCTTTCCATCACTGCATATCATGACTACAAAATCTGGCAAATGGATGTTAAGACCGCCTTTCTAAACGGTGATTTAGAAAAGTGCATGTACATGACTCAGCCATAGGGCTTCGTAGATGGTGGGATCAGCGGGAAGGTGTGAAAGCTGCTTAAATACATTTATGGATTAAAGCAAGTATCGCGGAGTTGGAACATCTGCTTTGACGTCGTTATCAAAGAGTTTGATTTCGTCAAAAACGTAGATGAACCTTGTATCTACAAGAAGGTGGCAGAGAGTAAGGTTGTCTTCCTCGTATTGTACATGGACGACATACTCTTGATAGGAAATGACATTCCAATGCTGCAATCGGTCAAGCTCTTTTTATCACAAAGATTCTCAATGAAAGATCTAGGTGTTGCCTCCTGCATACTAGGAATTATGATCTATAGAGATAGATCTAAAAGGATATTGGGATTGTCCCAATCCAGGTACATTGACACCATACTAAAGAGGTTTAGTATAGAAGAATCCAAGCGTGGGAACTTAACCACGATCTCTGGACTCACTCTCTCCAAAGAGATGTCTTCCAAGACTGATTTGGAGAGAGCTCGCATGCAAGGGATACCCTATGCTTCGGCTGTAGGCTCTATCATGTACGCGATGCTGTGTACCAGACCCGATGTAGCATACTCACTAAGTGTAGTGAGTAGGTATCAAGCTGATCCTGGATAGAGTCACTGGACAGCTGTGAAGAGCATTCTCAAGTACTTACGAAGGACTAAGGAGATGCTCTTGGTGTATGGTAACGGAGAACTCCAAGTGGAGTCCTTTACCGATTCGAGCTTCCAGAGTGATAAGAACGACTCTAAGTCGCACTCGGGATTTGTCTTTACCCTTTACGGAGGGGAGATTAGCTGGAAGAGTTCCAAGCAGGAAACCGTCGCAGACTCAACGATGGAGGCTGAATACATCGCTGCCAACGATGCTGCCAAAGAGGCTGTCTGGATCAAGAAGTTCATTACTGAACTTGGAGTGGTTCCATCCATTGAGCATCCAATACCTTTGTATTGCGATAACAATAGAGCGGTGGCTTTGGCTAAGGAACCCAGGTCCCATCAGCGATCCAGGCATATTCTGAGGCGGTATCACCTGATCCGGTTGATAGTTGATCGCCGGGAGATCGAGGTCAGGAGGGTTGACACGAAGAACAACACTGCGGATCCACTTACGAAGGCCATTCCCCAGATACAGTTTGAGAGACTCTTCGGGATGCTAGGTATGCGATACTACAGCAGCTGGCCCTAGTGCAAGTGGGAGATTGTTAGTTGTATGTATGCCCTAGAGGCCAGTATTGTACAGATGATGTATATTATATTGGATGCTTGGACATATATAGAGAGGACTTTCTTGCTCGATATGATAGTATGCTATCTGGTTGCTCTTTATCTTAACATGTATACTTGTCTCTTGATACTGTCATATAGTTACATGTTGGTAAAACCCTTAGGATGTGTACTTGACTATCTGGACTGTGATGCAGATCATACTAGTGGGGACAGAGTAGTCCATAAGTACATCCTTTAATGTTCCTAGTCGTAGGTGTATCGAGACAGGGCATCGATATACCAGAGTAGACTAGCGTATACGCTTCTCGACCCATGAGATGGGCGATGGATGATCCCATATCCATTGGTGTTTGACATAAGAGATGGTATACGGGTGCTCAGTAGAGACTGGGTACACTGGACGGACTCGCCGAGAACTCCCAGATGGTATTATACCTCACGTCAGATGGCAGTTCTCTGGTGACACTTGTGCAGGTTAGTCTGTAGACCCGAGATCGTCATAGAGCCTTGTGTGATTCCTACCGTGCTTTGATTTCCACCTTACCACGTCTAAGAGGGCGTGCAAAACGGTGGTTTTTGGGTACAGTCCCGAGTCACATGGAGGCAATGAGCGATATGAAGGGTTTCGTCTCTCCCGGTATTGGGGGTTGATGTTGCGCTGTGCTCGATTGGCCATAACAGGGAAGTCCCTGGCCAGGGCTGATTTAGAGATTTACTGGTAAGAGTTACCAGTAGTTTCTCGACCCGTTATGAGCCTCACATCGGCACGACTTATCGGTTATTGGGGTCTGACGTTTACCACCCCTAGACTTGATATGCGACATATCAGACGAGGAGACCGGACTGCATGGGAAGTGTTACCGTTAGGCTTTCACAGGAGTTGGAGCTGTCTTGCTTGCTGATCTTCTGATCGTTCAATACCCGGATAGCCATTACGTCCAGCTAGTACCGCTGACGGCTTGTGGGTGTTCGATGTGATCATTACCTACTGCCGGCGTATTGACGAGTCTTTAAAGTCCTACATAGAGGTTTTACTGGCTCAGGCAAAACGAAATAGGAGCGCATATGTGATATGTGCGGGACCGAGAATAATACGTGTATGTGATACCGTATTTTATTCTCGCGACTTATTGTATCGATCAGTTATATGTGATATAGCCGGGTTATCGAATCAAGTGTTGATTCGATAAGTCGATACATTGGATGTTAGTCGGTTATATGAGATATAACCGGATTATTAAGTCAAGTGTTGATTTAATAATTTTGTGTATAATTGTATATATGATATACTAATTTACATTAACTAACATTTGTTCACTTATGGATTTTTCTCACATGTGCTCAACTTTAATATATATATGTGATATATATTAAAATGTGTTTTTTTTTGTATCATGGTTGTTGATACAACATTCATGGGTGTATGAGACTTACACCATGCTATTTTTTATGTTGGGTTTAATGTATTTAAAGTAATTACAAAATTAGTGGAAAATCAGAAAATGCATGAAGCTTGTGGATGCATTGACTAAAGTCCACTAAGTTTGTTTTTACTTTGGATTTTTATTAACCTAACCATCACACTTAGCCATGATTAAGTCTCTACATGAGTTAGTATATGATACTCACTCACCATGGTTAGCTCACTCACTTGATCATTATCTTTCTCATTTCATTTCTTCATCTTCTTCCTTGAGCTAAAAAGCTCTCTAGGGTTTGATCCAAAGTGAGAAGCATTATGAGAAAATAAATTCTAAAGTGAACCCACTTTCTATTTCTCCATCCTCTACTAGACTAGCACTTTAGTTTAGGGTGTTTACTTTACTAATTCTCTAGTTAGTGAAGTAGTAGCTTGAGTTGGTATTCCCTCGACGTAGATCATCTTCGGCCTTGAAGACTTCAAGCAAGGACGCTTCTTTCGCCACGTGAAGCCATGCAAGAGTCCGGGAGAACCACGATCGCAGCGAAGGGACTTCAATAAGGAGCTAATGAAGTGAAGGACCGATCTACAAAGGTTGTATTTCGTATTCAATTAGTCGTAAATGCTTTTTACTTGCATGTGTAACCCTAATTTTCTAGCAAAGATCTTGTTTAGGGTTGTTAGGCACGGCTAAAATTTTAATCCGGCATGGTTGATGCTTCCTTATCCCTTGTTAGAGTGCTTAGTAACCCTACAATACTATCATGTCGAGTAAGAAAGTCCTCTCTATATATGTCCAAGCATCCACTATAATATACAATCTGTAAGTGCACGGCGGCGCCCCGGCCGTCAATCCGACGCCGGAATGCGGAAGCGGTGAAAAACATTAATTTTGCGGACTTAGCAAACCGGCACCACCGCGCACTAAACATCCGGATCGTAACCATTAACAAGTCTAAGCTACTAAGATAGGGAAGAGAAGTATACCGACAGATCCGAGTCCTCCGGTCTTCTCGTCGTCGTCCCGATCTCCTGCGGAATGTCGCGTCTCCTCCTTGTCGCCGGAAGTGCACCACATCGCCTACTTCTTTTACGGGCTCCCACCTCAATGCCGAGGCAACTCGGGGACGAAGCCGGCTACTCGACGTGCCCAAGATTTGCTGTAGAATATAATGTGGATTGCATGTCTCATTTTGGGATTATGGAGTTGCCTTTTTGTGGAGGAAGAAGAACTTGGAGAGAGGTGGTGGAAAAAATGTAATAGAACAAGAGAATAAGAGTATCATCTTTTTCCACACATCAAAAATGAATCCCCATTCCCTTCACCTTGAATGGCCGGCCCCCCCTTACCCCATATGTGATTGGAGAGAGAAAAAACCAAGTCAAGGGGGTGGTTGGAACAATGATACAAAAAGGGATCATGAAAGAACATGATAACAAAAATACCAAAACCACACTCAACACACTAATCATCAACAACCATGATGCTTACAAAGTCAAGCCATCATGAAGTGATCAAGTCAAAAAGGTCAAGGTATGGTGCTCATCATGAAAGCCATCATGATGCAACAAGATGCAAAGAACCCCCTTCATTAATGCCTATTTGCAACAATGCAAATAAACCCTCCTCCACCAATCTTCGGCCAATGAACGGAACAAAGGAAATTGGCCGAAACGGAAAGCAAACTGGCAACTCCAAAAAAACTGGTCCCGCAATAAATTACAGGAAAACCCCGATACTGTGCATACACACCCGCATCTGTATTTCGACCGAAATACAAATGCAATGAGACAAAATCTCCACTGTACTATACTAGAATCCGGCTTATACCAAAACCGGCTAGTAATATCTGTTCGATCCTGATCCGTGCAATACCGCACGTATCTGATCGAACCCTGCCATATAACCATACGGCCTATAGTACAAACTGTCTAATCCTGATCCGTGCAATACCGCACGTATCTGATCTGACTTTGCCATATCTCCATACGGCCTCTACAACCTTTCGCCCGAAAGCTGAGTAACTGAATGTGGGGGACTCTAAAGACTCGTCAACACTATGGCTGTGGATTTAACCACTAGCATGTCAGAGGTATAAGCCAATACGTGACGGGCCACCAGCTATTGACTAAAAGGGACGTCGATGAGCGAACTCATCCTGACACACTACTGAGCCTGTCAGTGACAATATCCGTACAGTCCGGTCCGTTCGTCTATGAGCATCGCATGGCGGGCCTAGGGGGTTGGTAAAAGTCAGACCCCCAAAAGCGGTACAAGTCGTGTCGGAGTGTAGCCCAGAACACCCTGAGATACTACTGGAATACCTACCAGTAAATCTCCTTGCCTTGGCCAAGGACTTCGTGTAATGGCTCTCCTAGACACAGCACGACCTCACCCCCAATACCGGGAGAGACGAACCCCTGAAGATACGCTCACTGCCTCCATGTGGCTCGGGACTGTACCCAACTAAAACCTGTTTGCACGACTCCTTTGAGCCGTGGTAGGGTAGTAATCAAAGTACAGTGGGAACTCACACGAGACAAATGACGATCCCCAGGTCGATGAACTAACCTGCACACATGTCACCAGGGAACTGCCATCTGACGTCTGGTATATGACCAACTAGCATGTTCCCGGCGAGTCCTGTCCGGTGTACTCATAACCCAATGAGCACCTGTATACATCTTAGGTGATCCAACTGACACCAGTGGCTTGTGAGACCGGCCACCGCCCCTCGTCGGGGTCTCGACTGTATACACTAGTCTACTATGGAGTATCGATGCCCTGTCTCGAAACTCACACGACTAGGGACCATTTCAGGATATGCTTATAGACCCCAGCTCCCACTTATATGATCGCCCTCATACTGCTGGTGGTCAAGCAAGAATCCTAGGGGCTCTATCAACGTGTAATAGCGACGTGTCAGGTCACCTAAAACAGTACACGATGATAAAGGTAAACCAGATAGCATACTATCATCTCGAGTGAGACTGTCCTACCGGGATAGGTCCTCCCTCAATCATTGCAATCACGTGCCTGTGATCCAATAATTGACTCTGAGGGCACTATCTCCAACAATCTCCCACTTGCACTCAAGGCTAATTATTGCGATGTCGCATACTCACAGCCTGTGTGATATCGAACATCCAACTCCTCTACTAGTCAGTCTCACAAATCCCGTTTGTGAAACTATTGCGGTCGAGGAATAGCCTCAGTGAGTGGATCCGCCTGGATGTCTCTTTCTATGTCTCTCTATATCTCAAGTTCGCGGAGAAACCCATCTCCCGAAATGAGCAATACCTGTCTTAGAATGTGTCTGGATGTCTGATGGGACATAGCTCATAAATGAACTCCAAATCCAAACTTCTTAGACTGTATCGTCAACTGAACTTAATCAGTATCCTGCGCCATGCCTCCCTCAGTATTGCCTTGGACCACCTGTCCAAAATACTGCCCTTCATCAGAAGGAAAACTATAACTCTGACAACCTCCTTGTCGTCCATGTCACCTTGGAAGCCTGGAATGATCACTGTCTCCCGAATGAGGCTGTCGTTATCATATCCCTAGAACATCCACTTATGTTCTAAAACTGCTTCCGACTGTTTCTCCAGGATTGGATCATTATCAACTTATTGCATCTACTGCAAGAACAACATCTGGTGTGGTACTTGACATCTCATGATTGACTCAATTGCCTGAGCAAGTGATCTGCCAATCATGCACGTCCCTCTCCCCTTTAGTCTGTAAGACACCTTTAGAGAGGGTGACTCCATTACGTGCAGGTACACTACCGTGCCAGGAGTCGTCCATTCTAAATACTCTTAGAATGCTGTCTAAGTACCCTGATTGGGAAACCACCCAAATCTAGATCTAAAACCATAGATCTAGTAACCAGTATGTCTGACATAAAATCCATTTCTTTTTTGGAGAAACCACCGTGTGACGACCAAAGTATAACCGATTGTAGTATAGGAGTTTCCTTTCCTACTCTGTGTATGTCATCCAAATACCAGGATATCACACCCTACTACCTTCTCAACAGATCCATCCCTTATTCTGATGAAGTCAAACCCATGACTGTCACGTCAGAAATAGATGATCTATCTCCGCTACTGGTGCTTTAGTCTATAAATAGACATAAGCTACCTGTCCACCAATGCTTCCGCTGCTCCCACTGTCTACGACAACCCTCTGGCAGAGTCATATACACGTACACTTCTGAAGCGAGTTCAGAACGACGCTATACTCATCCTCCTACCGGGTCTCGCAGCCTGGAACAGCAGCAATGGTAATTGTGGGTAAACAAGAACTTCCCTGTCACCGTCCTTGAGGCTACCGGAGTACCTCTCGGGTGCCTGAAATTACCCACCTTATCTGCGGAGTGGCCAATGGAATGTCAATCCAGGTTGAATCTTTAGGTTCCTTATCAAATCTTCAGTAATCGTTTGTGGTTCTGGAATCACTTCCAGTTCTACCATACTCCCACTACTGTTTTCTGAAAAAATCCATTTTTAATAAAACTGTGGAGAGTCTAGAACAATATCGCTATTGTTCATCCAGATAGTAGAAAGTCAACCCTCGTCATAGCCTGGGTCAACCCACAAACAGCCATTACAGAAACGTGCCTTGAGTTATCCAGAGTCTGGTTTTAATCATAAGCCGGACAACTCCCCGTACCTTAACACCGTTAAGATATGAACTGTTCTATATCCAATATAGAACCAGAGGCACTGATTTAATTGAGCCAGATTCAAATCATGCAGCTGTCTCCAGTGCATGTCAACTAAATGGAAGAAGGCCGATCAGCGCTACTCAACTTAGGAATGCTTCCAATTATGAGTAACCTGAAAGAGAAGCAAGATCTCTTAATCATTACTCTCAACTGAATACCATACACAAGTATCTACATCTTCGATCACTTTGAAGAATCCCGATACTTGCTATACCTGGTTCTCTACTCTATTCAAATACCTATAACTTCTCAAAATTCAGACCCTGTGTTTCCGCGAAACACCTGTCTAAAAAACTAGAGAAGTCATAAGTAAACCGAATATAGTACGAGGACCAACCCCTCTGTCCTGATGGACCCTGGACAACATACAATACTCTGTATAAGTCCCTTGAGTCTGATAACTCATTCACTGTGTGTCGTAGGTTGAAAACTGTACCTTTGGTTATGAAGAATTACACCGCTGTTCAATGCTCCTTACCTAACCATCCACTGATATAGGTAAATGTCGTAGACATAATTTCAGAAAGGTATATCTCACTCTATGAAAATAGACGTACAGATATATCAATTTGAAATTGGTGCATATCAGCGGATATTCAAAACCAAATATTTGCCGACCAGCAAACGACCCAGGTGACTTCCTCAAATATCACCGATTACAACGAATCCCGATATAATGAGGATGATCACCCAATTCCCAATAACCTACTCCCACTCATCATCTGTAAAACCATACAGATGTGAGAATCATACCTGGTAAATACATACCCTGGAGCAAGTGTCTAATCGGGAAATCAGTTTTCCTTTAACAGTACACAGTGAAACTGAAACATTGAAATGTCTCGATGGGGTATCCTGGTATCCCTAGTAATGCCTCTTCCATTATCCAGATTCACAGCTGTAACCGTGTAATTCTTTTCCACCTCTCCAAATCCCTTCATATGTCTTTAGTCTTTACCATCTGCACACCCCTTTAGGCCAAATGGTTTTCTTCCTTCCCTGTCGTTCGGCACCAGCCTATGGTTTCGAAGAAGACTATCCAATAAGCATAATGGGTGTACTGTCCCAATCCTAGGAACACTCGCAATGTGAGAGAAGGTGAAGATAAAAGACACCTGAATAACTCTTATTCCTATTTCTCCTGAACCAGAATCCATCCCCGAACTGGAACAAGTTCCTTTCGAGTTCGTATATAACCATACGATGGAGTATCCAATAAACTGTGGATCTTCGTAGTGATACGGAGTGTCCTGGAGAAATACAAAGGTGATTTTAGGATTGGCGAAGGAATACTTGGTTTGGTCGTGAATATCTGTTGCAATTTACTTTGCCCTCTTACTAATCCCTTGCTTTGTCTTAACTCAATACCTTCTGTACACCATCGTTAGGCTAATTGGTTTTCTTCATTCCCTACCGGTTGGCACCAGCCTATGGTTTGGAAGAAGACAATTCAATTTGCGTAATAGGTGTACTACCCCTAAACCAAGGAGTACTCGTAACCTGAGAGAGGGTAAAAGGAAAAGACAACCGAATAATCCTATCCGTTTTCTCCAGAACCTGAAACCATCCTCGAATAAATTCTTTCGAGTTCGTATCTAACCATACGATGGTTTTGTCCAATGGAAGTGGACGTTCGTAGTAATACGGGGTGTCCTGGAGAAAAGGGTAAAAGTAGGAGTGGCAATGAGGTTTGCAACTCTGACAATCCAAAAGCCAGTGTTTAAGAAGGTTCGGTCAACTTGGTCTCTGAGTAAAAGTCTTAGGGTCGGGTCAATGGTCGCTGCCAAAGAGAGAGAGAAAAGAAACACTCAGCGTGCACTCTAACCTAGATCAGAATGGTTACCAATTTATCTAATCTGGAATCCTCCCACTGTACCTCAAATTCTCCTCCAAACCTGAAAGAAGAATTAGTCGGGGTCACCCGAGGAGTAAACCAACTCATCAGTGGGAATCGGGATCCAACTATCATCGCATGATAACGTGACGGAATCCGCTCACGTCATCACACTCCAGAAGGTATGCGCATATCTGGCAAGTTTCAGTTCTTTTGAAACCCCCGATGTGATTTCTGCCCCATGCTCTTATGACCTTGACTTTGGCCAACAAATCATAAGTCACATGTCAAGTTCTACCCGTCATTCTCCAGGTTGATTCGAATCCACCCGCACAAGCCCTTGACTTTGGCCAACAAGGCTATACGACTGTTCCAAACCAACGCATCTATCTATGCTGCATATGAATAACCAACAGCTACCAAACACTGTGCCTTGACTTTGGCCAACAAACACAGCTTGAATACTATTGACTACCCATATGAAACGACGGAGGGCTACGAATGGTTTCTGGCGAAAACCTTTAACGTAAAGAACTTGATATCGTTGAAGGAACGGATAGCTTTTTAAAAAATGTAGTGACGAAAACCGTTGCTAAAGAGGTCACTCCCGGTGAAGGGATCTCGGCTCTTTCCCCGTAGAATGAGGTGCAGGATATTCCAACTGAATACCACGATGCAAAGCAAAAGTAATCGGCTATAGTGAAGTTAATGCCCTGACGCAAACTTTTTGTCCAAGGGGTCACTCCCGGTGAAGGGATCTCGGCCCTTGCCTCGTCGACTGAGGAGCAGGATATTCCAAATGAATACCACGATGCAAAACAAAAGTGAACGTCCTTGCAATAACAGCCTTTTGAAAAGTGTTCCAACAACATCAGATTAGGTTTGTTTTTAAACTTGCATTGATCCGAATCAATGCAGTCCCATCAATTGATCACACCAAAAAGAACGAAAATATACTGATGTACGTATATGCCATCCGCATTCGCCACTGGGTCCCATCATTACCCGTTAGGTTAGCTAACTAACGACAGAGCGGGGACTGGACTAGCGCGGATGTAAAACATATACAACATCTACTAATATATATACCAATATATTATATTTCGCTCAAGGCGTGAAAGAAATGCAACATCACAGAAAATGTACAGCATCACAGAAACAATACAGATATCTGGGATCCCCGGGTTTCACAGAGCCGCTGAAACCCGACGTTCCCCTGGTCGTGTGGATAGCCTGTGCAATGAAATCCTAGACCCCTACGGGCGCGGCAATTCACCCACCAAAACCTGAAGCGAGGCAGCCCCCTTCAGTACCGTGAATGGACCACCCAGCACTTCACGGAATCCGGCAACTTGGGCACCCCTCCCGGGTCAACCTGTACCCCCTACGAGTGCGGCGAATAGCCCGCCAATTCCAGAGTGAAGCCCCCTCCATCTCAATGCCATGAGATGCGGGCTTGTTGCCTTCTAGAACCCGGCTATCCGTACACCCCTCCTGGGGTAATCCTAGTACAGAAAGTAAAATATACATACAACGGGTACATCGACCGCAACCAGGTCGTGCCCCAAAATAATAATACAAACAGGCAGTGACGGCAGTCCACATGTCGGACGCTCGCCCCGCAATATCAAATGTACATAATACAACCACAACAGTACTAGCATTGCACCCAGGCTATCCCCCACGACCAATCCGCAACATCACAGCAAAATCACAAAACATCAACGTGAAAGTCACGTTCGCAAATCCGTCTAACCGGGCTATAGCAGTTAGACCGGATTTACCGATCGAGTGACATTCACGGTCGCAGATATAATGTAAATACTGTGAAAAATGTGTTTAAAATTTTCCGATTGACCAAAAATTAACAAGTGGGCCCCTAATCAAAACTGTAGCACTCACAGAAAACCTGGGCCCAAAATTAATATTCCAAAACCCCTAAATACTATCCTGAAGCCCACTGGGAAAAATTGGCCCACTGAACTCTCTATACGGCGGCGGAAGAGCGGCCCAATAGAAGGGTCGCGCCGCGGATCCGCGCTCGGTGTAAGAGAATAGTGCGTCGAATTTTCCCAGAGTTCTTAGAATCTCCTGTAGATCAATTTTATGCAACCTGAAAAATTTTTGGACACTAAAAATTTCCAACAGAAAACTGATGTGATCAAAATACTGGTTTTGGAACTTTTTGATCGATCGGAAATGCAAACACATTACACAAAGCTAGACTAAGTTAATGGTGAGGCTCTGATACCACTGTAAGTGCACGGCGGCGCCCCGGCCGTCAATCCGACGCCGGAATGCGGAAGCGGTGAAAAACATTAATTTTGCGGACTTAGCAAACCGGCACCACCGCTCACTAAACATCCGGATCGTAACCATTAACAAGTCTAAGCTACTAAGATAGGGAAGAGAAGTATACCGACAGATCCGAGTCCTCCGGTCTTCTCGTCGTCGTCCCGATCTCCTGCGGAATGTCGCGTCTCCTCCTCGTCGCCGGAAGTGCACCACATCGCCTACTTCTTTTACGGGCTCCCACCTCAATGCCGAGGCAACTCGGGGACGAAGCCGGCTACTCGACGTGCCCAAGATTTGCTGTAGAATATAATGTGGATTGCATGTCTCATTTTGGGATTATGGAGTTGCCTTTTTGTGGAGGAAGAAGAACTTGGAGAGAGGTGGTGGAAAAAATGTAATAAAACAAGAGAATAAGAGTATCATCTTTTTCCTCACATCAAAAATGAATCCCCATTCCCTTCACCTTGAATGGCCGGCCCCCCTTACCCCATATGTGATTGGAGAGAGAAAAAACCAAGTCAAGGGGGTGGTTGGAACAATGATACAAAAAGGGATCATGAAAGAACATGATAACAAAAATACCAAAACCACACTCAACACACTAATCATCAACAACCATGATGCTTACAAAGTCAAGCCATCATGAAGTGATCAAGTCAAAAAGGTCAAGGTATGGTGCTCATCATGAAAGCCATCATGATGCAACAAGATGCAAAGAACCCCCTCCACTAATGCCTATTTGCAACAATGCAAATAAACCCTCCTCCACCAATCTTCGGCCAATGAATGGAACAAAGGAAATTAGCCGAAACGGAAAGCAAACTGGCAACTCCAAAAAAACTGGTCCCACAATAAATTACAGGAAAACCCCGATACTGTGCATACACACCCACATCTGTATTTCGACCGAAATACAAATTCAATGAGACAAAATCTCCACTGTACTATACTAGAATCCGGCTTATACCAAAACCGGCTAGTAATATCTGTTCGATCCTGATCCGTGCAATACCGCACGTATCTGATCGAACCCTGCCATATAACCATACGGCCTATAGTACAAACTGTCTAATCCTGATCCGTGCAATACCGCACGTATCTGATCTGACTTTGCCATATCTCCATACGGCCTCTACAACCTTTCGCCCGAAAGCTGAGTAACTGAATGTGGGGGACTCTAAAGACTCGTCAACACTATGGCTGTGGATTTAACCACTAGCACGTCAGAGGTATAAGCCAATACGTGACGGGCCACCAGCTATTGACTAAAAGGGACGTCGATGAGCGAACTCATCCTGACACCCTACTGAGCCTGTCAGTGACAATATCCGTACAGTCCGGTCCGTTCGTCTATGAGCATCGCATGGCGGGCCTAGGGGGTTGGTAAAAGTCAGACCCCCAAAAGCGGTACAAGTCGTGTCGGAGTGTAGCCCAGAACACCCTGAGATACTACTGGAATACCTACCAGTAAATCTCCTTGCCTTGGCCAAGGACTTCGTGTAAGGGCTCTCCTAGACACAGCACGACCTCACCCCCAATACCGGGAGAGACGAACCTCTGAAGATACGCTCACTGCCTCCATGTGGCTCGGGACTATACCCAACTAAAACCTGTTTGCACGACTCCTTTGAGCCGTGGTAGGGTAGTAATCAAAGTACAGTGGGAACTCACACGAGACAAATGACGATCCCCAGGTCGATGAACTAACCTGCACACATGTCACCAGGGAACTGCCATCTGACGTCTGGTATATGACCAACTAGCATGTTCCCGGCGAGTCCTGTCCGGTGTACTCATAACCCAATGAGCACCTGTATACATCTTAGGTGATCCAACTGACACCAGTGGCTTGTGAGACCGGCCACCGCCCCTCGTCGGGGTCTCGACTGTATACACTAGTCTACTATGGAGTATCGATGCCCTGTCTCGAAACTCACACGACTAGGGACCATTTCAGGATATGCTTATAGACCCCAGCTTCCACTTATATGATCGCCCTCATACTGCTGGTGGTCAAGCAAGAATCCTAGGGGCTCTATCAACGTGTAATAGCGACGTGTCAGGTCACCTAAAACAGTACACGATGATAAAGGTAAACCAGATAGCATACTATCATCTCGAGTGAGACTGTCCTACCGGGATAGGTCCTCCCTCAATCATTGCAATCACGTGCCTGTGATCCAATAATTGACTCTGAGGGCACTATCTCCAACACAATCATGTACAACAATGGCCTCTAGGGCATACATATAACTAACAATGATATTCCTTCGCAAATGTTTGGATATCCAACAAACTTACAGAACTGACTTTTCCTTGAGCTTGTCCAGATTCTTCCTTTCAACATAGGCCGGACAACCCCATATCTTAAATCATTTAAGACATGGTCTCTTTCCATTCTATATCTCATATGGAGTGGTAGGCACTGATTTGGATGGAAACCAATTCAATAGGTATGCAGCTTCTCAAGTGCATAACTCTAAAAGGAAACATGCAACTTAGCAGTACTAATCATAGAGCGCACCATATTTAATAGGGTGTGATACCTCCGCCCAGATACACCGTTGTGCTGTGGTTTACTTGGAGGAGTAAGCTGAGAGAGAATCCTATTCTCTTTTAAATAATCCAGGAACTTTATGCCCAAGTATTCTCCTCTCCGATCATATCGAAGGACTTTAATACTTCTACCCGTATGGTTCTTAACTTCAAGCTTATATTCCTCGAATTTCTCAAAAGTTTCAGACATGTGTTTCAACAGGAACACATGTCCGAATATTAAGAGATCATCGATGAATGTAATGAATGTAAGTATACGGTAGCGCCCCGGCCGTCTGTCCGAGGCCAAAAATGCGGAAACGAAAACTTTTTCAAAACTTGAAACCGGCGCTATCGCAGACTTTTATCCTGGATCGAACTATTAACCTACAACTAGAAAACTAGAGAAGGGTTAGAAAGCTATACCGATCGATCCGTGTCTTTCGGTCTTTGGCCACTATCCTAAGCTCCCCGCGGCATCTCCGATCTCGATCTCCTCGCCGGAAAGGGCACCACATCATCGAGTCTTTTTACGGGCTCCCGCTTCATCTGAAGCAACTCGGGCACGAAGTTCGCTAGCCGACTTGTCCAAGGTGAAGTAGAGAATGTGTGTGACAACTTTGTCTCTTGCATCCATTGTATGGATGGAGGTTGAAGATGAAGCCATCAAAGGAGTTTGTGAGCTAGAGGAAGAAGAAGAAGCATTTCTTTTTCTAGTGTGTTGGGTGTTGAAATGAGAGAGTGTGTGAAATAATACAAGAGCTAACCATATACATGGCTACCCTTCTCTCTCTTCCTCTCATTTCAAACCACAAATCAATCACATAATGTGACATTAGCACAAGAAAAGAGACAATGAGTCACTAATGAAGTCTATGTCACATTAAATGCACCTCATGATGATTTCTAGGTCATAATTTCCATTTGTAAACATTAACCTAAATGTTTACAACAATAAAAGGATACAGAAACATCTAAAGTAAACTCGTGACGGATCACAAGGATACCCCTCACCTGTATATACATACCTGCATCCGCATTCCGACTGAATGCGAATGCGATGAGACTAAAGTAATCCAACAAATCTAATACTAGGATCCGGCTTAAACCAAAGCCCACCAGTATGATCCGCCCGATCATGATCCGTGAACAACTGCACGTATATGATCGAACCCTGCCATATATCATACGGCCTTTACAACGTTTCGCTCGAAACTTGAGAAACTGTCTGTGGGGGACTCTAAATACTCGTCAATACTTTGGCTGTGGATTTAACCACTAGCACGTCAGAGGTACTAGCCGTACGTAACGAGCTATCAGGTATTGACCAAAAGGGAGGTCGATGAGCGAACTCATCCTGACACCCTACCGAGCCTGTCAGTGACAATATCTGTACAGTCCGGTCCGTTCGTCTATGAGCATCGCATGGCGGGCCTACGGGGTTGGTAAAAGTCAGACCCCCAAAAGCGGTACAAGTCGTGTCGGAGTGTAGCCCAGAACACCCTGAGATACTACTGGAATACCTACCAGTAAATCTCCTGTCTTGGCCAAGGACTTCGTGTAATGGCTCTCCTAGACACAGCGCAATCTCACCCCCAATACCGGGAGAGACGAAACCCCTGCCGATCCGCTCACTGCCTCCATGTGGCTCGGGACTGTACCCAACTAAAACCTGTTTCCACGACTCCTTTGAGCCGTGTTAGGGTAGTAATCAAAGCACAGTGGGAACTCACACGAGACAAATGACGATCTCAGGTCGATGAACTAACCTGTACACATGTCACCAGGGAACTGCTATCTGACGTCAGGTATAATACCTACTAGCATGTTCCCGGCGAGTCCTGTCCGGTGTACTCATAACCCAATGAGCACCTGTATACATCTTAGGTGAACCAATTGACACCAATGGCTTGTGAGACCGGCCACCTCCCATCGTCGGGGTCTCGACTGTATACACTAGTCTACTAATGGAGTATCGATGCCCAGTCTCGAAACTCCCACGACTAGGGACCACTTTAAGGATGTGCTTATAGACCCCAGCTCCCTTGTATATGATCGCCATCATACTGCTGTACGTCAAGCAAGAATCCTAAGGGCTCTATCAATGTGTAATAGTGACCTGTAAGGTCACCTAAAGCAGTACACGATGATAAAGACAAACCAGATAGCATACTATCATCTCGAGTAAGACTGTCCTACCGGCATAGGTCCTCCCTCAATCATTGCAATCACGTGCCTGTGATCCAATAATTGACTCTGAGGGCACTATATCCAACAATCTCCCACTTGCACTCAAGACTAATTATTGCGATGTCGCATACTCACAGCCCGTGTGATACCGAACACCCAACTCCTCTACTAATCAGTATCACAAAGCCCGTTTGCGAAATTATTGCGTTCGAGGAATTGCCTCAGTGAGTGGATCCGCCCTGATGTTTTTTTCTATGTCTCTCTCTATCTCAAGTTCGCGGAGAAAGCCATCTCCCGAAATGAGCAATACCTGTCTTAGAGTATGTCTGGATATCTGATGGGACCTAGTTCATAAATGAACTCCAAATCCAAACTTCTTAGACTGTATCGTCAACTGAAATTAATCGGTATCCTGCGCCACACCTCCCTCAATATCCGATTGGACCACCTGTCCAAAATACTGCCCCTCGTCAGAGGGAAAACTATAACTCTGACTGCCAGTCTGTCATCCAGGTCACCTTAGAAGCCTGGAATGATAACCGTCCCCGAAAAGAGGCTGTCATTATCATATCCCTAGAACATCCACTTATGTTCTAAAACTGCTTCCGAACGTTTCTCCAGGATAGGATTAATATCAACTTTTTGCATCTAGTGCAAAAACAACATCTGGTGTGGTACTTGACATCTCATGATTGACTCAATTGCCTAAGCAAGTGATCTGCCAATCATGCAGATCCCTCTCCCATTTAGTCTGTAAGACACCTTTAGAGAGGGTGACTCCATCACCTGCAGGTACACCACCATGCCAGGAGTCGTCCATTCTAAAACACCTGTAGAATGCTGTCTAAGTACCCAGATTGGAAAACTACCCAAATCTAGATCTAAAACCATAGATCTAGTAACCAGAATATCTGATATAATATCCATATCCTATGTGGAGAAACCACTGTATGACAACCAAAGTATAACCGATCGTAGTATATGAATTTCAATTCCTACTATGTGTATGTCATCCAAATACCAGGACATCACACTCTACAACCTTCTTAACAGATCCATCCCCTATTCTGATGAAGTCAAACCTATGACTGACACATCAGAAATAGATGATCTATCTCCGCTATATCTGCTTTAGTCCATAAATAGACATAAGCTACTTTTCCATTATGCTTCCGCTGCTCCTACTGACTACGACAACCCTCTGGCAGAGTTATATACACGTACACTTCTAAAACCTAGTTTAGAACGACGCTATACTCATCCTCCTGCCGGGTCTCACAATCTGGAACAACAGCAATGGCAAGTCTGGGTAAACAAGAACCTCCCTGTCACCGTCTTTGAGCATACCGAAGTACCTCTCGAGTGCCTGAGGTTACCCATCACATCTGCGGGGTGACCAATGGAATGTCAAACCAGATTGAATGTTTAGGTTCTTATCAATTTTTAAGTAATCGTTTGCGGTTTTGGAATCACTTCCAGTTCTACCATACTCCCACTACTGTTTTCTGAAAAAATCCATTTTTATCAAAACTGTGGCGAGTCAAGAACAATATCACTATTGATCTTCCAGATGGTAGAAAGTCAACCCTCGTCATAGCCCGGGTCAACCCACAAACAGCCATTACAGAAACGTGCTTTGAGTTATCCAGAGTCTGGTTTTAAGCATAAGCCGGACAACTCCCCGTACCTTAACATTGTTAAGATATGAACTATTCTATATCCAATATAGAAACAGAGGCATTGATTTAATTGGAACCAGATTCAAATCATGCAGCTGTCTCCAGTGCATGTCAACTACATGGAGAGAGGCCGATCAACATTACTCAACTTAGGAATACATCCAGATATGAGTTACCTGAAAGAGACGCAAGTTCTCATAATCATTACTATAAACTGAATACCATACACAAGTATCTACATCTTCGATCACCTTGAAGAATCCTGATACTTGCAATACCCGGTTCTCTACTTTATTCATATACCTATAACTTCTCATAACTTGGATCTTGTATTTCTACGAAACACATGTCTAAGAACCAGAGAAGTGACAAGTAAACAGAATATAGTACGAGTACCAACCCCTCAGTCCTCATGGATACTGGACAACATACAATACTCTGTATAAGTCCCTTGAGTCTAATAACTCATTCTCTATGCGTCGTAGGTTGAAAACTGTACTTATGATTAAGAAGAATTACACCGCTGTTGAATGCTCCTTACCTAACCATTAACAGATATAGGTAAATGTCATGGACATAATTTCAAAAGTTATATCTCACTTTATAAAAATAAACGTACAGATATATCATTTTGAAATTGGTGCATAACAACGGATATTCAAAACCAAATATTTGCCGTCCGGAAAACAGCCCAGGCGATTTTCTCAAATATCACTAATTACAACGAATCCCGATATAATGAGGATGATCACCCAATTCCCAATAAGTTACTCCCACTCATCATCTGTAAAACCATACAGATGTGAGAATCATACCTGGTAAATACATACCCTGGAGTAAGAACCTAATTGGGAAATCAGTTTTCTTTTAACAGTACACAGTGAAACTGAAACATGTAAATGTTTCGAAGGGGTATCCGGGTATTCCTAGTAATGCCTCTTCCATTATCAGATTCACAACTGTAACCGTATATTTCTTTGCCATCTCTCCAAATCCATTTATATGTCTTTAGTCATTACCTTCTGTATACCCATTTAGGCCAAATGGTTTTCTTCCTTCCCTACCGTTCGGCACCAGCCTATGGTTTGGAAGAAAACTATCCAATATGCGTAATAGGTGTACTGTCCTAATCCTAGGAGCACTCGCTACCTGAGAGAAGGTAAAGGTAAAAGACAACTGAATAAAACCTTAATCCTATTTCTCCTGAACCAGAATCCATCCCCGAACTGGAACAAGTTCCTTTGAGTTCGTATATAACCATACGATGGAGTATCCAAATAACTGTGGATCTTCGTAGTGATACGGAGTGTCCTGAAGAAATACAAAGGTGAAGTAGGAGTACCGATGAAATACTTGGTTTGGTCGTGAATAGCAGTCGCAATTTACTTTGCCCTCTCACTAATCCCTTTATTTGTCTTAACTTATTACCTTCTGTACACCATCGTTAGGCTAATTGGTTTTCTTCATTCCCCACCGTTCGGCACCTGCCTATGGTTTGGAAGAAGACTATCCAATAAGCGTAATAGGTGTACTGTCCTAATTCAAGGGGCACTCGCAACCTGAGAGAAGGTAAAAGGAAAAGACAACTGAATAGTCCTATTCATTTTCTCCAGAACCAGAAACCATCCTCGAATCTGGAACAAGTTGCTTCGAGTTCGTATATAACCATATGATGGTTTTATCCAATGGAAGTGGGTGTTCATAGTAATACGGGGTGTTCTGGAGAAAACGGGTAAAAGTAGGAATGGCAATGAGGTTTGCAACTTAGACAATCCAAAAGCCAGTGTTTTAAGAAAGTTCGGTTAACTTGGTCACTGAGTCATAGTCAAGGATCGGGTCATAGTCTCTTCCAAAGAGAGAGAGAGAAAAGAAACACTCAGCGTGCACTCTAACCTAGATCAGAATGGTTATCAATTTATCTAATCAGGAAACCTCCCACTGTACCCTCAAATTCTCCTCCAAACCTGAAAGAAGAATTAGTCGGGATCACCCTAGGAGTAAACCAACTCATCAGTGGGAATCGGGATCCAACTATCATCGCATGATAACGTGATGGAATCCACTCACGTTATCACACTCCAGAAGGTATGCACATATCTGGCAAGTTTCAGTTTGTTTAGAAACTCCCAATGTGATTTTTACCCCAAGCGGCTTATGACCTTGACTAGGTCAACAAACCATAAACCGCTAGTAAAGTTCAACCCGTCATTATTCTGGATTGCATTAAACCCATACGTACGTGCCCTTGACAAGGTCAACAAGGCCGCACGACTGTCCTAACCAATCCCATTTATGCAACAAACAAGCACCACTTAGCTACCGAACACTACGTATTGACTAGGTCAACAAACGCAGCATGAATACTAAATAATACCCGTAAGAAATGACGGAGGGCTACGGCTGGTTTTTGGCGAAAAACCTTTAACGTAATGAACTTGATATCGTTGAAGGAACTGCATAGCTTTTTTTTTTTTATAAATATAGTAGCGAAAACCTTTGCTAAAGAGGTCACTCTCGGTGAAGGGATCACGGCTCTTTCCCCGTAGAATGAGGTGCGGGATATTCCAACTGAATACCACGATGCAAAGCAAAAAGTAATCGGCTATAGTGAAGTTATTACCCTGACGCAAACATCTGTCCAAGGGGTCACTCCCGGTGAAGGGATCTCGGCCCTTGCCTCGTCGACTGAGGTGCTGGATATTCATAACCGAATACCATTGTGCAAAACAAAAGAAAACGTCCTTGCAATAAAACCTTTTTTTTGAAAAATGTTCCAACAACATCAGAATAGGTTTGTTTAGCTTGCATTGATCCGAATCAATGCAGTCCCATCAATTGATCACACCAATAAAGAACGAAAATACGATGTACGTATATGCCATCCACATTCGCCACTGGGTCCCGTCATCACCCGTTAGGTTACTTAACTAACGACAGAGCCGGGACTGGACTAGCGCGGGTGTAAAACATATACAACATCTACTAGTATATATATCAATATATAATAATCACTCCAGGCGTGATAAAATGCAACATCACAGAAATGTAATAAGCATCACAGAACAATACAGATAATCTGGGATCCCCGGGTTTCATAGAGCCACTACTGAAATCCGACGTTCTTCTGGTCGTGTGGATAGCCTGTGCAATGAAATCCTAGATCCCTACGGGAGCGACAAGTTACCCGCCAAAACCTGAAGAGAGGCAGCCCCCTTCAACAAAGTGAATGGACCACCCAGCACTTCACGGAATCCGGTAACTTGAGCACCCCTCCTTAGGTCAACCTGTACCCCCTGCGAGTGCGGCGAATAGCCCACCAATTCTAGAGTGAAGCCCCCTCCGTCTCAAAGCCATGAGATGCGGGCCCGTTGCCCTCTAGAACCCGGCTATCCGTACACCCCACCGCGGGGTAATCCTTGTATAGAAAGTAAAATATATATACAACGGGTACATTGACCTCAGCCCGGTCGTGCCCCAAAAGAATAATATACAAATAGGCAGTGACGGCAGTCCACATGTCGGACGCTCGCCCCGCAATATCAAATATACAAATACAACCAAACTGTGCTACCATTGCATCCAGGCTATCCACCACGACACATCCGCAACATCACAGCACAACACAGAACATCAACGTGAATGTCACGTTCGCAAATCCGTCTAAAAGAACTATATCAATTAGACAAGATTTACCGCTCGAATGACATTCACGGTCACAGATATAATGTAAGTACTGTTAACTAACATATTTAAAATTTTCGATCGACAAAATTTCCCGAAGTGGGCCTCAAGGGCAATACCCAGTACTCAAAACAATCTGGGCCAAAACAAAATATACCAGAAACCCTAATTCCAAGTCAGAGACCACTGTAGGAAAAATGGTGCACTAAAGCTACAGTAGTGCGGCGGAACCGCGACCAAAACAAGGGTATTGCCGCGGTTCCACGGCGCTATGGTGGAAACACACATCCAAATTTCTACAGTGTTCTTGAAAAAGCCTGCACAATTTTCTGACATACTGAAAATAATTTTTTGACAAAAAAAAATTTCGACAGAAACTGCAGAATTGGAAATGCTGTTTTTGAAAATTTCGTTCGATCGATATTCTAAACACGTTAGAGCAAGCTAGTAAAGGTTAATGGCATGGCTCTGATACCATGTAAGTATACGGTAGCGCCCCGGCCGTCTGTCCGAGGCCAAAAATGTGGAAACGAAAACTTTTTCAAAACATGAAACCGGCGCTATCGCAGACTTTTATCCCGGATCGAACCATTAACCTAAAACTAGAAAACTAGAGAAGGGTTAGAAAGCTATACCGATCGATCCGTGTCTTTCGGTCTTTGGCCACCATCCTAAGCTTCTCACGGCATCTCCGATCTCCTCGCCGGAAAGGGCACCACATCATCGAGTCTTTTTACGGGCTCCCGCTTCATCCGAAGCAACTCGGGCATGAAGTTCGCTAGCCGACGTGTCCAAGGTGAAGTAGAGAATGTGTGTGACAACTTTGTCTCTTGCATCTATTGTATGGATGGAGGTTGAAGATGAAGCCATCAATGGAGTTTGTGAGCTAGAGGAAGAAGAAGAAGCATTTCTTTTTCTAGTGTGTTGTGTGCTGAAATGAAAGAGTGTGTGAAATAATACAAGAGCTAACCATATACATGGATGCCCTTCTCTCTCTTCCTCTCATTTCAAACCATAAATCAATCACATAATGTGACATTAGCACAAGAAAAGAGACCATGAGTCACTAATGAAGTCTATGTCACATTAAATGCACCTCATGATGATTTCTAGCTCATAATTTCCATTTGTAAACATTAACCCAAATGTTTACAGCAATAAAAAGATACGACAACATCTAAAGTAAACTCGTGATGGATCACAAGGATACCCCTCACCTGTATATACATACCTGCATCCGCATTCCGACTGAATGCGAATGCGATGAGACTAAAGTAATCCAACAAATCTAATACTAGGATCCAGCTTAAACCAAAGCCCACTAGTATGATCCGCCCGATCATGATCCGTGCACTACTGCACGTATGCGATCGAACCCTGCCATATATCATACGGCCTCTACAACGTTTCGCCCGAAACTTGAGAAACTGTCTGTGGGGGACTCTAAAGACTCGTCAATACTTTGGCTATGGATTTAACCACTAGCACGTCAGTGGTACTAGCTGTACGTAACAGGATACCAGGTATTGACTAAAAGGGAGGTCGATGGGCGAACTCATCCTGACACCTTACTGAGCCTGTCAGAGACAATATCCGTGCAGTCCGGTCCGTTCGTCTATGTGCATCGCATGGAGGGCCTAGGGGGTTGGTAAAAGGCAGACCCCCAAAAGCGGTACAAGTCGTGTCGGAGTATTGCCCAGAACACCCTGATATACTACTTGTCACGACTCGAAATTGGCACGTGACGGCCCTAATACTACGCAACGTCTACAGGCGTAACGCAGTAAAAGAAAGCCAAAACCCAGAAATCTAAACCATTAAAAGACAAGAAAAGATAAGAAACATTGTTTAAACTCTTAAAAAAAATCTCAAGTATAAATTTTTTTAAGTCTAATTTTCTTTCTTAAAAATTTCGGCAGCACCTCCTTTATAAAAACCTACCCCAAAAGTGGGTACAACATAAATAAAAAGTAAAGCATCCCTAACGGGAGCAAATCCACGCCCAAAGGCGGAAAACAACCACCACAACAAATATATGACGCCGCAGCGAAGAAATAGAAGACGATAGAAAGGAAACTGTATAAAAGACAACAAGTCACAACATAATATACAGCATCGTCCTCACCAAGTCTCTAAGTCAATATGAAAATAGTAGATGGAGAGTACAGGGATACAACGAATATACAATACAACGAATAAGCACAAAACCCACCTAAGCAAACTGCACACTGTGAGCTGATGCGGTATCCGTAGCAAAAGATGATAAGATGTGTGATAATAGCCTGCCTCTGACTATCCTGAGGAACACCTGCAAACACTGTGGCACAACGGGGGTGAGTTGCCAACTCGTGAATAGTAAATAAGATATGCAGGTAATCGCGAGTATGCACGTACAACGTGAATCTAACATGTGCAATTAATAGCAATAAAAAGTCATATGAATGCAATAATCATGAAAGGTACACTAGCAGGTACAACTAATACATGAAGCAATGCATATAAATAAATGTATGTAAATGCAACAGTCATGAAAGGTACTTTAACAGGTACACTAATGCATGAAGCAGTGCATAAACAGTAAATGTAGAGTATGGAATGAAACATGTCATTTCCACGAAATCCTGACATCGTGGTATGATCAAAATCCATCAAGACAATCCAAATCCCAATTTCCTCAAATCAGCCCCCAATTTGGCTATCATATCAAGTAAGTCTCACATATCCTTAATGTACAACATTAAATAGATCTCACATATCCCGTATGTACAATATCAAGTATATCTCGTATACCCCAAATGTACAATATCAAGTAGATCTCACATATATCCTGTAATCAATATCAAATGAATTCTCAAATGTCCTAAATCCAATGTCAATGAGTCCTTTACATTCTAGGTATATTTGCATGAATAAATATGATGATGTATATAATTTAATGTCAATACACATATATTAGCGTCCCATTCCACTAATATTGGTGTAAGGGCATATATAACAGCGGCCTAAACCCCAGTTATATATACAAAGGAGTAAAAAGAAATATCATGAAACCAATGTGTCAAGCATCGACACAAAAATGCAGGTCTATCAGGTGCTATCACCATGACTGGCCCCCTGATAGGTACGTATCATACGCTATACCGAAAGCTCGAGTGCCTAGCTCTGACCCTCGCCTCTCGACGTATCCATACGTACATGACTCCCGTCGGTATCTACATGATAACCGCCGAGTCATTGGTAATGTCACCGGATGGTATGGTTCCCCCACTAACTCATCGTCTACTCCACGATTCTTGCCCCGGGGTACCTCCCGGGCCCCACCATGTACCCACAGACGGTGCCTCCCGCTCCTCGAATCGGGTATATAATCAGAACCGATAAATCTCATGGTGGATGCTGTAATATCATATCAAGGGAAACCGGGTTTTTCAAATAATGCATAATTTCATGAACTCCCACGGTCCCCAAATCCAGAAAACATCATGAAAAATCCATATCTCAATGCTAAAATCCATGAATATAATATACGCATCATAAATCTGAAATGCGAGCATATAAAGGAAAAGCAGCAATTAACTGCAACAAGTTAATATAATATCATGCGGTTCATAATCTCTCCAATTCTAAAATAACATCAAGTAAAGGTAAACATGTAGCTATAACCAGATATATGTGCAACATATATAGCAAGATATATGTATCTACCTATAAGTAATGATGTAGTATACCTGGGTATAAGTGAAGTGTGTGTGCAAAGTATACCTGTAGCTATGACATAAAGTGTGTATGTACCTATCACTAATGGTACGATACTCTATAGGTATACAGGTATCTAATACGTAAGTATGTGAATGCATATGTGTAAGCATATGGATATACAGGTTTGCTATAAGTCAATGCGTAAATAAATATGAATCAAAGTCTCAATGTCCCTAACCAAGCAATATCATATCTATAAGTGGGTTGTGTGTGACATGGCAATTATTGACGGTGTGTGTAGCATACAATCAGTGCTCGTGCAACATGAATCGTCAATAATATGTGTAGTGTCCTAAGGATACTAGTCCAAGCACAACAATATCTAAGTAATAGGATAAATGCGCAAATTCTAAATATGACATAGAATATGCTACAGAAATAACATCTCTAGCCCAGACACATAACGCCATGCGGGCGATTCCCCTGTAGATGTTAAATCTATTCACCAAAGCTCCTGGCTAAGTGAAGCCTACCACCTGTTTCCTTGTCGTAGCGTCCGAAGTCCCCGCTTGAGAACCTAAAATTTCACAAACAAATCACATAAGCAAAAATCCTAAAATGACGAAAAGACAACGAAAGGCGATGAAAACGCCCGGAAAATTACACTGCGCGCTTAGCGCAGCTATCGCGCACGACATCGGCCAAAAACCCTAATTGGGGTCGCTAAACTACAAAACACTAAGTCTAGACCACGATCGTCCCGATCGCGCAACACAACACAAAAATTACGAGGAATACAATAGATATAACCTCGCAACGACCAATCGAACCCACGTCGGAAAACCCCCGAAATCTAGTAAGCAGCTTATCGCAATATTTCGCACTAGTTTCAAGCTAATGCATATCTAGCGATTACAAACACCTTATAATAGCTTAACTAAGCTATCTAAACCATTCCTATATTTTTAACACTCGCTAATTATGTTTTAGCAAAAACCTAGTAAGCTAATTGCATAATTAAACAAAGTGTTCATTAGCAAAAATTAATATTTTCTACTAGGTTAATCTTCTCCAAAACACAAATTAACACTTCAAATGAACACTAAACACTTAACAAAATTTAACCCTAACAAGAATTTCTTAAACCAAATATAAATGAATTAATCATAATTTAAAAACTAAACTAAACACATAATTAGCTAACTAAATTAGCTAGAATAAGATTAAAGCAAATATAAAAGGATTAAGGTAAGAATTATACCTCCCCAAGAACACAAAATGAATCTTAATCCAACATCTTAGCATCAAAAACCAAGTTTTATTGAAGATCCATGAAGGATTAGTGAAGGAAATGAAGGAAAATGATTATATTTGAATTTTTGTTATTTTATTTGGATTTTTCATGATTTGTTTGATGCAAAATGAGTTTAAAAAGAGTGGGAATGATGGAGGGCAGCAAGGGGAAGGGAAGGGCCGGCCAAGGGGGTGAGGGGGGTATTTTTGTGAATTTTTTGTGAAGAAATTGCTAGGAAAAAGAGTAATAAATGCTAATAAATGCACTTTGCCACTTTTACACTTTTTCTTTTGTTTTTAAAATAAAACCTTTTGCACTCAAAAAAATATCTAGATATTTAAAACGAAGTTTCCAGAATATTCTAGTGACAAAAAATAAATTTATTCTTAAGAAAAGAAATTTCCCCATTTACGTGCACCAAAAACCGCTTAAAATAATATTTTATTTGGGAAAAATTCTATCTGAACCAAAACCTCTCAAATACCCCTAAAGTTCGCGCAAAAGCTTTATTTTAGCTATAAAAAATGCCGGCAAGCTTATACGGACGTTTGATCGAAATCGGGTTAAAACGGGAAAAACCGAAAATTTTGCCCTAAAACGGGAAAAATTCACAAAACGATTTCCAAAATGTTACAATACTGGAATACCTACCAGTAAATCTCCTGCCTTGTCCAAGGACTTCGTGTAATGGCTCTCCTAGACACAGCGCGATCTCACCCCCAATACCGGGAGAGACGAAACCCCTGCCGATCCGCTCACTGCCTCCATGTGGCTCGGGACTATACCCAACTAAAACCTGTTTGCACGAATCCTCTGAGCCGTGGTAGGGTAGTAATCAAAGCACAGTGGGAACTCACACGAGACAAATGACGATCTCAGGTCGATGAACTAACCTGTACACATGTCACCAGGGAACTGCAATCTGACGTCAGGTATAATACCAACTAGCATGTTCCCGGCGAGTCCTGTCCGGTTTACTCATAACCCAATGAGCACCTGTATACATCTTAGGTGAACCAACTGACTGTTGGAGATAGTGCCCTCAGAGTCAATTATTGGATCACAGGCACATGATTGCAATGATTGAGGGAGGACCTATCCCGGTAGGACAGTCTTACTCAAGATGATAGTATGCTATCTGGTTTATCTTTATCATTGTGTACTACTTTAGGTGACCTTACGAGTCGCTATTACACGTTGATAGAGCCCCTAGGATTCTTGCTTGACTACCAGCAGTATGAGGGCGATCATATACGTGGGAGCTGGGGTCTATAAGCACATCCTTAAAAGGTCCCTAGTCGTGGGAGTTTCGAGACAGGGCATCGATACTCCAGAGTAGACTAGTGTATACAGTCGAGACCCCGACGAGGGGCGGTGGCCGGTCTCACAAGCCACTGGTGTCAGTTGGTTCACCTAAGATGTATACAGGTGCTCATTGGGTTATGAGTACACCGGACAGGACTTGCCGGGAACCTGCTAGTTGGTATTATACCTGACGTCAGATAGCAGTTACCTGGTGACATGTGTACAGGTTAGTTCATCGACCTGAGATCGTCATTTGTCTCGTGTGAGTTCCCACTGTGCTTTGATTACTACCCTACCACGCTCAAAGGAGACGTGCAAACAGGTTTTAGTTGGGTACAGTCCCGAGCACATGGAGGCAGTGAGCGGATCTGCAGGGGTTCGTCTCTCCCGGTATTGGGGGTGAGGTCGCGCTGTGTCTAGGAGAGCCAGTACATGAAAAGTCCTTGGCCAAGGCAGGAGATTTGCTGGTAGGTATTCCAGTAGTATCTCAGGGTGTTCTGGGCTACACTCCGACACGACTTGTACCGCTTTTGGGGGTCTGACTTTTACCAACCCCCTAGGCCCGCCATGCGATGCTCATAGACGAACGGACCGGACTGTACGGATATTGTCACTGACAGGCTCAGTAGGGTGTCAGGATGAGTTCGCTCATCGACGTCCCTTTTGGTCAATAGCTGGTAGCCCGTCACGTATGGCTTATACCTTTGACGTGCTAGTGGTTAAATCCACAGCCATAGTATTGACGAGTCTTTAGAGTCCACCACACACAGTTACTCAGGTTTCGGGCGAAACGCTGTAGAGGCCGTATGGAGATATGGTAGGGTTCGATCAGATACGTGCGGTATTGCACGGATCGTGATCGGACGGATTTTACTAGCCGGCTTTGGTTTAAGCCGGATCCTAGTATTAGACAGTGTAGTTTTGTATCTTTGCATTTGTGTTCAGTGGGAATACAAATGCGGGCATGTATATGCAGTCGCGGGGTTTTACTGTAATTTATTACGGGATCAGTTTTCTGAAGTTGCCAGTTTGCATTCCGTTCCTGCCGGTTTTCCTTTGTTCCTTCACGGCCGGACTTTATCGATGGAGGGGGTTATTTGCAGTTTGCAAATAACTTATTTGTGGAGGGGTTTCTTGCTTTTGTGCCTTAATAATCATTAGATTCTTTTTGGGTCCATTCCATTGCATTTATTATGATGGTTTGTGAAAGGGTTTGATAAGAAATTGGTGTGACTTTTTTCTACATATATTCATCCCCTTTCTTCTCTTAAATGATTGATTCATTCTCCTCCACCATTCTAGTGTGAGGCCGGCCACATCATGGAGGGAGAGTGAGAGGGGTTCTTTGGGTGTGGGAAATTCTTCATATCATTCTTGGTTCACACCAAAATCCCTAGTTCATTTTTCCCTTGTTCTTTCCTCCACGATATCATGGCAACATAAACCCCAAAAGAGACATAGTATACTACACTACATCTACAGCAAATCTTGGACGCGTCGGCTAGCCAACTTCGCGCCCGAGTTGCTTCGGTCCAGAGGTGGGAGCCCGCAAAAGAATCCGGCTACGTGGTGCCCTTTCCGACGAGGAGGTGACGGACGGAGATTCCGCGGGAGATCGGAGTGGAGACGAAGATCGAAGGACACGGATCGCTTGGTATAACTCTCTACCCGTCTTTTAGTTTGCTAAGAGCTAGGTTAATGGCCCGATCCGGGTTGATAGTGCGCGGTGGTGCCGGTTTGCAAGTTTTGCAAAGTTTTTCGTTTCTGCGTTTCCGGCGTCGGATCCACGGCCGGGGCGCCGCCGTGCACTTACACTGACACCAATGGCTTGTGAGACCGGCCACCGCCCCTCGTCGGGGTCTCGACTATATACACTAGTCTACTAATGGAGTATCGATGCCCAGTCTCGAAACTCCCACGACTAGGGACCACTTTAAGGATGTGCTTATAGACCCCAGCTCCCACGTATATGATCGCCATCATACTGCTGGCCGTCAAGCAAGAATCCTAAGGGCTCTATCAATGTGTAATAGTGACATGTAAGGTCACCTAAAGCAGTACACGATGATAAAGACAAACCGGATAGCATACTATCATCTCGAGTAAGACTGTCCTACCGGCATAGGTCCCCCCTCAATCATTGCAATCACGTGCCTGTGATCCAATAATTGACTCTGAAGGCACTATATCCAACAATGAAGTACTAAGAACCAACCCTGGCATGTGTAGACATAGGACCGTATACATCATCATGTATCTGTCCCTAGAGTTCAGCAATTCTATCTTTGTTTCCAGTAAACAGAGTATTGGTCATTTTACCATTTGAGACAAGACTGGCAAGTATCATAAGATGAAAACTCGAACGGATTCAAATATTCATCCTTACGTAACTTAGCCAGTTTTGTCGCATTGATATGACCTAGTCTACAATGCCACAAGAAGGATTCGTTCATCTCTGAACTTGTCCTCTTGTGTGTGTTGTATATACTTTGAACTGTGGTTTGATTTAGAACGTGTTATGCCATTACATAATGTGCCTGATCCAATCAACTCTTGATTAAGGAAAATGTTCACAACATTATCCAGCCATACAAAATCATATCCTTCTTTAACTTTATAAAGAAACTGATGTAATGTTGTATATCAGGTTCGGCATGTAATAACATTTGTTCAGAATCAATGTAATTGGTAATACAAGGTGATTCTCGCCAACTGATTTGGCTGCAACAATTGTGACATTCCCTACTCTAGAAAATGATCACCTTTTCTCAGTTGTCTACCTTTCTTTAGCCTATTTAACATCTTACATATGTGGGATCCTGTTCCGGTATCTCATATCCAGGACGTAGAGGATACTGAAAAACAGTTCATGGTAATCGAACACACCCGAAGAATATGCATCAACATGCTCATTCCTCATTTGGGCTGCGTGGAAATCCGGATATTTCCCTATTTCCTACTCAGTCTTATAACAATTATAAGAAAGAATGGAACCAACGTTCCCCAGCTCAGTATAATAAGCGGTTTCGGTCAATGGATCCATATTATTATCTTGATTAAGGCGTGACATGGTCGGTACCAGGAGAGAGAGAGAAGAAAATACTCTGCATATGCTCTTGCAAGATTAGATTGGTTATTATTTTATCTAATCATGATGGCTCCTAATGTTTTTATCAAATCTGTTAGGATTCCTTAGCACCCCACTAGGTTTTCACAGCAACTACCATGCTATATTGAAAAATTCTAAGGTGCCAATCAATCCTAAGCTAGGATCAAGCTAAAGTAAAAAGAAAATAAAACATGCAATCAAACATTACATAAGGAGTGAACAAGAATACAACCTTTGTAGACCCGGTCCTTCACTTCTAAAGCTCCGTGTTGACGTCCCTTCACTGCGATCATGGATCTCCCGAACTCTAGTATGGGTTCCCTCAGAGAAATGAACAAGCTTGCTTGTAGTCTTCGAGGCCGAAGATGATCTACGTCGAGGAGACTCAAACTCAAGCTAACCCTTCACTAGGTCATGAACTTTATGAAGGGAACACCCTATAATACCCAAGCAAGTGTATAGGATGATGAAATAGGAAGTGGGCTCACTTTAGATTTTATTTTCTCACTCATTTTCACCATTTTTAAAGAAGCTAGAGAGCTAGAGGAAGAAGATGAAGCAAATGAAGAAGGAACTCTAGAAAAAATCAAGTGGTGAATTAACTTAATCATTTTTCAAGCATGGATGACTTAGTATCATATACTAACCATTGTAGAGACTAAACCATGGTTTTATCATAATGGTTAGGTTTAAACTATCTTAAGTAAAACAAAATGAGTGGACTTTGGTCAATGGTCTACAAGCTTCATGAAGCTTTCAAGCCATGACAAAATCCATGACATTTTGATTTACTTAAAACAAATAAAACCCTTAATTATAATAAGCGTGGTGTAAGTCATACACACACCCAAGTTTGCATGTATCATCAAGTATGATACAAACATGCACACAAGTATATATCACATATAAACTTAATGCACAATCAAGTGAGAAAACGATCTTAAGCGAGCCAATACTAGTTAATGTAAAGTAATATATCAAATATATAATTATACATTAAATTATTAAATCAACACTTGATTTAATGATCCGGTCAATTACATATAACCGACTAATATCATGTGTATCAATTTATCGAATCAACACTTGATTCGATAACCCGGCTATATCACATATACCCGGCCGACAACACAAATCGCGAGAATAGAATACGGTATCATATACTCGTATTATTTTCGGTCCCGCACATATCTCATATGTTCTCCTACTCCGTTTCTCCTGAGCAAGGAAACCTCTGTGTAGGACTCTAAAGACTCGTCAATACGCCGGCAGTGGGTGATGATCATATCAAACACCCACAAGCTACAAGAAGCGTGCTAAACGTAACGGCCACCCGGGTATTGAGCGATCAGAAGATCAACAAGCAAGCCTGCTCGTACTCCTGCGAATCCAATCAGTAACACTTACCGTACAGTCCGGTCTGTTCGTCTAATATGTCGCATATCTCGCCTAGGGGTGGTAAATGTCAGACCCCAGTAGCTTGATAAGTCATGCCGATGTAAGGTCCATAACGGGCGTGAAACTACTGATAACACTTACCAGTAAATCACATCTACCTTGGCCAGGTATTTTAGTTATGACCAATCGAGCATAGCGTAACATCAACCCCCAATACCAGGAGAGATGAATCCCCTCATATCGCTCATTGCCTCCATTTGACTAGGGACTGTACCCAAAAATCACCTGTTTGCACGACTCGGTAGAGCCGTGGTATGGTGGAAATCAAAGCACAGTGGGAGCCACACATGACTCTATAACGATCTCGGGTCAGCAGACTAACCTGCACCAGTGTCACCAGAGAACTGCTATCTGACTTTAGGTATAATACAATCTAGGAGTTCTCGGCGAGTCCGTTCAGTGTACCCAGTCTCCACTGAGCACCCGTATACCATCTCTGATGTCAAACACCAATGGATATGTGATCATCCATCGCCCATCTCATGGGTCAAGAAGATACACGCTAGTCTACTCTGGAATATTGATGCCCCGTCTCGATATTCTCTTGATTAGGAACATTGAAGGATGAACTCATGGACTACCCAGGCTCTACTAGTTTGATCTGCATCATAATCCTTGAAGTCAAGTACACATCCCAAGGGCTTTATCAACATGTAACAGAGAGACAATAAGTATACATGTTAAGATAAAGAGCAACCTGATAGCATACTATCATGTCGAGTAAGAAAGTCCTCCCTATATATGTCCCAGCATCCACTATAATATACATCTCATGTACAATAATGGTCTCTAGGGCATACATACAACTAACAATCTCCCACTTGCACTAAGGCCAGTTGTCGTAGTATAGCATACCCAACATCCTATAAAACTCTCTCGCAGGAAAAGCCTCAGTAAGTGGATCCGCCATGTTAACCTCTGAGTCTACTCTCCTAACCTCGATCTCTTGGAGATTAAACATCTCCATGATCAGGTGATACTGCCTTAGAATATGTCTGGGTCACTGATGGGACCGGGGTTCCTAGGCCAAAAGCCACACCTCCATTGTCACACAATGGAAGGAACCTAGTTCATCTCATGAACAAATATACACCATGACTGCCTCTATTGTTGCATCTTTGATAGCGATGTCACCAGCCTTTATCGTTTAGTTTGTCACGATATTTAGATTGGAACTCTTCCAACATACCGTCCCTCCACTGAGGGTAAAGACAATGCCTGTGACTGATATTCAGTCGTCCTTACCATCCTGGAAGCTATCCAGTGATTCTCCCCAGGATCGATTGACACCCTCTCACTACACCTAGTGAGAATCCTAACATCCACTTAGATCTATCTCATAGATCCAGAAACCGGGATTTAAGTGGTATCACCTAGATCCTATATGGAGAATCAATGTAATAAGAGGGGATTGACCGAGTGTAGCATAGGAAACTCCTTTCCTATCAAGAGTATGGCATCCACATACAATACGAGGAAGACCACCTTACTCTCTACTACCTTTTTGTATATACAAGGTTCATCTATCGTTTTGATGAAGTTAAACGTTTTGACTATCAAAAGAGATGTTCCAACTCCGCGATGCCTACTTTATCCTGTAAAGCAACTTGCACACGTTTCCGCTGCTCCCACTGTCTACGAAACCCTATGGCTGTATACTTTTAGAAGCTCTCTACTGAATCATTATTTAGACAAGCAGTCATGACACCCAACCACCAGATATCATAGTCATGGTATGTAGAAATGGCAGGTAGGATCCAGATGGACTTAAGCATAGCCACTGGAGAAAAGGTTTCATCATTATCCATGCCTGGCCAACGATGAGAACCTTTTGCAACAAGTCTCAACTTTTCCATCTAAACCAAGTAATCTTCTTAAGATATACTTGCTCCTGATGGGGATTTAACCCTTCAGATATAGCAACCAAAATCCATACTTTGTTGGTGTACATGTATTCCATCTCAGATCGCTAAGCATCCAGCCATTCTTACAGAGTCCCCACTCTTGATGGCCAGCTCAAAACTAGTCGGGTCATCATCACATGATGCAATCCTCGCTCCCACTGTCATCGAGAAACCGAAGTATCTCACAGGCGGATGAGGAACCTTTCCAGATCGGCGGAGAGGCTAAGGTTCGTCGGGAATTATTGAATCCTTTGGTTCTACCGATTCATCAGTTGTAGTTTGTATAGCTGGAACTCCTTCTAGATCTACCTCATGACCACAATTGTTTTTCAAAAAACATTCCTTTTCCTAAAAAAAGTGGCATGCCGTGAAATAAAACACCTTTTGTTTCTCGGAGTGGTAGAAGATATTCTCTTGCGAATGCTTGGGATATCCAACAAACTTCCACAAAACTGACCTTGCCTCGAGCTTACCCGGATTTTGCTTTTGACATAGGCCGGACAACCCTAAATCTTAACATGCTTAAGAGATGGGCTCTTCCCATACCATATCTTATATGGAGTGGCGGCACCTGATTTGGTTGGAACCCAATACAATAGGTATGCAGTTTCTCATGTGCATAACTCCCAAAAGGAAACTGGTAACTCAGTAGTACTCATCATAGAGCGCACTATATCAAATAGGGTGCAATTGCTCCGCCCCGATATACCGATGTGTTGTGTTGTATACGGAGGAGTAATGCTGAGAGAGAATCCTATTCTCCTTTAGAATAGTCCAAGAATTCCATGCACAAGTATTCTCCTCCCTGATACCATCAAAGAACTTAAATACTTATACCCGTTTGGTTCTCTAGTTCGGATTTATATTCATTGAATTTCTCAAAAGCTTCAGGCTTGTGTTTCAACAGGAACATGTGTCCGAATCTTGAGAGATCATCAGTGAATGTAAGGAAGTACAAAGAACCAGTCCTGCCATGTGTAGACAAGGGACCATATACATCTCTATATATCAGTCCCAAGAGTTCACTAACTCTTTCTCTGTTTCTAATAAATGGAGCTATGGTCATTTTATCTCTGTGACATTACTGGCAAGTTTCACAAGATGCAAATTCAAACTGATTTAAATATGCATCTAAATGTTACTTAGCTAGTCGGGTCGCATTGATATGACCTAGCCTACAATTCCTCAAGAAGGATTTGTTCATTTCTGAACTCTTACTTTTGTGTGTATTCAGTACATTAAGAACTATGGTTTTATATAGAACGTATATAATTTTAGATAACGTGCCTGAACTGATCAACACTTTGATATAGGAAATGTTCAAAACAATATCCAACAATACAAAATTATATCCTTCTTTAGTAAATAAAGAGACTTATATAATGTTGCATATCGGGTTCGGTATCTAATAACATTTTTTCAGAATCAATGTATTTTTTAATGCAAGGTGATATTTGCCAACTGATTTGGCTGCAACAATTGCACCAATCGCTATACTTAGAGACATATCACCCTATTCTCAGTTCTCTAACTATCTATAGCCCATATACCAAATTACATATGCGGGATCCCGATCCGGTATCAAATACCCAGGATGTAGAGGATACTGAGAAACAATTATCTGTAAGGAACACACCCAAAGAAGATGCATCAACATGCACTTTCTTCGTATGGGCGGCATGAGAATCCTGGTATTCCCCTAATTCCTGCTCGGTCTTATAACAATTACAAGTTGGAGCGGGACCAACGTTCCCCAGCACAGTATAACAAGTGGGTTCGGTCAATACATCCATATTATTATCTTGATTAAGGCGTGACATGTTCGCTACCTGAAGAGAGAGAGAAGAAAACACTCTGCGTGCGCTCTTGCAAGATTAGAATGGTTATATATTTTATATAATCAGGATGGCTCCCACTGTTTTTATCAAATCTTCCTTCAAACCTTAAAAGGAAAGACTAGCCGGGATTAATTACACCCTACAAGTTGACCAATCTTGCAGCCAGGCTAGTGCCGGTATTTTGAGGGAGGTTCCCCGTGCTTTCGCATGGACCTAATTAAAATAAACCTCGTTTTCCCAAGGGCGTAACCCCGTTGACACTTTTCTAGACACCTACTTGATCGGCTAATTGTAATGTGCAAAACTCTCCAAGGAGTAACAATTACTCGCAGTGGGTATCAGGATCCAACTATCTCATAGAAGGTACGCAATCTCATTGCAAATTTCAACACTTGAAACTCCCGATAATGGTTTTTACCCCTAGCACTTATAACCTTGGCCATGGTCAACAAATCATAAGCACTATTCATGTTCTACCCGTCATTTCGTGATTAATTATACCCACCCACATGATCCTTGACTAAGGTCAACAAAGTAACATGACTGTCCTAACTAATCGCATCATATGCTATGTAGGAAGACATCATTTAGCTACCCTACACCGCGTCTTGGCTAAGGTCAACAAACGCAACACGAATAATAAGTACTCTACTTCCTAAAATGACGGAGGGTTGCAGATGGTTTTTAAGAAAACCTTTAACGCTTTGAACTTGATCTCGTTGCAGAATCAAATGATTTAAAAATGGAGTGTTTTTTAGGCTTTTTCTAGTTTCGCTAAAGAGGTCACTCCCGGTGAAGGGATCTCGGCTCTTTCCTCGTCGAATCAGGTGCAGGATATTCACGATATCACTATGCAAAGCAAGAACTAGAAAAGCAATCAAAAGAAAAAATCAAGGGTTGTAGCATCTGCTAGTTATTGATAAAGAGGTCACTCCCGGTGAAGGGATCTCGGCTCTTTCCTTATCGAATAAGGTGCTGGATATTCTACAAGGAATACCGCTATGCAAAGCAATAACTAGAGCTACCTATTTTTGAAAATTGGATTCCACAACATCATTAGGTTTATTTTTCTTTATTAATCACATTAATGAATGTCCCATCATTTAATTTACCTAAACATCACAGATAAATACAACGTACGCTTATGCCATCCGCATTCGCCTTGTTGTCCCGTCATGCACCGTTAGGTTAGGTAACCAACAGCAGAGCGGGGCAGGGATGGCGCGGGTGTAAAACATAAGCAACGCTTATAATATATCATATATACTATATAATGTATCCATCTTAACATATCAAGTGATCACATCACAGATATCGCAGCAGAAAACAATATATGAAACATTGGATATACTAGGATTTTCGGGTTTTAATTTAAGCCTGTATAAAACACGGATTCCACGGTCGTGATGAATAGCTAAACCCACACCCCTAGACCCCTACGAGAGCGGCAAGCAACCCTAACAATTCTAGAGTTAGGAGACCCAAACTCGACGCCTCGAGATGGTCTCCCACTGGACTCTAGAACCCGGTTACTTATGCTCCCCTCCTTGGGTCTAACTTAATGCGGAAAAGTAAATAATATACATCAACGGTGACATATTCCTCAACCCAGAGGTGCCCCAAAAAAAGAATATTACATACAAGTTTTTACATGAATGAAAATGAAAAACTTTCATCTCACATAAAAAAACCCGGCTATTCAAACACGACGATCCAATATAACATATCTCAACAACACATAGCATCACATGTCATCAATGTAAGTAAATATGTGTATCCTAATTGTCGTTGACGTATAACAACGAAACCGGCGATACACCACATATTACACTTACGGTCGCAGAAAAGAAAGTGAAAAATCATAACAATTGGAATCTGCACTGCCCTTAGACATCATAAATCCGGAATATCACATATTCTGGATTTCTTGCCTAACAATGCAAATTTTACATTTAGGTCTCAACCATGAAAACACTTTTCAAAGGAAGTCGGGTAATTCACCAAGATTCCCGATTCCGACCGAGGCTGAAATGTTAAACTTGCATGCAACTTGATAGATTCCAATTATTGTATCCCATCACATCATATCCGGACGACGTTAAAATTTTTGATCGATTCATCAAAGTCCCACAATTTCCCGACAGCTCAACACTTGAGCACAGTTTTAATAATACCTGGAACATGCCGCAGTACTTATGGACCAACCGTAAAAGGGCAAACCTAAGCCTCACTCATGTCGCCACGGAACTGCGGCAAACCCTAGGGTATGACCGCGGTTCCGCGATCCAAAAAAGTCGAGTTAGGATTTCATTCTTCTAGAGGGTCCACAGAATTACTTGCATGTTTTTCCGAATTCGTTAAACTTGGAAAAATGGGTTTTTGACATTCGATCAAACTTTTTAACTTCGCCTGGATAACTTGTGAAAACCCAAATACAACGTTAAACTATGAATACGAAACACTCCGAATTGTTTATAGTGTAAGATTACATCTCATGCAAAATTAGCAAAAACAAACAACACCTGAAACACCAAAACCCAGAGACTGGAACACACGCAAAATTTCAGGGGGTGAGCTCGGTTTTTGGCCGAGATGGGGGGTATGGTGGCCGGCCAAATTTTCTCCAAAATGCCTCAAATTTTTCAAGTGTTCATGTTATATCACATACAATATTCTGCAGTTGTTTGAAAATTTTTTAGAGCTCATTTAAAAATCGACAGAATGCAGGTTTCAATGTTTAAAGTTTCAGAGCAATTTCGGTTTCGTAATCTAACAAACACCGTGTAATACTTTAGCGCTGCTCTGATACCACTGTTGGGATTCCTTAGCACCCTACTGGGTTTTCACAGCAACTACCATGCTATATTTAAAAATTCTAAGGTGCTAATCAATCCTAAGATAGGATCAAGCTAAAGTAAAAAGACAATAAAACATGCAATGAAACATAACTTAAGAAGTGAACAAGAATACAACCTTTGTAGACCCGGTCCTTCACTTCTAAAGCTCCGTGTTGACGTCCCTTCGATGCGATCATGGATCTCCAAAACTCTAGTATGGGTTCCCTCGGAGAAATGAACAAGCTTGCTCGTAGTCTTCGAGGCCGAAGATGATCTACGTCGAGGAGACTCAAACTCAAGCTAACCCTTCACTAGGTCATGAACTTTGTGAAGAGAACACCTTATAATACCCAAGAAAGTGAATATGATGATGAAATAGGAAGTGGTCTCACTTTAGATTTTATTTTCTCACTCATTTTCACCATTTTTCAAGAAGCTAGAGAGCTAGAGGAAGAAGATGACGCAAATGAAGAAGGAACTCTAGAAAAAATCAAGTGGTGAATTAACTTAATCATTTTGCAAGAATGGATGACTTAGTATCATATACTAACCATTGTAGAGACTAAACCATGTTTTTATCATAATGGTTAGGTTTAAAATATCTTAAGTAAAACAAAATGAGTGGACTTTGGTCAATGGTCTACAAGCTTCATGAAGCTTTCAAGCCATGACAAAATCCATGACATTTTGATTTACTTAAAACAAATAAAACCCTTAATTATAATAAGCATGGTGTAAGTCATACACACACCCAAGTTTGCATGTATCATCAAGTATGATACAAACATGCACACAAGTATATATCACATATACACTTAATGCACAATCAAGTGAGAAAACAATCTTAAGCGAGCCAATACTAGTTAATGTAGAGTAATGTATCAAATATATAATTATACATTAAATCATTAAATCAACACTTAATTTAATGATCCGGTCATATTACATATAACCGACTAATATCATGTGTATCAATTTATCGAATCAAAACTTGATTCGATAACCCGGCTATATCACATATACCCGGCCGACAACACAAATCGCGAGATTAGAATACGGTATCACATAATCGTATTATTCTCGGTCCTGCACATATCTCATATGTGCTCCTACTCCATTTCTCTTGAGCCAGGAAACCTCTGTGTAGGACTCTAAAGACTCGTCAATACGCCGGCAGTGGGTGATGATCATATCAAACACCCACAAGCCGCAAGAGGCATGCTAAACGTAACGGACACCCGGGTATTGAGCGATCAGAAGATCAACAAGAAAGCCTGCTCATACTCCTGCGAATCCAATCAGTAACACTTACTGTACAGTCCGGTCTGTTCGTCTGATATGTCGCATATCTCGCCTAGGAGTGGTAAACGTCAGACCCCCAGTAGCTTGATAAGTCATGCCGATGTAAGGTCCATAACGGGCGTGAAACTACTGATAACACTTACCAGTAAATCACATCTACCTTGGCCAGGGATTTTAGTTATGACCAATCGAGCATAGCGTAACATCAACCCCCAATACCAGGAGAGATGAATCCCCTCCTATCGCTCATTGCCTCCATGTGACTAGGGACTGTACCTAAAAACCACCTGTTTGCACACCTCGGTAGAGCTGTGGTAGGGTGGATATCAAAGCACAGTGGGAGCCACACAAGACTCTATGACGATCTCGGGTCAGCAGACTAACCTGCACCAGTGTCACCAGAGAACTGCTATCTGACGTGAGGTATAATACCCTCTAGGGGTTCTCGGCGAGTCCTTTCAGTGTACCCAGTCTCCACTGAGCACCCGTATACCATCTATGATGTCAAACACCAATGTATATGGGATCATCCATCACCCATCTCATGGGTCAAGAAGATATACGCTAGTTTACTCTGGAATATCGATGCCCCATCTCGATATTCCTACGACTAGGAACATTGAAGGATGAACTCATGGACTACCCAGGCCCCACTAGTATGATCTGCATCTTAATCCTGGAAGTCAAATACACATCCCAAGGGCTTTATCAACATGTAACAGAGAGATAGTAAGTATACATGTTAAGATAAAGAGAAACCAGATAGCATACAATCATGTCGAGCAAGAAAGTCCTCCCTATATATGTCCCGGCATCCACTATAATATACATCTCATGTACAATAATGGCCTCTAGGGAATACATACAACTAACAAAATCTTCCTTCAAAGCCTAAATTGTATGACTATCCGGGATTAATTACACCCTACAAGTTCGCCAATCTTTCGGCCAGGCTAGTGTCGGTACTTTGAGGGATGTTCCCCGTGCTTTCGCACGAACCTAATTAAAATAAACCTCGTTTTCCCTGGGGCGTAACCCCATTAACACCTTTTGAAACACCTACTTGATCGGCTAATTGTAATGTGTAAAAAACTCCCAGGTGTAACTTTTACTTGCAGTGGGTATCGGGATCCAGCTATCTCATAGAAGGTATGCAATCTCATTGCAAATTTTAGCACTTGAAATTCCCGATAATATTTTACCCCCAGCTTCCTATGACCTTGACGGAGGCCAACAATCCATAGGCTGCTAGTCAAGTTCAACCAGTACATTTCATGATTGAATTAAACCCACCCACACGACCATTGACGGAGGCCAACAAAGTCGCACGACTACCCCAATGCAATCTCATCTTATGTTGCAGATAAGCACTAGTTAGCTACCGCACACTATGCCTTGACGGAGACTAAAAAACGTAGTATGAATACTAAGTAGTACTTATCTGAAATGACGGAGGGCTACAATAGGTTTTAAGAAAACATTTTGCGTAATGAACTTGATATCGTTGTAGAATCGTGTGATTTTGAAAAGGAGTGTTTTTGAGGAATTTACTAGTTTTGCTAAAGAGGTCATTCATGGTGAAGGGATCTCGGCTCTTTCCTCATCGAATGAGGTGCCGGATATCTCACAAATAAAACTACGCAAAGCATGAAATAAAAAAGGCAATAAAAAAAATGAGTGGGTTGTAGCATCTGCCAGTTTCGCTAAAGAGGTCACTCCCGGTGAAGGGATCTTGGCTCTTTCCTTATCGAATAATGTGTTGGATATTCTACAAGGAATACTGCTATGCAAAGAAAGAACTAGAGCTACAAGTTTTTAAAACAAGATTCTACAACATATTTAGCTTTCTTTTATTTCATTAATCTCATTAATGAAGTCCCATCAATTATACTTCCTAAGCATCACAAAAGAAACGAAAGAAGCAATAGTTATTATATATCATATATATAATATAAGCATTCATCTCAGAATATCATGTGATCCCATCACAGAATATCAGCAGTAAAAGAACACATATGAAATATTGGATATACTAGGAATTCCGTGTTTTAAATTAAGCCAGTAAAAATCGCGGATTCCACGATCGCGATGAATAGCCAAACCCACATCAATAGACCCCTACGAGAGCGGTGATCAATCGAAAATATTGCATTCTTAGCACATCAATTTCCCTACTCTTTCTAATCATCTAAGGGTGTTTGGTATAAATATAGCACATATTAGCAATTCGTATGCAAAATATCAAATAACATGTGCTATACATTATAACCGTCATTATGAGGGAAATTCCGTGTTTATTACTTCATGCATGATTTTTGTATATCTCAACACTTGTCTCAAGATTTTGTGCAGATGTTCTTCAGGTCAAAGAACTGGAACTGCTAAAAAGCACCGATAAATACAGCAAGTCAAAGACTTGAGATCTGGCAGTAAACAAGAAATAACTATAGGATTCCAGACAACAGAAAAGCGCCATAAAGCCAACATGAAACAACCGTGAAGATTCCATGCACTGACTCCATCAAAAGGCCGCAGATCCGCGGCCGAGTAAGGCCGATCCGCCGCGGATCCGCGGCCGATCCGCCGCGGATCTGCACCCGATTTGACTCGTCGGCGGTTGGAACATTTTCCCGAGGCTTCTCTTCAATGGCCAAACTTCTTCAAGACGCTTCAAAGTCCCTAAAAATCTCCAGATGCTTCCCTCCAACAGCCAAGCTTCTCATTCAAGTTAGATAACTACCTTAATCTAGAAACTTCCCTACAACTACCTAGCTTCCTATGCAAGCTTCATAACAACCTAGCTTCTAGGAGAAGATAAAGGAAAAGCTATAAAAGGGGACGTATGGCTTCATTACAAAGGTTGTTCATTAATTGGTTGTTAAGTTGTTCAATTGTTAGTTAGATAATTGGAGCCAAAATTCAAATTCAAGTTGAGTGACATAACTTGATACCAAAACCCTAGCCCAAATCCTTTTTCCAAAGCCAAATCAAGATCATTTTGAGAAGCAAATCAAGCGAGCCATCATCGATCCTTTATTCGCGAAGCCAATCTTCATCAAGAGCGTGAGATCCACGACGATCCAAGTCTCACGGAGATCGAGCGGAGCAAAATTCGACGGATCTAGTTACCTCTTCAAAAGGAGCGATCGAGAGCAACATCTTGTAACCTCGAATTGAGGGAATGTGTAATTAGTTGTCGATTGAATAAATGTTATAATTGCAATTCTTGCTTTCTTTACATTCTTGCGTTATGAAACTTCTTGATTCTTGATTCATTAATTTTCATGATGTGTGAGTGAAATCTCCGCTTGTGACGGAATCGAGAGAATAGGTAGATCTAGTGATGATAAAATCCTAATACTAATCTTAAGTCTTATGTGATTTGTGAACTTTAGGAAAAAGAATCATCAATGACCTGATTTGGATCGAGATCACATTTTGATTATTTCTTTGCAAATTACGGATCAAATGATTGATGAATCTCTTTGCTAGAGGCTAGATCCGAATGATGATCAATGAAAAGACAAGGGATAGAGAAGGAGAAACCATAGTTTCTTCAATAGATCCCTAATCTTCATTCATCGCTATCGATCTAGCTACAAATTATCCATAGATAAAATGAGTCATTGCTACCAATTCGATCAATTCTTACAAGCTAATCTACAAATCTTGATAACTAAATTGATTGGGACATTTCTTTATTCTTAATTCTAAATCTTTATTTTCTTTATGTTTCTTAAAGTCAAATCTCCTAAATCTTGAATCATTTTCTTTATATTTTCATTTCAATTCATCTAAAACAAAAATTGATCAAAACACACATCTCAGTGGACGATCCGTTCTCATTGACGAAACTACAATAGACTCCGTCAATTGATTGCGGTATAAATTTCTTTGGTTGTGATTTAAACTTTTCCAAACACACACGAAGATGATCAATTAAATGGTGCCGTTGCCGGGGATGTGTGCTATATTGTTCGTTTTTGTTATTTGAGTTGAAAAATTATTATTCCATAAGAATTTTTTAGATCAAATTCCCATCAAGCGCTTAATGATTAGTTGTGAATTTTTGCGAGGGAATCTAGAATCATTGTAGCAGTGCGATCAAGATTCAGAGAAGTTCTGCAAATTCCAGAGGAGTCAAGGAAGCTACAGAAAAATTTTGAAACCCTAATTCCAACAGTTCACCGTGGATCCGTGGCAGATGTTGCGTTTTTGCGGCGGTTCCGCCGCCGTTTAGGCGTTTCAGTGATTCAAGTTTCTGTGGTATACTCTCTGTTCTTATCTCCTCTCTGATCTTCCCCAATAACCATTTTCTGCAGGATTCTTTGCAAAATTCGCAGCGCCGCTAAAAAAAAAATTTGTCGCGTATTTTGATCTTGGTTGTTTGCATATTTTAATACGGAAATTAAGGGGTAAAGACTAAATTCAGATTAGGTGGGGATTTCATTGCCCTTCCTAAGCCCCAAAAATCATAAACTTGCATCCGCATCACCCTCATTAACTAAAAAGTATCTAGACAAGACTCTAACGACTGTCGCGCTCAATTAGGACAGAAGGAGGTCGTGGGTAATCTATTGCTTATCCGTGTTTCTTTTTATGGTCTAAGGCAAGTGTGTCTAAGGCAAGTGGTTACTTTGTTGGATGTATATGCCCTAGAGGCCAGTATTGTATATGTATACATATGGATACTAGGGATATGTATATACAAAACAATCTTACTCAGTTTTATAGTATATTATTTGACCTGTCTTTATCGGGATATGTGTATTTATTTATATTGTTGTTATCTCTGGTTTGCACATATTGCTAAAGACTCGATACAGTAGTATACTATTGTGGTTTGTCTTTATCTTACATGACATATGCCATACTCGTTATTGCATATTGCGGTTACATGTTGATAAAGCCCCTAGGATCTTGCTTGAATACCTGCGTTGTGATGGCGATCATACTTATGGGAGCAGGGTAGTCCATAAGCACATCCTTAAATGGTCCCTAGTCACGTGAGTATCGAGACTGGGCACTGATACTCCAGAGCAGACTGGTGTGTATGTTTCTAACCTCGTCGGGGGATGGTTGGTCCCGCAGCCATTGGTCTGATGCACCTAAGATCGTATACAGGTGCTCACTGGGTGTGAGTACCCTGGACGAACTCGCCGAGAACTTCTATGTAGTACTATACCTATCGTCAGATGGAAGTTCTCAGGTGACATGTGTACATGTTAGTCTTTGGACCCGAGATCGGCATTTGTCTCGTGTGAGTTCCCACTGAATTTTGATCATTACCCTACCACGACTCTACTGAGTCATGCAAACAGGTTTTGGTTGGGTTCAGTCCAGAGCCACATGGAGGCTGTGAGCGATTGTCGGGGATTCGTCTCTCCTGGTATAGGGAGTCGATATCGCACTGTGATTCGATTGGTCAGGACTATAAGACCTTGGCCAAGGCACTTGGGATTTACTGATAGGTTGATCAGTAGTTTCCCGGATTGGACCTGAGCCACATCGGCACGACTTATCAGGTTGTTAGGGTCCGACGTTCACCATCCCCTAGACCCGGTATGCGATACTCTTTGACGAAGAGACCGGACTGTACGGATATTATCACGGATAGGCTCAGTAGGAGATCCGGATGAGTTTGCTCATCGGCCTTCTTTTCGACAGGTGCCTGGGTAGCCATTACGTACAGCTAGTGCCGCTGACATGCTTGTGGTTAAACCCACTGCCAGAGTACTGTCGAGTCTTTAGAGACCCATACAGAGAGTTTCCCTAATCCAGGTGAAATGATGTAGTAGCCGTATTGGATACGTGCAGGCTTCGATTGATAGATGTACTTTGTACTCGGATTTTCGATCGGACAGTTGGTAATACTAGCCGGCTTGGGTTTGAGCCGGATTATTAAATCAGGTATTGATTTAATAATTTATGTATTTGTATTTCGATACATATATTCTAGTATTACGTTCTTCGTGTTATTTTATCTCTTTGGGCGTTCGGATTTTTATCTGATTGCCGGTATATATATACAGTAGTCGGAAATCCGTATTTATTATAGTTTTCCTTCTAGAAGGTGGCCACCTCATTTTGGATTTTCCTTTTATTTCATAATTGGAAATGAGGTGTAAAGTGAGAGGTGAGGGAGGAATAGAAGTGACCATGCTTCAATAGTGAACAAATGAATTTATAATTCATTTTGGGTTTACTATTGTAGCATGGTTGCTATTGTTTATTGAAAGAATTCATACACAAAACCAAGGTGTGTGAATTTCTCTTTCATGCTTCATTCATTTTTCTCTTGAGCTCTTATCTCCTCCCTCCTCTAGCTTTCTCCTCCACCTTCATCTTCTTCCTCTTCACTAACATTCTTATGAGTTGAGAAACAAGTGAAGAGGGTAGAAAAGAGATAACAAACACTTGGACAACCCCACTACATCCTAGACTACTTGGACTAGCATCCCAAGTTTTCTGGTTGCTCTTTTGATATATTGCAAAGAGCTAGAGCCTTGGATCATACTCCCTGGGTAGATCATCTACGACAAATGGAGGCCAGAAAACAAGCTCGATCCCGGAGGACTGATGGAGCTGGAAATGGAGATCTAGCGAGTTCACGAAGGCCACTTGGAGCACATGACGAGGAGAGAAGACCAAAGGACTCGATTCATTTGGTATATCTCCTTTCATAGTAGGTAGAACTCTTTAGCTAACTAGGTTTATGGTTAAAGATCCGGGTTAAGTTTTATTCTAGTGCCAAAGTTTTGATCGTCATAAAATTTTAGTTCCGCATTTGGCCACGGAAGTTGGCCGGGGCACTAAGGTAACCCTTCATGGTATCCGAGCCACCCATAAAACCTATACTAGCTTGTTAAACGTGTTTAGAATAACGATCGACCGAAAATTTCAAAAACTGCATTTCAAATCTTGAGTTTTCTGTCGATTTTTAAACGTGCTCGAAAAATCAATTTTATGGTCCCAGAAATTCATGCAGGCTTTTTTAAGACCTCTGAAGAAATTTAGTCACGTGATCCCTCCAAACCGCCGCGGATCCGCAGTGTAAACCCCCTATTGGCGGCGGTTCCGTGGCCGTTTTGGGGCCCACGTGAACAAAATTTCTTTTGGGCCTCTTATTTTTGGAAATTGTGGTTTCTGGAATAATTACTTTTTGGGCCCAGATTTGTTACAGTGTTGGTTTAATACTTGGGGCCCACTTGGAAAGTTTATTCGATCGTAATTTTAAAATACGTATTTTATTTTCAGTACATTCACTTTATCTGCGACCGGGAATGTCACTCGATCGGTAAAACTCGTCTGACTGCTATATGTTCTTTTAGATGGGTTTTGCGAATGTAACATTCGCGTTGATGTTGTGTGCTTGTTCTGTGATTGTGGTTGGATAGTCGTGATGGATAGCAAGTGTTGCAATGCTGATGGTACTGTTTAAATTCATCTGTTCATTTGTTATTGTGGGGCGAGCGTCCGACATGTGGACTGCCGTCTTTGCCGGGTTGTATATTATTTTGGGGCACGACCGGGTTGAGGTCGATGTCACCGTTTGTATATATTATTTTCTTATTCAGTACTAGGATTACCCCGCGGTGGAGTGCACGAATAGCAGGATTCTAGAAGGCAACAAGCCCGCATCTCATAGCGTAAAGACTGAGGGGGTTTCATTCTCATGGCGTCGAGACGGAGGGGGATTCGTTCTATAATTGGCAGGGCTATTCGCCACACTTGTAGGGGGTACAGGTTTACATTGCACAGGCCATCCACACGACAGGGAACGTCGGGTTTTATTTGCGGCTCAAATGAAACCCGGGGCTCCAAGATTATCCACCATTCTGTATTGTTATCTGTGATGTTTTTTATTATCATGCCTAGGACGAATGTTATATATACTCATATATATACTAGTAGATGTTGTATATGTTTTGCACCCGCGCTAGTTGATTGTTAGGGATTCTGCGTGTTCAAGTTTAGTGAATTACCGCAATCAAGACGGTTTCGCTTGTAGCTAGCCGGTTGAGTACGGGTCGTCCGCAGGGAGATGGGAGTCTTTTTCTATGTGCTTTAACGAGTTAAGTCCGGAAGTCCAGATTTTGTTTGTGATTATCTAAGTGTTAAAGTGATATGTAAAGAGAGCTTGTTAGGGTTAGGATTAGGTTAGTTTGAGTTAGGAGTCTCCCACATCTTTCGTTGCCCCTCTTAATATCGGTGTTACGGTAATCGGCAACAACGGGGATTAGCACGACTAGGAAGGAACTTGCGAGTATAAGCTAGGCTTTCCAACGCATAAGTTCTTCCTTTTGGTGCTTGTCCGTCCGTTCTTGGCTCTTAGCCATAACCTCCGGTTAATTCAACCACAACCGGTCTCACTACGGAATCACCGCTATCATGTAGGATAGGGTGCCGTAAGGAGCGGATTGTGGTTCAATTAACGGGAGTCGAATTAAGCTGTTGGGCAAGGAAAGAGTGAGAGAGATTTCCTTCTCTCAAACTTCCCTTATCCTACCCTAACAAGTATGAAACTACTCACACATCATGATACGGAAAAATAAAACAAAACAAAAGAGGAAGATAGAAAGAAAGAGATTAGAAGATAACAACTAGCTATTTGCGACCTCACCCTGGCAAGGATCAAGCGTAAGCATCATGGTTGTGTTAAGGATAAAGAAAAAGAGAGAAGAAAGAAACAACAAGAAATAACAACAAATAGTTAACAAATTAAAATTACAACAATTAACAAGATAATAAGACAAGCAAAATAACAAACGGTTCTTCTTTATTCATCATTCTTCACTCACAAGCTTACTACAAGTTTTAATGGAGAAGAGATGAGAAGAGGAAGAAGAAACACACTAAACCTAGAAAATAAAATACAAGATTATGCATCCCTTTCTTCACAAAGTTTTGGGCTATTTATAGGCTGAAAAATGAAAACCTAGGGCAACCACCAGAACACAAATAAAATGACCAAAACACCCCTGAAAAGTCTCTGTCTGCGGCGCCAGTACGGCCGCGGATCCGCGGCCCAAGCCTCCTTATGCCGCGGATCCGCCGCACTCTGGTGGAGTTAGGGCATGGGTCGATAGGTACTTCCCTGGTCTGCTGTCCCCTCTTGTCTGGTACATGTATTTTCTGAAAATACTTCCACATTTCTTCCAGAATTTCTGTTGAGGGAAAGGTGGACTTTGGACATGGATTTTCTTGAGCTCCGCGTAGATTTCTTGGTCTTGGTGTTGCCATTGTGCTTTGTGCATGAAGGTGACAATTGATTTGTCATTTTGTCTCCTAAACTGGTGTGTGGCAACAGACGGATAAAGAGCGGAGACCCGTGTTTTATCTGTGGTTGGCAGGAACTCGGATTTTGTCGTATTTTTCCATGGATTTCACCGTTTAGAGCCGAGAACCTGTATCCTGCAATTGACTAGCAAACACGGCTCAAGAGTACCTACCGATATGCAATGTGATAAAAATTGGGCGGTATAAAAATGCAAAAATCTGATATGAACAAATACCCCCAAACTTATCATTTGCTCGTCCCGAGCAAAGCCAATTTATTCACAAAAAATTTCCTAACCTCACTTTCGCAGGGAACGTGATTGCACTGAGCATGTGCAACAAGCCGTTAAACCTCTAGGTGTCCCTAGTAGGAGGAGTGTTGTCTCCTGAGGGTTTTCAGCGGATACTACCCACAAAATCCGGTCAAGTTGGTTTTGTAAAATAACTAAGATTCAAACCCTAAAGTTTTGTTTAAGAAAACAACAATTCTATAATCCTAAGTCTAGACTATCGAACCTTTATTTTTCACACCTCGCTTCTTATTTAACTACAGATTTTATATGTCTTTACGTGCAGTGCAAATAGTGTCGTTAAGTTCCCGAAAGATCGAATAAAGTCATTATGTCACACAATAAAACCCAGATAACAATTTTAAAAGGATCACATAAGTTTTATAAAGAGTTAAGCATTTTTCAAGTTTCATTTTCCAGTAAGGTTTCAACTTCAGAATTTCTATCTTCCTTAACAGGAAACTAAGTCGTATTTTTCACTCCACCTTTTTCTTGTTTTCATTTCATACACACCTCTGTGAATGTGCAATAGTCTTTATCATAGAATAAAACCTTCATATCTCCGTTAAATTTTTTTATAAAAGCCTATCTTTTATCAAGATTATTCTCACACAAAGAACCGTTAGGAATTTTAACTCGGGGAGAACACTAGCTTGACTTTGTTTTAATCTGGACTTTCTAGGCTTCTTAGCGAGCTTTGGGCCAATGCACCCAAACCAGTTGATTTTAGGGCATTAGGTGTAGAAACACCCCAGCGGACTTAATTACTCAAGTTACCTAGGTCCAAAAACAAAAGACAGTTTGGCGTGAAAATCAGATGATTTAATACGAACGGAGATATAACCGGCAGTTCAATTATTTTTTTTTTGTGGATAAAAGACGTGTTTAGTGGGTTCGGTGTGTAATCATTCCAATCAAGTTTCAGATGGGTTATTTTTCAGACTTAGTTCCAATTACGGCATCAATAACATTCCTTCATATTCGCTTTACTTCATAAACTATTCTTGACATTACTTATTTCAGAACAAACCTATTTGATCCTCAGAAAATCATTTATCTGTTTAAAAGTTTTAAACATAAAAGACTTGTCATCTAATTCCCAAAACTCACGACACGTGTAGTGTGATGTAAAGACGTATATCAGCTATAGTTAACTTCAAAGGAGAGTTATCTTTCAGGTTTTCAAAATCTAAACATAAGATTTAGTTATTCCTATTTTTTCAAACAAAAACCGTCGAAATTTTGAATCAGAGTTCTTCCACAAGCTAACTTGACAGAAAAGTTTTTTATGTTTTTAGAAAATTTTCAAATTTTTATGGATTTCAATATGCAGATGCAAAATATACATATGAATGCGAAGGTAAGAAATGCGTACCGAGCGTACCCCCAAACTTAAACTGGTCAGTGTCCTCACTGTCATTGCATGAAGAGATCTTTTGAAGGGTCAAAATTGTCGGTTAGCGATACACAATTTTTTTGTTTTTGTTTTTAAAGAAAAGAAAAAGAAAAAGAATATACACAAATATATACAAAATGGTTTATACATACCCCCAAACTTATTTGGAACAGTGTCCACTGTTCTTGGCTGGATAACCGAAGTTTGGAGGTAGGCAGAGGAAGATTATGCAGGGTAAACCGGCTCCTGTAAAAACAGGAGCTCCTCTGTTGGTTTGGCGCTAAGGTACGGTTTGCATCGGTGTTCGTTTACTTTGAAAAATGAACCGTCCTTCGGGTTCTCCAAATCCACAGCGCCCTGCGGATACACATTCCGCACAAAATACGGCCCTTTCCAGCGAGATCTGAGCTTTCCTGGATGGAAGTGAAGTCGGGTGTCGTAAAGCAGTACCTGTTGACCAGGTACGAAGGTTTTGCGCAAAAGGTGTTTATCGTGAAACACCTTCGTTCGATTCTTAACGACAACCGCGTTATCGTAAGCCTCATCCCTAAGCTCGCTCAATTCGTTCAACTGCAGCTTCCGATGGCTGCCCGCATCTTCGAGAGACAGACTCAGCTCCTTTATCGCCCAAAATGCGCGATGCTCTATTTCGACAGGTAGGTGGCAGGCTTTTCCGTACACAAGCCGATAGGGAGACATGCCAAGGTCGGTCTTATAAGCGGTTCGAAATGCCCAGAGGGCATCAGTGAGTTTCAGCGACCAATCCTTATGGTTCTTGGAAACCGTCTTCTCCAGTATCTGCTTGATTTGCCGATTTGAAACTTCGGCCTTCCCGCAGGTTTGGGGGTGGTAGGGCGTGGATAGCTTATGATTAATGGAGTATTTCCGCATCAAGGCCTCGAAAGTCTTATTGCAGAAATGACTTCCATTGTCGCTAATGATCGCTCGGGGGTGCCCAAAACGGGAGAAAATGTTTTCTTTAAGAAACCTAACGACAACCTTGTTATCGTTAGTCCGGCTGGGCACAGCCTCGACCCATTTAGAGACGTAATCATCAGCGAAAAGGATGTACAAGTTCCCAAAAGAGCTGGGAAACGACCCCATGAAATCTATCCCCCAAACATCGAAAATCTCCACAACCAAGATCGGTTGGAGCGGCATCTCATTCCTCCGGGATATCCGGCCCAAGTGTTGGCACAGGGAGCAAGTCTTGCAATAGTCATGAGCGTCTTTGAAGAGTTGTGGCCAGTAGAAACCACATTGCAAGATCTTCTCAGCTGTCTTTTTGGGCCCAAAATGCCCGCCACATGCTTGATCGTGGCAAAATGACAGCACACTCTTGAATTCCTCGTCAGGGACACACCGACGAATAATCTGGTCGGGACAGTACTTGAACAAATAGGGTTCGTCCCAGTAAAAGTGCTTTACTTGGGATAAGAAGCGAAGTCTGTCCTGACTCGACCATTCAGTCGGTAGTAATCCCGTGGCCAAATAGTTCACAATATCTACGAACCAGGGTTCGCAGGATACTGTCAAGAGTTGTTCATCCGGGAACACGTCGTTGATCGGAATTTGAAGCGAAGGCGAAGAAGGAAGTCGTGAGAGATGGTCGGCAACTACGTTTTCACATCCTCGTTTGTCCTTAATGACAAGGTCAAACTCCTGAAGCAAGAGGATCCAACGGATTAACCGAGATTTTGCATCTTTCTTCGCAAAAAGATGGCGCAGAGCAGAATGATCAGTGTAGACAATGACTGGAGAGCCGATGAGGTAGGGCCTGAACTTTTCTAAAGCAAATACAACAGCTAAGAATTCCTTCTCAGTTGTTGTATAATTGAGTTGTGCGTCGTTCAGGGTTCGGCTCGCATAATAGATTACGTGCGGCATCTTGTTGATGTGTTGTCCAAGGACAACACCAATGGCAAAGTCGGATGCATCGCACATAATCTCAAATGGGTGCGTCCAGTCAGGTGAAGAAAGAACGGGAGCCGAAGTGAGTGAGCGTTTTAGTGACTCGAATGCAGTCACACAGCTCGAGTTGAAGTCGAATGGCGTATCCTTGGCCAGCAAAAGAGTCAAGGGCCTAGCAATCTTGCTAAAGTCCTTGATGAACCGTCTATAGAAACCGGCATGGCCAAGGAAGGCTCGGATATCTCTGACGCATCGGGGAGGAGGAAGATTGGAAATGACCTCAATCTTTGCTTTGTCAACCTTTATGCCATTTTGCGAGATGATATGTCCTAAGACAATACCTTCGCGCACCATGAAGTGGCATTTCTCCCAGTTCAAAGTAAGATTCTTGTCCTTACATCGGGTAAGGACAGCGTCAAGATGCAGCAAACACTCGTTGAAGGAATCGCCGAAGATGGAGAAATCATCCATGAAAATCTCCAAAAATTTTTCCACCATGTCTGAGAAAATTCCCATCATACACCGCTGGAAGGTAGCGGGCGCATTGCATAACCCAAAGGGCATGCGTCGATATGCAAACGTGCCGAAAGGACAAGTGAATGTGGTCTTGTCCTGGTCTTTTTCGGCGATGGGAATTTGATTATAGCCGGAGTAGCTATCAAGAAAGCAGTAGTACTCGTGTCCGGCCAATCGTTCAATCATCTGGTCAATGAAAGGTAGCGGAAAGTGGTCTTTCCGCGTTGCGGCGTTGAGTTTTCTGTAATCAATGCATACTCGCCACCTAGTTTGGGTGCGAGTAGGGATTAAATCGTTCGCCTCGTTGGTTATGACCGTGATGCCCGACTTCTTGGGGACAACGTGGATGGGGCTAACCCACTGGCTATCAGAGATAGGGTAAATGATACCACTATCTAGACATTTTACGATCTCCTTCTTCACAGCCTCTTTCATGACTGGATTGAGACGTCTTTGTGGATCCCGGGCTGGTTTGGCATCATCCATCAGATGAATGTGATGCTCAACGATAAGGGGACTAATCCCCTTGATGTCCGCCATGGACCAGCCAAAAGCTTTCCTGTTGCTGTGCAAGACCGTGAGAAGGGCTTTCTCTTGCTCGGGAGCTAGAGAAGCCGAAATGATGACAGGGAGGGTCTCGTTCTCACCTAAGTAAGCATACTTAAGGTGAGACGGCAAAGGCTTGAGTTCGAGCGTTGGAGGTGAAACGATTGAATGCAAGATTGGTGCAGAGGTCTCGAACTCAAAGGACTCCAGCAAAGGTTCAAAACGAGTGTAGGCGACCGAGTCGGATGGTTCAGGTAACTCATCCGAAAATTCGAAAGATTCAAACTCGGGTTGTGCGCGGTGAAGATCGTTCGAGAACGTAAAACACTCGTAGTCGTTGTCGGGCGCAGAAACAGCAGCAGGTTCGAGGAGGAACGCACTAGTGGCGTCGAGATTATCGTGTTCGAACAGAAACTCCTCGAATTCACATTCTTCTGGGGTGATCTCCTGGATCGAGCAGACGTCCAGTATATGAGCATTAGGTTCGGCGGGCTGATTCCCCAACCTAAAAATGTTGAGTTCAATCGTCATGTTTCCAAAAGAGAGGTTCATCGAACCATTGCGACAATTGATCACAGCATTTAAGGTTGCAAGAAATGGGCGACCGAGTATCACAGGAATTTGATTCCGGGGGTTAGCTACAGGCCGTGTGTCTAATACAATGAAGTCAACGGGGAATATGAAGTCCTTGACTCTTATTAACATATCCTCTAGCTCACCCCTAGGATGGGTGATCGATCGGTCGGCCATTTGGAGAGTGCAGTACGTGGGTTTCAACTCTCCGACGCCTAATTGCTCGTATACTGAATACGGAAGCAGGTTAACACTGGCACCAAGATCTAATAGTGCGCGGTTGATGTTCTTATCCCCAATAGTAATAGAAATCGTAGGACAGCCAGGGTCCTTCCGTTTTTGTGGTAAAGATTGGGTAAGGGCATCACTCACAGCACTAGCCAAGAAAACTTTCTTGGGTACCTGAGACTTCCTCTTTTTCGTGCACAAGTCCTTTAAGATTTTTGCGTAGGACGGGACTTGTTGGACAGCATCTAGAAGAGGAATGTTAAAGTTAACTTGCTTAAATAACTCCAGAATCTTCTCCATTTGAGGATTTTGTTTATTAGACCTCAACCGGTTTGGAAATGGAACATTTTTAAAATTGGTTGAGTCTAATGCTGGAGGAGGAGATTGTGGAGTTGGAACGGATCCCAGAACAGGTGTTTTCGTGGAGTGAGAAGTGGGTCCGTTCAGAGCAGAAGAAGAAGCAGAAGGAGTGCTTTTTGAAGAATGGAGAATAGGCTCGGAAGACGAAGAAGCAGGTGAAGAAGACGAAGAAGAAGAAGAAGCGGCCGGGGTGTCATCGTTGAACTGTTTGCCAATGTTGTTTTGCAGCATCCTTCCCGATCTCAGTGTGGTCATGGCACTCACATTATGGTTTTGTTGTTCAAGAGCAACATGTGCATTATGTGGGTGACCGGGATTTGGGAGTGGTTGGGACGGGAGCTTCCCCTTCTCTCGCTCGCTTAAGGCCGCGTTCAGCTGTGCAATCTGGGCCTCGATGGTCTTGATGCTTTGCCCGTGTGCGGCAGTGTGTTGCACTAAGGATTGAATGGAAGACTGGATGTTGGCGGTGGACTGAGTCGATTGTTTAACGAACGCCTCCAGACTTCGTTCGAGCGTGGAAACCTTATCGTTGTTTGACGGAACAAAATTGTTTGGTGGAAAGGGATTGTTGGGTGCAAAGTTGTTCGTCTGATTTTGGAAAGGTTGGGGTTGGAAGGGCTGCTGAAACTGAGTTTGTTGTTACGCTTGTTGTTGCGGCGGAGGGGCCCTTTAGAAATTGTTGCCCTGGAATTGATTCTGATTCTGATTCCAGGCGAAATTGGGGTGGTTCCTCCAACCGGGATTGTAGGTGGAAGAGTATGGATCATTCCTTGGTCTTTGCTGGAATGCATTAACCTGATCCTGTCCTTGCGATGGTGGATTGTAAGGACACTCTTCGGTCAAGTGAGAAGGATCGGAATAACAAGCGCAGATGGTACGAAGGGGGAGAACAGGGGCAGGAGCAGGAGAAGAAAATTTGCTCTCTATCGCTTCAAGCTTTCTTGTTATTGCAGCCATTTCAGCTTTCATCGCAATAGAGACATCAAGCTGGTGAATTCCTACCCTAGACTGACCGGTAGAAGTGGAGGTAGAAGAAGAAGAAGTCGGTCTGGTGCTCTCCCACTGTAGCGTTTGCTCCGCAAGGTCGTCAAAGAACTGCCACGCTTCCTCGTCAGATTTCGATAGGAAGTGGCCCTGACAGATGGTTTCCAACAACTGCTTCGTTGCTGGGTTCAGGCCCTCGTATAAGGTTTGGCAAAGTTGCCATTTCTCTATACCGTGGTGAGGACACTGAACAAGAAGGTCTTTGTACCGGTCAAAGCACTTCCAGAAAGGTTCAGAAGGAAGCTGAGAGAATTGGTTGATTTCATTGCGAATCCTTGCGGTTTTATGATTCGGATAGAACTTTTTGAGAAACGCTTTTACAAACTCGTCCCAACTGGTTATGGAGTGGGAAGCGGTGCTATACAGCCATTTTTCAGCAAGATCGCATAAAGTGAACGGAATGACCCGTAGACGTATAGCATCGTCCGACAGTTGGGTAGTTTTCATCATGGCACAGACGTTTTGAAATTTGTTGATGAAGATATAGGCATCTTCAGATTCAAGCCCATGAAATCCTGGAAGCATGTTGATGAAGTGGGGCTTAATTTCAAAGTTGTCCCCATTGGCCGGTGGAAGAGAAAGGCAGGTGGGAAGTGCAGAACGAGTGGGATAGAAACGATCCTGGAGCGCGATTCGCTGCGGCGCTACAACAGGAGGTGGAGGTGGGATATTGGTCTCCGTAGGAGGTGGAGCCAATCCAGCGGTAGTCAAAGAGATGTTCGGATTAAATCCCGACATCGCGGAAGAAGAGGTTGGTGAAGGTGAAGGCGAAGATGTATGAACAGAATTCCGGTCAACGTCGGAGTTGGCCGGCAAAGGAAGGGGTGAAAGAGGAGTGGACGGAGTTTCGACTTCGGAGTCGATCGCGTAGTCGGTAGAGACTAACGTAACGCGGACTAGACGGGCGCTGGTGTCCCGAGTCCAAGCGGACATACACTAAACGAGTTTAGTATAGTCAAAGCGGAGAAGGTGAGGGTAAGAAAACGTCAATGGAGAAAGGCGATGGGTGGTGGGTGAAAAATGGATTTGGTGACAAAGGGACAAGTTTTTATAAAAGTTTTTGATTTTTTTCCTTTTTTTTTTCTTGTTGTTTTTAGAAAGAGATTTACAGAAATATGTACGGACTTACGGCTTTAAGTAATCACAAACAAGATATGCACAATCTCACCTAGATCTACGGTCGCCTAGGTCAACTAGACCTTCTCCTAACTGTTCCAGAGGGCTAGAAAAAGGACCTCAAACCGCCTCTTCTCCGTCTAATGCGGCCAGATAAGTGCCAGGTAAGTGGGAGGTTTTCCAACGCTTTCGCGAAGTTCCTTAATTAAATAACCACTTTCCTTCGTCACACTTGCCTAGGCACCGCAAAAGTCAGATAGGATAAACGGCCGATGCCTGTAACTAGTCCTCTGTCCTATTGAGCGCGAAGTCCTTAGGGCTGAGTCTAGTATTTTTTAATTTTACAATGGTCAATGCATATGCTTTTTGTGATTTTTGGGGTCCTGGGAAGGGTGATGAAATCCCCACCCAATCTGAATTGGTTTCAATCCCCTTAAGTCCGTATTAAGAAATGCAAAGCAGTAACAAATCAACTGCAAACAATTTTTATTTTTTTAGCGCGGCGCAAAGAATCCTGCACAAGAATAGTTTATTGGAAGGGGGAAAAGATTTTGCGCAAAGATATCTGCAGAAAACACAGTTTAATGGAGTCCAGAGGAGTGGGGAGGAAGCAAGAAAGACTTACAGAGATTTTGAGTCGACGAGGCCACCAAGTGGCCGCGGTTCCGCGGCCTAAGCTTGCTTATGCCGCGGTTCCGCGGCAAGAAAGTGGAATTGGGCTTCTGAATTTTTGGGGTGTTCTGGTCTGGGTCTCCTCTGCTTGTCTAGAGTTGCTGAATCTTTGTTTGCTCACTGGAACTGCTCCAGATTTTTACAGTAGACCGTTTGCTTCGTTTTGATCCGTCGCGGTATAGCCGCGAAATGTGGGTCTATCTTCCCACGTCTTTGGCACTGAACTCGAACTCCGTATTATCCTGCACACTTGCACAAAAACTAATCAAAAATAACAAAATGATTTTTTTACAAAGTATATTTTTTTGTTTGGTTTTTTCGGTTGTTTTTATATTCACAAATTAACCCGAAATTACACAAAGAAATAAACTACCGTCTCCCCGGCAACGGCGCCATTTGATTGTTAGGGATTCTGCGTGTTCAAGTTTAGTTAATTACCGCAATCAAGACGGTTTCGCTTGTAGCTAGCCGGTTGAGTACGGGTCGTCCGCAGGGAGATGGGAGTCTTTTTCTATGTGCTTTAACGAGTTAAGTCCGGAAGTCCAGATTTTGTTTGTGATTATCTAAGTGTTAAAGTGATATGTAAAGAGAGCTTGTTAGGGTTAGGATTAGGTTAGTTTGAGTTAGGAGTCTCCCACATCTTTCGTTGCCCCTCTTAATATCGGTGTTACGGTAATCGGCAACAACGGGGATTAGCACGACTAGGAAGGAACTTGCGAGTATAAGCTAGGCTTTCCAACGCATAAGTTCTTCCTTTTGGTGCTTGTCCGTCCGTTCTTGGCTCTTAGCCATAACCTCCGGTTAATTCAACCACAACCGGTCTCACTACGGAATCACCGCTATCATGTAGGATAGGGTGCCGTAAGGAGCGGATTGTGGTTCAATTAACAGGAGTCGAATTAAGTTGTTGGGCAAGGAAAGAGTGAGAGAGATTTCCTTCTCTCAAACTTCCCTTATCCTACCCTAACAAGTATGAAACTACTCACACATCATGATACGGAAAAATAAAACAAAACAAAAGAGGAAGATAGAAAGAAAGAGATTAGAAGATAACAACTAGCTATTTGCGACCTCATCTTGGCAAGGATCAAGCGTAAGCATCATGGTTGTGTTAAGGATAAAGAAAAAGAGAGAAGAAAGAAACAACAAAAAATAACAACAACTAGTTAACAAATTAAAATTACAACAATTAACAAGATAATAAGACAAGCAAAATAATAAACGGTTCTTCTTTATTCATCATTCTTCACTCACAAGCTTACTACAAGTTTTAATGGAGAAGAGATGAGAAGAGGAAGAAGAAACACACTAAACCTAGAAAATAAAATACAAGATTATGCGCCCCTTTCTTCACAAAGTTCTGGGCTATTTATAGGCTGAAAAATGAAAACCTAGGGCAACCACCAGAACACAAATAAAATGACCAAAACACCCCTGAAAAGTCTCTGTCTGCGGCGCCAGTACGGCCGCGGATCCGCGGCCTAAGCCTCCTTATGCCGCGGATCCGCCGCACTCTGGTGGAGTCAGGGCATGGGTCGATAGGTACTTCCCTGGTCTGCTGTCCCCTCTTGTCTGGTACATGTATTTTCTGAAAATACTTCCACATTTCTTCCAGAATTTCTGTTGAGGGAAAGGTGGACTTTGGACATGGATTTTCTTGAGCTCCGCGTAGATTTCTTGGTCTTGGTGTTGCCATTGTGCTTTGTGCATGAAGGTGACAATTGATTTGTCATTTTGTCTCCTAAACTGGTGTGTGGCAATAGACGGATAAAGAGCGGAGACCCGTGTTTTATCTGTGGTTGGCAGGAACTCGGATTTTGTCGTATTTTTCCATGGATTTCACCGTTTAGAGCTGAGAACCTGTATCCTGCAATTGACTAGCAAACACGGCTCAAGAGTACCTACCGATATGCAATGTGATAAAAATTGGGCGGTATAAAAATGCAAAAATCTGATATGAACACTAGTCCAGCCCCCGCTCTGTCGTTAGTTAAGTAACCTAACGGGTGATGACGGGGTCCCGTGGCGAATGCGGATGGCATATACGTACATTTTATTTTCTTTCTTTTCTGGTGTGATAGGTTACAAATTGATGGGACCGCATTAATTTTGATTAATGAAAGATAATAAACCTAAAAGATGTTGTTGGAACCAAGCTTTAAAAACTTACATTACAGACGTTCTCTTTTGCTTTGCACAGTGGTATTCAGTTTGGAATATCCAGCACCTCATTCGATGAGGCAAGGGCCGAGATCCCTTCACCGGGAGTGACCCCTTGAGTAAAAGTTTGCGTCAGGGTAATAACTTCACTATAGTCGATTATTTTTGCTTTGAATCATGGTATTCATTTTGGAATATCCTGCACCTCATTCGACGAGGAAAGAGCCGAGATCCCTTCACAGGGAGTGACCTCTTTAGCAAAGGTTTTCGCCACTATATATTTACAAAACTACTCAGGTTCTTTCAACGATATCAAGTTCATTACGTTAACGGGTTTTTCGTAAAAAACCCAGCCGTAGCCCTCTGTCGTTTCAGATAATTACTACTTAGTAATCGTGCTGTGTTTGTTGATTATTCGTCAAGGCACAGACGGTAGCTAAGTAATAGTTCTCTGTTGTACAGATAGATGCGATTGGTTAGGACGGTCGCATGATTTTGTTGATTATTCGTCAAGGATCATGCGGGTGGGTCTAACGCAATCCAGGATAACGATGGGTTGAACTTGACTAGGACCTTTTGATTTGTTGATTATTCGCAAGGTCACTTGGGTCCTAGGGGTAAAAACCACATCGGGAGTTTCGAACATACATGAAACTTGAAGATTTAGCATACCTTCTGGAGTGTGGTGACTAGAGTGGATTCCATCTACTGCATCACACAATGATAGTTGGATCCCGATCCCACTGATGAGTAGGTTACTCTTAGGAGATTTTTCACTTAACAATCAATGCTATAAACCAAGTAGGTGTCTAGAACGGTGTTAGCGGGGCTACGCCTCCAGGGAAAAGAAGTTATGTAATTAAGGAACTTCGCGAAAGCGTTGGAAAACCTCCCTTGAAGTACCAACACCAGCCTGGCTGAAAGGTTAAGCAAGTATTGTGACGTGCGATTAATCCTGACTAGTTCATCTTTTAGGGTTTGAAGAAGAATTTGAGGAAACAGTGGGAGCCATCCTGGTTAGATAAATTAATAACCAATCTAATCTTGCAAGAGCGCACGCTGAGTGTTTTCCATCTCTCCCTATAGGTAGCAACCATTTCACGCCCTAATCAAGATAATAAAATGTATCGCTTGACCGATCTGAATTCTTATTCGGGGCTGGGGAACGTCGGTTCGACTCTAACTTACGACAACTGTCATAAGTATGAGCATGGGAAAGAGGATAGTTTGAATTCCTTCATAACCCCATCGAAGAAGAAACATACTGTTGCGTCTTCTTCAGGTGTTCTTGTTATTGAGAACTGTTTTTCGGTCAGTCCTACCTCCTGGGTAGTCGATACCGGATCAGGATCTCATATCTGTAATTTATTGCAGGGACTGAGAAAAAGTAGGATAGTAGGACCTGGTGATATGTCCCTCAGAGTACGGAACGAATCACAAGTTAATGCTGCAGCCGTCGGTGAATATCACCTAGTACTGCCAAATGGCAATGCTATGATTTTAAACAATTGCTACTATGTACCTTCCATGCTTTGCAACATCATATCAATTTCTTTACTTGATAATGACGGATATAAATTTGTTCTTGATAGAAATATCAAGAACATTTACCTTGATAAGGTACTGGTTGCAGAAGGTACACTGTGTAATGGTATTTATGTTCTAAATCAAAACACAGTTCTCAATGTACAAAACACACGCAAGAGGGAGAGTTCAGATACGAACGAATCCTACTTGTGGCATTGTAGACTTGGTCATATCGGAGAGAAAAGACTGAGTAAGTTACATAAAGATGGATTCTTGAATACGTTTGAATTTTCATCTTATGAAATTTGTCGGTCTTGTCTCAAAGGAAAGATGACCAAATCTCCGTTCACCGGACATGGAGAAAGAGCAGCAGAGCTCTTAGGACTCATACACAGTGATGCGTGTGGTTCGATGTCTATACATGCAAGGGGAGGGTTCTCATACTTCATCACATTCACTGACGATCTCTCTAGATTCGGATATGTGTATTTTATGAAACACAAATCTGATGCTTTTGAGAAATTCAAAGAATTCAGGAATGAAGTAGAGAACCAGAGTGGTAAAAGTATTAAGATCCTCCGGTCTAATAGGGGAGGGGAGTACTTGAGCACGGAATTCCTAGATTACTTAAAAGAGAATGGAATTCTCTCTCAGCTTACTCCTCCTTACACACCATAGCACAACGGTATATCGGAGCTGTTAGTGTTTATGCCCTAGAAGGCCATTACTGTATCATACTAGCTTGTATATTACTTAATGGAAGCTTGGGATATTCACATGTATATAACAGTCTTGCTAAACATGGTAGTATGCTACTTGGTTTTTCTATCTTAATATGTGAGTGTACGTATTGATAGAGCTCTTAGGATCTTGCTTGTCTACCAGCGTTGTGATGGCAGTCACACTAGTGGGGGCTGGGTAGTCTACAAGCACATCCTTGTTCAGGTCCCTGGTCGTTGGATTATCGAGACAGAGCATCGATACTCCGGAGTAGACTAGTGTGTACGCTTCTCATCCCAGTTGGGGAGATGGTCTGTCCCACAGCCGTCAGTACGTCGTACTGGAGATAGTATACAGGTGCTCGTTAGGTTACGGGTACACCGGACAGGACTCACAGGGAACTGTTGGTTGGTTTGATACCAGTCGTCAGTGAACAGTTCCCAGGTGACATGAGTACAGCGTAGTCCGCAGACTTGACACTGCTACTTCGCCTCGAGTGTGTCCCACTGTTCTTAGATTGCTACCCTACCACGGCTCAAAGGAGTCGTGCAAACAGGTGGCAGTTGGGTGCAGTCCCGAGCACTTGGAGGCAGTGGCGGTTAGACAGGATTCGTCCCTCCCGGTATTGGGAGTAGATATCGTGCTGTGTCAGAGAGCCATTACGCAAAGTCCCTGGCCAGGGCAAGCGAGATTTGCTGGTAGGTTCCAGTAGTTTCTCAGGGTGTAATGGGCTTCACTCCGACACGACTTATACCGCTATTAGGGGACTGACGCTTGCCGCCCCCCTAGGCCCGATATGCGATAGTCTTGGACGAACGGACCGGACTGTATGGAGATTGTCACATCAGACTCAGTAGGAGTTCGGATGGGTTTACTCATAGGCCTTCTTATCGACAACTACCTGGGGACCGTTACGTACAGCTAGTGCCGCTTGCGGTCTGTGGTTAAACCCACTGCCAGCGTAGTAGTCGAGTCTCTAGAGTCCCACACAGAGAGTTTCCTACTCCAGGCGAAACGATATAGAGGTTGCATGGTTTTGCGACAAAGGGTTCGGACGCATACGTGCGTTTACGCGCGTACGACTTTCGGACAGTTTTTACCAGTCGGCTTTGGTTTAAGCCAGTTACTGGTATCCGGTTATTGGATTTTTACAGTCTAAAGTTTTTCCGTATTTTTGCGGATCGGAGGGGCGTTCTCGTAATTGTACGAGAAGCTTCTAGAAGATGGGACTAAGGAGGTTTCTTTTGGAAAGAAAGTGAGTCATGGTGGTGATTCATTCATTTCATTAATGCACATTTATTGCTTAATGACTCATGCTAATGAATCACCACTAGATATTTTATGAAGCATGCTTATTCATTTCCTTTATTGATTATTCTTAAATAGAAATGCTTCATAATATATTATGATACACTCTCTCTCCTCTCATTATCTTATCTCACATTCTCTCTCCTCAAGCTCTCATCTTCAAACCCTAATCCTTAATCCTCATGTGTTGAGATCAAAGGATTAGTTAGACTAAACAATCCATAACCTTCACTCTACATCATCCTTTCATCTTTGATTAGCAATCAAAGTTGATTAGTTACCTCAAGTTAGAGGTTTAGCTTGGAGTTTCGCTCTCGGGTGGATCGTCTACTACCTAGAGAAGGTCGAGGAGAACAAAGGAGGACACAAAGACGAAGGACTAGTTTCGATCGGTATAATCCCTTAACACTATAGTTTAGTTTAGCTATGTGTTTGGTTATTATTTGTTTAGCTTCGATTCAAGCGGTTAGTCGATGTTCGTTGTTTAAACTTGATCGTTTTTGAAAATTCCGCCTCCCCACAAATACTGGGGTGTACTACATCGACTTACAGGAGCGGAGGAATCATACCCTATTGGATATGGTTCGCTCTATGATGAATAATGCTGAGTTGCCTCTTTCATTCTGGGGATATGCACTTCAGACAGCAGCATACCTTTTGAATCAAGTTCCGTCCAAATCTGTGCCCAACACTCTGTATGAAATATGGAGTAGCAAGAAACCGTGTCTTAAATTTATTAAGATATGAGGTTGTCCGGCCTATGTGAAAACACAGAAACCGGACAAACTAGAGGCGCGTTCAGTTCTATGTATGTTTGTGGGATATCCTAAGGATTCATTAGGATATCTGTTCTACCACACTGAGGAACAGAAGGTGTTTGTATCTCGCCATGCTACCTTCTTAGAAAGGGAGTTTCTTGCAAAAGAAACTAGTGGGAGTACAGTAGAACTGGGTGAAATCCATGAACCACAAAATGTAACTGAAGATTTGGAGGAACCTGTTAGTTATGTATATTCCCTAGAGGCCATTGTTGTACATATGATGTATATTATAATGGATGCTTGGATATATATAGAGAGGACTTTCTTGCTCGTCATGATAGTATGCTATTTGGTTTTCCTTTATCTTAACATGTTGACTTGTATTGGTTTACTGTCTTTCTCTCACATGTTGATAAAGCCCTTAGGATCTGTACTCGACTACTGGGACTATGATGAGATCATACTAATGGGGCCATGGTAGTCGATGAGTACATCCTATAACAGTTCCTAGTCGAGGGTATATCGAGACAGGGCATCGATACACCAGAGTAGACTAGCGTATACGCATCTTGACCCATATGATGGGTGATGGATGATCCCATATCCATCGGTGTTGGACATCAAGGATGGTATGCGGGTGCTCAGTGGAGACTGGGTACACTGGACGGAATCGACGAGAACTCCCAGATGGTGATATACCACACGTCAGATGGCAGTTCTCCGGTGACACTGGTACAAGGTAGTCTGTAGTCCCGAGATCGTCATAGAGTCTTGTGTGATTCCCACTGTGCTTTGATTTCCACCTTACCATGTCCAAGAGGGCATGCAAAACGGTGGCTTTTGGGTGCAGTCCCGAATCACATGAAGGCAATGAGCGATAGGAGGGGATTCATCTCTCCCGGTATAGGGAGTTGATGTTGTGCTGTGTTCGATTGGCTATAACTGGAAGTCCCTGGCCAGGGCTGATATAGAGATTTACTGGTAGTTTCTCGACCTGTTATGAGCCTCACATCGACACGACTTATCGGTTACTGGGGTCTGACGTATACCACCCCTAGACTTGATATGCGACATATCGGACGAACAGACCGGACTGTACGAGAGTGTTACCGATTGGATTCACAGGAGAATGTACAGGCTAGCTTGTTGATCTTCTGATCGATCAATACCCGGGTGGCGTTACGTTTAGCTGACCGCTTGCAGCTTGTGGGTGTTTGATATGATCATCACCTGCTACCGGCGTATTGACGATTCTTTAGAGTCCTATGCAGAGGTTTATTGGCTCAGGCAAAATGGAGTAGAGGCACATATGTGATATGTGCAGGACCAAGGATAATGCGATATGAGATACCGTATTATATTCTCGTGATATTTAGATATGAACCGGGTCATCGGATCAAGTGTTGATTCGATGAATCGGTACATGATATATTAGTCGGTTATATTCGATATAGCCGGATTGTCGGATCAAGTGTTGATTCAATGATTTAATGTATAATAATATATATGATATATTGTATTACATTATCTAATATTGGCTCGCTTTATTATTTCATTTTCTCACCGGATAATACATTGATATATATGCGATATATGTTAATTGTATTATTTTCTTTTGTTACAAATATATAATATATATGTGATATATATTATAGTAACATGATATGATTAATAATGGAACATGATTAGTGGAGATTAAGCAAGGTTAGGGTTTGATTAGGGTTAGCTCCTTCTTGCACCATCTAGAAGCTTTCCTTTTGTCAAGTTTAAGATATTATGGTTGATATTATCTTATGACTCATTCTTTAAACCTAACCAAACCCTAGCCCTAGTTTATTCTCTACAAAGGTTAACCTTCTCATCCTTGACCAGGGTTCCATGATCAATCATATAATCTTTACTACTATTCATCACAAAAGGATTCTCTCATTCATTCATCATCTTCTTCTCTCTTTAGCTTTGAGAAAGCTTACTAGAAATTCCTTTTGTGATGATTTCATGTGAGATTATGATATAAAAAGAAAGCATAAATACTACTCCATCATCCTCATCTAATCTAGCCCATTAGATTAGGGTGTTCACCTCATTAGAGTGAGAGAGCTTGAGCTATTACAACTTCGACGTAGATCATCGGAGAAGCGGAACACTACAAGCTAGCATGGATCGTTCGAGTCGTGGAGCCTCTCTTGAGTCCGGGAGATCGTGGATCGCGGCGAAGGGACTTCTACTCGGAGCTTATGAAGCGAAGGAGCGGACTACAAAGGTTGTAATCCCTCACACTTAGTGGTAAAGATGTTTACTTGCCTGTTAAACCCTAATAATCTAGCAAAGATCCCGGCTTTGGGTTGTTCGGCACGTCTAAAATTTTATTCGGGCATGTTTGATGCCTTATGAACCTTCATAAGAGTGCCTAGGAACCCTACAGAACCACTAGATTCAGTAATCCCAGACGAACCTCAGCCACTCCGCAGATCCAGTAGGATTTCTCATCCGCCCGAGAGATACTACGGTTTTCTCATAGATGGGGATCGAGAGGATTGCATCTTGGAAGAAGATGATCCTACTAGTTTCAGGCAGGCCATTATCAGTAGGGACTCTGATAAGTGGCTGGATGCTATGCAATCTGAAATGGAGTCCATGTACACCAATAAAGTGTGGACCCTGGAAGTTGCTCTACCTGGGGTAAAACCCTTTGGATACAAATGGATCTACAAGAAGAAACTTGGTGTAGATGGGCAGGTGGAAACCTATAAGGCTAGACTCGTTGCAAAAGGTTTTCATCAAAGACCAGGAGTGGACTATGATGAAACCTTTTCTCCAGTGGCTATGCTCAAATCCATTAGGATCCTGCTTTCCATTGCTGCCTTCCATGACTATGAGATCTGGCAGATGGACGTAAAAACGGCTTTTCTAAACGGATGTTTAGAAGAGTGTGTTTACATGGATCGGCCAGAAGGTTTTGTAGACAGTAAGAGTAGCGGGAAGGTGTGCAAGCTGCTCAAATCTATTTATGGATTGAATCAAGCATCGCGGAGCTGGAACATCTGTTTTTATGAGACAGTCAAGGACTTTGACTTCATCAAGAATGAAGATGAGCCATGTATATATAAGAAGATTGTAGGACGAACTGTCGTATTCCTAGTCTTGTACATGGACGACATTCTTTTGATAGGAAATGACATTTCTATGCTACAATCGGTCAAGCTATTCTTATCACAAAGGTGTTAGTGTATATGCCCTAGAGGCCATTACTGTATCATACTAGTTTGTATATTACTTAATGGAAGCTTGGGATATTCACCTTGTATTGAAATTCTTGCTCAAAATAGTAGAATGCTACTTGGTTTGTTTCTGCTTTAATGTGTGCATGTGTTTCTTATAGCATATCTCCTTTACACATTAGTAGAGCCCTTAGGATCTTTGCTTGATTACCAGCATTGTGATGGCAGCCACACTCGTGGGGGATGGGTAATCCACAAGCACATCCTTATGCAGGTCCCTAGTCGTAGGACTATCGAGATAGGGCATCGATACTCCGGAGTATACTAGCGTATGCGCTTCTCATCCCAGCTTGGGAGACGGTCTGTCCTACAGCCGCCAGTACGTCGTACTTGAGATAGTATGCGGGTGCTCGTTAGGTTACAAGTACACTGGACAGGACTCGTCGGGAACTGTTGGTTGGTATTATACCTATCGTCAGTTATCAGTTCCCAGGTGACATGAGTACAGCTTAGTCCGTTGACTTGACACTGTCACTTCGCCTCGAGTGTGTTCCCACTGTTCTTTGATTACTACCCTACTACGGCTCAAAGGAGTAGTGCAAAAAAGTAGTTTTTGGGTGCAGTCCCGAAGCACTTGGAGGCAGTGACGGTTAGACAGGATTCGTCTCTCCCGGTATTGGGGGTTGATATCGCGCTGTGTCTAGGAGAGCCATTACATAAAGTCCCTGGCCAGGACAAGCGAGATAGACCGGTAGGTTTCCAGTGTTATCTCAGGGTGTTCTGGGCTACACTCCGACACGACTTGTACCGCTATTAGGGGACTGACATTTACCGCACCCCTAGGCCCGCCATGCGATACTCTTAGACGAACAGACCCGACTGTACAGAGACTGTCACATTCAGGCTCAGTACGAGTTCAGATGGGTTTACCTCGTCAGTCTTCTTTCGGCATCTACCTGGGGACCGGTACGTACAGCTAGTGCCGCTTGCGATCTGTGGTTAAACCCACTGCCAGCGTTGTGTCGAGTCTTTAGAGTCCCACACAGAGGGTTATTCGCCTTTAGGCAAAACGAGTAGAGGTCGCATGGTTTTGCGACAGGGTTCGTTCACATCCGCGCACTTGTGCACGTTTGGTGTCCGGACAGATTATACTAGCGGGCTTTGGTTTAAGCCAGATCCTAGTATATGTTTTGGGATTGGTTTTATCTCATTGTATTCGTGTTCCTCGGAACACGGATACGGGTGTGTATGCACAGTTGACTGAGGCAGAGGCAGAGGATTTCCATTAGGGTTAATGACCGTTGTAATTTTAAACCATAATGTTTATGTGTGAAATATGATTATTAATATTAATTAATTATAATTATGTATGGTTAGGGTTGTTGACCATTTGACTATGCTTGGCTTGTTGACCTAAGTTGACAAGTTGACCATCATCATTTCATATGAAAGATGCTCTTTGATTCTTGCAAAAGTAATTAATGTGAAATGATAATGGTCATTTCAAGATTAACCATCACAATTATCTTTAGCTAATTATTTATTTATCATAATTCACATATATGTGAGAAGGTTGGCATTATTCTTCTCATTGTATCATTCTCATTCTCTCTCATCCTCTTCCTCTCTCTCAAAGCTCTCCCCTCTCATGAGTTGAGAACCATTGAGCTTGAGATAAATCCCTTAAAATTACTCTCTACTCTTTCTAGGGTTCTAGGTTTAGCACACCAAGCACCTTAGTTACTTCTAGTTTGAGGTTGGAGCCAAAGGTAGAGGCCCGCGGGTGGATCTTTCTTCGGCAAGAGAAGGCGACGAGGAGAACCCGTTCATCACACTCCAAGGAGCAAGAAGAGAAGGACTTCAAGACTTAGGTATAACCCCTTAACCGAGTAGCTAACTCTTTTAGCTTATAGTTAGTTTATGTTTAGCAAAGATCCCTCCTTTTGCATAGTCCATGTTGCCTAGTGTTGTAAAAATCCGATTTTTCATAACGTTTCCGCCTCCCCGTAAGCACCGCGGTGGGCAACGTGGACTTGCAGTGGTATCAGAGCCTAGCTAAACACAAACTAACTAGGTAGCAAAGTATCTAGAACTTCGATCGGAAAAAATCGCAAAACATGTTTTCTAAAACCTAAGTTTCTGCCGATTTTTATTTCTGCTCCAAAAATAATAAATCATGTACTAAAAATCGGCTCAGGCTTTTGTTAGAACAGGCAAGAAAAACGATCCAGTGAGTCGACCAACTCACCGCGGTTCCGCGGCACGAGCTTGCTCCTGCCGCGGATCCGCAGCCGAGTTGACTCGGCTGTGGATCGTTTCTCCTGCAGTTTTCTTCTGATGGTGTTTTGTGATTTTTGAGATGGTTTGTTTCTGCCCAGAATTTCCAGAGAACAAGTTAGTTTTTGGGGTGGTCACAAATCCGTATTTTGATCGAACTTCTTTACACTTTGGCTAATGGGTTATATCTGTGATGTGGTATATGTATTGAACGTCTGCTAATCGCTATACGTCGATTAGTAGGGGTTATACATATCTATGATCTGTAATGTTGATGGTTTGTGTATATGAATCGTTGGATTGTCGCGGATGAATAGCCGGGGGGTTGTGAGATGAGAGTTTTCTTATTCTTTCAATTCTTGTAATATGTAAATTGATGTAATATTATTTGTATGGCCGCACAACCGGGTTAGGGTTTTAGCCGTCATTGTATAATTTCTTTTACTATTTTTGCTCCTAGGATAGACCCAAGGTGGGGTGCACAAACTACCGGGTATCTCGAAGTGCCGAGTGGCCTACTCACGGTGTTGAGGGAGGTTGCTTCGCTTCAGATACTTGGCGGGTAGTTTGCCGCACCCGTAGGGGTCTAGGGTGGGGTTTGGCTATTCATCGCGACCGTGTAATCTGCTCTTCGTTACAGGCTCATACGAAATGCGGATTCCTAGTATATCCAATGTGTTCATCTGTGATCTGGAATGGCTATCATTGCATGTGTCGAATGTATATATCTATATATGATATCTATTTAGGCGTTGCTTATGTTTTACATCCGCGCTAGTCCAGCCCCCGCTCTGTCGTTAGTTAAGTAACCTAACGGGTGATGACGGGACCCCATGGCGAATGCAGATGGCATAAGCGTACGTCATATTTTCGTTGTTTTCTGCAATGGTAGAATTAATTGATGGGACGCATTAAAATTAATGCAAGAAAAAATAAACCAAGTAAAAGTCGTTGGAACACTTTCAAAACCACTCGGTTCTTTTCAAAACTAAATTTTAAATGCGGAGCTTGAACCACTCCTTTTGAAAGCTATCTCGTTCCTTCGATTATATCAAGTTCACTACATTCACGGTTTTGCCAAAACCATTCGTAGCCCTCCGTCGTTTCACATGAATGGTCAATAATTATTCAAGCTATGTTTGTTGGCCAAAGTCAATGCATAGTGATTGGTAGCTATTGGGTATTCATGTGCAGCATAGATAGATGTGTTGGTTTGGGACAGTCGTTCTACCTTTTTGGCCAAAGTCAAGGGTATGTGCGGGTGGGTTCAAATTAACCTGGAGAATGACGGGTAGTGTTGGAGATAGTGCCCTCATAGTCAATTATTGGATCGCAGGTACGTGATTGCAATGATTGCGGAGGACCTATCCCGGTAGGACAGTCTTACTCGAGATGATAGTATGCTATCTGGTTTGCCTTTATCAGTCGTGTACATGTTCAGGTGACTGATTGCATGTTACACTTTGATAGAGCCCTTAGGATCTTGCTTTACTACCAACAGTATGATGGCGATCATATAAGTGAGAGTTGGGTAGTTTATATGCATATCCTTAATTGTGGTCCCTAGTCGTGGGAGTTTCGAGACAGGGCATCGATACTCCGGAGTAGACTAGTGTGTACAGTCGAGACCCCGACGAGGGGCGGTGGCCGGTCTCACAAGCCACTGGTGTCAGTTGGATCACCTAAGATGTATACAGGTGCTCATTGGGTTATGAGTACACCGGACAGGACTCGCCGGGAATCTGCTAGTTAGTATTATATCTACCGTCAGATAGCAGTTCCCTGGTGACATGTGTACTGGTTAGTTCATCGACCTGAGGTTGTCATTTGTCTCGTGTGAGTTCCCACTGTGCTTTGATTTCTACCCTACCACGGCTCAAAGGAGTCGTGCAAACAGGTAGCTTTTGGGTACAGTCCCGAGCCATATGGAGGCACGTGAGCGGATCGGCAGGGGATTCGTCTCTCCCGGTATTGGGGGCGAGGTCGTGCAGTGTCTAGGAGAGCCATTACACAAAGTCCATGGCCATGGCAGGAGATTTACTGGTAGGTACTCCAGTAGTATTTCAGGGTGTTATTGGGCTTCACTCCGACACGACTTATACTGCTATTGGGGGTCTGACGTTACTAGCCCCCTAGGCAGATATGCGATACTCATTGACGAACGGACCGGACTGTATATACATTGTCACTGTTAGGCTCAGTAGGGTTTTCCGGATGAGTGCGCTCATCGGCATCCCTTGAGGTCAGTCCATGGGCAGCCGTTACGCATAGCTAGTGCCGCTGACGGTTTGTGGTTAAACCCACTGCCAGGGTACTGACGAGTCATTAGAGTCCCCCACAGACAGTTTCCCAAGTTCGGGCGAAACGTTGTAGAGGCCGTATGGTTTTATGGCAGGGTTCGGAAAATGCACGTGCGTTTACGCACGTGTTATTTTTCGGGCAGATAATACTGGTCGGCTTTGGTTTAAGCCGGATCCGAGTATTATATTGAGTAGGTATAATATCTTTGTCTCAGTTGCATTTGTATTCGGTCGTAATACAAATGCGGGTATATTTATACAGTTTCGGGGTTGTCCTGAAATTCGTTTCAGGATCACTTTTAGAAGTTGCCAGTTTCCAGTTTTCTATCAGCCGTCTTTTAGCATTTGGTTAAAGGCGGATTTATCTTTTCTTGGATGAGAGTGAGTCGTGCTTCTAGAAGGTTCTAGAAGGTTCTAGAATTTGTGACTAAGCTTTGTGACTCATGCTTTGATTTCATTACTTTCTTGTTTTGCTTAAGATCTTTAAGCAAGATATTTGTTTGTGTTCACATATGATATTTATCCTATGGTCACCCCCCTCTCCTACGGTCACCCCCCTCTCTTTATAAGAGGTCGGCCCCCTCCTCTCTCTTTCATGGTTGTTGATTTCATTTGTAGAAAAAGATTATGATAGTTTGGGGTGTATGGAATTTACAGCTCATTTCATTCCATCACCCGATTTCCACGGCAACTTCATTAACCGATCGTCCACGGACTTGGACGAAGTGAGACAAAGTCATCTACTCATTCTCTACATCAATCTTGGTCGTCTCTTTTAGCAAACTTGACGATCGAGTTGCCTCGAGTCAGAGGCGGGAGCCCGTTTAAAGAACCGATCATGTGGTGCCACCTCGACGAGGAGATCGGAGATCGACGAGATCGGAGCAGCCGCAACGGAGCGTGGGATGATGGTTGAAGAACGAAGGACTCGGATCGTTCGGTATAACTTTCCTACACTCTTTACAGTTTGTTAGTTTAGCAATAATGGCAGATCCGGGTTAAAGTATACGATAGCGCCAGTTTAAAAGTTTTTGTTCCGCATTTGGCGTCTGTAGACTGCCGGGGCGCTAGCGTAGACTTACAGTGGTATCAGAGCCTCCCCATTTTGCTATGCTAACTTGTGCTAACGCGTTTAAAACTTCGATCGAACCGAAAAACAAAAATTGCAAAATTCCTACCTGACAGTTTCTGTTAATTTTAAACGGTCTCAAAATTTATTTCTGGATGTCTTAAAAATCTGTGCAGGGAATTTTAAGAGCCACGACAAAATTTGGGGTCGTAACTCCTCCAAGCTGCCGCAGAAACGCGGCCAAACCCATGGTTTGGCCGCGCATCCGCGGCCACGTGGGGAGCACGTACTCCCAAATTTGGTCAGTAGGTTCTGTGTTGGATTTTGGGGTTTTTGGTATATTTCGTTTTGGCCCAGGTTTTGTTACTGTTCACCAGTAAGCAGTGGGGCCCACTTTTTGATATTTGGTCTTTGGTCGATCGAAATTTAAACACGTTAGTTTACAGTGCTTACATTATATCTCCGACCGGGAATGTCATTTGATCGGTAAACCGCGTTTGATTGCTATAGTTCTTTTAGACGGGTTTGCGAACGTGACATTCGCGTTGATGTTCTGTGTTGTGGTGTGATGTTGCGGATTTGTCGTGGTGGATAGCAGTGTGCAATGGTAGTACAGTTTTTGTTTATTTGTACATTTGATATTGCGGGGCGAGCGTCCAACTTGTGGACTGCCGTCACTGCCTGTTGTATAATATTCTTTTGGGGCACGACCAGGTTGCGGTCGATGTACCTATTGTACTATTTTTCATTACTGTACTAGGTTTTGCCCCGAGACGGAGTGCACGGATAGCCGGGTTCGGGAAAGCAACGGGTCCGCATCTCATGGCTTTGAGAGGCAGAGGGACCCCACTTCAGAATTGGCAGACTATTCGCCGCACTCGTAGGGGGTACAGGTTGACCCAAGGAAGGGTGCTCAATTTACCGGATTCCGTGAAGTGCCGGGTGTTCCATTCACTATGCTGTGGGGACTACCTCGCTTCAGGTTTTGGCGGGTAACTTGCCTCACCCGTAGGGGTCTAGGTTTCATTGCACAGGCTATCCACACGACAGGGGAACGTCGAGTTTCAGCAGCGGCTCTGTGAAACTCGGGGATCCCAGATATCTGTATTGTTCTGTGATGCTTATTACTTTTCTGTAATGTTGCATACTATCACGCCTGGAGCGATTATGTATATTGGTTTATATACTATTAGATGTTTTATATTTTTTACACCCGCGCTAGTCCAGTCCCCGCTCTGTCGTTAGTTAAGTAACCTAACGGGTGATGACGGGACCCAGTGACGAATGCGGATGGCATATACGTACATTTTATTTTCGTTCTTTTCTGGTGTGATTGAATGATGGGACTGCGTTGATTCTGATCAACGCAAAGTTAAAACAAACCTGTATACAGTTGTTGGAACAATTTAAAAAGTGTTATTGCAAAGACGTTTCCTTTTGTTATGCATAGCGGTATTCAGTGGAATATCCTGCACCTCATTCGACGGGGCAAGGGCTGATATCCCTTCACCGGGACTGACCCCTTGGGCAGAAGTTAGCGTCAGAGTAATAACTTCACTATAGTCGATTACAAGTTGCTTTGCATAGAGGTATTCAGTGGAATATCCTGCACCTCATTCCACGAGGAAAGAGCCGAGATCCCTTTACCGGGAGTGACCTCTTTAGCAAAAGGTTTTCGCCACTATATTTTAAAAAAGCTATCAGGTTCCTTCAGCGATATCAAGTTCACTACGCTAAAGGTTTTTCGCCAAAAACCAGCCGTAGCCCTCCATCACTTCTTTTGGGTATTCAGTAGTATTCAAGCTACGCATTTTGACCAACGCCAAGGCATAGTGTTTGGTAGCTGCTGGGTATTCAATTGTTGCATAGATAGATGAGTTAGTTTGGGACAGTCGTTCTGCCGATTGGCCAACGTCAGGGGCATGTGCGGGTGGGTTCAAATTGACAAGATAGTGATGGGTAGAACTTGGCATGTGACTTATGATATTTTGACCAACGCCAAGGTTATAAGAGCATGGGGCAAAAATAATATCAGGAGTTTCTAAAGAAACTGAAACTTGCCGAGTATGCGCATACCTTCTGGAGTATGAGTAACGTGGATGCATTCCATCACGTTATCATGCGATGAGAGTTGGATCCTGATTCCCACTGATGAGTTGGTTTACTCTTCGGGTGATCCTGATTGATTCTTCTTTAGGTTTGGAGGAGAATTTGACAGGACAGTGGGAGGTTTCCGGATTAGATAAAATGATGACCATTCTGATCTAGGTTAGAGTGCACGCAGAGTGTTTCTTTTCTCTCTCTCTCTTTGGCAGCGACCTTTGACCGACCCTAGACTATGACTCAGTGACCAGGTTGACCGAACCTTCTTAAAATACTGGCTTTTGGATTGTCTGAGTTGCATAAGTCATTGCCACTCCTTCTTTTACCCTTTGTATTTCTCAGAACACCCGTATTACTACGGATATCCACTTCCATTGGATAGAGCCATCGTATGGTTATATACGAACTCGAAGGGACTTCTTCGGGGATGGATCCAGGTTCAGGAGAAATAGAATTGGTTTATTCAGTTGTCTTTTATTATCACCTTCTCTCAGGTTGCGAGAGCTCCTTGGTTTAGGAGAGTACACCTATTACGCTTATTGGATAGTCTTATTCCAAACCATAGGCTGGTGCCGAAAGGTAGGGAATGAAGAAAACCAATTAGCATAAGTAGGGTGTGCATAAGGTAATATGTAAAGACAAAATAAAGGGATTAGAAAGAGGGCAAAGTAAATTGCGACTGATATCATTCATGACCAAAACCGTGTACTTCATCGCCGCTCCTATTTCACCTTTAAAAGGAATAAGGTATTATTCAGTTGTCTTTTATCGTCACCTTCTCTCGAGATGCGAGTACTCCTTGGTTTAGGAGGGTACACCTATTATGCTTACTGGATAGTCTTCTTCCAAACCATAGGCTGGTGCCGAACGGTAGGGAAGGAAGAAAACCAGTTAGCCTAACAATGGTGTACAGAAGGTAACGACTAAAGACAAATAAAGGGATTTGGAGAGATGGCAATAAAATATACGGTTGAAGTCATGAATTGGATTATGGAAGAGGCATTGCTATGAATACCAGGATACCCCTACGAAACATTTTCATGTTTCAGTGTATTGTTAAAGGAAAAACTGTTTTCCCGATTAGACACTTACTCCAAGGGTATGTATTTACCAGGTTTCATTCTCATATCTGTATGGTTTTACAGATAATGAGTGGGAGTAAGATATTGGGAATTAGGTGATCATCCTCATTATATCGGAATTCGTTGTAATTGGTGATATTTGAGGAAATCGCCAGGGTACAGTTTTCCACCTACCACGCACAGGTTTTGAGTTGTTCAACTCAGCGGACTTATACAGAGTATTGTATGTTGTCCAGTGTCCATCAGGACAAAGGGGTAGGTCCTCGTACTATGTTCTATTTACTTATAACTTCTCTAGTATTTAGACGAGTGTTTCGTAGAAATACAAAGTCTAAGTTTTGAGAAGTTGTGGGTATAAGAATAAAGTAGAGAACCAGGTATCGCAAGTATCGGGATTCTTCAAGGAGATCGAAGATGTAGATTCTTGTGATTGGTATTCAGATGATAGTGATGGTTTTAAGAAACGTATTTCTCTTTCAGGTTACTCATAATTGGATGGATTCCTAAGTTGAGTAATGCTGATTAGCCTCTTTCCATTAAGTTGATATGCACTGGAGACAGTAGCATGATTTGAATTTGGTTCCAATTAAATTAGTGCCAAAGTTTCTATATTGGATATAGAATAGTTCGTACCTTAAAAGATATTAAGGTACGGGGTGTTGTCCAGCTTATGATTAAAACCAGACACTGGATAACTCAGGGCACGTTTCTGTAATGGCTGTTTGTGGGTTGACCCTGGCTAAGACGAGGGTTGATATTCTACCATTTGGAAGATCAATAGTGATATTGTTCTTGACTCGCCACAGTTTTAGTAAAAATGGATCTTTTTCAGAAAACAGTAGTGGGAGTATGGTAGAACTGGAAGTGATTCCAGAACCGCGAACGATTACGGAAAATTTAATAGGACCTATACATTCAATCAGGTTTGACATTCCAATTGCCTCTCCGCAGGTATGGTAGGTAACCTCAGACGCCCGAGAGGTACTTCGGTAGCCTCAGAGACGGTGACAGGGAGGTTCTTATCTACCCAGACTTGACACTACTGTTGTTCCAGGATATGAGACCCGGTAGGAGGGTTGTCGTAGTCAGTGGGAGCAACGGAAGCACAGTGGGCAAGTAGCTTATATCTATTTATAGACTTGAGCAGTTATAGCGGAGATAGATCATCTAATTTTGATGTGACAGTCATGGTTTTGACTTCAATCAGAATAGGGGATGGATCTGTTAAGAAGGTAGTAGGGTGTGATGTCATGGTATCTGGATGACATACACAGAGTAGGAAGTAAAATTCCTATACTACGATCGGTTGTACTGTGGTCGTCACACAGTTGTTTCTCCAGACAGGATATGGATATAATATTTGACATTCTGGTTTCTGGATCTACGGTTTTAGATCTGGATTTGGGTAGTTTCCCAATGTGGGTACTTTGACAGATATTCTAATGGTTTTTGGAATAGTTGACTCCTAGCATGGTGGTGTACCTGCTGGTGATGGAGTCACCCTCTCTAAAGGTGTCTTACAGACTAAAGGGGAGAGGGATGTGCATGATTGGCAGATCACTTGCTTAGGCAATTGAGTCAATCATGAGATGTCAAGTACCACACCAAATGTTGGTTTTGCACTAGATGCAATAAGTTTGTATTAATCCAATCCTGGAGAAACATAAGGAAGCGGTTTTAGAACATAAGTACATGTTCTACGGATTTGATGACGGCAGCCTCCTTCGGGAGACGGTTATCATTCCAGGCTTCAAAGGTGACATGGTTGACAGAGTGATTGTCAGAGTTATAGTTTTTCCCTCTGACGAAGAGGGACAGTATTATGGACAGGTGGTCCAAGAGGATACTGTGGGTGGCATGGTGCCGGATACTGATTAGGTTCAGTGATCGATACAGTCTAAGATGTTTGGATTTGGAGTTCATTTATGAACTAAGGTCCCATCAGATATCCAGACATGTTCTAAGACAGGTATTACTCAATTCGGGAGATGGTTTTCTCCGCGAACTTGAGATTAAGAGAGATATAGAAAGATACTTCTAGGCGGATCCACTCACTAAGGCTATTTCTCGAACACAATAGTTTTACAAACGGGCTTTGTGAAACTGATTAGTAGAGGAGTTGGATGTTCCGTTTCACACGGGCTGTGAGTAGTCGACATCGCAATATTAGCCTTGAGTGCAAGTGGGAGATTGTTGGAGATAGTGCCCTCATAGTCAATTATTGGATCGCAGGTACGTGATTGCAATGATTGCGGAGGACCTATCCCGGTAGGACAGTCTTACTCGAGATGATAGTATGCTATCTGGTTTGCCTTTATCAGTCGTGTACATGTTCCGATGACTGATTGCATGTTACACTTTGATAGAGCCCTTAGGATCTTGCTTTAGTACCAACAGTATGATGGCGATCATATAAGTGAGAGTTGGGTAGTTTATATGCATATCCTTAATTGTGGTCCCTAGTCATGGGAGTTTCGAGACAGGGCATCGATACTCCGGAGTAGACTAGTGTGTACAGTCGAGACCCCGACGAGGGGCGGTGGCCGGTCTCACAAGCCACTGGTGTCAGTTGGATCACCTAAGATGTATACAGGTGCTCATTGGGTTATGAGTACACCGGACAGGACTCGCCGGGAATCTTCTAGTTAGTATTATATCTACCGTCAGATAGCAGTTCCCTGGTGACATGTGTACAGGTTAGTTCATCGACCTGAGGTTGTCATTTGTCTCGTGTGAGTTCCCACTGTGCTTTGATTTCTACCCTACCACGGCTCAAAGGAGTCGTGCAAACAGGTAGCTTTTGGGTACAGTCCCGAGCCATATGGAGGCACGTGAGCGGATCGGCAGGGGATTCGTCTCTCCCGGTATTGGGGGCGAGGTCGTGCAGTGTCTAGGAGAGCCATTACACAAAGTCCATGGCCATGGCAGGAGATTTACTGGTAGGTACTCCAGTAGTATCTCAGGGTGTTATTGGGCTTCACTCCGACACGACTTATACTGCTATTGGGGGTCTGACGTTACTAGCCCCCTAGGCAGATATGCGATACTCATTGACGAACGGACCGGACTGTATATACATTGTCACTGTTAGGCTCAGTAGGGTTTTCCGGATGAGTGCGCTCATCGGCATCCCTTGAGGTCAGTCCATGGGCAGCCGTTACGCATAGCTAGTGCCGTTGACGGTTTGTGGTTAAACCCACTGCCAGGGTACTGACGAGTCATTAGAGTCCCCCACAGACAGTTTCCCAAGTTCGGGCGAAACGTTGTAGAGGCCGTATGGTTTTATGGCAGGGTTCGGAAAATGCACGTGCGTTTACGCACGTGTTATTTTTCGGGCAGATAATACTGGTCGGCTTTGGTTTAAGCCGGATCCGAGTATTATATTGAGTAGGTATAATATCTTTGTCTCAGTTGCATTTGTATTCGGTCGTAATACAAATGCTGGTATATTTATACAGTTTCGGGGTTGTCCTGAAATTCGTTTCAGGATCACTTTTAGAAGTTGCCAGTTTCCAGTTTTCTATCAGCCGTCTTTTAACATTTGGTTAAAGGCGGATTTATCTTTTCTTGGATGAGAGTGAGTCGTGCTTCTAGAAGGTTCTAGAAGGTTCTAGAATTTGTGACTAAGCTTTGTGACTCATGCTTTGATTTCATTACTTTCTTGTTTTGCTTAAGATCTTTAAGCAAGATATTTGTTTGTGTTCACATATGATATTTATCCTATGGTCACCCCCCCTCTCCTTCGGTCACCCCCCTCTCTTTATAAGAGGCCGGCCCCCTCCTCTCTCTCTCATGGTTGTTGATTTCATTTGTAGAAAAAGATTATGATAGTTTGGGGTGTATGGAATTTACAGCTCATTTCATTCCATCACCCGATTTCCACGGCAACTTCATTAACCGATCGTCCACGGACTTGGACGAAGTGAGACAAAGTCATCTACTCATTCTCTACATCAATCTTGGTCGTCTCTTTTAGCAAACTTGACGATCGAGTTGCCTCGAGTCAGAGGCGGGAGCCCGTTTAAAGAACCGATCATGTGGTGCCACCTCGACGAGGAGATCGGAGATCGACGAGATCGGAGCAGCCGCAACGGAGCGTGGGATGATGGTTGAAGAACGAAGGACTCGGATCGTTCGGTATAACTTTCCTACACTCTTTACAGTTTGTTAGTTTAGCAATAATGGCAGATCCGGGTTAAAGTATACGATAGCGCCAGTTTAAAAGTTTTTGTTCCGCATTTGGCGTCTGTAGACTGCCGGGGCGCTAGCGTAGACTTACAGGTAGAACTTGACATGCGACTTATGATTTGTTGGCCAAAGTCAAGGTCATAAGAGCATGGGGCAAAAATCCACATCGGGAGTTTCAAAAGAAACTGAAACTTGCTAGCGCTGCATACCATTTGGAGTGTGATGATTCTGGTAGGATTCATTCAGTTTTGTCACGCAATGATATTTGTATCCCGATCCTACTGTGAGTATATGCTACTCCTCTGGAACTTTCTCACTTAACGATCAATGCTATAAACCAAGCAGGTGTCTAGAAAGGTGTTAGCGGGGCTACGCCCATAGGGAAAAGAGGTTACTTAATTAAGGAACTTCGCGAAAGCGTTGGAAAACCTCCCTCGAAGTACCGACACTGGCCTGGCTGAACGGTTAAGCAAGAATTGTACGGTGAGATTGATCCCGACTAATTCTTCTTTTATGGTTTGAGGAGGGATTCGAGAGACAGTGGGAGCCATCCTGTTTAGACAAATTAAAAACCACTCTAAACTTGCAAGAGCATCATGCTAAAGTGTTTCTTCTCTCTCTCCTAATTGCAGCGACCAAATATCATGACTGGACTTAAGTTACTTCTAGATAAAAACATACTGACAGGGCCAAACTACAAAGATTGGCTCAGGATTGTCAAAATGACAATCACTTATGACAAGTTGGGGTATCTCCTTACCACCAAAGCTCCCCCTGTCCTAGGTCCCAAAACCAGCGTCGCGGATAGGGAAATCCGTAAGACCTGGGAAATCGACTGCGCGAAGGCCAAGTGCCTCGTGCTTGCCTCTATGGACAATGAACATCAGAGGAGGCACGAGAATATGGACCTCGAATCCATATTTCTCCATACAAAAGAACTGTATGGAGAGCAATCCCGTATCGCCAGATACGAAGTGTCGAAAAAGCTGTTTTCGGCGAGATTGGCCGTCGAATCATCGGCAGCGGAACACGTGCTTAAGATGATTGGCTACATAGAAGAGCTCGCGGACCTTGGGACCAAGTTGGAGTATGAGCGCTATACGGACTTGATTCTCCAGTCCCTTCCTTCCAGTTACGCCCAGTTTATCCTGAACTTCAACTTGCAAGAAAAAGAGGTTGAACTTTCAGAACGCCTCAACATGCTGAGGAGTGCAGAGGGCACCCTACAGAAAGGTAGGGAAACATCCACTTTGTTTGTAGGAGGATCTTCCTCTTCTAGGTCCAAGGCGAAAGCCAAGGTAAAGAAGAAGAAAACCCCCGCCAAACCAAGGGACGGTGTTAGTAAAGCGGATACGAAGGGAAAGGCAAAGGCAACAAAGGTAGAAGGAAAGCTTGTGGATAAGGAAGAATGCTTTTACTGTCACAAGAGTGGACACTGGAAGAAAGATTGCAGGGCTTGGAAGGCCAAAACACAGGATCTGAAGCAAGTTGCGGCTTCAGCTTCAGGTGTGTATGTTATTGAAAACTGTCTATCAATAAACTCTACTTCCTGGGTATTGGATAACGGGCCAGGATCTCATATCTGTAATTCTTTGCATGCATTGAGAAAGCGTAGGTTTTTGAAGGTAGGTGATATGACCCTCAAAGTTCCAAATGGAGCTAGCATGGATGCTGAGGCCGTGGGGGACTACCACCTGGGAATGTCAGATGTACATGTTTTGGTTTTACGTAATTGCTTTTTTGTACCCAATGCAACTTGTAATATCATTTCTGTATCTTTAATATCTAAAGAAGGTTATGAATTTGCGTTTGTAAGTAATGTTGTAAACATTCACCTTAATCAAGTTCTGATTGGGTCAGGTACATTAAGCAATGGTATACACGTATTAAACCAACCACAGATTTTCAATGTCCAGAATACACACAAAAGAATGTCTCCAGAAACAAATCAGACTTTCTTATGGCATTGTAGACTGGGTCACATCAATGAGAGAAGGTTGACGAAGTTACATACAGAAGGATATTTGGATCCGTTCGAATATCAATCATATGCAACTTGTCAATCCTGTCTCAAAGGAAAGATGACAAAGACTTCGTTCACTGGACACGGAGTAAGAGCGAGCGAGCTCTTGGGACTCGTACACAGCGACGTGTGCGGTCCAATGTCTACGCATGCACGAAGCGGTTATTCTTACTTCATTACTTTTACGGATGACTTTTCAAGTTACGGATATGTCTTCTTAATGAAACATAAATCCGAAGCCTTTGGAAAATTCCAGGAATATAAGAATGAAGTAGAAAAACAAATAGGCAAAAGTATCAAAACACTGAGATCTGATCGAGGTGGTGAATACTTGAGTGCCGAGTTCCTGGATTACTTAAAAGAGAATGGAATTCTCTCTCAGCTTACTCCTCCATACACTCCACAACATAACGGTGTATCTGAGAGACGGAACCGAACCCTATTGGATATGGTACGGTCCATGATGAGTAACGCTGAGTTACCGCGATCATTATGGGGATATGCACTAGAATCAGCTGCATACCTTTTGAACCGAGTTCCAACTAAGACTGTGCCTACTACACCATATCAGATGTGGTGTGGGAAGAGACCCTATCTTAATCACATTAAGACATGGGGATGTCCAGCTTTTGTCAAAAAGCAGCATGCGGACAAACTCGAGGCACACTCAGTACGGTGCAAGTTTGTGGGATATCCAAAGAACTCTAAGGGATATTTCTTCTATTGCGAAGAGGAACAAAAGGTTTTTGTTTCTCGTCAAGCCCACTTCTTGGAAACTGAGTTTTTGGAAAATCAGATAAGTGGGAGCGAAGTAGAACTGGAAGAAATTCCAGAACCACGAGCTATTACTGAAAGCTTAGTAGAACCAGAGGGTTCGAAAGATCAGGACATTCCTGCGCTGCTCCGCAGAAGTAGTAGGCAGTCTCATCCGCCCGAGAGATACTACGGTTTTCTCATAGACGGGGATAGAGAGGATTGCATCATTGATAGTGATGAGCCGACTAGCTTCCAGCAGGCCATTCAGAGCGTCGACTCGGTAAAATGGCTGGATGCAATACGGACCGAAATGGAGTCCATGTACACCAACAAAGTATGGACGTTGGACGTTTCTCCAGATGGGGTAAAACCCGTAGGATGCAAGTGGATCTTCAAAAGGAAGATTGGTGTAGATGGACAGGTTGAGACCTATAAAGCTAGACTTGTTGCAAAGGGTTTTCGTCAAAGACTTGGTTTGGACTATGACGAAACCTTTTCTCCAGTGGCTATGCTGAAATCCATTCGGATCCATCTTGCCATTGCTGCTGTCACGACCCGAAAGAGCACGTGACTGGCCCTTGAACCATATGAAGTCTATAGGACCCCATCTGATCCCAGTAAGCCAAAAGCCCAGAAATCTAAAACCATTTTAAGGAGTAAATAAGGAAAACTGGTTTGAAGAAGTAAAGAAATCATGTTTTGAAAATCAAAGTTTTTAAATAACTAGGCCGAATATGCATTTTTCAAATGTGTAACCTTTCCTGAAAATTTCGGCAGAGTTTCCTTTGTAAAAACTGGCCCCGAATGGAGTACAACAAGAATAATATATATGAAATGATAAAAGGCATCCCCAAGCGGGAGCTAGCTCTTCGTCAATTGACGGTCACAACCACACAAGCAATATAATATACAACGCCGAATGGCGAGGATCAAATCCAAAAGAACTCAACAACAACAACAAACAACAACAACTGAGCCTTTTATCCCAAGCATATAGGGTAGGCTACATGAACCAACATGAGAATCACGCCGGGTCCAGCACATGAATCCTCTGTCTCCACTCACTTCTATCGAACAATATACTTTCATTGAGTCCTTTGGCAACCATATCGTTTCGTATCACCTCCATCCATGTTTTCTTCGGTCTCCCTTTTGCCCTTTTGCCATTGCCCGTATCGAGAGTATCTATTCGTTGAACCGGTGCTTCCATAGGTCTGCGTCGCACATGACCAAACCATCTTAGCCGGTTTTCCCGCATCTTCTCCTCCACGGGTGCTACACCAACTTTTGCACGAATATCCTCATTTCACACCTTATCTTTTCTAGTGTTACCGCACATCCAACGAAGCATGCGCATCTCCGCTACGTGCATCTTCTGTGTATGATGCTTCTTAGGAGCCCAGCATTCTGTACCATATAATAAGGCAGGCCGAATAGCGCTCCGATAAAACTTCCCTTTCAATTTTAACGGAAAGTTACGATCACACAAAATCCCTGTTGCACTCCTCCATTTCAACCAACCAGCTTGGATCCTTTGATTAACATCACTATCGATCTCCCCATTCCTTTGGATGATGGAACCTAGATATCTAAACTGGTCGCTCGGTGATATCTCTTGCCCTTCCAATGTTATACCAATATGGTTTTGATTTCTCTGGCTACTAAATTTGCAGTGCATATATGCTGTCTTGGACCTGCTCAATCTGAATCCCCGAGATTCCAATGTTTGCCTCCATAATTCCAATTTGGCATTAACCCCTGCTTTCGTCTCATTTACTAGAACAATATCATCAGCGAATAGCATACACCAAGGGACCTCATCTTGGATAGTTCTAGTAAGCTCATCCATCACGATGGTAAACAGGAATGGACTTAATGCAGATCCTTGATGTAAACCAATAGTAATCGGAAAATCACTTGTTAAGCCGCCGCAAGTTTTGACATTTGCCACTACTCCGTCGTACATATCCTTGATTATGTCAATATACTTGACGGAAACCCCCTTCTTCATTATTGTCCCCCATAATACCTCTCTAGGTACCTTATCGTACGCTTTTTCTAAATCAATAAATATCATATACAGATCTCTTCTCCTCTCTCGAAAGCGCTCGACAAGTTGACGAAGCAAATGAATCGCCTCTGTCGTCGATCGTCCAGGCATGAACCCAAATTGGTTCTCTGTTATCTTAATATCCTTCCATATCCTGTGTTCAATCACTCTCTCCCAAAGTTTCATGGTGTGACACATCAGTTTTATTCCACGGTAGTTTGAGCAACTTTGAATGTCACCCTTATTCTTGTAGATAGGTACAAGGATACTTTTTCTCCATTCATTTGGCATCTTTTTTGTCTGCCAAATCTTATTAAACAGATCTGTCAGCCATTTAACGCCTATTTCTCCTAAGCATCTCCAAATCTCGATAGGAATCCCGTCAGGACCAACCGCCTTTCTTAAACCCATTCTGTTCATTAGGTTACTCGATCCATGTAACATATAAATGATTGGGTATATGCATAAAGGAAAAATAATCAAAAGATTGAAGCATTCCAAGACTTGAACATGTGCCTTTTACAAAGCAACAATAATAATTTATATTTTGATTAAAAGAACTCAAACAGCCTGAAAACCGTAATACTACAAGCGCGACTCTAAGGTCGAAATAATACACACTGTGTCTAAGTCTGAAACAATATACAAGTTTTGGTTGATGGAATCTCTAGATACAATGAATAATACAGGAACAATGGCGGTTCTGATACAAAAGAACCCACCTACCCAAGCAAGTCACCCATATGGAAGCAGTGTGCCAGAAATGCCGCTATGGAATCTGTACGGCAAAAACCTGCAAGAACTGTGGCACAACGGGGGTGAGTTGCTAACTCGTGAATAGAAAATATCTGCAAGCAGAGATCGAATGTATGACCCATCCTAGGTCAATACGATCAGATATATAAACCTCAATATGAATAAGTCTGCAGCATGCTAAACTGGCAATGTAATCTCTATACATGAGTGTAGTGCCAAGTGCTCGTGCCAGTGCCTCAGGTAATAGCATATCATAAATATGAGGTATGATCAATGTAATCAAATCTGCATGTACGTGGATCCCGTCACTCAATGACAATAAGCATCATGCATGTAAATATGAGGATATAAACCATCTGTGTCTCTCGCGACAGGTCAAATCATGGAACCGGAGTGCCAAGCATCGACACTCGAAAACATCATGAAAGCTGTGCCCAGCATCGGCACGTAAATCCTCATATATCGGGCTCCGTCAGTCCGGATCAGCCCACGGGCTCCGTCTGCGGAATCAGCCATCGGCCCCAGCAGTACGCCCATATCCATCTATCGACTCTGGTCGGTATCCTCCGGATAACCGCCAGGTCCAACCAATCACCGGTAGGTAGTAGTCCCTCTGCCAGGCTCACCGTCTACTACACAGCGAAACCGTTCTCGCCCCGGGGTACCATACCGGGTCCACCATGTACCCACAATCGGCCTCATCCGCCTCCTCGAATCGGGTTTCACATGTCGCTCTCAACACCGAGAAAACACATGGTGGACGCACTGAAATATCATACCAAGGGTAACCGGGTTTTTAAAACAATTATATATTCTCTTTTGAAATACCCGCGGTTCCCAAATCCAGAAATATCATGGAAACAACATATCTCAATGCGCATAATCAGAAAGCATGATGTATGTGACATATAAATGAAGTGCAAGTATAACGGTATATAATGCAACATGGAATAATAGTATTCACATACAAGGGTCATATCCTGATGCAATAATACTACTTTGTAGTGACATGGCAATTACCGATGAAGATGTGTGTGAGCCGGCAAGTAAGTGTACGTGGTACATACGCATCATCGGTAATGGTGCTGGTGTCCTAGCAGCATGGTTGTAATATATCAATAAACACAAGCAATGCAATGCAAATAGCATGAATATCTGGAATCAATAATCAACGCAACAGTGAAGAACCTACCTCAATAAATATATCATGCAGCCTTGCCTTTTTAAATAAGACGAATCGGGGTTTTTGGTAAAATAAGGGCTACGGGGTTTTAAGAAAAGATGCGTCGTTTGAAAATATCCGTAGAATCCTTTCTGTCTATCTTTAAAATATCCCCGATTCGTTAGTTTTGAAATAGGCATGACTCGGGTCTAGTCTACGCCTACTATGCGAACTACGGACCCAACTATCAAGTCAATCGGCAGGGGTATGGAAACCACCTAAATCTGAGTCGATATACATATATATACACAATAGTCGGTGATCTCGCCTCAATAGTATCACGTACGATACAGTATATCATATAACATCCTCGAGTCATGAGTGCGGATCTAACATCAATATAAAGCTCGTACAGTAAATCGTTGTACGGCATCCCAATAGCTGGGTACGGGTCAATATCACATTCATCTCATCACATATCAGGTATCACTACCATCATATCACATAATCTAGGGTACAATTCTAAGTCTAGTACAATCGATACCATCTATAAAAGTATGAATGCGGGGTAAAACACATGCCTAAAGGCCCGCTAAAGCATCCGGTCGTATCTCCCATACGAATCCTGCCATATCGTCGATCTCACGGTCTCAAATCGAATCACATCGACTCAACCCACATCCCAAGCACTATCCTCATAATCCAGTATATGTACACATAGTCCCATACCCATATACACATGCGAAAGAAAGTATGTATGCAAGTGTGTGCGCGCGTGTGTGTATGGGTGCAACCCCTACTCTAGGGTTTCGCACTACACTAAACCAATCCATCTTATCATCAATAATGTTAAAGAACATATAATAAATATATGTGTATATACGTATTCGTATACATCACCACGGACTGCGGGGGTGCTATACGCCATCCACCCGACTTCCCCCGTGGATATAATCTACTCACTTTGCGTCTTTATCTGTCGACGTCGCCACGCGTTTGCTTGTCATCCCGAAGTCTTCAGGGGGTACCTACAAGTATATCACAAACGCTAAAGCACATGAAAATCACATCGGAAAACCAAAACAGCACACGCTACTCGCATGGGTAAAAACCTATCGTCTCGCATGTAAACACGATCAATATCCACTTGTCGTTGACGTCCAAACGCCACCCGACAGGAACGAATCACCAAATACCAAAATCCATGCTAAAACAAGTCATAAATCATGCGCCAACATAGGAAAATCAACCCAGATTTTACCCTAGATGGAACCAGACAAAATTGCACATACCCAGGGTCAAGACTACTGGAAATATGGCCATGCACCAAAATCGAGATGATTTCCTCCTGCTCTGGCTGCAAATTGCGGCCAGAAGGAATTAATTGGCGGTCGGGAATAGGAGTTGGGGGCTAGGGTTTGGTGTGGTGGTTCCAGGGTGCCTGCACATCTCACTGTCAACTCAGTTTTATTTTTGGGGTCTTGGAGTGATAGCTGATTCCTAAATACGATCACAGATTCATAGTTTTTTCCCCCGACATCGTCTCATAAATCCGTATTCTGTGTTTTAGCTTCAGGTTTGGTCCAATAACACATCACCACAGGGGTTCTAAGGTCACCACAAGTCTCAATTTCACCCTTGAACTCAATCAACTCCTCACCCGAACTTGAAGTTCCACAAATCCACCAAACGACATCATATCGACATGAAACTAGAATTGATGCACAAGAAATGAAATACTATTCTAATAGATCCAGAATTTACCTCCTTTGGCAACTCAAGAAAATTCTTGAGTTGCACAAAGTCCTGCAAATCCAATCTTGCTAGGTTCAATGTGTAGCTAGTGAGCTCGGGAACACTTTTTGTGAAATGGGAATAGGGTTTTGGGGTTGATTTCATTGTGGATCTAGGCTTTTTGTGAAGAGGGAGAGAGAGGGAGCAGGAGCAGCAGCAGCTTATGTTTGAAGAGGGGACAGAAAATGAGAAGGGAAATGATGGGGGGGCATGGGTCAAAAGAGGTTTGACCTTGTCTTTCTCTCTCATCATCATGAAACCTTTTCTTTTTTTTCCTTTTTCTTTTCTCCTTTCCATCTCACTCAATGGAAAGCCCTAAGCAACCATATTCCCAAAACATGTAACAAGTGTGACAAGTGTGTAAAATGATATGTGCACATTTTTGCACAAAAAAGCTAAAAATCCAATTAGCGATTTTTAATCGCGATTAGAACTAAATTAGCACATAACTAATCATAAAAACATAAAAATGGCATAATTCCATAAAATACCCTATTTTAGAATTTTCCATAATTTCCCCCCATTTATTTGTATTTAATTATACCAGAATATTAAAATATTCATTAAAATAATATTAAATTATAAAAATTCCCAAAAATCATATTTTATTATTTTGAAATGTTACAGCTGCCTTCCACGATTATGAGATCTGGCAGATGGACGTAAAGACCGCTTTTCTAAATGGAAATTTAGAGGAGTGTGTCTATATGGACCAGCCAGAGGGTTTCATTCAGAGTGGGAGCAGCGGAAAGGTGTGAAAGTTGCTAAAGTCCATCTATAGACTAAAGCAGGCATCGCGGAGTTGGAACATCTGTTTTGATGAGATGGTCAAAGAATTTGGCTTTATCAAAAATCCAGATGAACCATGCATCTATAGTAGATTTGTAGCAAGAACTGTAGTATTCCTCGTTTTATACGTGGATGACATTCTCTTGATCGGAAATGACATTCCTATGCTACAATCTGTCAAAGGGTTCTTGTCACACAGGTTCTCCATGAAAGACCTGGGTGATGCCTCTTACATTCTGAGGATCCAGATCTATCGTGACAGATCCAAGAGGATATTAGGACTTTCATAGTCCAGGTACATCGACACCATACTGAAAAGATTCAGTATGGAAGATTCCAAGCGCGGTAATCTACCGGCTTGTCACGGGATCACCCTCTCTAAAGAGATGTCTCCTAAGACTGATTTGGAAAGGGATCACATGTCTATTATACCCTACGCTTCTGCGGTAGGCTCTATAATGTATGCGATGTTGTGTACCAGACCAGATGTAGCTTATGCACTGAGTGTGGTAAGCCGGTATCAGTCAAACCGTGGGGAGAAACACTGGATAGCGGTAAAGAACATTCTCAAGTACCTGAGAAGGACTAAGGAGATGTTCTTGGTGTATGGCGGAAAAGACCTCCAGATCGAGGCCTTTGCTGACTCCAGCTTCCAGAGTGACAAGGATGATTCCAAGTCCATGTCGGATTATGTCTTTACCCTCTATGGAGGGGCGGTGTGTTGGAAGAGTTCCAAACAGGAAACCGTTACTGACTCGACGATGAAAGCAGAATATATCGCTGATGTTGATGCCGCAAAGGAAGCTGTCTGGATGAAGAAGTTCCTCACGGAACTTCAGGTGGTTCCGTCCATTGTTGATCCAGTACCTCTGTATTGCGACAACAACGGGGCTATAGCTTTAGCGAAGGAACCCAGGTCCCATCAGAAGTCCAGACACATCTTGAGGCAGTATCACCTGATCAGGGAGATCGTGGGTCGCCAGGAGATCGAGGTTCGGAGAGTTGCTACGGAAGATAACACTGCTGATCCATTCACAAAGGCCTTACCCCAGACTCAGTTCGAGCGGCTGATCGAGATGATAGGTCTTCGATACGCCAGTACATGGCCTTAGTGCAAGTGGGAGATTGTTAGTGTATATGCCCTAGAGGCCAATACTGTATCATACTAGTTTGTATATTACTTAATGGAAGCTTGGGATATTCACCTTGTATTGACATTCTTGCTCAAAATAGTAGTATGCTACTTGGTTTGTTTCTGCTTTAATGTGTTCATGTGTTTCTTATAGCATATCGCCTTTACACATTAGTAGAGCCCTTAGGATCTTTGCTTGATTACCAGCGTTGTGATGGCAGTCACACTCGTGGGGGCTGGGTAATCGACAAGCACATGCTTATGCAGGTCCCTAGTCGTAGGACTATCGAGACAGGGCATCGATACTCCGGAGTAGTCTAGCGTATGCGCTTCTCATCCCAGCTTGGGAGACGGTCTGTCCCACAGCCGCCAGTACGTCGTACTTGAGATAGTATGCGGATGCTCATTAGGTTACGAGTACACTGGACAGGACTCGTCGGGAACTGTTGGTTGGTATTATACCTATCGTCAGTTATCAGTTCCCAGGTGACATGAGTACAGCTTAGTCCGTTGACTTGACACTGTCACTTCGCCTCGAGTGTGTTCCCACTGTTCTTAGATTGCTACCCTACCACGGCTCAAAGGAGTCGTGCAAACAGGTAGCAGTTGGGTGCAGTCCCGAAGCACTTGAAGGCAGTGACGGTTAGACAGGATTCGTCTCTCCCGGTATTGGGGGTTGATATCGCGCTGTGTCTAGGAGAGCCATTACACAAAGTCCCTGGCCAGGGCAAGCGAGATAGACTGGTAGGTTTCCAGTGTTATCTCAGGGTGTTCTGGGCTACACTCCGACACGACTTGTACCGCTATTAGGGGACTGATGTTTACCGCCCCCTAGGCCCGCCATGCGATACTCTTAGACGAACAGACCGGACTGTACGAAGACTGTCACATTCAGGCTCAGTAAGAGTTCAGATGGGTTTACCTTGTCAGTCTTCTTATCGGCATCTACCTGGGGTCCGTTACGTACAGCTAGTGCCGCTTGCGGTCTGTGGTTAAACCCACTGCCAGCGTAGTGTCGAGTCTTTAGAGTCCCACACAGAGGGTTATTCCCCTTTAGGCAAAACGAGTAGATGTCGCATGGTTTTGCGACAGGGTTCGTTCACATCCGCGCACTTGTGCACGTTTGGTGTCCGGACAGATTATACTAGCGGGCTTTAGTTTAAGCCAAATCCTAGTATATGTTTTGGGATTGGTTTTCTCTCATTGTATTCGTGTTCCTCGGAACACGGATACGGGTGTGTATGCACAGTTGACTGAGGCAGAGGCAGAGGATTTCCATTAGGGTTAATGAATGTTGTCATTTTAAACCCTAATGTTTATGTGTGAAATATGATTATTAATATTAGTTAATTATAATTGTATATGGTTAGGGTTGTTGACCATTAGACTATGCTTGACTTGTTGACCTAGGTCGACAAGTTGACCATCATCATTTCATATGAAAGATGCTATTTGATTCTTGCAAAAGTAATTAATGTGAAATGATAATGGTCATTTCAAGATTAACCATCACAATTATCTTTAGCTAATTACTTATTTATCATAATTCATATATATGTGAGAAGGTTGGCATTATTCTTCTCATTGTATCATTCTCATTCTCTCTCATCCTCTTCCTCTCTCTCAAAGCTCTCCCCTCTCATGAGTTGAGAACCATTGAGCTTGAGATAAATCCCTTAAAATTAATCTCTACTCTTTCTAGGGTTCTAGGTTTAGCACACCAAGCACCTTAGTTACTTCTAGTTTGAGGTTGGAGCCAAAGGTAGAGGCCCTCGGGTGGATCTTTCTTCGGCAAGAGAAGGCGACGAGGAGAACCTGTTCATCACACTCCAAGGAGCAAGAAGAGAAGGACTTCAAGACTTAGGTATAACCCCTTAACCGAGTAGCTAACTCTTTTAGCTTTGTAGTTAGTTTATGTTTAGCAAAGATCCCTCCTTTTGCATAGTCCATGTTGCCTAGTGTTGTAAAAATCCGATTTTTCATAACGTTTCCGCCTCCCCGTAAGCACCGGGGTAGGCAACGTGGACTTACAAAAGGTTCTCCATGAAAGACCTAAGTGATGCCTCGTACATTCTGGGGATCAAGATCTACAGAGATAGATCCAAGAGACTACTGGGACTTTTGCAGTCCAGGTACATAGAGACCGTACTAAAGGGATTTAGTATGGAAGATTCCAAGCACGGTAACATAACCGCATTGCACGGAATCACCCTCTCCAAGGAGATGTCTCCCAAGACTGACGAGGAGAGGGTGCACTATACCATACGCTTCGGCGGTAGGATCCATAATGTATGCGATGCTGTGTACAAGACCAGATGTAGCTTACGCGCTATGCGTGGTGAGCCGGTATCAGTCCGACCCAGGTGAGAACCACTGGACAGCAGTAAAGAACATTCTCAAGTACCTGAGAAGGACTAAGGAGATGTTCCTGATTTACGGTAATAGAGACCTCAGGGTCGAGTCCTTTACCGACTAAAGCTTCCAGAGTGACAAGGACGACAACAAGTATGTCTCGGGTTTTGTGTTTACCCTCAACGGAGGATCCGCTCGCCTAATTCGTCGATCGAATCGAGCGGTATGTTGGAAGAGTTCCAAACAGGATACCGCCGCAGACTCGACGATGGAGGCTGAATACATTGTTGCCAGCGATGCCGCAAAAGAAGCGGTCTGGATGAAGAAGTTCATAGCTGAACTTCAGGTGGTTCCGTCCATTGTTGATCCGATACCAGTGTATTGTGATAACAATGGGGCTATAGCTTTAGCGAAGGAACCACGGTCCCATCAGAAATCCAGGCACATCTTAAGGCGGTATCACTTGATCAGGGAGATCGTAGATCGCCAAGAGATCGAGGTCCGGAGAGTGGATACGAAAGACAACACGGCGGATCCATTTACAAAGGCCCTCCCTCAAGCACAGTTCGAGCGACTTTTTGGGATGTTGGTTATGCGGTACACCAGCAGCTGGCCATAGAGCAGACGTTGGGTATTCGGTACGCCAATCACTGGCCTTTAGTGCAAGTGGGAGATTGTTGGATGTATATGCCGTAGAGGCCAGTATTGTATATGTATACATATGGATACTAGGGATATATATGTACAGAACAATCTTGCTCAGTTTTATAGTATATTATTTGACCTGTCTTTATCGGGATATGTGTATTTATTTATATTGTTGTTATATCTGGTTTGCACATATTGATAAAGACACGATACAGTGGTATACTATTGTGGTTTGTCTTTATCTTAACAAGGCATATGTCATACTCGTTATTACAAATTGCGGTTACATGTTGATAAAGCCCATAGGATCTTGCTTGACTACTTGCGTTGTGATGGCGATCATACTTGTGGGAGAAGGGTAGTCCATAAGCACATCCTTAAATGGTACCTAGTCGCGTGAGTATCGAGACTGGGCACTGATACTCCAGAGTAGACTGGTTTGTATGTTTCTAACCCCGTCGGGGGATGGTTGGTCCCACAGCCATTGGCCTGATGCACCTAAGATCGTATACAGGTTCTCACTGGGTGTGAGTACATTGGACGGACTTGCCGAGAACTTCCATGAGGTACTATACCTATCGTCAGATGGTAGTTCTCAGGTGACATGTGTACAGGTTAGTCTTTGGACCCGAGATCGGCATTTGTCTCGTGTGAGTTCCCACTGAACTTTGATCACTACCCTACCACGGCTCTACTGAGTCATGCAAACAGGTTTCGGTTGGGTTCAGTCCCGAGCCACATGGAGGCAGTGAGCGATTGTCGGGGATTCGTCTCTCCTGGTATAGGGAGCCAATATCGCACTGTGATTCGATTGGTCAGGCCCATAAGACCTTGGCCAAGGCACTTGGGATTTACTGATAGGTTGATCAGTAGTTTCCCGGATTGGTCCTGAGCCACATCGGCATGACTTATCAGGTTGTTAGGGTCCGACGTTCACCATTCCCTAGACCCGGTATGCGATACTCTTTGACGAAGAGACCGGACTGTACGGATATTGTCACGGATAGGCTTAGTAGGAGATCCAGATGAGTTTGCTCATCGGCCTTCTTTTCGACAGGTGCCTGGGTAGCCGTTACGTACAGCTAGTGCCGCTGACGTGCTTGTGGTTAAACTCTCTGCCAGAGTACTGTCGAGTCTTAGAGTCCCACATAGAGGGTTTCCCTGATCCAGGCGAAATGATGTAGTAGCCGTATTGGATACGTGCAGGCTTCGATCGATTGATGTGCTTTGTACTCGGATTTTCGATCGGACAGTTGGTAATACTAGCCAGCTTGGGTTTGAGCCGGATTATTAAATCAGGTATTGATTTAATAATTTACGTATTTGTATTTCGATACATATATTCTAATATTACGTTCTTCGTGTTATTTTATCTCTTTGGGCGTTCAGATTTTTATCTGATTGCTGGTATATATATACAGTAGTCGGAAATCCGTATTTATTACAGTTTTCCTTCTAGAAGGTGGCCACCTCATTTTGGATTTTCCTTTTATTTCATAATTAGAAATGAGGTGTAAAGTGAGAGGTGAAGGAGGAATGGAAGTGACCATGCTTCAATAGTGAACAAATGAATTTATAATTCATTTTGGGTTTACTATTGAAGCATGGTTGCTATTGTTTATTGAAAGAATTCATACACAAAACCAAGGTGTGTGAATTTCTCTTTCATGCTTCATTCATTTTTCTCTTGAGCTCTTATCTCCTCCCTCCTCTAGCTTTTTCCTCCACCTTCATCTTCTTCCTCTTCACTAACATTCTCCTGAGTTGAGAAACAAGTGAAGATGGCAGAAAAGAGATAACAAACACTTGGACAACCCCACTACATCCTAGACTACTTGGACTAGCATCCCAAGTTTTCTAGTTGCTCTTTTGACATATTGCAAAGAGCTAGAGCCTTGGATCATACTCCCCGGGTGGATCATCTACGACAAATGGAGGCCAGAAAAAAGCTCGATCCCGGAGGACTAATGGAGCTGGAAATGGAGATCTAGCGAGTTCACGAAGGCCACTTGGAGCACATGACGAGGAGAGAAGACCGAACGACTCGATTCATTTGGTATATCTCCTTTCATAGTAGGTAGAACTCTTTAGCTAACTAGGTTTATGGTTAAAGATCCGGGTTAAGTTTTATTCTAGTGCCAAAGTTTTGATCGTCATAAAATTTTTGTTCCGCATTTGGCCACGGAAGTTGGCCGGGGAACTAGGGTAACCCTTCATACTTAATTAGGCCCACTACTTACGTAGTGGAGAACCTCCCACTTACCTGGCACTTACTTGGCCACCGAAGAGATAAAGAGGCAGTAGAGGATTAATCCTGCGATTTGTCTTCTGGAAGTCTAGGAGCGGTCTAGTGACTTGACCTAGGGGACCATTAGATCTAGGGTTGTGTGCGCATTTTTTGTGATTTTATTTTTCAAAACCCGTATTTTTCAAAACAAACATCAAACCATCTTTCCTCTAATTATCACAAATGCTGCCACTTGTGCTAAACCATTAGTGCAAGCTCGACTGGACACAGGATTCTAGTGCCCGTCTTGTCCGTATTTCCCTTATCGACCCCAGAGTCAGTATTTCTATATTTTGTTTTCCCCACCACCCACCACGACCGCGATGGACGGATATCCATCAAACTTTAACACCACTCTGCCACCGCCCGCAAGTGCGCAGAACCCTCTTCGCATTTCTCTCCAAGAGAGATGCTATCCTACACGTATTCCCCTTCCCACCTGTCTTTCTATTCCACCTGCCAACGGGGAAAATTTTGAAATCAAACCCTAATTTATCAAACTGTTACCTAAATTTCACGGTCTTGAGTCTGAAGACGCATACGTTTTTATCTCCAAATTCAAAAACGTTTGCGCAATGATTGGAACGTCACAACTGTCTTTGGATGTCTGCGTTTATGTCTGTAAGTCTACGGTAGCGCCCCTGCCGTCTATCCGAGGCAAAAATGCGGAAACGAAAACTTTTTCTAAACTCGAAACCGGCGCTATCGCAGACTTTAATCCCGGATCGAACCATTAACCTATAACTAGCAAACTAGAGAAGGGTTAGAAAAGCTATACCGATCGATCCGTGTCCTTCGGTCTTTGGCCACCAACCCAAGCTCCTCGCGGCATCTCCGATCTCCGGTCTTCTCGTCGGAAGGGCGCCACATCAATCAGTCTTTTTATGGGCTCCCGCTTCCTCCGAAGCAACTCAGACACGGAGTTTGCTAGCCGACGTGTCCAAGGTGAAGTAGAGAATGTGTGTGATCACTTTGTCTCAAGCATCCACTGATTCTCAACGCATGAGAGTGTATGGATGGAGGTTGAAGATGATGCCTTTAATGGAAATGGTGAGCAAGAGGAGGAAGAAAAAGAAGAAGACATTTCTTTCTTGTGTGTTCTATGATTAAATGAGAGAGCGAGAGTTTTTTTTAATAATACAAGAGCAAACCACACTCTATGGCTTCCCTCTCTCTCTCTCTTCTTATCATATCAACACTCAAATCCATCAATAATGTGACACATGCATAAAGAAAGAGACCATGAGTCATCACTTGTGCATGTGCCTACCAGTAAATCTCCTGCCATGGCCAATGACTTCGTGTAATGGCTCTCCTAGACACAGCGCGATCTCACCCCAATACCGGGAGAGACGAAACCCCTACCGATCCGCTCACTGCCTCCATGTAGCTCGGGACTATACCCAAGTATTACCTGTTGACACGACTCCTTTGAGCCGTGGTAGGGTAGTAATCAAAGCACAGTGGCAACTCACACGAGACAAATGACGATCTCAGGTCGATGAACTAACCTGTACACATGTCACCAGGGAACTGCTATCTGACGTCAGGTATAATACCAACTAGCATGTTCCCGGCGAGTCCTGTCCGGTGTACTCATAACCCAATGAGCACCTGTATACATCTTAGGTGAACCAACTGACACCAATGGCTTGTGAGACCGGCCACCGCCTCTCGTCGGGGTCTCAACTGTATACACTAGTCTACTAATGGAGTATCGATGCCCAGTGTCGAAAACTCCCACGACTAGGGACCACTTTAAGGATGTGCTTATAGACCCCAGCTCCTACGTATATGATCTCCATCATACTGCTGGCCGTCAAGCAAGAATCCTAAGGGCTCTATCAACGTGTAATAGTGACCTGTAATGTCACCTAAAGATGTACACGATGATAAAGATAAACCAGATAGCATACAATCATCTTGAGTAAGACTGTCCTACCGGTATAGGTCCTCTCTTAATCATTGCAATCACGTTCCTGTGATCCAATAATTGACTCTGAGGGCACTATATCCAATAATCTCCCACTTGCACTCAAGGCTAATTATTGCGATGTCGCATACTTACAGCCCGTGTGATACTGAACACCCAACTCGTCTACTAATCAGTTTCACAAAGCCCGTTTGCGAAACTATTGCATTCGAGGAATAGCCTCAGTGAGTGGATTCGCCCTAATGTTTCTTTCTATGTATCTCTTTATCTCAAGTTAGCAGAGAAAGCCATCTCCCGAAATGAGCAATACCTGTCTTAGAATATGTTTGGATATCTGATGGGACCCAGTTCATAAATGAACTCCAAATCCAAACTTCTTAGACTGTATCGTCAACTGAACTTAATCAGTATCCTGCGCTATGCCTCCCTCAGTATCCCATTGGACCACCTGTCCAAACTACTATCCCTCTTCAGAGGGAAAACTATAACTCTGACAGTCACTCTATCATCCAGGTCACCTTGGAAGCCTGGAATGATAACCGTCTCCTGAAGGAGGCTGTTGTTATCATATCCCTAGAACATCCACTTATGTTCTAAAACTGCTTCCGAACGTTTCTCCAGGATAGGATTAATATCAACTTACTGCATTTCGTGCAAAAACAATATCTGGTGTGGTACTTGACATCTCATGATTGACTCAATTGCCTAAGGGAGTGATCTGCCAATCATGCACATCCCTCTCCCCTTTAGTCTGTAAAACACCTTTAGAGAGGGTGACTCCATTACCTGCAGGTACACTACCGTGCCAGGAGTCGTCCATACTAAAACACCTTTAGAATGCTGTCTAAGTACCTGTAACGTTTTGAAAATCGTTTCGGTGAAATTTCTAAAAAAACGGTAAAATAAGGGGGTTTCTGTAAAAAGTCAAAATAAAAATATCTTATTATAAAAATTAAATATACATATTCTAGCTATGTAATTGCTAGTATTTGATATTTATTGAGCCACTGGTGAAATTTCAAATTTTCTGAAAAAAAATTATTTTATTATTATTTTAAGCCGTCACTAATACATTTAATTAGGGAAAATTACAAATTGGAATGAGTTGAAACAAATTTTGTGCATCATAAAACATTAAATAAAATTTTATCTTGTTGTTTTTGAAACGAAATCGTTTGCCAAAACTGTTTAGAATATATCGAAGAAAAAGGCTTATTTTGCGAAAATAAAAATAGAAATAGAAGTGAGGTGTTTTAATGAGGCTTAAGGGGTTAATTTGGCTTGGAAAATTTCCTCACAAACACACACACACACACCATAATCTTGCTGGCCGAATCCATGCTGCCCCCACCATTTCCCACTTAAGAAAAAGTCAATGAAAGTGTAAAGGAAAAGAGAGTAATGGAAAAAGAAAAACATTAAGAATTAAGGTGTGGTTGTGTTGACTTTGGGGGGGGATTCAACATAACACCTTATCACTCACTATTCTCACCTCATAGTGGCCGAGCCCCCCCTTTCCCAATCCAGCAACAACCCTTCCCCATTTCACCCCCATTCCACTTGAGAAAAATTCATCAAAATTGCCTCAAAATCCATCAAAAAAATCCCAAAATCCAAATCCAACTCTTACCCATTATTTCTTGCCCAAGCTAGCATGGATCTAGGGAACAAGATTGCAATTTAGGAGGCTAAGTGTGCTTGTGGGATCTTCAAATTGATTGGGTATAAATTCTAACCCTTTGTTTAATTGTTGTTAAATACTTTAAATCAAACATAATTAGTTAATATTATGGGTTAATTGAATAATTGGAAAATCTAGTAAGGGTTTGTGATTTGCAATTAGGGTTCTTATCATGTAATCATGGTTGCAAAGTGTAGATTATCATCTTAAGGAAATGAAAACTTAATCTTTTTGATAATATGTAAATTGTTAGATGTAAAATGTCCGAATTAAGCTTTTTTTTTTTTTTTTTATCTAAACTAGGTTTTTAGAAATTATTGAAAATGTGAAATTTAAAATCTAGTTAGGATTTTTATAAATTGATTACGATTTTAATATGGAGATTAACATGTTAATAGAATGCTAAAACTAATCTAGTTGCTAGTTTGCAATTTGTTAATTTAAATTTGTAATAATTATATATATTGCAAACTCGGTTTTTAAAATATATATATTTTGGTGAGATAAAATTTCAATTAGTTTTTCATGACATCATTAACATTATAATGAGTGGTTTAATATCTTAGGTTATGCAAAACTAAGCTTAATGGTTGAATTGTGAATTTTGTTTTAAAAGGTGTTAAAAATTGATATTTTTGCAAACTAGTATTTTGGAATTTATGCAAATTGATAAGAATAAATTATAGAAATGGTTTATATGAATTAGTTATGATAATTAGTGGATATTGTGGCCGCTAGTTTTGTTTAAACATCGAGTTTTGTACTGAAACGGTTAATTTTGCCTGCTAGGTTTTCGGAAAAATAGCTTTTAAAGTGAGTTTGAGGTTTTTGTGAGTTTTAACCTATTTTATATTAAAATTAGTGTTCGTGAATGTGCAAATGAGTGTATTTGGGTTTTTCTCGATGGTCTGGCGTTTGTACACCGACGTCGAGAGTTTTTGGGTCGATTTGTGAAAGCAACCATAGGTTTTGACCTATGTGGGATTCGTGCGTCGTTTTGGTCATGAGTCGGATTTTAATGCGATATGGTGCGTTATGATATGTAGGTACCCCATGTGGATCGAGACGAAAAGCAAGCGCGTGGCGACGTCGGCACCGGCGAGCGAGGACAAGGTGAGTAGATTTATATCTACGGGGAGAAGTCGGGTGGATGGCGTATAGCACCCCCGCAGTCCGTGGTGGTGTATACGGATGCGTATACACACCAACAATTATTATATGTTATTTGGGATTAATAACGATGTTTAGGATGGATATTGGTGTGTTGGATTATTTTAGTGTTGCGAACCCTAGGGTAGTGTTGCACTACACATACACACATACATACTTGCATACATTCCTATTTATATGTGCTCATGGGATTATTTATAGTTATGTGTTCACATGGGTATGGGACTATGTGTTCACATACGGATTTGAGGACGATACTTGGGATTGAGCTGAGTCGATGAGATTTGTTTTGTGGTTGTGATATCGGTTTGTACGAGACTGTCGATCAGTAGTCAGATCATGACTATATTGATGATTTTAGTATTGTACTAGACATAGGTCAGTACCCTGGACTATGATCTTGGATAAAGAGGATACCAGATGAATAGTGTGATGAATATGATATTAACCCGTACCCAGATTTGGGGATGCCGTACGACGGATTTACGTACGAGCTATATTTTGATGATTGATCCGCACTCTTGACTTGGGATGTCTGATTATAGATATGGTATCGGATATGATATTATTGAGGCGGGATCACCGACTAATATATATACAGGTATGTATATGTATCGACTCAGATGTTAGGCGGTTTCCTTACCTGTAGTCCAGCTTGTTAGCTTAGCCCTTTTGTTTAGTTTAGTTGTTAGATTAGATTCGATTCTTAGCTATTTCAAAAACTAACGAATCATGGGTATTTTAAAAAACAGCCCAAGGGATCCTACGGATATTTCAAAAGGCGTATCTTTTCATAAAAACACCGTAGCCCCTATTTTCAAAACCCAATGATTCGTGTTATTTCAAAAGGCACCATTTATAGGACTTATATTAGATTAATGAAGATTAGTTATAGTTGCGTCTAGTATTCAGCTCCCGCTCATTATTGTGGTTCGCTTCGCATCGCATGCTTATATTATGTTTCATACTCCATTATTGATATCATGCTGTTAGGACACCAGCACCATTACCGATGATGCGTATGTACCACGTACACTTACTTGCCGGCTCACACACATCTTCATCGGTAATTGCCATGTCACGTACAGCTTAGAAAATATTATTGCTTGACATAGCCTGTTAGCTAATAGTTTAGACATTGTAGTTATTACCTGCTACTTCATGCATACTGTTATTCATTGTTATGCCGCATTCATGGATTCTCATGCATATATTCACTATTTTACGTGTTATTGGGGTTTTGGATTCGGATTTCCATGAGATTTTCTGGATTTGGAGGAAAACCGCAAAAAACATAAATAAACCTTTTCTCTCTTTTAAAATAAAAAGTGCGGTTTTCCCATGATGTATGAGTCGTCCACCATGAGTTTGCTGATGGATTTCGAGACCCGATTCGAGGAGTGGAGGAACCATTTCGGGTACATGGTGGGCCCTGTGCGGTACCCCGGGGCAAGAGGAATGTGTTGTTGACGTTGAGCCCGGCAGGGGAGCACTACCGACCGGTGATATTACCCGACGCGTCGGATATCCGGAGGATACCGTCGTGGTCTTGAGATGGATGGTAGGGGCCGGTCTGGATTGACGGCATCCTAGATATTGATTTTGAGATATTGAGGTACAGAGATTGTGATACAGAGATATCAAGATATTTGGACACTTGTTTTGTGTCGATGCTGGGCACTGTTTTATGCTGATTTCATTTATGGTACCTCACTTTAAAAATACAGAAATCTCACTGATTTATGAAAGCAGTTTTCGTCAGTACATGCATTCTGTTCCATGCATTCATACCTCATTCATATGATATATTGCTACCTGAGGCACTGACACGGGCACATGAGATCACACTCGGGTTAGATATTACCCTAGCCATTTTTATAGGCTGCATGTTATACATATATTTGAGGATATATTATGATCATTGACCTAGCTTGCGTTATTTATACGATTTCTGTGCGTAGGTGTTTTTCTATTCACGAGTTGGCAACTCACCCCCGTTGTGTCCCAGTTTCTTGCAAGTTTCGCCGTACAGGTTTCTTTACGGCTTTGCGGGTACAGTTTCGTTCGGGTGACTTGCTAGTAGGTGGGTTTATTTGTATCGTACCCATCATTATACATTGTATATTATTATTCAGTTGTATCTAGAAGTTCCATCAATCAAACATGTATTTATTTTGAGATAGAGACCAGCGATGTTATTCCTTCGACCTTAGAGTCGCGCGTTATATTTCTGTGGTTTTCTTGTGGTTTTGAGTTTCCTTTTGAATTTTGATCCTCGCCGTTGGCGTTGTATATTATATTGCTTGTGTGGTTGTGACCGTCGATTGACGAAGAGCTAGCTCCCGCTTGGGGATGCCTTTTATTGATTTCGTATACTATTCATGTTGTATCCCGTTTGGGGGCCAGTATTTACAAAGGAGACTCTGCCGAAATTTTCAGGAAATTTTTGATGTTTTTAGAAACCCGCATAATTCGGCTTATGCTATTAAAACTACTTATTTAAATTGGTTTTCCTTCACTCTACTACTTTTCTTGGTTTGCATTTCTGGGTTTTCGGCTTACTTGGATTACGTACGCCTCAAGACGTTTCGTAGTTTAAGTGCCGGTCATGTTCCGTACTTTCGGGACGTGACAGTACCCAGATTGGGAAACTACCCAAATCTAGATCTAAAACCATAGATCTAGTAACCAGAATATTTGATATAATATCCATGTCCTCTGTGGAGAAACCACTGTGTGACAACCAAAGTATAACCGATCATAGTATAGGAATATCACTTCCTACTCTGTGTATGTCATCCAAATACCAGGACATCACACCCTACTACTTTCTTAACAGATCCATCCCCTATTCTGATGAAGTCAAACCTATGACTGTCACATCAGAAATAGATGATCTATCTCCGCTATATCTGCTTTAGTCCATAAATAGACATAAGCTACTTGTCCACTATGCTTCCGCTGCTCCCACTGACTACGACAACCCTCTGGCAGAGTCATATACACGTACACTTCTAAAGCTAGTTTATAACGACGCTATACTCATCCTCCTGCCGGGTCTCATAGTCTGGAACAACAGCAGTGTCAAGTCTGGGTAAACAAGAACCTCCCTGTCACCGTCCTTGAGCATACCGAAGTACCTCTCTAGTGCTTGAGGTTACCCCCAATATCTGCGGAGTAGCTAATGGAATGTCAAACCTGATTGAATCTTTAGGTTCTACTAAATTTTCAGTAATCGTTTGCGGTTCTGGAATCACTTCCAGTTCTACCATACTCCAACTACTGTTTTCTGAAAAAATCCATTTTTATTAAAACTGTGGCGAGTCAAGAACAATATCACTATTGATCTTCCAAATGGTAGAAAGTCAACCCTCGTCAAAGCCCGGGTCAACCCACAAACTGCAATTACAGAAACGCGCCTTGAGTTATCCAGAGTCTGGTTTTAAGCATAAGCCGGACAACTCCCCGTACCTTAACATTGTTAAGATATGAACTATTCTATATTCAATATAGAAACAGAGGCACTGATTTAATTGGAACCCGATTCAAATCATGCAGCTGTCTCCAGTGCATGTCAACTAAATGGAAGGATGCCGATCAGCGTTACTCAACTTAGGAATACATCCAGATATGAATAACCTGAAAGAGAAGCAAGTTCTCATAATCATTACTATCAACTCAATACCATACACAAGTATCTACATCTTCGATCACCTTGAAGAATCCTGATACTTGCAATACCTGGTTTTCTACTTTATTCATATACCTATAACTTCTCAAAACTTGGATCTTGTATTTCTACGAAACACATGTCAAAGAACTAGAGAAGTCACAAGTAAACAGAATATAGTACGAGTACCAACCCCTCTGTCCTCATGGACACTGGACAACATACAATACTCTGTATAAGTCCCCGGAGTCTAATAACTCATTCCCTGTGTGTCATAGGATGAAAACTGTACTTATGGTTAAGAAGAATTACACCGCTGTTTAATGCTCCTTACCTAACCATCCACTGATATAGGTAAATGTCATAGACATAATTTCAAAAAGTTATATCTCACTTTATAAAAATAAACGTACAGATATATCAATTTGAAATTGGTGCATAACAACGGATATTCAAAAACCAAATATTTGCCGTCCGGCAAACAACCCAGGCGATTTCCTTAAATATCACCAATTACAACGAATCCTGATATAATAAGGATGATCACCCAATTCCTAATAACTTACTCCCACTCATCATCTATAAAACCATACAGATGTGAGAATCAAACCTGGTAAATACATACCCTGGTGCAATGACTAATTGGGAAATCAGTTTTCTTTTAACAATACATAGTGAAACTGAAACATGTAAATGTTTCGAAGGGGTATCCGGGTATTCTTAGTCATGCCTCTTCCTTTATCAGATTCACAACTGTAACCATATATTTCTTTTCCATCTCTCCAAATCCCTTTATATGTCTTTAGTCATTACTTTCTGTACACCACATTTAGGCCAAATGGTTTTCTTCCTTCCCTACCGTTCGACACCAGCCTATGGTTTGGAAGAAGACTATCCAATAAGCATAATGGGAGTACTCCCCTAATCCTAGGAGCACTCGCAACGCGATAGAAGGTAAAGATAAAAGACAACTGAATAAACCTTATTCCTATTTCTCCTGAACCAGAATCCATCCCCGAACTGGAACAAGTTCCTTCGAGTTCGTATATAACCATACGAAAGAGTATCCAATAAACTGTGGATTCGTAGTGATACAGGGTGTTCCGGAGAAATACAAAGGTGAAGTAGGAGTGGCGATGAAATACTTGGTTTGGTCGTGAATAGCAGTCGCAATTTACTTTGCCCTCTTATTAATCCCTTTATTTGTCTTTACTTAATACCTTCTGTACACCTTTTAGGCTAAATGGTTTTCTTCATTCCCTACCGTTCGGCACCTGCTTATGGTTTGGATGAAGACTATCCAATTAGCATAATAGGTGTACCGTCCTAATCCAAGGAGCACTCGCAACCTGAGAGAAGGTAAAAGGAAAAGACAACTGAATATTCTTATTCAATTTCTCCAGAACCGGAAACCATCCTCAAATCTGGAACAAGTTCCTTCGAGTTCGTATATAACAATACGATGGTTTTATCCAATGGAAGTGGATGTTCGTAGTAATATGGGTTGTTCTGGAGAAAAGGGTAAAAGTAGGAGTGGCAATGAGGTATGCAACTCAGACAATCCAAAATCCAGTGTTTTAAGAAGGTTCGGTTAACTTGGTCACTTAGTCATAGTCTAGGGTCGGGCCATGGTCGCTGCCAAAGAGAGAGAGAGAGAGAAATGAAACACTCTGCGTGCACTCTAACCTAGATCAGAATGGTTATCAATTTATCTAATCAGGAAACCTCCCACTGTAACCTCAAATTCTCCTCCAAACCTGAAAGAAGAATTAGTCGGGATCATCCGAGGAGTAAAATAACTCATCAGTGGGAATCGGGATCTAACTATCATCGCATGATAATGTGATGGAATCCACTCACATTATCATACTCCAAAAGGTATGCGCATGCTTGGCAAGTTTCAGTTTCTTTAGAAACTCCCGATGTGATTTTTACCCCATGCTCTTATGACCTTGACGAAGGTCAACAAATCATAAGTCACATGTCAAGTTCTACCCGTCATTGTCCAGGTTAATTTGAACCCACCCGTACAAGCCCTTGACGAAGGCCAACAAGGTTGTACGACTGTCCCAAACCAACGCATCTATCTATGCAGCAGAAAGGTAACAAGCAGCTACCATACACTATGCCTTGACGAAGGCCAACAAACATAGCATGAATACTAAGTGCTACCCGTCTGAAATGACGGATGGCTACGAATGGTTTTTGGCGAAAAACCTTTAACGTAATGAACTTGCTATCGTTGAAGAAACCGGATAGCTTTTTTATAAATATAGTGGCAAAAACCTTTGCTAAAGAGGTCACTCCCAGTGAAGGGATCTCGGCTCTTTCCCCGTAGAATGAGGTGCAGGATATTCCACCTGAATATCACGATGCAAAGCAAAAAGCAATCGACTATAGTGAAGTTATTACCCTGACGCAAACTTCTGCCCAAGGGGTCACTCCCGGTGAAGGGATCTCGGCCCTTGCCTCGTCGACTGAGGTGCTGGATATTCATAACCGAATACCACTGTCCAAAACAAAAGAGAACGTCCTTGCAATAACAGCTTTTTGAAAAATGTTCCAACAACATCAGAATAGGTTTGTTTAGCTTCCATTGATCCGAATCAATGCAGTCCCATCAATTAATCATACAACAAAAGAACGAAAATATGATGTACGTATATGCCATCCGCATTCGCCACTGGGTCCCGTCATCACCCGTTAGGTTACTTAACTAACGACAGAGCGGGGACTGGACTAGCGCGGGTATAAAACATATACAACATCTGCTAGTATATATATTAATATATAATATTCGCTCATGGCGTGATAAAATGCAACATCACAGAAATGTAATAAGCATCACAGAACAATACAGATAATTTGGTATCCCCGGGTTTCATAGAGCCGCTACTGAAACCCGACGTTCCCCTGGTCGTGTGGATAGAATGTGCAATGAAATCCTAGACTCCTACGGGTGTGGAAAGTTACCCGTCAAAACCTGAAGCGAGGCAGCCCCCTTCAACAATGTGAATGGACCACCCAGCACTTCATGGAATCTGGTAACTTGAGCACCCCTCCTTGGGTCAACCTATACCCCCTACGAGTGCGGAGAATAGCCCGCCAATACTAGAGTGAAGCCCCCTCCGTCTCAAAACTATGAGATGCAGGCCCGTAGCCCTCTAGAACCCGGCTATCCGTGCACCCCACCGCGGGGTAATCCTAGTACAGAAAGTAAAATATATATACAACGGGTACATCGACCTCAGCCCGGTAGTGCCCCAAAAGAATAATATACAAACAGGCAGTGACGGCAGTCCACATGTCGGACGCTCGTCCCGTAATATCAAATGTACAAATATAACCAAACTGTACTACCATTGCATCCAGGCTATCCACCACGACAAATCCGCAACATCACAACACAACACAGAATATCAACGTGAATGTCACGTTCGCAAATCCGCCTAAAAGAGCTATAGCAATTAGACAAGATTTACCGATCAAATGACACTCACGGTCGCAGATATAATGTAAGTACTGTAAACTAAAGTGTTTAAAATATTCGATCGACAAAATTTCCCGAAGTGGGCCCCAAGTACAAATCCAGTACTCAAAATAATTTGGGCCAAAACAAAAATTCAAGAAACCCCATTTCCAAGTCAGAGACTACTGTAGAAAATTTGGTGCATAGAAGCCACAAAATGGCGGCGGAACCACGGCCAGAACAGGGTTATTGCCGCGGTTCCGCGGTGGCACTATAGAATCATGCAACCTAATTTTCACAGATGTCTTAGAAAAGCCTGCCTGATTTTCTGCAATACTCAAAATAATTTTTCGACCACAAAAAATTCGACAGAAACTGCAAAATTGGAATCGCAGTTTTGGAAATTTCATTCGATTGATGTTTTAAACACGTTAGAACAAGCTAGTAAAGGTTAATGGCGTGGCTCTGATACCATGTAAGTCTACGGTAGCGCCCCGACCGTCTATCCGAGGCCAAAATGCGGAAACGAAAACTTTTTCTAAACTTGAAACCGGCGCTATCGCAGACTTTAATCCCGGATCGAACCATTAACCTATAACTAGCAAACTAGAGATGGGTTAGAAAAGCTATACCGATTGATCCGTGTCCTTCGGTCTTTGCCCACTAGCCCAAGCTCCTCGCGGCATCACCGATCTCCGGTCTTCTCGTCGGAAGGGCACCACATCAATCAGTCTTTTTAGAGGCTCCCGCTTCGTCCGAAGCAACTCAGACACGAAGTTTTCTAGACGACGTGTCCAAGGTGAAGTAGAGAATGTGTGTGATCACTTTGTCTCAAGCATCCACTGATTCTCAACGCATGAGAGTGTATGGATGGAGGTTGAAGATGATGCCTTTAATGGAAATGGTGAGCTAGAGGAGGAAGAAAAAGAAGAAGACATTTCTTTCTTGTGTGTTCTATGATAAAATGAGAGAGTGAGAGTTTTTCTTAATAATACAAGAGCAAACCACACTCTATGGCTTCTCTCTCTCTCTTCTTATCATATCAACACTCAAATCCATCAATAATGTGACACATGCACAAAGAAAGAGACCATGAGTCATCACTTGTGCATGTGTCACAATTAATGCTCCTAATCATGACTTTTAGCTCATTATTTCCATTTGTAAACATTAACCCAAATGTTTACAACAATAAAAAGATACGACACCATCTAGAGTAAACTCGTGACGGATCACAAGGATACCCCTCACCTGTATATACATACTTGAATTCGCATTCCGACTGAATGCGAATGCGAATGCGATGAGACTAAAGTAATCCAAGAAATCTAATACTAGGATCCGGCTTAAACCAAAGCCCACAAGTATGATCCGCCCGATCATGATCCGTGCACTACTGCACGTATATGATCGGACACTGCCATATATCATACGGCCTCTACAACGTTTCGCCCGAAACTTGAGAAACTGTCTGTGGGGAACTCTAAAGACTCGTCAATACTTTGGCTGTGGATTTAACCACGAGCACGTTAGTGGTACTAGACGTACGTAATGGGCTACCAGGTATTGACCAAAAGGGAGGTCGATGAGCGAACTCATCCTGACACCCTACTGAGCCTGTCAGTGACAATATCGTACAGTCCGGTCCGTTCGTCTATGATCATCGCATGTCGGGCCTAGGGGGTTGGTAAAAGTCAGACCCCCAAAAGCGGTACAAGTCGTGTCGGAGTATAGCCCAGAACATCCTGAGATACTACTGGAATACCTACCAGTAAATCTCCTGCCTTGGCCAATGACTTCGTGTAATGGCTCTCCTAGACACAGCGCGATCTCACCCTAAATACCGGGAGAGAAGAAACCCCTGCCGATCCGCTCACTACCTCCATGTGGCTCGGGACTGTACCTAACTAAAACCTATTTGCACGACTCCTTTGAGCCGTGGTAGGGTAGTAATCAAAGCAAGATGGGAGCTCACACGAGACAAATGACGATCTCAGGTTGATGAACTAACATGTACACATGTCACCAGGGAACTGCTATCTGACGTCAGGTATAATACCAACTAGCGTGTTCCCGGCGAGTCCTGTCCGGTGTACTCATAACCCAATGGGCACCTGTATACATCTTAGGTGAACCAACTGACACCAATGGCTTGTGAGACCGGCCACCGCCCCTCGTCGGGGTCTCGACTGTATACACTAGTCTACTAATGGAGTATCGATGCCCAGTCTCGAAAACTCCCACGACTAGGGACCACTTTATAGATGTGCTTATAGACCCCCAGCCCCCACGTATATGATCTCCATCATACTGCTGGCCGTCAAGCAAGAATCCTAAGGGCTCTATCAGCATGTAATAGTGACCTGTAATGTCACCTAAAGCTGTACACGATGATAAAGATAAACCGGATATCATACTATCATCTTGAGTAAGACTGTCCTGCCGGTATAGGTCCTCCCTCAATCATTGCAATCACGTGCCTGTGATCCAATAATTGACTCTGAGGGTAGTATATCCAACAACGTCTTCTCCCATTCACTTTGTGCGATTTAGCCAAGAAGTGACTTTATAATACAACCGCACATTCTATTTCAAAATGGGATGAATTTTTTGCAGCATTCCTTAAGAAATTTTATCCCAATCACAAGACCAGCCATGTTCGGAGCGAAATCTTCAAATTTACGTAACTTCCCAATGAACCATTCTGGAAATGCTTTGAACGGTTCAAGGATCTTCTTTTACAATGCCCTCATCACGGAATTCCTAGATGGGATCTGTATTGATTTATCTATGAGGGTATTGATCTCACAACTAAACAGATGCTCGAAACCATGTGTCATTGTCAATTCCTGTTTAAAGATGATGCTGAAGCTTGGAAATACCTAGAATATTTAGCTCAAAACACATTACAATTGGAAAGTGTTAGACCACCATCGCCTAGGGAAGATATCAATCAGCTCGATGTTTCCGTCATGATGAAAGCCGAAATGGCCGCAATACAAAGGAAACTCGATGCTATAGAAAACAGAATTTCTTCAGCCTCCCAAAATCATTACGTACTTCCCAAAGCCATGTGTGGTTGCTGTTCAAACCCATCACATTTGACGGAAGAATTTCCTTTGAATGCACCGTTTCAAGGTCACACTAATGCTGCATTTCAGCAACAACATAGAAACGATACTTCTTCTCCTACAGATAATCAAGGTTGGAGGAATCACCCTGATTTTGCTTGGAACCAATACCAAAATAAAAACACGGATCCAAATCAAAATAACTTTCAATGGGTCCCTCCACAGCAACAACAACTAACACAACTGAGTCAGCACCCCTTTCAACCACAAAACTTTCATAACCCGGCCAACAACTTTGATCCATCTTCTGCCGGTATTGCTACACCCTCTGCACTCTACATGTTCATTGCACAGTCCATACAAACGAATGACATTTTAACATCTTCTATCCAAACGTTAGTGCAAAACACTGTCTCCCACGGTGAGAGTATCAAATTGATAGAAGCACAAATTGCACAACTGACTCCAGCAATGAGTGCTAGAGAGACAGGGAAACTTCCAGCTCAACCACCACCTGATTCTGGACCCTCGCATTATAATGATGTGAGTGCTATTACCATGTTGAGATCTGGAAGAGTGCTGGATAATCATGTGGGTGAACAAATTGATAATGATGAATTGATCATTAACACCCCGGCTTCCACTTCCACTTCCACTCCCACTTCTACTCCTTGTCCTATTTCGTCCAGTTTACCTTCTTTTTCCGAGCCTACTCATCGTTTTCCCCAAGGCTCGAACCCTCCGCCCACTTCATCCTTTCTACCCCCACAAACTTCTCCACAGATGTTGAACTCAACACTTATTGATAAAGCTTTATTTCCAGATAGGTTGAGTTCCAATAAACCGAATGCACAAATGGAGAAGGTTGTGGAAATGTTTAAGCGAGTTAACATCAATCTCCCTCTCTTAGATGCTATACAACAAGTTCTGTCTTATGCGAAAATTCTTAAGAACTTGTGCACTAGGAAGAGGAAGACTCAATTGCCAAAAAAAGTGTTTATGTCGAGTACTGTAAACACAGCTTTTCCCCAACAATTACCAAGGAAACGTAAGGACCCTGGCTGTCCTACAATTTCTATTTCTATTGGGGGTAAAAATATTAACAGTGTTCTACTCGACCTTGGCACTAGTGATAACTTGCTTCCATATTCTGTGTTTGAGCAATTGGGTGTCGGAGAATTAAAACCATCGCAATGCACTTTACAGATGGCAGACCGAACAATCACCAAGCCAAGGGGTATGCTTGAGGATGTGTTGATAAAAGTCGGGGAATTTATATTCCCTGTGGACTTTATTGTTCTAAATACACAACCTGTAGCAAACCTACGGAACCAAATTTCGGTGATTCTAGGTCGACCTTTTCTTGCGACTTCTAATGCTGTAATCAACCGTCGAAATGGTTTTATGACCCTATCCTTCGGGAATAGGTCAATTGAACTTAACATTTACAAGTTGGGAATTCAAGCCTCCGAACCCTATGCTCATGTTTGTTCTGTCGAATTAATGGATGTCGACAGCAGCGAATCTGGACAGCTTCACGATACAGATCCAGACTTTCTTAGTACGTTGTTGTTTGACCCAGCGATGTATTATATACATACGGACCCTTCTTTTGAGTTGTCCGGGTCAACATCTAACGTTCATTTTGAACCTTTCATGGAGTCTGAGTATCATCCCGTTCTTTCTAATGACATTATTCTTTGGGATATCGATGAAAGCTTCGCCGATGAACTCGCATTTTTAGCAAACACGGGTGTTGAGATGAATCAACTCCCAAACAAAGAAATTGAACCTCCACCCCTTCTTCTTGACAATCAGAAGAATGCGAGTAATCCATCACCACAATCATTGTGTCGTCTCTCCAAATTGAGACGCAAACCCTTTCTATCACACCACTTATCTTTTCCCTAATTCTTCCTAACTCTATACAACATGTTCTTCCACCAACCGGTGCGTTTCACTGATAAATTCTTCGAATGGTTGGTATTGACTTTCGGTCTTTGCAAAGCTTGGCATTGACCAGTAATTTTGACCCCCTCTTGTGATTTTCAAAGCTTAACATTGTTTTACTCAAGTTTGGGGGGGTATATTTTTGGCTCTTGAAAATAAAATTTGTCCTCAAAATTGTGAGCCAAAATTAAGTTCTGGGGAAGATTTTCATGTTCATATATTATTGCCCCCGTTAATAAATTTCTTCCCAAGTCTACAGGTTTCTGAGATTTAACAGATGGAAACAGTGAGGACACTGTTCTAAACAAGTTTGGGGGAGGTTTGTGCTTATTTACGCATCACTTTGCATCATACTTTGTATAAGCACAAAACATATAAAAAAATTGTACATAAATAAGATAATAAAAGATTAGATGGTGAAAAATTACATCCAAAAGATTGGAAAAATTTAAGAAAACCAAGAAAATTAAAAGTTTTCTTAAACAAAACTAATAATAAGTAGTTATGAGCCGTTGTCCAAAGGGTTAGTAAGATGAAGGAAGTCACTAATCTGAGGATAAAAATAAGTCTGAAAAATAGTTCCTATTCTGGAAGCCAAACATTTGAACGTTGATACCCTACTATACGCACTTACACACGTCTTGAAACTCGGGATAGTAGAGGATACCTTGAAATGCTCTTGTCTAAAAGCCAAAGTATGAAGAAAATTATAAATGATGAAATAAATAGTTAAAATGGTGTAGAAAAATGAACACTGGTTTTGTAAACACTAAGGCAACAATAAAAAAATTATAGCGAGCGTGCTTCATCACCTAGTGCCTTAGACCAACTGGTTTGGGAGTCACTGCTAAGCCTTAGGTGTTGTAAGACGGGAAAAAAATATTAAATACACCTTTTCAGCAAGCACATGAGTAATCGGTCGGTTAGTACCTCAAGAAGTATTAACGGTCGCATGAAAAATGTGTGAGCAAATTCATCTAAATATTCACCGATTAAAAAGTACTGAGGTAGATGGACAAGAGTATGATAGCTTGAATTGAATTCTCCAAGTGTAGGGATGTACTTTACACACACGTAGGGGTATATGATCGGTTTTTGGAAGAAACATAGGAATGAAGAATAAAGATGATGTTTTATTGAGGGATGATGTGATTTCTAACATCTTTTCATGACTATTAAGATAGGGCTCATGACAACTGAAAATTTAGTATAGTTGAAAACTCTAATTTTCAAAGTCTTTCTTTTACAATTCTTATCTTTATATGTAACTTTCACAGTCTTCCTTTTATTATGGGATTTTGTAGGTGTAATCCGCTGAAAACCCTCATGAGACAACACTCTTCCTACTAGGGACACCTATAGGTTTAAAGGCTTGTTGCACGTGCTCAGTGCAATCGTGTTGCCTACGAAAGTGTGCTAGTTAGTTTTTTCTTTTTCTTTCTCTTCTTCTTCACCTGAATAAAAGTTGTTTGCTCGAGACGATCAAAATTAAGTTTGGGGGAATTTGATCAGTCGAAAATATTGCATTCTTAACACATCAATTTCCCTACACTTTCTAAGCATCTAAGGGTGTTTGGTATAAATATAGCACATATTAGCAATCCGTCTGCAAAATATCAATTAATATGTGTTATACATTATAACCGGGGTTATGAGGGAAATTGTGTGTTTATTACTTCATGCATGATTTTTGTATATCTCAACACTTGTCTCAAGATTTTGTGCAGAAATTCTTCAGGTCAAAGAACTGGAACTGCTAAAAAGCACCGATAAATACAGCAAGTCAAAGACTTGAGATCTGGCAGTAAACAAGAAATAACTATAGGATTCCAAACATCAGAAAAGCACCATAAAGCCAACATGAAACAATCTTGAAGATTTTGTAAGTCAATGTTACACACCCTGTTAGTCTACGGTAGCGCCATGGCCGTCTATCCGAGGCCAAAATGCTGAAACGATAACTTTTTCAAAAACTTGAAACCTGTGCTCTCGCAGACTTTAATCCCGGATCGAACCATTAACCTACAACTAGCAACTAGAGAAAGGGTTGGAAAGCTATACCGATCGATCCGTGTCCTTCGGTCTTTGGCCACCATCCCAAGCTACTCGCGGCATCTCCGATCTCCGGTCTTCTCGTCGGAAAGGGCACCACATCATCGAGTCTTTTTACGGGCTCCCGCTTCGTCCGAAGCAACTCGGGCATGAAGTTCGCTAGCCGACGTGTCCAAGGCGAAGTAGAGAATGTGTGTGACAACTTTTTATCTTGCATCCATTGCATGGATGGAGGTTGAAGATGAAGCCATCAATGGATGTTGTGAGCTAGAGGAAGAAGAAGAAGAAGAAGCCTTTTTCTTTTTGTGTTGTATGATAATGAGAGTGAGAGAAAGAAATGAAAAATACAAGAGCTAACCCATTCTCATGGATGCCTTCCCTCTCTCCTCTTATCATATCAACATACAAATCAAACAATAATGTGACATATGCACATAAAAAGAGACCATGAGTCACTACCCTTGCACATGCCACATTAAATGCACTCCATCATAACCTGGAGCTCACAATTTCCATTTGCAAACATTAATCCAAATGTTTGCAACAATAAAAAGATACGGCAACATCTAAAGTAAATTCGTGACGGATCACAAGGATACCCCTCACCTGTATATACATACCAGCATCCGCATTCCGACTGAATGCGAATGCGATGAGACTAAAGTAATCCAACAAATCTAATACTAGGATCCGGCTTAAACCAAAGACCACTAGTATGATCCGCCCGATCATGATCCGTGCACTACTGCACGTATATGATCGAACCCTGCTATATATCATACGGCCTCTACAACGTTTCGCCCGAAACTTGAGAAACTTTCTGTTGGGGACTCTAAAGACTCGTCAATACTCTGGCTGTGGATTTAACCACCAGCACGTCAGTGGTACTAGCCGTACGTAACGGGCTTCCAGGTATTGATCAAAAGGGAAGTCGATGAGCGATCTCATCCTGACACCCTACTGAGCCTGTCAGTGGCAATATCCGTACAGTCCGGTCCGTTCGTCTATGAGCATCGCATGTCGGGCCTAGGGGGTTGGTAAAAGTCAGACCCCCAAAAGCGATACAAGTCGTGTCGGAGTGTAGCCCAGAACACCCTGAGATACTACTAGAATACCTACCAGTAAAACTCATGCCTTGGCCAAGGACTTCATGTAATGGCTCTCCTAGAAACAGCGCAATCTCACCACCAATACCGGGATAGACGAAACCTCTGCCGATCCTCTCACTGCCTCAACGTGGCTCGGGACTGTACCCAACTATAACCTGTTTGCACGACTCTTTTGAGCCGTGGTAGGGTAGTAATCAAAGCACAGTGGGAACTCACATGAGACAAATGACGATCTCAAGTCGATGAACTAACCTGTATACATGTCACCAGGTAACTGCTATCTAACATCAGGTATAATACCAACTAGCATATTCCCGGTGAGTCCTGTCCGGTGTACTCATAACCCAATGAGCACCTGTATACATCTTAGGTGAACCAACTGACACCAATGGCTTGTGAGACTGGCTACCACCCCTCGTCGGGGACTCGACTGTATACACTATTCTACTAATGGAGTATCGATGCCCAGTCTCGAAACTCCCACGACTAGGGACCTTTTAAGGATGTTCTTATAGACCCCAGCTCCCATATATATGATCGCCATCATACTGCTGGTAGTCAAGAAAGAATCCTAAGGGATCTATCAACGTGTAATAGCGACCTGTAAGGTCACCTAAAGCATGTACACGATGATAAAGACAAACCAGATAGCATACTATCATCTTGAGTAAGACTGTCCTACCCGTATAGGTACTCCCTCAATCATTGCAACCACGTGCCTGTGATCCAATAATTGACTCTGAGGGCACTATATCCAACAGTCTCCTACTTGCACTCAAGGCTAATTATTGCGATGTCGCATACTCACAGCCCGTGTCATACCGAACACCCAACTCCTCTACTAATTAGTCTCACAAAGCCCGGTTGTGAAACTACCGCGTTCGAGGAATAGCCTCAGTGAGTGGATCCGCCCTGATGTTTCCATCTATGTCTCTCTTAATCTCAAGTTCGTGGAGAATGCCATCCCCCGAAATGAGCAATACCTGTCTTAGAATATATCTGGATATCTGATGGGACCTAGTTCATAAATGAACTCCAAATCCAAACTTCTTAGACTGTATCGTCAACTGAACTTAATCAGTATCCTGCGCCATGCCTCCCTCAGTATCCTCTTGGACCACCTGTCCAAAATACTGCCCCTCGTCAGAGGGAAAACTATAACTCTGACAGTCACTCTGTCATCCAGGTCACCTTGGAAGCCTGGAATGATAACCGTCTCCTAAAAGACGCTGTTGTTATCATATCCCTAGAACAACCACTTATGTTCTAAAGCTGCTTCTGATTGTTTCTCCAGGATTGGATTAATATCAACTTATTGCATGTAGTGCAAAAACAACATCTAGTGTGGTACTTGACATCTCATGATTGACTCAATTGCCTAAGCAAGTGATCTGCCAATCATGCACATCCCTCTCCCCTTTAGTCTTTAAGACACCTTTAGAGAGGGTGACTCTATCACCTACAGGTACACTACCGTGCCAGGTGTCGTCCATTCTAAAACACCTTTAGAATGTTGTCTAAGTACCCAGATTGGAAAACTACCCAAATCTAGATCTAAAACCATAGATCTAGTAACCAGAATGTCTGATATTATATCTATATCCTATGTGGAGAAACCACTGTATGAAAACCAAAGTATAACCGATCGTAGTATAGGAATATCACTTCCTACTCTGTGTATGTCATCCAAATACTAGGACATCACACCCTACTACCTTCTTAATAGATCCATCCCATATTCTGATGAAGTCAAACCTATGATTGTCACATCAGAAATAGATGATCTATCTTCGCTATATTTACTTTAGTCCATAAATAGACATAAGCTACTTGTCAACTATGCTTCCGCTGCTCCCACTGACTACGACAACCCTCTGGCAGAGTCATATACACGTACACTTCTAAAGCTAGTTTAGAACGACGCTATACTCATCCTCCTACCGGGTCTCACAGTCTGGAACAACAGCAATAGTAAGTCTAGGTAAACAAGAACATCCCTGTCACCGTCATTGAGCATACCGAAGTACCTCTCGAGTGCCTGAGGTTACGCACCATATCTGTGGAGTGGCCAATGGAATGTCAATCCAGATTGAATCTTTAGGTCCCATTAAATTTTCAGTAATCGTTTGCGGTTCTGGAATCACTTCCAGTTCTACCATACTCCCACTACTGTTTTCTGAAAAAATCCATTTTACTAAAACTGTGGCGAGTCAAGAACAATATCACTATTGATCTTCCAGATGGTAGAAAGTCAACCCTCGTCATGGCCCGGGTCAACCCACAAACAACCATTACAGAAACGTGCATTGAGTTATCCAGATTCTGGAGCATAATTCGGACAACTCCCCGTACCTTAACATTGTTAAGATATGAACTATTCTATATCCAATATAGAAACAGAGGCACTCATTTAATTGGAACCAGATTCAAATCATGCAGCTGTCTACAGAGCATGTCAACTAAATGGAGAGAGGCCGATCAGCTTTCACGTCCCGAAATTACGGAATATGACCGGCACTTAAACTACGAAACGTCTCGAGGCGTACGTAATTTAAGTAAGCCGAAAACCTAGAAATCCAAACCAAGAAAAGTAGTAGAGTGAAGGAAAAACCAATTTAAAAAAAGTAGTTTTAATAGCATAAGCCGAATTATGCGTTTTAAAAACATCAAGTATTTTCTGAAAATTTCGGCAGAGTCTCCTTTGTAAATACTGGCGCCCAAACGGGATACAACATGAATAGTATACGAAATCAATAAAAAGGCATCCCCAAGCAGTAGCTAGCTCTTCGTCAAACGACGGTCACAACCACACAAGCAATATAATTTACAACGCCAAGGGCGAGGATCAAAACTCAAAAGGAAACTCAAAACAGCAAGAAATCCATAGAAATACAACGCACGACTCTAAGGTCGAAAGAATAAACATCACTGGTCCCTACCTCTGAAATAAATACATGTTTGGTTGATGGAACTTCTAGATACAACAGCATAATAATATACGAGGTATAATGATGGGTACGATACAAATAAACCCACCTACTAGCAAATCACCCGGAATGGAAATAGTGCCAGCAAGCCGTAATGAAATCTGTACGGCAAAACCTGCAAGAAACTGGGGCACAACGGGGGTGAGTTGCCAACTCGTGAGTAGAAAAACATCTACGAACAGAAATCGCATGAACAACGCAATCCAAGGTCAACGATCATAATATATCCTCAAATATATAACCAGCAGCCTATAACAATGGTTAGGGTAAATGTCTAACCCAAGTGTAATCCCATGTGCCCGTGTCAGTGCCTCAGGTAGCAGTATATCATATGGATGATGTATGAATGCATGAAAACAGAATACATGTACTAAAGAGTCTGCTTTCATAATTTAGTGAGATTTCCTTTGTATTTTTAAATGAGGTATCATAAATGAAATCAGCATCAACAGTGTCTAGCATCGACACAAAACACAAATCTCAATGTCTCAAAATCTCAGGCTCCGGCTATCCGGACTGGCATGTATCATCAAATCTCAGTACCTCAATATCTCGAAATCTCAAAGTCTCAATCTCAATATCTAGGGCGCCGTCAGTCCAGACCGGCCCCTACCATCCATCTCAAGACTACGACGGTATCCTCCGGATATCCGACGGGTCGGGTAAAATCACCGGTCGGTAGTGCTCCCCTGCCAGGCTCAACGCCATCATCTGCGATCCTCTTGCCCCGGGGTACCGCACCGGGTCCACCATGTACCCGAAACGGTTCCTCCATCTCCTCAAATCGGGTCTCGAAATCCATCAGCAAACTCATGGTGGACGACTCATACATCATGGGAAAACCACACTTTTTATTTAAAAAGAGAGAAAAGATGTTTATATAAGTTTTGCGGTTTTCCCCCAAATCCAGAAAATCTCAAGGAAATCCGAATCCAAATCATCAATAGCATGTAAAACCATGAATATAGGCATGAGAATCCATGAACGCGGCATAACAATGAATAACAGTATGCATGAAGTAGCAAGTAATAACTACAATGTCTAAACTAGCATATAAGGCAAGTATACTAATATCATGTCTAAACTATTAGCTAACAACCTATGCCAAATGAAATAGTATTTTCTAAAGTGTTCGTGACATGGCAATTACCGATGAAGATGTGTGTGAGTCGGCAAGTAAGTGTACGTGGTACATACGCGTCATCGGTAATGGTGATGGTGTCCTAACAGCATGATATCAACAATAGAATATGAAACATAATATAAGCATGCGATGCGGGGCGAACAACAATAATGAGCGGGAGCTAAATACTAGACACAAAGATAACAATCTATATTTAATATAAATCTAGTCTAACAACTACACTAAACTAACTGGCTAAGCTAACTGGCTACTGAAGGTAAGGAAACCGTCTAACACCTGAGTCGATATATATATATATATATATATATATATATATATATATATATATATATATATATATATATATATATATATATATTTGTCGATGATCCCGCCTCGATAATATCACATCCGATACCATATCTATAATCAAATATTCTTATTTCAAGAGCGCGGATCAAACATCAATCTATAGCTCGTACGTAAATCCGTCGTACGACATCCCCAAATCTGGGTACAGGTCAGTATCACATTCATCAAATTAGTCATTTGGTATCCTCTTTATCAACGATCATAATCCGGGGTACTGATCTACGTCTAGTACAATACTAATAACATCAATCTAATCATGATCTGACTGCTGATCTACAGACTCATACAAACCGATATCATCATCATATATCATCATAAAGAGGTATACATCGCCTAATGCGACCTATTATGAATATCTTAACATATCTTATCTCATATCACGATCACAAGCCAACCATTCAATGTATAACACTATTCACATGTATCGTTGTCCCAAGATCTGCTATAACATCAGGACGTATCTCAAGTATGAATCCTGCCATATCACCGTTCTCGCGGTCTCAATCAAATCTTATCGACTCATCTCAAATCCCAAATACTATCCTCAAATCCAGTACGTGAACATATAGTCCCATACCCACGTGAACACATAACAATATAACCCCATAAAGACATATATGAAAGAAGAATGTATGCAAGTATGTGTGTGTAAATGTGGTGCAACCTCTACTCTAGGTCTCGCAACACTAAACCTATCCAATCACACCTAAAATCTATTTTTATCATCAATAAACTCAACAATATAATTAATATATATGTGTGTATACGTATTCGTATACATCACCACGAACTGCGGGGGTGCTATACGCCATCCACCCGACTTCTCCCCGTAGATATAAATCTACACACCTGGTCCTTGCTAGCCTGTGCCGACGTCACCACGCGCTTGTTGTCGTCTCGAAGTCCATATGGGGGTACCTACATGTCACAATGTATCGTTCCGCATAAGAATCCAATTTAAAACCAAAATGACACCTGAATCTCACGTGGGTCAAAGCCTACGGTTGTTTTCACAAATCAACCCAAAAACCCTCGACATCGGCGTACAAACGCCGGGTGATAGAGGAAAACTCAAACGCACCCTTCGTGGTTTCACATTACACTAAACATATACATGAAATAGGGTGAAATCATCAAAACCAATAAATTGATTGAATCGATTTATTATAAGATACTTAGAAAGCAAGGTTTACCGTTTTTGTACAAAACATGATGTTTTAAGAATTCTAGTGACCAAGATGATAACTTAATATCTTAATTATGCCATAGAAACCATTACGTAAATTTTAAACCCGCAATTTAATTCAATTTCAAAAACCTAGTTTGCAATTTTAACCAATTTCGATCATTTTATAGCAAAATGCACATACAACAATCTAGCTTGGATTTGCATGATCTAAAGCATTGAACTACATTTTAAAATGTTAATGAAGTCATGAAAAACCTAATTACATTTTTCTCTTAAACCAATTCAAGGTTTACAAAAACCTAGTTAGCAATATAGCTTAATTAGAATAATTTAGATGTAAAAATTAGCAAATTTAGCACTTAGATTACACTTTACATGACTTAGCATGTTAACTACACTATGCAATCATAAACATTTTAATAAAACCCTAACTTGATTTTAAAAACCCAATTCTAGAATTTCCAAACCTTAACTTTAAAATTTCTAACTAGCAATTCAAAACCTAATTTAAACCACTCATTAATTTAATTGAAGAAATAATCAAACAATTTAACAAAAAGCCAAGATTTATTATACCTCAAGAACCATGGAACAAACATAGAACAAGACCTCCAAATTGAAATCTTTGCACCAAGATTCATGCTAAAAGAGATAAGGGAAAATGGGTAGGGATTGGATTTTTATTTTGTGGGATTTTTGTGTTGATTTATGGGAATTTTGTCATGAAATTTTGATGAGAAATGAGAGGAAAAGAGGGAGGGGCTGCTGTTGTGGGAGAGGAGAGAGAGGGTCGGCTGAATGGGGAGGGGGAGAGAGAGGGGGGTGGGGAAAAAGTCAAGGCAATACCTGTCACGACCCGAAAAGTACGGAACATGACCGGCACTTAGGCTACGAACGTCTCGAGGCGTACGTAATCTAAGTAAACCGAAACCCCAGAAATCCAAACCAAGAAAAGTAGTAGAGTGAAGGAAAACCAATTTAAAATAAGTAGTTTTAATAGCATAAGCCGAATTATGCGGTTTAAAAAAACATCAAATATTTCCCGAAAATTTCGGCAGAGTCTCCTTTGTAAATACTGGCTCCCCAACGGGATACAACATGAATAGTATACGAAATCAATAAAAAGGCATCCCCAAGCGGGAGCTAGCCCTTCGTCAATCGACGATCACAACCACACAAGCAATATAATATACAACGCCAAGGGCGAGGATCAAAACTCAAAAGGTAACTCAAAACTACAAGAAAACCACAGAAATATAACGCGCGACTCTAAGGTCGAAAGAATAACATCACTGGTCTCTATCTCAAATATAAATACATGTTTGGTTGATGGAACTTCTAGATACAACGGAATAATGATATACAAGATATATAATGGGGGTACGATATAAGTAAACCCACCTACTAGCAAATCACCCGAAGGAAACTATGCCCGCAAAGCCGTAAAGAAACCTGTACGGCAAACCTGCAAGAACTGGGGCACAACGGGGGTGAGTTGCCAACTCGTGAATAGAAAAACATCTACGAAAAGAAATCGCATAAATAACGCAATTCTAGGTCAATGATCATAATATATCCTCAAATATATGTATAACATGCAGCCTATAACAATGGCTAGGGTGATATCTAACCCGAGTGTAATCTCATATGCCTGTGTCAGTGCCTCAGGTAGCAATATATCATATGAATGAGGTATGAATGCATGAAAACAGAATACATGTAAATGAAGAACTGTTTTCATAATTTAGTGAGATTTCCTTTGTATTTTTTTTTTAAATGAGGTATCATAATGAAATCAGCATAAAACAGTGCCTAGCATCGGCACAAAACGTAATCCCAATATCTCGATATCTCTGTATCACAGTCTCTGTACCTCAATATCTCGAAATCTTAATGTCTCAATCACAATATCTAGGGCGCCGTCAGTCCAGATCGGCCCCTACCATCCATCTCAAGACCACGACGGTATCCTCCGGATATCCGACGCGTCGTGTAAAATCACCGGTAGGTAGTGCTCCCCTGCCAGGCTCACATCGTCATCATCACGTGCTTCTTGTCCCGGGGTACCTTACCGGGTCCACCATGTACCCGAAACGGTTCATCCGTCTCCTCGAATCGGGTCTCGAAATCCATCAGCAAACTCATGGTGGACGACTCATACATCATGGGAAAAACCGCACTTTTTATTTAAAAAGAGATGAATCAGTTTATATAAGTTTTGCGGTTCCCCCCCCCCCAATCCAGAAAATCTCATGGAAATCCGAATCCAAATCATCAATAGCATGTAAAACCATGAATATAGGCATAACAATGAATAACAGTATGCATGAAGTGACAAGTAATAACTACAATGTTAAGCTGGCATATAAGGCAGGTATACTAATATCATGTCAAATTACTAACTAACAAGCTAAGTCAAGCAATAATATTTTCTAAGGTGTACGTGACATGGCAATTACCGATGAAGATGTGTGTGAGCCGGCAAGTAAGTGTACGTGATACATACGCATCATCGGTAATGGTGCTGGTGTCCTAACAATATGATATCAACATTTCAATAAGAAATTATAACATAAGTATGCGATGCGAAGCGAACCACAATAATAAGCGGGAGCTGAATACAAGACGCAACTGTAACTAACCTGCATTAATCTAATATAAGTCCTACAAATGGTGCCTTTTGAAATAACACGAATCATGGGGTTTTGAAAATAGGGGCTACGGTGTTTTTATGAAAAGATACGTCTTTTGAAATATCCGTAGGATCCCTTGGGCTGTCTTTTAAAATACCCACGATTCGTTAGTTTTTGAAATAGGTAAGAATCAAATCTAATCTAACAACTAAACTAAACTAAAGGGCTAAGCTAATAAGCTGGACTACAGGTAAGGAAACCACCTAACATCTTAGTCGATCCATATACAAACCTGTATATATATTAGTCGGTGATCCCGCCTCAATAATATCATTTCCGATACCATATCTACAATCAGACATCCCAAGTCAAGAGTGCGGATAAATCATCAAGATATAGCTCGTACGTAAATCCGTCGTACGGCATCCCCAAATCTGGGTACGGGTCAATATCACATTCATCATATTGTTCATCTGGTATCCTCTTTATCAAAGATCATAATCCGCGGTACTGATCTACGTCTAGTACAATACTGATGCTGCCTAAGTAAGCATGGACGTGTGTAAAACACTACGTCAAGGACCCGCTACAACGTCATGTCGTATCTCAAATACGAACCCTGCTATATCACCGAATTCACAACCTAAATACAAATCTCATCGACTCATCTCAAACCCAAGTATCATACTCAAATCCGTATGTGAACACATAGTCCCATACCCATGTGAACACATATCTATAAAGAATCCAATGAGCACATATAAATAGGAATGTATGCAAGTATGTATGTGTGTATGTGTATTGCAACACTCCCCTAGGGTTCGCAACACTAAAATAATCCAACACACCAAAATCCATCCTAAATATCGTTATTAATCCCAAATAACATATAATTGTTGGTGTGTATACGCATCCGTATACACCACCACGGACTGCGGGGGTGCTATACGCCATCCACCCGACTTCTCCCCGTAGATATAAATCTACTCACCTGGTCCTCGCTCGTCGGTGCCGACGTCGCCACGCGTTTGCTTGTCGTCTCGAAGTCCACCTGGGGTACCTGCATATCATAACGCACCGTATCGCATTAAAATCCGACTCATGACCAAAACGACATACGAACCCTACATAGGTCAAAACCTATGGTTGCTTCCATAAATCAACCCAAAAACCCTCGATGTCGGTGTACAAACGCCAGACCCTCGAGAAAAACCCAAATACACTCATTTGCACATTCACGAACACAAATTTTAATATAAAATAGGTTAAAACTCACAAAAACCCCAAACTCACTTTAAAAGCTATTTTTCCAAAAACCTAGCAGGCAAAATTAACCGTTTTAGTACAAAACTCGATGTTTAAACAAAACTAGCGGCCACAATATCCACTAAATATCATAACTAATTCATACAAACCATTTCTATAATTTATTCTTATCAATTTGCGTAAATTCCAAAATCCTAGTTTGCAAAAATATCAATTTTTAACACCTTTTAAAGCAAAATTCACAATTCAACCATTAAGCTTAGTTTCGCATAACCTAAGATATTAAACCACTCATTATAATGTTAATGATGTCATGAAAAACTAATTGAAATTTTATCTCACCATAATATATATATTTTAAAAACCTAGTTTGCAATATATATAATTATTACAAATTTAAATTAACAAATTGCAAACTAGCAACTAGATTAGTTTTAGCATTCTATTAACATGTTAATCTCCATATTAAAATCATAATCAATTTATAAAAATCCTAACTAGATTTTAAATTTCACATTTTCAATAATTTCTAAAAACCTAGTTTAGATTAAAAAAAAAAGCTTAATTTGGACATTTTACATCTAACAATTTACATATTATCAAAAAGATTAAGTTTTCATTTCCTTAAGATGATAATCTACACTTTGCAACCATGATTACATGATAAGAACCCTAATTGCAAACCACAAACCCTTACTAGATTTTCCAATTATTCAATTAAACCCATAACATTAACTAATTATGTTTGATTTAAAGTATTTAACAACAATTAAACAAAGGGTTAGAATTTATACCCAATCAATTTGAAGATCCCACAAGCACACATAGCCTCCTAAATTGCTCTCTTGCTCCCAAAATCCATGCTAGATAGGCAAATAAATAATGGGTAGGAGTTGGATTTCGGTTTTGAGTTTTAGTTGATTTTTCATGAATTTTTTTGTGAATTTTTTTTTGAGAAGAGATGAGATGAGGAATGAGAGGGGAGGGCTGCTGAAATGAGCAGGTTTCGGCCAGCATTGGGGTGGGGAATGGGTGAGGGAGGAGAGAGAGTGAGGTGGAGAAAGTGGAAAAAGTCAAAGTCCACCATTTTCTATCATTTTCCTTTCTTTTCTTTTCTTTTCTTGGTGATTGGAGAGAGAGAGAGGGAGGGCTGTCATGGTGGGGCCGGCCACATGGGGAGAGGGAGAGAGGGTGAGGTGTGGGTGTGTGGGTTAGGAAATAAAGATAATTGTATTACCCCGATTTCCGTTAACACTAAATTCACCGGAAAAAGCCTTTTTCTTCGATATTTTCTAAACCGTTTTGGAAAACGCTTTCATTTCAAAAACCACATGATAAAATTTTATTTAATGTTTTATGATGCACAAAATTTGTTTCAACTCATTCCAATTTGTAATTTTCCCTAATTAAATATATTAGTGACGGCTTAAAATAATATTAAAATAATTAATTTCGGAAAATTTTTCAGAAAATTTGAAATTTCACCAGTGGCTCAATAAACACCAAATACTAGCAATTACATAGCTAGAATATGTATATTTAATTTTATAATAAAGATATTTGAATTTTGACTTTTTACAGAAAACCCCCTTATTTTACCGTTTTTTCGAAATTTCACCGAAACGATTTTCAAAACGTTACAATCTTCCCCCCTTAAAGAAATTCGGTCCCCGAATTTAAATTAAAACTTCCCCCAAATACTAAAATATTTCAGCCAAAACCATCAAATCACCGGGGCTCCGAAATCATAAATACATAAAACAAATCGTAGCGCAACGCATGCGCATGAAAAATGAGCATATAACTCAAATCAGAACTCCGTCAAGCATCCCGCAATCATCGGAGTCATGGGGAAGACATCAATACCAAATCCAAAGCAAAACCAATATGATATAACTCTAAACTATACATGTAAAATATATTCAGGTACTGTCCTCTGACTAGTCCTGCTCAGTACGAAAACACATAGCAATATCATAAAAACGTACTGCTCTATAAGAAAAAAATCAATCCCAAAATACGCGTATGAATAATACGTGCGTCTTGTGCGCACGGAAATCAAAATCCAAATATGTGCCATACATATGCACCGAAACAACATCTAAGTGCATCAGGTGTGCACGAAACATCTGTCGTAGGCAACATGTGTGCCTGACAGCAAAATCAGGTGCATCTGACATGCACGAAAAATCTCGATTTAGTGCATCTGGTGTGTACCAAAATCACACTTCAAAATATGCGCCCAACATGCGCGAAAATCCAAATCAGGTGCATCCATCGTGCACGAAATCATGAAATCCAATATCAAGTGCCGAACATGCGCAAAATCAAATCAGGTGCACAAAACAAATATCGAACATCACCATCGAAATCAAAGTCCAGTGCATCTAAGTGCACAAAATGCGAATCACTGCACTGCAAGCATATGTGAACTATACCGAGTGCAAGAACCAAATCATGTGCGTACATATGCACAAAATCAACTCAACTGTATGAAACCCATAAAATCATAAACATGAGAAACCAAGGCACGAAAACGATGTCAAGTGCAACAACTGTGCAAAATCGTAAATACTCAGTAGGTGCAATCATGGTCCATGAAAACAAATATCATGAAACTCAATCATCAAAATTAATCATGCGAATAGATCGCCCAAAATACCCAAAATCAAGTATGGCGGAATAGTCCCGCTCAAGCACATCCTCCAAGAATCTCTGGCCAACTGCCGTGGTCACTCATAGCATGTCTCGTCGACGATCCTGAACTCTGGCCTGTCGGTGTGCATAACATGACCACTACTGGGTCCAAGTCTTCTCGTAATTTATTCCAGAAAGGTCCTATCGAGATCTCTCCCAAATCTCGTCTCTGCCGAACTGTCTGGAAGTCATCGTCCCTTACTAGATCTGTTCTCGTTCTGGAACGGCTGCATACTCAACGCGACTCCTTCTGGAAGGTATATCCAAGTACAATGCCTCGGCATACGCATCGCATTTCTGATGTCGGCGGAGTGGAACGCCATCTCATCTAGATCTGGTACGAACCTCTTACTTCACTTCTTTACTGTCGACTGCTTCGGACTCATCTCGTCGTGGCTGCATGGACTGAGCTCCTACGGCTACCCTCGTATCTGGAGTCTCCCAGGAAATGCATCTCACCACCTGGCATCCGAATGAAGTCGAACCATCCGATCGATTTGTCAAAACCTCATAATCCCCCAAAAGTTCAACATCTTGGGTACAGTTTAACAGTATCAAGTACGTACCACAGCATCGATGGTCCAGCCGTAGAAGGGCAAACCCAAGTCTCACTAATGGCGCCGCAGAACTGCCGCAAACCCGAAGGTTCAAAGGCTTTCACACGGTCATTAAGTCGAGTTAGGGTTTCATTCTTCTAGAGGGACCATAGAATTGCCTGCATGTCCTTCCGAATACTTTAAACTTGGAATAATAGGTTTCCGACATTCGATCGTCTCTGTCGACTCTCAACGTCTTCGCGTGAAGTCGTCTCTAACTGGAATCAATCTATCTGATGACCTCGCATCGCGGTAGGCGAACGAACCACCTGTCATAGTCATTCATCATCGGGTGACTAGCGACCTTCTATCATCTATTAGTACAACTCGTCCCGCAATAGCTCCAACATTTAGGGCGATATCTCGTCGCACGCAGTAACAACTGGCTCACTCGTCTGCACGCTGAACAGTGCCTCAATCATCATGACTAAGCAATACGCCAACGGTCATCAAAATCTGGTTGGCCTCTATCATTGGCTCGATCCTCTGGTACTGATCAGCACGTCCGAGAAATCTCGTAAAGGTGATCTGCCAAACGCTCATGGCGTGGAAACACAGTAAAAAGACACATCTCCGCAATCGTGTGTCGCCGGAATTTCGCCCTGGTCAGTCCCCGTTCGTGACGAGCTCGTGCTGACCGCAACTCTAGCTGTAGCTCTCCCTTCCCGTAATCATGGCAGCAAAATCATAACTGGTACTGATGAGGCTAGATCGGAATGAATATAATACTGAGCAAAGAAATGTACATCCTAAGGCTTCTTAAGTGGAGTAGCGTATCGTAAATATGCCGCGGAACATACCTACGGTACGTCAATCTACTTTAGTCACCTATTCCATCAACCAAGGGTCATCCTACGCTCCGAAGGTAAAACCTAACGCTCTGATACCAACTTTGTCACGACCCGAAAAGTACGGAACATGACCGGCACTTAGGCTACGAACGTCTCGAGGCGTACGTAATCTAAGTAAACCGAAACCCCAGAAATCCAAACCAAGAAAAGTAGTAGAGTGAAGGAAAACCAATTTAAAACAAGTAGTTTTAATAGCATAAGCCGAATTATGCGGTTTAAAAAAAACATCAAATATTTCCCGAAAATTTCGGCAGAGTCTCCTTTGTAAATACTGGCTCCAAACGGGATACAACATGAATAGTATACGAAATCAATAAAAAGGCATCCCGAAGCGGGAGCTAGCTCTTCGTCAATCGACGGTCACAACCACACAAGCAATATAATATACAACGCCAAGGGCGAGGATCAAAACTCAAAAGGAAACTCAAAACCACAAGAAAACCACAGAAATATAACGCGCGACTCTAAGGTCGAAAGAATAACATCACTGGTCTCTATCTCAAATATAAATACATGTTTGGTTGATGGAACTTCTAGATACAATGGAATAATGATATACAAGATATATAATGGGGGTACGATACAAGTAAACCCACCTACTAGCAAATCACCCGAAGGAAACTATGCCCGCAAAGCCGTAAAGAAACCTGTACGGCAAACCTGCAAGAACTGGGGCACAACGGGGGTGAGTTGCTAACTCGTGAATAGAAAAACATCTACGAAAAGAAATCGCATAAATAACGCAATTCTAGGTCAATGATCATAATATATCCTCAAATATATGTATAACATGCAGCCTATAACAATGGCTAGGGTGATATCTAACCCGAGTGTAATCTCATATGCCTGTGTCAGTGCCTCAGGTAGCAATATATCATATGAATGAGGTATGAATGCATGAAAACAGAATACATGTAAATGAAGAACTGTTTTCATAATTTAGTGAGATTTCCTTTGTATTTTTTTTTAAATGAGGTATCATAATGAAATCAGCATAAAACAGTGCCTAGCATCGGCACAAAACGTAATCCCAATATCTCGATATCTCTGTATCACAGTCTCTGTACCTCAATATCTCGAAATCTCAATGTCTCAATCACAATATCTAGGGCGCCGTCAGTCCAGACCGGCCCCTACCATCCATCTCAAGACCACGACGGTATCCTCCGGATATCCGACGGGTCGTGTAAAATCACCGGTAGGTAGTGCTCCCCTGCCAGGCTCACATCGTCATCATCACGGGCTTCTTGCCCCTGGGTACCTTACCGGGTCCACCATGTACCTGAAACGGTTCATCCGTCTCCTCGAATCGGGTCTCGAAATCCATCAGCAAACTCATGGTGGACGACTCATACATCATGGGAAAAACCGCACTTTTTATTTAAAAAGAGAGGAATCAGTTTATATAAGTTTTGCGGTTTCCCCCCCTCCCAAATCCAGAAAATCTCACGGAAATCCGAATCCAAATCATCAATAGCATGTAAAACCATGAATATAGGCATAACAATGAATAACAGTATGCAGGAAGTGACAAGTAATAACTACAATGTTAAGCTGGCATATAAGGCAGGTATACTAATATCATGTCAAATTACTAACTAACAAGCTAAGTCAAGCAATAATATTTTCTAAGGTGTACGTGACATGGCAATTACCGATGAAGTTGTGTGTGAGCCGGCAAGTAAGTGTACGTGATACATACGCATCATCGGTAATGGTGCTGGTGTCCTAACAATATGATATCAACATTTCAATAAGAAATTATAACATAAGTATGCGATGCGAAGCGAACCACAATAATAAGCGGGAGCTGAATACAAGACGCAACTGTAACTAACCTGCATTAATCTAATATAAGTCCTACAAATGGTGCCTTTTGAAATAACACGAATCATGGGGTTTTGAAAATAGGGGCTACGGTGTTTTTATGAAAAGATACGTCTTTTGAAATATCCGTAGGATCCCTTGGGCTGTCTTTTAAAATACCCACGATTCGTTAGTTTTTGAAATAGGTAAGAATCAAATCTAATCTAACAACTAAACTAAACTAAAGGGCTAAGCTAATAAGCTAGACTACAGGTAAGGAAACCGCCTAACATCTGAGTCGATCCATATACATACCTGTATATATATTAGTCGGTGATCCCGCCTCAATAATATCATATCCGATACCATATCTACAATCAGACATCCCAAGTCAAGAGTGCGGATAAATCATCAAGATATAGCTCATACGTAAATCCGTCGTACGGCATCCCCAAATCTGGGTACGGGTCAATATCACATTCATCACATTGTTCATCTGGTATCCTCTTTATCAAAGATCATAATCCGGAGTACTGATCTACGTCTAGTACAATACTGATGCTGCCTAAGTAAGCATGGACGTGTGTAAAACACTACGTCAAGGACCCGCTACAACGTCATGTCGTATCTCAAATACGAACCCTGCTATATCACCGAATTCACAACCTAAATACAAATCTCATCGACTCATCTCAAACCCAAGTATCATACTCAAATCCGTATGTGAACACATAGTCCCATACCCATGTGGACACATAACTATAAAGAATCCCATGAGCACATATAAATAGGAATGTATACAAGTATGTATGTGTGTATGTGTATTGCAACACTCCCCTAGGGTTCGCAACACTAAAATAATCCAACACACCAAAATCCATCCTAAATATCGTTATTAATCCCAAATAACATATAATTGTTGGTGTGTATACGCATCCGTATACACCACCACGGACTGCGGGGGTGCTATACGCCATCCACCCGACTTCTCCCCGTAGATATAAATCTACTCACCTGGTCCTCGCTCGTCGGTGCCGACGTCGCCACGCGCTTGCTTGTCGTCTCGAAGTCCACCTGGGGTACCTGCATATCATAACGCACCGTATCGCATTAAAATCCGACTCATGACCAAAACGACACACGAACCCCACATAGGTCAAAACCTATGGTTGCTTCCACAAATCAACCCAAAAACTCTCGATGTCGGTGTACAAACGCCAGACCCTCGAGAAAAACCCAAATACACTCATTTGCACATTCACAAACACAAATTTTAATATAAAATAGGTTAAAACTCACAAAAACCTCAAACTCACTTTAAAAGCTATTTTTCCGAAAACCTAGCAGGCAAAATTAACCGTTTTAGTACAAAAATCGATGTTTAAACAAAACTAGCGGCCACAATATCCACTAAATATCATAACTAATTCATACAAACCATTTCTATAATTTATTCTTATCAATTTGCATAAATTCCAAAATCCTAGTTTGCAAAAATATCAATTTTTAACACCTTTTAAAGCAAAATTCACAATTCAACCATTAAGCTTAGTTTCGCATAACCTAAGATATTAAACCACTCATTATAATGTTAATGATGTCATGAAAAACTAATTGAAATTTTATCTCACCATAATATATATATTTTAAAAACCTAGTTTGCAATATATATAATTATTACAAATTTAAATTAACAAATTGCAAACTAGCAACTAGATTAGTTTTAGCATTCTATTAACATGTTAATCTCCATATTAAAATCATAATCAATTTATAAAAATCCTAACTAGATTTTAAATTTCACATTTTCAATAATTTCTAAAAACCTAGTTTAGATAAATAAAAAAAAGCTTAATTTGGACATTTTACATCTAACAATTTACATATTATCAAAAAGATTAAGTTTTCATTTCCTTAAGATGATAATCTACACTTTGCAACTATGATTACATGATAAGAACCCTAATTGCAAACCACAAACCCTTACTAGATTTTCCAATTATTCAATTAAACCCATAACATTAACTAATTATGTTTGATTTAAAGTATTTTTATACCCAATCAATTTGAAGATCCCACAAGCATACATAGCCTCCCAAATTGCTCTCTTGCTCCGAAAATCCATGCTAGATAGGCAAATAAATAATGGGTAGGAGTTGGATTTCGGTTTTGAGTTTTAGTTGATTTTTCATGAATTTTTTTGTGAATTTTTTTTTGAGAATAGATGAGATGAGGAATGAGAGGGGAGGGCTGCTGAAATGAGCAGGTTTCGGCCAGCATGGGGGTGCGGAATGGGTCAGGGAGGAGAGAGAGTGAGATGGAGAAAGTGGAAAAAGTCAAAGTCCACCATTTTCTATCATTTTCCTTTCTTTTCTTTTCTTTTCTTGGTGATTGGAGAGAGAGAGAGAGGGAGGGTTGTCATGGTGGGTCGGCCACATGGGTAGAGGGAGAGAGGGTGAGGTGTGGGTGTGTGGGTTAGGAAAAAAAGATAAATGTATTACCCCGATTTCCGTTAACACTAAATTCACCGGAAAAAGCCTTTTTCTTCGATATTTTCTAAACCGTTTTGGCAAACAATTTCATTTCAAAAACCACATGATAAAATTTTATTTAATGTTTTATGATGCACAAAATTTGTTTCAACTCATTCCAATTGTAATTTTCCCTAATTAAATATATTAGTGACGGCTTAAAATAATATTAAAATAATTAATTTCGGAAAATTTTTCAGAAAATTTGAAATTTCACCAGTGGCTCAATAAACACTAAATACTAGCAATTACATAGCTAGAATATGTATATTTAATTTTATAATAAAGATATTTGAATTTTGACTTTTTACAGAAAACCCCCTTATTTTACCGTTTTTTCGAAATTTCACCGAAACGATTTTCAAAACGTTACAATACCCAAAAGTCAAAGCCCAAACTCCTTTACCCAATTTCTTTCTTTCTTTTGTTTTCTTTTCTTTGTTTTAGTGAGATGAGGGGCCCAAGATGTTGGGCTGTTCAAGGGGGGGAGGACACTTGGGTAAAAATGGGGTGTGTGTGAGTGCAAGTGGGGAAAACAAGAAGATAAATATTATACCCCCATTTCCATTAACACTAATTTCACTATTTAAGCCTTTTATTTCGATATTTTCTAAAACCGTTTGGCAGCTTCATTTCATTTCAAAAACAACCTGTTAAAATTTTGTTTAACGTGTTATGATGCACAAAATTTGTTTCAATCCATTCCAATTTGTAATTTTCCCTAATTAAATGTATTAGTGACGACTTAAAATAATATTAAAATAATTAATTTCGGAAAAAAATTCAGAAAATTTGAAATTTCACTAGTGTCTCAATAAACACCAAATACTAGCAATTACATAGCTAGAATATGTATATTTAATTTTTATAATAAAAATATTTGTATTTTAACTTTTTACAGAAAACCCTCTTATTTTTCCGATTTTTCCGAAATTCCACCGAAACGATTTTCAAAACGTTACAATCTTCCCCCCTTAAAGAAATTCGTTCCCCGAATTTAAATTAAAACTCCCCCCAAATACTAAAACATCTAAGCAAAACCATCAAGTCGTCGGGACTCCGAAGTTATAAGTACATAAAACAATCGTAGCACAGCGCATGCGCATTAAAAATGAGTATGTAACTCAAAATCAAAACTCCATCCAGCATCCCGCAATCATCGTAGTCATGGTGAAGACACAGTGTCTAAATCCAAAATGAAAATCAATATGATATACATCATTAAAATATCTGGAAGCAATGCATGCCAAATCTTCTTCAAATCGTTGTACGATGCTCGCAGCACTGCACAGTGGCGGACGTCTATTGTAAGAAAATAACCACACACACACACACACACACACACACACACACACACACACACATATATATATATATATATATATATATATATATATATATATATATATCCTTTGTTTAATATGTACGTTCCGCCGTTTTGGAAACAATTTAGAAGGGTCTCCTTGTTTTAAACATTTCGTGTCATATCAGACACGTAGATAAATACTGAGACTATAGCTCGCTTTTTGGAAATCCCTTCAATAACTATCAATGCATGCAAAATATATTCTGGTGTTGTCCTCTGACTAGTCCTGCTCAGTACAAAAACTCATAGCAATCATCATAAAAACGTACTGCTCCATAAGAAATCAATCCCAAAATATGCATATAAATGCTATGTGCGTCTGGTGCGCACGGAAATCAAAATCCATCTATGTGCCATACTTGCACACAGAAACAACATTTAAGTGCATCGGGTGTGCACACAACATCTTTCATAGGAAACGTGTGTACTTGACAGCAAGGACAGGTGCGTCTGACACGCACGAAGAATCTCGATTTAGTGCATCTGGTGTGCACCAAAATCGCTTCTCAAAACATGCGCTCAACATACGCGAAAATCCAAACCAGGTGCATAAGGTGCACAAAACAAACATCGAGTATCACAATCGAAATCGAAGTCCGGTGCATCTAAGTGCACAAAATGCGTATCACTGCACTGCAAGTATATGTGAATCATACCGAGTGAAAAAAACCAAATCGTGTGCGTATATACGCACAAAATCAACTCAACTGTATGGAACCCATAAAATGATAAACGTGAGAAACCAAGGAACGAAAACGAGATCAAGTGCAACAACTGTGCAAAAATCGTAAATACTCAGCAAGTGCAACCATGGTCCATGAAAACAAATATCATGAAACTCAATCATCAAAATCAATCATGCGAATAGATCGCCAAAAATACTGAATCAAATATGGCGGAATAGTCCCCGCTCAAGCACTTCCTCTAAGAACCTCTGGCCAATTGTCGTGGTCACTCATAGCATGTCTCGTCGATGATCCTAAACTCTGGCCTGTCGGTGTGTGTAACATGACCACTCCTGGGTCCAAGTCTTCTCGTAATTCATTCCAGAAAGGTCCTGTCGAAATCTCTCCCAAATCTTGTCTCTGAAGAACTGTCAGGAAGTCATCGTCCCTTACTAGATCTGTTCTCGTTCTGGAACGGCTGCATACTCATCGCGATTCCTTCTGGAAGGTGTAAGTCTACGGTAGCGCCCCGGCCGTCTACAGACGCCAAATGCGGAACAAAAACTTTTTAACTGGCGCTATCGTATACTTTAACCCGGATCTGCCATTATTGCTAAACTAACAAACTGTAAAGAGTGTAGAAAGGTTATACCGAACGATCCGAGTCCTTCGTTCTTTAACCATCATCCCACGCTCCGTTGCGGCTGCTCCGATCTCGTCGATCTCCGATCTGCTCGTCCAGGTGGCACCATGTCAACGATTCTTTAAACGGGCTCCCGCCTCTGACTCGAGGCAACTCGGTCGTCAAGTTTGCTAAAAGAGACGACCAAGAATGATGTAGAGAATGAGTAGATGACTTTGTCTCACTTCGTCCAAAGCCGTGGACGATCGGTAAATGAAGTTGCCACTCGAATCGGGTGATGGAATGAAAGAGATTATGAAATTTCTATGCACCCTAAAACTATAGTCTTTTCTACCAAAAATGAAATCAATCTCCCTCTCTCTCTCAAAGGGGGCCGGCCACTTATATGCAAAGAGGGAGGTGAGTGTAGGAGGGAGGAAGTGACCACAAGAAGAAAAGATCAAGAGAAAAAATCTATGGCAAAACAAAACACATTAATGAAATGAATGATTCACTAAACCTAGTCATCCATTCATTAATGCAAACTTTAAGGTTCATGAACCTAGTCACCATCCTTGTCATCTCTTCTAGAAACTTCTAGAAGATTCTACACTCAACTCAAGAAAAGAAAAATCCGTCTTTAACCGAATGTTAAAAGACGGCTGATAGAAAACTGGAAACTGGCAACTTCCAAAAGTGACCCCGAAACGAATTTCAGGATAACCCCGTAACTGTATAAATATACCCGCATTTGTATTACGACCGAATACAAATGCAACTGAGACAAAGATATTATACCTACTCAATATAATACTCGGATCCGGCTTAAACCAAAACCGACCAGTATCATCTGTCCGAAAACCGACACGTGCGTAAACGCACGTGCATTTTTCGAACCCTGCCATAAAACCATACGGCCTCTACAACGTTTCGCCCGAACTTGGGAAACTGTCTGTGGGGGAGTCTAATGACTCGTCGGTACCCTGGCAGTGGGTTTAACCACAAACCGTTGTTAGTGTATATGCCCTAGAGGCCATTACTGTATCATACTGGTATGTATATTACTTAATGGAAGCTTGGGATATTCACCTTGTATATACAATCTTGCTCAAAATAGTAGTATGCTACTTGGTTTGTTTCTACTTCAATGTGTACATGTGTTTATTTTAGTATATCACCTATACACATTAGTGGAGCCCTTAGGATCTTTGCTTGATTACCAGCGTTGTGATGGCAGTCACACTAGTGGAGGCTGGGTAATCTATAAGCACATCCTTACGCAGGTCCCTAGTCGCGGGACTATCGAGATAGGGCATCGATACTCCGGAGTAGACTAGTGCATGCGCTTCTCATCCTAGTGTGGGAGACGGTCTGTCCCACAGCCGTCAGTACGTCGTACTTGAGATAGTATGCGGGTGCTCGTTAGGTTACGAGTACACTGGACAGGACTCGTCGAAAACTGACTAGTTGGTTTTATACCTATCGTCAGTTATCAGTTCCCAGGTGACATGAGTACAGCTTAGTCCGCTGACTTGACACTAGCACTTCGCCTCGAGTGTGTTCCCACTGCACTTTGATTACTACCCTACCACGGCTCAAAGGAGTCGTGCAAACAGGTAGTGGTTGGGTGCAGTCCCAAAGCATTTGGAGGCAGTGACAGTTAGACAGGATTCGTCTCTCCCAGCATTGGGGGTTGACATCGCGCTGTGTCTAGGAGAGCCATTACACGAGTAGTCCCTGGCCAGGGCAAGCGAGATATACTGGTAGGCTTCCAGTGTTATCTCAGGGTGTTTTGGGCTTCACTCCGACACGACTTGTACCGCTATTAGGGGACTGACGTTTACCGCCCCCTAGGCCCGCCATGCGATGTATCAGACGAACAGACCGGACTGTACGGAGACTGTCACATTCAGACTCAGTAGGAGTTCAGATGGGGTTCACCTCGTCAGTCTTCTTATCGGCATCTACCTGGGGACCGTTACACACAGCTAGTGCCGCTTGCGGTCTGTGGTTAAACCCACTGCCAGCGTAGTGTCGAGTCTTTAGAGTCCCATACAGAGGGCTATTCGCCTTTGGGCAAAACAGAGTAGAGGTCGCATGGTTTTGCGACAGGGTTAGTTCTCATCCGCGCACTTGTACACGTTTGGAGTCCGGACGGATATTACTAGCGGGCTCTGGTTTGAGCCAGATACTAGTATATGTTTTGGGGTTAGTTTTATCTCATTGTATTCATGTTCCTCGGAACAAGAATGCGGGTGTGTATGCACAGTTGATTGAGGCGGAGGAAGAGGATTTTCATTAGGGTTTCGGAACGGGTGTGTATGCATAGTTGACAGTCGTCTTTTTCCAAACCCTAATGAATTTATGATATATCAATTAATAATATTAATTAAATGAAATTGTGTCATGGCTGGGTTTGTTGACTTGTTGACCAAGGTTGACTTGTTGACCATGGTTGAAACTTTGACTATCATCATTACATATCAAAGATGCTCTTTGATTCTAGCAAAACCATTTAATGTGTGTAATGATAATTGTCATTCCAAACCATCCATCAACTATTTCATTTAGATTATTATTATTAATTTGATAATTCATTTCATATTATGTTATGGTTGTAAAAAGTTGATTCATTCTATCATAACACTTCTCTCTCCTCTCTTCTTCTTCCTCCTCCTCTAGTTCAAGGAGACTCACTCTCATGTGTTGAGAAACCCTCTCCTTGAGATAAAAACACCCCAAAACCACTCTCTACTCACTCTAGGGTTAGAGGTCTAGCAAGCCAAAGACCCTAGTTCTCTCAAAGTTCGAGAAAGGAGCCCGAAGGTTGAACCCTCAGGTGGATCCATCTTTGACGGAAGAAGGCGACGAGGAAAGCACCATCCAAGCTCTACAAAGGTTTCAAGAAGAAGGTGTTCAAGTTAGGTATAACATCTTTTCCGAGTAGCTAACTCTCTTTAGCTTGGTAGCTAGTTTAGTTTAGAAAAGATCCCGACTTTTGTTAGTCCATGTTGCCTAATGCGCTAAAAATTTGTTTTTTATACCGTTTCCGCCTCCCCGCAAGGACCGGGGTCGGCAACGTGGACTTACAGTGGTATCAGAGCCAAACTAAACTTAAACTAGCTTAGTAGTAAAGTGGATGGAAGTTCGATCGGAAAAATCACAAAAACCTAAACATCAAAACCCTAACTTTCTGTTGAAATTTTTTGTGCTCTAAAGATAAAAAGTTTTACTCCAAAAATCGGCTCAGGGTTTTGTGAAGACACCCACCAAAAACAGTCGAGTGAACCCATCAAAGCGCGGCGGTTCCGCGGCAAAACCATGCCCATTGCCGCGGAACCGCCGCCGTTTAGTCACTGTTCTCGACCGGGTTTGGTGCAGTGTTCTTCTGGTAGGGTTTTGGGATTTTTAAGATGGTTTGTTTGTGCCCAGGTTTTCCAGAAAAGAAATTTGTTTTTGGGGGCCTATAAATCCGTATTTTTGGATCGAACTTCACTATACTTTGACTAATATGTTATATCTGTGATGTTTGTATGTATTGAACGTCGGCTAATCTCTATATGTCGATTAGTCGGGGTTATACATATCTGTGATCTGTGTTTGATGATGGTATGTGTATATGAATGCGTTGGACTGTCGCGGGTGAATAGCCGGGGTGGATGTGAGATGAGTGTTTTCTTTTTCTTTCATTCATGTAATATGTAAATTGATGTAATATTATTTGTATGGCCGCACAACCGGGTCGGGGTTGTAGCCGTCATTGTATAATTCTTTTTACTATTTTTGCTCCTAGGATAGACCCATGGAGGGGGTGCACAAACTACCGGGTATCTCGAAGTGCCGAGTGGCCTACTCACGGCGTTGAGGGAGGTTGCTCCACTTCGGGTACTTGGCGGGTAGTTTGCCGCACCCGTAGGGGTCTTGGGTGGGGTTTTTGGCTATTCACCGCGACCGTGTAATCCGCTTTTCGTTGCAGGCTCGAACGGATTGCGGATTCCTAGTATATCCAATGTATTCATCTGTGATCTGTAATGTGTATCATTGCTATATATTTATAACTATTTAGGTGTTGCTTATGTTTTACAGCCGCGCTAGCCCAGCCCCCGCTCTGTCGTTAGTTAAGTAACCTAACGGGTAATGACGGGGCCCCGTGGCGAATGCGAATGGCATAAGCGTACGTCATATTTTGGTTGTTTTCTGCAATAGTAGGATTAAATGATGGGACGCATTAAAAGAACTAATGCAAGAATATCACGCATTAAAAGAACTAATGCAAGATAATAAACCAAGCAAAGTCGTTGGAACACTTTCGAAAAACCACTCGGTTCTTTTCAAAACAAACTTTTAAATGCGGAGCTTGAACCACTCCTTTTTTTAAAAGCTATCTCGTTCCATCGATCATATCAAGTTCACTACGTTCACGGTTTTACCAAAACCATTCGTAGCCCTCCGTCGTTTCGCATGAATAGGCAATAGTATTCAAGCTATGTATGTTGGCCAAAGTCAAGGCATATTGATTGGTAGCTATTGGGTATTCATGTGTAGCATAGATAGATGCGTTGGTTTAGGACAGTCGTACTGCCATTTTGGCAAAAGTCAAGGGTAGGTACGGGTGGATCCAAATTAACCTGGATAGTGACGGGTAGAACTTGACATGTGACTTATGATATTTTGGCCAAAGTCAAGGTCATAAGAGCATGGGGCAAAAATCCACATCGGGAGTTTCATAAGTATTGAAACTTGCTAGATTTGCATACCATTTGGAGTGTCATGATTCTGGTAGGATTCCTTCAGTTTCGTTACGCGATGATATTTGGATCCCGATCCTACTGTGAGTATATGCTACTCCTCGGGAAATTTCTCACTGAACGATCAATGCTATAAACCTAGTAGGTGTCTAGAAAGGTGTTAGCGGGGCTACGCCCCCAGGGAAAAGAGGTTCTTAAATTAAGGAACTTCGCGAAAGCGTTGGAAAACCTCCCTCGAAGTACCGACACTGGCCTGGCTGAACGGTTAAGCAAGTATTGTGCGGTGGGATTGATCCCGACTAATTCTTCCTTTATGGTTTGAGGAGGGATTCGAGAGACAGTCGGAGCCATCCTGTTTAGACAAACTAAAAACCATTCTAAACTTCCAAGAGCATCGTGATGAGTGTTTCTTCTCTCTCTCCTAATTTCAGCGACCAATCGACATGACTGGACTTAAGTTACTTCTAGATAAAAACATACTGACAGGGCCAAACTACAAAGATTGGCTCAGGAATGTCAAAATGGCAATCACTTACGACAAGCTTGGATATCTTCTTACCACCAAAGCCCCCCCCGTCCCAGGTCCCGCCTCCAGCGTCGCGGATAAGGAAATCCGCAAGACTTGGGAGATTGATTGCGCGAAGGCCAAGTGCCTCGTGATTGCCTCTATGGACAACGAACATCAGAGGAGGCACGAGAATATGGACCTGGAATCCATATTTCTCCATACAAAAGAACTGTATGGAGAGCAGTCTCGTATCGCAAGATACGAAGTGTCGAAGAAGTTATTTTCGGCAAGATTGGCCGTCGGATCATCGGTAGCGGAACACGTGCTTAAGATGATTGGCTACATTGAGGAGCTCGCAGAACTTGGGACCACGTTGGAGAGTGAGCACTATACGGACTTAATTCTCCAGTCCCTTCCTTCCACTTACGCCCAGTTTATACTGAACTTCAACTTACAAGAAAAAGAAGTTGAACTTTCAGAACTCCTCAACATGCTGAGGAGCGCAGAGGGCACCCTACAGAAAGGTAGGGAAACATCCACTTTGTTTGTAGGAGGATCTTCTTCTTCTAGGTCCAAGGCGAAAGCCAAGGGAAAGAAGATGAAAGCCCCTGCCAAACCAAGGGGCGGTGTTAGTAAAGTGGATACGAAGGGAAAGGCAAAGGCAACAAAGATAGCGGGGAAGCTTGTGGGTAAAGAAGAATGCTTCTATTGTCATAAGAGTGGACACTGGAAGAAAGATTGCAGGGCTTGGAAGGACAGGACACAGGAACTGAAGCAGGTTGCGGCTTCAGCTTCAGGTGTGTATGTTATTGAAAACTGTCTTTCAATAAACTCTACTTCCTGGGTATTGGATACCGGATCAGGATCTCATATCTGTAATTCTATACAGGCGTTGAGAAACCGTAGGGTTTTGAAGGCAGGTGACATAACCCTCAGAGTTGCAAACGGAGCTAGCATGGATGCTAAAGCCGTGGGGGACTATCACCTTGGAATGTCAGATGGACATGTTTTGGTTTTGCGTAATTGTTTTTTTGTACCCAACGCAACTTGTAATATCATTTCTGTATCTTTTGTTTCTAAAGATGGTTATGAATTTGCGTTTGTAAGCAATGTTGTAAACATTCACCTTAATCAAGTTCTGATTGGGTCAGGTACATTGAGCAATGGTATATACGTATTAAACCAACCACAGATTTTCAATGTCCAGAATACACACAAAAGAAAGTCTCCAGATATCAATCAGACTTTCTTATGGCATTGTAGACTGGGTCACATCAATAAGAGAAGGTTGACTAAGTTACATACAGAAGGATATTTGAATCCGTTCGAATATCAATCGTATGCCACTTGTCAATCCTGTCTCAAAGGAAAGATGACAAAGACTCCGTTCACTGGACACGGAGTAAGAGCGAGCGAGCTCTTGGGACTCGTACACAGCGACGTGTGCGGTCCAATGTCTACACATGCGCGAAGCGGTTATTCTTACTTCATTACTTTTACGGATGACTTTTCAAGGTACGGTTATGTCTTCTTAATGAAACATAAGTCCGAAGCCTTTGAAAAGTTCCATGAATATAAGAATGAAGTAGAAAAACAAACCGGAAAAAGTATCAAGATTCTAAGATCGGATCGAGGTGGAGAATACTTAAGTGCCGAGTTCCTGAATTACTTAAAAGAGAATGGAATTCTCTCTCAGCTTACTCCTCCATACACTCCGCAACATAACGGTGTATCGGAGAGAATGAACCGGACCCTATTGGATATGGTACGGTCCATGATGAGTAACGCTGAGTTACCGCGATCATTCTAGGGGTATGCACTAGAATCAGCTGCATACATTTTGAACCGAGTTCCCATTAAGACTGTGCCTACCACACCATATGAAATGTGGTGTGGGAAGAGGCCCCATCTCAGTCACATTAAGACTTGGGGAAGTCCAGCTTTTGTCAAAAAGCAGCATGCAGACAAGCTCGAGGCACGCTCAGTACAGTGCAAGTTTGTGGGATATCCAAAGAATTCAAAGGGATATTTCTTCTACTGCGAAGAGGAACAAAAGGTTTTTGTTTCTCGTCATGCCCATTTTCTAGAACACCGGTTCTTAGAAAATGAAATTAGTGGGAGCGCAGTAGAACTGGAAGAAATTCCAGAACCACAGACTATTACTGAAAGCTTAGTGGAACCAGAGGGTTCAAAAGAACATGACATTCCTACGCCGCTCTGCAGGAGTAGTAGGCAGTCTCATCCGCCCGAGAGATACTACGGTTTTCTAATAGACGGGGATAGAGAGGATTGCATCATAGATTATGATGAGCCTACTAGCTTCCAGCAGGCCGTTCAGAGCGTTGACTCGGTAAAATGGATGGATGCAATGCGGACCGAAATTGAGTCCATGTACACCAACAAAGTATGGACGTTGGACAATGCTCCAGACGGGGTAAAACCCGTAGGATGCAAGTGGATCTTCAAAAGGAAGATTGGTGTAGATGGACAGGTTGAGACCTATAAAGCTAGACTTGTTGCAAAGGGTTTTCGTCAAAGACCTGGTTTGGACTATGACGAAACCTTTTCTCTAGTGGCTATGCTGAAATCCATTCGGATCCTTCTTGCCATTGCTGCCTTCCACCATTATGAGATTTGGCAGATGGACGTAAAAACCGCTTTTCTAAATGGAAATTTAGAGGAGCGTGTCTATATGGACCAGCCAGAGGGTTTCATTCATAGTGGGAGCAGCGGAAAGGTGTGCAAGTTGCTTAAGTCCATCTATGGACTAAAGCAGGCATCGCGGAGTTGGAACATCTGCTTTGATGAGACGGTCAAAGAATTTGGCTTTATCAAAAATCCAGATGAACCATGCATCTATAGTAGATTTGTAGCGAGAACTGTAGTATTCCTCGTTTTATACGTGGATGACATTCTCTTAATAGGAAATAACATTCCTATGCTACAATCTGTCAAGGGGTTCTTGTCACACAGGTTCTCCATGAAAGACCTGGGTGATGCCTCATACATCCTGGGGATCCGGATCCATCGTGATAGATCCAAGAGGATATTAGGACTTTCACAGTCCAGGTACATCGACACCATACTAAAAAGATTCAGTACGGAAGATTCCAAGCGCGGTAACCTACCGGCTTGTCACGGGATCACCCTCTCTAAAGAGATGTCTCCCAAGACTGATTTGGAGAGGGATCGCATGTCTATTATACCCTACGCTTCTGCGGTAGGCTCTATAATGTATGCGATGTTGTGTACCAGACCGGATGTAGCTTATGCACTGAGTGTGGTAAGCCGGTATCAGTCAAACCCTGGAGAGAAACACTGGATAGCGGTAAAGAACATTCTTAAGTACCTGAGAAGGACTAAGGAGATGTTCTTGGTGTATGGCGGAAAAGACCTCCAGATCGAGGCCTTTGCTGACTCCAGCTTCCAGAGTGACAAGGATGATTCCAAGTCCATGTCGGGTTTTGTCTTTACCCTCAATGGAGGGGCGGTGTGTTGGAAGAGTTCCAAACAGGAAACCGTTGCAGACTCGACTATGGAAGCGGAATACATCGCTGCATCTGATGCCGCAAAAGAAGCCGTCTGGATGAGGAAGTTCTTGTTGGAGATAGTGCCCTCATAGTCAATTATTGGATCGCAGGTACGTGATTGCAATGATTGCGGAGGACCTATACCGGTATGACAGTCTTACTCGAGATGATAGTATGCTATCTGGTTTGCCTTTATCAGTCGTGTACATGTTCAGGTGACTGATTGCATGTTACACTTTGATAGAGCCCTTAGGATCTTGCTTTACTACCAACAGTATGATGGCGATCATATACGTGAGAGTTGGGTAGTTTATATGCACATCCTTAATTGTGGTCCCTAGTCGTGGGAGTTTCGAAACAGGGCATCGATACTCCGGAGTAGACTAGTGTGTACAGTCGAGACCCCGACGAGGGGCGGTGGCCGGTCTCACAAGCCACTGGTGTCAGTTGGATCACCTAAGATGTATACAGGTGCTCATTGGGTTATGAGTACACCGGACAAGACTCGCCGGGAATCTGCTAGTTAGTATTATATCTACCGTCAGATAGCAGTTCCCTGGTGACATGTGTACAGGTTAGTTCATCGACCTGAGGTCGCCATTTGTCTCGTGTGAGTTCCCACCGTGCTTTGATTTCTACCCTACCACGGCTCAAAGGAGTCGTGCAAACAGGTAGCTTTTGGGTACAGTCCCGAGCCATATGGAGGCACGTGAGCGGATCGGCAGGGGATTCGTCTCTCCCGGTATTTGGGGCGAGGTCGTGCTGTGTCTAGGAGAGCCATTACACAAATCCATGGCCATGGTAGGAGATTTACTGGTAGGTACTCCAGTAGTATCTCAGGGTGTATTGAGGCTTCACTCCGACACGACTTATACTGCTATTGGGGGTCTGACGTTGCTAGCCCCTAGGCAGATATGCGATACTCATTGACGAACGGACCGGACTGTATATACATTGTCACTGTTAGGCTCAGTAGGGTTTCTGGATGAGTTCGCTCATTGGCCTCCCTTGAGTTTGCTCATCAGCTTCCCTTGAGGTCAGTCCATGGGCAGCCGTTACGCATTGCTAGTGCCGCTGACGGTTTGTGGTTAAACCCACTGCCATGGTGCTGATGAGTCATTAGAGTCCCCCACAGACAGTTTCCCAAGTTCGGGCGAAACGTTGTAGAGGCCGTATGGTTTTATGGCAGGGTTCGGAAAATGCACGTGCGTTTACGCACGTGTTATTTTTCGGGCAGATGATACTGGTCGGCTTTGGTTTAAGCCGGATCCGAGTATTATATTGAGTAGGTATAATATCTTTGTCTCAGTTGCATTTGTATTCGGTCGTAATACAAATGCGGGTATATTTATACAGTTTCGGGGTTTTCCTGAAAGTCGTTTCAGGATCACTTTTGGAAGTTGCCAGTTTCCAGTTTTCTATCAGCCGTCTTTTAACATTCGGTTAAAGACGGGTTTATCTTTTCTTCTGTTAGGGTGAGTCATCATTCTAGAAGCTTCTAGAAGTGATGATGAGGCTTGTGAGTCATTAGTGCATTAATGGTGTCATTAATGCAATAATGACTCATGCTTTGATTTCAAACCTTTCTTGTTTTCCTTAAGATATTATTATGTGTTCACATATGATATTTTGTGCTTAAGGTTACTCTCTTGCTCCTACACTCACCCTCCTCCTTCTCTTTATAAGAAAGGCCCCTCCCCTCTCTCATTTACTTACTTGATTCATTTGTGAAAAGATTATGATAGCATTTGGGGTGCATGGAATTTTACAGTTTATTTCATTCCATCACCCAATTCCCTCGGTAACTTCATTAACCGATCGTCCACAGATTTGGACGAAGAGAGACAAAGTCATCTACTCATTCTCTACACCATTCTTGGTCGTCTCTTTTAGCAAACTTGACGATCGAGTTGCCTCGAGTCAGAGGCGGGAGCCCGTTTAAAGAATCAGTGATGTGGTGCCACCTCGACGAGGATATCGGAGATCGATGAGGATATCGGAGATCGACGAGATCGGAGCAGCCGCAACGGAGCGTGGGATGATGGTTGAAGAACGAAGGACTCGGATCGTTCGGTACAACCTTTCTACACTCTTTACTGTTTGTTAGTTTAGCAATAATGGCAGATCCGGGTTAAAGTATACGATAGCGCCAGTTAAAAAGTTTTTGTTCCGCTTTTGGCGTCTGTAGACTGCCGGGGCGCTAGCGTAGACTTACAGTGGTATCAGAGCCTAACCATTTTGCTATACTAACTTGTGCTAACGCGTTCAAAACATCGATCGAACCGAAAATCAAAAACGGCAAAATCCTTGCTTGACAGTTTCTGTTGTTTTTAAACGGTCTCAAAAATTATTTCTGTATATCTTAAAAATCTGTGCAGGCGTTTTTAAGAGCCACGAAAAAATTTGGGGTCGTGATTCCTCCAAGCTGCCGCGGAAACGCGGCCAAACCCATGGTTTGGCCGCGCATCCGCGGCCATGTGGTGAGCACGTGCTCCCAAATTTGGTCAGTGGGTTCTGTGATGGATTTTGGGGTTTTTGGTAAATATCGTTTTGGCCCAGGTTTTGTTACTGTTCACCAGTAAGCAGTGGGGCCCACTTTTTGATATTTGGTCTTTGGTCGATCGAAATTTAAACACGTTAGTTTACAGTGCTTACATTATATCTCCGACCGGGAATGTCATTTGATCGGTAAACCGCGTCTGATTGCTATAGTTCTTTTAGACGGGTTTGCGAACGTAACATTCGCGTTGATGTTCTGTATTGTGCTGTGATGTTGCGGATTTGTCGTGGTGGATAGCAGTGTGCAATGGTAGTACAGTTTGTGTTTATTTGTACATTTGATATTGCGGGGCGAGCGTCCAACTTGTGGACTGCCGTCACTGCCTGTTGTATAATATTCTTTTGGGGCACAACCAGGTTGCGGTCGATGTACCTATTGTACTATTTTTCATTACTGTACTAGGTTTTACCCCGCGACGGAGTGCACGGATAGCCGGGTTCTGGGGGGCAACGGGTCCGCATCTCATGGCTTTGGGAGGCAGAGGGGTCCCACTCTAGAATTGGCAGACTATTCGCCGCACTCGTAGGGGGTACAGGCTGACCCAAGGAGGGGTACTCAATTTACCGGATTCCGTGAAGTGCCGGGTGTTCCATTCACTATGCTGTGGGGGACTGCCTCGCTTCAGGTTTTGGCGGGTAACTTGCCGCACCCGTAGGGGTCTAGGTTTCATTGCACAGGCTATCCACACGACAGGGGAACGTCGAGTTTCAGCAGCGGCTCTGTGAAACTCGGGGATCCCAGATTATCTGTATTGTTCTGTGATGCTTATTACTTTTCTGTAAAGTTGCATACTATCACGCCTGGAGCGATTATTATATATTGGTTTATATACTATTAGATGTTGTATATGTTTTACACCCGCGCTAGTCCAGTCCCCGCTCTGTCGTTAGTTAAGTAACCTAACGAGTGATGACGGGACCCAGTGACGAATGCGGATGGCATATACGTACATTTTATTTTCGTTCTTTTCTGGTGTGATAATTGATGGGACTGCGTTGATTCTGATCAATGCAAAGTTAAAACAAACCTGTTTACAGTTGTTGGAACAATTTAAAAAGTGTTATTGCAAAGACGTTTCCTTTTGTTATGCTTAGCGGTATTCAGTGGAATATCCTGCACCTCATTCGACGGGGCAAGGGTTGATATCCCTTCACCGGGACTGACCCCTTGGGCAGAAGTTTGCGTCAGGGTAATAACTTCACTATAGTCGATTACATGTTGCTTTGCATAGCGGTATTCAGTGGAATATCCTGCACCTCATTCCACGAGGAAAGAGCCGAGATCCCTTTACCGGGAGTGACCTCTTTAGCAAAAGGTTTTCGCCACTATATTTTAAAAAGCTATCAGGTTCCTTCAGCGATATCAAGTTCACTACGCTAAAGGTTTTTCGCCAAAAACCAGTCGTAGCCCTCCGTCACTTCTTTTGGGTATTCAGTAGTATTCAAGCTACGTATTTTGACCAACGCCAAGGCATAGTGTTTGGTAGCTGCTGGGTATTCAATTGTTGCATAGATAGATGAGTTAGTTTGGGACAGTCGTTCTGCCATTTTGGCCAACGTCAAGGGCATGTGCGGGTGGGTTCAAATTGGCAAGATAGTGACGGGTAGAACTTGGCATGTGACTTATGACATTTTGACCAACGCCAAGGTTATAAGAGCATGGGGCAAAAATAATATCAGGAGTTTCTAAAGAAAATGAAACTTGCCGAGTATGCGGATACCTTCTGGAGTATGAGTAACGTGGATGCATTCTATCACGTTATCATGCGATGAGAGTTGGATCCTGATTCCCACTGATGAGTTGGTTCACTCTTCGGGTGATCCTGATTGATTCTTCTTTAGGTTTGGAGGAGAATTTGACAGGACAGTGGGAGGTTTCCGGATTAGATAAAATGATGACCATTCTGATCTAGGTTAGAATGCACGCTGAGTGTTTCTTTTCTCTCTCTCTCTTTGGCAGCGACCTTTGACCGACCTTAGACTATAACTCAGTGACCAGGTTGACCGAACCTTCTTAAAAATACTGGCTTTTGGATTGTCTGAGTTGCATAAGTCATTGCCACTCCTTCTTTTACCCTCAGAACACCCGTATTACTACGGATATCCACTTCCATTGGATAGATCCATCGTATGGTTATATACGAACTCGAAGGGACTTCTTCGGGGATGGATCCAGGTTCAGGAGAAATAGAATTGGTTTATTCAGTTGTCTTTTATTATCACCTTCTCTCAGGTTGCGAGAGCTCCTTGGTTTAGGAGAGTACACCTATTACGCTTATTGGATAGTCTTATTCCAAACCATAGGCTGCTGCCGAAAGGTAGGGAATGAAGAAAACCAATTAGCCTAAGTAGGGTGTGCAGAAGGTAATATTTAAAGACAAAATAAAGGGATTAGAAAGAGGGCAAAGTAAATTGCGACTGATATCATTGATTGTTAGGATATGTGCGTGTTCAAGTTCTAGTTTAAATACCGCAATCAAGACGGTTTCGCTTGTAGCTAGCCGGTTGAGTACGGGTCGTCCGCAGGGAGATGGGAGTCTTTTTCAAAGTGTTTTAACGAGTTAAGTCCGGTTTTCAGATTTTGTTGGATTATCTAAGTGTTGAGTTGATATTTAAAGAGAGCTTGTTAGGGTTAGGATTAGGTTAGTTTGAGTTAGGAGTCTCCACATCTTTCGTTGCCCCACTTAATATCGGTGTTACGGTAATCGGCAACAACGGGGATTAGCACGACTAGGAAGGAACTTGCGAGTATAAGCTAGGCTTTCCAACGCATAGTCCTTCCTTTTTGTGCTTGTCCGTCTGTTCTTGGCTCTTATCCATAACCTCCGGTTAATTCAACCACAACCGGTCTCACTACGGAATCACCGCTATCATGTAGGATAGGGTGCCGTAAGGAGCGGATTGTGGTTCAATTAACGGGAGTTGATTTAAGTTGTTGGGCAAGGAAAGAGTGAGAGAGATTTCCTTCTCTCAAACTTCCCTTATCCTACCCTAACAAGTATAGAACTACTCACACTTCATAATACGGAAAAATAAAACAAACAAAAGAGGAGGATAGAAAGAAAGAGACTAGAAGAATACGACTAACTATTTGCGACCTCACCTTGGCGAGGATCAAGCGTAAGTATCAGTGTCGTATGTAAGGATAAAGAAAAAAAGAGAGAAGAAAGAAATAGCAAGAAAATAACAACAACTACTTAACAATTAAAATTACAACAAGTTACAACAAGTAAAGAAAGGGACAAGCATGATAATAAAAAATGGTCTTCTTTATTCATCACTCTTCACTCAAAAGCTCACTACAAGTTTTAATGGAGAAGAGGTGAGAAGAGGAAGAAGAACAACACTACAACTAGGCAAAATGAAAATACAAGAATGGACCCTTCCTTCACAAAGTTCTGGGCTATTTATAGGCCAGAAAATGAAACCCTAGGGCAACCACCAGAACCCTGATGAAAAGACCAAAATAACCCCCAAAACTTTCTGTCTTTGGCGCCATAATGGCCGCGGATCCGTGGCCCGAACCCCTCTTTGGCCGCGGATCTGCGGCCCATTGGTGGAATTGGGCTTCGTGCTTTTTTGTGGTGGCCTGATCTGATGTCTACATTATTTTGGTACATAGATTTTCTCAATTTGGCTCCACGATTTTTCCAGAATTTCTGTTGAGGGAAAGGTGGAATTTTTGTCAAGATTTTGTCATGATTGCCTCGAGCTCCGCGTAGATTTCTTGGAAGTTGTTGTTGCCATTGAGCCTTGTGCATGAAGGTGACATTGATTTGACATTTTGTCTTCCTAAACTGGTATCTGGCAATCATACGGATGACGAGCGGAGACCGTGTTTTATCTGTGATTGGCAGGAACCCGGATTTTGTCGTGTTTTCTATGAATTTCACCGTTTTAGAACCGAGAACCTGTATCCTGCAATTGACTAACAAACATGGCTCAAGAGTATCTACCGATATGCAATGTGACAAAAATTGGGCGGTATAAAAATGCAAAAATCTGATATGAACAAACACCCCCAAACTTATCATTTGCTCGTCACGAGCAAAGCCCATTTATTCACAAAAAAATTTCCTAACCTCACTTTCACAGGGAACGCGATTGCACTGAGCATGTGCAATAAGCCGTTAAACCTCTAGGTGTCCCTAGTAGGAGGAGTGTTGTCTCCTGAGGGTTTTCATCGGATACTACCCACAAAATCCGGTCAAGTTGGTTTTGTAAAATAACTAAGCTTCAAGTCCTAAAGTTTTGTTTTAGAAAATAACAATTCTATAATCCTAAGTCTAGACTATCGAACCTTTATTTTTCACACCTCGCTTCTTATTTAACTACAGATTATATATGTCTTTATGTGCAGTGCAAATAGTGTCGTTAAGTTCCCGAAAGGTCGAATAAAGTCATCATGTCGCACAATAAAGCCCAGATAACGATTTTAAAAGGATCACATAAGTTTTATAAAGAGTTAAGCATTTTTCAAGTTTCGTTTTCCAGTAAGGTTTCAACTTCAGAATTTCTATCTTCCTTAATAGGAAACTAAGTCGTATTTTTCACTCCACCTTTTTCTTGTTTTCATTTCATACACACCTCTGTGAACGTGCAATAGTCTTTATCAAAGAGTAAAACCTTCATATCTCCGTTAAAAAATTTTTTTTAAAAGCCTATCTTTTATCAAGATTATTCTCACACAAAGAACCGTTAGGAATTTTAACTCGGAGAGAACACTTGCTTGACTTTGTTTTAAACTGGACTTTCTAGGCTTCTTAGCGAGCTTTGGGCCAATGCACCCAAACCAGTTGGTTTTAAGGCATTAGGTGTAAAAACACCCCAGCGGACTTAATTACTCAAGTTACCTAGGTCCAAAAACAAAAGACAGTTTGTCATGCAAATCAGATGATTTAATACGAACGGAGATATAACCGGCAGTTCAAATATTTTTTGGATAAAAGACGTGTTTGGTGTGTTTGGTGTGTAATCATTCCAATCAAGTTTTAGATGGGTTATTTGTCAGACTTAGCTCCAATTACGGCATCAATAACATTCCTTCATATTCGCTTTACTTCATAAACTATTCTTGACATTACTTATTTCAGAACAAACCTATTTGATCCTCAGAAAATCATTTATCTGTTTAAAAGTTTAAACATGAAAGACTTGTCATCTAATTCCCAAAATCTTACGACACGTGTAGTGTGATGTAAAGACATATATCAGCTATAGTTAACTTCAAAGGAGAGTTATCTTTCAGGTTTTCAAAATCCAAACATAAGATTTAGTTATTCCTATTTTTTCAAACAAAAAACCGTCGAAATGTTGAATCAAAGTTCTTCCACAAGCTAACTTGACAAAAAAGTTTTTATATTTTTTAGAAAAATTTCAGATTTTTATGGATTTTATGAATTTAAATATGCAGATGCAAAATATACATATGAATGCGAAGGTAAGAAATGCGTACCGAGCGTACCCCCAAACTTAAACTGGACAGTGTCCTCACTGTCGTTGCATGACTAGATCACTTGAAGGGTCAAAATTGTCGGTTAGCAATAGACAAATTTTTATTTGTTTTTGCTTATAAAGGAAAGAAAAAGAATATACACACATATATGCAAAATGGTTTGTACATACCCCCAAACTTATTTGGAACAGTGTCCACTGTTCTTGGCTGGATAACCGAAGTTTGGAGGTAGGCAGAGGAAGATCATTCAGGGTAAACCGGCTCCTGTAAGAACAGGAGCTCCTCTGTTGGTTCGGCGCTAAGGTACGGTTTGCATCGGTGTCTATTTACCTTGAAGAGTGAACCGTCCTTTGGATTTTCCAAATCCACAGCGCCGTGCGGATACACATTCCGCACAAAATACGGCCCTTTCCAGCGAGATCGGAGCTTTCCTGGATGAAAATGAAGTCGGGTGTCGTAAAGAAGTACCTGCTGACCAGATACGAAGGTTTTGCGCAAAAGGTGTTTATCATGAAACACCTTCGTTCGATTCTTAACGACAACCGCGTTGTCGTAAGCCTCATCCCTAAGCTCGCTCAGTTCGTTCAGCTGCAGCTTCCGATGGCTGCCCGCGTCCTCAAGAGATAGATTCAGCTCCTTAATCGCCCAAAATGCGCGATGCTCGATTTCGACAGGAAGGTGGCAGGCATTTCCGTACACAAGCCGATAGGGAGACATGCCAAGGTCGGTCTTATAAGCGGTTCTAAATGCCCAAAGGGCATCAGTGAGTTTTAGAGACCAATCCTTACAGTTCTTGGAAACCGTCTTCTCCAATATCTGCTTGATTTGCCGATTTGAAACTTCGGCCTGCCCGCAGGTTTGGGGGTGGTAGGGCGTAGAGAGCTTATGATTAATGGAGTATTTCCGCATCAAGGCCTCGAAAGTCCTATTGCAGAAATGACTTCCATTGTCGCTAATGATCGCTCGGGGGTGCCCAAACCGGGAGAAAATGTTTTCTTTAAGGAATCTAACGACAACCTTGTTGTCATTAGTCCGGCTGGGCACAGCCTCGACCCATTTAGAGACGTAATCAACAGCTAGAAGAATGTACAAGTTCCCAAAAGAGTTGGGGAACGGCCCCATGAAGTCTATCCCCCAAACATCGAAAATCTCCACAACCAAGATCGGTTGGAGCAGCATCTCGTTTCTCCGGGATATCCGGCCCATGTGTTGGCATCGGGAGCAAGTCTTGCAATATTCGTGAGCGTCTTTGAAAAGTTGTGGCCAGTAGAAACCACATTGCAAGATCTTCTCAGCTGTCTTTCTGGGCCCAAAGTGCCCGCCACACGCTTGATCGTGGCAAAATGACAGCACACTCTTGAATTCCTCATTAGGGACACACCGACGAATAATCTGGTCGGGACAGTACTTGAACAAGTAGGGTTCATCCTAGTAAAAGTGTTTTACTTGGGATAAGAAGCGAAGTCTGTCCTGACTCGACCATTCGGTCGGTAGTAAGCCCGTGGCCAAATAGTTCACAATATCTGCGAACCAGGGTTCGCATGATACTGTCAAGAGTTGTTCATCCGGGAAAACGTCATTAATCGGAATTGGAAGCGAAGGCGAAGAAGGAAGTCGTGAGAGATGGTCAGCAACCACGTTTTCACATCCTCGTTTGTCCTTAATGACAAGGTCAAACTCTTGAAGCAAGAGGATTCAACGGATTAACCGAGATTTGGCATCTTTCTTCGCAAAAAGATGGCGCAGAGCTGAATGGTCAGTGTAGACAATGACTGGAGAGCCGATGAGGTAGGGCCTGAACTTTTCTAAAGCAAATACAACAGCTAAGAATTCCTTCTCAGTTGTTGTATAATTAAGTTGGACGTCGTTCAGGGTTCGGCTAGCGTAATAGATTACGTGCGGCATCTTGTTGATGTGCTGTCCAAGGACAGCACCGATGGCAAAGTCGGATGCATCGCACATAATCTCGAATGGGTGCGTCCAGTCAGGGGAAGAAAGAACGGGAGCAGAAGTGAGTGAGCGTTTCAGTGACTCGAATGCAGTCACACAGCTCGAGTTGAAGTCAAAAGGTGTATCCTTGGCCAGCAAAAGCGTCAAGGGCCTAGCAATCTTGCTAAAGTCCTTGATAAACCGTCTATAGAAACCGGCATGGCCAAGGAAGGCTCGGATATCTCTGACGCATCGGGGAGGAGGCAGATTGGAAATGACCTCAATCTTAGCTCTGTCAACCTCTATGCCATTTTGCGAGATGATATGTCCTAAGACAATACCTTCGCGCACCATGAAGTGGCATTTCTCCCAGTTCAAAGTGAGATTCTTGTCCTTACATCGGGTAAGGACAGCGTCAAGATGCAGCAAACACTCGTCAAAGGAGTCGCCGAAGATGGAGAAGTCATCCATGAAAATCTCCAGAAATTTCTCCACCATGTCTGAGAAAATTCCCATCATACACCGCTGGAAGGTAGCGGGCGCATTGCATAACCCAAAGGGCATGCGTCGATATGCAAACGTGCCGAAAGGACAAGTGAAAGTGGTCTTGTCCTGGTCTTTTTCGGCGATGGGAATTTGATTATAGCCAGAGTAGCCATCAAGAAAACAATAGTACTCATGTCCGACCAATCGTTCCAGCATCTGGTCAATGAAAGGTAGCGGAAAGTGGTCTTTCCGCATTGCGGCGTTGAGTTTTCTGTAATCAATGCAAACTCGCCACCCAGTTTGGGTGCGAGTAGCGATTAACTCATTCGCCTCGTTGGTTATGACCGTGATGCCCGACTTTTTGGGGACAACGTGAATGGGGCTAACCCACTGGCTATCAGAGATAGGGTAAATGATACCACTATCTAGACATTTGATGATCTCCTTCTTCACAGCCTCCTTCATGACTGGATTAAGACGTCTTTGTGGATCCCGGGCTGGTTTGGCATCATCCATCAGATGAATGTGATGCTCAACGATCAGGGGACTAATCCCCTTGATGTCCGCCATGGACCAGCCAAAAGCTTCCCTGTTGCTGTGCAAGACCGCGAGAAGGGCTTTCTCTTGCTCGGGAGCTAGAGAAGCCGAAATGATGACAGGGAGGGTCTCGTTCTCACCTAAGTAAGCATACTTAAGGTGAGACGGCAACGGCTTGAGTTCGAGCGTTGGAGGTGAAATGATGGAAGGCAAGACTGGTGCAAAGGTCTCGAACTCAAAGGACTCCAGCAAAGGTTCAAAACTAGTGTAGGCAACCGAGTCGGATGGTTCAGGTAACTCATCCGGAAATTCGAAAGATTCGAACTCGGGTTGTGCGCTGCTAAGATCGTTCGAGAACGTAAAACACTCGTAGTCGTTATCGGGCGCAGAAACAGCAGCAGGGTCGAAGAGAAACGCACTAGTGGCATCAAGATTATTGTGATCAAACAGAAACTCCTCGAATTCACACTCTTCTGGTGTGATCTCCTGGATTGAGCAGACGTCCAGTATATGAGCATTAGGTTCGGCGGGCTGATTCCCTAACCTAAAAATGTTGAGTTCAATCGTCATGTTTCCAAAAGAGAGGTTCATCGAACCATTGCGACAATTGATCACAGCATTTGAGGTTGCGAGAAATGGGCGACCGAGTATCACCGGAATTTGATTCCGGGGGTTAGCTACAGGCTGTGTATCTAATACAATGAAGTCAACGGGGAATATGAAGTCCCCGACTCTTATCAACACATCCTCTAGCTCACCCCTAGGATGGGTGATCGATCGGTCGGCCATTTGGAGAGTGCAGTGTGTGGGTTTCAACTCTTCGACACCTAATTGCTCGTATACTGAATACGGAAGCAGGTTAACACTGGCACCAAGATCTAATAGTGCGCGGTTGATGTTCTTATCCCCAATGGTAATTGAAATCGTAGGACAGCCAGGGTCCTTCCGTTTTTGTGGTAAAGATTGGGTAAGGGCATCACTCACAGCACTAGCCAAGAAAACTTTCTTGGGTACCTGAGACTTCCTCTTTTTCGTGCACAAGTCCTTTAAGATTTTCGCGTAGGACGGGACTTGTTGGACATCATCTAAAAGAGGAATGTTAATGTTAACTTGCTTGAATAACTCCAAAATCTTCTCCATTTGAGGATTTTGTTTATTAGACCTCAACCGGTTTGGAAATGGAACATTTTGAAAATTGGTTGAGTCTAATGCTGGAGGAGGAGATTTTGGAGTTGGAACGGATCCCAGAATAGGTGTTTTCGTGGAGTGAGAAGTGGGTCCGTTAAGAGCAGAAGAAGAGAAAGGAGAGCCTGTTGAAGAACGGAGAATAGGCTCGGAAGACGAAGAAGAAGGAGAAGAAGAAGAAGAAGAAGCGGCGGCCGGGGTGTCATCGTTGATTCGCTTGCCAATGTTGTTTTGCAGCATCCTTCCCGATCTCAGTGTGGTCACGGCACTCACATTATGGTTTTGTTGTTCAAGAGCAACATGTGCATTATGTGGGTGACCGGGATTTGGCAGTGGCTGGGACGGAAGCTTCCCCTTCTCTCGCTCGCTCAAGGCCGCGTTCAGCTGTGCAATCTGGGCCTCGATGGTTTTGATGCTCTGCCCGTGTGCGGCGGTGTGTTGCACTAAAGATTGGATCGAAGACTGGATGTTGGCGGTGGATTGAGTCGATTGTTTAACAAACGCCTCCAGACTTCGCTCGAGCGAGGAAACCTTATCAGTGTTTGACGGAACAAAGTTGTTTGGTGGAAAAGAGTTGTTGGGTGCAAAATTGTTCGTCTGGTTTTGGAAAGGTTGGGGTTGGAAGGGCTGCTGATATTGATGCTGAGTTTGTTGTGGCGCTTGTTGTTGCGGTGGAGGGGCCCTTTGGAAATTGTTGCCTTGGAATTGATTCTGATTCTGATTCCAGGAGAAATTGGGGTGGTTCCTCCAACCGGGATTGTAGGTGGAAGAGTATGGATCATTCCTCGGTCTCTGCTGGAAGGCAGCATTAACCTGATCCTGTCCTTGCGAGGGTGGGTTGTAAGGACACTCTTCGGTCAAGTGGGAAGGATCGGAACAACAAGCGCAGATGGTACGAAGGGGGAGAACAGGGGCAAGAGCAGGAGCAGAAAATTTACTCTCTATTGCTTCAAGCTTTCGTGTTATCGCAGCCATTTCAGCTTTCATCGCAATAGAGACGTCAAGTTGGTGGATTCCTACCCTAGACTGACCGGTAGAAGTGGAGGTAGAAGAAGAAGAAGTCGGTCTGGTGCTCTCCCACTGTAGCGTTTGCTCCGCAAGATCGTCAAAGAACTGCCACGCTTCCTCGTCAGATTTCGATAGGAAGTGGCCCTGACAGATGGTTTCCAGCAACTGCTTCGTTGCTGGGTTCAGTCCCTCGTATAAGGTTTGGCAGAGTTGCCATTTCTCTATACCGCGGTGAGGACACTGAGCAAGAAGGTCTTGTACAGGTCAAAGCACTTCCAGAAGGGTTCAGAAGGAAGCTGGGAGAATTGGTTGATTTCATTTCGAATTCTTGCGGTCTTATGATTTGGATAGAATTTTTTCAGAAACGCTTTAACAAACTCGTCCCAGCTGGTGATTGAGTGGGAAGCGGTGCTATACAGCCATTTTTCAGCGAGATCGCATAAAGTGAACGGAATGACCCGTAGACGTATAGCATCGTCCGACAGCTGGGTGGTTTTCATCATGGCACAGACATTTTGAAATTTATTGATGAAGATATAGGCATCTTCAGTTTCAAGCCCATGAAAACGTGGAAGCATGTTGATGAAATGGGGCTTAATTTCAAAGTTGTCCCCATTGGCCGGAGGAAGAGAAAGGCAGGTGGGAAGTGCAGAACGGGTGGGGTAGAAACGATCCTGGAGCGCAATTCGCTGCGGCGCTACAATAGGCGGAGGTGGTGGAAGATTGGTCTCCGTAGGAGGTGGAGCCAATCCAGCGGTGGTCAAAGAGATGTTCGGATTAAATCCCGACATCGCGGAAGAAGAGGTTGGTGAAGGTGAAGGTGAAGGTGAAGATGTATGAACAGAATTCCGGTCAACGTCGGAGTTGGCCGGCAAAGGAAGGGGTGAAAGAGGAGTGGACGGAGTATCGACTTCGGAGTTGATCGCTTAGTCGGTCGCGACTAACGTAACGCGGACTAGACGGGCGCTAGTGTCCCGAGTCCAAGCGGACATACACTAAACGAGTTTAGTATAGTCAAAGCGGAGAAGGTGCGGGTAAGAAAACGTCAACGGAGAAGGGCGATGGGTGGTGGGGTGAAAAATGGATTTGGCGACAAAAGGGCAAGTTTTTATAAAAGTTTTTGAATTTTTTTTTTTTAGAAAGAGATTTACAGAAGTATGTACGGAAATACGGCTTAAGCAATCACAAACAAGATATGCACAATCACACCTAGATCTACGGTCGCCTAGGTCTACTAGACCTGCTCCTGAACTTGATTTTCGAAGTTAAACAGTGTCGAGAAACAGGCTTAAAAATACACCGATCACGGGGCCAGGTAAGTGCAGAGATAAGGGGAGGTTGTCCAACGCTTTCGTGAAGTTCCTTAATTAAATAACCCTTTCTCTTTCCGCGGTTGCGCCTTTAACACTTTCCTAGACACCCCGTAATCAATATACGGTTAAGCGAGGTTCTAAACACGGTTTATCTTCTCCTAATGAGCGCGAAGTTCTTAGGGCTGAAGTCTAGTATTTTTTTAATTTACAATGGACAATGCATATGCTTTAGTGATTTTTAGGGTCCTGGGAAGGGTGATGAAATCCCCACCCAATCTGGATTGGTTTCAAGCCCCTTAAGTCCGTAGTAAAGAATGCAAAACAGTAACAAATCAACTGCAAACAATTTTTATTTGCGGCGCAAAGAATCCTGCACAAGAACAGTTTATTGGAAGGGGGAGAAGAAATTGCGCAAAGAAGGCTGCAGAAACACAGTTCAGTGGAGTTCAGAGGAGTGGAGAGAGGCAGAGAAACTTACAGAGAGAATTTGGCACACTGAAGGCACTGAATGGCCGCGGTTCCGCGGCCAAACACCTACTTAGGCCGCGGATCCGCGGCTAAGTTGAGGAATTGGGGCTCTGAAAAAAATTAGGTGTTCTCTGTTGGTGTCCTCTGCTTGTCTGGATGTACTGAATCTTGATTTACTCACTGTATTTTCTCCAGATTTGTACAGTAGACCGGATGCTTCGTTTTTGTCCGTCGCGGTGTAGCCGCGAAAATGTGGGTCTATCTTCCCACGTCTTTGGCACTGTACTTGAACTCCGTATTTCCAACATCTTTGGCGTCGATCTTGAGCTCCGTATTTCCTGTACACTTGCACAAAAACTAATCAAGAATAAAAAGATGGTTTCTTTTGCAAAGTATATTTTTTTTTCGTTTTTTTTTATACTTACAAATTAACCCGAAATTACACAAGGAAATAAACTACCGTCTCCCCGGCAACGGCGCCATTTGATTGTTAGGATATGTGCGTGTTCAAGTTCTAGTTTAAATACCGCAATTAAGACGGTTTCGCTTGTAGCTAGCCGGTTGAGTACGGGTCGTCCGCAGGGAGATGGGAGTCTTTTTCAAAGTGTTTAAACGAGTTAAGTCCGGTTTTCAGATTTTGTTGGATTATCTAAGTGTTGAGTTGATATTTAAAGAGAGCTTGTTAGGGTTAGGATTAGGTTAGTTTGAGTTAGGAGTCTCCACATCTTTCGTTGCCCCACTTAATATCGGTGTTACGGTAATCGGCAACAACGGGGATTAGCACGACTAGGAAGGAACTTGCGAGTATAAGCTAGGCTTTCCAACGAATAGTCCTTCCTTTTGGTGCTTGTCCGTCCGTTCTTGGCTCTTATCCATAACCTCCGGTTAATTCAACCACAACCGGTCTCACTACGGAATCACCGCTATCATGTAGGATAGGGTGCCGTAAGGAGCGGATTGTGGTTCAATTAACGGGAGTTGATTTAAGTTGTTGGGCAAGGAAAGAGTGAGAGAGATTTCCTTCTCTCAAACTTCCCTTATCCTACCCTAACAAGTATAGAACTACTCACACTTCATAATACGGAAAAATAAAACAAACAAAAGAGGAGGATAGAAAGAAAGAGACTAGAAGAATACGACTAACTATTTGCGACCTCACCTTGGCGAGGATCAAGCGTAAGTATCAGTGTCGTATGTAAGGATAAAGAAAAAAAGAGAGAAGAAAGAAATAGCAAGAAAATAACAACAACTACTTAACAATTAAAATTACAACAAGTTACAACAAGTAAAGAAAGGGACAAGCATGATAATAAAAAATGGCCTTCTTTATTCATCACTCTTCACTCAAAAGCTCACTACAAGTTTTAATGGAGAAGAGGTGAGAAGAGGAAGAACAACAACACTACAACTAGGCAAAATGAAAATACAAGAATGGACCCTTCCTTCACAAAGTTCTGGGCTATTTATAGGCCAGAAAATGAAACCCTAGGGCAACCACCAGAACCCTGATGAAAAGACCAAAATAACCCCCAAAACTTTCTGTCTTTGGCGCCATAATGGCCGCGGATCCGCGGCCCGAACCCCTCTTTGGCCGCGGATCCGCGGCCCATTGGTGGAATTGGGCTTCGTGCTTTTTTGTGGTGGCCTGATCTGATGTCTACATTATTCTGGTACATAGATTTTCTCAATTTGGCTCCACGATTTTTCCAGAATTTCTGTTGAGGGAAAGGTGGACTTTTTGTCAAGATTTTGTCATGATTGCCTCGAGCTCCGCGTAGATTTCTTGGAAGTTGTTGTTGCCATTGAGCCTTGTGCATGAAGGTGACATTGATTTGACATTTTGTCTTCCTAAACTGGTATCTGGCAATCATACGGATGACGAGCGGAGACCGTGTTTTATCTGTGATTGGCAGGAACCCGGATTTTGTCGTGTTTTCTATGAATTTCACCATTTTATAACCGAGAACCTGTATCCTGCAATTGACTAACAAACACGGCTCAAGAGTATCTACCGATATGCAATGTGACAAAAATTGGGCGGTATAAAAATGCAAAAATCTGATATGAACAATCATTCATGACCAAAACCGCGTACTTCATCGCCACTCCTATTTCACCTTTAAAAGAATAAGGTATTATTCAGTTGTCTTTTATCGTCACCTTCTCTCGAGATGCGAGTACTCCTTGGTTTAGGAGGGTACACCTATTATGCTTACTGGATAGTCTTCTTCCAAACCATAGGCTGGTGCCGAACGGTAGGGAAGGGAGAAAACCAGTTAGCCTAACGATGGTGTACAGAAGGTAACGACTAAAGACAAATAAAGGGATTTGGAGAGACGACAATAAAGTGTACGGTTGAAGTCATGAATTGGATTATGGAAGAGGCATTGCTATGAATACCAGGATACCCCTACGAAACATTTTCATGTTTCAGTGCATTGTTAAAAGAAAAACTGTTTTCCCGATTAGACACTTACTCCAAGGGTATGTATTTACCAGGTTTCATTCTCATATCTGTATGGTTTTACAGATGATGAGTGGGAGTAAGATATTGGGAATTAGGTGATCATCCTCGTTATATCGGAATTCGTTGTAATTGGTGATATTTGAGGAAATCGCCAGGGTACAGTTTTCAACCTACGACGCACAGGTTTTGAGTTGTTTAAACTCAGCGGACTTATACAGAGTATTGTATGTTGTGTAGTGTCCATCAGGACAAAGGGGTAGGTCCTCGTACTATGTTCTATTTACTTATAACTTCTCTAGTATTTAGACAAGTGTTTCGTAGAAATACATGGTCTAAGTTTTGAGAAGTTGTGGGTATAAGAATAAAGTAGAAAACCAGGTATCACAAGTATCGGGATTCTTCAAAGAGATCGAAGATGTAGATTCTTGTAATTGGTATTCAGATGATAGTGATGGTTTTGAGAAATGTGTTTCTCTTTCAGGTTAATCATAATTGGATGGATTCCTAAGTTGAGTAATGCTGATTAGCCTCTTTCCATTAAGATGATATGCACTGGAGACAGCTGCATGATTTGAATATGGTTCAAATTAAATAAGTGCCAAAGTTTCTGTATTGGATATAGAATGGATCGTACCTTAAAAGAAATTAAGGTACGGGGAGTTGTCCAGCTTATGCTTAAAACCAGACACTGGATAACTCAGGGCACGTTTCTGTAATGGCTGTTTGTGGGTTGACCCTGGCAATGACGAGGGTTGATATTCTACCATTTAGAAGATCAATAGTGATATTGTTCTTGACTCGCCACAGTTTTAGTAAAAATGGATCTTTTTCAGAAAACAGTAGTGGGAGTATGGTAGAACTGGAAGTGATTCCAGAACCGCGAACGATTACGGAAAATTTAATAGGACCTATACATTCAATCAGGTTTGACATTCCAATAGCCACTCTGCAGGTATGGTAGGTAACCTCAGATGCCCGAGAGGTACTTCGGTAGCCTCAATGACGGTGACAGGGAGGTTATTATCTACCCAGACTTGACACTACTGTTGTTCCAGGATATGAGACCCGGTAGGAGGGTTGTCGTAGTCAGTGGGAGCAACGGAAGCATAGTGGGCAAGATGCTTATTTCTATTTATAGACTTGAGCAGTTATAGCGGAGATAGATCATCTATTTTTGATGTGACAGTCATGGGTTTGACTTCAATCAGAATAGAGGATGGATCAGTTAAGAAGGTAGTAGGGTGTGATGTCATGGTATCTGGATGACATACACAGAGTAGGAAGTAAAATTCCTATACTACGATCGGTTGTACTGTGGTTGTCACACAGTTGTTTCTCCAGACAGGATATGGATATAATATTTGACATTCTGGTTTCTAGATCTATGGTTTTAGATCTGGATTTGGGTAGTTTCCCAATGTGGGTACTTTGACGGATATTCTAATGGTTTTTGGAATAGTTGACTCCTAGCATGGTGGTGTACCTGCAGGTGATGGAGTCACCCTCTCTAAAGGTGTCTTACAGACTAAAGGGGAGAGGGAAGTGCATGATTGGCAGATCACTTGCTTAGGCAATTGAGTCAATCATGAGATGTCAAGTACCACACCAAATGTTGGTTTTGCACTAGATGCAATAAGTTTGTACATGTTCTACGGATTTGATGACGGCAGCCTCTTTCGGGAGACGGTTATCATTCCAGGCTTCAAAGGAGACATGGTTGACAGAGTGATTGTCAGAGTTATAGTTTTTCCCTCTGACGAAGAGGGACAGTATTATGGACAGGTGGTCCAAGAGGATACTGTGGGAGGCATGGTGCCGGATACTGATTAGGTTCAGTGATCGATACAGTCTAAGATGTTTGGATTTGGAGTTCATTTATGAACGAGGTCCCATCAGATATCCAGACATATTCTAAGACAGGTATTACTCGATTCGGGAGATGGTTTTCTTCGCGAACTTGAGATTTAGAGAGATATAGAAAGATACTTCTAGGCGGATCCACTCACTGAGGCTATTTCTCGAACACAATAGTTTTACAAACGGGCTTTGTGAAACTGATTAGTAGAGGAGTTGGGTGTTGGTTTCACACGGGCTGTGAGTACGCAACATCGCAATAATTAGCCTTGAGTGCAAGTGGGAGATTGTTGGAGATAGTGCCCTCATAGTCAATTATTGGATCGCAGGTACGTGATTGCAATGATTGCGGAGGACCTATACCGGTATGACAGTCTTACTCGAGATGATAGTATGCTATCTGGTTTGCCTTTATCAGTCGTGTACATGTTCAGGTGACTGATTGCATGTTACACTTTGATAGAGCCCTTAGGATCTTTCTTTACTACCAACAGTATGATGGCGATCATATACGTGAGAGTTGGGTAGTTTATATGCACATCCTTAATTGTGGTCCCTAGTCGTGGGAGTTTCGAGACAGGGCATCGATACTCCAGAGTAGACTAGTGTGTACAGTCGAGACCCCGACGAGGGGCGGTGGCCGGTCTCACAAGCCACTGGTGCCAGTTGGATCACCTAAGATGTATACAGGTGCTCATTGGGTTATGAGTACACCGGACAGGACTCGCCGGGAATCTGCTAGTTAGTATTATATCTACCATCAGATAGCAGTTCCCTGGTGACATGTGTACAGGTTAGTTCATCGACCTGAGGTCGTCATTTGTCTCGTGTGAGTTCCCACCGTGCTTTGATTTCTACCCTACCACGGCTCAAAGGAGTCGTGCAAACAGGTAGCTTTTGGGTACAGTCCCGAGCCATATGGAGGCACGTGAGCGGATCGGCAGGGGATTCGTCTCTCCCGGTATTGGGGGCGAAGTCGTGCTGTGTCTAGGAGAGCCATTACACAAATTCATGGCCATGGTAGGAGATTTACTGGTAGGTACTCCAGTAGTATCTCAGGGTGTATTGAGGCTTCACTCCGACACTACTTATACTGCTATTGGGGGTCTGACGTTGCTAGCCCCCTAGGCAGATATGCGATACTCATTGACGAACGGACCGGACTGTATATACATTGTCACTGTTAGGCTCAGTAGGGTTTCTGGATGAGTTCGCTCATCGGCCTCCCTTGAGTTTGCTCATCAGCTTCCCTTGAGGTCAGTCCATGGGCAGCCGTTACGCATTGCTAGTGCCGCTGACGGTTTGTGGTTAAACCCACTGCCATGGTGCTGACGAATCATTAGAGTCCCCCACAGACAGTTTCCCAAGTTCGGGCGAAACGTTGTAGAGGCCGTATGGTTTTATGGCAGGGTTCGGAAAATGCACGTGCGTTTACGCACGTGTTATTTTTGGGGCAGATGATACTGGTCGGCTTTGGTTTAAGCCGGATCCGTGTATTATATTGAGTAGGTATAATATCTTTGTCTCAGTTGCATTTGTATTCGGTCGTAATACAAATGCGGGTATATTTATACAGTTTCGGGGTTTTCCTGAAAGTCGTTTCAGGATCACTTTTGGAAGTTGCCAGTTTCCAGTTTTCTATCAGCCGTCTTTTAACATTCGGTTAAAGACGGGTTTATCTTTTCTTCTGTTAGGGTGAGTCATCATTCTAGAAGCTTCTAGAAGTGATGATGAGGCTTGTGAGTCATTAGTGCATTAATGGTGTCATTAATGCAATAATGACTCATGCTTTGATTTCAAACCTTTCTTGTTTTCCTTAAGATATTATTATGTGTTCACATATGATATTTTGTGCTTAAGGTTACTCTCTTGCTCCTACACTCACCCGCCTCCTTCTCTTTATAAGAAAGGCCCCTCCCCTCTCTCATTTACTTACTTGATTCATTTGTGAAAAGATTATGATAGCATTTGGGGTGCATGGAATTTTACAGTTTATTTCATTCCATCACCCAATTCCCTCGGCAACTTCATTAACCGATCGTCCACAGATTTGGACGAAGAGAGACAAAGTCATATACTCATTCTCTACACCATTCTTGGTCGTCTCTTTTAGCAAACTTGACGATCGAGTTGCCTCGAGTCAGAGGCGGGAGCCCATTTACAGAATCAGTGATGTGGTGCCACCTCGACGAGGATATCGGAGATCGACGAGGATATCGGAGATCGACGAGATCGGAGTAGCCGCAACGGAGCGTGGGATGATGGTTGAAGAACGAAGGACTCGGATCGTTCGGTACAACCTTTCTACACTCTTTACTGTTTGTTAGTTTAGCAATAATGGCAGATCCGGGTTAAAGTATACGATAGCGCCAGTTAAAAAGTTTTTGTTCCGCTTTTGGCGTCTGTAGACTGCCGGGGCGCTAGCGTAGACTTACAGTTCTTGAAAGAACTTCAGGTGGTTCCGTCCATTGTTGATCCAATACCTCTGTATTGCGACAACAATGGGGCTATAGCTTTAGAGAAAGGAACCCAGGTCCCATCAGAAATCCAGACACATCTTAAGGCGGTATCACCTGATCAGGGAGATCGTGGATCGCCAGGAGATCGAGGTTCGGAGGGTTGCTTCAGAAGAAAACACTGCAGATCCATTCACCAAGGCCTTGCCCCAGACTCAGTTCGAGCGGCTGATCGAGATGATAGGTCTTCGATACGCCAGTACATGGCCTGAGTGCAAGTGGGAGATTGTTAGTGTATATGCCCTAGAGGCCATTACTGTATCATACTGGTTTGTATATTACTTAACGGAAGCTTGGGATATTCACCTTGTATATACAATCTTGCTCAAAATAGTAGTATGCTACTTGGTTTGTTTCTACTTCAATGTGTACATGTGTTTATTTTAGTATATCACCTATACACATTAGTGGAGCCCTTAGGATCTTTGCTTGATTACCAGCGTTGTGATGGCAGTCACACTAGTGGAGGCTGGGTAATATATAAGCACATCCTTACGCAGGTCCCTAGTCGCAGGACTATCGAGATAGGGAATCGATACTCCGGAGTAGACTAGTGCATGCGCTTCTCATCCCAGTATGGGAGACGGTCTGTCCCACAGCCGTCAGTACGTCGTACTTGAGATAGTATGCGGGTGCTCGTTAGGTTACGAGTACACTGGACAGGACTCGTCGGAAACTGACTAGTTGGTTTTATACCTATCGTCAGTTATCAGTTCCCAGGTGACATGAGTACAGCTTAGTCCGCTGACTTGACACTAGCACTTCGCCTCGAGTGTGTTCCCACTGCACTTTGATTACTACCCTACCACGGCTCAAAGGAGTCGTGCAAACAGGTAGTGGTTGGGTGCAGTCCCGAAGCATTTGGAGGCAGTGACAGTTAGACAGGATTCGTCTTTCCCAGCATTGGGGGTTGACATCGCGCTGTGTCTAGGAGAGCCATTACACGAGTAGTCCCTGGCCAGGGCAAGCGAGATATACTGGTAGGCTTCCAGTGTTATCTCAGGGTGTTTTGGGCTTCACTCCGACACGACTTGTACCGCTATTAGGGGACTGACGTTTACCGCCCTCTAGGCCCGCCATGCGATGTATCAGACGAACAGACCGAACTGTACGGAGACTGTCACATTCAGACTCAGTAGGAGTTCAGATGGGGTTCACCTCGTCAGTCTTCTTATCGGCATCTACCTGGGGACCGTTACGCACAGCTAGTGCCGCTTGCGGTCTGTAGTTAAACCCACTGCCAGCGTAGTGTTGAGTCTTTAGAGTCCCACACAGAGGGCAATTCGCCTTTGGGCAAAACAGAGTAGAGGTCGCATGGTTTTGCGACAGGGTTCGTTCTCATCCGCGCACTTGTGCACGTTTGGAGTCCGGACGGATATTACTAGCGGGCTCTGGTTTGAGCCAGATACTAGTATATGTTTTGGGGTTAGTTTTATCTCATTGTATTCATGTTCCTCGGAACAAGAATGCGGGTGTATATGCATAGTTGATTGAGGCGGAGGAAGAAGATTTTCATTAGGGTTTCGGAACGGGTGTGTATGCACAGTTGACAGTCGTATTTTCCAAACCCTAATGAATTTATGATATATCAATTAATAATATTAATTAAATGAAATTGTGTCATGGTTGGGTTTGTTGACTTGTTGACCAAGGTTGACTTGTTGACCATGGTTGAAACTTTGACTATCATCATTACATATCAAAGATGCTCTTTGATTCTAGCAAAACCATTTAATGTGTGTAATGATAATTGTCATTCCAAACCATCCATCAACTATTTCATTTAGATTATTATTATTAATTTGATAATTCATTTCATATTATGTTATGGTTGTAAAAGGTTGATTCATTCTATCATAACACTTCTCTCTCCTCTCTTCTTCTTCCTCCTCCTCTAGTTCAAGGAGACTCACTCTCATGTGTTGAGAAACCCTCTCCTTGAGATAAAAACACCCCAAAACCACTCTCTACTCACTCTAGGGTTAGAGGTCTAGCAAGCCAAAGACCCTAGTTCTCTCAAAGTTCGAGAAAGGAGCCCGTGGGCTTTGTGTAATGGCTCTCCTAGACACAACACTCTCTCCCCCCAATACCGGGAGAGACGAATCCCCTGCCGATCCGCTCACGTGCCTCTATATGGCTCGGGACTGTACCCAAAAGCTACCTGTTTGCACGACTCCTTTGAGCCGTGGTAGGGTAGAAATCAAAGCACAGTGGGAACTCACATGAGACAAATGACGACCTCAGGTCGATGAACTAACCTGTACACATGTCACCAGGGAACTGCTATCTGACGATATGTATAATACCAACTAGCAGGTTCCCGGCGAGTCCTGTCCGGTGTACTCATAACCCAATGAGCACCTGTATACATCTTAGGTGATCCAACTGACACCAGTGGCTTGTGAGACCGGCCACCTGTTCATATCAGATTTTTGCATTTTCATACCGCCCAATTTTTATCACATTGCATATCCGTAGATACTCTTGAGCCGTGTTTGCTAGTCAATTGCAGGATACAGGTTCTCGGTTCTAAAACAGTGAAATTCATGGAAAACACGAAAAAAGTCCGGGTTCCTGCCAACCACAGATAAAACACGGTCTCCGCTCTTCATCCGTATGTTGCCAGATACCAGTTTAGGAAGACAAAATGTCAAATCAATGTCACCTTCATGCACAAGGCTCAATGGCAACAACAACTTCCAAGAAATCTACGCGGAGCTCGAGGCAATCATGACAAAATCTTGACAAAAAGTCCACCTTTCCCTCAACAGAAATTCTGGAAAAATCGGGGAGGCAAATTGAGAAAATACATATTCCAGAATAATGTACACAGCAAAACAGGGTGCCACAAAAACGATCAAGTGCCAATTCATCAATAAGGCCGCGGATCCGCGGCCAAAGTAGGGTCCAGGCCGCAGATCCGCGGCCGTTCTGGCGCCAAAGCTGCAGGAGTTTCAGGGGTAGAAGTGTCTTTTCGTGTGTGGTCTGGTGGTTGCCCTAGGGTTTCATTCTCTGGCCTATAAATAGCCCAGAACTTTGTGAAGGAAAGGGTCCATTCTTGTATTTCTTTTTGCTAGGTTTTAGTTTACATGTTCTTCTTCCTCTTCTCACCTCTTCTCCATTAAACTTGTAAGTGAGCTTTTGAGTGAAGAGTGATGAATAAAGAAGACCATTTTATTATCATGCTTGTCTCTTTCCTTACTTATTGTAATTTGTTGTAATTTTAATTGTTAAGTAGTTGTTGTTATTTCCTTGTTGTTTCTTTCTTCTTTCTTTTTCTTTATCCTTACATATGACAATGATACTTACGCTTGATCCTCCCCAAGGTGAGGTCGCAAATAGTTAGTCGTATTCTTCTAGTCTCCTTCTTTCTATCTTCCTCTTTTGTTTGTTTTATTTTTCCGTATTATGAAGTGTGAGTAGTTCTATACTTGTTAGGGTAGGATAAGGGAAGTTTGAGAGAAGGAAATCTCTCTCACTCTTTCCTTGCCCAACAACTTAAATCAACTCCCGTTAATTGAACCACAATCCGCTCCTTACGGCACCCTATCCTACATGATAGCGGTGATTCCGTAGTGAGACCGGTTGTGGTTGAATTAACCGGAGGTTATGGATAAGAGCCAAGAACGGACGGACAAGCACCAAAAGGAAGGACTATGAGTTGGAAAGCCTAGCTTATACTCGCAAGTTCCTTCCTAGTCGTGCTAATCCCCGTTGTTGCCGATTACCGTAACACCGATATTAAGTGGGGCAACGAAAGATGTGGAGACTCCTAACTCAAACTAACCTAATCCTAACCCTAACAAGCTCTCTTTAAATATCAACTCAACACTTAGATAATCCAACAAAATCTGAACAACCGGACTTAACTCGTTAAAACACTTCGAAAAAGACTCCCATCTCCCTGCGGACGACCCGTACTCAACCGGCTAGCTACAAGCGAAACCGTCTTGATTGCGGTATTTAAACTTGAACTTGAACACGCACGTATCCTAACAATCACCACCGCCCCTCGTCGGGGTCTCGACTGTATACACTAGTCTACTCCGGAGTATCGATGCCCTGTCTCGAAACTCCTATGACTAGGGACCACAATTAAGGATATGCATATAAACTACCCAACTCTCACGTATATGATCGCCATCATACTGTTGGTAGTAAAGCAAGATCCTAAGGGCTCTATCAAAGTGTAACATGTAATCAGTCACCTGAACATGTACACGACTGATAAAGGCAAACCAGATAGCAAACTATCATCTCGAGTAAGACTGTCCTACCGGTATAGGTCCTCCGCAATCATTGCAATCACGTGCCTGCGATCTAATAATTGACTCTGAGGGCACTATCTCCAACAATCTCCCACTTGCACTCAAGGCTAATTATTGCAATGTCGACTACTCACAGCCCGTGTGAAACCGAACATCCAACTCCTCTACTAATCAGTTTCACAAAGCCCGTTTGTAAAACTATTGTGTTCGAGAAATAGCCTCAGTGAGTGGATCCGCCTAGATGTTTCTTTCTATATCTCTCTTAATCTCAAGTTCGCGGAGAAAGCCATCTCCCGAATTGAGTAATACCTGTCTTAGAATATGTCTGGACATCTGATGGGACCTAGTTCATAAATGAACTCCAAATCCAAACTTCTTAGACAGTATCGATCACTGAACCTAATCAGTATCCGGCACCATGCCTCCCACAGTATTCTCTTGGACCACTTGTCCATAATACTGTCCCTCTTCGTCAGAGGGAAAAACTATAACTCTGACAGTCACTCTGTCAACCATGTCACCTTTGAAGCCTGGAATGATAACCGTCTCCCGAAAGAGGCTATCGTCATCAAATCCGTAGAACATGCACTTATGTTCTAAAACTGTTTCCTTATGTTTCTGTCATGACCCAAAATTGGCCCGTGACGGCCCTAATACTACACAACGCCAAAAGACGTAACGCAGTAAAAGAAAGCCAAAACCCAGAAATCTAAACCTAGAAAATACGGAAAAGATAGTATAGTATTTGAAACATTTGAAATCGCAACCCAAATTCTTTAAAAGTCTTACTTTCTGTTTTTAAAATTTGGCAACACCCCCTTTTTGCAAAAACTAGCTCAAGACGGAAAAACAATAACATCATAAGTATACGACGCCGTAGCGAAGAAATAAGAGGCAATGGAGAGAAAGCTGTATATAAAAGACAACAAATCCACAATTAATATACAAAAACGTCCTCACCAAGTCTCTAAGTCAACAATACAATAGTAGATGGAGAGTACAAGATACAACGAATGTACAATATGAAATACAGATAATCATCTAACCCACCTAAGCAAAATAGTACTGTGAGCTGATGCGGTGTCTGTAGCAAAAGATGATAGATGGATAATGAATAGCCCGCCTCGACTACTCTAGGGAACAACCTGAAACACCTGTGGCACAACGGGGGTGAGTTGCCAACTCGTGAATAGTAGATAACATATGCAGGTAATCGCAGGAATGTACGTACAACATGAATCTAAGATATGCGATTACAGTAATAACATATCATGTGAATGCAGAATAGTGGAAAGTACACTAGCAGGCACAATCAATATATGAAGCAATGATGACATGATAATAGTGTGCAATAACTATGCAATAGGGATATGAGAAAGCAAATATGCAACTATCATAAGGGTACACAAACATGTACTACCAATATATGAAACTGTGCATAAAATAGATAAGTGTGAGGTATATGGTGGAATATGTCATTTCCACGGAAACCTGACATCGTGGCAGGATCACAATCCATCAAGACACTCCAATCCACAAATCCTCAAATCAGCCCCCAAACTGGGCTCTCACATCATATAAGTCTCACATCTCCTCAATATACAATATCGAGAATTCTCCTATATCCTGAATGTACAAATCAGTAATCACATAGGTATGTCCAATATCCACTCTCAATGGATCACCTAATATCCCAAGTCAATTCTCAAGTAAGAATCTAACCTCCTAAGGTAAATATATACAGAAATAAGTATGATGGGGGCAATACACATATATTAGCATCCCATTCCACTAATATTGGTGTAAGGGTATATATAACAACGGCTAAATCCCCTGTTATATATACAAAGGTGTTAAAGAAATATCATGAAAAGCATGTGCCAAGCATCGACACAGAAAGCCTGATCACGTATCATACGCTATCCCGAAAGCACGAGTGCCTAGCTCTGGCCCTCGCCTTTCGACGTATGCATACGTACATGACTCCCAGCGGTGTCTCCGTGATCCCCCGCCGAGTCATGGGTACTGTCACCGGTAGGTACTCGCCCGCCTCCAGGCTCAATCGGCAAAATCCATCGATCTTCTTGCCGAGGGGAACCATACCGGGCCCCACCATGTACCCTCATACGGCAACCACACCTCGTATGGAGTATATAATCAGCACCGATAAAACTCATGGTGGACGCGCAAATATCATATCAAGGAAACCGGGTTTTTCAATGTATGCATAATTTCATGAACTCCCGCGATTCCCAAATCCCGAAAACACCATGTACAAATCCAAATAAATAAATGCGCAAATCCAGAAATAAATATATGCGATATATCTGAATGCAAGCATGTAAATGAAGGTATTTAGCTGATACCAGATGTATGCAAAATCAATAAGGTACAGCTAAGTATAGGTATCTACCTATAAGCAAATGATATGGTATACCCCACTGGGTAATAGAAAAATATGAGTAAGGTATACCTGTAGATGTATCGTAAGGGGTATGTGTACCTATCACTAATGGTACGATACTCTATAGGTATATAGGTATGGTAATGTCATATGTCGTAAGCGGTACGAATCAATGTCACAAGGTCCCTAACCAAGCAATATAATGTCTATAATGGTTTTTGTGTGACATGGCAATTATTGACGGTGTGTGTGTAGCATACAATCCGTGCTCGTGCAACATGAACCGTCAATAATATGTGCAATGTCCTATGGCTGCTAGTCACAGTGTAACTATATCAAGGAGATAAAGTAAATGCGCAATTCTAACAATGATGTAGAATATGCGACAAGTATTAGAATCCTAGCCCAGACGCATAACGTCATGCGGGCGATTCCCCTGTAGATGTTAAATCTACTCACCTACGCTCCACGCTAGGTGAATCCTACCATTTGCTCCCCCCTGTAGCAGTGTCCGTAGTTCCTTCCTGCAAACCTGCAATTAAGACATGGAAATCATATATAAGCTTAATATTCCGCAAAACGCGATATCGAACCAAAACGAGAAACACGCGTCGCGAACTAAACGCGCGTGTGCATGATACGCTGAAACGTGTGTGCACGCGTCTAAAACCATCGCGACACACCGCGATACGCTGGATCACAGAACCCTCTCACGTATCGCGCGTATCGCGCAAACACAACGAACACCAAAAACGATATATGATCCCAGATTTCCCTACAGGTCAAATATTACAAAACTAGACAAGCCAAAGTCCTAGACAACACAGAAGAGAGCCCTACACAAAACCCCAACACCCCTGCCCCCTACTTGGCCGCAAATTGCGGCCAAAACCATGAAATCGGCGGCCTACCTTGGGAATGGTGGGTTCGTGCTCTGGTGGTGGTATCTAGACCTAGTGTACATGTCCTAGTCTTCTCAATTTTATCCTGTAGGGTCCGGGTCAAAAGCAGATCTCAGAAGTCACAAATATCGCTTTAAAAACGCCAAATTGCACAAGTTAGAAACCTTATGGTATTTTAGTGTAATCTGGGCTATTTCTCAGTTGAAGTGACCCTATTAACACTAAAATAGGTAGGGTTATCTAACACAATCATCAATCATCCAAAAGTCCACTCAAAACATCATAATTAGCACTAAACTAGCTAATTAACACTAACCGACACCAATCAAACATTACAAGCTAAGAAAAGGGGACTTGGGTTCAGAATTATACCCAAAAAGATCTCAAGAAGCAGGAGAAGAAGTGGAGAAGAGCTGTTGTAGGTTGCTGGAGCTCCTGCTACTGCTGTTGCTGCCTGCTGTTGCTACTGTTCCTGACTGCTGTTGCTGATGCTGCTGATGATGAAGATGATGTCTGCTGCTGCTGCTGATGGATGCTGAAGCAGGTAAGTGTGTGTGTGTGTGTGTGTTTGAGAGTGAGAGAAATGAGAGTAGTGAAAAGGATGTGAGGCAAGAATGATAACACACCCAAGTCAACCCCCTTCCCTCTCTCTCTCTTCATTAATTGAAGCATGGCAAGGCCATCATGCCCCATCATGCACTCTCTCTCTCCCTCTCACACATGGTCAACACTTCAACCCAAATTTAAATCCTTTTAAATTCATTTTTCATTTTAAAACAACCATCATGCTTAAAACCCATAACACTTAAAACAAAACTATAAAACTAGATTAGGGAATGGTTAGTTTACCATGTTGCTAATCATGGTTAAACCCCCAAAACAACCCTAGTTATCATGCACAAGTGTGTGCAAGCCTACAAAAAATATAATAAAATACTCAATAAATAGGATAAAATATTTAAAAACCAAATTGGTAAACTTTTTATTAAAAACCACACACTAAAATAAAATTAACCACAAAACACATTCTAAGGTGTTACAATCTCCCCCCCTTAAAAGAAATTCGTCCCCGAATTTAAAATTTACTGTTACGCGTACCTTCAAAGAGAAGATTACAAACTCTCAGATCTCGCTCGCAGCCTCCCAAGTGATTACCTCACTATACGACTACGCCCAAGAAAACCCTTCACAGATGGCAAGACTCTTGACCGATGTTCCTCCACCTGCCGAGCCATTAACACCATTGGCTGCTGGTGAACGAAAGGTCGCATCAAGCCAAAATGTCTGGTGCCAAATCATGTGAGAAATGTAAAGAAGGTAATTGTAATGTATCATCACAAGGAATACGGGGTGAAAATCTAATAATCTGGGTGGAAGAGCTAAATTAAAGGCAACGAGAACTCGCTTATAGGATCCTAAAATCCTGGGATAAGATCCCCAAAATCCAACACGTCATACATCGGAAAGTCCGTAGGAATACATGATCTGTCCCTGCGAACTCGAGTCTATGACCAACACAGTCGGCATAAGACCTAAGTTTGCAATGGACAATTCTCATCCTGACCTGAACACAACTGGACCATCTCCGAAGCTCTGGACTAGCTGGGGTCCAAAATCCTACTTACGCAGAGTTAGAAAAACAACAGGCTGGTGATCGACATGACCTAACCCCTAAGCCTAAGGGTGGCCAATTGGAGTGTCTCCTGATAACAGCTATTGAAGGAACCCTAACGATGGCGAGTGACGATCCCAATTGCTGACGACAATCAAACAAACACACAACAAAAAAAACAACTGAGCAAACTGAGTATAACCGGACGACAAGAATCCGAATGGAGTCACACCCTGACTAAACTTGGGTAGAAACCATAACGAAATTCGTGGAGATCTGCTCCCACTCCTATTTTGGAACGGTAAAAGATTGCAACTCTCCAGCCGGCCTCAGATGCTCGACCCAAGCACACAACAAGACAAACACCTTGAAACGAAACCTGAAATTTCTATTTACATCCCTGTCCACCCGTGACTATCTTACAACTCACACTAAAAGTTGGTGGGACTTGAATGCATATAGAGAGTTGACAGATGTGCATGTTCTAGGATTACACGTCTCCACCTGACGATGTCAGGTACACAAACGTGTCCCTAACTTAGCACGTCATTGTCATAAATCAAGGTCTCCGAATCATTACCCAGCCGAATATGCTCAAGTATCTCTGACGTACGAGCATCGACGTGCAGTGTCTCGCGAAAACGATTTAAGGTTAGTAGTCGGGCGTGGACATGAGCAAGCTGTCCCCTCCATAGAGACGAACTTAAGCTGTACTCGACAATCACACAAGAACTGTAAATCTGTAGAAGACTATCACAACAATCAAAATCTGCTGCAGGAAGATGTACACTAAGCTCTGGTGGTCCGTGGAAAATATGACACGACTCTCAACCAAGTAGCGTCCCCAAACCTCCAACGCAAACCACCGCGGCCATCTCCAGATCATGAGTGGAACATCCTTCTCGTACTTCCTCTAAATGTAGGGAAGCAAAAGCGATAACTCTATAGTGTCACCTCAGTACACAATCGAGCCCACTCAAGAAACATCACAGTTAACAACAAAGTCGCCCGAGCCAAAAGCAAAGAAAGGACTAATGCAGTTGTTAACAGAATCTTCAACTGCCGAAAGCTCTGTACACATGCCTCAGTCCCAAGAAAAGAAACCTCCCTTCCGGTCCATTCAGTCGTCGGTGCAGCACTACTCTAGGAATCCTGCCCGAAACGGCGGTAAAAACCTGCTAAGCCCAACAATCTGCGGATCCCCGTCCTGCACACAAGTCTGGGTCTAAGCTGTACGGCCACGATCTCCCTCGGAACCATACGAAACCGTCTCCCGTGACTACAAAACCTAGGAGTCAACACAAAACAAGCCTGAAGAAACACTCCGAGAATTTAGCAAACTGCTGGTGCTCTCTCCAGTATCTGCATAACAAATTCTCAAGTGTTACTCCTGTTCCTCAAGACACATTAAAAAGACTAGAATGTCGTATATAACACAACAAAAATTGGTCGAGGGACGGCCTGAAGAAATCTGGTTTATCACATCTACGAATGCTGCTAGGGCATCAGGGAATCTAATGACTCACCAAAACACACAAAGCCCATAGCACGCACAAGGCAGTCTTCGGAATGCCGTCACTCCGAACTGCAATAATGATGACCTGATCCCAAGCAAACTTAGAAATGTCTCGCACTGTGGAGCTGATCGAAGAAATCGTCACGGCGAGGTAAAGGATACCCATCCGCACCGTAAGCCGATTTAGTTAACGACCCGTCGATACGCAATCCTAAGCTGACGTCTTTCTCCTTGACGAACAGGAATAGGAGCTTCCAAAAGCGAAACATTCAGACGCACAAAACTCCCCAAACCACAACTCTGCAGCTGATCCCTAAGCTCCCAAGCTTCGCCGGCTCATCCGGAACAACGTCGGAAAAACTCTCGCACGAAAGGAACCCGGTCCAACGATCCCACTGTGGCTCCGGTATCACGAATGAACGCCAAGAATCCACGACATCTCCTCAAAAGCCGACTAGCGAAAAAGGCTGAATTCGAGCTGTGAGGGGTGGCACAACAATCCACCTGCACAACAAGAACTGACTTGCCGGGGAAAACAAAACCTAACTTGTTTCCTCACGGTAGTCCACAGACGCCTAGCACGTAATTAACCAATCCGTGCCCAGGAGAACGTCAAATCCAACATCTCTAGAAGGACCAAAACGATGGACGAATCTCTATCTCCTATCCGATTGGCACATAATTGAAATACGTGTCGCGCAACAAAAGAATCGCTGACAGAAGTTAACACCACTACGACTAATCTACCCAACCACGGTACAAGCAAGAAAACAAACGAATACATGAAAAGAACATATAAATCAAGGGTACCTGAAAACTCCACATTGGACGCCTGCGCGTCCCGATGAGTAGAAGCAAACTCCTGCGTCTGCCCTCTACTCGCAGCTGGATGAACTCCTCTGGTAGACTGAGCCCTCTGAGTAAATCTTCCACGTCCACGGCCTCTCTGATGAAGATCCTGACGAGGTGCTAAGGAACAATCCCTGACGAAGTGCTGAAGGCTTCCGCATCGAAAACATCCATGCGCTGACTGCTGACCATCCTGGGGATGAGAGCTGAACGACTGTCCTCGTCCTAAGCCTCTGCTACTCCCGCGACGGCCACGAAATCTGTCTCGATGACCAAACCTCTGCCTCTGGGCTGGTACACTGGTACGAGTCTTCCATTGTCCTAGAATATGTGCCTCATCAGCTGGAGCTGCAACCACTTGTGCTATGTAGGTGACGGACTGCTGCATACTGATCGTAAGTGACAACTGAGTAATAAGGGTGACAACCTCCTGTCGTAGCTCCCGAACGACATCAACCAAAGAACTCATCGTCTGGCGGAAGTCCTGCATCTCTACCAAAAGTCTATCAATAGTATATGTTGTAGGCTGATCCGTCTGCACCTGTGCAACTAGAGTGCCATCCTGGTCAGTACTCGTCTCACCCGAGCCAACTCTGACCTCGGCCCTCGCTGCATCACTCTGAGTCCCCATAGTCATCCGCGGCAAGGCTATCAATAGATATAAGATTCGATGAGTATAAGGAATCGAATCTCAAGGATATGAATCATCAAGGAAGGAATGTCAAGCAATTTGTACTTAGGTCACTTAAGGCGAAGTACCGCATCGTGGGTATGCTGCAGACATACACACACTACGTTACTCTGCTTAAGCTACCTACTCCATCATACTAAGGTCATCCTACACTCCGAAAGGTAAAACCTAGCGCTCTGATACCAACTTTGTCACGACCCAAAATTGGCCCGTGACGGCCCTAATACTACGCAACGCCAAAAGACGTAACGCAGTAAAAGAAAGCCAAAACCCAGAAATCTAAACCAAGAAAATACGGAAAAGATAGTATAGTATTTGAAACATTTGAAATCGCAACCCAAATTCTTTAAAAGTCTTACTTTCTGTCTTTAAAATTTGGCAACACCCCCTTTTTGTAAAAGCTAGCTCAAGACGGAAAAACAATAACATCATAAGTATATGACGCCGTAGCGAAGAAATAAGAGGCAATGGAGAGAAAGCTGTATATAAAAGACAACAAATCCACAATTAATATACAAAAACGTCCTCACCAAGTCTCTAAGTCAACAATACAATAGTAGATGGAGAGTACAAGATACAACGAATGTACAATATGAAATACAGATAATCATCTAACCCACCTAAGCAAAATAATACTGTGAGCTGATGCGGTGTCTGTAGCAAAAGATGATAGATGGATACTGAATAGCCTGCCTCGACTACTCTGGGGAACAACCTGAAACACCTGTGGCACAACGGGGGTGAGTTGCCAACTCGTGAATAGTAGATAACATATGCAGGTAATCGCAGGAATGTACGTACAGCATGAATCTAAGATATACGATTACAGTAATAACATGTCATGTGAATGCAGAATAGTGGAAAGTACACTAGCAGGTACAATCAATATGTGAAGCAATGATGACATGATAATAGTGTGCAATAACTATACAATAGGGATATGAGAAAGCAAATATGCAACTATCATAAGGGTACACTAACATGTACTACCAATATATGAAACTGTGCATAAAATAGATAAGTGTGAGGTATATGGTGGAATATGTCATTTCCACGGAAACCTGACATCGTGGCAGGATCACAATCCATCAAGACACTCCAATCCACAAATCCTCAAATCAGCCCCCAAACTGGGCTCTCACATCATATAAGTCTTATATCTACTCAATGTACAATATCGAGTATTCTCCTATATCCCGGATGTACAAATCAGTAATCACATATGTATGTCCAATATCCACTCTCAATGGATCACCTAATATCCCAAGTCAATTCTCAAGTAAGAATCTAACCTCCTAAGGTAAATATATACAGAAATAAGTATGATGGGGGCAATACACATATATTAGCGTCCCATTCCACTAATATTGGTGTAAGGGTATATATAACAACGGCTAAATCCCCTGTTATATATACAAAGGTGTTAAAGAAATATCATGAAAACCATGTGCCAAGCATCGACACAGAAAGCTTGATCACGTATCATACGCTATCCCGAAAGCACGAGTGCCTAGCTCTGACCGTCGCCTTTCGACGTATGCATACGTACATGACTCCCAGCGTTGTCTCCGTGATCCCCCGCCGAGTCATGGGTAATGTCACCGGTAGGTACTCGCCCGCCTCCAGGCTCAATCGGCAAAATCCATCGATCTTCTTGCCGAGGGGAACCATACCGGGCCCCACCATGTACCCTCATACGGCAACCACACCTCGTATGGAGTATATAATCAGCACCGATAAAACTCATGGTGGACGCGCAAATATCATATCAAGGAAACCGGGTTTTTCAATGTATGCATAATTTCATGAACTCCCGCGATTCCCAAATCCCGAAAACACCATGTACAAATCCAAATAAATAAATGCGCAAATCCAGAAATAAATATATGCGATATATCTGAATGCAAGCATGTAAATGAAGGTATTTAGCTGAAACCAGATGTATGCAAAATCAATAAGGTACAGCTAAGTATAGGTATCTACCTATAAGCAAATGATATGGTATACCCCACTGGGTAATAGTAAAATATGAGTAAGGTATACCTGTAGATGTATCGTTAGGGGTATGTGTACCTATCACTAATGGTACGATACTCTATAGGTATATAGGTATGGAAATATCATATGTGGTAAGCGGTACGAATCAATGTCACAAGGTCCCTAACCAAGCAATATAATGTCTATAATGGTTTGTATGTGACATGGAAATTATTGACGGTGTGTGTGTAGCATACAATCCGTGCTCGTGCAACATGAACCGTCAATAATATGTGCAGTGTCCTATGGCTGCTAGTCACAGTATAACTATATCAAGGAGATAAAGTAAAGGCGCAATTCTAACAATGATGTAGAATATGCGACAAGTATTAGAATCCTAGCCCAGACGCATAACGCCATGCGGGCGATTCCCCTGTACATGTTAAATCTACTCACCTACGCTCCACGCTAGGTGAATCCTACCATTTGCTCCCCCCTGTAGCAGTGTCCGTAGTTCCTGCCTGCAAACCTGCAATTAAGACATGGAAATCATATATAAGCTTAATATTCCGCAAAACGCGATATCGAACAAAAACGAGAAACTCGCGTCGCGAACTAAACGCGCGTGTGCACGATACGCTGAAACGTGTGTGTACGCGTCTAAAACCATCGCGACACACCGCGATACGCTGGATCACAGAACCCTCTCGCGTATCGCGCGTATCGCGCAAACACAACGAACACCAAAAATGATATATGATCCCAGATTTCCCTACAGGTCAAATATTACAAAACTAGACATGCCAAAGTCCTAGACAACACAGAAGAGAGCCCTACACAAAACCCCAACACCCCTGCCCCCTACTTGGCCGCAAATTGCGGCCAAAACCATGAAATCGGTGGCCTACCTTGGGAATGGTGGGTTCGTGCTCTGGTGGTGGTATCTAGACCTAGTGTACATGTCCTAGTCTTCTCAATTTTATCCTGTAGGGTCCGGGTCAAAAGCAGATCTCAGAAGTCACAAATATCACTTTAAAAACGCCAAATTGCACAAGTTAGAAACCTTATGGTATTTTAGTGTAATCTGGGCTATTTCTCAGTTGAAGTGACCCTATTAACACTAAAATAGGTAGGGTTATCTAACAGAATCATCAATCATCCAAAAGTCCACTCAAAACATCATAATTAGCACTAAACTAGCTAATTAACACTAACCGACACCAATCAAACATTACAAGCTAAGAAAAGGGGACTTGGGGTTCAGAATTATACCCAAAAAGATCTCAAGAAGCAGGAGAAGAAGTGGAGAAGAGCTGTTGTAGGTTGCTGGAGCTCCTGCTACTGCTGTTGCTGCCTGCTGTTGCTACTGTTGCTGCCTGCTGTTGCTGATGCTGCTGATGATGAAGATGATGTCTGCTGCTGCTGCTGATGGATGCTGAAGCAGGTAAGTGTGTGTGTGTGTGTTTGAGAGAGTGAGAGAAATGAGAGTAGTGAAAAGGATGAGAGGCAAGAATGATAACACACCCAAGTCAACTCCCTTCCCCCCTCTCTCTTCATTAATTGAAGCATGGCAAGGCCATCATGCCCCATCATGCACTCTCTCTCTCCCTCTCACACATGGTCAACACTTCAACCCAAATTTAAATCCTTTTAAATTCATTTTTCATTTTAAAACAACCATCATGCTTAAAACCCATAACACTTAAAACAAAACTAAAACTAGATTAGGGAATGGTTAGTTCACCTTGTTGCTAATCATGGTTAAACCCCCAAAACAACCCTAGTTATCATGCACAAGTGTGTACAAGCCTAGGAAAAATATAATAAAATACTCAATAAATAGGATAAAATATTTAAAAACCAAATTGGTAAACTTTTTATTAAAAACCACACACTAAAATATAATTAACCACAAAACACATTCTAAGGTGTTACAGTTTCTCCAGGATTGGATTAATACAAACTTATTGCATCTAGTGCAAAAACAACATCTGGTGTGGTACTTGATATCTCATGATTGACTCAATTGCCTAAGCAAGTGATCTGCCAATCATGCACATCCCTCTGCCCTTTAGTCTGTAAGACATCTTTAGAGAGGGGACTCCATCACCTGCAGGTACACCACCATGCTATGAGGCATCCATTCTAAAAACCATTTGAATACTGTCAAAGTACCCACATTGGGAAACTACCCAAATCCAGATCTAAAACCATAGATCTAGAAACCAGAATGTCAAATATTGTATCGATATCCTGTCTGGAGAAACAACTGTGTGACGACCACAGTACAACCGATCGTAGTATAGGAATTTTACTTCCTATTCTGTGTATGTCATCCAAATACCATGACATCACACCCTACTACCTTCTTAACAGATCCATCCCCTATTCTGATTGAAGTCAAACCCATGACTGTCACATCAAAATTAGATGATCTATCTCCGCTATAACTGCTCAAGTCTATAAATAGACATAAGCATCTTGCCCACTATGCTTCTGCTCCTCCCACTGACTACGACAACCCTCCTACCGGGTCTCATAACCTGGAACAATAGTAGTGTCAAGTCAGGGTAGATAAGAACCTCCCTGTCATCGTCCTTGAGGCTACCGGAGTACCTCTCGGGTGTCTGAGGTTACCCACCATATCTGCGGAGTGGCTAATGGAATGTCAAACCTGATTGAATATATAGGTCCTATTAAATTTTCCGTAATTGTTCGCGGTTCTGGAATCACTTCCAGTTCTACCATACTCCCACTACTGTTTTCTGAAAAAGATCCATTTTACTAAAACTGTGGCGAGTCAAGAACAATATCACTATTGATCTTCCAAATGGTAGAATATCAACCCTCGTCATAGCCAGGGTCAACCCACAAACAGCCATTACAGAAACGTGCCCTGAGTTATCCAGAGTCTGGTTTTAACCATAAGCTGGACAACTCCCCGTACCTTAACATCTTTTAAGGTATGAACCATTCTATATCCAATATAGAAACTTTGGCACTTATTTAATTGGAACTATATTCAAATCATGCAACTGTCTCCAGTGCATATCAACTTAATGGAAAGAGGCTAATCAACATTACTCAACTTAGGAATCCATCCAATTATGAGTAACCTGAAAGAGAAACACGTTTCTCAATACCATCACTATCATCTGAATACCAATCACAAGATCTACATCTTCGATCTCTTTGAAGAATCCCGATACTTGTGACACCTGGTTCTCTACTTTATTCTTATACCCACAACTTCTCAAAACTTAGACCTTGTATTTCTACGAAACACTTGTTTAAAAACTAGAGAAATTATAAGTAAACAGAACATAGTACGAGGACCTACCCCTTTGTCCTGATGGACACTGGACAACATAAAATACTCTATATAAGTCCGCTGAGTTAAGCAACTCAAAACCTGTGCGTCGTAGGTGGAAAACTGTACCCTGGTGATTTCCTCAAATATCACCAATTTCAACGAATTCCGATATAATGAGGATAATTACCTAATTCCCAATAACTTACTCCCACTCATCATCTGTAAAACCATACAGATATGAGAATGAAACCTGGTAAATACATACTCTTGAGTAAGTATCTTATCGGGAAAACGGTTTTCTTTAACAATGCACTGAAACATGAAAATGTTTCGTAGGGGTATCCTGGTATTCATAGCAATGCCTCTTCCATAATCCAATTCATGACTTCAACCGTATATTTTATTGCCATCTCTCCAAATCCCTTTATTTGTCTTTAGTCGTTACCTTCTGTACACCATCGTTAGGCTAAATGGTTTTCTTCCTTCCCTACCGTTCGGCACCAGCCTATGGTTTGGAAGAAGACTATCCAGTAAGCGTAATAGGTGTACCCTCCTAAACCAAGGAGTACTCGCATCTCGAGAGAAGGTGATGATAAAAGACAACTGAATAATACCTTATTCTGTTAAAGGTGAAATAGGAGTGGTGATGAAGTACGCGGTTTGGTCGTGAATGATAACAGTCGCAATTTACTTTGCCCTCTTTCTAATCCCTTTATTTTGTCTTTACATATTATCTTCTGTACACACTACTTAGGCTAATTGGTTTTCTTCATTCCCTACCTTTTGGCACCTGCCTATGGTTTGGAATAAGACTATCCAATAAGCGTAATAGTTGTACTCTCCTAAACCAAGGAGCCCTCGCAACCAGAGAGAAGGTGATAATAAAAGACAACTGAATAAACCAATTCTATTTCTCCTGAACCTGGATCCATCCTCAAAGAAGTTCCTTCGAGTTCGTATATAACCATACGATGGATCTATCCAATGGAAGTGGATGTCCGTAGTAATACAGGTGTTCTGAGAAATACAAAGGGTATAAGAAGAAGTGGCAATGACTTATGTAACTCAGACAATCCAAAAGCCAGTATTTTAAGAAGGTTCGGTCAACTTGGTCACTGAGTCATAGTCTAGGGTCGGTCAAAGGTCGCTGCCAAAGAGAGAGAGAAAAGAAACACTCTGCGTGCACTCTAACCTAGATCAGAATGGTTATCACTTTATCTAATCCGGAAACCTCCCACTGTCCTGTCAAATTCTTCTCCAAACCTGAAAGAAGAATCAATCAGGATCACCCGAAGAGTAAACCAACTCATCAGTGGGAATCGGAATCCAACTCTCATCGCATGATAACGTGATGGAATGCATCCACGTTACTCATACTCCAGAAGGTATGCGCATATTTGGCAAGTTTCAGTTTCTTTAGAAACTCCCGATATGATTTTTGCCCCATGCTCTTATAACCTTGGCATTAGGTCAAAATGTCATAAGTCACATGCCAAGTTCTACCCTTCACTATCTTGTTAATTTGAACCCACCCGCACATGCCCTTGGCGTTAGGTCAAAATGGCAGAACGGCTGTCCCAAACTAACTCATCTATCTATGCAACAATTGAATACCCAGCAGCTACCAAACACTATGCCTTGGCGTTAGGTCAAAATACATAGCTTGAATACTACTGAATACCCAAAAGAAGTGACGGAGGGCTACGGCTGGTTTTTGGCGAAAAACCTTTAACGTAGTGAAATTGATATCGCTGAAGGAACCTGATAGCTTTTTAAAATATAGTGGTGAAAACCTTTTGCTAAAGAGGTCACTCCCGGTGAAGGGATCTCGGCTCTTTCCTCATGGAATGAGGTGCAGGATATTCCACTGAATACCGCGATGCAAAGCAACATGTAATCGACTATAGTGACGTTATTACCCTGACGCAAACTTCTGCCCAAGGGGTCAGTCCCGGTGAAGGGATATCGGCCCTTGCCCCGTCGAATGAGGTGCAGGATATTCCACTGAATACCGCTATGAATAACAAAAGGAAACGTCTTTGCAATAACACTTTTTAAATTTGTTCCAACAACTGCAAACAGATTTGCTTTACTTTGCATTGATCAGAATCAACGCAGTCCCATCAATCAATCACACCAGAAAAGAACGAAAATAAAATGTACGTATATGCCATCCGCATTCGTCACTGGGTCCCGTCATCGCCCGTTAGGTTACTTAACTAACGACAGAGCGGGGACTGGACTAGCGCGGGTGTAAAACATATACAACATCTAATAGTATATAAACCAATATACAATAATCGCTCCAGGCGTGATAATATGCAACATTACAGAAAAGTAATAAGCATCACAGAACAATACAGATAATCTGGGATCCCCGGGTTTCACAGAGCCGCTGCTGAAACCGGACGTTCCCCTGTCGTGTGGATAGCCTGTGCAATGAAAACTAGACCCCTACGGGTGCTGCAAATTACCCGCCAAAACCTGAAGCGAGGCAGCCCCCTACAGCAAAGTGAATGGACCACCCTGCACTTCACGGAATCCGGTAATCTTGGGCACCCCTCCTTGGGTCAACCTGTACCCCCTATGAGTGCGGCGAATAGTCTGCCAATTCTATAGTGGGGCCCCTCTGCCTCTCAAAGCCATGAGATGCGGACCCGTTACCCCTCAGAACCCGGCTATCCGTGCACTCCGTCGCGGGGCAAAACCTAGTACAGTAATGAAAAATAGTACAACAGGTACATCGACCGCAACCTGGTCGTTCCCCAAAAGAATATTATACAACAGGCAGTGACGGCAGTCCACAAGTTGGACGCTCGCCCCGCAATATCAAATGTACAAATAAATTCAAACTGCACCATCATTGCACACTGCTATCCACCACGACAAATCCGCAACATTACAGCACAACACAAAACATCAACGCGAATGTCACGTTCGCAAACCCATCTAAAAGAACTATAGCAATAAGACGCGGTTTACCGATCAAATGACATTCCCGGTCGGAGATATAATGTAAGCACTGTAATCTAACATGTTTAAATTACGATCGAATAAATATCACGAAGTGGGCCCCACGAACATCTGGTGAACAGTAACAAAATCTGGGTCCAAAAGATATGTACCAAAAACCCCAATTTCCAGAGAAGAATACATTGTGCAAGTTTGGGGGCATGATCACTCAGAACGGCCGCGGATGCGCGGCCAAACCATGGGTTTGGCCGCGATTCCGCGGCAGTCTTGTCGATTCATGAGCCCAAATTTGTACGGTGTTCTAATAAATCCCTGCTGAATTTTCTGTGATATGTAAAATTAATTTTGGAACCCTTTTAAAATCGACAGAAACTCAGAATTAGAATTTTGCGGTTTTCGATATCCGGTTCGATCGATATTTTAAACGCGTTAGCACAAGTTAGTAAAGCAAAATGGTGAGGCTCTGATACGACTGTAAGTCTACGGTAGCGCCCCGGCCGTCTACAGACGCCAAATGCGGAACAAAAACTTTTTAACTGGCGCTATCGTATACTTTAACCCGGATCTGGCATTATTGCTAAACTAACAAACTGTAAAGAGTGTAGAAAGTTTATACCGAACGATCCGAGTCCTTCGTTCTTTAACCATCATCCCACGCTCCGTTGCGGCTGCTCCGATCTCGTCGATCTCCGATCTGCTCGTCCAGGTGGCACCACGTCAACGATTCTTTAAACGGGCTCCCGCCTCTGACTCGAGGCAACTCGGTCGTCAAGTTTGCTAAAAGAGACGACCAAGAATGATGTAGAGAATGAGTAGATGACTTTGTCTCACTTTGTCCAAAGCCGTGGACGATCGGTAAATGAAGTTGCCACTCGAATCGGGTGATGGAATGAAAGAGACTATGAAATTTCCATGCACCCTAAAACTATAGTCTTTTCTACCAAAAATGAAATCAATCTCCCTCTCTCTCTCAAAGGGGGCCGGCCACTTATATGCAAAGAGGTAGGTGAGTGTAGGAGGGAGGAGGTGACCACAAGAAGAAAAGATCAAGAGAAAAAATCTATGGCAAAACAAAACACATTAATGAAATGAATGACTCACTAAACCTAGTCATCCATTCATTAATGCAAACTTTAAGGTTCATGAACCTAGTCACCATCCTTGTCATCTCTTCTAGAAACTTCTAGAAGATTCTACACTCAACTCAAGAAAAGACAAATCCGTCTTTAACCGAATGTTAAAAGACGGCTGATAGAAAACTGGAAACTGGCAACTTCCAAAAGTGATTCCGAAACGAATTTCAGGATAACCCCGTAACTGTATAAATATACCCGCATTTGTATTACGACCGAATACAAATGCAACTGAGACAAAGATATTATACCTACTCAATATAATACTCGGATCCGGCTTAAACCAAAGCCGACCAGTATCATCTGTCCGAAAACCGACACGTGCGTAAACGCACGTGCATTTTTCGAACCCTGCCATAAAACCATACGGCCTCTACAACGTTTCGCCCGAACTTGGGAAACTGTCTGTGGGGGACTCTAATGACTCGTCAGTACCCTGGCAGTTGGTTTAACCACAAACCGTCAGCGACACTAGCTATGCGTAACGGCTGCCCATGGACTGACCTCAAGGGAGGCCGATGAGCGAACTCATTCGGAAACCCTACTGAGCCTAACAGTGACAATGTATATACAGTCCGGTCCGTTCGTCTATGAGTATCGCATATCTGCCTAGGGGGCTAGTAACGTCAGACCCCCAATAGCAGTATAAGTCGTGTCGAAGTGTAGCCCAATAACACCCTGAGATACTACTGGAGTACCTACCAGTAAATCTCCTGCCACGGCCGTGGGCTTTGTGTAATGGCTCTCCTAGACACAGCACGATCTCGCCCCCAATACCGGGAGAGACGAATCCCCTGCCGATCCGCTCACGTGCCTCCATATGGCTCGGGACTGTACCCAAAAGCTACCTGTTTGCACAACTCCTTTGAGCCGTGGTAGGGTAGAAATCAAAGCACAGTGGGAACTCACACGAGACAAATGACGACCTTAGGTCGATGAACTAACCTGTACACATGTCACCAGGGAACTACTATCTGACGATATGTATAATACCAACTAGCAGGTTCCCGGCGAGTCCTGTCCGGTGTACTCATAACCCAATGAGCACCTGTATACATCTTAGGTGATCCAACTGACACCAGTGGCTTGTGAGACCGGCCACCGACCCTCGTCGGGGTCTCGACTGTATACACTAGTCTACTCCGGAGTATCGATGCCCTGTCTCGAAACTCCCACGACTAGGGACCACAATTAAGGATATGCATATAAACTACCCAACTCTCACGTATATGATCGCCATCATACTGTTGGTAGTAAAGCAAGATCCTAAGGGCTCTATCAAAGTGTAACATGTAATCAGTCACCTGAATATGTACACGACTGATAAAGGCAAACCAGATAGCAAACTATCATCTCGAGTAAGACTGTTCTACCGGTATAGGTCCTCCGCAATCATTGCAATCACGTGCCTGCGATCCAATAATTGACTCCTAGGGCACTATCTCCAACAGAAGGTATATCCAAGTACAATGCCTCGGCATGCGTATCGCATCTTTGATGGGGAGTGGAACATCGTCTCATCAAGATCTTGTACGAACCTCTTACTCCACTTTTCTCTGACGTCGACTGCTTCGGATGTATTGTTCCTAGGTACTCTAGTGAGGTCTCACAAGGCATCAACCATGCCCGTTTCAAAAATTACGGTGCCGAGAAACCTTAGACTACGGATCGTTTGCTAGAAAACTAGGCGAAAAAGCTAACTAGTTAACACTTAACTATGAGAATACGGAAATACAGCCTTTGTAGATCCGGTGCTCCACCTCCATAGCTCCGCAACGAAGTCCCCTCGCTGTCCAAATGAATTCCCGGGCTCTAGCGTCGGCTTCGTCGGAGAAATGGCGAGCTAGGTCGTCAATGTCCATGCCGAAGATGATCTACGTCGAAGCATCGCAAGATCAAGCTCTCACTTCACCAAGTCATGAAACTTGTGAAGAAAATACACTCTACTACTTGGCAAGAGGTAGAGGATGAAGAAATAGGAAGTGGGTTCTCTTTAGATTTGGATTTCTCACTCATTTGCTCAAGTTGCCATTTTTGAAGCAAGTTTTATTCTTGAAGAAGAAGAAGAAGAAGATGATAAATCTTATGATAAGTTAATTCAAAATAGAAAATAAATTGAACACTTATCATGTGGCAACCATGGTCAAGTGTAGAGAATAAATCATGGTTAGAAGGAGTGGTTAGGGTTAAGCATGAAGACAAAATGGTCACTAAGTCAAAGCTTCATGAACTTTCAATGTAAAACAAAACTAGCAACCATTTTCTTTTCTTTTGCCATTTCTTTTCCAAAATAAAACAAATGAAATAAATAAATGAAAAAGAAAACCCTAACCAATACACAACCATGGTTTAATCTTTACACAAACCCTAAAGAGCATGTATCATAAAACATGATACAATCAAGTGCACAAAAAGTATATCACATATACAATGTGCACATCCGAGCGAGAAAATCCATTTAAAGTGAACCGATACTAGTTAATGCAAAGTAATATATCAAATATATATTTATGCATTAAATCATTAAATCAACACTTGATTTAATGATCCGGTCATATCGCATATAACCGACTAATATCAACAGTAACAACTTATCGAATCAACACATGATCCGATAACCCGGCTATATCGTATATAACCGATCAATGTCACAAATCGTGAGAATCGAATACAGTATCATATACTGGTATCATTCTCGGTCCCGCACATATCTCATATGCGCCCCTATTTCGTTTCGCTTGAACCAGGAAACCTCTGTGTAGGACTCTAAAGACTCGTCAATACGCCGGCAGCAGGTGATGATCATATCAAACACCCACAAGCCGCAAGCGGTCTGCTAAACGTAACGGCCACCCGGGTATTGAGCGATCAGAAGATCGACGAGCAAGCCCGCTCACACTCCAGTGAATCCAACCAGTAACACTACCGTACAGTCCGGTCTCATCGTCTGATATGTCGCATATCTCGCCTAGGGGTGGTAAACGTCAGACCCCAATAGCTCGATAAGTCGTGTCGATATGAGGTCTATAACAATTCGAGAAACTACTGGTAACACTTACCAGTAAATCTCAGCAACCCTGGCCAGGGATTTCCTGTTATAGCCAATCGAACACAGCGCAACATCAACCCCCTATACCGGGAGAGACGAATCCCCTCCTATCGCTCATTGCCTCCATGTGACTCGGGACTGTACCCAAAAACCACCGTTTTGCACGCCCTCTTGGACGTGGTAAGATGGAAATCAAAGCACAGTGGGAACCACACAAGACTCTATGACGATCTCGGGTCAACAGACTACTCTGTGCTAGTGTCACCAGAGAACTGCCATCTGACGTGAGGTATAATACCATCTGGGAGTTCTCGGCGAGTCCGTCCAGTGTACCCAGTCTCTACTGAGCACCCGTATATCATCTCTGATGTCAAACACCGATGGATATGGGATCATCCATCGCCCATCTGTATGGGTCGAGAAGGTACACGCTAGTCTACTCTGATATATCGATGCCCCGTCTCGATACACCCACGACTAGGGACTTTGAAGGATGTACTTATGGACTACCATGTCCCCACTAGTATGATCTGCATCATAGTCCAGGTAGTCAAGTACACATCCTAAGGGCTTTACCAACATGTAACAGAGAGACAATCAGTGTACACGTTAAGGTAAAGAGTAACCAGATAGCATACTATCATATCGAGCAAGAAATTCCTCCCTATATATGTCCCAGCATCCACTACAATATACATCCTATGTACAGTAATGGCCTCTAGGGCATACATATAACTAACAATCTCCCACTTGCACTAGGGCCATCTGTAGCAGTGGTTGTAGTATCTCATACTCAACCATCCCATAAAAGTCTCTCTCTGGGAATAGGCCTTCGTGAGTGGATCCGCTGCGTTATCCTCTAAGTCTGCTCTCCTTGCCTCGATCAACCTGGAGATCAACCATCTCCATGATCAGGTGATACTGCCTTAGAATAAGTCTGGATCACTGATGGGACCTGCGTTCCTTGGCATAAGCCACAACTCCATTGTCACACAATGGGAGGAACATAGTTCATCTCATGAACCAATATACACCCAGACAGCCTCTTTGGTAGCATCTTAAGTAGCGATGTATCGTGCCTTTATCGTCTAGTATGCCACGGTATTTAGCTTGGAACTCTTCCAACATACCGTCCCTTTACTGAGGGTAAAGACAATGCCTGCGACTGACATTCAGTCGTCTTTATCACCCTGGAACACTTCCAGTGATTCTCCCCAGGATCGATTGATACCATCTCACTACTACTAGTGAGTATCCTAACATCCAATCAGATCTATCTCAAAGATCCAAAACTCAGGATTTAGGAGGTATCACTTTGATCCTATACGGAGAATCTTTGTGATAATCGGAGATTGATCGAGCGTAGCATAAGAAACTCCTTTCTTATCAAGAGTATGTCATCCACGTACTCTACGAGGATCACCACCATACTCCTTACTACCTTTTTGTTTATACAAGGTTCATCTACCATTTTGATGATGTCAAACTCTTTGACTATCTATCAAAACAGATGTTCCAACTCCGCGATGCCTGTTTTATCCTATAAAGCATCTTGCACACGTTTCCGCTGCTCCCACTGTCTACGAGGCCCTCTGGCTGTGTACTTATAGACGTTCTCTTCTAAATCATCATTTAGAAAAGCAGTTAAGACACCCAACCACCAGATATCGTAGTCATGGTATGTAGCCGTGGCAAGTAGGATCTGGATGGACTTAAGCATAGGTACTGGAAAAGGTTTCATCATTATCCACACCTGGTCAATGACGAAAACCTTTAACAAGTCTAGCTTTGAAAGTCTCAACTTTTCCATGTACACCAAGTAACCTTCTCAAGATATACTTGCTCCTGATGGGGATTTAACCCTTCAGATATAGCAACCAAAGTCCATACTTTTTTGGTGTATAAGGATTCCATCTCAGATCACTAAGCATCCAGCCATTCTTACAGAGTCTTACTCCTGATGGCCTGCACGAAACTAGTTGGGTCATCATCTCATGATGCAATCCTCGCTCCCACTGTCATAGAGAAACCGAAGTAACTCTCAGGAGGGTGAGGAACCCTACTAGATCGGCGGAGAGGCTGAGGTTCGTAGGAAACTATTGAATCCTTTGGTCTTGTCAAATCATCTGCTGCAGTTTGTATAGCTGGAACATTTCCAGTTCTACATAATAGTATTTGCCTCGAGCTTGTCCGGATTATGCTTTTAGAGATAGGCCGGTCAACCCCAAATCTTAACTAACTTAAGACATGGGCTCTTCCCATTCCATATCACATATGAAGCGGTAGGCAACTGATTTGATTGGAACCCTATTCAATAGGTATGCATCTTCTCAAGTGCATAACACCCCAAAAGGAAACAGGTAACTCAGTAGTACTCATCATAAAGCGCACCTTATCATATAGGGTGTATCTGCTCCGCCCCGACATGCCATCGTGCAATGGTGTATACGGAGGAGTAATGCTGAGAGATAATCTCATTCTCCTTTAAAATAGTCCAGGATTTCCGTGCTCAAGTATTCTCCTCCTTGATCTCATCATAGGACATAATACTTATTCCCGTATTTTGGTTCTCTACTTCTAACTTATATTCTGTGATTATCTCAAAAGGTTCGGACTTGTGTTTCAACAGGAACATATGTCTGAATCTAAAGAGATCATCAGAGAACGTAATGAAGTATAAAGAACCAGTCCTGGTATGTGTAGACAGAGGACCTACATACATCAACATGTATCAATCCCAAGAGTTCACTAACTCTTTCTCTGTTTCCAATAAACAGAGCTATGGTAAACTTATCTTTGTGACATGACTGGCGAGTTTCACAAGATGTAAATTCAAACTGATTTAAATATGCATCTATATGTAACTCTAGCTAGTCGGGTCACATTGATCTGACCTAGTCTACAATACCTCAAGAAGAATTCGTTCATTTCTGAACTCTTCCTCTTGTGTGTGTTCCGTATACTAAGAACTGTAGTTTGATTTAGAACATCAACGCTTTTAGATAACGTGCCTGAACCGATCAACTTTTGATATAGGAAATGTTCAAAACATTATCCAACAATACAAAATTTTATCATTTCTTTACTAATAAAGAGACTGATATGATTTTGTATATCAGGTTTGGTATCTAATAACATTCGTTCAGAATCAATGTATCGGTAATACAGGGTGACAGTGACCGACAGACTTGGCTGCAACTCTTGCCCCGTTTTCTGCCTCATGAAACTTATCACCCGTTCTCAGTTTTTCTACCCTTTTGTAGCCCTATGTAACAGATTACATATCTGGGATCCTGATCCGGTATCATATACCCAGGATTCAGAGGATACTGAGAAACAGTTCTGTGTAACGAGCATACCCGAAGATGATGCATCATCATGCACTCTCTTCGTTTGGGCGGCACGGGAAATCTGGTATTCCCCAATTTCCTGCTCTGTCTTATAACAATTATAAGTTGGAGCGGGACCAACGTTCCCCAGCTCAGTATAACAAGCGGGTTCGGTCAATAATCCGATTTATTATCTTGATTAAGGCGTGATATGGTCGCTACCAGGAGAGAGAGAGAAGAAAACACTCGGCGTGCGCTCTTGCAAGAATAGATTGGTTATTATTTTATCTAATCAGGATGGCTCCCACTGCTTTTTATCAAATCTTCCTTCAAACCCTAAAAGGAAAGACTAGCCGGGATTAATTACACACTACAAGTTCGCCAATCTTTCAGCCAGGCCAGTGTCGGTACTTTGAGGGAGGTCCCCCGTGCTTTCGCACGAACCTAATTAATGTAAACCTCGTTTTCCCAGAGGCGTAACCCCGTTGACACCTTTCTAGACACCTACTTGATCGGCTAATTGTAATGTGTAAAACTCTCCCAGGAGTAACAATTACTCGCAGCGGGTATCGGGATCCAACTATCTCATAGAAGGTATGCAATCTCATTGAAAATTTCAACACTTGAAATTCCCGATAATATTTTGCCCCTAGCGTGCTATGACCTTGACGAAAGCCAACAAACCATAGCCCGCTAGTCAAGTTCAACCCGTACATTTCTTGATCGAATTAAACCCACCCGCACGACCCTTGACGAAAGCCAACAAAGCCGCACGACTACCCTAATCCAATCGCATCGTATGCTGGCAGATGAGCAGCATATAGCTACAGCACACTGCACCTTGACGAAAGCCAACAAATGCAGCACGAATACTATATACAACTTATCTGAAATGACGGAGGGCTACGACAGGTTTTTCTGAAAACCTATTGCGTAATGAACTTGATATCGTTGTAGGATCGAATGAATTTTGAAATGGAGTGTTTTTGAGTCTTTTCTAGTTTTGCTAAAGGAGTCACTCCCGGTGAAGGGATCGTCGGTCCTTTCCTCGTCGAATGAGGTGCGGGATATATCATATATATCACTGTGCAAAGCAAAAACTCTTAAAAGCAATCAAAAGAAAAACCGAAGGTTGTAGCATCTGCCAGTTATTGCTAAAGGAGTCACTCCTGGTGAAGGGATCTCGGTCCTTTCCTCATCGAATAAGGTGCAGGATATATCGCATATACCGCTGTGCAAAGCAAGAACTGTAGCTACCTGTTTTATTTTTGAAATTCGATTCTACAACATCTTAGGTTTCTTTTATTTCATTAATCACATTAATGAAGTCCCATCATTTAAGTACCTAAACATCACAGATAAATACGACGTATACTTATGCCATCCGCATTCGCCTCGATGTCCCCTCGTGCACCGTTAGGTTAGGTAACTAACGGCAGAGCGGGGCAGGGCTAGCACGGGTGTAAAACATAAGTAACGTCTATATAATATATCATATATACTATATACTGTATCTATCACAGAACATCACATGATCACATCACAGATATCGCAGCAGAAGAATCATATGAAATATTAGATATACTAGGACGTCCGTGTTTTCAATACGAGCCAGTATAAAACACGGATTCCACGGTCGTGATGAATAGCCAAACCCACACCCCTAGACCCCTACGAGAGCGGCAAGCAACCCTACCAATTCTTGAGTTAGGAGACCCGGACTCGACACCTCGAGTTGGTCTCCCACTGGACTCCAGAACCCGGTTACTTGTGCCCTCCTCCTTGGGTCTATCCTAGTGCGGAAAAGTAAATAATATACAAACGGTGACATCTTCCGCTACCTGGAAGTGCCCCAATAAAAGAATATTACATACAAGTTTTTACATGAATGAAAATGAAAAACACTCATCTCACATAAAAAAACCCCGGCTATTCAAACACGACGATCCAATATAACATATCCAGCAACACATAACATCACATGTCATCAACGTAAGTAAATATGCGAATCCAAATTGTCGTTGACATATAGCAACGAAACCGGCGATATCACATATTACACTTACGGTCACAGAAAAGAAAGTGTAAAACTACAACAGTTGGAATCCGCAACCACCTCAGACATCGCATGCCTGACCAAATGAATTACTTAGACATCGCATGCCTAACAATTATAAACCCCGCATTTTAGTCTCATTATCGAAAACTCTTTTCAATATCAAGTCGGGCAATTCAACAAGATTCCCGACATTTCGATCGAATGCTCGTCGCAAACTTCAGTAGACGGCCGCACCCCCGATACCGTCGACGAAGTGCACCAAGGCGGAACACCGCTACCCCGAGCACCCGGACGGATGCTTTCGGCGACGGGGTTCTCCTACAGTCACTTGGTCGGGGCTATGGGGTGAGGCTGTCTATTAAGTTTATCCGGCGAGTATCCGCGTACGCTACGTGATTGCGTGGACTTTTGATCACATCAAAATTCCGTGGCAACCGATCAAGTGAGACTAAAGTGCTATGTTTATAACATTCATTCAGTTATCACATAACTATTGTGAATTCCAATTATTGTATCACATTCCGAATAAACAGAAAATGTTAAACTTTCCGATCGAACATTCGAACACCCAAGTTTTTCCGATACAGCTCAACACATGAAATAAGTCTAACAACATTCAGTTCGTGCCTCAGTACCAACGGTCCAGCCGTAGAAGGGTCAAGCCAACGCCTCACATGTGGCACGCCGTATTGCCCCAAACCCGAAGGTTCAAAGGGCAGTTCAAGACGGTCACATAATCGAGTTAAGGTTTGTTGTCTTCTAGAGAGTCCATCACGTTACTTGCACTACTTAGAACGTCGTTAAACTACGGTAAAATCCAACACTTGGAAATTTCCCGACAGGGGAAAAATTGGGTATTTATATCCGGTCGAACATTTTAACATATTCTAAAATTTATCCGGAAAGCCACACAGACAAAATTTGATAATCCGATCGAACATTCGAATCCCCAAAACAACCCAGAAAAATTCAACTCTTGAAAAAATATTAAAAATACCCAGGAAAACCAGCACTGCATTTTATGAATTACTGTACAAATTTGGATGCCACAAAAGACAAAACGGCCGCGTTTCCGCCGCACGAGCCATGCTCGTGCCGCGGAAACGCGGTGCACTGTTGGAATTAGGGAACCGAATTTTACAGTATGCCTTAGAATTACCTGCTGATTTTACTGCATATTTTTAATATGGAAAAATCCCAGTTTTTGAAAAAAGGACAGAGAGCAATTTTGTGATCGGGTTTCGGGTTCGTTCGGACTTCAAACTCCGTCTAGACTTCGCCTAAGGCTCTAGCTAGGCTCTGATACCACTGTAGGGTTCCTAGGCACTCTAGTGAGGTCTCACAAGGCATCAACCATGCCCGTTTCAAAAATTACGGTGCCGAGAAACCTTAGACTACGGATCGTTTGCTAGAAAACTAGGCGAAAAAGCTAACTAGTTAACACTTAACTATGAGAATACGGAAATACAACCTTTGTAGATCCGGTGCTCCACCTCCATAGCTCCGCAACGAATTCCCCTCGCTGTCCAAATGAATTCCCGGGCTCTAGCGTCGGCTTCGTCGGAGAAATGGCGAGCTAGGTCGTCGATGTCCATGCCGAAGATGATCTACGTCGAAGCATCGCAAGATCAAGATCTCACTTCACCAAGTCATGAAACTTGTGAAGAAAACACACTCTACTACTTGGCAAGAGGTAGAGGATGAAGAAATAGGAAGTGGGTTCTCTTTAGATTTAGATTTCTCACTCATTTGCTCAAGTTGCCATTTTTGAAGCAAGTTTTCTTCTTGAAGAAGAAGAAGAAGAAGATGATAAATCTTATGATAAGTTAATTCAAAATAGAAAATAAATTGAACACTTATCATGTGGCAACCATGGTCAAGTGTAGAGAATAAATCATGGTTAGAAGGAGTGGTTAGGGTTAAGCATGAAGACAAAATGGTCACTAAGTCAAAGCTTCATGAACTTTCAATGTAAAACAAAACTAGCAACCATTTTCTTTTCTTTTGCCATTTCTTTTCCAAAATAAAACAAATGAAATAAATAAATGAAAAAGAAAACCCTAACCAATACACAACCATGGTTTAATCTTTACACAAACCCTAAAGAGCATGTATCATCAAACATGATACAATCAAGTGCACAAAAAGTATATCACATATACAATGTGCACATTCGAGCGAGAAAATCCATTTAAAGTGAACCGATACTAGTTAATGCAAAGTAATATATCAAATATATATTTATGCATTAAATCATTAAATCAACACTTGATTTAATGATCCGGTCATATCGCATATAACCGACTAATATCAACAGTAACAACTTATCGAATCAACACTTGATCCGATAACCCGGCTATATCGTATATAACCGATCAATGTCACAAATCGCGAGAATCGAATACAGTATCATATACTGGTATCATTCTCGGTCCCGCACATATCTCATATGCGCCCCTATTTCGTTTCGCTTGAACCAGGAAACCTCTGTGTAGGACTCTAAAGACTCGTCAATACGCCGGCAGCAGGTGATGATCATATCAAACACCCACAAGCCGCAAGCGGTCCGCTAAACGTAACAGCCACCCGGGTATTGAGCGATCAGAAGATCGACGGGCAAGCCCTCTCACACTCCAGTGAATCCAACCAGTAACACTACCGTACAGTCCGGTCTCGTCGTCTGATATGTCGCATATCTCGCCTAGGGGTGGTAAACGTCAGACCCCAATAGCTCGATAAGTCGTGTCGATATGAGGTCTATAACAATTCGAGAAACTACTGGTAACACTTACCAGTAAATCTCAGCAACCCTGGCCAGGGATTTCCTGTTATAGCCAATCGAACACAGCACAACATCAACCCCCTATACCAGGAGAGACGAATCCCCTCCTATCGCTCATTGCCTCCATGTGACTCGGGACTGTACCCACAAACCACCGTTTTGCATGCCCTCTTGGACGTGGTAAGATGGAAATCAAAGCACAGTGGGAACCACACAAGACTCTATGACGATGTCGGGTCAACAGACTACTCTGTACCAGTGTCACCAGAGAACTGCCATCTGACGTGAGGTATAATACCATCTGGGAGTTCTCGGCGAGTCCGTCCAGTGTACCCAGTCTCTACTGAGCACCCGTATATCATCTCTGATGTCAAACACTGATGAATATGGGATCATCCATCGCCCATCTGTATGGGTCGAGAAGGTACACGCTAGTCTACTCTGATATATCGATGCCCCGTCTCGATACACCCACGACTAGGGACTTTGAAGGATGTACTTATGGACTACCATGTCCCCACTAGTATGATCCGCATCATAGTCCAGGTAGTCAAGTACACATCCTAAGGGCTTTACCAACATGTAACAGAGAGACAATCAGTGTACACGTTAAGGTAAAGAGTAACCAGATAGCATACTATCATGTCGAGCAAGAAAGTCCTCCCTATATATGTCCCAGCATCCACTACAATATACATCCTATGTACAGTAATGGCCTCTAGGGCATACATATAACTAACATCAGACTCGTCTCGTAGTGGCTGCATGGACTGAGCTCAACGGCTATCCTCGTATCCGGAGTCTCCCAATAATGCATGTCACCACCTAGCATCCGAATGAAGTCGAACCATCCGATCGATTTGTCAAAACCTCATAATCCCCCAAGCGCTCAACATCTTGGGTACATTTTAACAGTATCGAGTACGTACCACAGCATCGATGGTCCAGCCGTAGAAGGGCAAACCCAAGCCTTACTAATGGCGTCGCGGAACTGCCGCAAACCCTAAGGTTCAAAGGCTTTCACACGGTCATTAAGTCGAGTCAGGGTTTCATTCTTCTAGAGGGGACATAGAATTGCCTGCATGTCTTTACGAATACTTTAAACTTGGAATAATAGGTTGCTGACATTCGATCGTCTGTTTCGACTCTCAACGTCTCTGCGTGAAGTCGTCTCTAGCTGGAATCAATCTATCTGATGACCTCGCATCGAGGTAGAGAACGAACCACATGTCCTAGTCATTCCTCCTTGGTGAGTAGCGACCTTCTAGCATCTCTTAGTACAACTCGTACTGCAATAGCTCCAACATCTGGCGCGATATCTCATCGTTCGCAGCAATAACTGGCTCATTCGTCTGCACGCTGAATTGTGCCTCAATCATCATGAATAAGCCATACACCAACGGTCATTGAAATCTGGCTGGCCTCTATAAGTGGCTCAATCCTCTGGTACTGATCGGCACGTCTGAGAAATCTCGTAAAGGCGATCCGCCAAACGCTCGTGGCGCGAAAACACAGTAAAAAGACACATCTCCACAATCTTGTGTCGCCGGAATTACGCCATGGTCAGTCCTTGTTCGTGACGAGCTCGTGCTGACCGCAACTCTAGCCGTAGCTCTTCCTGCCCGTAATCGTGGCAGCAAACCGTAACTGGTACCGATGAGGCTAGATCAGGAATGAATATAATACTGAACAAAGAAATGTACATCCTAAGGCTTCTTAAGTGGAGTAGCGTATCGTAAGTATGCCGCGGAACATACCCACGGTACGTCACTCTACTTTAGTCACCTATTCCATCAACCAAGGGTCATCCTACGCTCCGAAGGTAAAACCTAACGCTTTGATACCAACTTTGCCACGTCCCGAAAGTACGGTATATGACCGGCACTTAAACTACGAAACGTCTCGAGGCGTACGCAATCTAAGTAAGCCGAAAACCCAGAAATCCAAACTAAGAAAAGTAGTAGAGTGAAGGAAAAACCAACTTAAAACAAGTAGTTTTAATAGCATAAGTTGCATTATACATTTTAAAAACATCAAGTATTTTCTGAAAATTTCGGCAGAGTCTCCTTTGTAAATACTGGCCCCCAAACGGGATACAACATGAATAGTATACGAAATCAATAAAAAGGTATCCCCAAGCGGGAGCTTGCTCTTCGTCAAACGACGGTCACAACAAAACAAGCAATATAATATACAACGCCAAGGGCGAGGATCAAAACTCAAAAGGAAACTCAAAACAGCAAGAAATCCATAGAAATACAACGCGCGACTCTAAGGTCGAAAGAATAAACATCACTGGTCTCTACCTCTGAAATAAATACATGTTTGGTTGATGGAACTTCTAGATACAACAGAATAATAATATACAAGGTATAATGATGGGTACGATACAAATAAACCCACCTACTAGCAAATCACCCGGAATGGAAATAGTGCCAGCAAGCCTAATGAAACTTGTACGGCAAACCCTGCAAGAAACTGGGGCACAACGGGGGTGAGTTTCCAACTCGTGAGTAGAAAAACATATACGAACAGAAATCGCATGAACAACGCAATCCTAGGTCAATGATCATAATATATCCTCAAATATATAACAAGCAGCCTATAACAATGGCTAGGGTAAATGTCTAACCCAAGTGTAATCCCATGTGCCCGTGTCAGTGCCTCAGGTAGCAGTATATCATATGGATGATGTATGAATGCATGAAAACAGAATACATGTACTAAAGAGACTGCTTTCATAATTTAGTGAGATTTCCTTTGTATTTTTAAATGAGGTATCATAAATGAAATCAGCATCAACAGTGTCTAGCATCGACACAAAACACAAATCTCAATGTCTCAAAATCTCAGGCTCCGGTTATCCGGACTGGCCTGTATAATCAAATCTCAGTACCTCAATATCTCGAAATCTCAAAGTCTCAATCTCAATATCTAGGGCGCCGTCAGTCCAGACCGGCCCCCACCATCCATCTCAAGACTACGACGGTATCCTCCGGATATCCGACGCATCGGGTAAAATCAACGGTCGGTAGTGCTCCCCTGCCAGGCTCAACGCCATCATCTGCGATCCTCTTGCCCCGGGGTACCGCACCGGGTCCACCATGTACTCGAAACGGTTCCTCCATCTCCTCGAATCGAATCTCGAAATCCATCAGGCAACTCATGGTGGACGACTCATACATCATGGGAAAACCGCTCTTTTTATTTAAAAAGAGAGAAAAGAAGTTTATATAAGTTATGCGGTTTTCCCCCAAATCCAGAAAATCTCATGGAAATCCGAATCCAAATCATCAATAGCATGTAAAACCATGAATATAGGCATGAGAATCCATGAATGCGGCATAACAATGAATAACAGTAGGCATGAAGTAGCAAGTAATAACTATAATGTCTAAACTAGCATATAAGGAAAGTATACTAATATCATGTCTAAACTATTAGCTAACAACCTATGTCAAATGAAATAGTATTTTCTAAAGTGTTCGTGACATGGCAATTACCGATGAAGATGTGTGTGAGCCGGCAAGTAAGTGTACGTGGTACATACGCGTCATCGGTGATGGTGATGGTGTCCTAACAGCATGATATGAACAATAGAATATGAAACATAAAATAAGAATGCGATGCGGTGCGAACAACAATAATGAGCGGGAGCTAAATACTAGACACAAAGATAACAATCTATATTTAATATAAATCTAGTCTAACAACTACACTAAACTAAAGGGCTAAGCTAACTGGCAACTGAAAGTAAGGAAACCGCCTAACACCTGAGTCGATATATATATATATATATATATATATATATATATATATATATATATATATATATATATATATATGTCGGTGATCCCGCCTCGATAATATCACATCTGATACCATATCTATAATCAAATATTCCCATTTCAAGAGCGCGGATCAAACATCAATCTATAGCTCGTACATAAATCCGTCGTACGGCATCCCCAAATCTGGGTATAGGTCAGTATCACATTCATCAAATTAGTCATTTGGTATCCTCTTTATCAACGATCATAATTCTGGGTACTGATCTACGTCTAGTACAATACTAATATCATCAATCTAATCATGATCTGACTACTGATCTACAGCCTCATACAAACCGATATCATCATCATATATCGTCATTAAAAGGTGTACATCGCCTAATGCGACCTATTATGAATATCTTAACATATCTTATCTCATATCACGATCACAAGCCAACCATTCAATGTATAACACTATTCACATGTATCGTTGTCCCAAGATCCGCTATAACATCAGGACGTATCTCAAGTACGAATCCTGCCAAATCACCGTTCTCGCGGTATTAATCAAATCTTATCGACTCATCTCAAATCCCAAATACTATCTTCAAATCCAGTATGTGAACATATAGTCCCATACCCATGTGAACACATAACAATATAACCCCATAAAGACACATATGAAAGAAGAATGTATGCAAGTATGTGTGTTTGTGTAAATGTGGTGCAACCTCTACTCTAGGTCTCGCAACACTAAACCTATCCAATCACACCTAAAATCTATCTTTATCATCAATAAACTCAACAATATAATTAATATATATGTGTATACGTATTCGTATACATCACCACGAACTGCGGGGGTGCTATACGCCATCCACCCGACTTCTCCCCGTAGATATAAATTTACCCACCTGGTCCTTGCTAGCCGGTGCCGACGTCACCACGCGCTTGTTGTCGTCTCTAAGTTCACATGGGGGTACCTACATGTCACAATGTATCGTTCTGCATAAGAATCCAATTTAAAACCAAAACGACACCTGAATCTCACGTAGGTCAAAGCCTACGGTTGTTTTCACAAATCAACCCAAAAAACCTCGACATCGGCGTACAAACGCCGGGTGATCCAGGAAAACTCAAACGCACCCTTCGTGGTTTCACATTACACTAAACTTATACATGAAATAGGGTGAAATCATCAAAACCAATAAATTGATTGAATTGATTTATTATAAGATACCTAGAAAGCAAGGTTTACCGTTTTTGTACAAAACATGATGTTTTAAAAATTCTAGTGACCAAGATGATAACTTAATATCTTAATTATGCCATAGAAACCATTACGTAAATTTTAAACCCACAATTTAATTCAATTTCAAAAACCTAGTTTGCAATTTTAACCAATTTCGATCATTTTATAGCAAAATGCACATACAACAATCTAGCTTCGATTTGCATGATCTAAAGCATCGAACTACATTTTAAAATGTTAATGAAGTCATGAAAAACCTAATTACATTTTTCTCTTAAACCAATTCATGGTTTACAAAAACCAAGTTAACAATATAGCTTAATTAGAATAATTTAGATGTAAAAATTAGCAAATTTAGCACTTAGATTACACTTTACATGACTTAGCATGTTAATTGCACTATGCAATCATAAACGTTTAAATAAAACCCTAACTTGATTTTAAAAACCTAATTCTAGAAATTCCAAACCTTAACTTTAAAATTTCTAACTAGCAATTCAAAACCTAATTTAAACCACTCATTAACTTAATTGAAGAAATAATCAAACAATTTAACAAAAAGCAAAGATTTATTATACCTCAAGAACCATGGAACAAACATAGAACAAGACCTCCAAATTGAAATCTTTGCACCAAGATCCATGCTAAAAGAGATAAGGGAAAATGGGTAGGGATTGGATTTTTATTTTGTGGGATTTTTGTGTTGATTTTTGGGCATTTTGTCATGAAATTTTGATGAGAAATGAGAGGAAAAGAGAGAGGGACTGCTGTTGTGGGAGAGGAGAGAGAGGGTCGGCTGAATGGGGATGGGGGAGAGAGAGGGAGGTGGGGAAAAAGTCAAGGCAATACCCAAAAGTCAAAACCCAAACTCCTTTACCCAATTTCTTTCTTTCTTTTGTTTTCTTTTCTTTGTTATAGTGAGATGATGGGCCCAAGATGTTGGGCTGTTCAAGGGGGGCCGGCCACTTGGGTAAAAATGGGGTGTGTGTGAGTGATAGTGGGGAAAACAAGAAGATAAATATTATACCCTCATTTCCATTAACACTAATTTCACTATTTAAGCATTTTCCTTCGATATTTTCTAAAACCGTTTGGCAGCTTCATTTCATTTCAAAAACAACCTGTTAAAATTTTGTTTAATGTGTTATGATGCACAAAATTTGTTTCAACCCATTCCAATTTGTAATTTTCCCTAATTAAATGTATTAGTGACGGCTTAAAATAATATTAAAATAATTAATTTCGAAAAAATTTTCAGAAAAACCTGTGGCTCAATAAACACCAAATACTAGCAATTACATAGCTAGAATATGTATATTTAATTTTTATAATAAAAATATTTGTATTTTGACTTTTTACAGAAAACACCCTTATTTTACCGATTTTTCCGAAATTCCACCGAAACGATTTTCGAAACGTTACATCAGCATTACTCAACTTAGGAGTGCATCCAATTATGAGTAACCTGAAAGAGAAGTAAGTTCTCTTAAACATTACTATTTACTGAATACCATACACAAGTGTCTACATTTTCGATCACCTTGAAGAATCCTGATACTTGCAACGCTTGGTTATCTATTTTATTCTTATACCTATAACTTCTCAAAACATAGACCTTGCATTTCTACGAAACACATGTCAAAGAACTAGAGAAGTCATAAGTAAACAGAACATAGTACGGGTACCAACCCCTCTGTCCTCATGGACACTGGACAACATACAATACTCTGTATAAGTCCCCTGAGTCTAATAACTCATTCCCTGTATGTCGTAGGTTGAAAACTGTACTTATGGTTAAGAAGAATTACACCGCTGTTTAATGCTCCTTACCTAACCATCCACTGATATAGGTAAATGTCATAGACATAATTTCAAAAAGTTATATCTCACTTTATAAAAATAAACGTACAGATATATCAATTTGAAATTGGTGCATAACAACGGATATTCAAAACCACATATTTGCCATCCGGCAAACAACCCAGGCGATTTCCTTAAATATCACGAATTACAACGAATCCCGATATAATGAGGATGATTACCCAATTCCAAATAACTTACTCCCTCTCATCATCTGTAAAACCATACAGATGTGAGAATTAAACCTGGTAAATACGTACCCTGAAGCAAGGACTAATTGGGAAATCAGTTTTCTTTTAACAATACACAGTGAAACTGAAAAATGTAAATGTTTCGAAGGGGTATCCGGGTATCCTTAGTAATGCCTCTTCCATTATCAGATTCACAACTGTAACCGTATATTTCTTTGTCATCTCTCCAATCCCTTTATATGTCTTTAGTCATTACCTTCTGTACACCCATTTAAGCCAAATGGTTTTCTTCCTTCCCTACCGTTCGGCACCAGCCTATGGTTAGGAAGAAGACTATCCAATAAGTGTAATAGGTGTACTGTCCTAATCCTAGGAGCACTCGCAACCCGAGAGAAGGTAAAAATAAAAGACAACTGAATAAAACCTTATTCCTATTTCTCCTGAATCAAAATCCATCCCCGAACTGGAATAAGTTCCTTCGAGTTCGTATATAACCATACGATGGAGTATCCAAATAACTGTGGATCTTCGTAGGGATACGGAGTGTCCTGGAGAAATACAAAGGTGAAGTAGGAGTGTCAATGAAATACTTGGTTTGGTCGTGAATAGCAGTCGCAATTTACTTTGCCCTCTTACTAATCCCTTTATTTGTCTTAACTTATTATCTTCTGTACACCATCGTTAGGCTAATTGGTTTTCTTCATTCCCCACCGTTCGACACCTGCCTATGGTTTGGAAGAAGACTATCCAATAAGCGTAATAGGTGTACTGTCCTAATCCAAGGAGCACTCGCAACCTGAGAGAAGGTAAAACGAAAAAACAACTGAATAGTCCTATTCATTTTCTCCAGAACTGTAACACCTTAGGATAAGGGTTAGTGAATAATTATAATTAAATAATGGTTTATAATAAAAAGTTTACCAAATTGTGTTTTAAATATTTTTCCTAATCTAATAAATATTTTTCCAAAATTTTCCTAGTCTTGCACACATATGTGCATGTAAACTAGGGTTTTTAAATTAAGCAAATACAATAATTATTAACCATGGTGGGTTAATTGTAGGATTAATTCTTTTGGGTTATAAGCAAGTTTAATTAATTAGTTAAATTAAAAGATTACTTTAATTCAAATGGTAAGGGTGTTGACTTGTGAGAAGGAGAGAGAGAGAGGGCATCATGGCTCAAGCCATGCTTGCCATTAATGAGGTGAGAGAGTGAGAGGGGTGACTTTTGTGTGAATGATTGTGGTGGCTCTCATTCCTTTTTGTGTTTTTCTCTCACACTCTCACAACACACCAACACACTCACACAACACACCCACTTACCTCAGCAGAACCCCCAGCAGCAGCAACAAGAGAAGAGGCAACAGCAGCAGCAAGAGAAGAAGCAACAGCAGCAGCAGGCACACAGCAACAGCAACAGCAGCACAGTGAGCAGCAGCAGCTCCAGCACCATGTGCAGCCCCTCCCCTTCACTTCTTCTCCTTCCTGCAGCTCCCTAGGGTCGAGAGTGAGGTATATTTCCTATCTTGCTTCCCTAGTTTGCCTAGTTAGTGTAGTTTTGCATCGGTTAAAGGATTTTAGTGTGTTTTAGTGCGATATGGGGTGTTTAGTGTGAACTTTGTGCTAATGAGGTGTAGATTAGTTCCAGTAGGATGCTTGAGGTTTGTTGTGATCATGTAAACCTAGTCCAACCCCTATTACACTAAAATACCACCAGATTTCATATTTGATGCAAATGTCGTATTTGGGCAAAATCTGAGTTTTCTGGAACTGCTTTTGACCCGGTAAGTGCAGAATGATTTTGGGAAGACTGTAGTGTAGTGGAGTGGAGATGATACACCAGGTGAAACCCGACCCCCTAACTCCCTTCTACGGCCGCCAAAACCGCCATTCTGGCCGCAATTTGCGGCCAGACAGGTGGTGTTTTGGAGGTTTTTGGATTCTGTAGGTGTGTTTTTGTGTGTTAGGTCCTTTGATACATATATTTTTGTAAGATCAATTCTGTAGGAAAATCTGGGACCAAATACCTGTTTTGCCGTTTTTCTAAACCTTCGCGACACGCGCGATACGTGAGTAGGTTTGGGTTCTGCGTATCGCGGCGCGTCGGGGTAGTTTTGTGGCGCGTGAGTACACGTTTTAGCGTATCGCGCACACGCGCGATTGGTTTGCGACACAGGTTTCTCGTTGGATTATAATGTCGCGTTTTGTGACTTAAGCTTATGTGTGATATGTGTATGTGATTCTAGGTTCGCAGGCCAGTGAGACGGACGCTGCGAAGAAGGGCAAGCAAGTGGTTGGATACACTTAGCGCGAGACACGGTGAGTAGATTTCACATCTACGGGGATATCGCCCGCATGGCGTTATGCGTCAGGGCTGATAGGACTTATTTACTATATGTTGCATGCACCCCTTAGACTGTCATCGCATATTGTATTCTCTGCTGTGTTGATATATATATTGCTTAGAACTGATAGAACTCCGCACTATTACTAACGGTTTATGTTGCACGGGCACTATTACATGCTACACACACACCGTTAGTAACTGCCATGCCACACTCACTATAGAGCTGCCATGATTATATTGCTATAGTTCGCCTCATATGTGGTTTGATATGACCTTCATGTATATTGGGAGCCGCATGACATCTTTTAAAACCGGAAATGAAACTACTTTAAAAAGCGGTCTTCCCCTTATACCCATACCATGGATTGATGTATATTGTACCTCGCATTGGATTTTACTATTGGTATTGGATTTTCATGTGATTTCTGTTTTGAGGACCGTGGAATTATTTAAGGAAAGATATGCTATTTTGAAAAACCCGGTACCTCGTGATATGATATTTTGGTGTGTCCACCACGCGTTTTCTCGGTGCTGAGACGTGTGCTTGAAACCCGATTCGAGGAGTGGATGTTCCGTTTGCGGGTTCGTGGTGGGCCCGGTATGGTTCCCCTCGGCGAGATGATCGATGGGATTTGCCGATTGAGCCTGGAGGCGGGCGAGTACCTACCGGTGATTGGTTGGACCTGGCAGTTGTCCGGAGGATACTGACCAGAGTCGAGTGATGGATGCGGGATGACCGTGCTGCCGGGGCAGAGGGCCGATACCGCAGACGGACCCCGTGGGGCCGGTCCGGATTGACGGCGCCCGATATTCGAGGATTTACGTGTCGATGCTGGACACGGGTATTTTATGATGTTTTGGGTGCCGATGTTGGGCACTCGTGATTCCTCCGAGATATACAGGATTTGAGGGCCGATGGGTGTGCCGGCGTCTGAGTATATGTGGGATTTGGGTGCAGTTTGAGGCACCGAACATTGCTTTCCATGTTGACATAGTCCATGTAGATATTATTTATCCCATACTCAGTATTGATTACTATACATCTCATCCTGTGGCATTTACCTGTTAGAGTACATGCATTACTACTGTATCCACTGTTGACATGCATTGATATCATCCGCTGGCATTAGTAGAGCCACGCAATATTTGCATGCTTGCGATCACCTTTATATGTTATCTCTATTCACGAGTTGGCAACTCACCCCCGTTGTGCCACAGTGTTTGCAGGTTGCCCTTGGGAGTAGTCACGGCTGGCTGTTACCTCATCTTTTGGCACAGATACCCCTTTTGAGCAGAGATAGCCCTTTTGCTGTTTAGGTGGGTTTTGTACGGTATCTGTTATCTTTCAGTTGTATATTGATGTATCTAGTACTCTCCATCTACCTTATGTATTGACTTAGAGACAGTTGTGAGGACGATATATATGATTTTATATTCTGGTGTCGAGCTCGCATGTGAGCCGACGTTACTTTATGCAGTTTTATCTTTTATGATATTGTCCTTGTTTTACTGTGTATTCTTCGCTACGGCGTCGTATATCATATTGTGATGCTTTATTCATGTCACTTGTTATTTCCGCTACACCTTACTTTTACCCGACTTTCGGGGCTAATGTTTTAAAAAGGAAATGTTACCAAAATTATAAAACTCATAACTTTTGAACTTAAAAAGGATTTCTACTAAAGAAATGGAAGTTTTTCAGACATTTACTATTGCCTTTACAAAATGTTTTAAATCACTCTATATTTATTGGTTTTGACTTCTGGGTTCGGCTTACTTAGCCGCGTTGCGCCTGTAGACGTTGCGTGGTTAAGTGCCGGTCACGAGTCGAATTCTCGGGTCGTGACAAAGTTGGTATCAGAGCATAGGTTTTACCTTCGGAGTGTAGGATGACCCTGGTATGATGGAGTAGGTAGCTGCGGCAGGGTAGCGTAGCGTGCGTATGTTCCGCGGCATACTCACGACACGGTACTCCGCTTACGCGACCTTAGGACTTGTTGATTTGATTCCTCCTTATATTCTTGTGATTCGATTTCCGTGTTCTTATCGAATCCAAATTTTCTTTCAGCCAATATGCCGCCTAAGACTACGAGGGCACAGAGAGCGGCCGCGAGGGCCGAGATTCGTGTTGACTCGTCCGAGACGAGGACTGATCCGGGTAGTACGCCGGTGGTACCCGAGCAGGCTGTTCCTGCCGTGACAGAGCAGATCGCCTCGTTAGGGGCTGGTATGCAGGAGATGCGCCAGATGATAGGATCGTTAGTTGAGACGCTTCGAGCGCAGCGACCAGAGGTAGCTCCACCAGTTCCAGAGACCGCGATGGTGCCTACCGCACAGCCAGTTGCCCCTGCAGCCACGGAGGTGATTACAGTATCGCTATCAGAGTTCATGAGGCTGAAGCCTCCGGTTTTCACAGGCACCGATACAGCCGAGGACCCACAGTCTTTCATCGACAGGATGGCCAGGATATGCCGTTCCCTCAGATGTGCAGATGCGAGATGGGTTGAGTTCGCGAGCTTTCGCCTGGAAGGTCTTGCGCAGAAATGGTGTGATTCAGTGGAGAAGGGCAGAGCAGCAGGTCTTCCTCCTATGACCTGGACGGAGTTCGTGACCATATTTCTAGCCCGTTTCCTTCCCCGGAGTGTTAGAGATGCCCGAGCACGCAGGTTTGAGTCTTTGCGCCAGACGTCAGGGATGACAGTGGCAGAGTATGACGTACTGTTTACAGAGCTAGCAGTCTACGCCCCACATCTAGTGGCCACCGAGGAGTTGCGAGTCCGGAGATTTGTTCGAGGCTTGATTTCACCAGTGTTCCTCGCGATTAGCGCGCAGCACTACGAGACCTATGCAGCAGCTGTAGACGCAGCCCTAGTGGTCGAGGAGCACCTTGTTGAGACTTCGGTATTTCCAGAGCCGAAGAGAGTTCGTACCAGTATTTCCGCACGGAGGCAGTCATTCAGACGCCGCGACAGGTATCGTTCCGGTACGAGGGGTAGCAGAGATTCGGGACGGGGTCAGATGTTTAGTTCATATCCCCAGGACGGTCAGCAGTCGCCGCGGGGTTGCTACAGATGTGGCAGCCTACTTCACCTCGTTCGAGATTGTCCAGAGACACACCGGAGGGAGGCGGCAGCACCGCATGTTACCTTACCACCTTCACCACCCCAGAGGGCGTTGCCCGTTGCGCCTACCGTTGCTCCGCGCCAGACTTTTGCTCAGAGAGGTCGTGGGCGTGGAGGAGTTGCTCAGAGAGGACGTGATGACCGAGACAGAGGTCAGTCAGTTACAGGTGGTGGACAGGCGAGGGTCTTTGCTTTGACACATCAGGACACGCAGGCGTCCAATGCAGTGGTTTCAGGTATCCTCCCTGTATGTTCAGTTGATGCACATGTATTGTTCGATCCCGGATCCACACACTCGTACGTATCCACACACTTCGTGCCGAGTTTGGGTAGAGAGTCTGGCTTACTTGATCAGCCGCTTGTGGTGACTACTCCTGTGGGAGAGTCGTTTGTGGCTAGGCACGTGTTCCGATCCTGTATCGTCTGTATTGACGAGAGAGAGTTGCCTGTCGACTTGATCCTTCTGGAGATGTTGGACTTCGACGTTCTTTTGGGCATGGATTGGTTAGCCACGTGCTATGCTTCTGTGGACTGCCGCGAGAAGACAATTAGATTCTGTTTCCCCGGCGAGTCGGTTTTTGTTGTGTTGGGGGACCGTGGTGCCGCCCCTCACAGTGTGATTTCTTCTTTTCGCGCTGGACAGCTTTTGAGGAAGGGATGTCAGGGATTTCTCGCTTATGTTCGCGATGCTCGCGCTACAGAGGTTCCGTTGGATCAGGTTCCGGTTGTTAGCGAGTTTCCTGATGTGTTCCCTGACGAGCTTCCTGGGTTGCCGCCCGAGCGCGACATTTCTTTCTGTATTGATTTGGTTCCTGGTACGGGGCCTATTTCTATACCGCCCTATCGGATGGCCCCGGCGGAACTTCGTGAGCTGAAGGGTCAGTTACAGGATTTGCTGGACAAGGGACTTATTCGACCCAGTGTTTCTCCTTGGGGTGCTCCAGTCCTGTTCGTCAAGAAGAAGGATGGCAGTTTGCGTCTTTGTATCGACTACCGCCAGCTGAACAGGGTGACAGTGCGGAACAGGTATCCTTTGCCGCGTATCGACGATTTGTTCGACCAGCTTCAGGGGGCAGGGTACTTTTCGAGGATCGATTTACGATCGGGCTATCATCAGCTGCGGGTTCGACAGGAGGACATTCCCCGGACAGCTTTCCGTACGCGCTATGGCCATTACGAGTTTTTGGTGATGTCGTTCGGACTCACCAATGCGCCAGCAGCCTTCATGGATTTGATGAACCGTATTTTCCGGCCTTATTTGGATCTGTTCATCATAGTCTTCATCGAAGATATCTTGGTGTATTCCCGGAGTAGTGAGGAGCACGAGCAGCACCTGCGGGTTACATTGCAGACATTGAGGGAGCACCAGCTTTATGCGAAATTCTCCAAGTGTGCTTTTTGGCTAGACAGCGTGGACTTCTTGGGTCACGTGATTTCACGAGACGGTATATGTGTTGACCCGAGGAAGATCGAGGCCGTTCAGCGTTGGCCTAGACCCACATCGGTGACGGAGATTCGCAGCTTTTTGGGATTGGCCGGTTACTACAGGCGTTTTGTGCAGGACTTCTCACGTATTGCTACACCGTTGACCGGGTTGACCCGGAAGGGAGTTCCCTTCGATTGGACGGAGGAGTGCGAGCACAGTTTTCAGCAGTTACGGACTCGGCTGACGACGGCACCGGTGTTATCTTTACCTTCCGGACCGGGCGGATTTGTGGTCTTTTGTGATGCTTCTCGAGTGGGATTGGGATGCGTTCTGATGCAGCATGATAGGGTGATCGCGTATGCCTCGCGACAATTGAAGAAGCACGAGCAGAACTACCCCACTCATGATTTGGAGATGGCAGCAGTGGTCTTCGCACTTAAGAACTGGCGACATTACTTATACGGTGAGTCGTGCCAGATATTTACGGATCACAAGAGTCTGAAATACATATTCCAGCAGCGGGACCTGAACCTTCGACAGCGTCGATGGATGGAGTTAGTGAAGGATTACGACTGCGAGATCTTATATCACCCGGGCAAGGCAAATGTGGTGGCGGATGCTTTGAGCAGGAGGCCCGGGAGTAGTTTATCTTGTTTGAGCGCAGTACAGGAGCAGTCATCCGCAGATTGGCAGATATTATGCGACAGTCGAGTACAGTTCGAGTTCACGTCGATTGGAGGACAGATAGCGCATGTCCGTGCACGCCCACAGTTGATTGATCGTATACGTAAGGCACAGCTCAGTGATGACCGGTGTTCAGAGATCATGGCACAGATGGGACAGGACCGATTTTCCGAGTTCGTGATCGATGATCAGGGGATACTACGGTTTGGAGTCAGACTGTGCGTACCTGATGCTGAGGGACTGAGGCGTGAGATTCTTGAGGAGGCACATCGATCGGTGTATAGCGTCCATCCCGGTTCCACCAAGATGTATCATGATATGAGAGATGTTTACTGGTGGGACGGAATGAAGAGGGACATTGCAGATTTTGTATCGAGATGCCTGACTTGTCAGCAAGTCAAGGCTGAGCACCAGAGGCCCGCAGGAGAGCTACAGCCGTTACCCATTCCGGAGTGGAAATGGGAACAGATTTCGATGGACTTCGTGGTGGGTCTACCCATGACTAGTAGGGGGTATGACTCCATCTGGGTGATCGTGGATCGTTTGACGAAAGCGGCTCACTTCTTACCGGTGAAGACGACTTTCGGATTTACTCAGTATGCCCAGATCTATATTGACGAGATAGTGCGACTACACGGAGTCCCGACGTGCATTGTGTCCGACAGAGGCACCCAGTTTACTAGTAGACTATGGCAGAGGCTTCAGGAGGCTTTGGGCACTCGCTTGAGTTTCAGCACGGCATTTCATCCGCAGACCGACGGACAGTCAGAGCGGACCATCCAGACTCTCGAGGACATGCTCAGAGCTTGTGTACTAGATTTCGGAGGTAGCTGGGATCATCATTTGCCCTTAGTAGAGTTCTCCTACAATAACAGCTACCAGGAGACTATTCAGATGGCACCATTTGAGGCTCTTTAAGGGAGGAAATGTAGGTCGCCTGCTTGTTGGACAGAGCTCAGTGAGAGCAGTATCTTAGGGCCCCAGATCGTCGAGGAGACGACCGCGAAGATCCAGTTGATTCGCGATAGGATGAGAGCAGCGCAGAGTAGGCAGAGGGCTTATGCAGACCGTCGACGACGCAGACTTGAGTTTTCTGTTGGTGATCATGTTTTCTTGAGGGTCTCCCCAATGAAAGGTGTGATGAGGTTTGGGAAGAAGGGGAAGCTCAGTCCCAGGTATGTGGGCCCCTTCGAGATCCTCGAGCGTGTCGGTGCAGTAGCTTACCGGTTAGCCCTTCCGCCCAGCTTTCCAGACGTGCACCCCGTATTCCATGTTTCGATGCTCCGCAGATATCTACATGATCCTTCGCACGCGATTCAGCATCCGACGATCCAGCTTGAGCGTGATCTTTCCTATGCAGAGCAGCCGGTGATGATCTTGGATCGACAAGTGAAGAAATTGAGATCGAAGGAGATTCCATCAGTTAAGGTACTTTGGCGTGGTCAGAACCGTGAAGAGGTCACTTGGGAGACCGAAAGCGAAATGATGAAGACGTATCCCCATCTTTTTGAAGGTAACCTTAGTTAGAGTTTTGAAATTCGGGGACGAATTTCTTTAAGGGGGAGAGATTGTAACACCTTAGGATAAGGGTTAGTGAATAATTATAATTAAATAATGGTTTATAATAAAAAGTTTACCAAATTGTGTTTTAAATATTTTTCCTAATCTAATAAATATTTTTCCAAAATTTTCCTAGGCTTGCACACATATGTGCATGTAAACTAGGGTTTTTAAATTAAGCAAATACAATAATTATTAACCATGGTGGGTTAATTGTAGGATTAATTCTTTTGGGTTATAAGCAAGTTTAATTAATTAGTTAAATTAAAAGATTACTTTAATTCAAATGGTAAGGGTGTTGACTTGTGAGAAGGAGAGAGAGAGAGGGCATCATGGCTCAAGCCATGCTTGCCATTAATGAGGTGAGAGAGTGAGAGGGGTGACTTTTGTGTGAATGATTGTGGTGGCTCTCATTCCTTTTTGTGTTTTTCTCTCACACTCTCACAACACACCAACACACTCACACAACACACCCACTTACCTCAGCAGAACCCCCAGCAGCAGCAACAAGAGAAGAGGCAACAGCAGCAGCAAGAGAAGAAGCAACAGCAGCAGCAGGCACACAGCAACAGCAACAGCAGCACAGTGAGCAGCAGCAGCTCCAGCACCATGTGCAGCCCCTCCCCTTCACTTCTTCTCCTTCCTGCAGCTCCCTAGGGTCGAGAGTGAGGTATATTTCCTATCTTGCTTCCCTAGTTTGCCTAGTTAGTGTAGTTTTGCATCGGTTAAAGGATTTTAGTGTGTTTTAGTGCGATATGGGGTGTTTAGTGTGAACTTTGTGCTAATGAGGTGTAGATTAGTTCCAGTAGGATGCTTGAGGTTTGTTGTGATCATGTAAACCTAGTCCAACCCCTATTACACTAAAATACCACCAGATTTCATATTTGATGCAAATGTCGTATTTGGGCAAAATCTGAGTTTTCTGGAACTGCTTTTGACCCGGTAAGTGCAGAATGATTTTGGGAAGACTGTAGTGTAGTGGAGTGGAGATGATACACCAGGTGAAACCCGACCCCCTAACTCCCTTCTACGGCCGCCAAAACCGCCATTCTGGCCGCAATTTGCGGCCAGACAGGTGGTGTTTTGGAGGTTTTTGGATTCTGTAGGTGTGTTTTTGTGTGTTAGGTCCTTTGATACATATATTTTTGTAAGATCAATTCTGTAGGAAAATCTGGGACCAAATACCTGTTTTGCCGTTTTTCTAAACCTTCGCGACACGCGCGATACGTGAGTAGGTTTGGGTTCTGCGTATCGCGGCGCGTCGGGGTAGTTTTGTGGCGCGTGAGTACACGTTTTAGCGTATCGCGCACACGCGCGATTGGTTTGCGACACAGGTTTCTCGTTGGATTATAATGTCGCGTTTTGTGACTTAAGCTTATGTGTGATATGTGTATGTGATTCTAGGTTCGCAGGCCAGTGAGACGGACGCTGCGAAGAAGGGCAAGCAAGTGGTTGGATACACTTAGCGCGAGACACGGTGAGTAGATTTCACATCTACGGGGATATCGCCCGCATGGCGTTATGCGTCAGGGCTGATAGGACTTATTTACTATATGTTGCATGCACCCCTTAGACTGTCATCGCATATTGTATTCTCTGCTGTGTTGATATATATATTGCTTAGAACTGATACAACTCCGCACTATTAATAACGGTTTATGTTGCACGGGCACTATTACATGCTACACACACACCGTTAGTAACTGCCATGCCACACTCACTATAGAGCTGCCATGATTATATTGCTATAGTTCGCCTCATATGTGATTTGATATGACCTTCATGTATATTGGGAGCCGCATGACATCTTTTAAAACCGGAAATGAAACTACTTTAAAAAGCGGTCTTCCCCTTATACCCATACCATGGATTGATGTATATTGTACCTCGCATTGGATTTTACTATTGGTATTGGATTTTCATGTGATTTCTGTTTTGAGGACCGTGGAATTATTTAAGGAAAGATATGCTATTTTGAAAAACCCGGTACCTCGTGATATGATATTTTGGTGTGTCCACCACGCGTTTTCTCGGTGCTGAGACGTGTGCTTGAAACCCGATTCGAGGAGTGGATGTTCCGTTTGCGGGTTCGTGGTGGGCCCGGTATGGTTCCCCTCGGCGAGATGATCGATGGGATTTGCCGATTGAGCTTGGAGGCGGGCGAGTACCTACCGGTGATTGGTTGGACCTGGCAGTTGTCCGGAGGATACTGACCAGAGTCGAGTGATGGATGCGGGATGACCGTGCTGCCGGGGCAGAGGGCCGATACCGCAGACGGACCCCGTGGGGCCGGTCCGGATTGACGGCGCCCGATATTCGAGGATTTACGTGTCGATGCTGGACACGGGTATTTTATGATGTTTTGGGTGCCGATGTTGGGCACTCGTGATTCCTCCGAGATATACAGGATTTGAGGGCCGATGGGTGTGCCGGCGTCTGAGTATATGTGGGATTTGGGTGCAGTTTGAGGCACCGATCATTGCTTTCCATGTTGACATAGTCCATGTAGATATTATTTATCCCATACTCAGTATTGATTACTATACATCTCATCCTGTGGCATTTACCTGTTAGAGTACATGCATTACTACTGTATCCACTGTTGACATGCATTGATATCATCCGCTGGCATTAGTAGAGCCACGCTATATTTGCATGCTTGCGATCACCTTTATATGTTATCTCTATTCACGAGTTGGCAACTCACCCCCGTTGTGCCACAGTGTTTGCAGGTTGCCCTTGGGAGTAGTCACGGCTGGCTGTTACCTCATCTTTTGGCACAGATACCCCTTTTGAGCAGAGATAGCCCTTTTGCTGTTTAGGTGGGTTTTGTACGGTATCTGTTATCTTTCAGTTGTATATTGATGTATCTAGTACTCTCCATCTACCTTATGTATTGACTTAGAGACAGTTGTGAGGACGATATATATGATTTTATATTCTGGTGTCGAGCTCGCATGTGAGCCGACGTTACTTTATGCAGTTTTATCTTTTATGATATTGTCCTTGTTTTACTGTGTATTCTTCGCTACGGCGTCGTATATCATATTGTGATGCTTTATTCATGTCACTTGTTATTTCCGCTACACCTTACTTTTACCCGACTTTCGGGGCTAATGTTTTAAAAAGGAAATGTTACCAAAATTATAAAACTCATAACTTTTGAACTTCAAAAGGATTTCTACTAAAGAAATGGAAGTTTTTCAGACATTTACTATTGCCTTTACAAAATGTTTTAAATCACTCTATATTTATTGGTTTTGACTTCTGGGTTCGGCTTACTTAGCCGCGTTGCGCCTGTAGACGTTGCGTGGTTAAGTGCCGGTCACGAGTCGAATTCTCGGGTCGTGACAAAGTTGGTATCAGAGCATAGGTTTTACCTTCGGAGTGTAGGATGACCCTGGTATGATGGAGTAGGTAGCTGCGGCAGGGTAGCGTAGCGTGCGTATGTTCCGCGGCATACTCACGACACGGTACTCCGCTTACGCGACCTTAGGACTTGTTGATTTGATTCCTCCTTATATTCTTGTGATTCGATTTCCGTGTTCTTATCGAATCCAAATTTTCTTTCAGCCAATATGCCGCCTAAGACTACGAGGGCACAGAGAGCGGCCGCGAGGGCCGAGATTCGTGTTGACTCGTCCGAGACGAGGACTGATCCGGGCAGTACGCCGGTGGTACCCGAGCAGGCTGTTCCTGCCGTGACAGAGCAGATCGCCTCGTTAGGGGCTGGTATGCAGGAGATGCGCCAGATGATAGGATCGTTAGTTGAGACGCTTCGAGCGCAGCGACCAGAGGTAGCTCCACCAGTTCCAGAGACCGCGATGGTGCCTACCGCACAGCCAGTTGCCCCTGCAGCCACGGAGGTGATTACAGTATCGCTATCAGAGTTCATGAGGGTGAAGCCTCCGGTTTTCACAGGCACCGATACAGCCGAGGACCCACAGTCTTTCATCGACAGGATGGCCGGGATATGCCGTTCCCTCAGATGTGCAGATGCGAGATGGGTTGAGTTCGCGAGCTTTCGCCTGGAAGGTCTTGCGCAGAAATGGTGTGATTCAGTGGAGAAGGGCAGAGCAGCAGGTCTTCCTCCTATGACCTGGACGGAGTTCGTGACCATATTTCTAGCCCGTTTCCTTCCCCGGAGTGTTAGAGATGCCCGAGCACGCAGGTTTGAGTCTTTGCGCCAGACGTCAGGGATGACAGTGGCAGAGTATGACGTACTGTTTACAGAGCTAGCAGTCTACGCCCCACATCTAGTGGCCACCGAGGAGTTGCGAGTCCGGAGATTTGTTCGAGGCTTGATTTCACCAGTGTTCCTCGCGATCAGCGCGCAGCACTACGAGACCTATGCAGCAGCTGTAGACGCAGCCCTAGTGGTCGAGGAGCACCTTGTTGAGACTTCGGTATTTCCAGAGCCGAAGAGAGTTCGTACCAGTATTTCCGCACGGAGGCAGTCATTCAGACGCCGCGACAGGTATCGTTCCGGTACGAGGGGTAGCAGAGATTCGGGACGGGGTCGGATGTTTAGTTCGTATCCCCAGGACGGTCAGCAGTCGCCGCGGGGTTGCTACAGATGTGGCAGCCTACTTCACCTCGTTCGAGATTGTCCAGAGACACACCGGAGGGAGGCGGCAGCACCGCATGTTACCTTACCACCTTCACCACCCCAGAGGGCGTTGCCCGTTGCGCCTACCGTTGCTCCGCGCCAGACTTTTGCTCAGAGAGGTCGTGGGCGTGGAGGAGTTGCTCAGAGAGGACGTGATGACCGAGGCAGAGGTCAGTCAGTTACAGGTGGTGGACAGGCGAGGGTCTTTGCTTTGACACATCAGGACGCGCAGGCGTCCAATGCAGTGGTTTCAGGTATCCTCCCTGTATGTTCAGTTGATGCACATGTATTGTTCGATCCCGGATCCACACACTCGTACGTATCCACACACTTCGTGCCGAGTTTGGGTAGAGAGTCTGGCTTACTTGATCAGCCGCTTGTGGTGACTACTCCTGTGGGAGAGTCGTTTGTGGCTAGGCACGTGTTCCGATCCTGTATCGTCTGTATTGACGAGAGAGAGTTGCCTGTCGACTTGATCCTTCTGGAGATGTTGGACTTCGACGTTCTTTTGGGCATGGATTGGTTAGCCACGTGCTATGCTTCTGTGGACTGCCGCGAGAAGACAATTAGATTCTGTTTCCCCGGCGAGTCGGTTTTTGTTGTGTTGGGGGACCGTGGTGCCGCCCCTCACAGTGTGATTTCTTCTTTTCGCGCTGGACAGCTTTTGAGGAAGGGATGTCAGGGATTTCTCGCTTATGTTCGCGATGCTCGCGCTACAGAGGTTCCGTTGGATCAGGTTCCGGTTGTTAGCGAGTTTCCTGATGTGTTCCCTGACGAGCTTCCTGGGTTGCCGCCCGAGCGCGACATTTCTTTCTGTATTGATTTGGTTCCTGGTACGGGGCCTATTTCTATACCGCCCTATCGGATGGCCCCGGCGGAACTTCGTGAGCTGAAGGGTCAGTTACAGGATTTGCTGGACAAGGGACTTATTCGACCCAGTGTTTCTCCTTGGGGTGCTCCAGTCCTGTTCGTCAAGAAGAAGGATGGCAGTTTGCGTCTTTGTATCGACTACCGCCAGCTGAACAGGGTGACAGTGCGGAACAGGTATCCTTTGCCGCGTATCGACGATTTGTTCGACCAGCTTCAGGGGGCAGGGTACTTTTCGAGGATCGATTTACGATCGGGCTATCATCAGCTGCGGGTTCGACAGGAGGACATTCCCCGGACAGCTTTCCGTACGCGCTATGGCCATTACGAGTTTTTGGTGATGTCGTTCGGACTCACCAATGCGCCAGCAGCCTTCATGGATTTGATGAACCGTATTTTCCGGCCTTATTTGGATCTGTTCATCATAGTCTTCATCGAAGATATCTTGGTGTATTCCCGGAGTAGTGAGGAGCACGAGCAGCACCTGCGGGTTACATTGCAGACATTGAGGGAGCACCAGCTTTATGCGAAATTCTCCAAGTGTGCTTTTTGGCTAGACAGCGTGGACTTCTTGGGTCACGTGATTTCACGAGACGGTATATGTGTTGACCCGAGGAAGATCGAGGCCGTTCAGCGTTGGCCTAGACCCACATCGGTGACGGAGATTCGCAGCTTTTTGGGATTGGCCGGTTACTACAGGCGTTTTGTGCAGGACTTCTCACGTATTGCTACACCGTTGACCGGGTTGACCCGGAAGGGAGTTCCCTTCGATTGGACGGAGGAGTGCGAGCACAGTTTTCAGCAGTTACGGACTCGGCTGACGACGGCACCGGTGTTATCTTTACCTTCCGGACCGGGCGGATTTGTGGTCTTTTGTGATGCTTCTCGAGTGGGATTGGGATGCGTTCTGATGCAGCATGATAGGGTGATCACGTATGCCTCGCGACAATTGAAGAAGCACGAGCAGAACTACCCCACTCATGATTTGGAGATGGCAGCAGTGGTCTTCGCACTTAAGAACTGGCGACATTACTTATACGGTGAGTCGTGCCAGATATTTACGGATCACAAGAGTCTGAAATACATATTCCAGCAGCGGGACCTGAACCTTCGACAGCGTCGATGGATGGAGTTAGTGAAGGATTACGACTGCGAGATCTTATATCACCCGGGCAAGGCAAATGTGGTGGCGGATGCTTTGAGCAGGAGGCCCGGGAGTAGTTTATCTTGTTTGAGCGCAGTACAGGAGCAGTCATCCGCAGATTGGCAGATATTATGCGACAGTCGAGTACAGTTCGAGTTCACGTCGATTGGAGGACAGATAGCGCATGTCCGTGCACGCCCACAGTTGATTGATCGTATACGTAAGGCACAGCTCAGTGATGACCGGTGTTCAGAGATCATGGCACAGATGGGACAGGACCGATTTTCCGAGTTCGTGATCGATGATCAGGGGATACTACGGTTTGGAGTCAGACTGTGCGTACCTGATGCTGAGGGACTGAGGCGTGAGATTCTTGAGGAGGCACATCGATCGGTGTATAGCGTCCATCCCGGTTCCACCAAGATGTATCATGATATGAGAGATGTTTACTGGTGGGACGGAATGAAGAGGGACATTGCAGATTTTGTATCGAGATGCCTGACTTGTCAGCAAGTCAAGGCTGAGCACCAGAGGCCCGCAGGAGAGCTACAGCCGTTACCCATTCCGGAGTGGAAATGGGAACAGATTTCGATGGACTTCGTGGTGGGTCTACCCATGACTAGTAGGGGGTATGACTCCATCTGGGTGATCGTGGATCGTTTGACGAAAGCGGCTCACTTCTTACCGGTGAAGACGACTTTCGGATTTACTCAGTATGCCCAGATCTATATTGACGAGATAGTGCGACTACACGGAGTCCCGACGTGCATTGTGTCCGACAGAGGCACCCAGTTTACTAGTAGACTATGGCAGAGGCTTCAGGAGGCTTTGGGCACTCGCTTGAGTTTCAGCACGGCATTTCATCCGCAGACCGACGGACAGTCAGAGCGGACCATCCAGACTCTCGAGGACATGCTCAGAGCTTGTGTACTAGATTTCGGAGGTAGCTGGGATCATCATTTGCCCTTAGTAGAGTTCTCCTACAATAACAGCTACCAGGAGACTATTCAGATGGCACCATTTGAGGCTCTTTAAGGGAGGAAATGTAGGTCGCCTGCTTGTTGGACAGAGCTCAGTGAGAGCAGTATCTTAGGGCCCCAGATCGTCGAGGAGACGACCGCGAAGATCCAGTTGATTCGCGATAGGATGAGAGCAGCGCAGAGTAGGCAGAGGGCTTATGCAGACCGTCGACGACGCAGACTTGAGTTTTCTGTTGGTGATCATGTTTTCTTGAGGGTCTCCCCAATGAAAGGTGTGATGAGGTTTGGGAAGAAGGGGAAGCTCAGTCCCAGGTATGTGGGCCCCTTCGAGATCCTCGAGCGTGTCGGTGCAGTAGCTTACCGGTTAGCCCTTCCGCCCAGCTTTCCAGACGTGCACCCCGTATTCCATGTTTCGATGCTCCGCAGATATCTACATGATCCTTCGCACGCGATTCAGCATCCGACGATCCAGCTTGAGCGTGATCTTTCCTATGCAGAGCAGCCGGTGATGATCTTGGATCGACAAGTGAAGAAATTGAGATCGAAGGAGATTCCATCAGTTAAGGTACTTTGGCGTGGTCAGAACCGTGAAGAGGTCACTTGGGAGACCGAAAGCGAAATGATGAAGACGTATCCCCATCTTTTTGAAGGTAACCTTAGTTAGAGTTTTGAAATTCGGGGACGAATTTCTTTAAGGGGGAGAGATTGTAACACCTTAGGATAAGGGTTAGTGAATAATTATAATTAAATAATGGTTTATAATAAAAAGTTTACCAAATTGTGTTTTAAATATTTTTCCTAATCTAATAAATATTTTTCCAAAATTTTCCTAGGCTTGCACACATATGTGCATGTAAACTAGGGTTTTTAAATTAAGCAAATACAATAATTATTAACCATGGTGGGTTAATTGTAGGATTAATTCTTTTGGGTTATAAGCAAGTTTAATTAATTAGTTAAATTAAAAGATTACTTTAATTCAAATGGTAAGGGTGTTGACTTGTGAGAAGGAGAGAGAGAGAGGGCATCATGGCTCAAGCCATGCTTGCCATTAATGAGGTGAGAGAGTGAGAGGGGTGACTTTTGTGTGAATGATTGTGGTGGCTCTCATTCCTTTTTGTGTTTTTCTCTCACACTCTCACAACACACCAACACACTCACACAACACACCCACTTACCTCAGCAGAACCCCCAGCAGCAGCAACAAGAGAAGAGGCAACAGCAGCAGCAAGAGAAGAAGCAACAGCAGCAGCAGGCACACAGCAACAGCAACAGCAGCACAGTGAGCAGCAGCAGCTCCAGCACCATGTGCAGCCCCTCCCCTTCACTTCTTCTCCTTCCTGCAGCTCCCTAGGGTCGAGAGTGAGGTATATTTCCTATCTTGCTTCCCTAGTTTGCCTAGTTAGTGTAGTTTTGCATCGGTTAAAGGATTTTAGTGTGTTTTAGTGCGATATGGGGTGTTTAGTGTGAACTTTGTGCTAATGAGGTGTAGATTAGTTCCAGTAGGATGCTTGAGGTTTGTTGTGATCATGTAAACCTAGTCCAACCCCTATTACACTAAAATACCACCAGATTTCATATTTGATGCAAATGTCGTATTTGGGCAAAATCTGAGTTTTCTGGAACTGCTTTTGACCCGGTAAGTGCAGAATGATTTTGGGAAGACTGTAGTGTAGTGGAGTGGAGATGATACACCAGGTGAAACCCGACCCCCTAACTCCCTTCTACGGCCGCCAAAACCGCCATTCTGGCCGCAATTTGCGGCCAGACAGGTGGTGTTTTGGAGGTTTTTGGATTCTGTAGGTGTGTTTTTGTGTGTTAGGTCCTTTGATACATATATTTTTGTAAGATCAATTCTGTAGGAAAATCTGGGACCAAATACCTGTTTTGCCGTTTTTCTAAACCTTCGCGACACGCGCGATACCTGAGTAGGTTTGGGTTCTGCGTATCGCGGCGCGTCGGGGTAGTTTTGTGGCGCGTGAGTACACGTTTTAGCGTATCGCGCACACGCGCGATTGGTTTGCGACACAGGTTTCTCGTTGGATTATAATGTCGCGTTTTGTGACTTAAGCTTATGTGTGATATGTGTATGTGATTCTAGGTTCGCAGGCCAGTGAGACGGACGCTGCGAAGAAGGGCAAGCAAGTGGTTGGATACACTTAGCGCGAGACACGGTGAGTAGATTTCACATCTACGGGGATATCGCCCGCATGGCGTTATGCGTCAGGGCTGATAGGACTTATTTACTATATGTTGCATGCACCCCTTAGACTGTCATCGCATATTGTATTCTCTGCTGTGTTGATATATATATTGCTTAGAACTGATAGAACACCGCACTATTACTAACGGTTTATGTTACACGGGCACTATTACATGCTACACACACACCGTTAGTAACTGCCATGCCACACTCACTATAGAGCTGCCATGATTATATTGCTATAGTTCGCCTCATATGTGATTTGATATGACCTTCATGTATATTGGGAGCCGCATGACATCTTTTAAAACCGGAAATGAAACTACTTTAAAAAGCGGTCTTCCCCTTATACCCATACCATGGATTGATGTATATTGTACCTCGCATTGGATTTTACTATTGGTATTGGATTTTCATGTGATTTCTGTTTTGAGGACCGTGGAATTATTTAAGGAAAGATATGCTATTTTGAAAAACCCGGTACCTCGTGATATGATATTTTGGTGTGTCCACCACGCGTTTTCTCGGTGCTGAGACGTGTGCTTGAAACCCGATTCGAGGAGTGGATGTTCCGTTTGCGGGTTCGTGGTGGGCCCGGTATGGTTCCCCTCGGCGAGATGATCGATGGGATTTGCCGATTGAGCCTGGAGGCGGGCGAGTACCTACCGGTGATTGGTTGGACCTGGCAGTTGTCCGGAGGATACTGACCAGAGTCGAGTGATGGATGCGGGATGACCGTGCTGCCGGGGCCGAGGGCCGATACCGCAGACGGACCCCGTGGGGCCGGTCCGGATTGACGGCGCCCGATATTCGAGGATTTACGTGTCGATGCTGGACACGGGTATTTTATGATGTTTTGGGTGCCGATGTTGGGCACTCGTGATTCCTCCGAGATATACAGGATTTGAGGGCCGATGGGTGTGCCGGCGTCTGAGTATATGTGGGATTTGGGTGCAGTTTGAGGCACCGATCATTGCTTTCCATGTTGACATAGTCCATGTAGATATTATTTATCCCATACTCAGTATTGATTACTATACATCTCATCCTGTGGCATTTACCTGTTAGAGTACATGCATTACTACTGTATCCACTGTTGACATGCATTGATATCATCCGCTGGCATTAGTAGAGCCACGCTATATGTGCATGCTTGCGATCACCTTTATATGTTATCTCTATTCACGAGTTGGCAACTCACCCCCGTTGTGCCACAGTGTTTGCAGGTTGCCCTTGGGAGTAGTCACGGCTGGCTGTTACCTCATCTTTTGGCACAGATATCCCTTTTGAGCAGAGATAGCCCTTTTGCTGTTTAGGTGGGTTTTGTACGGTATCTGTTATCTTTCAGTTGTATATTGATGTATCTAGTACTCTCCATCTACCTTATGTATTGACTTAGAGACAGTTGTGAGGACGATATGTATGATTTTATATTCTGGTGTCGAGCTCGCATGTGAGCCGACGTTACTTTATGCAGTTTTATCTTTTATGATATTGTCCTTATTTTACTGTGTATTCTTCGCTACGGCGTCGTATATCATATTGTGATGCTTTATTCATGTCACTTGTTATTTCCGCTACACCTTACTTTTACCCGACTTTCGGGGCTAATGTTTTAAAAAGGAAATGTTACCAAAATTATAAAACTCATAACTTTTGAACTTAAAAAGGATTTCTACTAAAGAAATGGAAGTTTTTCAGACATTTACTATTGCCTTTACAAAATGTTTTAAATCACTCTATATTTATTGGTTTTGACTTCTGGGTTCGGCTTACTTAGCCGCGTTGCGCCTGTAGACGTTGCGTGGTTAAGTGCCGGTCACGAGTCGAATTCTCGGGTCGTGACAAGAACCGGAAACCATCCTCGAATCTGGAACAAGTTCCTTCATGTTCGTATATAACCATACGATGGTTTTATCCAATGGAAGTGGATGTTCATAGTAATACGGGGTGTTCTGGAGAAAAAGGGTAAAAGTAGGAGTGGAAATGAGGTATGCAACTCAGACAATCCAAAAGCCTGTGTTTTAAGAAGGTTCGGTTAACTTGGTCACTGAGTCATAGTCTAGGGTCGGGCCATGGTCACTGCCAAAGAGAGAGAGAAAAGAAACACTCAGCGTGCACTCTAACCTAGATCAGAATGGTTATCAATTTATCCAATCAGGAAACCTCCCACTGTAACCTCAAATTCTCCTCCAAACCTGAAAGAAAAATTAGTCAGGATCACCCGAGGAGTAAAATAACTCATCAGTGGGAATCGGGATCCAACAATCATCGCATAATAACGTGATGGAATCCACTCACGTTATCACACTCCAGAAGGTATGCACATATCTGGCAAGTTTCAGTTTCTTTAGAAACTCCCGATGTGATTTTTACCCCATGCTCTTATGACCTTGACGAAGGTCAACAAATCATAAGTCACATGTCAAGTTCTACCCGTCATTGTCAAGGTTAATTTGAACCCACCCGTACAAGCCCTTGACGAAGGCCAACAAGGTTGTATGACTGTCCCAAACCAACGCATCTATCTATGCAGCAGAAAAGTAACAAGCAGCTACCATACACTATGCCTTGACGAAGGCCAACAAACATAGCATGAATACTAAGTGCTACCCGTCTGAAATGACGGAGGGCTACGAATGGTTTTTGGCGAAAAACCTTTAACGTAATGAACTTGCTATCGTTGAAGAAACCGGATAGCTTTTTTTATAAATATAGTGGCGAAAACCTTTGCTAAAGAGGTCACTCCCAGTGAAGGGATCTCGGCTCTTTCCCCGTAGAATGAGGTGCAGGATATTCCACCTGAATACCACGATGCAAAGAAAAAAGTAATCGGCTATAGTGAAGTTATTACCCTGACCCAAACTTCTGTCCAAGGGGTCACTCCCGGTGAAGGGATCTCGGCCCTTGCCTCGTCGACTGAGGTGTGGATATTCATAACCGAATACCACTGTGTAAAACAAAAGAGAACGTCCTTGCAATAACAGATTTTTGAAAAATGTTCCAACAACATCAAACAGGTTTGTTTAGCTTGCATTGATCCGAATCAATGCAGTCCCATCAATTAATCACACCACAAAAGAACGAAAATATGATGTACGTATATGCCATCCGCATTCGCCACTGGGTCACGTCATCACCCGTTAAGTTACTTAACTAACGACAGAGCGGGGACTGGACTAGCACGGGTGTAAAACATATACAACATCTACTAGTATATATATCAATATATAATAATCGCTCATAGCGTGATAAAATGCAACATCACAGAAATGCAATAAGCATCACAGAACAATACAGATAATCTGGGATCCCCGGGTTTCATAGAGCCGCTGCTGAAACCCGACGTTCCCCTGGTCGTGTGGATAGCCTGTGCAATGAAATCCTAAACCCCTACGGGCGCGGCAAGTTACCCGCCAAAACTTGAAGCGAGGCAGCCCCCTTCAACAAAGTGAATGGACCACCCAGCACTTCACGGAATCCGGTAACTTGAGCAACCCTCCTTTGGTCAACCTGCACCCTCTGCGAGTGCGGCGAATAGCCCGCCAATTCTAGAGTAAAGCACCCTCCGTCTCAAAGCCATGAGATGCGGGCCCGTTGCCCTCTAGAACCCGACTATCCGTGTACCCCACCGCGGGGTAATCCTAGTACAGAAAGTAAAATATATGTACAACGGGTACATCGGCCTCAGCCCGGTCGTGCTCCAAAAGAATAATATACAAACAGGCAGTGACGACAGTCCACATGTCGGACGCTCGTCCCGCAATATCAAAAGTACAAATACAACCAAACTGTACTACCATTGCATCCAGGCTATCCACCACGACAAATCCGCAACAACACAACACAACACAGAACAGCAACGTGAATGTCACGTTCGCAAATCCGTCTAAAAGGGCTATAGCAATTATACAAGATTTACCGATCAAATGACATTCACGGTCGCAGATATAATGTAAATACTGTGAACTAACATGTTTAAAATTTTTGATCGACAAAATTTCCCGAAGTGGGCCCCAAGTACAATTCCCAGTACTCAAAATAATCTGGGCCAAAACAAAAATTACCAGAAACCCCAATTCCAACCGAGAGACCACTGCAGAAAGTTTGGTGCATTAATGCTACAGGAGTGCGGCGGAACCGCGGCCAAAACAAGGGAAATGCCGCTGTTCCGCGGTGCTACAGTGTGATCACATCAGCAAATTTCAGCCGTGGTCTTAAAAAAGCCTGCCTGATTTTCTGACACAAAAAAAAATTCGACGACAAAAAAATTTCGACTGAAACTGCACAAATTGGAATCGCGGTTTTGGAAATTTTGTTCGATAGAAGTTCTAAATACGTTAGAGAAAGCTAGTAAAGTTTAATGGCGTGGCTCTGATACCATGTTAGTCTACGGTAGCGCCTCGGCCGTCTGTCCGAGGCCAAAATGCGGAAACGATAACTTTTTCAAAAACTTGAAACCGGCGCTATCGCAGACTTTAATCCCGGATCGAACCATTAACCTACAACTAGCAACTAGAGAAAGGGTTGGAAAGCTATACCGATCGATCCTTGTCCTTCGGTCTTTAGCCACCATCCTAAGCTCCTCGCGGCATCTCCGATCTCCGGTCTCCTCGTCGGAAAGGGCACCACATCATCGAGTCTTTTTACGGGCTCCCGCTTCGTCCGAAGCAACCCGAGCATGAAGTTCGCTAGCCGACGTATCCAAGACGAAGTAGAGAATGTGTATGACAACTTTTTCTCTTGCATCCATTGCATGGATGGAGGTTGAAGATGAAGCCATCAATGGAGGTTGTGAGCTAGAGGAAGAAGAAGAAGAAGCCTTTTTCTTTTTGTGTTGTATGATAATGAGAGTGAGAGCAAGAAATGAAAAATAAAAGAGCTAACCCCTTCTCATGGCTGCCCTCCCTCTCTCCTCTTATCATATCAACACACAAATCAAACAATAATGTGACATATGCACATAAAAAGAGACCATGAGTCACTACCCTTGCACATGCCACATTAAATGCACTCCATCATAACCTTGAGCTCACAATTTCCATTTGCAAACATTAATCCAAATGTTTGCAACAATAAAAATATACGGCAACATCTAAAGTAAACTCGTGATGGATCATAAGGATACCCCTCACCTGTATATACATACCTGCATCCACATTCCAACTGAATGCGAATGCGATGAGACTAAAGTAATCCAACAAATCTAATACTAGGATCTGGCTTAAACCAAAACCTACTAGTATGATCCGCCCGATCATGATCCGTGCACTACTGCACGTATATGATCGAAACCTGCCATATATCATACGGCCTCTACAACGTTTCGCCCGAAACTTGAGAAACTGTCTGTGGGGGACTCTAAAGGCTCGTCAATACTCTGCATGTGGATTTAACCACCAGCACGTCAGTGGTACTAGCCGTACGTAACGGGCTACCAGGTATTGACCAAAAGGGAGGTCGATGAGCGAACTCATCCTGACACCCTACTGTGCCTGTCAGTGACAATATCCGTACAGTCCGGTCCGTTCGTCTATGAGCATCGCATGTCGGGCCTAGGGGGTTGGTAAAAGTCAGACCCCCAAAAGCGGTACAAGTCGTGTTGTAGTGTAGCCCAGAACACCCTGAGATACTACTGGAATACCTACCTGTAAATCTCCTGCCTTGGCCAAGGACTTCATGTAATGGCTCTCCTAGACACAGCGCGATCTCACCCCCAATACCGGGAGAGACGAAACCCCTACCGATCCGCTCACTGCCTCCATGTCGCTCGGGACCGTACCCAACTAAAACCTGTTTGCACGACTCCTTTGAGCCGTGGTAGGGTAGTAATCAAAGCACAGTAGGAATTCATACGAGACAAATGACGATCTCAGGTCGATGAACTAACCTGTACACATATCACCAGGGAACTGCTATATGACATCAGCTATAATACCAACTAGCATGTTCCCGACGAGTTCTGTCCGGTGTACTCATAACCCAATGAGCACCTGTATACATCTTAGGTGAACCAACTGACACCAATGGCTTGTGAGACCGGCCACCGCCCCTCATCGGGGTCTCGACTATATACACTAATGGAGTCTCGAAACTCCCACGACTACGGACCTTTTAAGGATGTGCTTATAGACCCCAGCTCCCACGTATATGATTGCCATCATACTGCTGGTAGTCAAGCAAGAATCCTAAGGGCTCTATCAACGTATAATAACGACCTGTAAGGTCACCTAAAGCATGTACACGATGATAAAGACAAACCAGATAGCATACTATCATCTTGAGTAAGACTGTCCTACCGGTATAGGTCCCCCCTCAATCATTGCAACTACGTGCCAGTGATCCAATAATTGACTCTGAGGGCACTATATCCAACACACCCCACAAGATGCGGGGAGGCGGAATAGGTAAAACAATCATTTTGTTCAAAGTAATATCGACTATAAAACAGATCTTTGCTAAACCCTAACTAACAAATAATCTATAAGTAGTTAACTACTATGATAAATGATTATACCTCACGATACTAGTCCTTCTTGTTCTTGTTGTTCACCTCCTCGTCGGCCTCCTCGATGTAATAGAACATCCACCCGAGAGGTCGTTCTTCAAGCTTTAACCTCTAACTTGATGTAACCAAGTGGCTAGGATTGCCAATCCAAGTGACCTAGAAGATATAGAGATAGATTAAGGATCTATTAGTCTTGTTAACCCTAGGGTTCTCAACACATGAGAGGATTATGGTTAGGATGAAGAAGATGAGAGCTTGAGGAGAGAGAATGTGTTTGTTATTATGAAATGAAAATATAACTCATTTGTATATATCATGAAGCATGATAATTATCTAATAAATAATATATCATAATTACAACAATGCTTCATTTATTACAAAAGGATGAATCATCTCATGAGTCATGGTTTCATTTAATACAAATAACACATCATCTCCTCCACCTCATTAAGCATAACTCATAAATGAATTAAAACATAATGAGTCACCTTTCTTCTAGAAGCTTCTCGAGTAATTACGAGAATGCCCCCCCCATCCGTATTTACGAAAAATACGGATATACTGAGACTGCATAAATCCAATAATCCAATACTAGAATCTGGCTTAAAACAAAGCCTGCTAGTATAATCTATCCGAACATCACACGTGCACAAGTACACGTATATGTCCGAACCCTGCCGTAAAACCATACCACCTCTATGTCGTTTTTCCTGAAGCAGGGAAACCCTCTGTGTTGGACTCTAAAGACTCGACACTACACTGGCAGTGGGTTTAACTACAGGCCGCAAGCGGTACTAGCTGTACGTAACGGTCCCCTGGTAGATGTCGATAAGATGGCTGATGAGGAAACCCATCTGAACTCCTACTGAGCCTGATGTGACAATCTCCATACAGTCCGGTATGTTCTTCTAAGACTATCGCATATCAGGCCTAGGGGGCGGCAAGCGTCGGTCCCCTAAAAGTGGTATAAGTCGGGTCAGAGTGAAGCCCATCACACCTTCAGAAGCTACTGGAAAACCTACCAGTGAATCTCCCTTGCCGTGGACAGGGACCTTGCGTAATAGCTCTCCAAATACAGCACGATATCAAACCCCAACACCGGGAGAGACGAATCCTATCTAACCACCATTGCCTCTAAGTGCTTCGGGACTGCACCCATTTGCTACCTGTTTGCACGACTCAGTCGAGCCATGGTAGGGTAGCAATCTAAGAACAGTGGGAACACACTCGAGGAGAAGCAGCAGTGTCAAGCCTACGGAATATGCTGTACTTATGTCACCTGGGAACTATTAACTGACGACGGGTATAATTCCAACCAACAGTTCCCTGCGAGTCCTGTCCGTTGTACCCGTAACCCAACAAGCACCTGCATACTATCTCCAGTACAACATACTAATGGCTGTGGGACAGACCATCTCCCCTGCTGGGACAAGAAGTGTATACAGTAGTCTACTCCGGAGTATCGATGCCCTGTCTCGATAATCCTACGACTAGGGACCTGAAAAAGGATGTGCTTGTAGACTACCCAGCCCCCACTAGTGTGACTGCCATCACAACGCTGGTATTCAAGCAAGATCCTATGGGCTCTATCAATATGTATTCGCGATATGCTAAAAGAAACATATACACATATTAACATAGATATAAACCAAGTAGCATACTACTATGTTGAGCAAGACTGTTAATACAACTGCGAATATCCCAAGCTTCCATTAAGTAATATACAAACTAGTATGATATAATAATGGCCCCTAGGGCATATACACTAACAATCACCCACTTACACTAGGGCCATGTACTGGCGTATCGCAGACCTATCATCTCGAATTGCCTCTCGAGCTGTGTTTGAGGTAAGGCCTTTGTGAATGGATCTGCAGTGTTCTCCTCTGTAGCAACTCTCCGGACCTCGATCTCCCGGTGATCTATGATCTCCCTGATCAGGTGATACCGCCTCAAGATGTGTAATGACTTTTGATGGGACCTGGGTTCCTTCGCTAAAGCTATAGACCCGTTGTTGTCACAATATAGAGGTATTGGATCAACAATGGATGGAACCACCTGAAGTTCTGTTAAGAACATCTTTACCCAGACTGCTTCTTTTGCGGCATCAGAAGCTGCGATATACTCCGCTTCCATCGTTGAGTCAGCAATGGTGTCCTGCTTGGAACTCTTCCTGCACACCGCCCTTCCATTAAGGGTAAAGACATAACCTGACATGGACTTGGAGTCATCCTTGTCACTCTGGAAGCTGGAATTAGCAAAAGCCTCGATCTGGAGGTTTTTTCCGCCGTAAACCAAGAACCTATCCTTAGTCCTTCTCAGGTACTTAAGAATGTTCTTTACTGCTATCAAGTGCTTCTCCCCTGGATCTGACTGATACCGGCTTACCAGGCTTAGTGCGTAAGCTACATCTGGTCTGGTGTACAACATCGCATACATTATAGAGCCTACCGCAGAAGCGTAGGGTATAATCGACATGCGATCCCTTTCCAAATCAGTCTTGGGAGACATCTCTTTGGAGAGGGTGATTCCGTGACAAGCCGGTAAATTACCGTGCTTAGAATCTTCCATACTGAATCTTTTCAGTATAGTGTTGATATACCTGGACTGTGAAAATCCCAACATCCTCTTAAATCTATCACGATAGATCTGGATCCCCAGAATGTAAGAGGCATCACCCAAGTCTTTCATAAAGAACCTGTGTGACAAGAATCCTTTGACAGATTGTAGCATATGAATATCATTTCCTATCAAGAGAATGTCATCCACGTACAAGACGAGGAATACGACAGTTCGTGCTACAATCTTATTATAAATACATGGCTCATCTGGATTTTTGATAAAGTCATATTCTTTGACCGTTTCATCAAAATAGATGTTCCAACTCCGCAATGCGTGCTTCAGTCCATAAATGGACTTAAGCAACTTTCACACTTTCCCGCTGCTCCCACTCTGATTGAAACCTTCTGGCTGATCCATATAGACGCACTCGTCCAAATTTCCATTTAGAAAATCCGTCTTTACGTCCATCTGCCAGATCTCATAATCATGGAAGGCAGCGATGGCAAGAAGGATCCGAATGGATTTGAGCATAGCGACTGGAGAAAAAGTTTCGTCATAGTCCAAACCAGGCATTTGACGAAAACCCTTTGCAACAAGTCTAGCATTATAGGTTTCTACCTGTCCATCTACACCAATCTTCTTTCTGAAGATCCACATGCATCCTATGGCTTTACCCCATCTGGAGCAAAGTCCAAAGTCTATACTTTGTTGGTGTACATGTACTCTATCTCGGTCCGCATTGCATCCAGCCATCTTACTGAGTCGCCGCTCTGGATGGCCTGCTGGAAGCTAGTAGGTTCATCATTATCAATGACGCAATTCTCTCTATCCCCATCTATGAGAAAACCGTAGTATCTCTCAGGCGGATGAGACGGCCTACTACTCCTGTGGAGGGGTGTGGGAATGTCCTGTTCTTCTGGAACTTCTGGTTCTACCAAGCTTTCAGTAGTAGCTTGTAGTTCTGGAATTTCTTCCAGTTCTATTGCGCTCCCACTTGTTTCCTTTTCTAAAAACTGTTGTTCTAGAAAATGGGCATTACGAGAAACAAAAACCTTTTGTTCCTCTGCGTAATAGAAAAAATACCCCTTGGAGTTCTTTGGATATCCCACAAACTTACACTGTACTGAGCATGCCACGAGTTTGTCCGCATGCTGCTTTTTTACAAAAGCTAGGCATCCCCATATCTTGAGATACTGAAGATAAGGTTTCTTCCCACTCCACATCTGATATGGTGTGGTAGGCACATTCTTGGTAGGAACCCTGTTCAAAAGATATGCAGCTGATTCTAGTGCATAACCCCAGAAAGTGTAAGTCTATATTACCCACCCCGGTACTTACGGAGAGGCGGATATAGTAAAAATCAAATTTTTATCACAAGGTAACATAGACAAACCATGAAGGATCTTTGCTAAACAAAAACTAACAAATTAACTACAAGTTCTAACTACTTGGTAGGATGGTTATACCTAGTTCTTGAACTCCTTCTCCTTTTGTTGTGGTCCTCCTTGATGTGAGCTCCTTGGAGTGGTGTAGATGGCTCCTCCTCGTTGTCTTCCCTAGGTCAAAGATCGATCCACCCGAAGGTCTCTACCTTGAGCTCCTACCTCAACAATGAAGTAACTAGAGTGCTTGGCTTGCTACACTAAGAACCCTAGAGTGAGTAGAGAGGTATTTTGGTGGTTTAGTCTCAAAAGCTTATGATTTTCAACACATGAAACACTTAAGCTTTGAGAGAGGAAGAGTGAGAGCTAACTATAAGAGAGAAAGAGAATGATAGAATGAAATGAACCTAGCTCTCATATGATAAATATATGATAATAATAATAATAATTAAGAAAATTGTGATGGTGTACCATTATCATTTCATATTTAATGCTAAGCATGCTTCAAGAAGCATCTTATGCTTAACAAAAAACAAAAAGAAAAATATCTAGATCAATGTAAGTCAACAAGTCAAATGGTCAAACTAATTCTAACCATGATACAATTATACTTAATTAGTATTATTAATCATATTTCTCATTCTCATTAGGGTTTTGATCAAGTCAATGGTCAAAACCCTAATGAGGTTCCTCTGCTTCTGTCAACTGTGTATACACACCCGCATCCGTGTTTCGAGGAACACAAATACAATGTGACCGAACCTACCCAAAACCAAATACTAGGATCTGGCTTAAATCAAAGCCTAATAATATCATCTTCCCGAACACCGAACACGCACAAGTACGCATATGTGAACGAACCCTGTCGTAAAACCATACGACCACTACTCTGTTTTACCCAAAGGTGAAGAACTCTCTGTGCAGGACTCTAAAGACTCGACACTATGCTGGCAGTGGGTTTAACTGCAGGCCGCAAGTGGTACTAGCTGTACATAACGGTCCCTAGGTAGATGTCGATAAGAAGACCGATGATGTGAACCCATCCGAACTCCTACTGAGCCTGAATGTGACAATCTCCGTACAGTCCAGTCTGTTCATCTAAGAGTATCACATGTCGGGCCTAAGGGGCGGTAAACGTCAGACCCCTAATAGCGGTACAAGTCATGTCGGAGTGTAGCCCAGAACACCATGAGAAACTACTGGAAACACTGCCGGTAAATCTCACTTGCCCTGGCCAGGGACTTTGTGTAATGGCTCTCCTAGACAAAACACGATATCAACTCCCAATACGGGGAGAGACGAATCCTGTCTAACCGTCACTGTCTCCAAGTGCTTCGGGACTGCACCAAACTACTACCTGTTTGCACAACTCAATAGAGCCGTGGTAGGGCAGTAATCTAAGAACGGTGGGAATACACTCGAGGCGAAGTGACAGTGTCAAGTCAATGGACTAAGCTGTACTCATGTCACCTGGGAACTGATAACTGACGATAGTTATAATACCAACCAACTGTTCCCAGCGAGTCCTGTCCAGTGTACTCGTAACCTAACGAGCACCTGCATACTATCTCCAGTACGAAGTACTGATGGCTAAGGGACAGACCATCTCCCCACCTGGGATGAGAAGCGTATACACCAGTCTACTCTGGAGTATCGATGCCCTGTCTTGATAATCATACGACCAGGGACCTGTATAAGGATGTGCTTATAGACTACCCATCCCCCACTAGTGTGACTGCCATCACAATGCTGGTAGTCAAGCAAAAGATCCTAAGGGCTCTATTAATATGTATTAGCAATATGTTAAAAAGAAACACATACACATATTAAGATAGATACAAACCAAGTAGCATACTACCATATTGAGCAAGAATGTCAATCCGTGTATATATCCCAAGCTTCCAAAATGTAATATACAAACTAGTACTATACAATAATGGCTTCTAGGGCATATCACACTAACAATCTCCCACTTGCACTAAGGCCATGTGCAGGCATATCGCAGACCTATCACCTTGAATATGCTCTCAAACTGCATCTGAGGAATGGCCTTTGTGAATGGATCTGCAGTGTTATGTTCTGTAGCAACCCTCCGAACCTCGATCTCCCGGCGATCCACGATCTTCCTGATCAGGTCATACCGCCTCAAGATGTGTCTGGACTTCTGATGGACCTGGGTTCCTTCGCTAAAGCCATGGCCCCGTTCTTGTCACAATACAGAGGTATTATATCTACAATGGACGGAACCACCTGAAGTTCTGTTAAGAACTTCCTCATCCAGACTGCTTCTTTTGCGGCACCAGAAGCTGCGATCTACTCCGCTTCCATCGTCGAGTCAGCAATGGTTTCCTTTTTTGAACTCTTCCAACAGACCGCCCCTCCATTGAGGGTAAAGACATAACCCGACATGGATTTGGAGTCATCCTTGTCACTCTGGAAGCTGGAGTCAACAAAGGCCTCGATCTGCAGGTCTTTTCCGCCGTAAACCAAAAACATATCCTCAGTCCTTCTTAGGTACTTCAGAATGTTCTTTATCGCTATCCAGTGCTTCTCCCCAGGGTTTGACTGATACCGGATTACCACACTCAGTGCATAAGCTACATCTGTTCTAGTACACAACATCGCATATATTATAGAGCCTACCGCAGAATCGTAGGGTATAATAGACATGCAATCCTTTTCCAAGTCAGTCTTGGGAGACATCTCTTTAGAGAGGGTGATCCTGTGACAAGCCGGTAAATTACCGCGCTTGGAATCTTCCATACTTAATCTTTTCAGTATGGGTTGATGTACCTAGACTGCGAGTGTCCCAATATCCTTTTAGATCTATCACGATAGATCTAGATCCCCAGAATGTAAGAGGCATCACCCATATCTTTCATGGAGAATCTGTGTGACAAGAACCCTTTGACAGATTGTAGCATAGGAAAATCATTTCCTATCAAGAGAATGTCATCCACGTATAAAACGAGGAATACTACAGTTCGCGCTACAATCTTACTATAAATGCATGGTTCATATGGATTTTTGATAAAGACAAATTCTTTGACCGTCTCATCAAAACAGATCTTCCAACTGCGCGATGCCTGCTTCAGTTCATAAATGGACTTAAGCAACTTGCACACTTTCCCGCTGCTCCCACTTTAAATGAAACCTTCTGGCTGGTCCATAAAGACACACTCCTCTAAACTACCATTTAGAAAAGCGGTTTTTACGCCCATCTGCCAAATCTCATAATTGTGGAAGGCAGCAATGGAAAGAAGTATCCGAATGGATTTGAGCATAGCCACTGTAGAAAAGGTTCCGTCATAGTCCAAACCAGGTCTTTGACGAAAACCCTTTGCAACAAGTCAAGCTTTATAAGTCTCAACCTGTCCATCTACACCAATCTTCCTTTTGAAGATCCATTTTCATCCTACGGGTTTTACTCCTTCTGGAGCAACGTCTAAAGTCCATACTTTGTTGGTGTACATGGACTCCATCTCTGTCCATATTGCATCCAGCCATTTTACTGAGTCAGAGCTCTGAATGGTCTGCTGGAAGCTAGTCGGCTCATCGTTATCAATGATGCAATCTCTCTATCCCCGTTTATGATAAAACCGTAGTATCTCTCAGGTGGATGAGAAAGCCTACGACTCCTGCGGAGCGGTGCGGGAATGTCCTGTTCTTTTGAACCTTCTGGTTCTACTAAGCTTTCAGTAATAGCTTATGGTTCTGGAATTTCTTCCAGTTCTATTGTGCTCCTACTTATCTGATTTTCTAAAAATTTAGTTTCCAAGAAGCAGGCATGACGAGAAACAAATACCTTTTCTTCCTCTGCGTAATAGAAGAAATATCCCTTAGAGTTCTTTGGATATCCCACAAACTTGCACTGTACTGAGCGTGCCTCGAGTTTGTCCGTATGTTGCTTTTTAACAAAAGCTGGACATCCCCATGTCTTAATGTGTTTAAGATAGGGTTTCTTCCCACTCCACATCTGATATGGTGTGGTAGGCACTGACTTAGTTGGAACCCGGTTGAAAAGATATGCAGCTGATTCTAGTGCATAACCCCAGAAAGATCGCGGTAACTCAGCATTACTCATCATGGGACGTACCATATCCAATAGGGTTCGGTTCCGTCTCTCCGATACACCATTGTGTTGTGGTGTGTATGGAGGAGTAAGTTGAGAGAGAATAATATTCTCTTTTAGGTAATCCAGGAACTCGGCACTCAAGTATTCACCACCTCGATCAGATCTCAGTGTCTTGATACTCTTGCCTGTTTGTTTTTCTACTTCATTCTTATATTCCTAGAATTTCTCAATGGCCTCGGATTTATGCTTCATTAAGAAGACATGTCCATACTTAGAGAAATCGTCCGTAAAAGTAATGAAATATGAAAAACCACTTCTTGCATGTGTAAACATTGGACAACACACGTCGCTGTGTACGAGTCCCAAGAGCTCGCTCGCTCTTACTCCGTGTCCAGTGAACGGAGTCTTTGTCATCTTTCCCATGAGACAAGATTGACAAGTTGCATAAGACTGATATTCGAAAGGATCCAAATATCTCTCTTTATGTAATTTAGTCAGTCGTGTTTCATTGATGTGACCCAGTCTACAATTCCATAAGAAAGCATGATTTAATTCTGGAGACTTTCTTTTGTGTGTATTCTGGATATTGAAAATTTGCTGTTGGTTTAATACGTATATTCCGTTGCTTAATGTACCCGACCCAATCAAAACATGATTAAGGTGAATGTTTACAACATTGCTTACAGATGCAAAATCATAACCTTCTTTAGACATTAAAGATACAGATATGATATTACAAGTCGAACTGGGTACAAAATTACAGTTGCGCAAAACCAAAAATGTCCATCTGTCAATCCTAAGTGATAGTCCCCCATAGACTCAGCATCCATGCTTGCTCCGTTTGCAACTCTGAGGGTCATATCACCTGCCTTCAAAACTCTACGCCTTCTCAGTGCCTGCAAAGAATTACAGATATGAGATCCTGATCCGGTATCCAATACCCAGGAAGTAGTGTTGATTGACAGACAGTTTTCAATAACATACACACCTGAAGCCGAAGCCATAACTTGCTTCGGGTCCTGGTTCTTGGCCTTCCAAGCCCTGCAATCTTTCTTCCAGTGTCCTTTCTTGTGACAATAAAAGCATTCTTCCTTTCCCACAGTCTGTCCCGCTACCTTTTCTTTTCCCTTGGCTTCCACCTTACTAACACCGCCCCTTGGTTTGGTGGGGGCCTTCTTCTTCTTTCCTTTGGCTTTCTCCTTGGACCTAGAAAACGAAGCTCCTACAACAAACAAAGCGGGTGTTTCCCTGACTTTCTGCAGGGTGCCCTCTGCACTCCTCAACATGTTGAGGAGTTCCGGAAGTTCAACTTCTTTTCCTTGCCTGTTGAAATTCAGGATAAACTGGGCGTAGGGGGAAGGAAAGGACTGGAGAATTAAGTCGGTATTGAGCTCGTTCTCTAACGTGGTCCCGAGGTTCGCGAGCTCCTCAATGTAGACAATCATCTTAAGCACGTGTTCCGCTACATATGATCCGACGGCCAACCTCGCTGAAAATAGCTTCTTCGAGGTCTCGTATCTTGCGATACGGGGTTGCTCTCCATATAGTTTCTTAGTATGGAGAAATATGGATTCAAGATCCATATTCTCGTGCCTCCTCTGATGTTCATTGTCCATAGAGGCAAGCACAAGGCACTTGACCTTCGCGCTGTCAATCTCCTAGGTCTTACGGATTTTCTTATCCGCGACACTGGATTCTGGACCTGGGACGGCGGGGGCCTTAGTGGTAAGGAGATACCCCAACTTGTCATAAGTGATTGCCATTTTGTGTAAGTGCACGGCGGCGCCCCGGCCGTCAATCCGACGGCCAAATGCGGAAGCGGTGATAAACTTAAATTTTCTTGAACTGGTAAACCGCCGCGCACTAATACCCGGATCGAACCATTAATTAGTCCTAGCTAACTATAAGATGGGGAAGAGAAATATACCGACTGATCCGAGTCCTCCGGTCTTCTCGTCGTCGTCCCGATCTCCTGCGGAAGCTCCGGTCTCCACGTTGTCGCCGGAAGTGCACCACATCGCCTACTTCTTTTACGGGCTCCCACCTCAATGCCGAGGCAACTCGGGCACGAAGCTGGCTAATCGACATGCCCAAGATTTGCTGTAGAATGTGTAGTAGAACTTGTGTCTCAATTTGGGGTTGTAGGATGTTGCCTTTTGAGATGGTGGAGGAATTGATTTTTGAGATGAACTAGAGAGCTTTTCTTAGCACCATGAGAACCAAAATGCCACACCTCATGAAATGAATCCCATTCCTACCAAGGAATGGCCGGCCCCCCCTTTGTGTGATTGGAGAGAGAGAGCAAAGAAAAGGGGGTGGGTAGAAAGAGAGTGATGATGAAAAATCAAATGATCACCACAAAACCCAACACTCCAAAGCAACCATCACCTCATAACAAGGGTCAAGCCATCATGACACTACCATGAAGCAAAAAGTCAAGTCAATGGATGGTGCACCATCATGATACAAGGAAATATGCAAAGACCCCCTCCACTAATACTTATTTGCAACAATGCAAATAAGCCCTCCTCCACCAAACTTCGGCCAATGAACGATACAAAGGAAATTGGCCGAAACGGAAAGCAAACTGGCAACTCCAGAAAACTAGTCCCGTAATAAATTACAGGAAAACCCCGATACTGTGCATACACACCCGCATTTGTATTCCGACCGAAATACAAAATGCAATGAGACAAAATCTCCACTGTACTATACTAGGATCCGGCTTAAACCAAAGCCGGCTAGTAATATCTGTTCGATCCTGATCCGTGCAATACCACACGTATCTGATCGAACCCTGCCATATAACCATACGGCCTATAGTACAAACTGTCCGATCCTGATCCGTGCAATACCGCACGTATCTGATCGGACCTTGCCATATCTCCATACGGCCTCTACAACCTTTCGCCCGAAAGCTGAGTTACTGAATGTGGGGGACTCTAAAGACTCGTCAACACCTTGGTTGTGGATTTAACCACAAGCACGTCAGAGGTATAAGCCAATACGTAACGGGCTACCAGGTATTGACTAAAAGGGACGTCTGTGAGCGAACTCAGCCAGACAACCCTACTGAGCCTGTCAGTGACAATATCCGTACAGTTCGGTCCGTTCGTCTATGAGCATCGCATGGCGGGCCTAGGGGGTTGGTAAAAGTCAGACCCCCAAAATCGGTACAAGTCATGTCGGAGTGTAGCCCAAAACACCCTGAGATACTACTGAAATACCTACCAGTAAATCTCCTTGCCTCAGCCGAGGGCTTCGTGTAATGGCTCTCCTAGACACAGCGCGACCTCACCCCCAATACCGGGAGAGACGAACCCCTGAAGATACGCTCACTGCCTCCATGTGGCTCGGGACTGTACCCAATTAAAACCTGTTTACACGACTCCTTTGAGCCGTGGTAGGGTAGTAATCAAAGTACAGTGGGAACTCACACAAGACAAATGACGATCCCCAGGTCAATGAACTAACCTGTACACATGTCTCCAGGGAACTGCCATCTGACGTCTGGTATATGACCAACTAGCATGTTCCCGGCGAGTCCTGTCCGGTGTACTCATAACCCAATGAGCACCTGTATACATCTTAGGTGAACGAACTGACACTAGTGGCTTGTGAGACCGGCCACCGCCCCTCGTCGGGGTCTCGAATGTACACACTAGTCTACTCTGGAGTATCGATGCCCTGTCTCGAAACTCTCACGAGTAGGGACCATTTAAGGATATGCTTATAGACTGCCAGCTCCCACGTATATGATCGCACACATACTGCTGGTGGTAAAGCAAGAATCCTAGGGGCTCTATCAACGTGTAATAGCGACTTGTCAGGTCACCTAAAGCAGTACATGATGATAAAGATAAACCAGATAGCATACTATCATCTCGAGTAAGACTGTCCTATCGGGATAGGTCCTCCATCAATCATTGTAATCACGTGCCTGTGATCGAATAATTGAATCTGAGGGCACATCTCCAACAATCTCCCACTTGCATTCAAGGCTAATTATTGCGATGTCGCATACTCACAGCACGTGTGATACCGAACACCCAACTCCTCTACTAGTCAGTCTCACAAAGCTCGTTTGCGAAACTATTGCGTTCGAGGAATAGCCTTAGTGAGTGGATCCGCTTTGTTGTCTCTTTCTATGTCTCTCTATATCTCAAGTTCGCGGAGAAACCCATCTCCCGAAATGAGCAATACCTGTCTTAGAATGTGTCTGGATGTCTGATGGGACATAGCTCATAAATGAACTCCAAATCCAAACTTCTTAGACTGTATCGTCAACTGAAGTTAATCAGTATCCTGCGCCATGCCACCCTCAGTATTGCCTTGGACCACCTGTCCAAAATACTGCCCCTCATCAGAAGGAAAACTATAACTCTGACAACCTCCTTGTCGTCCATGTCACCTTGGAAGCCTGGAATGATAACTGTCTCCCGAATGAGGCTGTCGTTATCATATCCCTAGAACATCCACTTATGTTCTAAAACTGCTTCCGACTGTTTCTCCAGGATTGGATCAATGTCAACTTATTGTATCTAGTGCAAGAACAACATCTGGTGTGGTACTTGACATCTCATGATTGACTCAATTGCCTAAGCAAGTGATCTGTCAATCATGCACATCCCTCTCTACTTTAGTCTGTAAGACACCTTTAGAGAGGGTGACTCCATCATCTGCAGGTACACTACCGTGCCAGGAGTCGTTCATTCTAAATACTCTTAGAATGCTGTCTAAGTACCCTTAATTGGGAAACCACCCAAATCTAGATCTAAAACCATAGATCTAGTAACCAGTATGTCTGATATAATATCCAAGTCCTTTGTGGAGAAAACACTGTGTGACGACCAAAGTATAACCGATTGTAGTATAGGAGTTTCCTTTCCTACTCTGTGTATGTCATCCAAATACCAGGATATCACACCCTACTACCTTCTCAACAGATCCATCCCCTATTCTGATGAAGTCAAACCCATGACTGTCACGTCAGAAATAGATGATCTATCTCCGCTACATCTGCTTTAGTCTATAAATAGACATAAGCTACCTGTCCACCAATGCTTCCGCTGCTCCCACTGACTACGACAACCCTCTGACAGAGTCATATAGACGTACACTTCTAAAACTAGTTTAGAACGACGCTATACTCATCCTCCCGCCGGGTCTCGCAGCCTGGAACAACAGCAATGGTAAGTGTGGGTAAACAAGAACTTTCCTGTCACCGTCCTTGAAGCTACCGGAGTACCTCTCGGGTGCCTAAAGTTACCCACCGTATCTGCGGAGTGGCCAATGGAATGTCAATCTAGATTGAATATTTAGGTTCGTTATCAAATCTTCAGTAATCGTTTGTGGTTCTGGAATCACTTCCAGTTCTACCATACTCCCACTACTGTTTTCTGAAAAAAATCCATTTTTAATAAAACTGTGGCGAGTATAGAACAATATCACTATTGATCTTCCAGATGGTAGAAAGTCAACCCTCGTCATAGCCTGGGTCAACCCACAAACAGCCATTACAGAAACGTGCCTTGAGTTGTCCAGTGTCTGGTTTTAAGCATAAGCCAGACAACTCCCCGTACCTTAACATCGTTAAGATATGAACTGTTCTATATCCAATATAGAACCAGAGGCACTGATTTAATTGAACCAGATTCAAATCATGCACTGTCTCCAGTGCATGTCTACTAAATGGAAGGAGGTCGATCAACGTTACTCAACTTAGGAATGCTTCCAATTATGAGTAACCTGAAAGAGAAGCAAGATCTCTTAATCATTACTATCAACTGAATACAATACTCAAGTATCTACATCTTCGATTACTTTGAAGAATCCCGATACTTGCGATACCTGGTTCTCTACTTCATTCAAATACCTATAACTTCTCAAAAATTCGGACCCTGTGTTTCGAAGAAACACCTGTCTAAAAGCTAGAGAAGTCATAAGTAAGCCGAATATAGTACGAGGACCAACCCCTCTGTCCTGATGGACCCTGGACAACATACAATAGTCTGTATAAGTCCCTTGAGTCTGATAACTCATTCAGTGTGTGTCGTAGGTTGAAAACTGTACCTTTGGTTATGAAGAATTACACCGCTGTTCAATGCTCCTTACCTAACCATCCACTGATATAGGTAAATGTCGTAGACATAATTTCAAAAGGGTATATCTCACTCTATGAAATAGACGTACAGATATATCGATTTGAAATTGGTGCATAACAACGGATATTCAAAACCAAATATTTGCCGACCGGCAAACAGCCCAGGTGATTTCCTCAAATATCAACGATTACAACGAATCCCGATATAATGAGGATGATCACCCAATTCCCAATAACTTACTCCCACTCATCATCTGTAAAACCATACAGATGTGAGAATCATACCTGGTAAATACATACCCTAGAGCAAGTGTCTAATCGGGAAATCAGTTTTCCTTTAACAGTACACAGTGTAACTGAAACATTGAAATGTTTCGTAGGGTTATTCTGGTATTCCTAGTAATGCCTCTTCCATTATCCAGATTCACAACTGTAACCGTGTAATTCCTTGCCACCTCTCCAAATCCCTTCATATGTCTTTAGTCATTACCTTCTGCACACCCCTTTAGGCCAAATGGTTTTCTTCCTTCCCTACCGTTCGGCACCAGCCTATGGTTTGGAAGAAGACTATCCAATAAGCATAATGGGTGTACTGTCCTAATCCTAGGAGTACTCGCAATGTGAGAGAAGGTGAAGATAAAAGACAACCGAATAAATCTTATTCCTATTTCTCCTGAACCAGAATCCATCTCCGAACTGGAACAAGTTCCTTTCGAGTTCGTATATAACCATACGATGGAGTATCCAATAAACTGTGGATCTTCGTAGTGATATGGAGTGTCCTGGAGAAATACAAAGGTGATTTAGGATTGGCGAAAGAATACTTGGTTTGGTCGTGAATATCAGTCGCAACTTACTTTGCCCTCTTACTAATCCCTTGCTTTGTCTTAACTTAATACCTTCTGCACACCATCGTTATGCTAATTGGTTTTCTTCATTCCCCACCGTTCGGCACATGCCTATGGTTTGGAAGAAGACTATCCAATTTGCGTAATAGGTGTCTATCTTCTAAACCAAGGAGTACTCACAACTTGAGAGAAGGTAAAAGGAAAAGACAACTGAATAATCCTATCCGTTTTCTCCAGAACCTGAAACCATCCTCGAATAAATTCTTTCGAGTTCGTATTTAACCATACGATAGTTTTGTCGAATGGAAGTGGACGTTCGTAGTAGTACGGGGTGTCCTGGAGAAAAAGGTAAAAGTAGGAGTGGCAATGAGGTTCGCAACTCTGACAATCCAAAAGCCAGTGTTAAGAAGGTTCGGTCAACTTGGTCACTGAGTCATAGTCTAGGGTCGGGTCAATGGTCGCTGCCAGAGAGAGAGAGAGAAAAGAAACACTCAGCGTGCACTCTAACCTAGATCAGAATGGTTACCAATTTATCTAATCTGGAAACCTCCCACTGTACCGTCAAATTCTCCTCCAAACCTGAAAGAAGAATTAGTCGGGGTCACCCGAGGAGTAAACCAACTTATCAGTGGGAATCGGGATCCAACTATCATCGCATGATAACGTGACGGAATCCGCTCACGTCATCACACTCCAGAAGGTATGCGCATATCTGGCAAGTTTTAGTTTCTTTAGAAACTCCCGATGTGGATTTTTACCCCATGCTCTTATGACCTTGACTAAGGCCAACAAATCATAAGTCACATGTCAAGTTCTACCCGTCATTATCCAGGTTGATTTGAACCCACCCGTACAAGCCCTTGACTAGGGCCAACAAGGCTATACGACTGTCCCAAACCAACGCATCTATCTATGTAGCATATGAACACCCAATAGCTACCAAACACTGTGCCTTGACTATGGCCAACAAACACAGCTTGAATACTATTGACTATCCATATGAAATGACGGAGGGCTACGAATGGTTTCTGGCGAAAACCTTTAACGTAAAGAACTTGATATCGTTGAAGGAACTGTTGGAGATAGTGCCCTCATAGTCAATTATTGGATCACAGGTACGTGATTGCAATGATTGCGGAGGACCTATACCGGTAGGACAGTCTTACTCAAGATGATAGTATGCTATCTGGTTTGCCTTTATCAGTCGTGTACATGTTCAGGTGACTGATTACATGTTATACTTTGATAGAGCCCTTAAAATCTTACTTTACCACCAACAGTTTGATGGCGATCATATACGTGAGAGTTGGGTGGTTTATACACATATCCTTAATTGTGGTCCCTAGTCGTGGGAGTTTCGAGACAGGGCATCGATACTCCGGAGTAGACTAGTGTGTACAGTCGAGACCCCGACGAGGGGCGGTGGCCGGTCTCACAAGCCACTGGTGTCAGTTGGATCACCTAAGATGTATACAGGTGCTCATTGGGTTATGAGTACACCAGACAGGACTCGCCGGGAATCTGCTAGTTAGTATTAAATCTACCGTCAGATAGCAGTTCCCTGGTGACATGTGTACAGGTTAGTTCATCGACCTGAGGTCGTCATTTGTCTCGTGTGAGTTCCCACTGTGCTTTGATTTCTACCCTACCACGGCTCAAAGGAGTCGTGCAAACAGGTAGTTTTTGGGTACAGTCCCGAGCCATATGGAGGCACGTGAGCGGATCGGCAGGGGATTCGTCTCTCCCGGTATTGGGGGCGAGGTCGTACTGTGTCTAGGAGAGCCATTACACAAAGTCCATGGCCATGGCAGGAGATTTACTGGTAGGTACTCCAGTAGTATCTCAGGGTGTTATTGGGCTACACTCCGACACGACTTATACTGCTATTGGGGGTCTGACGTTACTAGCCCCCTAGGCAGATATGCGATACTCATAGACGAACGGACCGGACTGTATATACATTGTCTCTGTTAGGCTCAGTAGGGTTTTCCGGATGAGTGCGCTCATCGGCATCCCTTGAGGTCAGTCCATGGGCAGCCGTTACGCATTGCTAGTGCCGCTGACGGTTTGTGGTTAAACCCACTGCCAGGGTACTGACGAGTCATTAGAGTCCCCCACAGACAGTTTCCCAAGTTCGGGCGAAACGTTGTAGAGGCCGTATTGTTTTATGGCAGGGTTCGGAAAATGCACGTGCGTTTACGCACGTGTTATTTTTCGGGCAGATGATACTGGTCGGCTTTGGTTTAAGCCGGATCCGAGTATTATATTGAGTAGGTATAATATCTTTGTCTCAGTTGCATTTGTATTCGGTCGTAATACAAATGCAGGTATATTTATACAGTTTCGGGGTTGTCCTGAAAGTCGTTTCAGGATCACTTTTGGAAATTGCCAGTTTCCAGTTTTCTATCAGCCGTCTTTTAACATTCGGTTAAAGACGGATTTATCTTTTCTTCAGTTGAGGTGAGTCATCATTCTAGAAGCTTCTAGAAGTGGTGATGAGGCTAGTGAGTCATTAGTGCTTTAATGGAGCCATTAATGCAATGGTGACTAGGTTAATGAATCATCATTTGCATTAATGAGATTTTGTTTACTTAAGGATATTTCTTCATGATATTTGTTCATATAGTCACCCTCTTTCTCCTACGGTCACCTCCCTCTTGCATATAAAGTGGCCGGCCCCTTCCTCTCATTGATTGACTTGGTTTTCATTTGGAAAAAAGATTATGATAGATATTTGGGGTGTATGGAATTCACAGCTCATTTCATTCCATCACCTGATTCCCTTGGCAACTTCATTAACCGATCGTCCACGGACTTGGACGAAGTGAGACAAAGTCATCTACTCATTCTCTACATCATTCTTGGTCGTCTCTTTTAGCAAACTTGACGATCGAGTTGCCTCAAGTCAGAGGCGGGAGCCCGTTTAAAGAATCGCCGACGTGGTGCCACCTCGACGAAGGAATCGGAGATCGACGAGATCGGAGCAGCCACAACGGAGCGTGGGATGATGGTTAAAGAACGAAGGACTCGGATCGTTCGGTATAACCTTTCTACACTCTTTACAGTTTGTTAGTTTAGCAATAATGGCAGATCCGGGTTAAACTATACGATAGCGCCAGTTAAAAGTTTTTTGTTCCGCATTTGGCGTCTGTAGACTGCCGGGGCGCTAACGTAGACTTACAGTGGTATCAGAGCCTAACCATTTTGCTATACTAACTTGTGCTAACGCGTTTAAAACATCGATCCGACCGGAAATCGAAAATTGCAAAATCCAAGCTTGACAGTTTCTGTTGATTTTAAATGGCCTCCTAAAATTTTTCTACACATCTCAGAAAACCGTGCAGGGTTTTATTAGAACGACGACAAAATTTGGGCTCGTGACCCCACCAAACCGCCGCGGAAACGCGGTCAAACCCATGGTTTGACCGCGCATCCGCGGCCACTTGGTGAGCTCATGCTCCCAAATTTTGTCAGTGGGTTCTTCTCTGGAATTTGTGGTTTTTGGTAAATATCGTTTTGGCCCAGATTTTGTTACTGTTCACCAGTAAGTCGTGGGGCCCACTTTTTGATATTTGATCGATCGAAATTTAAACACGTTATTTTACAGTGCTTACATTATATCTCCGACCGGGAATGTCATTTGATCGGTAAACCGCGTTTGATTGCTATAGTTCTTTTAGACGGGTTTGCGAACGTGACATTCGCGTTGATGTTCTGTGTTGTGCTGTGATGTTGCGGATTTGTCGTGGTGGATAGCAGTGTGCAATGGTAGTGCAGTTTGAGTTTATTTGTACATTTGATATTGCGGGGCGAGCGTTCAACTTGTGGACTGCCGTCACTGCCTATTGTATAATATTCTTTTGGGGCACGACCAGGTTGCGGTCGATGTACCTATTGTACTATTTTTCATTACTGTACTAGGTTTTGCCCCGAGACGGAGTGCACGGATAGCCGGGTTCTGAGAAGCAACGGGTCCGCATCTCATGGCTTAGAGAGGCAGAGGGGCCCCACTCTAGAATTGGCAGACTATTCGCCGCACTCGTAGGGGGTACAGGTTGACCCAAGGAGGGGTGCCCAAGATTACCGGATTTCGTGAAGTGCTGGGTGGTCCATTCGCTATGCTGTAGGGGGCTGCCTCGCTTCAGGTTTTGGCGGGTAACTTGCCGCACCCGTAGGGGTCTAGGTTTCATTGCACATGCTATCCACACGACAGGGGAACGTCGGGTTTCAGCAGCGGCTCTGTGAAACCCGGGAATCCCAGATTATCTGTATTGTTCTGTGATGCTTATTACTTTTCTGTAATGTTGCATATTATCACGCCTGGAGCGATTATTGTATATTGGTTTATATACTATTAGATGTTGTATATGTTTTACACCCGCGCTAGTCCAGTCCCCGCTCTGTCGTTAGTTAAGTAACCTAACGGGTGATGACGGGACCCAGTGACGAATGCGGATGGCATATACGTACATTTTATTTTCGTTCTTTTCTGGTGTGATTATTGATGGGACTGCGTTGATTCTGATCAACGCAAAGTAAAACAAACCTGTATACAGTTGCTGGAACAATTTAAAAGGTGTTATTGCAAAGACGTTTCCTTTTGTTATGCATAGAGATATTCAGTGGAATATCCTGCACCTCATTCGACGGGGCAAGGGCCGATATCCCTTCACCGGGACTGACCCCTTGGGCAGAAGTTTGCGTCAGAGTAATAACTTCACTATAGTCGATTACAAGTTGCTTTGCATAGCGGTATTCAGTAGAATATCATGCACCTCATTCCACGAGGAAAGAGCCGAGATCCCTTTACCGGGAGTGACCTCTTTAGCAAAAGGTTTTCGCCACTATATTTTAAAAAGCTATCAGGTTCCTTCAGCGATATCAAGTTCACTACGTTAAAGGTTTTTCGCCAAAAACCAGCCGTAGCCCTCCGTCACTTCTTTTGGGTATTCAGTAGTATTCAAGCTATGTATTTTGACCAACGCCAAGGCATAGTGTTTGGTAGCTGCGGGGTATTCAATTGTTGCATAGATAGATGAGTTAGTTTGGGACAGTCGTTCTGCCATTTTGGCCAACGTCAAGGGCATGTGCGGGTGGGTTCAAATTGACAAGATAGTGACGGGTAGAACTTGGCATGTGACTTATGACATTTTGACCAACGCCAAGGTTATAAGAGCATGGGGCAAAAATCATATCGGGAGTTTCTAAAGAAACTGAAACTTGCCAAGTATGCGCATACCATCTGGAGTATGAGTAACGTGGATGCATTCCATCACGTTATCATTCGATGAGAGTTGGATCCCGATTCCTACTGATGAGTTAGTTTACTCTTCGGGTGATCCCGATTGATTCTTCTTTTAGTTTGGAGGAGAATTTGACAGGACAGTGGGAGGTTTCCGGATTAGATAAAGTGATGACTATTCTGATCTAGGTTAGAGTGCACGCAGAGTGTTTCTTTTCTCTCTCTCTTTGGCAGCGACCTTTGACCGACCCTAGACTATGACTCTGTGACCAGGTTGACCGAACCTTCTTAACATACTGGCTTTTGGATTGTCTGAGTTGCATAAGTCATTGCCACTCCTTCTTTTACCCTTTGAATTTCTCAGAACACCCTTATTACTACGGATATCCACTTCCATTGGATAGATCCATCGTATGGTTATATACGAACTCGAAGGGACTTCTTCAAGGATGGATCCAGGTTCAGGAGAAATAGAATTGGTTTATTCAGTTGTCTTTTATTATCACCTTCTCTCAGGTTGCGAGAGCTCCTTGGTTTAGGAGAGTACACCTATTACGCTTATTGGATAGTCTTATTCCAAACCATAGGCTGGTGCCGAAAGGTAGGGAATGAAGAAAACCAATTAGCCTAAGTAGGGTGTGTAGAAGGTAATATGTAAAGACAAAATAAAGGGATTAGAAAGAGGGCAATGTAAATTGCGACTGATATCATTCACGACCAAAACCGCGTACTTCATCGCCACTCCTATTTCACCTTTAAAAGAATAAGGTATTATTTAGTTGTCTTTTATCATCACCTTCTCTCGAGATGCGAGTACTCCTTGGTTTAGGAGGGTACACCTATTATGCTTACTGGATAGTCTTCTTCCAAACCATAGGCTGGTGCCGAACGGTAGGGAAGGAAGAAAACCATTTAGCATAACGATGGTGTACAGAAGGTAACGACTAAAGACGAATAAAGGAATTTGGAGAGATGGCAATAAAATATACGGTTGAAGTCATGAATTGGATTATGGAAGAGGCATTACTATGAATACCAGGATACCCCTACGAAACATTTTCATGTTTCAGTGCATTGTTAAAAGAAAAACTGTTTTCCCGATTAGACACTTACTCCAAGGGTATGTATTTACCAGGTTTCATTCTCATATCTGTATGGTTTTACAGATGATGAGTGGGAGTAAGATATTGGGAATTAGGTGATCATCCTCATTATATCGGAATTCGTTGTAATTGGTGATATTTGAGGAAATCGCCAGGGTACAGTTTTCAACCTACGACGCACAGGTTTTGAGTTGTTTAACTCAGCGGACTTATACAGAGTATTGTATGTTGTCCAAGTGTCCATCAGGACAAAGGGGTAGGTCCTCGTACTATGTTCTGTTTACTTATAACTTCTCTAGTATTTAGACGAGTGTTTCGTAGAAATACAAGGTCTAAGTTTTGAGAAGTTGTGGGTATAAGAATAAAGTAGAGAACCAGGTATCACAAGTATCGGGATTCTTCAAAGAGATCGAAGATGTAGATTCTTGTGATTGGTATTCAGATGATAGTGATGGTTTTGAGAAACGTGTTTCTCTTTCAGGTTGCTCATAATTGAATGGATTCCTAAGTTGAGTAATGCTGATTAGCCTCTTTCCATTAAGTTGATATGCACTGGAGACAGCTGCATGATTTGAATCTGGTTCCAATTAAATTAGTGCCAAAGTTTCTATATTGGATATAGAATAGATCGTACCTTAAAAGATGTTAAGGTACGGGGAGTTGTCCAGATTATACTTAAAACCAGACTCTGGATAACTCAGGGCGCGTTTTTGTAATGGCTGTTTGTGGGTTGACCCTGGCTATGACGAGGGTTGATATTCTACCATTTGGAAGATCAATAGCGATATTGTTCTTGACTCGCCACAGTTTTAGTAAAAATGGATCTTTTTCAGAAAACAGTAGTGGGAGTATGGTAGAACTGGAAGTGATTCCAGAACCGCGAACGATTACGGAAAATTTAATAGGACCTATACATTCAGTCAGGTTTGACATTCCAATAGCCACTCCGCAGATTTGGTGGGTAACCTCAGACACCCGAGAGGTACTTCGGTAGCCTCAAGGACGGTGACAGGGAGGTTCTTATCTACCCAGACTTGACACTACTGTTGTTCCAGGTTATGACACCCGGTAGGAGGGTTGTCGTAGTCAGTGGGAGCTTCGGAAGCATAGTGGGCAAGTAGCTTATATCTATTTATAGACTTGAGCAGTTATAGCGGAGATAGATCATCTAATTTTGATGTGACAGTCATGGGTTTGACTTCAATCAGAATAGGGGATGGATCTGTTAAGAAGGTAGTAGGGTGTGATGTCAAGGTATCTGGATGACATACACAGAGTAGGAAGTAAAATTCCTATACTACGATCGGTTGAACTGTGGTCGTCACACAGTTGTTTCTCCAGACAGGATATGGATATAATATTTGACATTTTGGTTTCTAGATCTATGGTTTTAGATCTGGATTTGGGTAGTTTCCCAATGTGGGTACTTTGACAGATATTCTAATGGTTTTTGGAATAGTTGACTCCTAGCATGGTGGTGTACCTGCAGGTGATGGAGTCACCCTCTCTAAAGGTGTCGTATAGACTAAAGGGGAGAGGGATGTGCATGATTGACAGATCACTTGCTTAGGCAATTGAGTCAATCGTGAGATGTCAAGTACCACACCAAATGTTGGTTTTGCACTAGATGCAATAAGTTTGTATTAATCCAATCCTGGAGAAACATAAGGAAGCAGGTTTAGAACATAAGTACATGTTCTACGGATTTGATGATGGCAGCCTCCTTCGGGAGACGGTTATCATTCCAAGCTTCAAAGGTGACATGGTTGACAGAGTGATTGTCAGAGTTATAGTTTTTCCCTCTGACGAAGAGGGACAGTATTATGGACAGGTGGTTCAAGAGGATACTGTGGGTGGCATGGTGCCGGATACTGATTAGGTTCAGTGATCGATACAGTCTAAGAGTTTGGATTTGGAGTTCATTTATGAACAAGGTCCCATCAGATATCCAGACATATTCTAAGACAGGTATTACTCAATTCGGGAGATGGCTTTCTCCGCGAACTTGAGATTAAGAGAGATATGGAAAGAAACTTCTAGGCGGATCCACTCACTAAGGCTATTTCTCGAACACAATAGTTTAACAAACGGGCTTTGTGATACTGATTAGTAGAGGAGTTGGATGTTCGGTTTCACACGAGCTGTGAGTAGTCGACATCGTAATAATTAGCCTTGAGTGCAAGTTGGAGATTGTTGGAGATAGTGCCCTCATAGTCAATTATTGGATCACAGGTACGTGATTGCAATGATTGCGGAGGACCTATACCGGTAGGACAGTCTTACTCAAGATGATAGTATGCTATCTGGTTTGCCTTTATCAGTCGTGTACATGTTCAGGTGACTGATTACATGTTACACTTTGATAGAGCCCTTAGGATCTTGCTTTACCACCAACAGTATGATAGCGATCATATAAGTGAGAGTTGGGTGGTTTATACGCATATCCTTAATTGTGGTCCCTAGTCGTGGGAGTTTCGAGACAGGGCATCGATACTCCGGAGTAGACTAGTGTGTACAGTCGAGACCCCGACGAGGGGCGGTGGCCGGTCTCACAAGCCACTGCTGTCAGTTGGATCACCTAAGATGTATACAGGTGCTCATTGGGTTATGAGTACACCGGACAGGACTCGCCGGGAATCTGCTAGTTAGTATTATATCTACCGTCAGATAGCAGTTCCCTGGTGACATGTGTACAGGTTAGTTCATCGACCTGAGGTCGTCATTTGTCTCGTGTGAGTTCCCACTGTGCTTTGATTTCTACCCTACCACGGCTCAAAGGAGTCGTGCAAACAGGTAGTTTTTGGGTACAGTCCCGAGCCATATGGAGGCACGTGAGTGGATCGGCAGGGGATTCGTCTCTCCCGGTATTGGGGGCGAGGTCGTACTGTGTCTAGGAGAGCCATTACACAAAGTCCATGGCCATGGCAGGAGATTTACTGGTAGGTACTCCAGTAGTATCTCAGGGTGTTATTGGGCTACACTCCGACACGACTTATACTGCTATTGGGGGTCTGACGTTACTAGCCCCCTAGGCAGATATGCGATACTCATAGACGAACGGACCGGACTGTATATACATTGTCACTGTTAGGCTCAGTAGGGTTTTCCGGATGAGTGCGCTCATCGGCATCCCTTGAGGTCAGTCCATGGGCAGCCGTTACGCATTGCTAGTGCCGCTGACGGTTTGTGGTTAAACCCACTGCCAGGGTACTGACGAGTCATTAGAGTCCCCCACAGACAGTTTCCCAAGTTCGGGCGAAACGTTGTAGAGGCCGTATGGTTTTATGGCAGGGTTCGGAAAATGCACGTGCGTTTACGCACGTGTTATTTTTCGGGCAGATGATACTGGTCGGCTTTGGTTTAAGCCGGATCCGAGTATTATATTGAGTAGGTATAATATCTTTGTCTCAGTTGCATTTGTATTCGGTCGTAATACAAATGCGGGTATATTTATACAGTTTCGGGGTTGTCCTGAAAGTCGTTTCAGGATCAGTTTTGGAAGTTGCCAGTTTCCAGTTTTCTATCAGCCGTCTTTTAACATTCGGTTAAAGACGGATTTATCTTTTCTTCAGTTGAGGTGAGTCATCATTCTAGAAGCTTCTAGAAGTGGTGATGAGGCTAGTGAGTCATTAGTGCTTTAATGGAGCCATTAATGCAATGGTGACTAGGTTAATGAATCACCATTTGCATTAATGAGGTTTTGTTTACTTAAGGATATTTCTTCATGATATTTGTTCATATAGTCACCCTCTTTCTCCTACGGTCACCTCCCTCTTGCATATAAAGTGGCCGGCCCCTTCCTCTCATTGATTGACTTGGTTTTCATTTGGAAAAAAGATTATGATAGATATTTGGGGTGTATGGAATTCACAGCTCATTTCATTCCATCACCCGATTCCCTCGGCAACTTCATTAACCGATCGTCCACGGACTTGGTCGAAGTGAGACAAAGTCATCTACTCATTCTCTACATCATTCTTGGTCGTCTCTTTTAGCAAACTTGACGATCGAGTTGCCTCAAGTCAGAGGCGGGAGCCCGTTTAAAGAATCGTCGACGTGGTGCCACCTCGATGAAGGAATCGGAGATCGACGAGATCGGAGCAACCGCAACGGAGCGTGGGATGATGGTTAAAGAACGAAGGACTCGGATCGTTCGGTATAACCTTTCTACACTCTTTACAGTTTGTTAGTTTAGCAATAATGGCAGATCCGGGTTAAAGTATACGATAGCGCCAGTTAAAAGTTTTTTGTTCCGCATTTGGCGTCTATAGACTGCCGGGGCGCTAACGTAGACTTACAGGAACTGGATAGCTTTTTGAAAATATAGTGACGAAAACCTTTGCTAAAGAGGTCACTCCCGGTGAAGGGATCTCGGCTCTTTCCCTGTAGAATGAGGTGCAGGATATTCCAACTGAATACCACGGTGCAAAGCAAAAGTAATCGGCTATAGTGAAGTTAATGCCCTGACGCAAAATTCTGTCCAAGGGGTCACTCCTGATGAAGGGATCTCGGCCCTTGCCTCGTCGACTGAGGAGCAGGATATTCCAACTGAATACCACGATGCAAAACAAAAGTGAACGTCCTTGCAATAACTGCTTTTTGAAAAGTGTTCCAACAACATCAGATTAGGTTTGTTTATAACTTGCATTGATCAGAATCAACGCAGTCCCATCAATAGATCACACCACAAAGAACGAAAATATACTGATGTACGTATATGCCATCCGCATTCGCCACTGGGTCCCGTCATTACCCGTTAGGTTAGCTAACTAACGACAGAGCGGGGACTGGACTAGCGCGGATGTAAAACATATACACCATTTACTAATATATATACCAATATATTATATTTCGCTCAAGGCGTGATAAAAAATGCAACATCACAGAAATGTACAGCATCACAGAACAATACAGATATCTGGGATCCCCGGGTTTCACAGAGCCACTACTGAAACCCGACGTTCCCCTGGTCGTGTGGATAGCCTGTGCAATGAAATCCTAGACCCCTACGGGCGCGGCAAGTCACCCGCCAAAACCTGAAGCGAGGCAGCCCCCTTCAGTACCGTGAATGGACCACCCAGCACTTCACGGAATCCGGTAACTTGGGCACCCCTCCTGGGTCAACCTGTACCCCCTACGAGTGCGGCGAATAGCCCGCCAATCCTAGAGTGAAGCCCCCTCCGTCTCAATGCCATGAGATGCGGGCTTGTTGCCCTCTAGAACCCGGCTATCCGTGCACTCCTCCGCGGGGTAATCCTAGTACAGAAAGTAAAATATACATACAACGGGTGCATCGACCGCAACCTAGCCGTGCCCCAAAATAATAATACAATCAGGCAGTGACGGCAGTCTACATGTCGGACGCTCGCCCCGCAATATCAAATGTACATAATACAACCACAACTGTACTAGCATTACATCCAGGCTATCCCCCACGACCAATCCGCAACATCACAGCATAACACAGAACATCAACGTGAAAGTCACGTTCGCAAATCCGTCTAACCGGGCTATAGCAGTTAGACGGGATTTACCGATCAAGTGACATTCACGGTCGCAGATATAATGTAAATACTGTGAAATAATGTGTTTAAAATATCCGATCGATCAAAAAATTAACAAGTGGGCCCCCAAGCAATACTGTAGCACTCACAGAAATTCTGGGCCCATGTTTAATATTCCAAAACCCCAATTTTAACCCCAGAAAGATACTGTAGAATTTTGGTGCAGGGAACCCAACAGTGTGCGGCGGAACCGCAGCCCAAAGGGGGGTTTGGCCGCGGTTCCGCGCTCCTACTGTAGAGTTTCTGCATCGAATTTTCACAGAACTCTTATCTTTTCTAGTAGATCACTTTTCTGTAACCTGAAAAATTTTTGGACACCAAAAAATTTTAACAGAAAACTGATGCAAGCAAAAATGCGGATTTTGGAAATTTGGTCGATCGGAAATGCAAAACACATTAAACCAAGCTAGACTAAGTTAATGGCGAGGCTCTGATACCACTGTAAGTGCACGGCGGCGCCCCGGCCGTCAATCCGACGGCCAAATGCGGAAGTGGTGATAAACTTAAATTTTCTTGAACTGGCAAACCGCCGCGCACTAATACCCGGATCGAACCATTAATTAGTCCTAGCTAACTATAAGATGGGGAAGAGAAATATACCGACTGATCCGAGTCCTCCGGTCTTCTCGTCGTCGTCCCGATCTCCTGCGGAAGCTCCGGTCTCCACCTCGTCGCCGGAAGTGCACCACATCGCCTACTTCTTTTACGGGCTCCCACCTCAATGCCGAGGCAACTCGGGCACGAAGCTGGCTAATCGACGTGCCCAAGATTTGCTGTAGAATGTGTAGTAGAACTTGTGTCTCAATTTGGGGTTGTAGGATGTTGCCTTTTGAGATGGTGGAGGAATTGATTTTTGAGATGAACTAGAGAGCTTTTCTTAGCACCATGAGAACCAAAATGCCACACCTCATGAAATGAATCCCATTCCTACCAAGGAATGGCCGCCCCCTCCCCCCCCTTTGTGTGATTGGAGAGAGAGAGCAAAGACAAGGGGGTGGGTGGAAAGAGAGTGATGATGAAAAATCAAATGATCACCACAAAACCCAACACTCCAAAGCAACCATCACCTCATAACAAGGGTCAAGCCATCATGACACTACCATGAAGCAAAAAGTCAAGTCAATGGATGGTGCACCATCATGATACAAGGAAATATGCAAAGACCCCCTCCACTAATACTTATTTGCAACAATGCAAATAAGCCCTCCTCCACCAAACTTCGGCCAATGAACGATACAAAGGAAATTGGCCGAAACGGAAAGCAAACTGGCAACTCCAGAAAACTAGTCCCGTAATAAATTACAGGAAAACCCCGATACTGTGCATACACACCCGCATTTGTATTCCGACCGAAATACAAAATGCAATGAGACAAAATCTCCACTGTACTATACTAGGATCCGGCTTAAACCAAAGCTGGCTAGTAATATCCGTTCGATTCTGATCCGTGCAATACCGCACGTATCTGATCGAACCCTGCCATATAACCATACGGCCTATAGTACAAACTGTCCGATCCTGATCCGTGCAATACCGCACGTATCTGATCGGACCTTGCCATATCTCCATACGGCCTCTACAACCTTTCGCCCGAAAGCTGAGTAACTGAATGTGGGGGACTCTAAAGACTCTTCAACACCTTGGTTGTGGATTTAACCACTAGCACGTCAGAGGTATAAGCCAATACGTAACGGGTTACCAGGTATTGACTAAAAGGGACGTCTGTGAGCGAACTCAGCCAGACAACCCTACTGAGCCTGTCAGTGACAATATCCGTATAGTCCGGTCCGTTCGTCTATGAGCATCGCATGGCGGGCCTAGGGGGTTGGTAAAAGTCAGACCCCCAAAAGCGGTACAAGTCGTGTCGGAGTGTAGCCCAAAACACCCTGAGATACTACTGGAATACCTACCAGTAAATCTCCTTGCCTCGGCCGAGGGCTTCGTGTAATGGCTCTCCTAGACACAGCGCGACCTTACCCCCAATACCGGGAGAGACGAACCCCTGAAGATACGCTCACTGCCTCCATGTGGCTCGGGACTGTACCCAACTAAAACCTGTTTGCACGACTACTTTGAGCCGTGGTAGGGTAGTAATCAAAGTACAGTGGGAACTCACACAAGACAAATGACGATCCCCAGGTCGATGAACTAACCTGTACACATGTCACCAGGGAACTGCCATCTGACGTCTGGTATATGACCAACTAGCATGTTCCCGGCGAGTCCTGTCCGGTGTACTCATAACCCAATGAGCACCTGTATACATCTTAGGTGAACGAACTGACACCAGTGGCTTGTGAGACCGGCCACCGCCCCTCGTCGGGGTCTCGAATGTACACACTAGTCTACTCTGGAGTATCGATGCCCTGTCTCGAAACTCTTACGACTAGGGACCATTTAAGGATATGCTTATAGACTGCCAGCTCCCACGTATATGATCGCCCTCATACTGCTGGTGGTCAAGCAAGAATCCGAGGGGCTCTATCAACGTGTAATAGCGACTTGTCAGGTCACCTAAAGCAGTACACGATGATAAAGATAAACCAGATAGCATACTATCATCTCGAGTAAGACTGTCTTATCGGGATAGGTCCTCCATCAATCATTGTAATCACGTGCCTGTGATCGAATAATTGAATCTGAGGGCACTATCTCTAACATTTTGACATTCCTGAACCAATCTTTGTAGTTTGGTCCAGTCAATATATTTTTATCTAATAGTAACTTAAGGCCCGCATGATGTTTGGTTGCTGCAATCAGGAGAGAGAGAAGAAACACTTTAGCATGATGCTCTTGCAAGTTTAGAGTGGTTTTTAGTTTGTCTAAACAGGATGGCTCCCACTGTTTCTCGAATCCTTCCTCAAACCATAAAAGAAGAACTAGTCAGGATTGATCTCACCATACAATACATGCTTAACCATTCAGCCAGGCCAGTGTCGGTACTTCGAGGGAGGTTTTACGAAGCTTTCGCGAAGTTCCTTAATTAAATAACCTCTTTTCCCTGTGGGCGTAGCCCCGCTAACAACTTTATAGTCACCTACTTGGTTTATAGGATTGATCGTTAAGTGAAAAAATCTCCCGAGGAGTAGCATATACTCACAGTAGGATTGGGATCCAAATATCATCGTGTGGATTTTTGCCCCAAATCATCACAAATGGTATGCAAATGGTATGCAACACTAGCAAATTTCAGTTTCCTTAGAAACTCCCGATGTGGATTTTTGCCCCATGCTCTTATGACCTTGACTTTGGCCAACAAATCATAAGTCACATGTCAAGTTCCACCCGTCATTTTCCAGGTTAATTTGAACCCACCCGTACCTACCCTTGACTTTGGCCAACAAAGCAGTACGACTATCCCAAACCAACGCATCTATCTATGCTACATATGAATATCCAACAGCTACCAATCACTATGCCTTGTCTTTGGCCAACAAACATAGCTTGAATACTATTGACTATCCATATGAAATGACGGAGGGCTACGAATGGTTTTGGTGAAGCCGTGAACGTAGTGAACTTGATATAATCGAAGAAACGTGATAGCTTTTTAAAAGGAGTGGTTTAAGCTCCGCATTTACAAGTTTTGCTGTTTTGAAAAAACCGAGTGGTTTTGAAATTGTTCCAACGATTCAACTTTGGTTTATTTCCTTTGCATTAATATAATGCGTCCTATCAATTAATCGTACCATTGCAGAAAACAACGAAAATATGACGTACGCTTATGCCATCCGCATTCGCCACTGGACCCCGTCATCACCCGTTAGGTTACTTAACTAACGACAGAGCGGGGGCTGGACTGGCGCGGATGCAAAACATAAGCAACGCCTACTAGATATCATATATAGATATAAACATTCGTCAGACGCAATGATAGCCATTCCAGATCATAGATGAACACATTGGATATGCTAGGAATCCGCGTTTCGTTCGAGCCTGCAACGAAAGACGGATTAGACGGTCGTGATGAATAGCCAAAACCCACCCTAGACCCCTATGGGTGCGGTAAACTACCCGCCAAATACGCGAAGTGAAGCAGCCTCCCTCAACAACGTGAGTAGGACACTCAGCACTTCAAAGTACCCGGTAGTTTGTGCACCCCACCTTGGGTCTATCCTAGGAGCAAAAACAGTAAAAGAAATAATATACAATTGTGGCTACAACCTCAACCCGGATGTGCGACCCAAAACTAATATTACATCAATTTACAATTTACATCAAATGAAAGATAAAAAAAACACTCATCTCACACCCCGGCTATTCATCCACGATGATCCAACAAGTTCGTATACACAATCCAACATCACAGATCACAGATATGTACAACCCCCACTAATCGACGTATAGTGATTAGTAGACGTTCAGTACATATATCACATTACAGATATAATCCAATTAGCTAAAGTTTATAGAATTTCGATCAATATTCTAATTTGAAACTACCCCAAATACAACACTGTACTCAAAAGAATCTGGGCAGAAACAAAGTATCTGAAAAATCACAAACATCAAGCTGGACAATCTGCAGGAAAAACAAGTTGACTCCGAGTCGACTCGGTCGCGGATCCGCGGCGAAACTCATGGTTTTGCCGTGCTTCCGCGGCAGTCTGACCGAGTCACGAGCTCGTCTTTCTTGGGTGTCCCTAAAAAAGCATGCACGTATTTTTCAGGTCTCTGAAAATATTTTTAGACCTGTTTTAAAATCGGCAAAAAACACAAATTTTTGGATGTTTTTTGTGATTTTTCCGGGATCGAAGTTCTAAAGACTTTGCTAACATGTTAGTTGTTGTTTAGTTAGGCTATGATACCACTGTAAGTCTATATTACCCACCCCGGTACTTACGGGGAGGCGGAAAGAGTAAAAATCAAATTTTTATCACAAGGTAACATAGACAAACCATGAAGCATCTTTGCTAAACAAAAACTAACAAACTAACTACAAGTTCTAACTACTAGGTTGGATGGTTATACCTAGTTCTTGAACTCCTTCTCCTCTTGTTGTGGTCCTCCTTGATGTGAGCTCCTTAGAGTGGTGTAGATGGCTCCTCCTCATTGTCTTCTCTAGGTCAAAGATCGATCCACCCGAAGGCCTCTACCTTGAGCTCCTACCTAAACAATGAAGTAACTAGAGTGCTTCGCTTGCTACACTAAGAACCCTAGAGTGAGTAGAAAGGCATTTTGGTGGTTTAGTCTCAAAAGCTTATGATTTTCAACACATAAAACACTTAAGCTTTGAGAGAGGAAGAGGGAGAGCTAACTATGAGAGAGAAAGAGAATGATAGAATGAAATGAACCTAGCTCTCATATGATAAATATATGATAATAATAATAATAATTAAGAAAATTGTGATGGTGAGTTAATTTGACCATTATCATTTTATATTTAATGCTAAGCATGCTTCAAGAAGCATCTTATGCTTAACAAAAAACAAAAAGAAAAATATCTAGGTCAATGTAAGTCAACAAGTCAAATGGTCAAACAAATTCTAACCATGATACAATTATAATTAATTATTATTATTAATCATATTTCTCATTCTCATTAGGGTTTTGATCAAGTCAATGGTCAAAACCCTAATGAGGTTCCACTGCCTCTGTCAACTGTGTATACATACACGCACCCGTGTTCCGAGCAACACGAATACAATAAGACCGAACCTACCCAAAACCAAATACTAGGATCTGGCTTAAACCAAAACCCACTAGTATCATCTTCCCGAACACCGAACACGCACAAGTACGCATATATGAATGAACCCTGTCGTAAAACCATACGACCTTTACTGTGTTTTGCCCAAAGGTGAACAACCCTCTGTGTGGGACTCTAAAGACTCGACACTACGCTGGCAGTGGGTTTAACCACAGGCCGCAAGCGGTACTAGCTGTACGTAACGGTCCCCAGGTAGATGTCGATAAGAAGACCGATGAAGTGAACTCATCCGAACTCCTACTGAGCCTGAATGTAACAATCTCCGTACAGTCCGGTCGGTTCGTCTAAGAGTATCGCATGTCGGGCCTAGGGGGGCGGTAAACGTCAGACCCCTAATAGCGGTACAAGTCGTGTCGGAGTGTTGCCCAGAACACCCTGAGAAACTACTGGAAATATTTCCAGTAAATCTCACTTGCCCTAGCCAAGGACTTTGTGTAATGGCTCTCCTAGACACAACGCGATATCAACTCCCAATACCGGGAGAGACTAATCCTGTCTAACCGTCACTGCCTCCAAGTGCTTCGGGACTGCACCCAACTACTACCTGTTTGCACGACTCAATAGAGCCGTGGTAGGGCAGTAATCTAAGAACAGTGGGAACACACTCGAGGCGAAGTGCCAGTGTCAAGTCAACAGACTAAGCTGTATTCATGTCAGATGGGAACTGATAACTGACGATAGGTATAATACGCACCAACAGTTCCCAGCGAGTCCTGTCCAGTGTACTCGTAACCTAACGAGCACCTGCATACTATCTCCAGTACGACGTACTGATGGCTGTGGGACAGACCATCTCCCCTCCTGGGATGAGAAGCGTATACACCAGTCTACTCTGGAGTATCGATGCCCTGTCTCGATAATCCTACGACCAGGGACCTGTATAAGGATGTGCTTATAGACTACCCAGCCCCCACTAGTGTGACTGCCATCACAACGCTGGTAGTCAAGCAAAAAATCCTAAGGGCTCTATCAATATGTATTAGCAATATTTTAAAAAGAAACACATACACATATTAAGATAGATACAAACCAAGTAGCATACTGCCATATTGAGCAAGAATGTCAATCCGTGTATATATATCCCAAGCTTCCAAAATGTAATATACAAACTAGTACTATACAATTATGGCCTCTAGGGCATATCACAGTAACAGAAAGATCACGGTAACTCAACATTACTCATCATGGAACGTAACATATCCAATTGGGTTCGGTTCCGTCTCTCCGATACACCGTTGTGTTGTGGAGTGTATGGAGGAGTAAGCTGAGAGAGAATTCCTTTCTCTTTTAGGTAACCCAGGAACTCGACACTTATGTATTCACCACCTCGATCAGATCTCAGTGTCTTGATACTTTTTCCGGTTTGGTTTTCTACTTCATTCTTATAATCTTGGAATTTCTCAAAGGCCTCGGATTTATGTTTCATCAAGAAAATGAATCCATACCTAGAGAAATCATCCATAAAAGCAATGAAATATGAAAAACCGATTCTTGCATATTTAGACATTGGACCACATACATCGCTGTGTATGAGTCCTAAGAGCTCGGTCGCTCTTACTCCAAGTCCAGTGAATGGAGTCTTTGTCATCTTTCCTTTGAGACGTGATTGACAAGTGGCATAAGATTGATATTCGAACGGATCCAAGTATCCTTCTTTATGTAACTTTGTTAACCTTGTCTCATTGATGTGACCTAGTCTACAATGCTATAAGAAAGCCTGATTTATATCTGGAGACTTACTTTTTCGTGTGTTCTGCACATTGAAAATCTGCAATTGGTTTAACACGTATATACCGTTATCTAGTGTACCGGACCCAATCAAACCATGATTAAGGTGGATGTTAACAACATCGCTTACAAACATGAAATCATAACCTTCTTTTGATAACAACGATACTAATATGATATTACACGTTAAACTAGGTACACAAAAATAGTTGCGCAAAACCAAAATATGTCCACTCATCAATCCAAGGTGATAATCCCCTACGGACACAACATCCACGCTCGCTCTGTTCGCAACTCTAAGGGTCATATCACCATTCTTCAGCACCCTACGTCTTCTCAGTGCCTGCAATGAATTGCATATATGAGATCCCGATCCGGTATCTAATACCCAGGAAGTAGAGTTGATTGACAAACAATTTTCAATTACAAACTCATCTGAAGTCGAAGCCACAACTTGCCTCGGGTCCTAGTTCTTGGCAATCCAAGCCACAACTTGCCTCGGGTCCTAGTTCTTGGCAATCCAAGCTTTGCAATCTTTCTTCCAATGGCCTTTCCTACGACAGTGGAAGCACTCGTCCTTTAGTTCTACCGGCACCGCAACCTTTTCCTTTCCCTTGACTCCCACCTTACCAACACCACCTCTCGGTTTGGTAGCGGCCTTCTTCTTCCTTCCTTTGGCCCTTGCCTTGGACCTGGAAGGGGAAGCACCACGAACAAACATAGTGGGTGTCTCCCTTGCTTTCTGCAAGGTGCCCTCTGCACTCCTCAACATGTTAAGGAGTTATGGAAGTTCAACTTCTTTACCTTGAATATTGAAATTCAAGATAAATTGGGCGTAGTTGGAAGGAAGGGACTGTAGAACCAAGTCTGTATACAGCTCATTCTCTAATGTTGTCCCGAGGTCCGCGAGCTCCTCAATATAGCTAATCATCTTAAGGACATGTTCCCCTACAGATGATCCGACGGCCAACCTCGACTGAAACAAGTTCTTCGAGGTCTTGTATCTAGCTATACGAGATTGCTCTCCATACAGTTCCTTGGTGTGGAGAAATATGGCTTCAAGATCCATATTCTCGTGCCTCCTCTGATGTTCATTATCCATAGAGGCAAGCACGATGCATTAAGCCTTTGCGCAGTCTAACTCTCAGGTCTTACGGATTTCTTTATCCGCGACACAGGATTCTGGACCTGGGACGGTAGGGGATTTAGTAGTATGGACATACCCCAATTTGTCATAGGTTATTGCCATCTTGATATTCCGGAACCAATCTTTATAGTTTGGCCCTTTCAAAATATTTTTATCTAATATAACTTAAGGCTCGTCATGTTATTGGTAGCTGCAATTTTAGAGAGAGAGAAGAAAACACTTTAGCATGATGCTCTTGAAAGTTTAGAGTTGTTTTTAGTTTATCTAAACAGGACGGCTCCCACTGTTTCTCGAATCCTTCCTCAAACCAAAAAGGAAGAACTAGTCAGGACTATTCTTACTGTACAATACTTGCTCAACCGTTCAGCCACGCCGGTGTCGGTACTTCGAGTGAGGTTTTACGACGCTTTCACCAAGTTCCTTAATTAAATAACCTCTTTTCCCTGGGGGCGTAGCTCCGCTGACACCTTTCTCGACACTTACTTGGTTTACAACATTGATCGTTAAGTGAAAGAATCTCCTGATGAGTAGCATATAATCACAGTAGGATCGGGATCCAAATATTATTGTGTGATAAAGCTGAAGGTATCCTACCAAAATTATGACACTCCAAATAGTATGCAACTCTAGCAAGTTTCAGTTTCTTTAGAAACTCCCGATGTGGATTTCTGCTCCATGCTCTTATGACCTTGACGTTGGCCAAAATATCATAAGTCACATGTCAATTTCTACCCATCATTATCTTGTTAATTTGAACCCACCCGTACATACCCCTGACGTTGGCCAAATGGCAATACGACTGTCCCAAACCAACTCATCTATCTATGAACAGATGAATACCCAGCAGCTACCAAACACTATGCCTTGGCGTTGGTCAAAATACGTAGCTTGAATACTACCGAATACCCAAATGAAATGACAGAGGGCTATGAATGGTTTTGGCAAAACCGTGAACATAGTGAATGTGATATAATCGAAGGAACCTGATAGCTTTTAAAAAGAGTGGTTTAAGCTCCGCAATTAAAAAAATCTGCTATTCTTAAAATAACCGAGTGGTTTCTTTTAAATTGTTCCAACGATTCAACTTTGGTTTATTTTCTTTACATTAATACAATGCGTCCCATTTATTAACCTATCATTGCATAAAACAACGAAAATACAACGTCCGCTTACGCCATCCGCATTCACCACTGGGCCCCGTCATTCACCCGTTAGGTTACTTAACTAACGACAGAGCGGGGGCTGGGCTAGCGCGGATGCAAAACATACGCAACTCCTACTAGATATCATATATAGATATTGTACATTCGCCAGATGCAATAATAGGCATTCCAGATCACAGATGAACATATTGGATATTCTAGGAATCTGCATTTCCTTTGAGGCTGCAATGAAAGACGGATTACATAGTCGTGATGAATAGCCAACCCCACCCTAGACCCCTACGGGTACGGCAAACTACCTGTCAAGTACCTGAAGTGAAGCGGTCTCCCTCAACGACGTGAGTAGGCCACTAAGCACTTCAAAGTACCCAGTAGTTTGTGCACTCCACCTTGGGTCTATCCTCGGAGCAGAAAACAGTAAATGAAATAATTCAACAGTGGCTACAACCTCAACCCGGATGCGACCCACAAAATAATATTACAACAATTTAAAATTTATAAATGAATGAAAGAAACACTCGTCTCACATCCCAGGCTATCCATTCACGACAATCCAATAAGTTCATATTCACAAACATAAAGTAACCATTACAGAAATGTGCAACCCCTGCTAACTGACATACTAGCAATTAGGGGAGGTTTATGAACACAGTAATCACAACACAGATATAATCAAGTTAGCCAAAGTTCTTAGAATTTCGATCAAGCACCACATATGAATCTACTCCAAATAATTCTCTGTGCATATAAAACTTGAGCAAAATCAAAATATCCCAGAAAACCCAACATCAACACAGAAGAATAACTGAGCAAATTTTGGTTGACTCGATGTCAACTCGGCCGCGGATCCGTAGCGGATCGATTGGATCGGCCGCGGTTCCGCGGCGGTTTGGACGAGTCACCATCTCAAATTTCTTCACAATTCTTACAAAACTCTGCTTGTATTTTTAAAGGTCCCTGAAAAATTTTTAGACTCCAATTTAAAATCGGCAGAAACTTTGTGAAAATGTCGTTTTTTCGGGATTAAATTGCGATCTAATTTCTAAAGACTTTGCTAACATATTAGTTATGGTTTAGCTAGGTTCTGATACCACTGTAAGCCAACGTTACACACCCCTCAAGATGCGGGGGGCGGAATAGGTAAAACAATCATTTTGTTCAAAGTAACAACGACTATCAAACGGATCTTTACTAAACCCTAACTAACAAAAAATCTATATTTAGTTAATTACTATGATAGATGATTATACCTCAAGATACCAGTCCTTCTTGTTCTTGTTGTTCACCTTCTCGTTGGCTTCCTCGATGTAATAGAAGATCAACCCGAGAGTTCCTTCTTCAAGCTTTAACCACTAACTTGAGGTAACTAAGTGGCTAGGATTGCCAATCCAAGTGACCTAGAAGATATAGAGATAGATTAAGGATCTATTAGTCTTGCTAACCCTAGGTTTCTCAACACATGAGAGGATTATGGTTAGGATGAAGAAGATGAGAGCTTGAGGAGAGAGAATGTGTTTGTTATTATGAAATGAAAATATAACTCATTTTTATATATCATGAAGCATGATAATTATCTAATAAATAATATATCATAATTACAACCATGCTTCATTTGTTACAAAAGGATGAATCATCTCATGAGTCATGGTTTCATTTTATGCAAATAATACATCATCTCCTCCACCTCATTAAGCTTAATTCATAAATGAATTAAAACATAATGAGTCACCTTTCTTTTAGAAGCTTCTCGAGTAATTACGAGAATGCCCCTCCCATCCGTATTTACGAAAATCATGGATATACTGAGACTGCATAAATCCAATAATCCAATACTAGAATCTGGCTTAAAACAAAGCCTGCTAGTATAATCTGTCCGAACATCACACGTGCACAAGTACACGTATATGTCCGAACCCTGTCGTAAAACCATACGACCTCTATATCATTTCGCCAGAAGCTGGGAAACCCTCTGTGTGGGACTCTAATCACTCGACACTACGCTGGCAGTGGGTTTAACCACAGTCCGCAAGCGGTACTAGCTGTACGTAACAGTCCCCAGGTAGATGTCGATAAGAAGGCCGATGAGGAAATACATCCGAACTCCTACTGAGCCTGATGTGACAATATCCGTACAGTCCGGTCTATTCGTCTAAGACTATGGCATATCGGGCCTACGGGGGCGGCAAGCGTCAGTCCCCTAAAAGCGGTATAAGTCGTGTCGGAGTGAAACCCATCACACCTTGAGAAGCTACTGGAAAACCTACCAGTGAATCTCGCTTGCCCTGGCCAGGGACCTTGCGTAATGGCTCTTCAAACACAACGCGATATCAACCCCCAACACCGGGAGAGACGAATCCTATCTAACCGCCACTGCCTCCAAGTTCTTCGGGACTGCACCCAACTGCTACCTGTTTGCACGACTCAGTCGAGCCGTGGTAAGGTAGCAATCTAAGAACAGTGGGAACACACTCGAGGCGAAGCAGCAGTGTCAAGTCTACGGACTATGCTGTACTCATGTCACCTGGGAACTATTAACTAACGACAAGTATAATACCAACCAACAGTTCCCTACAAGTCCTGTCCGGTGTGCCCGTAACCCAACGAGCACCTGCAAACTATCTCCAGTACAACGTACTAATGGCTGTAGGACAGACCATCTCCCCTGCTTGGACGAGAAGTGTATACACTAGTCTACTCCGGAGTATCGATGCCCTGTCTCGATAATCCTATGACTAGGGACCAGAAAAATGATGTGCTTGTAGGCTACCCAGCCACCACTAGTGTGACCGCCATCACAACGCTAGTAGTCAAGAAAGATCCTATGGGCTCTATCAATATGTATTCGCGATATGCTAAAAGAAACATATACACATATTAAGATAGATATAAACCAAGTAGTATACTACTATGTTGAGCAAGACTGTTAATACAACTGTGAAATCCCAAGCTTCTATTAAGTAATATACAAACTAGTATGATACAATAATGGCCCCTAGGATATATACACTAACAAATTCCATGCACTGACTCCATCAAAAGGCTGTGGATCCGCGGCCAAGTCAGACCGATCTGCCGTCGATCCGCGACCAATCTGACTCATCGGCGGTTGGAACTTTTTCCCGAGGCTTCTCTTCAACGGCCAAACTTCTTCAAGACACTTTAAAGTCCCTAGAAATTTCCAGAAGCTTCCCTCCAACAGCCAAGCTTCTCACGCAAGTTAGATAACTACCTTAATCTAGAAACTTCCCTACAACTACCTAGCTTCCTATGCAAGCTTCATAACAACCTAGCTTCTAGGAGAAGATAAAGGAAAAGCTATAAAAGGGGACCTATGGAATCATTACAAAGGTTGTTCATTAATTGGTTGTTAAGTTGTTCAATAGTCAGTTAGATGATTGGAGCAAAAATTCAAATTCTAGTTGAGTGACACAACTTGATACCAAAACCCTAGCCCAAATCCATTTTCCAAAGGCAAATCAAGATCATTTTGAGAAGCAAATCAAGCGAGCCATCATCGATCCTTTATTCGCGAAGCCAATCTTCATCAAGAGCGCGAGATCCACGACGATCCAAGTCTCACGGAGATCGAGCGGAGCGAAATTCGACAGATCTAGTTACCTTTTCAAAAGGAGCGATCGAGAGGAACATCTTGTAACCTCGAATTGAGGGAATTTGTAATTAGTCGTCGATTTAATAAAGGTTATATTTTTATTCTTGCTTTCTTTACATTCTTGCGTTATGAAACTTCTTGATTCTTGATTCATTAATTTTCATGATGTGTGAGTGAAATCTCCGCTTGTGACGGAATTGAGAGAATAGGTAGATCTAGTGATGATAAAATCCCAATACTAATCTTAAGTCTTATGAGATTTGTGAAATTTAGGAAAAAGAATCATCAATGACCTAATTTGGATCGAGATCACATTTTGTTTATTTCGTTGCAAATTAGGGATCAAATGATTGATGAATCTCTTTGCTAGAGTCTAGATCCGAATGATGATGAATGAAAAGGCAAGGGATAGAGAAGGAGAAACCCTAGTTTCTTCAATAGATCCCTAATCTTCATTCATCGCTATCGATCTAGTTACAAATTATCCATAGATAAGATTAGTCATTATTAGATTCATCATTTCTACCAATTCGATCGATTCCTACAAGCTAATCTACAAATCTTGATAACTAAATTGATTGGGACATTTCTTGATTCTTGATTCTAGATCTTTATTTTCTTTATGTTTCTTAAAGTCAAATCTCATAAATCTTGAATCATTTTCTTTATATTTTCATTTCAATTCATCTAAAACAAAAATTGATCAAAACACACATCTCAGTGGACGATCCGTTCTCATTGACGAAACTACAATAGACACCGTTAATTGATTGCGGTATAAATTTCTTTGGTTGTGATTTAAACTTTTCCAAATACACACGAAGATGATCAATCAAATGGCGCCGTTGTCTGGGATGTGTGCTATTTTGTTCGTTTTTATTATTTGAGTTGAAAAATTATTATCCCATCAGAATTTTTTAGATCAAATTCACATCAAGCGCTTAACGATTAGTTATGAATTTTTGTGAGGGAATCTAGAATCATTGTAGCAGTGCGATCAAGATTCAGAGAAATTTTGCAAATTCCAGAGGAGTCAAGGAAGCTACAGAAAAATTTCGAATCCCTAATTCCAACAGTTCATCGCGGATCTGCGGCAGATGCGTTTTTGTGGCGTTTCCGCCGCCGTTTCGGCGTTTCCGTGATTGAAGTTTCTGTGGTATACTCTTTGTTCTTATCTCCTCTCTGATCTTTTCCAATAACCATTTTCTGCAGGATTCTTTGCAAAATTCGCAGCGCCGCTAAAAGAAAATTTTGTTGCATGTTTTGATCTTGGTTGTTTGCATATTTTAATACGGAAATTAAGGGGCAAAGACCAAATTCAGATTAGGTGGAGATTCCATTACCCTTCCTAAGCCCCAAAAATCACAAACTTGCATCCGCATCACCATTATTAACTAAAAAATATCTAGCCAAGACTCTAAGGACCGTCGCGCTAAATTTGGACAGAAGGAGGTCTTGGATAATCTATTGCTTATCCGCGTTTCTTTTATGGTGTTTAAGGTAACTGTGTCTAAGGCAAGTGGTTACTTAATTAGGCCCACTACTTACGTAGTGGAGAACCTCCCACTCACCTGGCCACAGAAGGGATAAAGATGCAGTAGAGGATTTATCCTGCGATTTGTCTTCTGGAAGTCTAGGAGCGGTCTAGTGACTTGACCTATGGGACCATTAGATCTAGGGTTGTGTGTGCATTTTTTGTGATTTGATTTTTCAAAACCTGTATTTTTCAAAACAAACACCAAACCATCTTTCCTCTAATTATCACAAATGCTGCCACTTGTGCTAAACCAGTTAGTTATATGTATGCCCTAGAGGCCATTACTGTACATACGATGTATATTGTAGTGGATGCTTGGACATGTATAGGGAGGACTTTCTTGCTCGACATGATAGTACGCTATCTGGTTGCTCTTTATCTTAACATGTACTCTGATTGTCTCTAAGTTACATATTGATAAAGCCCTTAGGATGAGTACTTGACTACCGAGACTATGATGCAGATCATAATAGTGAGGATAGTGTAGTCGCCAAGTACATCTTCAATTGTTCTTAGTCGTGGGAGTACCGAGACAGGGCATCGATACTCCAGAGTAGACTAGCGTATGCGCTTCTTGACCCATATGATGGGCGATGGATGATCTCATATCCATTGGTGTTTGACATCAGAGAAAGTATACGGGTGCTCAGTAGAGACTGGGTACACTTGACGGACTCACCGAGAACTCCCAGATGGTATTATACCTCACGTCAGATGGAAGTTCTTTGGTGACACTGGTACAAGTTAGTCTGTAGACCCGACATCGTCATAGAGTCTTGTGTGATTCCCACTGTGCTTTGATTTCAATCATACCACGTCCAAAAGGGCGTGCAAAAAGGTGGCTTTTGGGTACAGTCCCGAATCACATAGAGGCAATGAGCGATAGGAGGGGATTCGTCTCTCCCGGTATAGGGAGTTGATGTTGCGTTGTGTTCGATTGGCTATAACTGGAAATCCCTGGCCAGGGTTGCTGATATTTACTCGTAAGTGTTATTAGTAGTTTCTCGAACTGTTATAGACCTCATATCAACACGACTTATCAAGCTACTGGGTCTGACGTTTACCACCCCTAGGCGAGATATGCGATATATCAGACGAAGAGACCAGACTGACTGAATGGGAGTGTTACTGATTGGATTCGCGGGAGAATGTACAGGCTTGCTTGTTGATCTTCTGATTGCTCAATACCTGGGTGGCTGTTACGTTTAGATGACCGCTTGCAGCTTGTGGGTGTTTGATATGATCATCACCTACTGCCGGCGTATTGACGATTCTTTAGAGTCCTACACAGAGGTTTCCTGGCTCGGGCAAAACGGAGTAGGAGCATATATGTGATATGTGCGGGACCGAGAACAATACGTGTATGTGATACCGTACTAGATTCTCGCGATATGAGATATCTGCCGGGTATATGTGATATAGCCGGGTCATCGGATCAAATGTTGATTCGATGAACTGATACAGATTATATTAGTCGTTTATTTGTGAAATAGCCGGATTATCGGATCAAGTGTTGATTCGATAATTTAATATATAATTATATATTTGATATATTAAATAACATTAACTAATATAAGCTCACTAAAAGATTCTTTTTTCTCACTCGGGTAATACATTGATATATATTCGATATATGTTAATTGTATTATTTTATTTTGTTACAATAAATATTGTATATGTGATATATAATATTGTAACATGTTATGGTTATAAATGCAACATGTTTAGTGGAGTTTAAATATGGTTAGGGTTTGGATTAAGGTTAAACATTCATGAAGCTTTCAAGAAGCTTCTTGAAGCTTTGACTTTGATCTTGATATTTTGGGATATTTTGTGATATTTCTTTAGCCCAACCCAACCCTTTAACCATAGTTAAATCTCTACATGGGTTAAGTCTTCATACTTAACCCATGGTTGCATTTCTAACCTCACTTGAGTTTTCATTATTCATCACAAAACGTTTTCATCTTCTTCTTCCTTTTGATAAAGCTTCTAGCTTTTTGACTTGTGATGAAAATGAGTGAGATTAAGAAAACAAATGAGAGCTAAATTCCTACTTCATCATCCTAATCTATTCTTGCCAATTAGATTAGGGTGTTCACTTCATTTAGTGAGTGAGAGCTTGTGTTAAAGAAATTTCAAAGTAGATCATCTTAGTTATCGAAGATCGGAAGCAAGCTTGCATCTTTCTCTTCGTGGTGCCTCTTTAGAGTTCGGGAACTTGATGATCGCAGCGAACGGACCACAACACGGAGCTTTAGAAGTGAAGGAACGGACTACAAAGTTTGTAATACCTATCTCTTAGATGTAAAGTTGTTTACATGCTTTGTTTCGCCTAATCTCTAGTTTAAAGATCTTGGTTAGGGTTGTTCGGCACGTCTAAATTTTAAATCGGGCATGGTTGATTCCTTATAGACCCTTGTGAGAGTGCCTAGTAACCCTACAGTGGTATCGGAGCCAAGGTAGAGCTTTAGGCGATGTCTAGACGAAGTTTAAAGTCCGATCGAACTCCGAAACCCCGGTTTTTACCCTTTTCTGGAAATTTTTTCAAAAGTTGATTTTTCTGTAATAAAAATACTCAGAAAATTAAGCAGGGTATTTTAGGAAATACTGTGAAAACCGAGACCACAATACCCTTAAAGCGCCGCGGAATCGCGGCATTACCCTGCTTGCGCGGCGGTTCCGCGGCCGTACATGGGCGTTAGGGTTTTCTTTTTATACAGTAACGTCCGTAGGTATCCAAGCATGCTTCTGAGAATTTTTAATTTTACTCAAGTGTTGAGTTTTCTAGGTTGTATTGGGAACTCGTTGATTCGATCAGAAAGTTTAACTTCGTTTAACTTTTTCCGGGTAATTTTAGAACGTGTTAAAAAGTTCGAACGTATATCAATAACTCACTTTTCCCCTGCCGGAAAATTTCCAAGTGTTGGATTTTTCCGTAGTTTAAGAACGTTCTAAGTCGTGCAAGTAACGCGGTGGTCCCTCTAGAAGAACACAAACCTTAACTCGATTATGTGACCGTCTGAACCGCCTATGTACCTTAGGGTTTGGGGTTGTACGGCGTTGCCACATGTGAGGCGTTGGCTTGACCCTTCTACGGCTGGACCATCGGTACTGTGGCATGTGATGGATATTTTTTGAACTCCGCTCAATTGTTGAGCTAATTGGGAAATCTTGGTTGTTTTTTTATTCGATCAGAAAGTTTAACATTGTCTGTTAATCTAGAATATGTGATACAATATTTGGAATCCACAAGTAGTTATGAGATAACTAATTTGAATGTTATAAATCTAGCAGTTCAGTCTCAGATGATCGGTTGCTACGGGATTTTGATGCGATCAAAAGTCCGTCGCAATCACTTAGCGTATGCGGATACTCGCTGGGTAAACTTAATAGATAGCCACGCCCCATAGCCTCGACCAAGTAACTGTAGGAGAACCCCGTCGCCAAAAGCATCCGTTCGGGTGCTCGCAGCAGCGGTGTTCCGCCTTAGTGCACTTCGTCGACGGCATCCCGGGGTGTGGACGTCTACTAAAGTTTGCGAAGAGCATTCGATCAGGATGTCGGGAATCTTGTTGAATTGCCCGACTTGATATTGAAAAGAGTTTTCGATAATGAGACTAAAATGCGGGGTTTATAATTGTTAGGCATGCGATGTCTAAGGAATTCATTTGGTTAGGCATGCGATGTCTAAGGAGGTTGCGGTTTCCAACTGTTGTAGTTTTACACTTTCTTTTCTGTGACCGCAAGCGTAGTATGTGGTGTATCGCCGGCTTCGTTGCTATACATCAACGACAATCGGGATACACATACTTGCTTACGTTGATGATATGAGATATTATGTGTTGTTGTAATATGTGATATTGGATCGTCGCGTTTTGAATTGCCGGGGGTTTTATGTGAGATGAGGGTTTTTATTTTCATTCATGTAAAATTCATTTGTATGTAATATTCTTTTATTGGGGCACTTCCGGGCTGAGGATGATGTCACCATTGTATATTATTTACTTTTCCGCATTAGGTAGACCCAAGGCGGGGAGCACAAGTAACCGGGTTCTAGGGTCCAGTGGGAGACCATCTCGAGGAGTCGAGACCGGGTCTCCTAACCCTAGAATTGGCAGTGTTGCTTGCCACTCTCGTAGGGGTCTAGGGATGTGGGTTTGGCTATTCATCGCGACCGTGGAATCCGTGTTTTATACAGGTTCGTACTAAAACACAGACCTCCTAGTATATCCAATATTTCATATATGTTTCTTCTGCTGCAATGTTCTGTGATGAGATCATATTACCGCCTGAGACGAATGTTTATATTATATATATGAGATATATGTTATATTGCAGATTTCGTTTCAAATGTGATGCTTGTGAAGAATAATAAAATGGGACTTCATTAATCTGATTATTGAAACTAAAAGAAACCTAAAGATGTTGTAGAAACTTGTTTAAAAAATGGTAGCTCTAGTTCATGCTTTGCATAGCGGTGTTCCCTGTAGAACATCCAGCACCTTATTCGATAAGGAAAGAGCCGAGATCCCATCACCTGGAGTGACCTCTTTAGCGAAACTAGCAGATGCTACAAACACGGTTTGTCTTTTGATTGCTTATATAGTTTTTGCTTTGCATAGTGATATTTGTGAAATATCCTACACCTTATTCGATGAGGAAAGAGCCGACGATCCCTTCACCGGGAGTGACCTCTTTAGCAAAACTAGAAAAGGCCTAAAAAACATTCCATTGAAAATCACACGATTCTACAACGATATCATGTTCATTACGCTCATGGTTTTCTGAAAAACCTGTGTAGCCCTCCGTCATTTCAGATAAAGACTGTTTAGTATACGTACTACGTTTGTGTTGGAGATAGCGACCTCAGAGTCAATTATTGGATCACAGGCACGTGATTGCAATGATTGAGGGGAGGACCTATCCCGGTAGGACAGTCTTACTCGAGATGATAGTATGCTATCTGGTTTATCTTTATCATCGTGTACTGCTTTAGGTGACCTTTCGAGTCGCTATTACACGTTGATAAAGACCCTTGGATTCTTGCTTGACCACCAGCAGTATGAGGGCGATCATATAAGTGGGAGCTGGGGGTCTACAAGCACATCCTTAAAAGGTCCCTAGTCGTGGGAGATTCGAGACAGGGCATCGTTTCTCCAGAGTAGACTAGTGTATACAGTCGAGACCCCGACGAGGGGCGGTGGCCGGTCTCACAAGCCACTGGTGTCAGTTGGTTCACCTAAGATGTATACAGGTGCTCATTGGGTTATGAGTACACCGGACAGGACTCGCCGGGAACCTGCTAGTTGGGATTATACCAGACGTCAGATAGCAGTTCCCTGGTGACATGTGTACAGGTTAGTTCATCGACCTGAGATCGTCATTTGTCTCGTGTGAGTTCCCACTGTACTTTGATTACTACCCTACCACGGCTCAAAGGAGTCGTGCAAACAGGTTTTAGTTGGGTACAGTCCCGAGCCACATGGAGGCAGTGAGCGGATCTTCAGGGGTTCGTCTCTCCCGGTTTTGGGGGTGAGGTCGTGCTGTGTCTAGGAGAGCCAGAACATGAAAAGTCCTTGGCCAAGGCAGGAGATTTGCTGGTAGGTATTCCAGTAGTATCTCAGGGTGTTCTGGGCTACACTCCGACACGACTTGTACCGCTTTTGGGGGTCTGACTTTTACCAATCCCCTAGTTCCGCCATGCGATGCTCATAGACGAATGGACCGGACTGTACGGATATTGTCACTGACAGGCTCAGTAGGGTGTCAGGATGAGTTCGCTCATCGACGTCCCTTTTGGTCAATAGCTGGTGGCCCGTCACGTATGGCTAATACCTCTGACGTGCTAGTGGTTAAATCCACAACCATAGTATTGACGAGTCTTTAGAGTCCACCACACAGACAGTTACTCAAGTTTCGGGCGAAACGCTGTTGAGGCCGTATGGAGATATGGGAGGGTTCGATCAGATACGTGCGGTATTGCACGGATCGTGATCGGACGGTTTTTACTAGCCGGCTTTGGCTTAAGTCGGATTCTAGTATTAGATAGTGTAGATTTGTCTCTTTGCATTTGTGTTCAGTGGGAATACAAATGCGGGCATGTATTTGCAGTAGCAGGGTTTTCCTGTACTTTATTACGGGATCGGTTTTCTGGGGTTGCCAGTTTGCATTCCGTTCCGGCCGGTTTTCTCTTTTTCCTTCACGGCCGGACTTTTCGTTGGAGGGGGTTAATTGCAAGTTTGCAATTAACTTAGTTGTGAGGGGCTTTCTTGCATATGTTGCTTTTTGATGAGACTAGCCTCATCATGATATTCTTTTATGGTCATTTCCTTGCATTTATTGGATGGGTATTGATTTGGATATGGATTAGAATTTGGTGTGACCTTCTTCTAATTGTTTTCATTCTCTTTTTCTTCTTTTTTTTACCCCACCCATTTTTGTGAAAGGGGCCGGCCACTGTTATTTAGTGGAGAGAGAGGTTTATTTTTTGTGTGAAAATGTTGCTTGCATTTTCGTGGGCCCCCCTCCCCATGAATGTGCTGGAGATTCTTTTTTGATGAGATGTTGCATTAATTAATAGATGAGGTTGCATTGAGCTAGAGGATTGATTGATTTTGCTAGTGGCTGAAGGGTTTTTCCAAGAGATTCGTTTTCCTTTTCCTTAGCCAAATCTCTACTTGCATCTTTCCAGTGAGCACACAAAATGGTTTTCGGCTGAGATTATTTTTTCATGGCATGCTCATTTTTCTTAGCAAGCATCCATGAAAATTCTTGTGCAAAATTCCTCCATAAATGGCAACCTCATAAACCCCAAAGAAACATGGCTACTACACTATTCAACAGCATTCCTTGGACGCGTCGGCTAGCCAACTTCGCGCCCGAGTTGCCTCGGTCAAGAGGCGGGAGCCCGTAAAAGATTCCGGCTACGTGGTGCCCTTTCCGACGAGACGAAGATGGACGGAGATTCCGCAGGAGATTGGAGTGGAGACGAAGACCGAAGGACACGGATCATTTGGTATACTTCTCTACTCTTTTCTTATTTTGCTAGTTGCTAGGTTAATGGCCCGATCCGGGTAAAAAGTCCGCGGTGGTGCCGTTTTGCAAAGTTCGCAAAGTTTTTGTTTTCCGCGTTTCCGGCGTCGGATCGACGGCCGGGGCGCCGCCGCGGGCTTACATTGGTATCAAAGCCACGCCATTAACTTAGCCTAGCATGGTCTAGTGTGTTTAAAACCCGATCTAACAAAATCCCCAAAATCCGTATTTTCCATGCTTGTGTTCTCTGTTGAAAAATTTTCAGCTCCTAAAATTTTTCAGGTCATTGCAGAAAGACATGCAAGAAATTCTAAGAATTCTGGGAAAATACGGCTCAATGATTCCTTACTACGACCGCGGAAACGCGGCCAAACCCCTGGCTTGGCCGCGGTTCCGCGGTGGGTAAGAGGAATCGTTGTACCATATTTTCACAGTAAGCTTATGAGATGGAAATAGGGGTTTTGGGATATTTTTTTTTTTGGCCCAGATTTTCTGTAAGTGCTACAGTACTGTTTGGGGCCCACTTTAATAAATTTGTTCGATCGGATATTTTAAACATGCCAGTTCACAGTTTTTACATTATATCTGCGACCGTGAATGTCACTTGATCGGTAAATCCTGTCTAACTGCTATAGCCCGGTTAGACGGATTTGCGAACGTGACACTCACATTGATGTTCTGTGATTGTACTGTGTTGTTGCGGATCGGTCGTGGGGATAGCCTGGTTGCAATATAATACAGTTCTGTTTTTATGTACATTTGATATTGCGGGGCGAGCGTCCGACATGTGGACTGCCGTCACTGCCTGTTTGTATTATTCTTTTGGGGCACGACCAGGTTGCGGTCGATGTACCCGTTGTATGTATATTTTACTTTCTGTACTAGGATTACCCCAGGAGGGGTGCACGGATAGCCGGGTTCTAGAAGGCAACAAGCCCGCATCTCATGGCATTGAGACGGAGGGGGCTTCACTCTAGAATTGGCGGGCTATTCGCCGCACTCGTAGGGGGTATAGGGTTGACCCAGGAGGGGTGCCCAAGCTACCGGATTCCGTGAAGTGCTGGGTGGTCCATTCACGGTGCTGAAGGGGGCTGCCTCGCTTCAGGTTTTGGCGGGTAACTTGCCGCGCCCGTAGGGGTCTAGGATTTCATTGCATAGGCTATCCACACGACCAGGGGAACGTCGGGTTTCAGCGGCTCTGTGAAACCCGGGGATCCCAGATATCTGTATTGTTCTGTGTTGCATTTTATCACGCCTTGAGCGAAAGTTATATATTATATATATACTAGTAGATGTTGTATATGTTTTTCATCCGCGCTAGTCCAGTCCCCGCTCTGTCGTTAGTTAGCTAACCTAACGGGTGATGACGGGACCCAGTGGCGAATGCGGATGGCATATACGTACGTCAGTATATTTTCATTCTTTGTAGTGTGATCAATTGATGGGACTGCGTTGATTCGGATCAATGCAAGTTAAACAAACCTATTCTGATGTTGTTGGAACACTTTTTCAAAAAGCTGTTATTGCAAGGACGTTCACTTTTGTTTTGCACCGTGGTATTCGGTTGGAATATCCTGCTCCTCAGTCGACGAGGCAAGGGCCGAGATCCCTTCACCGGGAGTGACCCCTTGGACAAAAGTTTGCGTCAGGGCATTAACTTCACTATAGCCGATTACTTTTGCTTTGCATCGTGGTATTCAGTTAGAATATCCTGCACCTCATTCTACGGGGAAAGAGCCGAGATCCCTTCACCGGGAGTGACCTCTTTAGCAAAGGTTTTCGTCACTATATTTTTACAAAGCTATCAGTTCCTTCAACGATATCAAGTTCATTACGTTAAAGGTTTTCGCCAGAAACCATTCGTAGCCCTCCGTCGTTTCATATGGATAGTTAATAGTATTCAAGCTGTGTATGTTGGCCAAAGTCAAGGCACAGTGTTTGGTAGCTGTTGGGTATTCATATGCAGCATAGATAGATGCGTTGGTTTGGGACAGTCGTACTGCCATTTTGGCCAAAGTCAAGGGTAGGTACGGGTGGGTTCAAATTAACCAGGAAAATGACGGGTAGAACTTGACATGTGACTTATGATATGTTGGCCAAAGTCAAGGTCATAAGAGCATGGGGCAGAAATCCACATCGGGAGTTTCAAAAGTACTGAAACTTGCCAGATATGCGCATACCTTCTGGAGTGTGATAGCGTGAGCGGATTCCGTCACGTTATCATGCGATGATGGTTGGATCCCGATTCCCACTGATGAGTTGGTTTACTCCTCGGGTGATCCCGGCTAATTCTTCTTTCAGGTTTGGGGAAGAATTTGACGCTACAGTGGGAGGTTTCCAGATTAGATAAAGTGACAACCATTCTGATCTAGGTTAGAGTGCACGCTGAGTGTTTCTTTTCTCTCTCTCTTTGGCAGCGACCATTGACCCGACCCTAGACTATGACCCAGTGACCAAGTTGACCGAACCTACTTGACACAGGCTTTTGGATTGTCAGAGTTGCAAACCTCTTTGCCACTCCTACTTTTACCCTTTTCTCCGGGACACCCCGTATTACTACGACCGTCCACTTCCATTGGACAAAACCACCGTATGGTTATATACGAACTCGAAGGACTTCGAGGATGGTTTCTGGTTCTGGAGAAAACGGATAGGACTATTCAGTTGTCTTTTCTTTTCACCTTCTCTCAGGTTGCGAGTACTCCTTGGTTTAGGAGTAGTACACCTATTATGCAAATTGGATAGTCTTCTTCCAAACCATAGGCTGGTGCCGACCGGTAAGGAATGAAGAAAACCAGTTAGCCTAAACGGTGTACAGAAGGTATTAAGTTCAGACAAAGCAAGGGATTAGTAAGAGGGCAAAGTAAATTGCGACTGATATTCACGACCAAACCAAGTATTTCTTCGCCAATCCCAAATCACCTTTGTATTTCTCCACGACACTCCGTATCATTACGAAGATCCCAGTTTATTGGATAATCCATCGTATGGTTATATACGAACTCGAAAGGAACTTGTTCCAGTTCGGGGATGGATCCTGGTTCAGGAGAAATAGGAATAAAGTACATTCAGGTGTCTTTTATCTTCACCTTCTCTCGCGTTGCGAGTGCTCCTGGGATTAGGACAGTACACCCTTTATGCTTATTGGATAGTCTTCTTCCAAACCATAGGCTGGTGCCGAACGGTAGGGAAGGAAGAAAACCATTTGGCCTAAAGGGGTGTACAGAAGGTAATGACAAAAGACATGTAAAGGGATTTGGAAAGATGGCAAAGAATTATACGGTTACAGTCGTGAATCTGGTTAATGGAAGAGGCATTACTAGGAATACCAGGATACCCCATCGAAACATTTCAATGTTTAAGTTTCACTGTGTACTGTTAAAAGAAAACTGATTTCCCAATTAGACACTTGCTCCAGGGTATGTATTTATCAGGTAGGATTCTCACATCTGTATGGTTTTACAGATGATGGGTGGGAGTAAGTTATTAGGAATTGGGTGATCATCCTCATTATATCGGGATTCGTTGGAATTGGTGATATTTGAGGAAGCCACCTGGGTTGTTTGCCGGTCGGCAAATATTTGGTTTTGAATATCCGTTGTTGTGCACCAATTTCAAATTGATATATCTGTACGTCTATTTTTATAGAGTGAGACATATCTTTTTGAAATTATGTCTATGACATTTACCTATACCAGTGGATGGTTAGGTAAGGAGCATTGAACAGCGGTGTAATTCTTCTTAACCATAAGTACAGTTTTCAACCTACGACACACAGTGAATGAGTTACTAGACTTAAGGGACTTATACAGAGTATTGTATATTGTCCAGTGTCCACCAGGACAGAGGGGTTGTTCCTCATACTATATTATGTTTACTTTTAACTTCTCTAGTTCTTAGACATGTGTTTCGTACAAACACAAGGTCTATGTTTTGAGGAGTTATAGGTATAAGGATAAAGTAGAGAACCAGATATTGCAAGTATCGGGATTTTTCAAAGTGATCGAAGATGAAGATACTTGTGAATGGTATTCAGTTGTTAGTAATGATTAAGAGAACTTGCTTCTCTTTCAGGTTACTCATAATTGGAAGCATTCCTAAGTTGAGTAACGCTGATCGACCTCCTTCCATTTAGTTGACATGCACTGGAGACAGCTGCATGATTTGAATCTGGTTCAATTAAATCAGTGCCTCTGTTTCTTGGATATAGAACAGTTCATATCTTGACATTGTTAAGATACGGGGAGTTGTCCGGCTTATGCTTAAAACCAGACTCTGGACAACTCAAGGCACGTTTCAGTAATGGCTGTTTGTGGGGTGACCCGGGCTATGACGAGGGTTGACTTTCTACTATCTGGAAGATCAATAGCGATATTGTTCTTGACTCGCCACAGTTTTATCAAAAATGGATTTTTTCAGAAAAACAGTAGTGGGAGTATGGTAGAACTGGAAGTGATTCCAGAACCGCAAACGATTACTGAAGATTTGATATGAACCTAAAGATTCAATCTGGTTTGACATTCCATTGGCCACTCCGCAGATATGGTGGGTAACCTCAGGCACTCGAGAGGTACTTCGGTATGCTCAAGGATGGTGGCAGGGAGGTTCTTGTTTACCCAGACTTGCCATTGCTGTTGTTCCAGACTGTGAGACCCGGCAGGAGGATGAGTATAGTGTCGTTCTAAACTGGCTTTAGAAGTGCACGTCTATATGACTCTGCCAGAGGGTTGTCGTAGTCAGTGGGAGCAGCGGAAGCATTGGTGGACATCAGGCTTATGTCTATTTATAGACTAGAGCAGATATAGCGGAGATAGATCATCTATTTCTGATGTGACAGTCATAGGTTTGACTTCATCAGAATAGGGGATGGATCTGTTAAGAAGGTAGTAGGGTGTGATGCCCTGGTTTTTGATGACATACACAGAGTAGGAAGTAGTATTCCTATACTACGATCGGTTATACTTTGGTCGTCACAATCGGAAGCAGTTTTAGAACATAAGTTGATGTTCTAGGGAATTGATAACGGCAGCCTCCTTTAGGAGACGGTTATCATTCCAGGCTTCCAAGGTGACCTGGATGGCAGAGTGGCTGTCAGAGTTATAGTTTTCCCTCTGACGAGGGGCAGTATTTTGGACAGGTGGTCCAGGTGGATACTGAGGGAAGGCATGGCGCAGGATACTGATTAAGTTCAGTTGACGATACAGTCTAAGAAGTTTGGATTTGGAGTTCACTTATGAGCTAGGTCCCATCAGACATCCAAACATTCTAAGACAGGTATTGCTCATTTCGGGAGATGGCTTTCTCCGCGAACTTGAGATATAGAGAGACATAGAAAGAAACATCAAAGCGGATCCACTCACTGAGGCTATTCCTCGAACGCAATAGTCTCGCAAACGAGCTTTGTGAGACTGACTAGTAGAGGAGTTGGGTGTTCGGTATCACACGGGCTGTGAGTATGCGACATCGCAATAATTAGCCTTGAGTGCAAGTGGGAGATTGTTGGAGATAGTGCCCTCAGAGTCAATTATTGGATCACAGGCACGTGATTGCAATGATTGAGGGAGGACCTATCCCGGTAGGACAGTCTTACTCGAGATGATAGTATGCTATCTGGTTTATCTTTATCATCGTGTACTGCTTTAGGTGACCTTTCGAGTCGCTATTACACGTTGATAAAGCCCCTTGGATTCTTGCTTGACCACCAGCAGTATGAGGGCGATCATATAAGTGGGAGCTGGGGGTCTACAAGCACATCTTTAAAAGGTCCCTAGTCGTGGGAGATTCGAGACAGGGCATCGTTTCTCCAGAGTAGACTAGTGAATACAGTCGAGACCCCGACGAGGGGCGGTGGCCGGTCTCACAAGCCACTGGTGTCAGTTGGTTCACCTAAGATGTATACAGGTGCTCATTGGGTTATGCGTACACCGGACAGGACTCGCCGGGAACCTGCTAGTTGGGATTATACCAGACGTCAGATAGCAGTTCCCTGGTGACATGTGTACAGGTTAGTTCATCGACCTGAGATCGTCATTTTTCTCGTGTGAGTTCCCACTGTACTTTGATTACTACCCTACCACGGCTCAAAGGAGTCGTGCAAACAGGTTTTAGTTGGGTACAGTCCCGAGCCACATGGAGGCAGTGAGCGGATCTTCAGGGGTTCGTCTCTCCCGGTTTTGGGGGTGAGGTCGTGCTGTGTCTAGGAGAGCCAGAACATGAAAAGTCCTTGGCCAAGGAAGGAGATTTGCTGGTAGGTATTCCAGTAGTATCTCAGGGTGTTCTGGGCTACACTCCGACACGACTTGTACCGCTTTTGGGGGTCTGACTTTTACCAACCCCCTAGGCCCGCCATGCGATGCTCATAGACGAACGGACCGGACTGTACGGATATTGTCACTGACAGGCTCAGTAGGGTGTCAGGATGAGTTCGCTCATCGACGTCCCTTTTGGTCAATAGCTGGTGGCCCGTCACGTATGGCTAATACCTCTGACGTGCTAGTGGTTAAATCCACAACCATAGTATTGACGAGTCTTTAGTGTCCACCACACAGACAGTTACTCAAGTTTCGGGCGAAACGCTGTTGAGGCCGTATGGAGATATGGCAGGGTTCGATCAGATACGTGCGGTATTGCACGGATCGTGATCGGACGGTTTTTACTAGCCGGCTTTGGCTTAAGTCGGATTCTAGTATTAGATAGTGTAGTTTTGTCTCTTTGCATTTGTGTTCAGTGGGAATACAAATGCGGGCATGTATTTGCAGTAGCGGGGTTTTCCTGTAATTTATTACGGGATCGGTTTTCTGGGGTTGCCAGTTTGCATTCCGTTCCGGCCGGTTTTCTCTTTTTCCTTCACGGCCGGACTTTTCGTTGGAGGGGGTTAATTGCAAGTTTGCAATTAACTTAGTTGTGAGGGGCTTTCTTGCAAATGTTGCTTTTTGATGAGACTAGCCTCATCATGATATTCTTTTATGGTCATTTCCTTGCATTTATTGGATGGGTATTGATTTGTATATGGATTAGAATTTGGTGTGACCTTCTTCAAATTGTTTTCATTCTCTTTTTCTTCTTTTTTTTACCCCACCCATTTTTGTGAAAGGGGCCGGCCACTGTTATTGAGTTGAGAGGGAGGTTTATTTTTTGTGTGAAAATGTTGCTTGCATTTTCGTGGGCCCCCCTCCCCATGAATGTGCTGGAGATTCTTTTTTGATGAGATGTTGCATTAATTAATAGATGAGGTTGCATTGAGCTAGAGGATTGATTGATTTTGCTAGTGGCTGAAGGGTTTTTCCAAGAGATTCGTTTTCCTTTTCCTTAGCCAAATCTCTACTTGCATCTTTCCAGTGAGCACACAAAATGGTTTTCGGCTGAGATTATTTTTTCATGGCATGCTCATTTTTCTTAGCAAGCATCCATGAAAATTCTTGTGCAAAATTCCTCCATAAATGGCAACCTCATAAACCCTAAAGAAACATGGCTACTACACTATTCAACAGCATTCCTTGGACGCGTCGGCTAGCCAACTTCGCGCCCGAGTTGCCTCGGTCAAGAGGCGGGAGCCCGTAAAAGATTCCGGCTACGTGGTGCCCTTTCCGACGAGACGAAGATGGACGGAGATTCCGCAGGAGATTGGAGTGGAGACGAAGACCGAAGGACACGGATCATTTGGTATACTTCTCTACTCTTTTCTTATTTTGCTAGTTGCTAGGTTAATGGCCCGATCCGGGTAAAAAGTCCGCGGTGGTGCCGTTTTGCAAAGTTCGCAAAGTTTTTGTTTTCCGCGTTTCCGGTGTCGGATCGACGGCCAGGGCGCCCCCGCGGGCTTACAGTTTGTTGGCCTGCGTCAAGGCGTAGTGTACGGTAACTAACTAGTACTTATCTGTAGCATACGATGCGATTGGATTAGGGTAGTCGTGCGACTTTGTTGGCCTGCGTCAAGGGTCGTGCGGGTGGGTTTAATTCAATCAGGAAATGTACGGGTTGAACTTGACTAGCGGACTATAGTTTGTTGGCCTGCGTCAAGGTCAGAGGACGATAGGGGTAAAAACATTATCGGGAATTTCAAGTGTTGAAATTTGCAATGAGATTGCATACCTCTATGAGATAGTTGGATCCCGATACCCGCTGCGAGTAAGAGTTACTCCTGGGAGAGTTTTACACATTACAATTAGCCGATCAGGTAGGTGTCTAGAAAGGTGTTAACGGGGTTACGCCCCTGGGAAAACGAGGTTTATTTTAAATAGGTCCGTGCGAAAGCGCGGGGAACCCCCCTCAAAGTACCGACACTGGCCTGGCTGAAAGATTGGCGAACTTGTAGAGTGTAATTAATCCCGGCTAGTCTTTCCTTTTAGGGTTTGAAGGAAGATTTGACTAAAACAGTGGGAGACATCCTGATTAGATATATTAATAACCAATCTAATCTTGTAAAAGCGCACGCTGAGTATTTTCTTCTCTCTCTGTCCTGGTTACGACTGTGTCACGCCTTAATCAAGATAATAATACGGATGTATTGACCGAACCCGTTTGTTATACTGCGCTAAAGAACGTTAGTCCCGCTCCAACTTATAATTGTTATAAGACAAAGCAGGATAGGGGATTACCAGAATTCCCGTGCCGCCCTAATGAAGAAAGTACATGTTGATGCATCTTTTTCGGGTGTGTTCATTACACAGAACTGTTTTTCAATATCCTTTACGTCCTGAATATTTGATACCAGATCAGGATCCCATATATGTAATTTGTTACATGGGCTACAGATAGGTAGAGAACTGAGAACGGGTGATAAATTTCATGAGATAGAAACGGTGCAAGTGTTGCAGCCAAGTCTGTTGGTAGTTATCACCCTGTATTACCAGAATACATTGATTTTGAACGAATGTTATTAAATACCGAACCTGATATACAACATCATATCAGTCTCTTTATTAGTAAAGAAGGATATAATTTTGTATTGTTTGATAATGTTTTGAACATTTCCTATATCAAGAGTTAATCGGTTCGGGCACGTTATCTAAAAGCATAGACGTTCTAAATCAAACCACAGTTCTTAACGTACAGAACACACTCAAGAGGAAGAGTTCAGAAATGAACGAATCCTTCTTGAAGCATTGTAGACTAGGCCATATCAATGCGACCCGACTAGCTGAAGTTACATATAGATGCATATTTAAATTAGTTTGAATTTACATCTTGTGAAACTTGCCGGTCATGTTTCAAAGATAAGATGACCACAGCTCCGTTTATTGGAAACAGAGAAAGAGTTAGTGAACTCTTGGGATTGATACATGCTGATGTATGAGGTCCCCTGTCTACATATGCCAAGACCGGTTCTTTATACTTCATTACATTCACTGTTTATCTCTCAAGATTCGGACATATGTTCCTGTTGAAACACAAGTCTGAACCTTTTGAGATATTCACAGAATATAAGTTAGAAGTAGATAACCAAAAATGGGTATAAGTATTATGTCCTTTGATGAGATCAAGGAGGAGAATACTTGAGCATGGGATTCCTGGACTATTCTAAAGGAGAATGAGATTCTCTCTCAGCATTACTCCTCCTTATACACCACAGCACGTCGGTGTATCGGGGCGGAGCAATCACACCTTATTTGATAGGGTGCGCTCTATGATGAGTACTACTGAGTTTCCTATTTCCTTTTGGGAGTTATGAACTTGAGAAGCAGCATACCTATTGAATAGGGTTCAAATCAAATCGGTTACCTGCCACTTCATATGTGATATGGAATGGGAATAGCCCATATCTTAAGTTAGTTAAGATTTGGGGTTGTCCGACCTATGTCTAAAAGCAAAATCCGGACAAGCTCGAGGCAAAGTCAGTTCTGTGGAAGTTTGTTGGATATCCCAAGCATTCGCAAGGGAATATCTTCTACCAAACCGAGGAACAAAAGATGTTTTGTTTCTCAGCAAGCCACCTTTGTGAAAGGGAATTTCTTGTGAAGAAATTATTGGTCATGAGGTAGAACTGGAAAGAGTTCCAGCTATACAAACTGCAGCTGATGATTTGGTAGAACCAAAGGTTCAATAGTAACCAACGAACCTCAGCCTCTCCGCCGATCTAGTAGGGTTCCTCACCCACCTGAGAGATACTTCGGTTTCTCTATGACAGTGGAAGCAAGGATAGCATCATGAGATGATGACCCAAATAGTTTCGAGCTGGCCATCAGGAGTGGGGCTCTGTAAGAATGGCTCGATGCTTAGCGATCTGAGATAGAATCCTTATACACCAACAAAGTATGGACTTTGGTTACTTTATATGAAGGGTTAAATCCCCATCAGGAGCAAGTATATCTTGAGAAGATTACTTGGTGTACATGGAAAAGTTGAGACTTTCAAAGCTATGCTTAAAGTCCATCCAGATCCTACTTGCCACAGCTACATACCATGACTACGATATATGGCGGTTGGGTGTCATGACTGCTTTTCTAAATGATGATTTGGAAGAGAGCGTCTATAAGTACACAGCCAGAGGGATTCATAGACAGTGGGAGCAGCGGAAACGTGAGCAAGATATTTTATGTGATAAATCAGGCATCGCGGAATTGGAACGTCTGTTTTGATGATGTAGTCAAAGAGTTTGACTTCATCAAAATGGTAGATGAACCTTGTATATAAAAAAAGGTAGTAGAGAGTATGGTGGTGATCCTCGTAGAGTACGTGGATGGCATACTCTTGATAGGGAAGGAGTTTCCTATGCTACGCTCGGTCAATCTCCTCTTATCATAATGATTCTCCATATAGGATCAAGGTGATACCTCCTAAATCCTGGGTTGTGGATCTATGGGATAGATCTAATTGGATGTTAGGAATCTCACTAGTTGTAGTGAGATGGTATCAATCGATCCTGGGGAGAATCACTGGAAAAGGTTCCAGGGTGATAAGGACGACTGAATGTCAGTCGCAGGCATTGTCTTTACCCTCAGTGGAGGGGCGGTATGTTGGAAGAGTTCCAAGATAGATACCGTGACTTACTAGAAGATTAAAGGCAAGATACGTCGTTACCAAGGATGCTACCAAAGAGGCAGTCTGGATATATTTAAGTTCATGAGATGAACTTCGTTCCTACCATTGTGTGACAATGGAGTTGTGGCTTATGCTAAGGAACCCCCGTCCCATCAGAAATTCAGATATAATTCTTAGGCAGTATCATCTGATCATGGAGATGGTTGATCTCCAGGGAGATCGAAGTTAGGAGAGTAGACACAGAGGACAACAGCGTGGATCCACTCACAAAGGCCTGTATCCCGGTAGAGACTTTTATGGGATGGTTGAGTATGAGATACTTCAACCACAGCTGATTGTTGGGTATGCGATACCACAACAGATGGCCCTAGTGCAAGTGGGAGATTGTTAGTTATATGTATGCCCTAGAGGCCATTACTGTACATACGATGTATATTGTAGTGGATGCTTGGACATATATAAGGAGGACTTTCTTGCTCGACATGATAGTACGCTATCTGGTTGCTCTTTATCTTAACATGTACTCAGATTGTCTCTATATTACATGTTGATAAAGCCCTTAGGATGAGTACTTGACTACCGGGACTATGATGCAGATCATACTAGTGAGGATAGTGTAGTCGCCAAGTACATCCTTCAATTGTTCCTAGTCGTGGGAGTACCGAGACAGGGCATCGATACTCCAGAGTAGACTAGCGTATGCGCTTCTTGACCCATATGTTTGGTGATGGATGATCTCATATCCATTGGTGTTTGACATCAGAGAAGGTATACGGGTGCTCAGTAGAGACTAGGTACACTGGACGGACTCGCCGAGAACTCCCGATGGTATTATATCTCACGTCATATGGAAGTTCTCTGGTGACACTGGTACAGGTTAGTCTGTAGACCCGAGATCGTCATAGAGTCTTTTGTGATACCCACTGTGCTTTGATTTCCATCATACCACGTCCAAGAGGGCGTGCAAAAAGGTGGTTGTTGGGTACAATCCCGAATCACATCGAGGCAATGAGCGATAGGAGGGGATTCGTCTCTCCCGGTATAGGGAGTTGATGTTGCGCTGTGTTCGATTGGATATAACTGGAAATACCTGGCCAGGGTTGCTGAGATTTACTGGTAAGTGTTATCAGTAGTTTCTTGAACTGTTATAGACCTCATATCGACACGACTTATCAAGCTACTGAGGTCTGACGTTTACCACCCCTAGGCGAGATACGCGACATATCAGACGATGAGACCGGACTGTACGGGAGTGTTACTGATTGGATTCGCGGGAGAAAGTACAGGATTGCTTGTTGATCTTCTGATTGCTCAATACCTGGGTGGCTGTTACGTTTTGCTGACCGCTTGCAGCTTGTGGGTGTTTGATATGATCATCACCTACTGCCGGCGTATTGACGATTCTTTAGAGTCCTACACAGATGTTTTCTGGCTCGGGCAAAACGGAGTAGGAGCACATATGTGATATGTGCGGGACCGAGAACAATATGTGTATGTGATACCGTACTAGATTCTCACGATCTGAGATATCGGCCGGGTATATATGATATAGCCGGGTCATCAAATCAAGAGGTGATTCGATGAACTGATACATATTATATTAGTCGGTTATTTGTGAAATAGCCGGATTATCGGATCAAGTGTTGATTCGATAATTTAATGTATAATTATATATTTGATATATTAAATTACATTAACTAATATAAGCTCACTAAATTATTCCTTTTTCTCACTCGGGTAATACATTGATATATATGCGATATATGTTAATTGTATTATTTTATTTTGTTACAATAAATATTGTATATGTGATATATAATATTGTAACATGTTATGGTTATAAATGCAACATGTTTAGTGGAGTTTAAATATGGTTAGGGTTTGGATTAGGGTTAAATATTCATGAAGCTTTCAAGAAGCTTCTTGAAGCTTTGACTTTGACCTTGATATTTTGTGATATTTTGTGATATTTCTTTAACCCAACCCAACCCTTTAAGCATAGTTAAATCTCTACATGGGTTAAGTCTTCATACTTAACCCATGGTTGCATTTCTAACCTCACTTTAGTTTTCATTATTCATCACAAAAGGTTTTCATCTTCTTCTTCCTCTTGATAAAGCTTCTAGCTTTTTGACTTGTGATGAAAATGAGTAAGATTAAGAAAACAAATGAGAGCTAAATTCCTACTTCATCATCCTAATCTATTCTTGCCAATTAGATTAGGGTGTTCACTTCATTTAATGAGTGAGAGCTTGTGTTAAAGAAACTTCAAGATAGATCATCTTAGTTATCGAAGATCGGAAGCAAGCTTGCATCTTTCTCTTCGTAGAGCCTCTCTAGAGTTCGGGAACTTGATGATCGCAGCGAAGGGACCACAACACGGAGCTTTAGAAGTGAAGGAACGGACTACAAAGGTTGTAATCCCTATCTCTTAGATGTAAAGTTGTTTACATGCTTTGTTTCGCCTAATCTCTAGTTTAAAGATCTTGGTTATGGTTGTTTGGCACGTCTAAATTTTAAATCGGGCATGGTTGATGCCTTATAGACCCTTATGAGAGTGCCTAGTAACCCTACAAAACCATTAGTGCAAGTGTTAGTTATATGTATGCCCTAGAGGCCAGTATTGTTGTAACATTTCAAAAAAATAAAATATTATTTTTGAGAATTTTTATAATTTAATATTATTTTATTGAATATTTTAATATTAGGTGTAATTAAATACGGAAAAATTTGGAAAAATTATGGAAAATTCTAAAATAGGTTATTCTATGGAAGTATGCCATTTTAAAGTTTTTATAATTAGTTATATGCTAATTTAGTGTTAATCGCGATTAAAAATCGCTAATCAGGTTTTTAGCAATTTTGTGCAAAATATGCACATATCATTTTTATCACACTTGTGCTTTTTCTATCATGTTATTTGGGGTTACTATTCTTGTGAGAAGGGTCTTTGAAGAGAAAAAGAAAAGAAAAAAAGAAATGGAAAAGGAATAAAGAATTTAGTAGTAGGTGAGAGAGAGAGGTATGGTTTCACTTTGACTTAGGACTTAGCCATCTCTTTCTTCTTCTTTCATTTTCTCTCTCCCTCTTCCCCTTCTCCTGCTGCTGCTGCTCCTTCATCTCCCTCTCCTCTTCAAAGCCTCAAAACACCTCAAAAACATCACCAAAACCCTACCCCCATTTCATTAAAAGTGTGCACAAGCTCGAGATCTACACATTGGACCAAGGAAGCAAGGATTTTGGCCACTAAGGGCAACTCAAGAATTTTCTTGAGTTGCCAAATGAGGTATTTTCTGGACCATTAGATTAGTTTTAGCATTTCATATACCCTCATGCTAGTTTAGAACCGATATTGTTTGATTTGCTGACTTAAGGATAAACCTAGTTAGGGTTTGAGGAAAATTTGAGTTATGATATGAAATTGAGCTCAGTAGAGGCTACACCAACACCTTAGTTCTATAATTGAGACCCAAACCTGAAGCTTAAACCCAGAATACGGATTTATAGAAACCGATATTGGAGAATTTGTGAAATCTGTGATGGTTACATTGAATCTGCTTTTACCCCGAGACTCTGAAAATAAAATTGAATGGACAGTGACATGTGCAGGCACCCAGGAAGCTACCACCAGAACCCCAGCCCCTAACTCATTAAGCCGACCGTAGATTTATTCCAATTGGCCGCAATTTGCGGCCATACCTGCCCCATTTTGCGTCGTTTTGGTTCTACTGCTCCTACATGTATAGATTAGACCCCTGGTATGCATAGATTTGTCTAATTTGACCTAAGGTGAAATCTGGAGCATTTTTCCTTAGTTGCTGTTTTGGATTCGTGTTTCCGTATTCCGTATTTTTAAATCTGAATTTGTGTATTGCGTTTTACCTCGACTACTTGGCGTTTATACGACGATATAGAGGTTTGTTGTTGGTTTTGAGGGCGTTGTCCATAGGTTCTAACCTATAGATCATAGCGTATCATTTTGGGATTCATATGCCGTTTTGGTATTGATTTGGTTTTAATACGCATTTACGATACGTTGATGTGTAGGTACCCCATACAGACTTCGGGACGACAAGCAAACACGTGGTGACGTCGACAATGAAGACGCAAGGTGAGTAGATTATATCTACGGGGGAAGCCGGGTGGATGGCGTATAGCACCCCCGCAGTCCGTAGTTGATATACTATATATGATAGTTATAGTGTGTCGTGGTTTTTGTGTTAGGTGTATTATAGATAGTTTAGGGTTAAAAGAAACTAGTGTACTTCATAGTCGCGAACCCTAGAATAGATTTACACCTACACGCACACCCTTGCATATTCATTATACGTGTACTGTGTTTGATGATATTGGATGACTTTGGAGATGAGTCGATGATTTTGGGCATTGTGCCGCGAGATCGGTGATTTGATATGATTCGTATTTGGGGATACGACATGTGATCTCTAGTGGGCCTTTGGACACGTGCTTACACACGCAGTATATAGATGGTATCAATTGTACTAGATATAGATCAGTACCCCAGATTATGTGAGATGATGATAATGATACCTGATAATTGTTGAGAGGAATGTGATATTGACCCATACCCAGTTATTGGGATGCCGTACGACAATTTACTGTACGAGCCTATATTCATGATTGATCCGCACTCATGACATGAGGATTGGCATATGATATACTGTATCGTATGCGATACTATTGAGGCGGGATCACCGACTATTATATTATATATATATATCGACTCAGATTTAGGTGGTTTCCTTACCCCTCCTGATGGACTGGGCTTAGTAGATGTTAGACTAGACCCGAGTCATACCTATTTCAAAACTAAGGAATCGGGAATATCTTAAGGATAAGTAAAGGGATTCTACGGGTATTTTCAAAAGACGCATCTATCCTTAAAAACACCGTAACCCTTATTTTACTAAAACCCCGATTCGTCTTATTTCAAATGGCACCACTGCATGACATATACATATTGGTGTAGATTCTTCACTGTTGCGTTGATTTATTCGATTCCGCATCTCATTGTATGTGCATACTATTATTCCATGTTGCATGATATTCTGTTATACTTGCATTTTATTTATATGTCACATACATCATGTTTTCTGATTATACGCATCGAGATATCCGTTTTCATGATATTTCTGGATTTGGGAACCGTGGATAATTTCAAAGGAAAGTATGTACTTATTTGAAAAACCCGGTTTCCTTGATATGATATTTGCGCTGCCACCATGAGATTTATCGGTTCTGATTTTATACCCCTTACGAGGAGTGGGTTCCATATGAGGGTACATGGTGGGGCCCGATATATGAGATAGTGGGGCTGACCCGGACTGACGGATGCCCGATATATGAGATAGTGGGGCTGACCCGGACAGACGGATGCCCGATGTATGAGATAGTGGGGCCGACCCGGACTGACGGATGCCCGATATATGAGATAGTGGGGCTGACCCGGACTGACGGATGCCCGATATATGAAAGAGTGGGCTGACCCGGACTGACGGATGCCCGATATATGAGGATTTACGTGCCGATGATAGGCACAGGTTTCATGATGTTTTCCACGATTTTGATTATATCCTCATATTTGCATGCATGATGCTTATTGTCATTGGGTGACAGGTGGACGGGATCCACATACATACAGACTTTTATTACATTGATCATACTTAATTTGTATATATAACAGGGTATGAGGGCGCTGTTATATATATACCCTTACACCAATATTAGTGGAATGGGACGCTAATATATGTGTATTGATATCCATTTTGATGCTTCATCATATTTACTTCATGCAGACATACCTTATATTTGTGACATGTTATTACCTGAGGCACTGGCATGAGTTTTTAGCACTACCTACATGTTTAGATGCTACATTGCCACCTTTTTATGCTTCAGATTTATTCATGAGGTTTATGTTATATCTGATCGTATTGACCTAGGATTAGGTCATGCATTCGATTTCTGCTTGTAGATATTCTCTATTCACGAGTTGGAAACTCACCCCCGTTGTGCCACAGTTCTTGCAGGTTTTGCCGTACAGGTTCCATAACGGCATTTCTGGCACACTGCTTCCTTTGCGGGTGAATTGCTTTTGGTAGGTGGGTTCTTTGCATCAGAACCACCATTGTACTTGTATTATTCCTTTGTATCTAGAATTCCATCAACCAAAACTTGTATATTTGTTTCAGACTTAGACATTTGTGATGTTTTATTCGACCTTAGAGTCGCGCTTAGTAGTATTGCGGTTTTCATGCTTATTGAGTTTCTTTTGGATTTGACCCTCGCCATTCGGCGTTGTATATTATATTGCTTGCGTGGTTGTGACCGTCGATTGACGAAGAGCTAGCTCCCGCTTGGGGATGCCTTTTATCATTGCATATATATATTGTTCTTGTTGTATCCCATTCGGGGCCAGTATTTACAAAGGAAACTTTGCCGAAATTTTTAGAAAAGACTTTACATTTTTGAAATGCATATCCGTCTTAGTTATTTAAAAACCTTGACTTCAAACATGTTTTTCTTCACTTCTTTAAACCAGTTTTCTTTATTTCCTCTTTAAATGGTTTTAGATTTCTGGGCTTTTGGCTTACTTGGATCAGATGGAGTCCTATAGACTTCATATGGTTCAAGGGCCAGTCACGTGCTCTTTCGGGTCGTGACAGTTGTACAGATGATGTATATTATATTGGATGCTTGGACATATATAGAAAGGACTTTCTTTCTCGATATGATAGTATGCTATCTGATTGCTCTTCATCTTAACATGTATACTTGTCTCTTGATATTGTCTTATAGTTACATGTTGGTAAAGCCCTTAGGATGTGTACTTGACTACCTGGACTATAATGCAGATCATACTAGTGGGGACAGAGTAGTCCATAAGCAAATCCTTTAATGTTCCTAGTCGTGGGTGTATCGAGACAGGGCATCGATATACCAGAGTAGACTAGCGTATACGCTTCTCGACCCATGAGATGGGTGATGGATGATCCCATATCCATTGGTGTTAGACATCAGAGATGGTATACAGGTGCTCAGTGGAGACTGGGTACACTGGACGGACTCGCCGAGAACTCCCAGATGGTATTATACCTTACGTCAGATGGCAGTTCTCTGGTGACACTTGTATAGGTTAGTCTGTAGACCCGAGATCGTCATAGAGTCTTGTGTGATTCCCACTGTTCTTTAATTTCCACCTTACCACGTCCAAGAGGTCATTCAAAACGGTGGTTTTTGGATGCATTCCCTAGTCACATGGAGGCGGTGAGCGATAGGAGGGGTTTCATCTCTCCCGGGATTGGGAGTTGATGTTGCGCTGTGCTCGATTGGCCATAACAGGGAAGTCCCTGGCCAGGGATGATTTAGAGATTTACTGGTAAGTGTTATCAGTAGTTTCTCGACCCGTTATGAGCCTCACATCGGCACGACTTATCGGTTATTGGGATCTGACGTTTACCACACCTAGACATGATATGTGACATATCAGACGAAGAGACCGGACTGTAAGGGAAGTGTTACCGTCAGGATTTTACAAGAGTTGGAGCGGGCTTGCTTGCTGATCTTCTGATCACTCAATACCCGAGTAGCCGTTACGTCCAGCTAGTACTGCTGACGGCTTGTGGTTGCTAGATATGATCATCACCTACTACCGGCGTATTGACGAGTCTTTAGAGTCCTACATAGAGGTTTTACTGGCTCAGGCAAAACGAAATAGGAACGCATATGTGATATGTGCGGGACCGAGAATAATGCATGTATGTGATACCATATTCTATTCTCGCGATTTTTTGTATCGGTCGGTTATATGTGATATAGCGGGGTTATCGAATCAAGAGTTGATTCGATAAGTCTATATATTGGATATTAGTCAGTTATATGAGATATAACCGGATTATTAAGTCAAGTGTTGATTTAATAATTTAGTGTATAATTGTATATTTGATATGCTAATTTATATTAACTAACATTTGTTCACTTAAGGATTTTTCTCACATGTGCACAACTTTAATATATATGTGATATATATTAAAATGTGTTTTCATTTTGTATCATGGTTGTTGATACATCATATATGGGTGTGCAAGACATACACCATTCTGTTTTAAATGGTGGTTTATAATTATTTAAGGTAATTACAAATTAGAGGAGCTTTTGTCACAAGCATGAAGCTTGTAGAAGCTTGTGGATGCTTTGACAAAGTCCACTAACTTTGTTTTACTTTAGATTTTTAATAACCTAACCATTTTTGATTAGCCATGGTTATGTCTCTACATAAGTTAGTATATGATACTCACTCACCCATGGTTAGCTCTCTTGATTTGATCATTATCATCATCTTTTCTTTTGTTCATCTTCTTCTTCTTCTTTGAGCAAAAGAAAAGCTTGCTAGGGTTTTAAAAAAACAGTGAAAGATTATGAGAAATCAAATTCTAAAGAGAACCCACATCCTATTTCTCCATCCTCTACTAGACTAGCACTTTAGTTTAGGGTGTTTGCTTCACTAATTCTCTAGGTTAGTGAAGTAGTAGCTTGAGTTGGTATTCACTCGACGTAGATCATCTTCGGCCTCGAAGACTTCAAGCAAGGACGCTTCTTTTGCCTCGTGAAGCCATGCAAGATCCCGGGAGAACCATGATTGCAGCGAAGGGACCACGACAAGGAGCTTTAGAAGTGAAGGACCGATCTACAAAGGTTGTATTTCCTATTCACTTAGTCGTAAATGATATTTACTTGCATGTGTTACCCTAATAATCTAGCAAAGATCTTGTTTAGGGTTGTTCGGCACGGCTAAAATTTTAATCGGGCATAGTTGATGCCTTCTTAACCCTTGTTAGAGTGCTTAGTGTAAGTCTACGGTAGCGCCCCAGCCGTCTAACAGACGCCAACTGCGGAACAAAAACTTTTAACTGGCGCTATCGTATACTTTAACCCGGATATGCCATTATTGCTAAACTAACAAACTATAAAGAGGGTAGAAAGGTTATACCGAACGATCCGAGTCATTCGTTCTTTAACCATCATCCCACACTCTGTTGCGGCTGCTCCGTTCTCGTCGATCTCCGATCTCCTTGTCCAGGTGGCACCACATCAACGGATCATTAAACGGGCTCCCGCCTCTGACTCGAGGCAACTCGGTCGTCAAGTTTGCTAAAAGAGACGACCAAGATTGATGTAGAGAATGAGTAGAATACTTTGTCTCACTTTGTCCAAAGCCGTGGACGAACTGTTAATGAAGTTGCCACTCGAAATGAAATGGAATGAGAAAATGAACTATGAAATTTCCATACATCCAAAACTTTGTTCTTTTTCCAAATGAAATCAATCTCTCTCTCTCTCTCTCTCACAAGGGGGACGACCATAATATAGAAGGGGGGTGAGTGTAGGAACCAAGTGGTGACAATAAGGATGAAGAAATATCCTAAGGTTAACAAGAAACATTAATGCTAAAGGATGAGTCACAATAACACATCATCATGCCATTAATGCAACAATTAATACCAAGATGAGTCACTAAGCCACCTCACCGTCTAGAAGCTTCCAGAAGCACAACTCACCCGAGTGACTCACCCGAGTGATGGAAAGATAAATCCGCATTTAACCGAATGTCAAATACGGAAACTGGAAACTGGCAACTTTCAAAAGCGATCCTGAAACGAATTTCAGGACAACCCCGTAACTGTATAAAAATACCCGCATTTGTATTATGACCGAATACAAATGCAACTAAGACAAAGATATTATATCTACACAATATAATACTCGGATCCGGCTTAAACCAAAGCCCACCAGTATTATCTGCCCGAAATATGACACGTGCGTAAACGCACGTGCATTTTCCGAACCCTGCCATAAAACCATACGGCCTCTACAATTTTTCGCTCGAATTTGGGAAACTGTCTGTGGGGGACTCTAAAGACTCGTCAGTACCCTGGCAGTGGTTTTAACCACAAGCCGTCAGCGGCACTAGCTGTGCGTAACGGCTGCCCATAGACTGACTTCAAGAGAGGCCGATGAGCGAACCCATCCGGAAACCCTACTGAGCCTAACAGTGACAATGTATATACAGTCCGTTCCGTTCGTCTATGAGTATCGCATATCTGCCTAGGGGGCTGGTAACGTCAGACCCCCAATAGCAGTATAAGTCATGTCGGAGTGTAACCCAAAAAACACCCTGAGATACTACTGGAGTACCTTCCAGTAAATCTCCTGCCACGGTCGTGGGCTTTGTGTAATGGCTCTCCTAGACACAGCACGATCTCACCCCCAATACTGGGATAGACGAATCCCCTGCCGATCCGCTCACTTGCCTCCCTGTGGCTCGGAACTGTACCCAAAAAATACCTGTTTGCACGACTCCTTTGAGCCGTGGTAGGGTAGAAATCAAAGCATAGTGGGAACTCACACGAGACAAATGACGACCTCAGGTCGATGAACTAACCTGTACACATGTCACCAGGGAACTGCTATCTGATGATAAGTACAATACCAACTAGCAGATTCCCGGCGAGTCCTGTCCAGTGTACTCATAACCCAATGAGCACCTGTGTACATCTTAGGTGATCCAACTGACACCAGTGGCTTGTGGGACCGGCCACCGCCCCTCGTCGGGGTCTCGACTGTATACACTAGTCTACTCCGGAGTATCGATGCCCTGTCTCGAAACTCCCACGACTAGGGACCATAATTAAGGATATACTTTCAAACCACCCAACTCTCACGTATATAATCGCCATCATACGTTAGGTAGTAAAGCAAGATCCTAAGGGTTCTATCAAAGTGTAACAGTGATCAGTCACCTGAACCTGTACACGACTGATAAAGGCAAACCAGATAGCATACTATCATCTCAAGTAAGACTGTCCTACCGGTATAGGCCCTCCGCAATCATTGCAATCACGTGCCTGTGATCCAATAATTGACTTTGAGGGCATTATATCCAACAATCTCCCACTTGCACTTAAGGCTAATTATTGCGATGTCGACTACTCACAGCCCGTGTGAAACCGAACATCCAACTTCTCTACTAATCAGTTTCACAAAGCCTGTTTGTAAAACTATTGTGTTCAAGAAATAGCCTCAGTGAGTGGAACCGCCCCGATGTTTCTTTCTATGTCTCTCTTAATCTCAAGTTCGCGGAGAAAGCCATCTCCCGAATTGAGTAATACCTATCTTAGAATATGTCTGGATATCTGATGGGACCTAGTTCATAAATGAACTCCAAATCCAAACTTCTTAGACTGTATCGATCACTGAACCTAATCAGTATCCAGCACCATGCCTCCCACAGTATCCTCTTGGACCACCTGTCCATAATACTTCCCTCGTCGGATGGAAAACTATAACTCTGACAATCCCCCTGTCAACCATGTCACCTTTGAAGCCTGGAATGATAACCGTCTCAATTGCTTAAGCAAGTGATCTGCCAATCATGCTTATCCCTCTCCCCTTTAGTCTATAAGACACCTTTAGAGAGGGTGACTCCATCACCTGCAGGTACACCACCATGCCAGGAGTCAACTATTCTAAATACTATCAGAATACAGTCAAAGTATCCACATTGGGAAACTACCCAAATCTATATCTAAAACCATGGATCTAGAAACCAGAATGTCATATATTATATCCATATCCTGTCTGGAGAAATAATGAGTGAAGACCATAGTACAACTGATCATAGTATAGGAATTTTACTTCCTACTCTGTGTATGTCATCCAAATACCATGACATCACACCCTACTATCTTCTCAACAGATCCATCCCTATTCTGATGAAGTCAAACCCACGACTGTCGCATAAAAAATTAGATGATCTTTCTTCTCTATAACTGCTCAAGTCTATAAATAGACATAAGCTACTTGCCCACTATGCTTCCGCTGCTCCCACTGACCATAACAACCCTCTGGCAGAATAATATATACATGCACTTCGAAAGCTAGTTTAGAACGACGCTATACTTAACCTCCTGCCGGGTCTTATAGCCTGGAACAACAGTAGTGTCAAGTCTGGGTAGATCAGAACCTCCCTGTCACCGTCCATGAGGCTACCGGAGTACCTCTCGGGTGTCTGAGGTTACCCACCATGTCTGCGGAGTGGCTAATGGAATGTCATACCTGATTGAATCTTTAGGTCCTATTAAATTTTCCGTAATCGTATGCGGTTCTGGAATCATTTCCCGTTCTACCATACTCCCACTATTGTTTTCTGAAAAAATCCATTTTACTAAAACTGTGGCGAGTCAAGAACAATATCACTATTGATCTTCCAAATGATAGAAAATCAAACCTCGTCATAGCCAGGGTCAACCCACAAACAGCCATTATAGAAACGTGCCCTGAGTTATCCAGAGTCTGGTTTTAAGCATAAGCCGGACAACTCCCCATACCTTAACATCATTAAGATACGAACCATTCTATATCCAATATAGAAATTTTGGCACTTATTTAATTGGAACCAGATTCAAATCATGCAACTGTCTCCAGTGCATATCAACTTAATGGAGAGAGGCTAATCAGCATTACTCAACTTAGGAATCCATCCAATTATGAGTAACCTGAAAGAGAAATAAGTTTCTCAAAACCATTACTATCATCTAAATACCAATCATAAGAATCTACATCTTCGATCTCTTTGAAGAATCCCGATACTTGCGATACCTGGTTCTCTACTTTATTCTTATACCCACAACTTCTCAAAATTTAGACCTTGTATTTCTACGAAACACTTGTCTAAAAACTAGAGAAGTCATAAGTAAACAGAACATAGTACGAGGACCTACCCCTTTGTCCTGATGGACACTTGGAAAACATACAATACTATGTATAAGTCCTATGAGTTGAACAACTCAAAACCTGTGCGTCGTAGGTGGAAAACTGTACCCAGGCGATTTCCTCAAATATCGCCAATTACAACGAATTCTGATATAATGAGGATAATTACCTAATTCCCAATAACTTACTCCCACTCATCATCTGTAAAACCATACAGATATGAGAATCATACCTGGTAAATACATACCTTAGAGTAAGTATCTAATCGGGAAAACAATTTTGCTTTAACAATGCACTGAAACATGAAAATGTTTTGTAGGGATATCCTGGTATTCATAGTAATGCCTCTTCCATAATCCAATTCATGACTTCAATCGTATATTTTATTGCCATCTCTCCAAATCCCTTTATTTGTCTTTAGTCATTACCTTCTGTACACCATCGTTAGGCTAAATGGTTTTCTTCCTTCCCTACCGTTCGGCACCAGCCTATGGTTTGAAAGAAGACTATCCAGTAAGCATAATAGGTGTACCCTCCTAAACCAAGGAGTACTCGCAACTTGAGAGAAGGTGATGATAAAAGACAACTGAATAATACCTTATTTTTAAAGGTGAAATAGGAGTGACGATAAAATACGCGGTTTGGTCGTGAATGATAATAGTCGCAATTTACTTTGCCCTCTTTCTAATCCCTTTATTTTGTCTTTACATATTACCTTATGTACACCCTACTTAGGCTAATTGGTTTTCTTCATTCCCTACCTTTCGGCACCTGCCTATGGTTTGGAAGAAGATTATCCAATAAGCGTAATAGGTGTACTCTCCTAAACCAAGGAGCCCTCGCAACCTGAGAGAATGTGATAATAAAAGACAACTGAATAAACCAATTCTATTTCTCCTGAACCTGGATCCATCCTCGAAGAAGTCCCTTCGAGTTCGTATATAACCATACGATGGATCTATCCAATGGAAGTGGATGTCCGTAGTAATACGGGGTGTTCTGAGAAATTCAAAGGGTAAAAGAAGGAGTGGCAATGACTTATGCAACTCAGACAATCCAAAAGCCAATATTTTAAGAAGGTTCGGTTAACATGGTCACTGAGTCATAGTCTAGGGTCGGTCAATGGTCGCTGCCAGAGAGAGAGAGAGAAAAGAAACACTCTGCGTGCACTCTAACCTAGATCAGAATGGTTATCACTTTATCTAATCAGGAAACCTCCCACTGTACTGTCAAATTCTCCTCCAAACCTAAAAGAAGAATCAATCGGGTTCACCCGAAGAGTAAATCAACTCATCAGTGGGAATCGGGATCCAACTCTCATCGCATGATAACGTGACGGAATGCATCCACGTTACTCACACTCCAGAAGGTATGCGCATACTTGGCAAGTTTCAGTTTCTTTAGAAACTCCCGATATGATTTTTTCCCCATGCTCTTATGACTTTCGCTTTGGTCAAAATGTCATAAGTCACATGCCAAGTTCTACCCGTCATTATCTTGTCAATTTGAACCCACCCGCACATGCCCCTGACTTTGGCCAATCGGCAGAACGACTGTCCCAAACCAACTCATCTATCTATGCAACAAATGAATACCCAGCAGCTACCAAACACTATGCCTTAACTTTGGCTAAAATGCATAGCTTGAATACTACTGAATACCCAAAAGAAATGACGGAGGGCTACGTCTAGTTTTTGGCGAAAAACCTTTAATGTAACGAACTTGATATCGCTGAAGGAACCTGATAGCTTTTTATAAAAAATATAGTGGCGAAAACCTTTGCTAAAGAGGTCACTCCCGGTGAAGGGATCTCGGCTCTTTCCTCGTGGAATGAGGTGCAGGATATTCCAACTGAATACCGCGATGCAAAGAAACTTGTAATCGACTATAGTGAAGTTATTACCCTGACGCAAACTTCTGCCCAAGGGGTCATTCCCGGCGAAGGGATATCGGCCCTTGCCTCATCGAATGAGGTGCAGGATATTCCAACCGAATACCACTATGCATAACAAAAGGAAACGTCTTTGTAATAACACTTTTTAAAATTGTTCCAACAACATCCAAATAGGTTTGTTTTCCTTTGCATTGATCAGAATCAACGCAGTCCCATCAATTAATCACACCAGAAAAGAATGAAAATAAAATGTACGTATATGCCATCCGCATTCGTCACTGGGTCCCGTCATCGCCGGTTAGGTTACTTAACTAACGACAGAGCGGGGAATGGACTAGCGCGGGTGCAAAACATATACAACATCTAATAGTATATATACCAATATACAATAATCGCTCCAGGCATGATAATATGCAACATTACAGAAAAGTAATAAGCATCACAGAACAATACAGATAATCTAGGATCCCCGAGTTTCACAGAGCCGCTGCTGAAACCCGACGTTCCCCTGGTCGTGTGGATAGCATGTGCAATGAAACCTCGACCCCTACGGGTGCGGCAAGTTACCCGCCAAAACCTGAAGCGAGGCAGCCCCCTACAGCAAAGTGAATGGACCACCCTGCACTTCACGGAATCCGGTAGCTTGAGCACCCCTCCTTGGGTCAACTTGTACCCCCTACGAGTGCGGCGAATAGTCTGCCAATACTAGAGTGAGGCCCCTCTGCCTCCCAAAGCCATGAGATGCGGACCCGTTGCCCTCCAGAACTCAGCTATCCGTGCACTCCGTCGCAGGGTAAAACCTAGTACAGAAATGAAAAATGTGTACAACGGGTACATCGACCTCAACCCGGTCGTGCCCCAAAATAATATTATACAACAGACAATGACGGCAGTCCACATGTTGGACGCTCGCCCCGCAATATCAAATGTACAAATAAATCCAAATTGCACTACCATTGCACACTGCTATCCACCACGACAAATCCGCAACATCACAGCACAACACAGAACATCAACGCGAATGTCACGTTCGCAAACTCGTCTAAAAGAACTATAGCAATCAGACGCGGTTTACCGCTCGAATGACATTCACGATCGGAGATATAATGTAAGCACTGTAAACTAACATGTTTAAATTTCGATCGATTAAATATCACGAAGTGGGCCCCACATACATCTGCTGTACAGTAACAAAATCTGGGCCCAAACGATATATACCAAAAACCACAATTTCCACAGAAGAAGCCACTGTATAAATTTGGAGCAATGATCACACAGACTGGCCGCGGATGCGCGGTCAAACCCTAGGTTTGACCGCGATTCCGTGGCGGTCTTGTAGGGTCACGTGCCCAAATTTGTACCACGTGCTTATAAAACCCTGCTGAATTTTCTGTGATATGTAAAATTATTTTTAGAACCATTTTAAAATCGACAGAAACTCAAAACTGAAAAGTTGTAGTTTTTGATATTCGGTCCGATCAATGTTTTAAACGCATTAGCACAAGTTAGTAAAGCATAATGGTGAGGCTCTGATACCACTGTAAGTCTACGGTAGCGTCCCGGCCGTCTAACAGACGCCAAATGCGGAACAAAAACTTTTAACTGGCGCTATCGTATACTTTAACCCGGATCTGCCATTATTGCTAAACTAACAAACTGTAAAGAGGGTAGAAAGGTTATACAGAACGATCCGAGTCCTTCGTTCTTTAACCATCATCCCACGCTCTGTTGTGGCTGCTCCGTTCTCGTCGATCTCCGATCTCCTCGTCCAGGTGGCACCACATCAACGGATCATTAAACGGGCTCCCGCCTCTGAGTCGAGGCAACTTGGTCGTCAAGTTTGCTAAAAGAGATGACCAAGATTGATGTAGAGAATGAGTAGAATACTTTGTCTCACTTTGTCCAAAGCCGTGGACGAACGGTTAATGAAGTTGCCACTCGAAATGAAATGGAATGAGAAAATGAACTATGAAATTTCCATACATCCAAAACTTTATTCTTTTTCCAAATGAAATCAATCTCTCTCTCTCTCACAAAGGGGCCGGCCATAATATAGAAGGGGGGTGAGTGTAGGAACCAAGTGGTGACAATAAGGATGAAGAAATATCCTAAGGTTAACAAGAAACATTAATGCTAAAGGATGAGTCACAATAACACATCATCAAGCCATTAATGCAACAATTAATACCAAGATGAGTCACTAAGCCACCTCACCATCTAGAAGCTTTCAGAAGCACGACTCACCCTCATGACTCACCCGAGTGACGGAAAGATAAATCCGCATTTAACCGAATGTCAAATACGGAAACTGGAAACTTCCAAAAGCGATCCTGAAACGAATTTCAGGACAACCCCATAACTGTATAAAAATACCTGCATTTGTATTACGACCGAATACAAATGCAACTGAGACAAAGATATTATATCTACACAATATAATACTCGGATCCGGCTTAAACCAAAGCCCACCAGTATTATCTGCCCGAAATATGACACGTGCATAAACGCACGTGCATTTTCCGAACCCTGCCATAAAACCATACGGCCTCTACAACATTTCGCCCGAACTTGGGAAACTGTCTGTGGGGGACTCTAAAGACTCGTCAGTACCCTGGCAGTGGTTTTAACCACAAGCCGTCAGCGGCAATAGCTGTGCGTAACGGCTGCCCATGATCGGACATGGTTGATGCCTTCTTAACCTTTGTTAGAGTGCCTAGTAACCCTACAGTGGTATCAGAGCCTAGCTAGAGCATTAGGCGACATGTTTACGAAGTTAAAACTCCGATCGAACCCCGAAATGTCGAAATAGACCCCTCTCAGGAAATTTTGTAAAAATGTGATTTTTTCTGCATTAAAAATACTCAAAAAAAATCAGCAGGGAATTCTAAGAGTTACTGTAAAACAAGACATCCCAATTCCAACAAAGCGCCGCGGAACCTCGGCAATACCTTGCTTCCGCGGCGGTTACGCGGCGGAATAGTAGAATTAGGGTTAGTGTTTTGTACAGTAATATCCGTATGTGATTCAGTATATTTCTGGGTATTTTTAATCTGACTCAAGAGTTGAATGTTCTGGGGATTATTTTGTATTCGTTGATTCGATCGGAAAATTTAATTTCGTTATTTTTTGGATAATTTAGAAAGTATTAAAATGTTCGAACGGATATCATTAACTCACTTTTTCCCGACATGAAAACTTTCAAATGTTGATTTTTTCTTGAGTTTAAATCTTTCGGAAAAACGTGCAAGTAACGCGATGGACCCTCTAGAAGAACACAAACCTTAACTCGATTATGTGACCGTCCGAACCGCCTCTAAACCTTAGGGTTTGGGGCAATACGGCGTGCGACATGTGAGGCGTTGGCTTAACCCTTCTACGGCTGGACCGTTGGTACTGTGACGTATTCTTGAATTTTTAAACTCCGCTCAAGTGTTGAGCTATTTAGGAAATCTTGGGTATTTGATTATTTGATCGGAAAGTTTAATACTGTCTATTTATCTGGAATGTGATACAATATGTGGAATTCATAAAGTTAGGCATGAAATGCGAAGTATGTGATATTTCGGATTTACGATGTCTAAAGTGATTGTGAATTCCAAATGTTGTAGTTTTACACTTTTTTTCTGCGACTGTAAGTGTAATATGTGATATCGCCGGTTTCGTTGCTATATGTCAACGACAATTGGGATGCGCATATTTACTTACGTTGATACATGTGATGTTATGAGTTGCTGGATATGTTATATTGGATCGTCGCGTTTTTGAATAGCCGGGGGTTTTATGTGAGATGAGGGTTTTTATTTTCATTCATGTAAAATTCATTGTATGTAATATTCTTTTATTGGGGCATTTCCGGAATGAGGATGATGTCACCATTGTATATTATTTAATTTTCCGCATTAGGTAGACCATTGGAGGAGAGCACAAGTAACCGGGTTCTAGAGTCCAGTAGGAGACCAACTCGAGGAGTCGAGTACGGGTCTCCTAACTCTAGAATTGGAAGGGTTGCTTGACGCTCTCGTAGGGGTCTAGGGGTGTGGGTTTGGCTATTCATCGTGACCGTGGAATCCGTGTTTTATAGAGGCTCAAAATAAAACACGGACCTCCTAGTATATCCATTATTTCATATGATTCTTCTGCTGCGATATCTGTGATGTGATCATTTGATATGTTGTGATAGATACTGTATATAGTATATATGATATATTATATAGACGTTACTTATTTTTTACACCCGCGCTATCCCTGCCCCGCTCTGCCGTTAGTTACCTAACCTAACGGTGCACGAGGGGACATCGAGGCGAATGCGGATGGCATAAGTGTACGTCGTATTTATCTGTGATGCTTAGGAAGCATAAGCTGATGGGATTTATTAATGAGATTAATAAAAAGAATAGAAACCTAAAAGATGTTGTAGAATCAAATTTTCAAAAAAGGGTAGCTACAGTTTTTGCTTTGCATAGCGATATATATGATATATCCTGCACCTTATTCGATGAGGAAAGAGCCGAGATCCCTTCACCGGGAGTGACCTCTTTAGCAAAACTGGCAGATGCTACAACACTCGGTTTGTATTTTGATTGCTTTTGGAGTTTTTTTTGCTTTGCATAGCGATATATATGATATATCCTGCACCTTATTCCATAAGGAAAGAGCCGAGATCCCTTCACCGGGAGTGACCTCTTTAGCAAAACAAATGAAAGCCTTAAAATCACTCCATTTCAAAATTCACTCGATTCTACAACGATATCAAGTTCATTACGCTCATGGTTTTCTGAAAAACCTGCGTAGCCCTCCGACATTTCAGATAGATATTACTTAGTATTCGTGCTACGGTAGTTTGGCATTCGTCAAGGCGTAGTGTACGGTAGCTATTTACTATTTATCTGTAGCATATGATGCGATTGGATTAGGGTATTCGTACGGCATTGTTTGGCATTCGTCAAGGGTCGTGCGGGTGGGTTTAATTCAATTAAGAAATGTACGGGTTGAACTTGACTAGCGCACTATAGGTTGTTTGGCATTCGTCAAGATCATAGCACGTTAGGGGCAAAAGCATTATCTGGAATTTCAAGTGTTGAAATTTGCAATGAGATTGCATACCTTCTATGAGATAGTTGGATCCCGATACCTACTACGAGTAATTGTTACTCCTGGGAGAGTTTTACACAGGACAATTAGCCGATCAAGTAGGTATCTAGAAATGTGTCAACGGGGTTATGCCTCTGGGAAAACGAGGTTTGCTTTAATTAGGTCTGTGCGAAAGCACGGGGAACCTTCCTCAAAGTACCGACACTGGCCTGGCTGAAAGACTGGCGAAATTGTAGGGTGTAATTAATCCCGGCTAATCTTACCTTTTAGGGTTTGAAGGAAGATTTGATAAAAACAGTGGGAGACATCCTGATTAGATAAGATAATAACCAATCTAATCTTGCAAGAGCGTACGCTAAAGTGTTTTCTTCTCTTTCTCTCCAGGTAGCGACCATGTCAGGCCATAATCAAGATAATAATATGGATGTATTGACTTAACCCGCTTATTATACTGAGCAGGGGATCGTTGGTCCCATTCTTTCTTATAAGAGTTATAAGACTAAACAGGAAACAGGAGAATATCTGGATTCTCATGCCGCCCAAACAAAGAACATGCATGTTGATGCATCTTCTTCGGGTGTGTTAGTTATTGAGAACTGTTTCTCAATTCACCCTACGTCCTGGGTATTAGATACCGGATCGGGATCCCACATATGTAAATTGTTACATGGGCTACGTAAAGGTAGAGAACTGGGAAAAGGTGATCGTTCCGTTCAAGTAGGGAATGGTGCAAGTATTGCAGCCAAAGTAGTTGGCGAATATCACCTAGTATTACCAAGTAGTAGTACACTGATTCTGAATGAGTGCTATTATATACCGAACATGATGTGCAACATTATATCAGTTTCTTTATTAAGTAAAGAAGGATATAATTTTGTAGTACATGATAATGTTATGAACATATTTCTGAATCAAAAGTTGATTGGATCAGGCTCGTTACATAATGGCATATTCATTCTCAATCAAAATACAGTCCTTAATATACAAAACACACACAAGAGGAAGAGTTCAGAAATGAAAGAATCCTTCTTGTAGCATTGTAGACTTGGTCATATCAATGCGACACGGCTAGCTAAGTTACATAAGGATGGATATTTGAATCCGTTCGAATTATCATCTTATGATACTTGCCATTCATGTCTCAAAGGAAAAATGACCAAAACTCCGTTTAGGAGACACGGAGAAAGAGTTACGGAACTCTTAGGACTGGTACATAGTGATGTATGCGGTCCTATGTCTACGCATGCCAGGAACAATTCTTCTTACTTCATTACATTCACTGACGATCTCTCTAGATACGGACATGTATTCCTGATAAAACACAAGTCTGAAGATTTTGAGAAATTCAGAGAATATAAGCACGAAGTAGAGAACCAAACGGGCAAAAGTATTAAGATCCTTCGATCTGATCGAGGAGGAGAATACTTGAGCAATGATTTTCTGGATTATCTAAAAGAGAATGAGATTCTCTCTCAGCTTACTCCTCCTTATACACCACAGCACAACGGTGTATCAGAATGGAGGAATCGCACGCTATTAGATATGGTGCGCTCTATGATGAGCACTACTGAGTTGCCTATTTCCTTCTGGGGGTATGCGCTTGAGACAGCCATACACCTATTGAATATGGTTCCTACCAAATCAGTGCCTACTACTCTATATGTGATATGGAAAGGGAAGAGACCATCTCTTAAGTACGTTAAGATATGGGGTTTTCAGGCCTATGTCAAAAGACAAAATCCGGACAAAGTCGAGGCAAGATCTGTCTTATGTAAGTTTGTAGGATATCCCAAAAATTCACAAGGGTATATCTTCTACCATCCCTAGGAACAAAAGGTGTTTGTTTCTCGAAATGCCACTTTCTTATAAAAAGGTTTTCTTATGAAACATATTATTGGCATTGAGGTAGAACTGGAAGAGGTTCCAGCGACACAAACTATAACAGAAGACTTGGTAGAACCAGAGGATTCAGTAGTACCCGACGAACCCCAGCCTCTCCGCCAATCTAGCAGGGTTTCTCATCCACCTGAGAGATACTACAGTTTTCTCAATGATAGTGGGAGCGAGGATTGCATCATGGAAGATGATGACACAACTAGTTTCGAGCAGGCCATCACGAGTGGTGACTCAGTGAAATGGCTGGATGCAATGCGGTCCGAGATGGAATCCATGTACACCAACAAAGTATGGACTTTAGAAGATGCTCCTGAAGGGGTAAAACCCATTGGGAGCAAGTGGATCTTTAAGAAAAAACATGGTGTAGATGGGAAAGTGGAGACTTTCAAAGCTAGACTTGTTGCAAAGGGTTTTCGTCAAAGACCAGGTGTGGACTCTGACGAAACCTTTTCTCCTGTGGCTATGCTTAAATCCATTCGGATCATGCTTGCCATCGCTGCATATCATGACTATGAAATCTGGCAAATGGATGTTAAGACCGCCTTTCTAAATGGCGATTTAGAAGAGAGCGTGTACATGACTTAGCCAGAAGGCTTCGTAGCTAGTGGGAGCAGCAGGAAGGTGTGCAAGCTGCTTAAATCCATTTATGGATTAAAGAAAGCATCACGGAGTTGGAACATCTACTTTGACGTCGTTATCAAAGAGTTTGATTTCGTCAAAAACGTAGATGAACCTTGTATCTACAAGAAGGTGGCAGAGAGTAAGGTTGTCTTCCTCGTATTGTACGTGGACGACATACTCTTGATAGGAAATGACATTCCTATGCTGCAATCGGTCAAGCTCTTCTTATCACAAAGATTCTCAATGAAAGATCTAGATCATGCATCCTGCATACTGGGAATTATGATCTATATAGATAGATCTAAAAGGATATTGGGATTGTCCCAATCCAGGTACATTGACACCATACTAAAGAGGTTTAGTATGGAAGAATCCAAGTGTGGGAACTTACCCACGATCTCTGGACTCACTCTCTCTAAAGAGATGTCTCCCAAGACTGATTTGGAGAGAGCTCGCATGCAAGGGATACCCTATGCTTCGGCTGTAGGCTCTATCATGTACGCGATGCTATGTACCAGACCCGATGTAGCACACTCACTAAGTGTAGTGAGTAGGTATCAAGCTGATCCTGGAGAGAGTCACTGGACAGCTATGAAGAGCATTCTCAAGTACTTGCGAAAGGCTAAAGAGATACTCTTGGTGTATGGTAACGGAGAACTCCAAGTGGAGTCCTTTACCGATTCGAGCTTCTAGAGTGATAAGGACGACTCTAAGTCGCACTCGGGATTTGTCTTTACCCTTTACGGAGGGGCGGTTAGCTGGATGAGTTCCAAGAAGGAACCCGTGGCAGACTCGACGATGGAGGCTAAATACATCGCTGCCAACGATGCTGCCAAAGAGGCTATCTGGATCAAGAAGTTCATTACTGAACTTGGAGTGGTTCCATCCATTGAGCATCCAATACCTTTGTATTGTGATAACAATGGGGCGGTGGCTTTGGCTAAGGAACCCAGGTCCCATCAGCGATCCAGGCATATTCTGAGACGGTATCACCTGATCCGGGAGATAGTAGATCGCCGGGAGATCGAGGTCAGGAGGGTTGATACGAAGAACAACACTGCGGATCCACTCACGAAGGCCACTCTCCAGATACAGTTTGAGAGACTCTTTGAGATGCTTGGTATGCGATACTACAGCAGCTGGCCCTAGTGTAAGTGGGAGATTGTTAGTTGTAAGTATGCCCTAGAGGCCAGTATTGATTGTACAGATGATGTATATTATATTGGATGCTTGGACATATATAGAGAGGACTTTCTTGCTCGATATAATAGTATGCTATCTGGTTGCTCTTTATCTTAACATGTATACTTGTCTCTTGATACAGTCTTATAGTTACATGTTGGTAAAGCCCTTAGGATGTGTACTTGACTACCTGGACTATGATGCAGATCATACTAGTGGGGACAGAGTAGTCCATAAATACATACTTTAATGTTCCTAGTCGTGGGTGTATCGAGATAGGGCATCAATATACCAGAGTAGACTAGCGTATACGCTTCTCGACCCATGAGATGGGCGATGGATGATCCCATATCCATTGGTGTTTGACATCAGAGATGGTATACGGGTACTCAGTGGAGACTGGGAACACTGGACGGACTCGCCGAGAACTCCCAGATGGTATTATACCTTACGTCAGATGGCAGTTCTCTGGTGACACTTATACAGGTTAGTCTGTAGACCCGAGATCGTCATAGAGTCTTGTGTGATTCCCACTGTGGTTTGATTTCCACCTTACCACGTCCAAGAGGGCGTGCAAAACGGTGGTTTTTGGGTACAGTCCCGAGTCACATGGAGGCGGTGAGCGATAGGAGGGGTTTTGTCTCTCCCGGTATTGGGAGTTGATGTTGCGCTGTACTCGATTGGCCATAACAGGGAAGTCCCTGGCCAGGGCTGATTTAGAGATTTACTAGTAAGTGTTACCAGTAGTTTCTCGACCCGTTATGAGCCTTACATCGGCACGACTTATCGGTTATTGGGGTCTGACGTTTACCACCCCTAGACATGATATGCGACATATCAGACGAGCAGACCGGACTGTATAGGAAGTGTTACCGTCAGGCTTTTACAGGAGTTGGAGCGGGCTTGCTTGCTGATCTTCTGATCGCTCAATACCCGGATAGCCGTTACGTCCAGCTAGTACCGCTGACGGCTTGTGGGTGCTTGATATGATCATCACCTACTGCCGGCGTATTGACGAGTCTTTAGAGTCCTACATAGAGGTTTTACTGGCTTGTGGATGCTTTGACAAAGTCCACTAACTTTGTTTTACTTTAGATTTTTATTAACCTAACCATTTTTTATTATCCATGGTTATGTCTCTACATGAGTTAGTATATGATACTCACTCACACATGGTTAGCTCTCTTGACTTGATCATTATCCTCATCTTTTCTTTTGTTCATGTTCATCTTCTTCTTTGAGCAAAAGAAAAGCTTGCTAGGGTTTTAAAAAGAGAGTGAAAGATTGTGAGAAATCAAATTCTAAAGAGAACCCACTTCCTATTTCTCCATCCTCTACTAGACTAGCACTTTAGTTTAGGGTGTTTGCTTCACTAATTCTCTAGGTTAGTGAAGTAGTAGCTTGAGTTGGTATTCCCTCGACGTAGATCATCTTCGGCCTCGAAGACTTCAAGCAAGGACGCTATTTTTCCTCGTGAAGCCATGCAAGAGCCCGGGAGAACCATGATCGCAGTGAAGGGACTACGACAAGGAGCTTTAGAAGTGAAGGACCGATCTACAAAGGTTGTATTTCGTATTCACTTAGTCGTAAATGATATTTACTTGCATGTATAACCCTAATAATCTTGCAAAGATCTTGTTTAGGGTTGTTCGGCATGGCTAAAATTTTAATCGGGCATGGTTGATGCCTTCTTAACCCTTGTTAGAGTGCTTAGTAACCCTACAGCAAGCTCGGCTGGACACGGGATTCTAGTGCCCGTCTTGTCCGTATTACCCTTATCGACCCCAGTGTCGGTATTTCTACATTTTCTTTTCTCTACCACCCACCACGACCGCGATGGACGGATATCTATCAAAATTTAACACCACTCTGCCACCGCCCGCAGGTGCGCAGAACCCAACTCGCTTTTCTCTCCAAGAGAGATGCTATCCTACACGTGTTCACCTTCCCACCTGTCTTTATATTCCACCTGCCAACGGGGAAATTTTTTAAATCAAACCCCAATCTATCAAACTGTTTCCCAAATTTCACGGTCTTGTGTCTGAAGACGCATACGTTTTAATCTCCAAATTCGAAAACGTATGCGCAATGATTGGAAGTCACAACTGTCTTTGGATGCACTGCGTTTACGTCTTCTCCCATTCACTTTGTGCGATTTAGCCGAGAAGTGTCATTATAATACAACCGCACATTCTATTTCAAAATGGGATGAATTTGTTGCAGCATTCCTTAAGAAATTTTATCCCAATCACAAGACCAGCTTTGTTCGGAGCGAAATCTTCAAATTTACCCAGCTTCGCAATGAACCATTCTGGAAATGCTTTGAACGGTTCAAGGATCTTCTTTTACAATGCTCTCATCACGGAATTCCTAGATGGGATATGTGTCGAGTTATCTATGAGGGTATTGATCTCACAACGAAACAGATGCTTGAAACCATATGTCATTGTCAATTCCTGTCTAAAGATGATGGTGAAGCTTGGAAATACCTAGAAGATTTCGCTCAAAACACATTATAATGGGAAAGTGTTAGACCACCATCACCTAGGGAAGATATCAATCAACTCGATGTTTCCATCATGATGAAAGCCGAAATGGTCGCAATATAAAGGAAACTCGACGCTATAGAAAACAGAATTTCTTCAGCCTCCCTAAACCATTACACACTTCCTAAAACCGTGTGTGGTTTTTGTTCAAACCCATCACATTTGATGGAAGAATGTCCTTTGAATGTACCGTTTCAAGGTCACACTAATGCTGCATTTCAGCACAACTTAGAAACGATCCTTCTTCTTCCATAGATAATCAAGGTTAGAGGAATCACCCTGATTTTGCTTGGAACCAATACCAAACTCAAAACACAATTCCAAATCAAAATAACTTTCAATGGGTCCCTCCACAGCAACAACAAACACCACAATTGAGTCAGCACCCCTTTCAACCACAAAATTTTCAAAAGGGCCAACAACTTTGATCCATCTTCTGTCGGTATTGCTAAACACCCTCTGCACTCGACATGTTCATTGCACAGTCCATGCAAACGAATTACATTTTAACATCTTCTATCCAAACGTTAGTGCAAAACACTGTCTCCCACGGTGAGAGTATCAAATTGATAGAAGCACAAATTACACAACTGACAGCAGCAATTGGTGCTAGAGAGACAGGGAAACTTCCAGCTCAACCACCACCAGATCCTGGACCCTCGCATTATAATGATGTGAGTGCTATTACCACGTTTAGATCTGGAAGAGTACTGGATAATCATGTGGGTGAACAAATTGATAATGATGAATTGATCATTAACGCCCCGGCTTCCACTTCAACTTCCACTCGCACTTCTCCTCCTTGTCCTATTTCGTCTAGTTTACCTTCTTTTTCTGAGCCTACTCACCGTTTTCCCCAAGGCTCGAACCCTCCACCCACTTCATCCTTTCCACCCCCACAAACTTCTTCACAGATGTTGGACTCAACACTTATTGATAAAGCTCCATTTCTAGATAGGTTGAGTTCCAGTAAACCGAATGCACAAATGGAGAAGGTTGTGGAAATATTTAAGCAAGTTAACATCAATATCCCTCTCCTAGATGCTATACAACAAGTTCCTTCTTATGCAAAAATTCTTAAGAACTTTTGCACTAAGAAGAGGAAGACTCAAGTGTCGAAAAAATGTTCATGTCGAGTACTGTAAACACAGCTTTTCCCTAACAATTACCAAGGAAACGTAAGGGCCCTGGCTATCCTACAATTTCTATTTCTATTAGGGGTAAAAATATTAACCGTGCTCTACTCGACCTTGGCGCTAGTGTTAACTTGCTTCCATATTCTGTGTATGAGCAATTGGGTGTCGGAGAGTTAAAATAATCGCAATGCACGTTACAGATGGCAGACCGATCTATCACCAAGCCAAGGGGTATGCTTGAGGATGTGTTGATAAAAGTCGTGGAATTTATATTCCCTGCGGACTTTATTGTTCTAAATACACAACCTGTAGCAAACCCACGGAACCAAATTCCGGTGATTCTAGGTCGACCTTTTCTTGCGACTTCCAATGCTGTAATCAACTGTCGAAATGGTTCTATGACCTTATCCTTCGGGAATAGGTCAATTGAACTTAACATTTACAAGTTGGGAAGTCAAGCCTCCGAACCCTATGCTCATGTTTGTTCTATCGAATTAATGGATGTCGACAACAGCGAATCTGAACAGCTTCACGATACAGATCCAGACTTCCTTAGTACGTTGTTGTTTGACCCAGCGATGTATTATATACATACAGACCCTTGTTTTGAGTTGTCCGGGTCAACATCTAACGTTCATTCTGAACTTTTCATGGAGTCTGAGTTTCATCCCGTTCTTTCCAATGACATTATTCTTCGGGATATCGATGAAAGCTTCGCTGATGAACTCGCATTTTTAACAAACACGGTGTTGAGATGTATCAACTCCAAAACAAAGAAATTGAACCTCCACCTCTTCTTCTTGACAGTCACAAGAATGCGAGTAATCCATCATCACAATCACTGTATCGTCTGTCTAAATTGAAACGCAAACTCTTTCTATCACACCACATATCTTTTCCCTACTTCTTCCTGACTCTATACAACATGTTCTTCCACCAACCGGTGCGTTTCACTGATAAATTCTTTGAATGGTTGGTATTGACTTTCGGTCTTTGCAAAGCTTGGCATTGACCAGTAATTTTGACCCCTTCTTGTGATTTTCAAAGCTTAACATTGTTTAACTCAAGTTTGGGGGGTAAATTTTTGGCTCTTGAAAATAAAATTTGTCTTCAAAATTGTGAGCCAAAAATAAGTTTCGGGGAAGATTTTCATGTTCATATATTATTGCCCCCGTTAATAAATTTGCTCCCATGTCTACAGGTTTCTGAGATTTAATAGATGGCAACAGTGAGGACACTGTTCTAAACAAGTTTGGGGGAGGTTTGTGATTATTTACGCATCACTTTGCATCATAATTTGTATAAGCACAAAACATATAAAAAAATTTAAAAAAAATTTGTACATAAATAAGATAATAAAAGATTAGATGGTGAAAAATTACATCCAAAAGATTGGAAAAATTTAAGAAAACCAATAAAGTTAGAAGTTTTCTTAAACAAAACTAGTAATAAGTAGTTATGAGCCGTTGTGCCAAGGGTTAGTAAGATGAAGGAAGTCACTAATCTGAGGATAAAAATAAGTCTGGAAAATAGTTCCTATTCTGGAAGCCAAACATTTGAACGTTGATACCCTGCTATACGCACTTACACACGTCTTGAAACTCGGTATAGTAGAGGATACCTGGAAATGCTCTTGTCTAAGATCCAAAGTATGAAGAAAATTAAAAATGATGAAATAAAAAGATAAAATGGTGTACAAAAATGAACACTGGTTTTTTAAACACCAAGGCAGCAATAAAAAAATATAGCGAGGGTGCTTCATCACCTAGTGCCTTAGACCAACTGGTTTGGGAGTCACTGCTAAGCCTCATGTGTTGTAAGACGAGAAAAAAAATACTAAATACACTTATTCAGCAAGTACATGAGTAATTGGTCTGTTAGTACCTCAAGAAGTATTAACGGTCGCATGAAAAATGAGTGAGCAAATCCATCTAAATATTCACCGATTAAAAAGTACTGAGTTAGATGGACAAGAGTATGATAGCTTGAATTGAATTCTCCGAGTGTAGGGATGTGCTTTACACACACATAGGGGTATATGATCGGTGTTTGGAAGGAAGATAGGAATGAAGAATAAAGATGATGTTTTATTGAGCGATGATGTGATTTCTAACATCTTTTCCTGACTATTAAGATAGGGCTCATGAAAACTGAAAAGCTAGTATAGTTGGAAACTATAATTTCAAAGTCTTTCTTTTACAATTCTTATCTTTATATGTAACTTTCACAGTATTCTTTTTATTATGGGATTTTGTATGTGTAATCCGATGAAAACCCTAAGGAGACCACTCCTCCTACTAGGGACACCTATAGGTTTATAGGCTTGTTGCACGTGCTCAGTGCAATCGTGTTGCCTACGAAAGGGTGCTAGTTATTTTTTTCTTTCTCTTTCTCTTATTCTTCACCTGAATAAAAGATGTTTGCTCGAGACGATCAAAATTAAGTTTGGGGGAATTTGATCAGTCGAAAATATTGCGTTCTTAACACATCAATTTCCCTACTCTTTCTAATCATCTAAGGGTGTTTGGTATAAATATATCACATATTATCAATTCGTCTGCAAAATATCAAATAACATGTGTTATACATTGTAACCGACATTATGAAGGCAACGTCTTTATGGCCTTTTCCTTAAGACCAGCTATATGCCCTTTAAACAGCTCCTAAATAAGAGCTCTTTATATATAATAAAGTAGGGAAATTGTGTGTTTTTTACTTTATGCATGATTTTTGTATTTCTCAACACTTGTCTCAAGATTTTGTGCAGAAATTCTTCAGGTCAAAGAACTGGAACTGCTAAAAAGCACCGATAAATACAGCAAGTCAAAGACTTGAGATCTGGCAGTAAACAAGAAATAACTATAGGATTCCAGACATCAGAAAAGCGCCATAAAGCCAACATGAAACAACCCTGAAGATTCCATGCACTGACTCCATCAAAAGGCCGTGGATCCGCGGCTGAGTCAGGCCGATCCGCCGTGGATCCGCGGCCGATCTGACTCGTCGGCGGTTGGAACATTTTCCCGAGGCTTCTCTTCAACGGCGAAACTACTTCAAGACGCTTTAAAGACCCTAGAAATCTCCAGAAACTTCTCTCCAACAGCCAAGCTTCTCATGCAAGCTAGATAACTACCTTAATCTAGAAACTTCCCTACAACTACCTAGCTTCCTATGCAAGCTTCATAACAACCTAGCTTCTAGGAGAAGATAAAGGAAAAGCTATAAAAGGGGACCTATGGCTTCATTACAAAGGTTGTGCATTAATTGGTCGTCAAGTTGTTAAATAGTAAGTTAGATAATTGGAGCCAAAAATCAAATTCAAGTTGAGTGACACAACTTGATACCAAAACCCTAGCCCAAATCCATTTTCCAAAGCCAAATTAAGATCATTTTGAAAAGCAAATCAAGCAAGCCATCATCGATCCTTTATTCGCGAAGCCAATCTTCATCAAGAGCGCGAGATCCACGACGACCCAAGTCTCACGGAGATCGAGCGGAGCGAAATTCGACGGATCTAGTTACCTCTTCAAAAGTAGCGATCGAGAGCAACATCTTATAAGCTCGAATTGAGGGAATGTGTAAATAGTCGTCGATTGAATAAAGGTGATAATTGTAATTCTTTCTTTCTTTACATTCTTGCGTTATGAAACTTCTTGATTCATTAATTTTCATGATGTGTGAGTGCAATCTCCGCTTGTGTCAGAATCGAGAGAATCGGTAGATCTAGTGATGATAAAATCCTAATACTAATCTTAGGTCTTTTGAGATTTGTGAACTTTAGGAAAAACAATCATCAATGACCTAATTTGGATCGAGATCACATTTTTATTATTTCATTGCAAATTAGGGATCAAATGATTGATGAATCTCTTTGCTCGAGGCTAGATCCGAATGATGATCAATGAAAAGACAAGGGATAGAGAAGGAGAAACCCTAGTTTCTTCAATAGATCCATAATCTTCATTCATCGCCATCGATCTAGATACAAATTATCCATAGATAAGATTAGTCATTATTAGATTCGTCATTGCTACCAATTCGATCGATTCCTACAAGGTAATCTAAAAATTTTGATAACTAAATTGATTGGGACATTTCTTGATTCTTGATTCTAGATCTTTATTTTCTTTATGTTTCTTAAAGTCAAATCTCATAAATCTTGAATCATTTTCTTTATATTTTCATTTCAATTCATCTAAAAGAAAAATTGATCAAAACACACATCTTAGTGGACGATCCATTCTCATTGACGAAACTACAATAGACACCGTCAATTGATTGCGGTATAAATTTCTTTGGTTGTGATTTAAACTTTTCCAAATACACACGAAGATGATCAATCAAGCGGCAAGCAACATCCCAATTCTAGAGTTAGGAGACCCGGGCTCGACTCCTCGAGATGGTCTCCCACTGGACTCTAGACCTCGGTTACTTGTGCTCCCCACCTTGGGTCTATACTAATGCGGAAAAGTAAAAAATATACATAAATGGTGGCATCATCCTCAACCCGGAATTGCCCTAATAAAAGAATATTACATACAAGTTTTTACATGAATGAAAATGAAAAACTCTCATTTCAAATAAAACCCCCCGGCTATTCAAAACACGACGATCTAATATAACATATCACAGCAACACATAACATCACATGTCATCAACGTAAGTAAATATGCGTATCCCAATTGTCGTTGACATATTGCAACGAAACCGGTGATACACCATATATTACACTTACGGTCGCAAAAAAGAAAGCGAAAACTGTAACAATTGGAATCTGCAACCACCTTAGACATCATAACCAAATGTATCACATACTTTGGATTTCATGCCTAACCAAATGAATTCCTTAGACATCAAATGCCTAACAATTATAAACCCTCCATTTTAGTCTCGATATTGAAAACACATTTCAATAACCAATCGGGTAATTCAACAAGATTCCCGACAACCCGATCGAATGCTCGTCGGAAACTTTAGTAGAAGGCCGCACCCCCGATGCCATCGACGAAGTGCACATAGGCGGAACACCGCGGCCACGAGCACCCGAACTGATTCTTTTGGCGACGGGGTTCTCCTACAGTCACTTGGTCAGGGCTATGGGGCGTGGCTATCTAGTAAGATTACCCGGCGAGTATCCGCGTACGCTACGTGATTGCGACGGACTTTTGATCCACATCAAAATCCTGTGGCAACCGATCAAATGAAACTGAATTACTAGATTTATAAAATTCAAATTAGTTTTCACAAAACTAAATATTGCAGATTCCAAGTATTGTATCGCAATCACAGATAGCTAGACGATGTTAAACGTTTCGATCGAATCAACAAACACCCAAAATTTCACAAAGAGCTCAACACTTGAGCGGAGTTTAAAAAATACCCAGAACATGCCACAACACCTATGAACCAACCGTAGAAGGGTCAACCCTTGCCTCACCTATGGCGCCACGGAACTACCATAAACCCTAGGGTTTGGTAGCGGTTCCGACGGTCATAGAATCGAGTTAGGGTTTCGTTCTTCTAGAGGGTCCATAGAAAACACCTACATGATTTTCTGAAGATTTTAAACATGGAAAAATCCAACTCTTGGAAAATTTCCAGAGAGGGAGAAAATAGGTTATTGATATCCGTTCGAACTTTTTAACGTCATCTAAAATAACCCAAAACGATGTTAGAATTACGACTACGAAACACTCTGAATTGGCTTTACAGAAAGATAACATCACATGAAATATCAGTAAAAACAAGCAACACCTGAAACAACAAAACACGGAGACTGGAACACCATAAAAATTTGAAACCAAAATACCCTAGAAAAACCAGCCAGGCCGGAATTTTAAGACATGTCGTCGGCCAAAATCCGGCGAGGAGGGCTCAAATTTCTGTGGTTCTTGCTACATCTGATATAACATTCTGCAACTGCTTAAAAAAATTTTAGACACTCTGAAAAATTCGACAGAAACTAATTTTTAATTTCGAGTGTTTCGGAGTTGTTTTGATTTCGTAATCCTACAAATATCGTCTAATTCTCTAGCATGGCTGTGATACCACTACTGGGTTCCCTAATGTCGCCGCTGGGTTTCGGGAGGCATCGACCATGTCGTTTTCAGAAAAAATGGCACGCTAAAGAACCTTAACGCTAGAATCTAAACTAGAGAATTAGACGAACAAGCATATAAACATCTTTACATCTAAGTGAACAAGGAATACAACCTTTGTAGATCGGTCCTTCACTTCAATAGCTCCGTGTAGTAGTCTCTTCTCTCCAAGTAGTGTTCTCCCGGACTCTAGTGAGGCTCCACAAGGTGAAATGAACAAGTTTGCTTGAAGTCTTCGAGGCCGAAGATGATCAACGTCGAGGAGACACTGACGCAAGCTATCTCTTCACTAAGTGATGAACTAATGAAGAAACAACCCAATATAAATGGGTAGTAGAGAAGAGGTTGATGAAGTAGAAATTTTGCTCACTTTAGAAATAATTCTCTCACTAATTTTCTTCACCTCTCATGAAGCTAGAAAGCTTGAGGAAGGAGATGAAGAAAGCTCCCATGAAATGAAGCAAGTGAAGAATGAATCAAGTGGTGAGAATAAAAACCATGGGTGAGTTGATATCATATACTAACTCATGTAGAGACTAAACCATGGCTAAACAATAATGGTTAGGTTAATAAATATCTTCAAGTAAAACAAAATTAGTGGACTTGGTCGATGGTTCCACAAACTTCTACAAGCTTCAACCATGTGACTAATTTCCAACTAATTTGATTTACTTTAAATAAACAAAACCTTACATTATTATAAGCATGGTGTGAGGCTCATACACCCATGTAGCATGTTGCATCAAGCACGACACAAATGATGTACATTAATATATATCACATATATACTAAGTGTACCCAAGTGAGAAAAAGAAATGCTTAAATGAGCTAATATTAGTTAATGTAAATTAATATATCAAATATATAATTATACATTAAATTATTAAATCAACACTTGATTTAATAATCCGTCCATATCACATACAACCGACTAATATCATATGTATCAACTTATCGAATCAACACTTGATCCGATAACCCAGCTATATCATATATAACCGTCTGATATCACATATCAAGAGAATAGAATACGGTATCACATACACTTATTAATCTTGGTCCCGAACATATCACATATGTGCTTCTACTTCGTTTCGCCTGAGCCAGGAAACCTCTGTGTAGGACTCTAAAGACTCGTCAATACGCCGGCAGTAGGTGGTGATCATATCAGTCACGAAAGTGGTCTGCTAAATGTAATGGCCATCCGGGTATTGAGAGATCAGAAGATCAACAAGCAAGCATGCTCATACTTCTACGAATTCAAAAAGTAACACTATCGTACAGTCCCGTCACGACCCGAAATGGCACGTGACTAGCACTTGAATCATGTGAAGTCTATAGAACCCCACCTAATTCAAGTAAGCCAAAAGCCCAGAAATCTAAACCATTTATCAAAAATAGAGTGAAGGAAAACTTATTTTAAGCAAGTGGTTTTAAAAAAATAAGTGGCATTAAAAATTTAAAAGCAACATCATATTTTCCCGAAAATTTCGGCAGAGTCTCCTTTGTAAATACTGGCTCCCAAACGGGTACAACAGATGAAATATATAATAATGAATAAAGGCATCCCCAAGCGGGATCTAGCACTTCGCCAAATGGCGGAAACCACCGCACAAACAATATAATATACAACGCCGAAGGGTGAGGATCAAAAACTCAGAAGAAAACCAACATCCTCAAGAGAACCAGAGAAGAGTGATAATGATACAAGAGCGCGACTCTAAGGTCGAAAGAATACACAACCGGTCTTCTAAGTCTTTCAAATATACAAGTCTGGTTGATAGAGTTTACTAGATACAACTGAAATAAATAAAAGTACAGCGGTGGTCACGATGCAAGTGAACCCACCTACCAAAGCTATCACCCGGAAGGAAGCAGTGTGCCAGCAAGCCGCAATGAAACCTGTACGGCCAAACCTCCAAGAAACTGTGGCACAACGGGGGTGAGTTGCCAACTCGTGAGTAGAAAACATCACCGAGCAGAAATCGTATGTATGACTCTCTCCTTGGTCATACAATAATATCCTCATAAATATAACCCTGAAACCATCTACACATAAGTGTAATGTCAAGTGCTCGTGTCAATACCTCAGGTAGCAACATGTCAGATATATGATGTATGGATGCACTAAAAATGAAAGCAAAATACATCATGAATGAGAAAACTGTTTTCTTATCTCAGTGAGATTTTTTGTATAAAAACCGAAGTATCATCAATGAAATCAACAGAGAATCCGTGTCAAGCATCGACACAAAATATATATCCCAATATCTCAATATCTCAGGCTCCGGCAATCCGGACTGGCCCATATCATCAAATCTCAATATCTTAATATCTCAATATCTCGGGCTCCGCATGAACAGGATCGGCCCATGGGCTCCGCATGATCAGGATCATCCCATATCATCAAATCTCAATATCTCAATATCTCGGGCTCCGCATGAACATGATCGGCCCATAACCATCTCAAATCTCGGGCTCCGCATGAACAGGATCGGCCCGTAACCATCTCAAAACCGAGAAAACATCATATCAAGGAAAACCACACCTTTCTCTTTAAAACCAATCATAAGTTTATAAACATTCTCATGCGGTTTCCCAAATCCAGAAATCTCATAAAAGATCTGAAATCTCAAAATCACGAGTCGGTGAACAGTGAATATCGGCATAAAGCTCCATAATATCGCATAACAAATGAATACATATACATGCATGGTATATAAGCAAAGAATGCAATATTTAAACTAGCATAGTAATTAGATATCGGAACTATCTACTATCAGTTATATCCATGAAGTAATATTTTATAGTGTGTATGTAACATGGAAATTACCGATGATGATGTGTGTCAGCAGGCAAGCAAGTGTACGTAGAGCATACGCATCATCGGTAATGGTGCTGGTGTCCTGACAACAAGGGTTCATAACAACTAAAGAAAAACACATTTATAAGCATGCAATGCGAACAGCAAGAAATATACGAAAATGCAAAGTAAACGCAACATTTAAGAATATACGTTTCTATATACGAGTCATACAGTGTTGACATTTGAAATAGCACGAATCGTGGTTTTTAGAAAATATGGGCTACGGTGTTTTTAAGAAAAGGTACATCCTTTGAAAAATCTGTAGTATCCCTCGGACCGTCTTTAAAATACTCACGATTCATTAGTTTTGTAAATAAGTATGTGTAACATTTCAGAAAAATAAAATATTATTTTTGGGAATTTTTATAATTAAATAATAAATATTATGAATATTTTAATAGTGCGGTATAATTAAATACCAACAAATTGGAAAATATTTGGAAAATTATAGGAATTTCTGAAATGAGGGTGTTTTACGTGATTTATGCAAATTACAATTTTTATAATTTATTTTATACACTATTCTAATGTTAATCGCGATTAAATATCGTTGATCGTGCATTAAGAAAATGTACATCCTTTGAAAAATCCGTAGTATCCCTCGGCCTGTCTTTAAAATACTCACGATTCATTAGTTTTGTAAATAAGTATGACTCGAGCCCATTCTTACATCTACCAAGTAAACTATAGGACGAAGCTAAGAGACTAAACGAAAGGGTAAGGAAATCCACCTGAATCCGAGTCGATATATCTAGTAGTCGGTGATCCCGCATCAATAGCGTCACGTAGGATAAAATATATAATGCGACATCCTCGAATCAAGAGTGAGGATCAATTATCATATTTATATCTCGTACGGTAAATTCCATCGTACGATATCCCAAAAATCGGGCTACGGGTCAAATATCACATATACCTCATTATTCATACGGTATCATTATCATAATATCCTGAATTAGGAATACTGATCTACAGTCTAGTACATACCAATATCATCAACTATATATTCTCGGGTGTAAGTGCACGGCGGCGCCCCGGTCGTCAATCCGACGGCCAAATGCGGAAGCGGTGATAAACTTTAATTTTGCGGACTTAGCAAACCGGCACCACCGCGCACTAAACACCCGGATCGAACCATTAAACTTATTCTAGCTAACTACAAGACGGGTTAGAGATATACCGAATGATTCGAGTCCTCCGGTCTTCTCCTCGTCGTCCCGATCTCCTGCAGAAACTCCGGTCGTCGCCTCCTCGCCGGAAGGGCACCACATCGCCTGTATCTTTTACGGGCTCCTACCTCAATACCGAGGCAACTCGGGCGCGAAGTAGGCTAGCCGACGCGTCCAAGAATTGCTGTAGAATGTGTAGGGTTGAAGCTATGTCTCATTTGGGTTTGTTGCCATCTGAAGATGATGGAGGAAACAAGATAAGAAAAATGGTGCTTGCATTTTTCTAGCATGAAATGAGATCAAGAAAAATGAAACTCTCAAGAATGAAAACTCTCATCTTTTTCTTTTTCTCAACCATGAAAAACTTATCATCTTTTTAGAAATGGTGGAGCAAAGAATACATAAGCAAAAGGGAGGTGAGTGTAGGAGAGCATGAAGGGTGACCACATCCAAACATCATCATCACAAAACACAAATCAATCTTAATCCTTTCTCATCTCATTAAAGCAAAGGAAAAGACTAAGAAAGAATCAAAATGATGGTTGAAAAGAAAAGATGCCATCATATACAAAACAATTGCAAGAAACTCCCTCCACAATTGTTATTTGCAAACTTACAAATAACCCCCTCCATCGGAAAAGTCCGGCCGGGAAAGAACAAAGGAAAACCGGCCGGAACGGAATGCAAACTGGCAACTCCAGAAAACTGGTCCCGTAATAAATTACAGGAAAACACCGATACTGTGCATACACACCCGCATCTGTATTCCGTCCGGATACAAATGCAATGAGACAAAATCTACACTGTACTATACTAGGATCCGGCTTAAACCAAAGCCGGCTAGTAATATCCTTCCGATCCTGATCCGTGCAATACCGCACGTATCTGATCGAACGCTGCCATATAACCATACGGCCTCTAGTACAAACCGTCCGATCCTGATCCGTGCAATACCGCACGTATCTGATCGGACCCTGCCATTTCTCCATACGGCCTCTACAGCGTTTCGCCCGAAAGCTTGAGTAACTGTAAGTGTGGTGGACTCTAAAGACTCGTCAATACTATGGTTGTGGATTTAACCACTAGCACGTCAGAGGTATAAGCCAATACGTGACGGGCCACCAGCTATTGACCAAAAGGGACGTCGATGAGCGAACTCATCCTGACACCCTACTGAGCCTGTCAGTGACAATATCCGTACAGTCCGGTCCGTTCGTCTATGAGCATCGCATGGTGGGCCTAGGGGGTTGGTAAAAGTCAGACCCCCAAAAGCGGTACAAGTCGTGTCGGAGTGTAGCCCAGAACACCCTGAGATGCTACTGGAATACCTACCAGTAAATCTCCTGCCTTGGCCAAGGACTTCGTGTAATGGCTCTCCTAGACACAGCGCGACCTCACCCCCAATACCGGGAGAGACGAACCCCTGAAGATCCGCTCACTGCCTCCATGTGGCTCGGGACTGTACCCAACTAAAACCTGTTTGCACGACTCCTTTGAGCCGTGGTGGGGTAGTAATCAAAGCACAGTGGGAACTCACACGAGACAAATGACGATCCCCAGGTCGATGAACTAACCTGTACACATGTCACCTGGGAACTGCTATCTGACGTCAGGTATAAGACCAACTAGCATGTTCCCGGCGAGTCCTGTCCGGTGTACTCATAACCCAATGAGCACCTGCATACATCTTAGGTGAACCACCTGACACCAGTGGCTTGTGAGACCGGCCACCGCCCCTCGTTGGGGTCTCGACTGTATACACTAGTCTACTCTGGAGAATCGATGCCCTGTCTCGAAACTCCCACGACTAGGGACCTTTTAAGGATGTGCTTATAGACTCCAGCTCTCACTTATATGATCGCCCTCATACTGCTGGCAGTCAAGCAAGAATCCTAGGGTCTCTATCAACGTGTAATAGCGACCTGTCAGGTCACCTAAAGCAGTACACGATGATAAAGGTAAACCGGATAGCATACTATCATCTCGAGTAAGACTGTCCTACCGGGATAGGTCCTCCCTCAATCATTGTAATCACGTGCTTGTGATCCAATAATTGACTCTGAGGGCACTATCTCCAACAATCTCCCACTTGCACTCAAGGCTAATTATCGCGATGTCGCATACTCACAGCCCGTGTGATACCGAACACCCAACTCCTCTACTAGTCAGTCTCACAAAATCCGTTTGTGAAACTATTGCGTTCGAGGAATAGCCTCAGTGAGTGGATCCGCCTTGATGTTTCTTTCTATGTCTCTCTATATCTCAAGTTCGCGGAGAAAGCCATCTCCCGAAATGAGCAATACCTGTCTTAGAATGTCTGGATGTCTGATGGGACCGAGCTCATAAATGAACTCCAAATCCAAACTTCTTAGACTGTATCGTCAACTGAACTTAATCAGTATGCTGCGCCATGCCACCCTCAGTATTGCCTTGGACCACCTGTCCAAAATACTGCCCATCGTCAGAGGGAAAAACTATAACTCTGACAAGCTCCTTGTCGTCCATGTCACCTTGGAAGCCTGGAATGATAACTGTCTCCCAAAGGAGGCAGCCGTTATCATATTCCTAGAACATTCACTTATGTTCTAAAACTGCTTCCGACTGTTTCTCCAGGATTGGATCTGTAACAATTAGGAAAAAGGTTAGAAATAAATAAAACTAATTAAATTAAGAATAAGCTGATAAATCACAAAATGGTTAAAATCAAATATGTCAATCTTCATAAGTTATATGTAATACAAATTAAATTAGAATTTTAGAATGTAAAATAAATAAGTTAAAAGGGTTTTAATGAAAATTTTAGCTTCATTTTTAACAAAATAGGTGTTTTATAATAAGTAAGTTGTGAGGGGTTAAATTTGTAAAAGTTAAGTTTTTATGTAAATAAAAGATTGTTGAGGATATAAGTGCAAGTGAGTGGGAATTAAATTAGTTCAGAATTTTAATGAGATAAAAGGGATAATGTGAAGATAAATCAAAAGAAAATAAAAGATAATGTAAAACCACCTCATGCTTTCTTGCACCTCTCATCTCCACCTCCTCCTTGCATGAAACATGCACACTTTAACACATGACACCTCCACCTTCCCTTATCTCTTCATCCATTCACATATATAGCTCAATTTCAGTTTAAAACACAGAATCAAACTGAAATGAATTAAAGAAAAAGGAAAAATAAAGAGGGAAAGAGAAGAACAAGAGGAAGAAGGTGAAAGAGGAGCTTGTTCATGGAGATAGTTCTTCATCAAGCTAGGAGAAGTTGGTTAATCATGGAAGGTTTTTCCTACAACTAATTGGAGGGTAAATTCTTAATCCTAGTAGGTTAATTAGGCTCTGTAGCTTAGTTAATTAGAATTTAGATAAGTCACATAATATCGTATTTAGCTAAAATTCAGAGTCTGTAAGAATCTGCTTTAATCTGGAAGATAATTAAATAAATTCAACAGAGTAAAAATGATGTAGGAATCAACTAGAACAAACCACAAGAGAACGACAACAGGGGGCCGGTTTTGGGCCGGCGACAGAAGGGATTTGGCCGGCGTCGCCGGCCATGTTGTGGAATTTTGGGGTTTTGGTTTTTGGGTAGTTTACAGTATACAATTTGGATCAATCTAGTACTGTTGATTTTAATTAGTTTTACTGTAGTAAAAATCTGGGATGATATATCGGAAAAGGAATCGTAAAACGCTAAATACGACACGACGAAATCACGTCGCGTTTTAATTTCTGAAACAGTGCAGATTTAGGCTAAAATCCAGCAAAACTAAGTGTTTAATAACTGATATAATCAAATAGTAGATAACTAGTAAGTAGGATAACGTGTTTCTAATTTCGTTATATCGGAATAGCCGTTTGCTTATATACGTAACTTGGTATATTTAGACACGGATACGAGAAGTACGGAAGCCACGAGGAAAGGGAAAGGATTAGCGATTCCGGAGTAGATTCGACTTTTCCGGTGAGTAGACTAAACATCTACCGGGGAATTTTGTAAAGATGGCGTGTTTCGCCCGTGGTTTTACTTAATGTGATATTTATATCTTCATGTTTAAATGTTAGAATTTCATGCATTAAAATATGTGTATATTGCTTAGTTGTTAGAACACTTCACAAGTATCGACGAGTCATGCCACGTGCACATCTTATATGCTACACACACCTCGTCGATATTGCCATGTCACATACACTTAAATATCATACTTATTAACATGGATTACATCGTATTTCACATGTCAAGTATATTGGTAGATTTCATCATTTACATTCTGTTGCTTTATGCGTATTTCTATGTTGGATATGAGACAGATACGGATTTGAGGATTTATGGTTTTGAGTTTTAAATACTATTACATAAATCCAGGATTTTTAATAATGATTGTGACAAGTCCACCATGAATGTCGTTTTTTTGATTTGGTTTTATTCCGAACCGGGTGGGGTAGCTATACGGTTGCGGAATTTATTACGTATATCCGAGCTGGGTGGGGTAGCTATACAGCCGGATCATGGTGGACCCGGTCGGGGCCGAGGGGCAGGGGCCGCAGTGTAGGCGGTGAGCCTAGCGAGGATACCCGATACCGGAAGTCAGTGGTAAACACGGCGGATATCTGGGATATACCGACCGGTGTTATGGATTGACAGGATCATTCGGGGAATGATGCCTGATGAAATACAGAAGATTTGTGTCGATGATGGACACGGAAAGGAAATGAATCATAATTGGAAAACAATTGATGAGATTTCAGTTTTGGATTTATATATGGAACATTACAGATTTATGCTTCTACATGTTAGTATGCATCATGTTCATCATTGTTGATATTAACTATAAATCGGCATATTTACTTTATTCGCCGTTATATGTTTGTCGTATTCACTGAGTTGGCAACTCATCCCCGTTGTGCCACAGTTCCTTGCAGGGATAGAGTGGACGGGTAGCTGCAAGGCAGGATCACTTTTGCAGTTGTATTCCACCTTTTGTTCGGTAGGTTACATGTGTAGTAACTTTCCTTCTTGGGTTTCGTGTTTTGTATCTAGAAAGACTCCATCAGACTTGTATTTGACTTAGAAATGAGAGATGGAATATATGTGTACAGTTGAGATCAGTTGATCAGTATCATAGTTATTTCGTTATGAGATTCAGTGATATTCTTTATGTGTATATTCATGTTCATTTTGATATCGTTGATTCCAACTAGGAATACAACCAAATTTAACTTTTATTCCTTGCTTAATAAATTAACTTCATAAATTGAGATTTTTACTTAAAAACTAAATCTTCATAAATAATTCCGAAATAAGGTATTTGATCTTGGTTTTCGGCTTACTTGGACTTGGACATATCTTTTGATATGATACAAATCTAAGTGCCGGTCACATCCAAACTTGGGTCGTGACAAAGTTGGTATCAGAGCCTAGGAGTAACCTTACGGAATTCAGTAAGGGATTTCAATAGGTTGATATAAGTCTGAGAGTTAGGATGACCTTTGGTTTGATGGAGTAGGTGAATTAGGACGAATGCAGTACCGTACGTATGTTCCGCGGCATATTTACGTTATCGTATTCAGCCTAACTAATCTTAGGATGTGTTGTCTTGATCTATTCTTCCGTTGATTCTTCCTTATTGATTTTTCTGTTCCCACACCTTATCAACTCTCGTTTCTTATTTCCGTTGCTATGGCCACGCGGGCTAGGCGAGCCGCAGCCAGAGATGCAACTAGGGCGAGTCCGCCTGTGATGACGACTGGTACACCGGACGTGCCGGCGGTGCATGAGCATGTTGATCCTTCTCCTTCAGATCATATGACTAGGATTGAGGAGGGTATGTTGGGATTACAGCGAGTGGTAGGACAGTTAGCTGAGACCACTCGAGCTTTGAGATCAGATCCAGCACCGACCGTAGCAGAGTCCGAGGTACAGCCTACACAGACGGTAGCGCCAGTAGATACGAGAGTGATGGAGGTATCACTTGCGGAGTTTATAAGATTGAGACCACCGGTATTCATAGGGACCGATGTGGCGGAAGATCCTCAATCTTTTCTTGATAGGATGGCGAGAATTGGCAGATCATTACGATGTTCTGATGCGAGGTCAGTTGAGCTGACTAGCTTTCGTTTGGAGGGACTTGCACAGGAGTGGTGTGAGTCGATGGAGAGAGGGCGAGCTAGGAATCTTCCTCCGATGACGTGGACCGAGTTTTCTACAGTCTTTCTGGCCAGATTTCTTCCCCAGAGTATGAGGGATGCTAGAGCTAGCAGTTTCGAAGCGTTGAGGAAATCAACAAGTATGTCAGTAGCAGATTATGACTTATGATTCACCCAGCTATCGCGATATGCCCATACTTAGTACCTACAAAGGAGCTTAGGGTGACAAGGTTCCTAAGGAGTTTGGACACACAGTTGTATCTGGCGATAGGCTCCCAGCATTTTGATACATATGCACAGGCCATAGATGCGGCGATACGAGTAGAGGAGCGTTTGAGCGAGTCAGGAGTTGTTCCAGACCTAAAGAGGAGTAGATTGGTCGTGCCGACCAATAGACAGTTTAGCAGAGGTAGAGGGTTATATCCAGGCACGGGTAAGTGCACTGACTCCACATGATGCTCTGGCATCAAATGCAGTCGTGACAGGTACTCTGACAGTATGCTCATTAGAGGCACGCGTTTTAATTGATCCCGGTTCTACACATTCTTATGTATCTTCACGATTCGCACTTTTGTTGGGAAAGGAGTCGTCATTATTAGAATTACCTTTGGTAGTGATTACTCCAGTTGGAGATTCCTTTATAGCTCGGCACATATTCAGATCGTGTTTGGTGCGTATTGGTAATAGAGTTTCGCTTGTTGATCTAATCCTCTTAGATATGTTAGATTTTGATATACTTCTTGGGATGGACTGGTTAGCCGCTTGTCATGCTTATGTGGATTGTCGAGGAAAAGCGGTTAGATTTTGTTTCCCAGGTGAACCGATGTTTGTTGTGCAAAGGGGATTACAAGTTAACCCCTGTCAACATGATTTCTGCTTTTGGTGCGAGACGACTCTTGAGGAAGGGTTGTCATGGGTTCTTGGCTTTTATTCAGGACATAGGGGTCGCTGAAGTTCCATTGGAACAAATCCCGATCATACGAGAATTTCCTGAGGTATTCCCAGCTGAGTTACCAGGATTGCCACCGGATCGAGATATTGAATTTTGCATTGACTTGATTCCGGGTGCAGGGCCTATTTCTATACCACCCTATCGAATGGCACCGACGGAAATTGAAAGAACTCAAAGGCCAGTTGCAAGAGTTGTTAGATAGAAGACTTGTTCGTCCTAGTGTTTCACCGTGGGGAGCTCCTGTGTTATTGGTAAAGAAGAAGGACGGTAGTATGAGAATGTGCATCGACTACCGACAGCTGAATCGCGTCACTGTGCGAAACAGGTATCCATTACCACGAATAGATGATTTGTTCGATCAGTTGCAAGGAGCTGGATTTTTCTCAAGGATTGACTTGAGGTCAGGATATCATCAGTTGAGGGTTCGGAAGGACGATATTCCGAAGACGGCGTTTCGTATAAGATATGGGCATTATAAATTTCTGGTGATGTCGTTCGGACTCACCAATGCTCCAGCAGCTTTTATGGATATGATAAACCGTATCTTTAGACCATTTATCGATCGGTTTATTATAGTATTCATAGATGATATTCTTGTATATTCTCGGAGTCAGACGGAGCACGAGCAGCATTTACGTATCACGTTGCAGACCTTGAAAGAACATCAGTTGTATGCAAAGTTTTCTAAGTGTGCTTTTTGGCTCGATAGTGTGGAGTTCTTGGGTCACATAGTTACAAGACAAGGTATATGCATAGACCCAAAGAAGATTGAAGCGGTACAACACTGGCCCAGGCCTATGTCAGTTACGGAGGTTCGGAGTTTCTTAGGTCTGGCAGGTTATTACAGACGCTTCGTACAGGATTTCTCAAGGATAGCGGCACCTTTGACAGGATTGACTAGAAAGGAAGTTCCATTTCAGTGGACAGATGCGTGTGAGCAGAGTTTCCAACAGTTGAAAACGCGTTTGACAACTGCACCGGTATTATCCTTACCTTCCGGGTCAGGGGGTTTCGTTGTGTATTGCGATGCTTCTAGAGTGGGCTTAGGCTGTGTGTTGACGCAACACGGCAAAGTTATAGAATATGCTTCTCGACAGTTGAAGAGGCATGAACAAAACTACCCCACTCATGATCTAGAGATGGCTGCTGTGGTATTCGCATTGAAGATTTGGAGACATTACTTATATGGAGAAACGTGTCAAATCTTCACAGATCATAAAAGTTTAAAGTATATCTTTCAGCAGAAAGATCTGAACCTCAGGCAACGTAGATGGATGGAATTGGTGAAGGATTACGACTGTGAGATTTTGTACCATCCAGGCAAAGCAAATGTAGTAGCAGATGCCTTGAGTCGGAGGCCTGGAGGTAATTTATCTCATTTAAGCATTTTGCAGAGACAGTCTTCTACAGACTGGCAGCTCTTATGTGATAGTCGTATACAGTTTGAGTTCACATCGACAGGAGGTCAGTTAGCACATGTTCGCACCAGACCTCAGCTATTGGATCGTATTCAAGATGCGCAGCCTACAGATACTCGCATGATGGAGATTATGGGTCATGTTAGACAGGGCAAGGAGACGGAGTTCGTGATTGATGATCATGGAGTACTACGTTTTAGGACTCGTCTCTGTGTGCCAGATTCTGATGGATTGAGGCGTGAGATTTTGGAGGATGCCCACAGATCAGTATATAGTATTCATCCTGGTTCCACCAAAATGTATCGTGATTTGAAGGATAATTATTGGTGGGAAGGAATGAAGAAGGATGTTACGGATTTTGTTTCAAGATGCTTGACTTGTCAGCAAGTCAAAGCAGAACACCAGAGGCCAGCCGGAGAGCTATAATCCTTACCCATTCCAGAATGGAAATGGGAACAGATTTCCATGGATTTTGTGGTGGGTCTACCCAGGGCTAGCAGAGGGTATGATTCAATTTGGGTGATTGTTGATAGATTGACAAAAGCCGCTCATTTTCTTCCAGTGAAGACGACATATGGATTTGCTCAGTATGCACAGGTTTATATCGATGAGATTGTACGTCTACATGGAGTGCCAACATGCATAGTATCAGATCGAGGTACCCAGTTCACGAGCAGGCTATGGCAGAAACTTCAGGACGCTCTTGGTACACGATTGAGTTTTAGTACAGCTTTCCACCCACAGACAGACGGTCAGTCGGAGCGGACCATTCAGATACTAGAGGATATGCTTCGGGCTTGTAGCCTAGATTTCGGTGGTAGTTGGGATCGTCACCTACCTTTGGTAGAATTCTCATACAACAACAGTTTTCAAGAGACGATTCAGATGGCACCCTTTGAAGCCTTGTATAGAAGGAAATGTAGATCACCGTTTGCTGGACGGAACTTAGGGAGAATGGTATATTGGGACCGCAGATCGTACAAGAAACTACAGAGAAAATTCACTTGATACGAGATAGAATGAAAGCGGCCCAATGCAGACAGAAGTCATATGCAGATCGAAGACGACGCAAACTCGAGTTTGATGTGGGAGATCATGTGTTCCTTCGAGTATCTCCAATGAAAGGTGTGATGCGCTTCGGGAAGAAAGGGAAGCTCAGCCCCAGATATGTTGGACCTTACGAGATTTTAGAGAGAGTGGGCGCTGTGGCTTATCGGTTAGCACTTCCACCTGGTATTCCCGACGTACATCCGGTGTTCCATGTTTCGATGCTTCGCAGATATCTTCACAATCCATCTCATGCGATTCAGCATCAGACTCTAGAGATTTAGCCAGATCTATCCTTCACAGTGCAGCCAGTCGCTATTCTGGACAGGCAAGCAAAGCAACTACGATCAAGAATACTGCCATCTGTAAGGGTTCTCTGGCAAGGAAAGGATCGCGAGGAGATTACTTGGGAGACGGAGGACGAAGTGCGAAAGAAATTTCCACATCTTTTCTTAGGTATATCTAGTAATTATTTTAAATTCGGGGACCGAATTTTCTTAAGGGGGGGATATTGTAACAATTAGGAAAAATGTTAGAAATAAATAAAACTAATTAAATTAAGAATAAGCTGATAAATCACAAAATGGTTAAAATCAAATATGTCAATCTTCATAAGTTATATGTAATACAAATTAAATTAGAATTTTAGAATGTAAAATAAATAAGTTAAAAGGGTTTTAATGAAAATTTTAGCTTCATTTTTAACAAAATAGGTGTTTTATAATAAGTAAGTTGTGAGGGGTTAAATTTGTAAAAGTTAAGTTTTTATGTAAATAAAAGATTGTTGAGGATATAAGTGCAAGTGAGTGGGAATTATATTAGTTCAGAATTTTAATGAGATAAAAGGGATAATGTGAAGATAAATCAAAAGAAAATAAAAGATAATGCAAAACCACCTCATGCTTTCTTGCACCTCTCATCTCCACCTCCTCCTTGCATGAAACATGCACACTTTAACACATGACACCTCCACCTTCTCTTATCTCTTCATCCATTCACATATATAGCTCAATTTCAGTTTAAAACACAGAATCAAACTGAAATGAATTAAAGAAAAAGGAAAAATAAAGAGGGAAAGAGAAGAACAAGAGGAAGAAGGTGAAAGAGAAGCTTGTTCATGGAGATAGTTCTTCATCAAGCTAGGAGAAGTTGGTTAATCATGGAGGGTTTTTCCTACAACTAATTGGAGGGTAAATTCTTAATCCTAGTAGGTTAATTAGGCTCTGTAGCTTAGTTAATTAGAATTTAGATAAGTCACATAATATCGTATTTAGCTAAAATTCAGAGTCTGTAAGAATCTGCTTTAATCTGGAAGATAATTAAATAAATTCAACAGAGTAAAAATGATGTAGGAATCAACTAGAACAAACCACAAGAGAACGACAACAGGGGGCCGGTTTTGGGCCGGCGACAGAAGGGATTTGGCCAGCGTCGCCGGCCATGTTGTGGAATTTTGGGGTTTTGGTTTTTGGGTAGTTTACAGTATACAATTTGGATCAATCTAGTACTGTTGATTTTAATTAGTTTTACTGTAGTAAAAATCTGGGATGATATATCGGAAAAGGAATCGTAAAACGCTAAATACGACACGACGAAATCACGTCGCGTTTTAATTTCTGAAACAGTGCAGATTTAGGCTAAAATCCAGCAAAACTAAGTGTTTAATAACTGATATAATCAAATAGTAGATAACTAGTAAGTAGGATAACGTGTTTCTAATTTCGTTATATCGGAATAGCCGTTTGCTTATATACGTAACTTGGTATATTTAGACACGGATACGAGAAGTACGGAAGCCACGAGGAAAGGGAAAGGATTAGCGATTCCGGAGTAGATTCGACTTTTCCGGTGAGTAGACTAAACATCTACCGGGGAATTTTGTAAAGATGGCGTGTTTCGCCCGTGGTTTTACTTAATGTGATATTTATATCTTCATGTTTAAATGTTAGAATTTCATGCATTAAAATATGTGTATATTGCTTAGTTGTTAGAACACTTCACAAGTATCGACGAGTCATGCCACGTGCACATCTTATATGCTACACACACCTCGTCGATATTGCCATGTCACATACACTTAAATATCATACTTATTAACATGGATTACATCGTATTTCACATGTCAAGTATATTGGTAGATTTCATCATTTACATTCTGTTGCTTTATGCGTATTTCTATGTTGGATATGAGACAGATACGGATTTGAGGATTTATGGTTTTGAGTTTTAAATACTATTACATAAATCCAGGATTTTTAATGATGATTGTGACAAGTCCACCATGAATGTCGTTTTTTTGATTTGGTTTTATTCCGAACCGGGTGGGGTAGCTATACGGTTGCGGAATTTATTACGTATATCCGAGCTGGGTGGGGTAGCTATACAGCCGGATCATGGTGGACCCGGTCGGGGCCGAGGGGCAGGGGCCGCAGTGTAGGCGGTGAGCCTAGCGAGGATACCCGATACCGGAAGTCAGTGGTAAACACGGCGGATATCTGGGATATACCGACCGGTGTTATGGATTGACAGGATCATTCGGGGAATGATGCCTGATGAAATACAGAAGATTTGTGTCGATGATGGACACGGAAAGGAAATGAATCATAATTGGAAAACAATTGATGAGATTTCAGTTTTGGATTTATATATGGAACATTACAGATTTATGCTTCTACATGTTAGTATGCATCATGTTCATCATTGTTGATATTAACTATAAATCGGCATATTTACTTTATTCGCCGTTATATGTTTGTCGTATTCACTGAGTTGGCAACTCATCCCCGTTGTGCCACAGTTCCTTGCAGGGATAGAGTGGACGGGTAGCTGTAAGGCAGGATCACTTTTGCAGTTGTATTCCACCTTTTGTTCGGTAGGTTACATGTGTAGTAACTTTCCTTTTTGGGTTTCGTGTTTTGTATCTAGAAAGACTCCATCAGACTTGTATTTGACTTAGAAATGAGAGATGGAATATATGTGTACAGTTGAGATCTGTTGATCAGTATCATAGTTATTTCGTTATGAGATTCAGTGATATTCTTTATGTGTATATTCATGTTCATTTTGATATCGTTGATTCCAACTAGGAATACAACCAAATTTAACTTTTATTCCTTGCTTAATAAATTAACTTCATAAATTGAGATATTTACTTAAAAACTAAATCTTCATAAATAATTCCGAAATAAGGTATTTGATCTTGGTTTTCGGCTTACTTGGACTTGGACATATCTTTTGATATGATACAAATCTAAGTGCCGGTCACATCCAAACTTGGGTCGTGACAGGATCAATGTCAACTTATTGCATCTACTACAAGAACAACATCTGGTGTGGTACTTGACATCTCATGATTGACTCAATTGCCTAAGCAAGTGATCTGCCAATCATGCACATCCCTCTCCCCTTTAGTCTGTAAGACACCTTTAGAGAGGGTGACTCCATCACCTGCAGGTACACTATCGTGCCAGGAGTCGTCCATTCTAAATACTCTTAGAATGCTGTCAAGGTACCCTGATTGGGAAACCACCCAAATCTAGATCTAAAAACATAGATCTAGTAACCAGTATGTCTGATATAATGTCCAAATCCCATGTGGAGAAACCACTGTGTGACGACCAAAGTATAACCGATCGTAGTATAGGAATATCACTTCCTACTTTGTGTATGTCATCCAAAATCCGGATATCACACCCTACTACTTTCTCAACAGATCCATCCCCTATTCTGATGAAGTCAAACCTATGACTGTCACATCAGAAGTAGATGATCTATCTCCGCTACATCTGCTTTAGTCTATAAATAGACATAAGCCTGATGTCCACCAATGCTTCCGCTGCTCCCACTGACTACGACATCCCTCTGCCAGAGTCATATAGACGTGTACTTCTAAAACTAGTTTAGAACGACGCTATATTCATCCTCCTGCCGGGTCTCACAATCTGGAACAACAGCAATGGAAAGTGTGGGTAAACAAGAACTTCCCTGTCACCGTCCTTGAGGCTACCGGAGTACCTCTCGGGTGCCTGAAGTTACCCACCGTATCTTCGGAGTGGCCAATGGAATGTCAAATCATATTGAATCTTTAGGTTCCTTATCAAATCTTCAGTAATCGTTTGCGGTTCTGGAATCACTTCCAGTTCTACCATACTCCCACTACTGTTTTTGAAAAAAAAATCCATTTTTAATAAAACTGTGGCGAGTCTAGAACAATATTTCTATTGATTTGCCAGATGGTAGAAAGTCAACCCTCGTCATAGCCTGGGTCAACCCACAAACAGCCATTACAGAAACGTGCCTTGAGTTGTCCAGTGTCTGGTTTTAATCATAAGCCGGACAACTCCCCGTACCTTAACAACGTTAAGATATGAACTGTTCTATATCCAATATAGAACCAGCGGCACTGATTTAATTGAACCAGATTCAAATCATGCAGCTATCTCCAGTGCATGTCAACTAAATGGAAGGAGGCCGATCAGCGTTACTCAACTTAGGAATGCTTCCAATTATGAGTAACCTGAAAGAGAAGCAATTTCTCTTTATCATTACTATCAACTGAATACCATACACAAGTATCTACATCTTCGATCACTTTGAAGAATCCCGATACTTGTTACACCTGGTTCTCTACTCTATTCAAATACCTATAACTCCTCAAAACTTAGACCCTGTGTTTCTACGAAACACCTGTCTAAAAACTAGAGGAGTCATAAGTAAACCGAATACAGTACGAGAACCAACCCCTCTGTCCTTATGGACGCTGGACAACATACAATACTCTGTATAAGTCCCTTGAGTCTGATGACTCATTCACTGTGTGTCGTAGGTTGAAAACTGTACTTATGGTTAAGAAGAATTACACTGCTGTTTAATGCTCCTTACCTAACTATCCACTGATATAGGTAAATGTCATCGACATAATATCAAAAGGTGTATCTCACTCTATGAAAATAGACGTACAGATATATCAATTTGAAATTGGTGCACAACAGTGGATATTCAAAACCAAATATTTGCCGACCGGCAAACAGCCCAGATGATCTCCTCAAATATCACCGATTACAACGAATCCCGATATAATGAGGATGATTACCCTATTCCTAATAACTTACTCCCACTCATCATCTGTAAAACCATACAGATGTGAGAATCATACCTGGTAAATTCATACCCTGGAGCAAGTGTCTAACTGGGAAATCAGTTTTCCATTAACAGTACACAGTGAAACTGAAACATTGAAATGTTTCGTTGGGGTATCCCGGTATTCCTACTAATGCCTCTTCCATTTTCCAGATTCACAACTGTAACCGTGTAATTCTTTGCCACCTCTCCAAATCCCTTTATATGTCTTTAGTCATTACCTTCTGCACACCCCTTAGGCCAAATGGTATTCTTCCTTCCCTACCGTTCGGCACCAGCCTATGGTTTGGAAGAAGACTATCCTGTAAGCATAATGGGTGTACTGTCCTAATCCTAGGAGCACTCGCAATGCGAGAGAAGGTGAAGATAAAAGACAACCGAATAAACCATATTCCTATATCTCCTGGACCAGAATCCATCCCCTAACTGGACCAAGTTCCTTTCGAGTTCGTATATAACCATACGATGGAGTATCCAATAAACTGTGGATCTTCGTAGTGATACGGAGTGTCCTGGAGAAATGCAAAGGTGATTTAGGATTGGCGAAGAAATACTTGGTTTGGTCGTGAATATCAGTCGCAATTTACTTTGCCCTCTTACTAATCCCTTACTTTGTCTTAATCTTAATACCTTCTGCACACCGTTTAGGCTAATTGGTTTTCTTCATTCCCTACCGGTCGGCACCAGCCTAAGGTTTGGAAGAAGACTATCCAATTTGCGTAATAGGTGTACTATCTCCTAAACCAAGGAGTACTCACAACTTGAGAGAAGGTAAAAGGGAAAAGACAACTGAATAATCCTATCCGTTTTCTCCAGAACCGAAAACCATCCTCGAATTCCTTCGAGTTTGTATCTAACCATATGATGGTTTTGTCCAATGGAAGTGGACGTTCGCAGTAATACGGGGTGTCCTGGAGAAAAGGGTAAAAGTAGGAGTGGCAATGAGGTCTGCAACTCTGACAATCCAAAAGCCAGTGTTAAGAAGGTTCGGTCAACTTGGTCACTGAGTCAAAGTCTAGGGTCGGGTCAATGGTCGCTGCCAGAGAGAGAGAAAAGAAACACTCAGCGTGCACTCTATCCTAGATCAGAATGGTTATCACTTAATCTAATCTGGAAACCTCCCACTGTACCTCAAATTCTCCTCCAAACCTGAAAGAAGAATTAGTCGGGGTCACCCGAGGAGTAAACCAACTCATCAGTGGGAATCGGGATCCAACTCTCATCACGTGATAACGTGACGGAATCCTCTCACGGTATCACACTCCAGAAGGTATGCGCATATCTGGCAAGTTTCAGTTCTTTTGAAACTCCCGATGTGATTTCTGCCCCATGCTCTTATGACCTTGACGAAGGTCAACAAATCATAAGTCACATGTCAAGTTCCACCCGTTATTGTCCAGGTTAATTTGAACCCACCTGTACAAGCCCTTGACGAAGGTCGACAAGGCTATACGACTGTCCCAAACCAACACATCTATCTATGCAGCAGAAAAGCAACAAGCAGCTACCATGCACTATGCCTTGACGAAGGTCAACAAACATAGCATGAATACTACGTGCTACCTGTCTGAAACGACGGAGGGCTACGAATGGTTTCTGGCGAAAACCTTTAACATAATGAACTTGATATTGTTGAAGGAACGGATAGCTTTTTAGAAAATATAGTGACGAAAACCTTTACTAAAGAGGTCACTCCCGGTGAAGGGATCTCGGCTCTTTCCCCGTAGAATGAGGTGCAGGATATTCCAAATGAATACCACGGTTCAAAGCAAAAGTAATCGGCTATAGTGAAGCTAATGCCCTGACGCAAACTTCTGTCCAAGGGGTCACTCCCTGTGAAGGGATCTCGGCCCTTGCCTCGTCGACTGAGGAGCGGGATATTCCAAATGAATACCACGATGCAAAACAAAAGTGAACGTCCTTGCAATAACAGCTTTTTGAAAAGTGTTCCAACAACATCAGAATAGGTTTGTTTAACTTGCCTTGATCCGAATCAACGCAGTCCCATCAATTGATCACACCACAAAGAACGAAAATATACTGACGTACGTATATGCCATCCGCATTCGCCACTGGGTCCCGTCATTACCCGTTAGGTTAGCTTACTAACGACAGAGCGGGGACTGGACTAGCGCGGATGTAAAACATATACAACATCTACTAATATATATACCAATATATTATATTCGCTCAAGGCGTGATAAAAATGCAACATCACAGAAATGTACAGCATCACAGAATAATACAGATATCTGGGATCCCCGGGTTTCACAGAGCCACTACTGAAACCCGACATTCCCCTGGTCGTGTGGATAGCCTGTGCAATGAGATCCTAAACCCCTACGGGCGCGGCAAGTCACCCGCCAAAACCTGAAGCGAGGCAGCCCCCTTCAGCGCCGTGAATGGACCACCCAGCACTTCACGGAATCCGGTAACTTGGGCACCCCTCCTGGGTCAATCTAGTACAGAAAGCAAAATATACATACACCGGTTACAACGACCGCAACCTGGCCGTGCCCAAAAAAAAATAATAATACAATCAGGCAGTGACGGCAGTCCACATGTCGGACGCTCGCCCCGCAATATCAAATGTACATAATACAACAATACTGTACTAACATTGCATCCAGGCTATCCCCCACGACCGATCCGCAACATCACAGCAATACATAGAAAATCAACGTGAAAGTCACGTTCGCAAATCCGTCTAACCGGGCTATAGCAGTTAGACCGGATTTACCGATCAAGTGACATTCACGGTCGCAGATATAATGTAAATACTGTGAAATAATGTGTTTAAAATATCCGATCAATCAAAAATTAACAAGTGGGCCCCCAAGCAATACTGTAGCACTCACAGAAAATCTGGGCCCAATTTTAATCTTCCAGAAACCACATTTTCATTCCAGGAACATTCTGCAAAGTTTTGGGGGCATGAACAGTTAACATTGCGGCGGAACCGCGGCCCAAGCAGGGTTTAGCCGCGGTTCCGCGGTGGTATGGTGAGTTCATGCTACCAAATTTTTACAGTATGCTTATAATTCCCTGCACATCACTCTGAGACAACCTGAAAAATTTTTAGACTCAAAAAAAATTCGACAGAAACTGATGTGCTTGAAAAACGCGTTTTCGGGATTTTGTTCGATCAGAAACGTAAAACACATCAAACAAAGCTAGACGAAGTTAATGGCGAGGCTCTGATACCACTGTAAGTGCACGGCGGCGCCCCGGTCGTCAATCCGACGGCCAAATGCGGAAGCGGTGATAAACTTTAATTCTGCGGACTTAGCAAACCGGCACCACTGCACACTAAACACCCGGATCGAACCATTAAACTTATTCTAGCTAACTACAAGACGGGTTAGAGATATACCGAATGATCCGAGTCCTCCGGTCTTCTCCTCGTCGTCCCGATCTCCTGCGGAAACTCCGGTCGTCGCCTCCTCGCCGGAAGGGCACCACATCGCCTGTATCTTTTACGGGCTCCCACCTCAATACCGAGGCAACTCGGGCGTGAAGTAGGCTAGCCGACGCGTCCAAGAATTGCTGTAGAATGTGTAGGGTTGAAGCTATGTCTCATTTGGGTTTGTTGCCATTTGAAGATGATGTAGGAAACAAGATAAGAAAAATGGTGCTTGCATTTTTCTAGCATGAAATGAGATCAAGAAAAATGAAACTCTCAAGAATGAAAACTCTCATCTTTTTCTTTTTCTCAACCATGAAAAACTTATCATCTTTTTAGAAATGGTGGAGCAAAGAATACATAAGCAAAAGGGAGGTGAGTATAGGAGAGCATGAAGGGTGACCACATCCAAACATCATCATCACAAAACACAAATCAATCCTAATCCTTTCTCATCTCATTAAAGCAAAGGAAAAGACTAAGAAAGAATCAAAATGATGGTTGAAAAGAAAAGATGCCATCATATACAAAACAATTGCAAGAAACTCCCTCCACAATTGTTATTTGCAAACTTGCAAATAACCCCCTCCATCGGAAAAGTCCGGCCGGGAAAGAACAAAGGAAAACCGGCCGGAACGGAATGCAAACTGGCAACTCCAGAAAACTGGTCCCGTAATAAATTACAGGAAAACCCCGATACTGTGCATACACACCCGCATCTGTATTCCGTCCGGATACAAATGCAATGAGACAAAATCTACACTGTACTATACTAGGATCCGGCTTAAACCAAAGCCGGCTAGTAATATCCGTCTGATCCTGATCCGTGCAATACCGCACGTATCTGATCCAACGCTGCCATATAACCATACGGCCTCTAGTACAAACCGTCCGATCCTGATCCGTGCAATACCGCACGTATCTGATCGGACCCTGCCATATCTCCATACGGCCTCTACAGCGTTTCGCCCGAAAGCTTGAGTAACTGTAAGTGTGGTGGACTCTAAAGACTCGTCAATACTATGGTTGTGGATTTAACCACTAGCACGTCAGAGGTATAAGCCAATACGTGACGGGCCACCAGCTATTGACCAAAATGGACGTCGATGAGCGAACTCATCCTGACACCCTACTGAGCCTGTCAGTGACAATATCCGTACAGTCCGGTCCGTTCGTCTATGAGCATCGCATGGTGGGCCTAGGGGGTTGGTAAAAGTCAGACCCCCAAAAGCGGTACAAGTCATGTCGGAGTGTAGCCCAGAACACCCTGAGATGCTACTGGAATACCTACCAGTAAATTTCCTGCCTTGGCCAAGGACTTCGTGTAATGACTCTCCTAGACACAGCGCGACCTCACCCCCAATACCGGGAGAGACGAACCCCTGAAGATCCGCTCACTGCTTCCATGTGGCTAGGGACTGTACCCAACTAAAACCTGTTTGCACGACTCCTTTGAGCCGTGGTAGGGTAGTAATCAAAGCACAGTGGGAACTCACACGAGACAAATGATGATCCCCAGGTCGATGAACTGACCTGTACACATGTCACCTGGGAACTGCTATCTGACGTCAGGTATAAGACCAACTAGCATGTTCCCGGCGAGTCCTGTCCGGTGTACTCATAACCCAATGAGCACCTGTATACATCTTAGGTGAACCACCTGACACCAGTGGATTGTGAGACCGGCCACCGCCCCTCGTCGGGGTCTCGACTGTATACACTAGTCTACTCTGGAGAATCGATGCCCTGTCTCGAAACTCCCATGACTAGGGACCTTTTAAGGATGTGCTTATAGACTCCAGCTCTCACTTATATGATCGCCCTCATACTGCTGGTAGTCAAGCAAGAATCCTAGGGGCTCTATCAACGTGTAATAGCGACCTGTCAGGTCACCTAAAGCAGTACACGATGATAAAGGTAAACCAGATAGCATACTATCATCTCGAGTAAGACTGTCCTACCGGGATAGGTCCTCCCTCAATCACTGAAATCACGTGCCTGTGATCCAATAATAGACTCTGAGGGCACTATCTCCAACATCGGGTGTTTGAAAACACATCGCCCATCAATCCGCTAATATATCTTGTCGTATCTCATAACACGACCCAAAATCACATAACCGATCTCACGGCATCATGCCCGATCATATCGACTCACCTCCAAGTATCATATACTATCCTTATCACCCGTGTATACATGTATGTGTGTATCAACACATCCACACACACACACACACACACATATACATATAATCATATACACCAAAGACATATTACGTGAGTGCATGTATGTGTTTGTGTATCAACCTATACTCTAGGATTTCGCGACTAAGAAACTAAATTAAAACGCATTCTTCCAACTACACTAAATCCAACCCAAGTCACCTAAAGCCACTCTTGCTAAGTATACACATCTCACAAACGCATATGTATATATATCATATTCGTATGCTACACTACGATACTGCGGGGGTGCTATACGCCATCCACCCGACTTCCCCTATAGATATACATCTACTCACCTGGATGCCTCGGCTAATCTGATCTGATTTCAGCTCTGTCATTTCCGCGCCGCATCCGACGCCTCTGCATCCGATCCAAGAAACGTATACAAGGAAATAAGAGAATAAATATATAAACAGTCACGGAAACAACGACACAAGTCAACCACGCGCACAACAAGACGCGCACATACTTGGTGCGCAAACGCGCTCGCGACAACGCCAAAACCCACGACTAGTGTAACACCCGAGCCCAATGCTACTAATTTTAGTTACTGTTTGAGCGTAATTTGGTACTCATTTCACTTATCTTGCTTGATTGTTATTTACTGTAAATTTTACCCGGCAAATTCATTTCTGCATATAACAATTTTTGGCATCTAAAATAAGATTAAAAATATTCATCTTGGCCTGCTTGATACCCCTAACTCCGTTGTAGCGTCCGTGCGTCGTGTTCTCGTCCCGTTCAGTGAAACGGGCGAGTTTGGACGGCTGCGTGCACGTACGTGTGTCCATTTTGGGGGTATGCTTTTTGATCATAAAACACTTCATTTTCACTTTTGGATCCCGCTTAAAATCCTATTATTTCGATTTCAAATTTTTGGACCCGACCCGGGCGCAATTTGGAAATGTTTTACTTTGCGCCAAAATCCCAGATTTTTAATATATTTAAACCATCGTATATTTCTAATTAACCATATATTTTTATTGTTCATACATAATCTTTTAAATCTTTTATTCCTAACCTCTAATCTCTCCCAGTCAATCACCAACTCGTTTTCCCGTGGGCCCCACCTCCTCTCTCTACCTCTCTCCTCTCTCTCTCCTGTCTCTCTCTCTCTCTTCTCTCTCACTCTCTATCTTTCTCTCTCTCCCCCTATATCTCTCTCTCTCGCCCCCTGATATATTCCATTTCTTTTCCTCACGCAGCAACCCAACCCTCACGTAACCCGACCGCCGCGTGCCCTCGCCGCTGCAGCCCAACGCCGACGACACCCTCGCCGGCCTCGTTTCCTCCTCACCCTCACCTCACCAAGCCCCCTCTTCCTCCTTTCCCCACGTTCCCATGCACCCTACACCATCACCACGGCCGCACACCCCTGCACACGCGTTGCACCGCCGGATCTGTCGCCGCTGACATCCTCGCCTCCGTGCCCCGGCCTTCGTACAACTCTAGTAAGCCTTACCTACCCGTCTTCTTCCTCTTTCCTCCTTCCTTCTTTTCCATAACCATTTCTGGTGATCTGCAGTTTGGCGCAGTCACTGTTGGCCGACCGCCGGAGCTCCGTCGACGAGGTCGACCGTCACCACCCGTCCCACAGATCATCGTGAGCATTCCCTTCTCCTCTTTCCTTCTTCCCTTCTTCTTTATTCTCTTTTCTTTCTTGTTTGCATATCTTGACATTCACTGTTCTTTCATCGGCCGGAATCCGACGATGCCGACGACGTGACCCGACCTTCCAGCGAGGTACCCCAACCCGTGTGGTTCCATTGTTCTTCGTTTGGGTTCATTCCGTGAACCGTGCGCCCATCGCGAGTTTTCCCCGCCGACGTTTATCGTTCCGTATTCCTGGTTCGCGACACATTGAGGCAAGTAACCCTTACTACATGCTAAAAAATATTTACTTATAATTAATGACACCCTAAAACCCGCAATTTAACTTTGGTATTATAATTTCCCACTTTTTCATGTACAATATTATTATATATTATTTTATCTTTGAACTTGGAATCTACAGTTTGCAATTGAACCTAATAACCACATTTACCTGTTTAATCACATTTTTAATGTTGACATAGCTTATGGCATTTATCTCTATAGTTTTGTTCCATTCGGACACTCGTATGCATTTTAACCGGTAATAGCTGTATTGAACCTTTATATAAATCATTGCACCTCTAAAGTGCTTAAACTTGTTAACATGATTAAAAGGCCATAATTGTCATACTGCATTCGCATAACATTGAAATCATCTCTGTGACACAACTGACAACTGTACTGCTAATTCAGTGAATCTTTCTATTGCTTACTTCATTGTTTATCTCATGTTGTTGATACCCATGCTTGATTATATAGCCAATTGTGAGTACACCTATGATACCGCTTGCTTCTTGAACTGTCTTGCTACCTACACATTGATTGACCCGACATGGTACCGTATATTGCTTGACTTGACATGGTGTACCATGACCTGATCCGTTACCTGATCTTGTGTCTAATGCCAACAAACTTGACATGTAGTCCTCATGGACCGTTCCTGTTGTCTATCCAGACAAACCTGTTTACCTGATCCTGTGTTGGCATTAGTTTCTTTATTTCGGGATACCTGACTTGACTTGCACATATAACTTAGGGGTATGGGGAAATCAAAGGTGAAACCTGACTTGTAACTCGACAGTTCACTACCTGTCCTGAGTGTACACATTCCTGTTTTGTGCCTAGCGGCATGTCTCGGCTGCAGCCGAGAATATTGTGGCCGTGGTACCGGGTATGTACGGGATACTATTGAGTTACATCGATGATTCATCAATTTGGTTTCAAAGACTTTAGAATAGAGAACCTGATAGCACAGTTTAGTTTACCCACTGTACACTACCCTGCACTGCTCTGATTCATATTATTGTTACCCTTGCTTTATTCATGTTTATATTCGCATTTCCTGTTTATTATGTTATTACTTGATGATTTGACGCGCTGACGTCTGGGTTTTGCATGGCCCAGATTCTGTACCGCTGTCGCAGTCCGAGCAGGAGTACTTCAGCCGACAGGCTGAGCTGTGAGTGTTAGCAGTAGTTAGCTTTTCTTCCCTGCATTTTATTCCTGATGTGAGCCCGCATTATGGGACATACATTCTAGTTATTTTGTATTGGATCTTTCGCTTCCGCATTTATTTATTATTGACTCATGTTATCTTGGATTATGGACATGTTTTAGATAGTTTTATTTTGTTCTTGATATCTCTACAACCGTAATGTGACTGTGGATGAATACTTCCTATCCACAGGTAGCATGGTTGGCTATGTCACGTGCCCATTTTAGCGTACTCTGGGAAGCAGGGCGTGATATGGTTCTTTTGGTATCAGAGCCATAGGTTAGTCGGGTTGATTCTTTTGTAGTTGGGTATTGTACCCAATACACGAATCAGAATACCCGTGTTTAGGAAACATGTCCTGCCACCTTGTCGTTTACCATTCTTGAACCACATTCTTCCTGATTATATCTTTTACGATGTGCAAACTTCCTTTTCATATCGACTCGAAACCCGATTCCTTGTTATCTCTAGGACTTAGGCGACTTTGGTGGAGTTATGTAATTGTGGTTATGATACCGCGGCATAGTTACAATGCAGCACTCTATTTAAGTATCTCGGAGTTCTAGCATTGATCTATATTTTGAATCTATCATCATGCTAATGTTGGGTGTTTTGATTTCAGGAATATGGCCGGTAAGAATTTGAAGACGTACCAGAGGCCTGTGGACGAAGCCGCCATGCTTTGAGTGATAAGAGGAATGCTGGAGAATCAAAAGAAACAGACCGAGCTGATCCAGCAGCAAGCGGGCTCGTTTCAGGAAGGTTTGCAGATCGTTCAGCAGTCTGTGAACAATGCTAGAGCTAAACCAGTCGACCGAGTAGGGACCGTAGCAGATTTCAGACGTTTGGGTCCGTCTACATTTACTGGTTTGGAGGAGCCGTTGCCAGCGGAGCAGTAGCTAGTCGACACAGAGAACTTGCTTATTACGGCACAGATTCCAGATGAGAAAAGAGTTGATGTGGTACGCATTCAATTAGTGGACTACGCCCGAGAATGGTGGCTTGTGGAGGAGAACCGTTTGCCCAAGACAATCAAGTGGGCGGATTTTTCAAAGAGTTTCCTGGAGAAGTTCTTCCCGCGGACTGCACGGGAGGAAATGGAAGAGAAATTTATCGGGCTAAAGCAGAAGGGAGCACCCGTAGATGTGCATGCAGCAGAATAGACAAGACTCAGCAGATTCGCTGGACCTTTAGTTGCCAACGAGGCAGACAGGGCATGAAGGTTCATGCACAGCTTAGACGTGGACATCCAGCGGCAGATTGTCTCCCTGGGTTTGACCACTTTCTCACAAGTACTTGCGGCAGCCCGAGAGCAGCAAAGTTTATCTGGGATGAAGGGGAGTTTAAAACAGACAACAGTTGCGGTAAGGAAGCCAACATTTGTACCTAACCGAGCTCATGGTCGCAGAGGTATTTCAGTGGACCGCCGAGGTGTAGCACCCATGAAGAAGCCAGTGATCGTTGATCGAAGAAAGAGCATGACCTGTAACTATTGCAATTAACCTGGCCACATGCAAAAGGATTGTAGAAGGAGGCTGGGACTTTGTTTGGTTTGTGGAGCGGCTGATCACGCCGTTGGTGCTTGTCCGTCGAAGCTTCGTACGAGAGATGATTTTCAGAAGCCTCCGCAGAGACCGTTCCAAGGACAGAAACAGCTGACTCAAGGACCTAATCAGGCTCGAGCTTTTACCTTGACAGCAGAAGAAGCTAAGGCGTCAGGAGAAGTTGTTTCAGGTACTCTACTCGTTCATGGTTTTCCCGCATTAGCGTTATTTGATTCTGGTGCATCCCATTGTTTTATGTCATCCAAGTTTATAACTACACACTCGATTGACTGCACGACCCTGTCTAGTTTCTGGGACATACATACTGGGAATGGGAAAATCATATCTAGTAGGGAATGTAAAGATTGTACAGTCGTTGTGTGTGGACGGGAGATTTTTGCAGATTCTTGGTGATTGATACGGGCAGCTACGAAGTCGTCTTGGGAATGGATTTTCTTGGCACTTTCCACGCTCATATTGATTGTAGGGCAAGGAAGGTAATTTTCCAGATTCCCGGACATCCCGAGTTTAGCTTCACTGGAGGAAGCAGTTCTGTCAGGCCAGTCGAGTTCAGGGCTAAGCTGACAAACCATATTCTTGCAGCAATGGAAGTTGATGAAAGTAGAGAGCCGGCTGTTGTTCACGATTTTATGGACGTGTTTGAAGATATATCGGGTTTACCGCCGAAGCGAGACGTGGAGTTCGCAATTGATCTTATTCCTGGTGCAGCGCCAGTATCCAAAGCGTATTATCCAATGGCACCAGTAGAGTTGGAAGAAGTCAAGAAACAGGTTGCTGAATTGCTTGAAAAGGGTTGGATTCGAAGCAGTAACTCGCCTTGGGGAGCTCCAGTTCTTCTAGTAAAGAAGAAGGATGTGCATCGACTATCGAGAATTAAACCGGGTGACTATTAAGAACAAGTACCCGATCCCACGCATTGGCGAACTTTTCGAGCAGCTTAGTAGCGCGAGGGTATTCTCGAAGCTGGATTTGCGATCCGGATATCATCAGGTCCGAGTGAAAACAGAAGATACTTGCAAGACGGCGTTCAGAACTCGGTATGGACATTACGAGTACTTAGTGATGCCCTTCGGAGTAACGAATGCGCCGGCAGTATTCATGGACTTGATGAACCGAATCTTTTCACCGTTCTTAGACCAGTTTATCGTGGTTTTTATTGATGATATTCTGGTTTATTCGAAGAGTTTTGAGGAGCATGCTGAACATTTGAAGATCGTACTGCAAACGTTGAGAAAAGAGAAGTTATATGCGAAGATGAGTAAGTACGAGTTTTGGCTGGAGGAAGTAAATTTTTTGGGGCATGTTGTGTCTGGCGATGAAATTGCCGTCGATCTAGAAAAGATTGCAGCAGTTCGTGATTGGCCGATTCCAAAGAATGTTGCAGAAATAAGGAGTTTTCTTGGACTTGCCTGATATTACAGGAGATTTGTAGAGAACTTTGCTCGTCCGGCAGAGCCGTTGACCAAGCTTACACGCAATAAGGTACCTTTCATATGGTTGGATAAGTGTGCGTTAGCTTTCAAGACGTTGAAGCAGAAGTTGATAACCGCCCCTATTCTGACCGTGCCAGACAATTCCGGAGGATTGGTGATTCACAGCGACGCATCTAGGAAAGGATTGGGATGTGTTTTGATGCAGCATGGGAAGGTGGTAGCATACGCATCGAGACAGTTAAAGACCCATGAGAAGAATTACCCAACTCATGACTTGGAACTTGCGGCTGTGATTTTCGCTTTGAAGATTTGGAGACACTACCTTTTGGGCGAAAGGGTCGAAGTTTTTACTGATCATAAGAGTTTGAAGTATGTGTTCACACAGAAGGAGCTTAATATGAGGCAGGGTAGATGGTTGGAGCTGATGGCTGACTACGATCTTGATCTTAAGTACCATCCGGGGAAGGTTAACGTCGTGCCGGATGCACTTAGTCGGTTACCAGCAATTCAGGTGTTAACTACGCAGAAGGAGATCGTTGCAGATTTTCGAAGATTTGACTTGGAGGTTGTGCTACCGCATCATACGGGACAGTTGATGCAGCTGCAAGTACAGTCATCGTTGATCGAGAGTATTAAGGCAGCACAATCGCAGGACCCTAGACTGCAAAAGTTTTGAGAACAGGCTGAAGACGGACTATGAACAGATTTATTGATCCACGAAGATGGTTCGTTGAGGTATGGTAGCCGTTTGTGTGTGCCAAAGGGGGATATTCGGGAAGAGCTTATGAAGGAGGCACACAGTTCAGCTTATTCTGTACATCCAGGAGGCACCAAGATGTACCGAGATGTTCGACAGCATTTCTGGTGGGTAGGCATGAAACGGGAGATTGCTCGCTTTGTGGCAAAGTGCTTGGTGTGTCAGCAAGTTAAGGCTGAACATCAAAGGGTTGCTGGTTTATTGCAACCACTTCCGATTTCTCAGTAGAAATGGGAACATATAACCATGGATTTCGTGACGGCTTTATCGCGGAGTCCAAAGGGCAATAATGCTGTATGGGTGATTGTTGACCGTTTGACCAAGGTAGCTCACTTCATTCCTTTCCGGGTTGGTCAATCAACAGAGACTTTGGCAGAACGGTACATGCAAGAGATTGTAAGATTGCATGGAGTACCGGTGAGCATTGTGTCCGATCGGGACACTCGGTTCTTATCACACTTCTGGAGGAGTTTACAAGAAAGTTTGGGGACTCGATTGAAGTTTAGCACAGCTTACAATCCTCAAACTGATGGTCAGTCGGAGAGAACGATCCAAACTCTTGAAGACATGTTGAGAGCATGCATGTTGGACTTCAAGGGTTCTTGGGAGGATCATCTGCATTTGGTGGAATTTTCGTACAACAACAGTTTTCAGGCAACTATCCAGATGGCTCCATTTGAAGCATTGTTTGGTCGTAAATGCCGTTCACCTGTTTGTTGGGACGATGTCGGTGAACGAAGATTATTGGGACCAGATTTGGTTGTGCAGACAGTTGAGAAGGTTAACACTATCAGAAATCATATGAAGGCAGCACAAGACAGACAGAAGAGTTGGGCAGATACGTCAAGAAGACCTTTAGAGTTCGCCGTGGGTGATTTGGTATTCTTGAAGATATCACCGACTAGAGGGGTGATTCGTTTTGGAAGTCGAGGAAAGCTTAGTCCTCGATTCGTTGGACCCTTTGAGATCTTGGAACGTGTTGGTGAGATAGCGTATCGTTTGGTGTTACCGCAGTCCTTGGCGAATGTGCACGATGTGTTTCACGTATCTCAACTACGAAGGTATGTTCGAGATGAAACGCTTGGATCATTCGGTGCTAATAGTACGAGAAGACTTAACTTTTGAGGAGCGACCGATTGAAATCGTGGATCGAAGGGAAAAGATTCTTAAGAACAAGGTGATCCCTCTGGTGCTTATTTCTTGGGGTAATCGCTCGCATGGAGAGTCCACTTGGGAACGAGAAGATGAAATCCGGCAGAAGTTTCCCCATCTTTTCTTGTAGTTTTTCTATCTTTGTATTCTCGGAATTTCGAGGACGAAATTCTTTTGGTAATTGGGTATAATGTAACACCCGAGCCCAATGCTACTAATTTCAGTTACTGTTTGAGCGTAATTTGGTACTCATTTCACTTATCTTGCTTGATTGTTATTTACAGTAAATTTTACCCGGCAAATTCATTTCTGCATATAACAATTTTTGGCATCTAAAATAAAATTAAAAATATTCATCTTGGCCTGCTTCACACCCCTAACCCCGTTGTAGCGTCCGTGCGTCGTGTTCTTGTACTGTTCAGTGAAACGGGAGAGTTTGGACGGCTACGTGCACGTACGTGTGTCCGTTTTGGGGGTATGCTTTTTGATCATAAAACACTTCATTTTCACTTTTGGATCCCGCTTAAAATCCTATTATTTCGATTTCAAATTTTTGGACCCCACCCGGGCGAAATTTGGAAATGTTTTACTTTGCGCCAAAATCCCAGATTTTTAATATATTTAAACCATCGTATATTTCTAATTAACCATATATTTTTACTGTTCATACATAATCTTTTAAATCTTTTATTCCTAACCTCTAATCTCTCCCAGCCAATCACCAACTCGTTTTCCCGTGGGCCCCACCTCCTCTCTCTACCTCTCTCCTCTCTCTCTCTCCCGTCGCTATCTCTCTCTCTCTCTATCTTTCTCTCTCTCTCCCCTATATCTCTCTCTCTCCCCCGTCATATATTCCATTTCTTTTCCTCACGCAGCAACCCAACCCACACGTAACCCTACCGCCGCGTGCCCTCGCCGCCACAGCCCAACGCCGACGACACCCTCGCCGGCCTCATTGCCTCCTCACCCTCACCTCACCAAGCCCCCTCTTCCACCTTTCCCCACATTCCCGTGCACCCTACACCATCACCGCGGCCGCGCACCCCTGCACACGCGTTGCACCGCCGGATCTGTCGCCGCCGACGGCCTCGCCTCCGTGCCCCGGCCTTCGTACAACCCTTGTAAGCCTTACATACGCGTCTTCTTCCTCCTTCCTTCTTTTCCATAACCATTTCTGGAGATCTGCAGTTTGGCGCGGTCACTGTTGGCCGACCGCCGGAGCTCCGTCGACGAGGTCGACCGTCACCACCCGTCCCACAGATCCTCGTGAGCATTCCCTTCTCCTCTTTCCTTCTTCCCTTCTTCTTTATTCTCTTTTCTTTCTTGTTTGCATATCTTGACATTCACTGTTCTTTCATCGGCCGGAATCCGATGATGCCGACGACGTGACCCGACGTTCCAGCGAGGTACCCCGACCAGTGTGGTTCCATTGTTCGTCGTTTGGGTTCATTCCGTGAACCGTGCGCCCGTCGCGAGTTTTCCCCGCCGACGTTTATCGTTCCGTATTCCCGGTTCGCGACCCATTGAGGCAAGTAACCCTTGCTACATGCTAAACAATATTTGCTTATAATTAATGACACCCTAAAACCCGCAATTTAACTTTGGTATTATAATTTCCCACTTTTTCATGTACAATATTGTTATATATCATTTTATCTTTAAACTTGGAACCTACTGTTTGCAATTGAACCTAATAACCACATTTACCTGTTTAATCACATTTTTAATATTGACATAGCTTATGGCATTTATCTCTATAGTTTTGTTCCATTCGGACACTCGTATGCATTTTAAACTGTAATAGCTGTATTGAACCTTTATATAAATCATTGTACCTCTAAAGTGCTTAAACTTGTTAACATGATTAAAAGGCCATAATTGTCATACTGCATTCGCATAACATTGAAATCATCTCAGTGACACAACTGACAACTGTACTGCTAATTCAGTGAATCTGCCTATTGCTTACTTCATTGTTTATCTCATGTTGTTGTTGCGCCACGGCAGCGCCCCGGCCGTCTTACCGAGGCCAAAATGCGGAATCAAAATTTTTCCTTACTCGGAAACCGGCGCTACCGCGGACAATGAAAACCCGGATCGTAAACCATTAACCTAATGCTAGCAAACAAGAGATGGGAAGAGAAGTATACCAAGTGATCAGAGTCCTCCGGTCTTCTCGTCATCGTCCCGATCTCCCGCGGAAAGTCTAGCCTCCATGTCATCGCCTCCTCGCCGGAAGGGCACCACATCGCCTGCGTCTTTTACGGGCTCCCGCCTCAATGCCGAGGCAACTCGAGCATGAAGCCGGCAAGTCGACATGCCCAAGGTGTGCTGTAGAATGGAGTGTAGATGATGCTTGTCTCTTTGGGGTTTTGTTGCCTTTGAAGATGATGGAGGAATCAAGATTAGAAAAATGGTGCTTGCATTTTTCTAGCATGAAAGTGAGATCAAGAATGAAACTCTCAAGAATGAAAACCTCTTCTTCTTTCTTTTTTTTCTCTCAAGTGAGTTCTCTCATATCCTCATGAGAATGGTGGAAGAGGGAATACTAAAACCACAACCTAAGAAGGAAGGTAATGGTAGTAAAAGCAAGTGGTGACCATAGCCAAACATCATGATAACAAAACTCATATCAAACTCTAAATCAATCCTAATCACCTTTTGCAAGAAATGATGAAGGAAAAGAAAGGAATAAAAAGATGCTATCATAAATAATACATATGCAAGAAACCCCCTCCTCAAATGTAATTTGCAAAACTGCAAATTACCCCCTCCATCAGAAAAGTCCGGCCGGGAAAGAACAAAGGAAAACCGGCCGGAACGGAATGCAAACTGGCAACTCCAGAAAACTGGCCCCGTAATAAATTACAGGAAAACCCCGACACTGTGCATACACACCCGCATCTGTATTCCGACCGGATACAAATGCAATGAGACAAAATCTACACTGTACTAAACTAGGATCCGGCTTAAACTAAAGCCGGCTAGTAATATCCGTCCGATCCTGATCCGTGCAATACCGCACGTATCAGATCGAACCCTGCTATATATCCATACGGCCACTAGTACAAACCGTCCGATCCTGATCCGTGCAATACCGCACGTATCTGATCGGACCCTGCCATATCTCCATACGGCCTCTACAGCGTTTCGCCCGAAACTTGAGTAACTGTAAGTGTGGTGGACTCTAAAGACTCGTCAATACTATGGCAGTGGATTTAAGCACTAGCACGTCAGAGGTATAAGCCAATACGTGACGGGCCACCAGCTATTGACCAAAAGGGACGTCGATGAGCGAACTCATCCTGACACCCTACTGAGCCTGTCAGTGACAATATCCGTACAGTCCGGTCCGTTCGTCTATGAGCATCGCATGGCGGGCCTAGGGGGTTGGTAAAAGTCAGACCCCCAAAAGCGGTACAAGTCGTGTCGGAGTGTAGCCCAGAACACCCTGAGATACTACTGGAATACCTACCAGTAAATCTCCTTCCTCGGCCGAGGGCATTGTGTAATGGCTCTCCTAGACACAGCGCGACCTCACCCCCAATACCGGGAGAGACGAACCCCTGCAGATCCGCTCACTGCCTCCATGTGGCTCGGGACTGTACCCAACTAAAACCTGTTTGCACGACTCCTTTGAGCCGTGGTAGGGTAGTAATCAAAGCACAGTGGGAACTCACACGAGACAAATGACGATCTCAGGTCGATGAACTAACCTGTACACATGTCACCAGGGAACTGCTATCTGAATCTGGTATAAGACCAACTAGCATGTTCCCGGCGAGTCCTGTCCGGTGTACTCATAACCTAATGAGCACCTGTATACATCTTAGGTGAACCAACTGACACCAGTGGCTTGTGAGACCGGCCACCGCCCCTCGTCGGGGTCTCGACTGTATACACTAGTCTACTAATGGAGTATCGATGCCCTGTCTCGAAACTCCTACGACTAGGGACCTTTTAAGGATGTGCTTATAGACTACCAGCTCCCACGTATATGATCGCCATCATACTGCTGGTAGTCAAGCAAGAATCCTAGGGGCTCTATCAACGTGTAATAGCGACATGTCACGTCACCTAAAGCAGTACACGATGATAAAGATAAACCAGATAGCATACTATCATCTCGAGTAAGACTGTCCTACCGGGATAGGTCCTCCCTCAATCATTGCAATCACGTGCCTGTGATCCAATAATTGACTCTGAGGGCACTATCTCCAACAATCTCCCACTTTCACTCAAGGCTAATTATTGCGATGTCGCATACTCACAGCCCGTGTGATACCGAACACCCAACTCCTCTACTTGTCAGTCACACAAAACCCGTTTGCGAAACTATTGCGTTCAAGGAATAGCCTCAGTGAGTGGATCCGCAGTGAAGTTTCTTTCTATGTCTCTCTATATCTCAAGTTCGCGGAGAAAGCCATCTCCCGAAATGAGCAATACCTGTCTTGGAACGTCTGGATGTCTGATGGGACCTAGTTCATAAATGAACTCCAAATCCAGACTTCTTAGACTGTATCGTCAACTGAACTTAATCAGTATCCTGCGCCATGCCTTGCCTCAGTATCCACCTGGACTACATGTCCAATATACTGCCCCTCGTCAGAGGGAAAACTATAACTCTGACAGCCACTCTGCCATCCAGGTCACCTTGGAAGCCTGGAATGATAACTGCCTCCTAAAGGAGGCTGTCGTTATCATATCCCTAGAACATCCACTTATGTTCTAAAACTGCTTCCGATTGTTTCTCCAGGATTGGATTAATATCAACTTATTGCATCTACTGCAAGAACAACATCTGGTGTGGTGCTTGACATCTCATGATTGACTCAATTGCCTAAGCAAGTGATCTGTCAATCATGCGTATCCCTCTCCCCTTTAGTCTGTAAGACACCTTTAGAGAGGGTGACTCCATCACCTGCAGGTACACTACCGTGCCAGGAGTCGTTCATTCTAAATACTCATAGAATGCTGTCAAAGTACCCAGATTGGGATACCACCCAAATCTAGATCTAAAACTATAGATCTAGTAACCAGTATGTCTGATATAATGTCCAAGTCCTTTGTGGAGAAACCACTGTGTGACGACCAAAGTATAACCGATCGTAGTATAGGAGTATCACTTCCTACTACCTTCTCAACAGATCCATCCCCTATTCTGATGACGTCAAACCCATGACTGTCACATCAGAAATAGATGATTTATCTCCGCTATAACTGCTTTAGTCTATAAATAGACATAAGCCTGACGACCACCAATGCTTCCGCTGCTCCCAATGACTACGACAACCCTCTGCCAGAGTCATATAGACGCGCACTTCTAAAGCTAGTTTAGAACGACGCTATACTCATCCTCCTGCCGGGTCTCACAGTCTGGAACAACAGCAATGGTAAGTCTGGGTAAACAAGAACCTCCCTGCCACCGTCCTTGAGCATACCGAAGTACCTCTCGAGTGCCTGAGGTTACCCACCATATCTGCGGAGTGGCTAATGGAATGTCAAAGCAGATTGAATCTTTAGGTTCTTATCAAATCTTCAGTAATCGTTTGCGGTTCTGGAATCACTTCCAGTTCTACCATACTCCCACTACTGTTTTTGAAAAAATCCATTTTTATTAAAACTGTGGCGAGTCAAGAACAATATTACTATTGATCTTCCAGATGGTAGAAAGTTAACCCTCGTCATAGCCTGGGTCAACCCACAAACAGCCATTACAGAAACGTGCCTTGAGTTATCCGGAGTCTGGTTTTAAGCATAAGCCGGACAGCTCCCCGTACCTTAACAATGTCAAGATATGAACTGTTCTATATCCAATATAGAAACAGAGGCACTGATTTAATTTAACCAGATTCAAATCATGCAGCTGTCTCCAGTGCATGTCAACTAAATGGAGAGAGGCCGATCAGCGTTACTCAACTTAGGAATGCTTCCAATTATGAGTAACCTGAAAGAGAAGCAATTTCTCTTTATCATTACTATCAACTGAATACCATACACAAGTATCTACATCTTCGATCACTTTGAAGAATCCCGATACTTGCTACACCTGGTTCTCTACTCTATTCAAATACCTATAACTCCTCAAAACTTAGACCCTGAGTTTCTACGAAACACATGTCTAAGAACTAGAGAAGTTAAAAGTAAACAGAATATAGTATGAGGACCAACCCCTCTGTCCTAATGGACACTGGACAACATACAATACTCTGTATAAGTCCGCTGAGTCTAACAACTCTTTCACTGTGTATCGTAGGTTGAAAACTGTACTTATGGTTAAGAAGAATTACACCGCTGTTTAATGCTCCTTACCTAACCATCCACTGATATAGGTAAATGTCATCGACATAATATCAAAAGGTATATCTCACTCTATGAAAATAGACGTACAGATATATCAATTTGAAATTGGTGCACAACAGCGGATATTCAAAACCAAATATTTGCCGACCGGCAAACAGCCCAGATGATCTCCTCAAATATCACCGATTACAACGAATCCCGATATAATGAGGATGATCACCCTATTCCCAATAACTTACTCCCACTCATCATCTGTAAAACCATACAGATGTGAGAATCATGCCTGGTAAATACATACCCTGGAGTAAGTATCTAATCGGGAAATCAGTTTTCTTTTAACATTACACAGTGAAACTGAAACATTGAAATGTTTCGGTGGGGTATTCCGGTATTCTTAGTAATGCCTCTTCCATTATCCAGATTCACAACTGTAACCGTATATCTCTTTGCCATCTGTCCAAATCCCTTTATATGTCTTTAGTCATTACCGTCTGCACACCCCTTTAGGCGAAATGGTTTTCTTCCTTCCCTACCGTTCGGCACCAGCCTATGGTTTGGAAGAAGACTATCCAATAAGCATAAAAGGTGTACTGTCCTAATCCTAGGAGCACTCGCAAAGCGAGAGAAGGTGAAGATAAAAGACAACCGAATAAACCTTATTCCTATTTCTCCTGAACCAGAATCCATCCCCGAACTGGAACAGGTTCCTTTCGAGTTCGTATATAACCATACGATGGAGTATCCAAATAAACTGTGGATCTTCGTAGTGATACGGAGTATCCTGGAGAAATACAAAGGTGATTTAGGATTGGCGAAGAAATACTTGGTTCGGTCGTGAATAGCAGTCGCAATTTACTTTGCCCTCTTACTAATCCCTTGCTTTGTCTTAATCTTAATACCTTATGCACACCTTTTAGGCTAATTGGTTTTCTTCATTCCCTACCGGTCGGCACCAGCCTAAGGTTTGAAAGAAGACTATCCAATTTGCGTAATAGGTGTACTATCTCCTAAGCCAAGGAGTACTCACAACTTGAGAGAAGGTAAAAGGGAAAAGAAAACTGAATAATCCTATCCGTTTTCTCCAGAACCGGAAACCATCCTCGAATTCCTTCGAGTTCGTATCTAACCATACGATGGTTTTGTCCAATGGAAGTGGACGTTCGCAGTAATGCGGGGTGTCCTGGAGAAAAGGGTAAAAGTAGGAGTGGCAATGAGGTCTGCAACTCTGACAATCCAAAAGCCAGTGTTAAGAAGGTTCGGTCAACTTGGTCACTGAGTCATAGTCTTAGGGTCGGGTCAAAGGTCGCTGCCAGAGAGAGAGAAAAGAAACACTCAGCGTGCACTCTAACCTAGATCAGAATGGTTACCAATTTATCTAATCAGGAAACCTCCCACTGTACCTCAAATTCTCCTCCAAACCTGAAAGAAGAATTAGTCGGGGTCACCCGAGGAGTAAGCTATCTCATCAGTGGGAATCGGGATCCAACTATCATCGCATGATAACTTGACGGAATCCACTCAAGTCACCACACTCCAGAAGGTATGCGCATGCCTGGCAAGTTTCAGTTCTTTTGAAACTCCCGATGTGATTTTTACCCCTAGGACCCAAGTGACCATGACACAGTCAACAAATCAAAGAGTCCTAGTCAAGTTCAACCCGTCATTATCCTGGATTGCATTAAACCCACCAGTACGAGCCCTTGACACAGTCAACAAGGCCGCACGACTGTCCTAACCAATCCCATTAATATGCTACAAACAAACACTACTTAGCTACCGCACACTACGCCTTGACACAGTCAACAAACGCAGCACGAATACTAAGTAATACTTGTAAGAAATGACGGAGGGCTACGTCTAGTTTTTGGCGAAAAACTTTTAACGTAATGAACTTGATATCGTTGAAGGAACTGCATAGCCTTTTATAAAAATATAGTGACGAAAATCTTTACTAAAGAGGTCACTCCCGGTGAAGGGATCTCGGCTCTTTCCCCGTAGAATGAGGTGCAGGATATTCCAACTGAATACCACGATGCAAAGCAAAAGTAATCGACTATAGTGAAGTTATTGCCCTGACGCAAACTTTTGTCCAAGGGGTCACTCCCGGTGAAGGGATCTCGGCCCTTGCCTCGTCGACTGAGGAGCAGGATATTCTAACTGAATACCACTATGCAAAACAAAAGAGAACGCCCTTGCAGTAACAGCTTTTTTTGAAAAATTGTTCCAACAACATCAGAATAGGTTTGTTTATAACTTGCATTGATCCGAATCAACGCAGTCCCATCATATGATCACACCAATAAAGAACGAAAATAATGATGTACGTATATGCCATCCGCATTCGCCACTGGGTCCCGTCATCACCCGTTAGGTTACTTAACTAACGACAGAGCGGGGACTGGACTAGCGCGGATGCAAAACATATAACATCTACTAATATATATACCAATATATTATATTTCGCTCAAGGCATGATAAAATGCAACATCACAGAAATATACAGCATCACAGAACAATACAGATATCTGGAAGCCCCGGGTTTCACAGAGCCGCTGCTGAAACCCGACGTTCCCCTGGTCGTGTGGATAGCCTGTGCAATGAAATCCTAGACCCCTACGGGCGCGGCAAGTCACCCGCCAAAACCTGAAGTAAGGCAGCCCCCTTCAGCACCGTGAATGGACCACCCAGCACTTCACGGAATCCGGTAACTTGGGCACCCCTCCTGGGTCAACCTGTACCCCCTACGAGTGCGGCGAACAGCCCGCCAATCCTAGAGTGAAGCCCCCTCCGTCTCAATGCCATGAGATGCGGGCCCGTTGCCCTCTAGAACCCGGCTATCCGTGCACCCCTCCGTGGGGTAATCCTAGTACAGAAAGTAAAATATACATACACCGGGTACATCGACCGCAACAAGGTCGTGCCCCAAAAGAATAATACAAACAGGTAGTGATGGCAGTCCACATGTCGGACGCTCGCCCCGCAATATCAAATGTACATAATACAAGTAAACTGTACTAGCATTGCATCCAGGCTATCCCCCACGACCGATCCGCAACAACACAGCATAAACATAGAACATCAACGTGAAAGTCACGTTCGCAAATCCGTCTAACCGGGCTATAGCAGTTAGACGGGATTTACCGATCAAGTGACATTCACGGTCGCAGATATAATGTAAATACTGTGAAATAATGTGTTTAAAATATCCGATCGATCAAACAATTAACAAGTGGGCCCCAAAGTAATACTGTAGTACTCACAGAAATTCTGGGCCCAAAAATAATATTCCAAAACCCCTATTTTCAACATTTAAGTATTCTGCAAAATTTTGGGCGCGGCGGAACCGCGGCCCAAGCATGGACTTGGTCGCGGTTCCGCGGCGTTGGGAACTGTTCACGAGCCCAAATTTTTAGAGAACTCTTATAATGTTCTGTACATCATTCTGCAATCACCTGAAAAATTTTTAGAGCCCGGAAAAAATCGACAGAAAACTGATGCATGCAAAAACGCGGTTTTTGGATTTTTGGTCGATCGGATAATTAAAACGCATTAAAACAAGCTAGGCAAGGTTAATGGCGTGGCTCTGATACCATGTTGCGCCACGGCAGCGCCCCGGCCGTCTTACCGAGGCCAAAATGCGGAATCAAAATTTTTCCTTACTCGGAAACCGGCGCTACCGCGGACAATGAAAACCCGGATCGTAAACCATTAACCTAATGCTAGAAAACAAGAGATGGGAAGAGAAGTATACCAAGTGATCCGAGTCCTCCGGTCTTCTCGTCATCGTCCCGATCTCCCACGGAAAGTCTAGTCTCCATGTCATCGCCTCCTCGCCGGAAGGGCACCACATCGCCTGCGTCTTTTACGGGCTCCCGCCTCAATGCCGAGGCAACTCGAGCATGAAGCCGGCAAGTCGACATGCCCAAGGTGTGCTGTAGAATGTAGTGTAGATGATGCTTGTCTCTTTGGGGTTTTGTTGCCTTTGAATATGATGGAGGAATCAAGATTAGAAAAATGGTGCTTGTATTTTTCTAGCATGAAAGTGAAATCAAGAATGAAACTCTCAAGAATGAAAACCTCTTCTTCTTCTTTTTTTCTCTCAAGTGAGTTCTCTCATATCCTCATGAGAATGGTGGAGGAGGGAATACTAAAACCACAACCTTAGAAGGATGGTAATGGTAGTAAAATCAAGTGGTGACCATAGCCAAACATCATGATAACAAAACTCATATCAAACTCTAAATCAATCCTAATCACCTTTTGCAAGAAATGATGAAGGAAAAGAAAGGAATAAAAAGATGCTATTATAAATAATACATATGCAAGAAACCCCCTCCTCAAATGTAATTTGCAAAACTGCAAATTACCCCCTCCATCAGAAAAGTCCGGCCGGGAAAGAACAAAGGAAAACCGGCCGGAACGGAATTCAAACTGGCAACTCGAGAAAACTGGTCCCGTAATAAATTACAGGAAAACCCCGACACAGTGCATACACACCCGCATCTGTATTCCGACCGGATACAAATGCAATGAGACAAAATCTACACTGTACTAAACTAGGATCCGGCTTAAACTAAAGCCGGCTAGTAATATCCGTCCGATCCTGATCCGTGCAATACCGCACGTATCAGATCGAACCCTGCCATATATCCATACGGCCACTAGTACAAACCGTCCGATCCTGATCCGTGCAATACCGCACGTATTTGATCGGACCCTGCCATATCTCCATACGGCCTCTACAGCGTTTCGCCCGAAACTTGAGTAACTGTAAGTGTGGTGGACTCTAAAGACTCGTCAATACTATGGCTGTGGATTTAACCACTAGCACGTCAGAGGTATAAGCCAATACGTGACGGGCCACCAGCTATTGACCAAAAGGGACGTCGATGAGCGAACTCATCCTGACACCCTACTGAGCCTGTCAGTGACAATATCCGTATAGTCCGGTCCGTTCGTCTATGAGCATCGCATGGCGGGCCTAGGGGGTTGGTAAAAGTCAGACCCCCAAAAGCGGTACAAGTCGTGTCGGAGTGTAGCCCAGAACACCCTGAGATACTACTGGAATACCTACCAGTAAATCTCCTGCCTCGGCCGAGGGCTTTGTGTAATGGCTCTCCTAGACACAGCGCGACCTCACCCCCAATACCGGGAGAGACGAACCCCTGCAGATCCGCTCACTGCCTCCATGTGGCTCGGGACTGTACCCAACTAAAACCTATTTGCACGACTCCTTTGAGCCGTGGTAGGGTAGTAATCAAAGCACAGTGGGAACTCACACGAGACAAATGACGATCTCAGGTCGATGAACTAACCTGTACACATGTCACCAGGGAACTGCTATCTGACATCTGGTATAAGACCAACTAGCATGTTCCCGGCGAGTCCTGTCCGGTGTACTCATAACCCAATGAGCACCTGTATACATCTTAGGTGAACCAACTGACACCAGTGGATTGTGAGACCGGCCACCGCCCCTCGTCGGGGTCTCGACTGTATACACTAGTCTACTAATGGAGTATCGATGCCCTGTCTCGAAACTCCTACGACTAGGGACCTTTTAAGGATGTGCTTATAGACTACCAGCTCCCACGTATATGATCGCCATCATACTGCTGGTAGTCAAGCAAGAATCCTAGGGGCTCTATTAACGTGTAATAGCGACATATCAGGTCACCTAAAGCAGTACACGATGATAAAGATAAACCAGATAGCATACTATCATCTCGAGTAAGACTGTCCTACCGGGATAGGTCCTCCCTCAATCATTGCAATCACGTGCCTGTGATCCAATAATTGACTCTGAGGGCACTATCTCCAACAGTTGTTGATACCCATGCTTGATTATATAGCCGATTGTGAGTACACTTATGATATCGCTTGCTTCTTGAACTGTCTTGCTACCTACACATTGATTGACCCGACATAGTACCATATATTGCTTGACTTCACATGATGTACCATGACCTGATCCGTTACCTGATCTTGTGTCTAATGCCAACAAACCTGACATGTAGTCCTCATGGACCGTTCCTGTTGTCTATCCAGACAAACCTGTTTACCTGATCCTGTGTTGGCATTAGTTTCTTTATTTCGGGATACCTGACTTGACTTGCACATATATCTTGGGGGTATGGGGAAATCAAAGGTGAAACATGACTTGTAATTCGACAGTTCACTACCTGTCCTGAGTGTACACATTCCTGTTTTGTGCCTAGCGACATGTCTCGGCTGCAGCCGAGAATATTGTGGCCGTGGTGTAAGTCTACGCTAGCGCCCCGGCCGTCTACAGACGCCAAATGCGGAACAAAAACTTTTTAACTGGCGCTATCGTATACTTTAACCCGGATCTTCCATTATTACTAAACTAACAAACAGTAAAGAGTGTAGAAAGGTTATACCGAACGATCCGAGTCCTTCGTTCTTTAACCATCATCCCATGCTCCGTTGCGGCTGCTCCGATCGCGTCGATCTCCGATATCCTCGTCGAGGTGGCACCACATCGTCGATTCTTTAAACGGGCTCCCGCCTCTGACTTGAGGCAACTCGGTCGTCAAGTTTGCTAAAAGAGACGACCAAGAATGATGTAGAGAATGAGTAGATGACTTTTTCTCACTTCGTCCAAATCAGTGGACGATCGGTTAATGAAGTTGCCGAGGGAATTGGGTGATGGAATGAAATGAGGTAATGAAATTTCCATGCACCCAAATACTATCATAATCTTTTTCTACAAATGAAACATCAAGTCAAGTGAGGAGAGAGAGGGCCGGCCACTTTATAGGATGGAGGAAGGTGAGTGTAGGAGCAAGTGGTGACAACAACCCAAAGCATATCATGAAGAAAAGATCTTAACCAAAACAAAAAGCATTAAGGTTAAAGCATGAGTCATAAACCTAGTCATCATGCTTTAATGAACCATTAAATGCATCCAATGAAAACTCAACACCAATTAATCCTAGTCACCTCATCTAGAATCTTCTAGAACACTGACTCACCTCAACCAAGAAAAGATAAATCCGTCTTTAACCGAATGTTAAAAGACGGCTGATAGAAAACTGGAAACTGGCAACTTCCAAAAGTGATCCTGAAACGACTTTCAGGATAACCCCGAAACTGTATAAATATACCCGCATTTGTATTACGACCAAATACAAATGCAACTGAGACAAAGATATTATACCTACTCAATATAATACTCGGATCCGGCTTAAACCAAAGCCGACCAGTATCATCTGCCCGAAAAATAACACGTGCGTAAACGCACGTGCATTTTCCGAACCCTGCCATAAAACCATACGGCCTCTTCAACGTTTCGCCCGAACTTGGGAAACTGTCTGTGGGGGACTCTAATGACTCGTCAGTACCCTGGCAGTGGGTTTAACCACAAACCGTCAGCGGCACTAGCTATGCGTAACGGCTGCCCATGGACTGACCTCAAGGGTTGCCGATGAGCGCACTCATCCGGGAAACCCTACTGACCCTAACAGTGACAATGTATATACAGTCCGGTCCGTTCGTCTATGAGTATCGCATATCTGCCTAGGGGGCTAGTAACGTCAGACCCCCAATAGCAGTATAAGTCGTGTCGGAGTGAAGCCCAATAACACCCTGAGATACTACTGGAGTACTTACCAGTAAATCTCCTGCCATGTCCATGGACTTTGTGTAATGGCTCTCCTAGACACAGTACGACCTCGCCCCCAATACCGGGAGAGACGAATCCCCTGCCGATCCGCTCTCGTGCCTCCATATGGCTCGGGACTGTACCCAAAAACTACCTGTTTGCACGACTCCTTTGAGCCGTGGTAGGGTAGAAATCAAAGAACAGTGGGAACTCACACGAGACAAATGACGACCTCAGGTCGATGAACTAACCTGTACACATGTCACCAGGGAACTGCTATCTGACGATATGTATAATACCAACTAGCAGGTTCCCGGCGAGTCCTGTCCGGTGTACTCATAACCCAATGAGCATCTGTATACATCTTAGGTGATCCAACTGACACCAGTGGCTTGTGAGACCGGCCACCGCCCCTCGTCGGGGTCTCAACTGTACACACTAGTCTACTCCGGAGTATCGATGCCCTGTCTCGAAACTCCCACGACTAGGGACCACAATTAAGGATATGCGTATAAACCACCCAACTCTCACGTATATGATCGCCATCATACTGTTGGTGGTAAAGCAAGATCCTAAGGGCTCTATCAAAGTGTAACATGTAATCAGTCACCTGATCATGTACACAACTGATAAAGGCAAACCAGATAGCATACTGTCATTTCGAGTAAGACTGTCCTACTGGTATAGGTCCTCCGCAATCATTGCAATCACGTACCTGTGATCCAATAATTGACTATGAGGGCACTATCTCCAACACGTGGTCCCGGGTATGTACGGGATACTATTGAGTTACATCGATGATTCATCAATTTGGTTTCAAAGACTTTAGAATAGAGAACCTGATAGCACAGTTTAGTTTACCCACTGTACACTACCCTACACTGCTCTGATTCATATTATTGTTACCCTTGCTTTATTCATGTTTATATTCGCATTGCCTGTTTATTATGTTATTACTTGATGATTTGACGCACTGACGTCTGGGTTTTGCATGGCCCAGATTCTGTACTGCTGTCGCAGTCCGAGCAGGAGTATTTCAGCCGACAGGCTGAGCTGTGAGTGTTAGCAGTAGTTAGCTTTTCTTCCCTGCATTTTATTCCTGATGTGAGCCCGCATTATGGGACATACATTCTAGTTATTTTGTATTGGATCTTTCGCTTCCGCATTTATTTATTATTGACTCATGTTATCTTGGATTATGGAAATGTTTTAGATAGTTTTATTTTGTTCTTGATATCTCTACAACCGTAATGTGACTGTGGATGGATACTTCCTACCCACAGGTAGTATGGTTGGCTATGTCACGTGCCCATTTTAGCGTACTCTGGGAAGCGGGGCGTGACAACTAGGGTCGCTATATGTGGCAACAACTAAACCAAAAACCCAATCGCACCAATCAGACGTTCATACCAAACTAAAATATATAGGAAATATGTGGTTAACCAACAAAACCTCAAACTTAATTCCAAACGATTTATTTCAAAAACCTAGTAAGCACCAATTTCCGTTTTAGTTAAAAACTTGATGTTTTTACAAAACTAGCGGCTACAATAATCACATAATAACTTAGTTGAGCCACACAAACCTTTATTAAAATTGTATCTCATCAATTTACATAAATCCGTAAAATCTAGTTAGCAAAATTTTCTAATTTGAACAATTTTGAAGTAACAATTTACAAATTAACAACTAAACTAGATTTTGCATATCTTAAAATGTTAAACCACTCATTATAACCATACTCAAACAATAAAAACCCAACTTTTAATTCAAACCATATTCTTTAAAATTAAATCTTAAAATCAAACCATATTACTAACTAAATAAATTTGATTTAAGTATTTAAAAAACAAATTAACTATAGGATTAAAACTTATACCTCACAAATTTGAGATCTAGCATGCAATCTTGCCTCCAAAGATGCTTCCTTGCTCCTCAATCCAAACTAGACCGGGTTAAAGAAAATTGGGTAAGGGTTTGATGATGAATTAATGTGACTTTGTGTTGAGTTTTGGAGGCAAAAATGAAGAATAATTGAGAGGAATTTAGTGGGGAAATGGGAGAGGGGCTGCTGGAAATGGCTCGGCCATGGTGAGGGAAAAGAAAGAGTGAGGTGAGTGTAGAATTTTCTAGGACAAGACAACCCCCATACCTTATTCATTAAACCCTTGCGTTCTTTGTTTATAAATTCACCTTTAAATTTTCTTTTCTAATAGTTTTATGAAGTGGGAAAAGAGTGAGGAATTTGGGGCAGCCACCATAGGCTCGACCATAAGAGAGGGAGAGAGAAAAAGTGAGGTGAGCGTGTTGAAAATTCCATGCTTCAAGTCAACTAACACCATACCTCATTTATCTATCTATTTATTTCATTTATTTTCTAGCTTTAATGTTAGAAATATCTAGAACTCTAGAGGAAAAATTAGAAGAAAACAATATGTTACAATATTAGTTTAAGTAGTCATGGTGCAATGCAACTTGTAGTTAACCCAACCTAATTTGTAATTATCACTAATTAAATGTATTAGTGAAAGTTTAAAATAATATTAAAAATAATTAATTAAGGAATGTATTTAAGTAAACTAGGAATTTACAAGTGATCAATTAAAAACCAAATACTAGCAATTACATAGCTAGAATGGGTATAATTAAGTCTATATTGAAAAATAATTATATTTTGGTTTTAACGGAAAACACCAGTTATTTACTGATTATCGGAAATTTCACCTAAACGATTTTTTCAGAACGTTACAATCCTCCCCCTTAATGAAATTCGGTCCCCGAATTTTAAAATTAAAACTCCCCCAATACTAAAAATTTCAGCAAAATACTTAATTCGTCGGGGCTCCGAAATCTTCGATACTTAAAACACATCTTAGTGCAATCCCCGCACATGAAAACGAGTATATAACTCAAAATCAAAGCTCCGTCAAGTATCACGCAATCATCGGAGTCAAGGTAAAGATACCAATGTCAAAGTCCAATTCGAAAACCAACAGGATATACATCAAAACTATAACATGCACATAATACGCATCGTTGTAAACTTGTCAAAACATCTTAAAGAAATCCATGCCAAACCTTTTTCAAATCGATGTGTGATGTGCATATCACGGCACATGTAGCGGACGTTTATTGTATGGAAAATAATTCTATATACATATATATCCTTTGTTTAACATACAAGTCCCGCCGTTTTGAAAATAATTTAGAAGGGTTTCCTTTGTAAAATATTTTGTGTCATCTCAGACACCTAGGAAAAATATTGAGACTGTAGCTCCTTTTTTTGGAAATCCCTTCGATAACTATCGATGCATGCAAAAACACCTAAGTATTGTTCTCAGAACAGTCCTGCTCGGTTATTAGATTAAATTGTAAATATCATAAAAACGTACTGCTCAAGAAATCATACTCAAACGTATATATAATAATGCCACATGCGTCTGGTGCACACAGAAATCAAAATCAATGAACGTGCCATACATGTGCACAGAAATAAAATCTAAGTGCAACGGGTGTGCACGAAACACCTGTCAAGGGTAACGGGGATGCCTGACAACAATATCAGATGCATCTGATATGCACAAAGAATCCCGATTTAGTGTATCTGGCGTGCACCGAAATCGCATCAAGCGCGCCAAGTATGCACAAGAACCTCCAATCACGTGAATAAGGTGCACGAAAACAATATCGAATATCACAATCGAAATTGACGGTATACAACAAACCTCAATCCAAATGAGGTATACCGTGGGATATAATCTCACAACCATGTGCATCAGCGTGCACAAAATTGAATCAAAGTACTAAAAGTGCATGAAAACTACACCGAAGGCACAAGTCAAATCACATACAGACCATAGGCATGAAATCAAAATCAAACATCTCGAATGACATCAAATCGAAGTCGAGTGCAACTGTGGTGCACAAAATCTCAATCATGCAAATAAATTGCCCAAAATACCGAAATCCAAAATGACGGACACGTGATAATCGAATCACCAAATCGCAAATCGTAAATACTGTCGTTGATATGTCCTTCCTTCAAAGTCGAGAAGGTGTCGGTGCATCCAAAGCTAGCAGAGCAAGATATCTCCTGGCCTCTTGTTCATGGTCTGGCGCCTTGTGCCCTTAGGCTCTCATCTCTCACTGCGGATTTTCCAGTTACATAACTCCTCGGCTCAATGGCCCAACATGGAAATGGTGATGGAAACAGTTCCGCTCTTGCACATCCTCTAAAGATCTCTAGCCAACTATCATGGTTACTCATAACATGTCTCGTCGATGATGCCGAACTCTGGCCTACTGGGTGTGCATGATATGACCGATCCTGGGTACAATTATTCTCGTCAAAATCTCGTACGAACCACTTACTCCACTTTTCTCTAATGTGGACTGATAAGGACTCGTCTCTTCGTAGCTGACTCGTCTCTTCGTAGCTGTATGGACTGCGCTACAAACGACTATACTCATATCTGGAGTCTCCCTTCCGAAACTATGAACTCGACAGCTCAATATCTGGTGGTAGTTACCTAGCCAACTATGCCTTCGGAAACTCTTCCAAATTGTCGGAGGAATATTCTTCATTCGTCCGTTTTCTATCGACTCTCAACGTGCCTGTGTGAAGTCATCTCTAATTGAAATTAATCAATCTGATGACCTCGCGTCGGGGTATTCAAACAAACGACATGTCTTAGTCATTCATCCATGGGTGACAAGCGATCTTCAATCATATCCCTAAGAATAGACGATACACTAACAGTCATCACATTCTAGTCGTCCTCTAGCAGTGGCAGAATCCTCTGATGCTGATATGAACATTCGAGAAATCTTAGTAAAAACAATCCATCAAAACGTTCGTGTCATGGAAAACACAATAAAACGACACATCTATGCAATCGTGTCACCGGAAATACGCCATGGTCAGTCCTCGTGCAAGACGAGCTCATGCTGACCACAACTCTAGCCGCAGCTCTCTCTTCCCGTGCAACCGTGGTAACAAAACCACCATCCGACATCGATGAGGATAGATCAAAGGAATGAATAGAATACTGGGCAAAGAAATGTACATTCTAAGGCTTATTAAGCGGAGTAGCGTATCGTAAGTATGCCGCGGAACATACACACGGTACGTCATCTACTGAAGTCACCTACTCCATCAACCAAGGTAAACCTACGCGACGAAAGTCCGGTTCTAATACCCCCTCGACCAAGTCTAATTTATATAAGGTCAAGCCTAGGTTCCGAATATATATATATAAGCCCTAGACTCCGCATAGTCAAACCTAGACTCGAACCAAGGTTAAACCTAGCGCTCTGATACCAAATTTGTCATGACCCGAAATAGCACGTGACTGACACATGAATCATATGAAGTTTATAAGACCCCACCTAATTCAAGTAAGCCAAAAGCCCAGAAATCTAAACCATTTAAAGAAAATAGAGTGAAGGAAAACTTATTTTGAGAAAGTGGTTTTAACAAAATAAGTGGCATTAAACATTTAAAAGCAACATCATATTTTTCCGAAAATTTCGGCAGAGTCTCCTTTGTAAATACTGGCCCCCAAACGGGTACAACACATGAAATACATAATAATGAATAAAGGCATCCCCAAGCGGGAACTAGCTCTTCGCCAAATGGCGGAAACTACCACACAAGAAATATAATATACAACGCTGAAGTGCGAGGATCAAAAACTCAGAAGAAAACCAACATCCTCAAGAAAACCAGAGAAGAGTCATAATAATACAAGCGCGCGACTCTAAGGTCGATAGAATATACAACTGATCTTCTAAGTCTATCAAATATACAAGTCTGGTTGATGGAGTTTACTAGATACAACTGAAATAAATAAAAGTGTTAGTTATATGTATGCCCTAGAGGCCATTACTGTACATTGGATGTATATTGTAGTGGATGCTGGGACATATATAGTGAGGACTTTCTTGCTCGACATGATAGTATGCTATCTGGTTACCCTTTACCTTAACGTGTACACTGATTGTCTCTCTGTTACATGTTGGTAAAGCCCTTAGGATGTGTACTTGACAACCTGGACTATGATGCGGATCATACTAGTGGGACATGGTAGTCTATAAGTACATCCTTCAAGGTCCCTAGTCGTGGGTGTATCGAGACGGGGCATCGATATACCAGAGTAGACTAGCGTATACCTTCTCGACCCATACAGATGGGCGATGGATGATCCCATATCCATTGGTGTTTGACATCAGAGATGATATACGGGTGCTCAGTAGAGACTGGGTACACTGGACGGACTCGCCGAGAACTCCCAGATGGTATTATACCTTACGTCAGATGGCAGTTCTCTGGTGACACTGGTACAGAGTAGTCTGTTGACCCGAAATCGTTATAGAGTCTTGTGTGGTTCCCACTGTGCTTTGATTTCCATCTTACCACGTCTAAGAAGGCGTGCAAAACGGTGGTTTTTGGGTACAGTCCCGAGTCACATGGAGGCAATGAGCGATAGGAGGGGATTCGTCTCTCCCGGTATAGGGAGTTGATGTTGCGCTGTGTTCGCTTGGCTATAACCGGAAATCCCTGGCCAGGGTTGCTGAGATATACTGGTAAGTGTTACCAGTAGTTTCTCGAACTGTTATAGACCTCATATCGACACGACTTATCGAGCTATTGGGGTCTGACGTTTACCACCCCTAGGCGAGATATGCGACATATCAGACGAACAGACCGGACTGTACGGTATGTGTTACTGGTTGGATTCACAGGAGTATGAGCGGGCTTGCTCGTCGATCTTCTGATCGCTCAATACCCGGGTGGCCGTTACGTTTAGCAGACCGCTTGCGGCTTGTGGGTGCTTGATATGATCATCACCTGCTGCCGGCGTATTGACGAGTCTTTAGAGTCCTACACAGAGGTTTCCTGGCTCAAGCGAAACGAAATAGGAGTGCATATGAGATATGTGCGGGACCGAGAATGATACCAGTATGTGATACTGTATTCGATTCTCGCGATTTGTGACATTGATCGGTTATATGCGATATAGCCGGGTTATCGGATCAAGTCTTGATTCGATAAGTTGTTACTGTTGATATTAGTCGGTTATATGCGATATGTCCGGATCATTAAATCAAGTGTTGATTTAATGATTTAATGCATAATTATATATTTGATATATTACTTTGCATTAACTAGTATCGGTTCACTTAAGTTGGATTTTCTCACTTGTTTGTATCATGTTTGATGATGCATGATTGCTAGGTTTTGTGTAAAGAGTTAAACCTTGGTTAAGTAAATGGTTAGGGTTTATATTTATTTATTCATTCATTTATCTTTTTATTTTTGGATTAAAAAGGAAAAGAGAAAAGAAAACATAATGGTTGCTTTTAAAAGATGAAGCTTGTTGAAGCTTCATTAAGGTTTGACCAAAGTGACCATTTTGTCTTCATCTCCTAAACCCTAACCATTCACCTAACTCTAGTTAACTCTCTACACATGACCATGGTTAGATAATGATAAGTATTCATTTTATTTTGTTTTGAGAATAACTAATCATAATATTATCATCTTCTTCTTCTTCAAAATGAAGAACCTTGATTCCATCAATGGTGATTGATGAAAATGAGTGAGAAATCCAATTCTAAAGTGAACCCACTTCCTATTTCTTCATCCTCTACCTCTTGCCAAGTAGTATAGGGTGTTTCCTTCACAAGTTTTCATGGCTTGGTGAAGGTGGAGCTTGATCTTGTGATGCCTCGACATAGATCATCTTCGGCATCGTCGTCGATGACCTAGCCCGCTTTTTCTCCGATGAAGCCGACGCTAGAGCCCGGGATTTGATTTGGACAGCAAGGAGACTTCATCACGGAGCTATGGAGGTGGAGGACCGGATCTACAAAGGTTGTATTTCAGTTCAATTAGTTAAATTGTAAACTAGTTTTCTTTTTCGCCTAAATTTCTAGTTAACGATCCGTATCAGGGTTTCTCGGCACCTGCAAAATTTGAAATTGGCATGGTTGATGCCTTGTGAGACCTCATTAGCATGCCTAGGAACCCTACAGTGGTATCAGAGCCTAGCTAGAGCCTTAGGCGATTCGTAGACGAAGTTTGAACCCGAACGAACCAGAAACCCTAACCCGATAATGCTCTCTGGACATTTTTCAAATTTGTGGACTTTTGTCAATTAAAAATATGCAGAAAAATCAGCAGGGAATCTTAAGAATTACTGTGCAACACGTGTCCATGATTCCTCCAAAGTGCGGCGGAACCGCGGCAGAAGCCTGGATTCTGCGGCGGTTCCGCGGCCGAATGATGACGTCATCACTCCCTTTTTGCACAGTAATTCCTATTTTATTATGCTGAGTTTTCTGGGAATTTTTTATTTGACTCAAGAGTTGAGTATTCTGGGGTTGTATTGGGAATCTATAATTCGATCGGATTATCAGATTTTGTCTATGTGGCTTCCGGATAATTTTTGAATATGTTAAAAAGTTCGACCGGATATAAATACCCAACTTTTCCCCTGTCGGGAAATTTCCAAGTGTTGGATCTTTCCGTAGTTTAATGACGTTCTAAGTAGTGCAAGTAACGCGATGGTCCCTCTAGAAGACAACAAACCTTAACTCGATTATGTGACCGTCTTGAACTGCCCTTTGAACCTTCGGGTTTGGGGCAGTACGGCGTGCCACATGTGAGGCGTTGGCTTGACCCTTCTACGGCTGGACCGTTGGTACTGAGGCATGGAGTGAATGTTTTTGAACTTATTTCATGTGTTGGACTGTATCGGGAAAACTTGGGTGTTCGATTGTTCGATCGGAAAGTTTGACATTTTCTATTTATCCGGAATGTGATACAACACTTGGAATTCACAAGTAGTTATGAGATAACTAATATGAATGTTATAAACACAGCACTTTAGTCTCACTTGATCGGTTGCCACGGAATTTTGATGTGATCAAAAGTCCGTCGCAATCACGTAGCGTACCCGGATACTCGCCAGATAAACTTAATAGACAGCCTCACCCCATAGCCCCGACCAAGTGACTATAGGAGAACCCCGTCGCCGAAAGCATCCGTTCGGGTGCTCGCGGTAGCGGTGTTCCGCCTTGGTGCACTTCGTCGACGGTATCGGGGGTGCAGCCGCCTACTAAAGTTTGCGACGAGCATTCGATCAAAATGTCGGGAATCCTGTTGAATTTCCTGACATGATATTGAAAAGAGTTTTCGATAATGAGACTAAAATACGGGGTTTATAATTGTTAGGCATGCGATGTCTAAGGAATTCATTTGGTCAGGCATGCGATGTCTGAGGAGGTTGCGGATTCCAACTGTTGTAGTTTTACACTTTCTTTTCTGTGACCGTAAGTGTAATATGTGATATCGCCGGTTTCGTTGCTATATGTCAACGACAATTGGGATACGCATGTTTACTTACGTTGATGACATGTGATGTTATGTGTTGCTGGATATGTTATATTGGATCGTCGTGTCTGAATAGCCGGGGGTTTTTTATGTGAGATGAGTGTTTTTTCATTTTCATTCATGTAAAAACTTGTATGTAATATTCTTTTATTGGGGCACTTCCAGGTTGCGGAAGTTGTCACCCGTTGTATATTATTTTCTTTTCCGCACTAGGATAGACCCAAGGAGGGGAGCACAAGTAACCGGGTTCTAGGGTTCAGTGGGAGACCATCTCGAGGAGTCGAGTCCCGGTCTCCTAACCCTAGAATTGGTAGGGTTGCTTGCCGCTCTCGTAGGGGTCTAGGGGTGTGGGTTTGGCTATTCATCACGACCGTGGAATCCGTGTTTTATACTGGCTCGTATTGAAAACACGGAAGTCCTAGTATATCCAATATTTCATATGATTCTTCTGCTGCGATATCTGTGATGTGATCATGTTGTTGGAGATAGTGCCCTCAGAGTCAATTATTGGATCACAGGCACGTGATTGCAATGATTGAGGGAGGACCTATCCCGGTAGGACAGTCTTACTCGAGATGATAGTATGCTATCTGGTTTACCTTTATCATCATGTACTGCTTTAGGTGACCTGACATGTCGCTATTGCACGTTGATAGAGCCCCTAGGATTCTTGCTTGACTGCCAGCAGTATGAGGGCGATCATATAAGTGAGAGCTGGAGTCTATAAGCACATCCTTAAAAGGTCCCTAGTCGTAGGAGTTTCGAGACAGGGCATCGATACTCCAGAGTAGACTAGTGTATACAGTCGAGACCCCGACGAGGGGCGGTGACCGGTCTCACAAGCCACTGGTGTCAGTTGGTTCACCTAAGATGTATACAGGTGCTCATTGGGTTATGAGTACACCGGACAGGACTCGCCGGGAACATGCTAGTTGGTCTTATACCTGACGTCAGATAGCAGTTCCCAGATGACTTGTGTACAGGTTAGTTCATCGACCTGGGGATCGTCATTTGTCTCGTGTGAGTTCCCACTGTGCTTTGATTACTATCCTACCACGGCTCAAAGGAGTCATGCAAACAGGTTTTAGTTGGGTACAGTCCCGAGCCACATGGAGGCAGTTAGCGGATCTTCGGGGGTTCGTCTCTCCCGGTATTGGGGGTGAGGTCGCACTGTGTCTAGGAGAGCCACTACACGAAGTCCTTGGCCAAGGCAGGAGATTTACTGGTAGGTATTCCAGTAGCATCTCAGGGTGTTCTGGGCTACACTCCGACACGACTTGTACCGCTTTTGGGGGTCTGAATTTTACCAATCCCCTAGGCCCGACATGCGATGCTCATAGACGAACGGACCGGACTGTACGGATATTGTCACTGACAGGCTCAGTAGGGTGTCAGGATGAGTTCGCTCATCGACGTCCCTTTTACTCAATAGCTGGTGGCCCGTCACGTATTGGCTTATACCTCTGACGTGCTGGTTGTTAAATCTACAGCCATAGTATTAACGAGTCTTTAGAGTCCACCACACATACAGTTACTCAAGCTTTCGGGCGAAACGCTGTAGAGGCCGTATGGAGATATGGCAGGGTCCGATCAGATACGTGCGGTATTGCACGGATCAGGATCGGACAGTTTGTACTAGAGGCCGTATAGATATATGGAAAGGTTCGATCGGATACGTGCGGTATTGCACGGATCAGGATCGAACGGATATTACTAGCCGGCTTTGGTTTAAGCTGGATCCTAGTATAGTACAAGTGTAGATTTTGTCTCTTTGCATTTGTATTTTGGTCGGAATACAAATGCGGGTGTGTATGCACAGTATCGGGGTTTTCCTGTAATTTATTACGGGACCAGTTTTCTGGAGTTGCCAGTTTGCATTCCGTTCCGGCCGGTTTTCCTTTGTTCTTTCCCGGCCGGACTTTTTCGATGGAGGGTGTAATTTGCAAGTTTGCAAATAACACATTGTGGAGGGGTTTCTTGCAAATGTATTAATTATGAAAGCATCTTTTGATACCATTCTTATCTATCATCATCACTTGCCTTTTGTTGATTTGAGGTGATTAGTAGTTGATGTGAGTAAGTTATGATGATGTTTGGATATGGTCACCCTCTCTCTTTTCCTACACTCACCTCCCTCTTGCTTATGTATTCTTTCCTCCACCATTCTAACTTGAGAAGGTTTCATTTTTGAGAAAAGAGAAGAAGAGTTTTTCATTCTTGAGAGTGTGGCATTCTTGATCTCATTTCATGCTAGAAAAATGCAAGCACCATTTTTCTTATCTTGATTCCTCCATCATCTTCAAAGGCAACAAACCCCAAATGAGACATAGGCTCAACCCTACACATTCTACAGCAAATCTTGGACGCGTCGGCCAGCCAACATCGCGCCCGAGTTGCCTCGGTATTGAGGTTGGAGCCCGTAAAAGATGCAGGCGATGTGGTGCCCTTCCGGTGAGGAGGCGACGACCGGAGTTTCCGCAGGAGATCGGGACGACGACGAGAAGACCGGAGGACTCGGATCATTCGGTATATCTCTTCCCCATCTTGTTACTTTGCTAGATCTAGTTTAATGGCCCGATCCGGGGTTTAGTGCGCGGGGGTGCCGGTTTGCTAAGTCCGCAAAATTAAAGTTTATCACCGCTTCCGCATTTGGCCGTCGGATTGACGGTCGGGGCGCCGCCGTGCACTTACAGTGGTATCAGAGCCTCGCCATTAACTTCTTCTAGCTTTATTTGATGTGTTTTTCAGTTCCGATCGACCAAAATTCCAAAAACCCAATTTTAGTTCACATCAGTTTTCTGTTGAAATTTTTTGAAGTCTAAAAATTTTTCAGGTGGTCTCAGAATGATGTGCAGGGAGTTCTAAGAACTCTGGGAAAATTCGAGACAATGATCCCTCAGCTCGAGCGCGGAACCGCGGCAAAACCCCCCTTGTTGCCGCGGTTCCGCCGCAGGTTGGTGGGATCAATGCTTCGAAATTCTCCAGTGGGCTTCTGGGCTGTAATTAGGGGATTTGGAATATTAATTTTGGGCCCAGAATTTCTGTGAGTACTACAGTATTGCTTGGGGGCCCACTTGTTAATTTTTTGATCGATCGGATATTTTAAACACATTTTTCACAGTATTTACATTATATCTGCGACCGTGAATGTCACTTGATCGGTAAATCCAGTCTAACTGCTATAGCCCGGTTAGACGGATTTGCGAATGTGACTTTCACGTTGATGTTTTGTGTTTATGCTGTGATGTTGCGGATTGGTCGTGGGGGATAGCCTGGATGCAATGCTAGTACAGTGCTGTTGTATTATGTACATTTGATATTGCGGGGCGAGCGTCCGACATGTGGACTGCCGTCACTGCCTGATTGTATTATTCTTTTGGGGCACGACCTGGTTGCGGTCGATGTACCCGTTGTATGTATATTTTACTTTCTGTACTAGGATTACCCCGCGGTGGGGTGCACGGATAGCCGGGTTCTGGAGGGCAACAAGCCCGCATCTCATGGCATTAGAACGGAGGGGGCTTCACTCTAGAATTGGCGGGCTATTCGCCGCACTCGTAGGGGGTACCGGTTGACCCTGGAGGGGTGCCCAAGTTACCGGATTCCGTGAAGTGCTGGGTGGTCCATTCACGGCGCTGAAGGGGGCTGCCTCGCTTCAGGTTTTGGCGGGTAACTTTCCGCGCCCGTAGGGGTCTAGGATTTCATTGCACAGGCTATCCACACGACCAGGGGAACGTCGGGTTTCAGTAGTGGCTCTGTGAAACCCGGGGATCCCAGATATCTGTATTGTTTATGTGATGCTGTACATTTCTGTGATGTTGCATTTTTTATCACGTCTTGAGCGAATATAATATATTGGTATATATATTAGTAGATGTTGTATATGTTTTAAATCCACGCTAGTCCAGTCCCCGCTCTGTCGTTAGTTAGCTAACCTAACGGGTAATGACAGGACCCAGTGGCGAATGCGGATGGCATATACGTACATCAGTATATTTTCGTTCTTTGTGGTGTGATCAATTGATGGGACTGGATTGATTCGGATCAATGAAAGTTAAACAAACCTTATCTGATGTTGTTGGAACACTTTTCAAAAAGCTGTTATTGCAAGGACGTTCACTTTTGTTTTGCATCGTGGTATTCATTTGGAATATCCTGCTCCTCAGTCGACGAGGCAAGGGCCGAGATCCCTTCACCGGGAGTGACCTCTTGGACAAAAGTTTGCGTCAGGGCATTAACTTCACTATAGCCGATTACTTTTGCTTTGCACCGTGGTATTCATTTGGAATATCCTGCACCTCATTCTACGGGGAAAGAGCCGAGATCCCTTCACCGGGAGTGACCTCTTTAGCAAAAGTTTTCGTCACTATATTTTCTAAAAGCTATCCGTTCCTTCAACGATATCAAGTTCATTACGTTAAAGGTTTTCGCCAGAAACCATTCGTAGCCCTCCGTCATTTCAGACGGGTAGCACGTAGTATTCATGCTATGTTTGTTGACCTTCGTCAAGGCATAGTGCATGGTAGCTGCTTGTTGCCTTTCTGCTGCATAGATAGATGTGTTGGTTTGGGACAGTCGTATAGCCTTGTTGACCTTCGTCAAGGGCTTGTACGGGTGGGTTCAAATTAACCTGGACAATGACGGGTAGAACTTGACATGTGACATATGATTTGTTGACCTTCGTCAAGGTCATAAGAGCATGGGGCAGAAGACACATCGGGAGTTTCAAAAGAACTGAAACTTGCCAGATATGCGCATACCTTCTGGAGTGTGATACCGTGAGCGGATTCCGTCACGTTATCATGCGATGATAGTTGGATCCCGATTCCCACTGATGAGTTGGTTTACTCCTCGGGTGACCCCGACTAATTCTTCTTTCAGGTTTGGAGGAGAATTTGAGGTACAGTGGGAGGTTTCCAGATTAGATAAATTGGTAACCATTCTGATCTAGGATAGAGTGCACGCTGAGTGTTTCTTTTCTCTCTCTCTCTGGCAGCGACCATTGACCCGACCCTAAGACTATGACTCAGTGACCAAGTTGACCGAACCTTCTTAACACTGGCTTTTGGATTGTCAGAGTTGCAGACCTCATTGCCACTCCTACTTTTACCCTTTTCTCCAGGACACCCCGTATTACTGCGAACGTCCACTTCCATTGGACAAAACCATCGTATGGTTAGATACGAACTCTAAGGAATTCGAGGATGGTTTCCGGTTCTGGAGAAAACGGATAAGATTTATTCAGTTGTCTTTTCCTTTTTGCCTTCTCTCAAGTTGCGAGTACTCCTTAGTTTAGGAGATAGTACACCTATTATGCAAATTGGATAGTCTTCTTCCAAACTTTAGGCTGGTGCCGAACAGTGGGGAATAAAGAAAACCAATTAGCATAACGATGGTGTGCAGAAGGTATTAAGATTAAGACAAAGCAAGGGATTAGTAAGAGGGTAAAGTAAATTGCGACTGATATTCATGACCAAACCAAGTATTTCTTCGCCAATCCTAAATCACCTTTGTATTTCTCCAGGACACTCCGTATCACTACGAAGATCCACAATTTATTGGATACTCCATCGTATGGTTATATACGAACTCGAAAGGAACTTGTTCCAGTTCGGGGATGGATTCTGGTCCAGGAGAAATAGGAATAAGGTTTATTCGGTTGTCTTTTATCTTCACCTTCTCTCGCATTGCGAGTGCTCCTAGGACTAGGACAGTACACCCATTATGCTTATTGGATAGTCTTCTTCCAAACCATAGGCTGGTGCCGAACGGTAGGGAAGGAAGAAAACCATTTGGCCTAAAGGGTGTGCAGAAGGTAATGACTAAAGACATATAAAGGGATTTGGAGAGGTGGCAAAGAATTATACGGTTATAGTTGTGAATCTGGATAATGGTAGAGGCATTACTAGGAATACCAGGATACCCTATCGAAACATTTCAATGTTTCAGTTCAACTGTGTACTGTTAAAAGAAAACTGATTTCCTGATTAGACACTTGCTCCAGGGTATGTATTTACCAGGTTTGATTCTCACATCTGTATGGTTTTACAGATGATGAGTGGGAGTAAGTTATTGGGAATAGGGTGATCATCCTCATTATATAGGGATTCGTTGTAATCGGTGATATTTGAGGAGATCACCTGGGCTGTTTGCCGGTCGGCAAATATTTGGTTTTGAATATCCGCTGTTGTGCACCAATTTCAAATTGATATATCTGTACGTCTATTTTTATAGAGTGAGATATACCTTTTGATATTATGTCGATGACATTTACCTATATCAGTGGATGGTTAGGTAAGGAGCATTAAACAGCGGTGTAATTCTTCTTAACCATAAGTACAGTTTTCAACCTACGACATACAGTGAAAGAGTTGTTAGACTCAGCGGACTTATACAGAGTATTGTATGTTATCCAGTGTCCATTAGGACAGAGGGGTTGGTCCTCATACTATATTCTGTTTACTTTTAACTTCTCTAGTTCTTAGACATGTGTTTCGTAGAAACACAAGGTCTAAGTTTTGAGGAGTTATAGGTATTTGAATAGAGTAGAGAACTAGGTGTAGCAAGTATCGGGATTCTTCAAAGTGATCGAAGATGTAGATACTTGTGTATGGTATTCAGTTGATAGTAATGATAAAGAGAACTTGCTTCTCTTTCAGGTTACTCATAATTGGAAGCATTCCTAAGTTGAGTAACGCTGATCGGCCTCTATCCCCATTTAGTTGACATGCACTGGAGACAGCTGCATGATTTGAATCTGGTTCAATTAAATCAGTGCCTCTGGTTCTATATTGTATATAGAACAGTTCATATCTTAACGTTGTTAAGGTACGGGGAGTTGTCCGGCTTATGATTAAAACCAGACAGTGGACAACTCAAGGCACGTTTCTGTAATGACAGTTTGTGGGTTGACCCAGGCTATGACGAGGGTTGACTTTCTACCATCTGGCAGATCAATAGAAATATTGTTCTAGACTCGCCACAGTTTTATTAAAAATGGATTTTTTCAAAAACAGTAGTGGGAGTATGGTAGAACTGGAAGTGATTCCAGAACCGCAAACGATTACTGAAGATTTGATAAGGAACCTAAAGATTCAATCTGATTTGACATTCCATTGGCCACTCCGCAGATAAGGTGGGTAACTTCAGGCACCCGAGAGGTACTCCAGTAGCCTCAAGGACGGTGACAGGGAAGTTCTTGTTTACCCACACTTGCCATTGTTGTTGTTCCAGGCTGCGAGACCCGGCAGGAGGATGGGTATAGCGTCGTTCTAAACTTGCTTTAGAAGTGCACGTCTATATGACTCTGCCAGAGGGTTGTCGTAGTCAGTGGGAGCAGCGGAAGCATTGGTGGACATCAGGCTTATGTCTATTTATAGACTAAAGCAGATGTAGCGGAGATAGATCATCTATTTCTGATGTGACAGTCATAGGTTTGACGTCATCAGAATAGGGGATGGATCTGTTGAGAAGGTAGTAGGAAGTGATATTCCTATACTACGATCGGTTATATTTTGGTCGTCACACAGTGTTTTCTCCATATGGGATTTGGACATTATATCAGACATACTGGTTACTATATCTATAGTTTTAGATCTAGATTTGGGTGGTTTCCCAATCTGGGTACTTAGACAGCATTCTAAGAGTATTTAGAATGGACGACTCCTGGCACGGTAGTATACCTACAGGTGATGGAGTCACCCTCTCTAAAGGTGTCTTACAGACTAAAGGGGAGAGTGATGTGCATGATTGGCAGATCACTTGCTCAGGCAATTGAGTCAATCATGAGATGTCAAGTACCACACCAGATGTTGTTCTTGCACTAGATGCAATAAGTTGACATTGATCCAATCCTGGAGAAACAGTCGGAAGCAGTTTTAGAACATAAGTGAATGTTCTAGGGATATGATAACGGCTGCCTCCTTTAGGAGACGGTTATCATTCCAGGCTTCCAAGGTGACCTGGACGACAAGGAGGTTGTCAGAGTTGTAATTTTCCTTCTGACGAGGGGCAGTATTTTGGACAGGTGGTCCAAGGCAATACTGAGGGTGGCATGGCGCAGGATACTGATTAAGTTCAGTTGACGATACAGTCTAAAGAGTTTGGATTTGGAGTTCATTTATGAGCTAGGTCCCATCAGACATTCAGACATTCTAAGACAGGTATTGCTCATTTCGGGAGATGGCTTTCTCCGCGAACATGAGATATAGAGAGACATAGAAAGAAACACCACAGGCGGATCCACTCACTGAGGCTATTCCTCGAACGCAATAGTTTCACAAACGAGTTTTGTGAGACTGACAAGTAGAGGAGTTGGGTGTTCGGTATCACACGGGCTGTGAGTATGCGACATTGCAATAATTAGCCTCGAGTGCAAGTGGGAGATTGTTGGAGATAGTGCCCTCAGAGTCAATTATTGGATCACAGGCACGTGATTGCAATGATTGAGGGAGGACCTATCCCGGTAGGACAGTCTTACTCGAGATGATAGTATGCTATCTGGTTTACCTTTATCATCGTGTACTGCTTTAGGTGACTTGACATGTCGCTATTGCACGTTGATAGAGCCCCTAGGATTCTTGCTTGACTGCCAGCAGTATGAGGGCGATCATATAAGTGAGAGCTGGAGTCTATAAGCACATCCTTAAAAGGTCCCTAGTTGTAGGAGTTTCGAGACAGGGCATCGATACTCTAGAGTAGACTAGTGTATACAGTCGAGACCCCGACGAGGGGCGGTGGCCGGTCTCACAAGCCACTGGTGTCCGTTGGTTCACCTAAGATGTATACAGGTGCTCATTGGGTTATGAGTACACCGGACAGGACTCGCCAGGAACATGCTAGTTGGTCTTATACCTGACGTCAGATAGCAGTTCCCAGGTGACATGTGTACAGGTTAGTTCATCGACCTGGGGATCGTCATTTGTCTCGTGTGAGTTCCCACTGTGCTTTGATTACTACCCTACCACGGCTCAAAGGAGTCGTGCAAACAGGTTATAGTTGGGTACAGTCCCGAGCCACATGGAGGCAGTGAGCGGATCTTCGGGGGCTCGTCTCTCCCGGTATTGGGGGTGAGGTCGCGCTGTGTCTAGGAGAGCCACTACATGAAGTCCTTGGCCAAGGCAGGAGATTTACTGGTAGGTATTCCAGTAGTATCTCAGGGTGTTCTGGGCTACACTCCGACACGACTTGTACCGCTTTTGGGGGTCTGACTTTTACCAACCCCCTAGGCCCGACATGCGATGCTCATAGACGAACGGACCGGACTGTACGGATACTGTCACTGACAGGCTCAGTAGGGTGTCAGGATGAGTTCGCTCATCGACGTCCCTTTTAGTCAATAGCTGGTGGCCCGTCACGTATTGGCTTATACCTCTGACGTGCTGGTGGTTAAATCCACAGCCATAGTATTGACGAGTCTTTAGAGTCCACCACACTTACAGTTACTCAAGCTTTCGGGCGAAACGCTGTAGAGGCCGTATGGAGATATGGCAGGGTCCGATCAGATACGTGCGGTATTGCACGGATCAGGATCGGACAGTTTGTACTAGAGGCCGTATAGATATATGGCAAGGTTCGATCGGATACGTGCGGTATTGCACGGATCAGGATCGAACGGATATTACTAGCCGGCTTTGGTTTAAGCCGGATCCTAGTATAGTACAAGTGCAGATTTTGTCTCTTTGCATTTGTATTTCGGTCGGAATACAAATACGGGTGTGTTTGCACAGTATCGGGGTTTTCCTGTAATTTATTACGGGACCAGTTTTCTGGAGTTGCCAGTTTGCATTCCGTTCCGGCCGGTTTTCCTTTGTTCTTTCCCGTCCGGACTTTTTCGATGGAGGGTGTTATTTGCAAGTTTGCAAATAACACATTGTGGAGGGGTTTCATGCAAATGTATTAATTATGAAAGCATCTTTTGATACCATTCTTATCTATCATCATCACTTGCTTTTTGTTGATTTGAGGAGATTAGTAGTTGATGTGAGTAAGTTATGATGATGTTTGGATATGGTCACCCTCTCTCTTTTCCTACACTCACCTCCCTCTTGCTTATGTATTCTTTCCTCCACCATTCTAACATGAGAAGGTTTCATTTTTTTGAAAAGAGAAGAAGAGTTTTTCATTCTTGAGAGTGTGGCATTCTTGATCTCATTTCATGCTAGAAAAATGCAAGCACCATTTTTCTTATCTTGATTCCTCCATCATCTTCAAAGGCAACAAACCCCAAATGAGACATAGGCTCAACCCTACACATTCTACAGCAAATCTTGGACGCGTCGTCCAGCCAACTTCGCGCCCGAGTTGCCTCGGTATTGAGGTGGGAGCCCGTAAAAGATGCAGGCGATGTGGTGCCCTTCCGGCGAGGAGGCGACGACCGGAGTTTCCGCAGGAGATCGGGACGACGACGAGAAGACCGGAGGACTCGGATCATTCGGTATATCTCTTCCCCATCTTGTTACTTTGCTAGATCTAGTTTAATGGCCCGATCCGGGGTTTAGTGCGCGGGGGTGCCGGTTTGCTATGTCCGCAAAATTAAAGTTTATCACCGCTTCCGCATTTGGCCGTCGGATTGACGGCCGGAGCACCACCGTGCACTTACACATGTGATGTTCTGTGATGGATACATTATATAGTATATATGATATATTATATAGGCGTTACTTATGTTTTGCACCCGCGCTAGCCCTGCCCCGCTCTGTCGTTAGTTACCTAAGCTAACGGTGCACGAGGGGACATCGAGGCGAATGCGGATGGCATAAGTGTACGTCGTATTTATCTGTGATGTTTAGGTACTTAAATGATGGGACTTCATTAATATGATTAATGAAAGTAAAAGAAACCTAAGATGTTGTGGAATCGAATCTCAAAATAAAACAGGTAGCTACAGTTCTTGCTTTGCACAGCGATATATATGATATATCCTGCACCTTATTCGATAAGGAAAGGACCGAGATCCCTTCACCGGGAGTGACTCCTTTAGCAATAACTGGCAGATGCTACACACTCGGTTTGTCTTTTGATTGCTTTTAAGAGTTCTGCTTTGCACAGTGATATATATGATATATCCTGCACCTCATTTGACGAGGAAAGGACCGACGATCCCGTCACCGGGAGTGACTCCTTTAGCAAAACTAGAAAAGCCTCAAAAACACTCCATTTCAAAATTCATTCGATCCTACAACGATGTCAAGTTCATTACGCAATAGGTTTTCAGAAAAACCTGTCGTAGCCCTCCGTCATTTCAGATAAGTACTAGTTAGTATTCGTGCTGCGGTTGTTTGGCCTCCGTCAAGGCGTAGTGTACGGTAGCTAACTAGTGCTTATCTGCTAGCATATGATGCGATTGGATTAGGGTATTCGTACGGCGTTTGGCCTCCGTCAAGGGTCGTGCGGGTGGGTTTAATTCAATCAAGAAATGACGGGTTGAACTTGACTAGCGGACTATGGGTTGTTTGGCCTCCGCCAAGGTCATAGGACGCTAGGGGCAAAATATTATCGGGAATTTCAAGTGTTGAAATTTGCAATGAGATTGCATACCTTCTATCAGATAGTTGGATCCCGATACCCGCTGCGAGTAATTGTTACTCCTGGGAGAGTTTTACACATTACAATTAGCCGATCAAGTAGGTGTCTAGAAAGGTGTCAACGAGGTTACGCCTCTGGGAAAACGAGGTTTACATTAATTAGGTTCGTGCGAAAGCACGGGGAACCTCCCTCAAAGTACCGACACTGGCCTGGCTGAAAGATTGGCGAACTTGTAGTGTGTAATTAATCCCGGCTAGTCTTTCCTTTTAGGGTTTGAAGGAAGATTTGATAAAAAGCAGTGGGAGCCATCCTGATTAGATAAAATAATAACCAATCTATTCTTGCAAGAGCGCACGCTGAGTGTTTTCTTCTCTCTCTCTCCTGGTAGCAACCATGTCACGCCTTAATCAAGATAATAATACGGATTATTGACCGAACCCGCTTGTTATACTGAGCTGGGGAACGTTGGTCCCGCTCCAACTTATAATTGTTATAAGACAGAGCAGGAAATAGGGGAATACCAGATTTCCCGTGTCGCCCAAACGAGGAAAGTGCATATGATGCATCATCTTCGGGTGTGTTCGTTACACAGAACTGTTTCTCAGTATCCTCCGCATCCTGGGTATATGATACCGGATCAGGATCCCAGATATGTAATCTGTTACATAGGGCTACAAAAAGGTAGAAAAACTGAGAACGAGTGATAAGTTTCATGAGGCAGAAAACGGGGCAAGTGTTGCAGCCAAGTCTGTTGGTCACTGTCACCCTGTATTATCAAATACATTGATTCTGAACGAATGTTATTAGATACCGAACCTGATATACAAAATCATATCAGTCTCTTTATTAGTAAAGAAATGATAAAATTTTGTATTGTTGGATAATGTTTTGAACATTTCCTATATTAAAAGTTGATCGGTTCAGGCACGTTATCTAAGAGCATTGAAGTTCTAAATCAAACTACAGTTCTTAGTATTCTGAACGCACATAAGAGGAAGAGTTCAGAAATGAACGAATCCTTCTTGAGGCATTGTAGACTAGGTCACATCAATGCGACCCGACTGGCTGAAGTTACATTTTAGATGCATATTTAAATCAGTTTGAATTTACATCTTCTGAAACTTGCCAGTCATGTCACAAAGATCAGATGACCATAGCTCTGTTTATTGGAAACAGAGAAAGAGTTAATGAACTCTTGGGATGATACATGTTGATGTATGTAGGTCCCCTGTGTAAGTCCACGTTGCGACCCCCGGTTCTTACGGGGAGGCGGAAACGGTATAAAATCAAAATTTTAACGCAAGAGGCAACATGGACTAAGCTAGGTCGGGATCTTTACCTAAACTAAAACTAGCATACTAAGCTAAAGATATTTAGCTACTCGGATGAAGATGGTTATACCTAAACTTGAACTCCTTCTCTTCAAGCTCCGATGGTGGTTCGATGGCTCCTTCTCGTTGTCTCCGTACGCCGAAGATAGATCCACTTGAAAGCTCCAACCTTTAGCTCCTTCTTCGTTCTTTGAAGAAACTAGTTCACTTGGTTTGCTAAACCTAGTGAACTAGAATGAGTAGAGATGATTTAGAATGGGATTTTATCTATGGTTCTTGATTCTCAACTCATGAGACACGAGAACCATAGATCAAGAGAGGGAGCAAGAGGTTGAGGGTGAGAGCAAGAGGAGAGCTCAAGAACAAGAGAGAGAATGAGCAAGAAAGAATGAGGCTCTCTTTTGTCTCTCACCCTCTCATAATCCAAAGCAATGATAACTCATCATATCAAAAAAGTCTTATGTGATGGTAGAAGCAACCATAAGCTTATCATGTCATGCACTCATTTTACTTAAATGAACAAGCAAGTAAAAGTCTTTGGCATGAAATGATAGCCATGGTTATCATGATGGTCAACTAGTCAAGCCTAGTCAACCGGTCAACAAAGTCAACAAGTCAACAAAAGTCAACAAGTCAACAAAGTCAACAACCAAGTCACCATAATACTTAATTAATATAATAGTTAATCACATATCATATTCTCATTAGGGTTGAGCAAAAAGTCAAAAAGTCAACGGTCAACTGTCAACAACCCTAATGAGAATCCGCTGTCTGTGCCTCCCTGTCAACTGTGCATACACACCCGCATCCGCGTTCCGAGGAACACGAATGCAAACTGGATAAATCCAATCCCATAAGGTACACTAGGATCTGGCTTAAACCAAAGCCCGCTAGTGTATACTGTCCGGACACTGTACGTGCACAAGTGCACGGATGTGACCGAACCCTGTCGCAAAACCATGCGACCTGTCGCAATACCATGCGACCTCTACTCTTTTGCCTAAAGGCAAAAAGCTTTCTGTGTGGGACTCTAAAGACTCGACACTACGCTGGCAGTGGGTTTAACCACAGACCGCAAGCGGCACTAGCTGTGCGTAACGGTCCCTAGGTAATGCCGACAAGAAGACCGACGAGGCGAAACCCATCTGAACTCCTACTGAGCCTGAGTGTGACATTCTCCGTACAGTCCGGTCTGTTCGTCTGATACATCGCATGGAGGGCCTAGGGGGCGGTAAACGTCAGTCCCCCAATAGCGGTACAAGTCGTGCCGGAGCGAAGCCCAAAACACCCTGAGATAACACTGGAAACCTACCAGTATATCTCGTTTGCCCTGGCCAGGGACTACTCGTGTAATGGCTCTCCTAGACACAGCGCGATGTCAACCCCCAATACCGGGAGAGACGAATCCTGTCTAACCGTCACTGCCTCCAAGTGCTTCGGGACTGCACCCAACCACCACCTGTTTGCACGACTCCTTTGAGCCGTGGTAGGGTAGTGATCAAAGTACAGTGGGAACACACCCAAGGCGAAGTGACAGTGTCAAGTCAGCGGACTAAGCTGTACTCATGTCACCTGGGAACTGATAACTGACGATAGGTATAATACCAACTGGTCAGTTCCCGACGAGTCCTGTCCAGTGTACCCGTAACCTAACGGGCACCCGCATACTATCTCAAGTACGACGTACTGACGGCTGTGGGACAGACCGTCTCCCACACTGGGATGAGAAGCGCATGCGCTGGTCTACTCCGGAGTATCGATGCCCTGTCTCGATAGTCCTGCGACCAGGGACCTGCATAAGGATGTGCTTCTAGATTACCCAGCCCCACTAGTGTGACGGCCATCACATCGCTGGTAATCAAGCAAAGATCCTAAGGGCTCCACTAATGTGTATAAGCAATATACAAAGATAAACACATGTACACATTGAAGTAGAAATAAACCAAGTAGCATACTACCATTTTGAGCAAGATTGTATATACAAGGTGAATATCCCAAGCTTCCATTAAGTAATATACATACTAGTATGATACAGTAATGGCCTCTAGGGCATATACACTAACAATCTCCCACTTGCACTAAGGCCATGTACTGGCGTATCGAAGACCTACCATCTCGATCAGCCGCTCGAACTGAGTCTGGGGTAGGGCCTTGGTGAATGGATCTGCAGTGTTGTCTTCCGAAGCGACTCTCCGAACCTCGATCTCCTGGCGATCCACGATCTCCCTGATCAGGTGATACCGCCTCAAGATGTGCCTGGATCTCTGATGGGACCTGGGTTCCTTCGCTAAAGCTATAGCCCCGTTGTTGTCGCAATACAGAGGTATTGGATCAACAATGGACGGAACCACCTGAAGTTCTTTCAAGAACTTCCTTATCCAGACAGCTTCTTTTGCGGCATCAGATGCAGCGATGTATTCCGCTTCCATCGTCGAGTCTGCAACGGTTTCCTGTTTGGAACTCTTCCAACACACCGCCCCTCCATTGAGGGTAAAGACAAAACCCGACATGGACTTGGAATCATCCTTGTCACTCTGGAAGCTGGAGTCAGCAAAGGCCTCGATCTGGAGGTCCTTTCCGCCATACACCAAGAACATCTCCTTAGTCCTTCTCAGGTACTTGAGAATGTTCTTTACCGCTATCCAATGTTTCTCCCCAGGGTTTGACTGATACCGGCTTACCACACTCAGTGCATAAGCTACGTCCGGTCTGGTACACAACATCGCATACATTATAGAGCCTACCGCAGAAGCGTAGGGTATAATAGACATGCGATCCCTCTCTAAATCAGTCTTGGGAGACATCTCTTTAGAGAGGGTGATCCCGTGACAAGCCGGTAGGTTACCGCGCTTGGAATCTTCCATACTGAATCTCTTCAGTATGGTGTCGATGTACCTGGACTGTGAAAGTCCTAATATCCTCTTGGATCTGTCACGGTAGATCCGGATACCCAGAATGTATGAGGCATCACCCAGGTCTTTCATGGAGAACTTGTGTGACAAGAACCCCTTGACAGATTGTAGCATAGGAATGTCATTTCCTATTAAGAGAATGTCATCCACGTATAAAACGAGGAATACTGCAGTTCTCGCTACAAATCTACTATAGATGCATGGTTCATCTGGATTTTTGATAAAGCCAAATTCTTTGACCGTCTCATCAAAGCAGATGTTCCAACTCCGCGATGCCTGCTTTAGTCCATAGATAGACTTAAGCAACTTGCACACCTTTCCGCTGCTCCCACTCTGAATGAAACCCTCTGGCTGGTCCATATAGACACATTCCTCTAAATTTCCATTTAGAAAAGCTGTCTTTACGTCCATTTGCCAAATCTCATAATCGTGGAAGGCAGCAATGGCAAGAAGGATCCGAATGGATTTCAGCATGGCTACTGGAGAGAAGGTTTCGTCATAGTCCAAGCCAGGTCTTTGACGAAAACCTTTTGCTACCAGCCTAGCTTTATAGGTCTCAACCTGTCCATCTACACCAATCTTCCTTTTGAAGATCCACTTGCATCCTACGGGTTTTACCCCGTCTGGAGCAATGTCCAACGTCCATACCTTGTTGGTGTACATGGACTCCATTTCGGTCCGCATTGCATCCAGCCATTTCACTGAGTCAACGCTCTGAACGGCCTGCTGGAAGCTAGTAGGCTCATCATAATTTATGATGCAATCCTCTCTATCCCCGTCTATGAGAAAACCGTAGTATCTCTCGGGCGGATGAGACTGCCTACTACTTCTGCGGAGCGGCGTAGGAATGTCCTGTTCTTCCGAACCTTCTGGTTCCACTAAACTTTCAGTAATAGTCCGTGGTTATGGAATTTCTTCCAGTTCTACTGTGCTCCCACTTATCTGGTTTTCCAAAAACTCAGTTTCCAAGAAGTAGGCATGACGAGAAACAAGAACTTTTTGTTCCTCTTCACAGTAGAAGAAATATCCTTTTGAGTTTTTTGGATACCCCACAAACTTGCACTGTACTGAGCGTGCCTCGAGCTTGTCCGCATGCTGCTTTTTGACAAAAGCCGGACATCCCCATGTCTTAATGTGCTTAAGATAGGGTCTCTTCCCACACCACATTTCATATGGTGTGGAAGGCACAGTCTTAGTCGGAACTCGGTTCAAAAGGTACGCAGCTGATTCTAGTGCATACCCCCAGAATGATCGCGGCAACTCAGCGTTACTCATCATGGACCGAACCATATCCAATAGGGTTCGGTTCCGTCTCTCCGATACACCGTTATGTTGCGGAGTGTATGGAGGAGTAAGCTGAGAGAGAATACCATTCTCTTTTAAGTAATTCAGGAATTCGGCACTTAAGTATTCTCCACCTCGATCCGATCTTAGAATCTTAATACTTTTGCCGGTCTGTTTCTCTACTTCATTCTTATACTCCTGGAATTTTCCAAAAGCCTCGGACTTATGTTTCATTAAGAAGACATAACCGTACCTTGAGAAGTCATCCGTAAAAGTAATGAAGTAAGAATGTCCGCTTCGGGCATGTGTAGACATTGGACCGCACACGTCACTGTGTACGAGTCCCAAGAGCTCGCTCGCTCTTACTCCATGTCCAGTAAACGGAGTTTTTGTCATCTTTCCTTTGAGACAGGATTGACAAGTGGCATACGACTGATATTCGAACGCATTCAAATACCCTTCTGTATGTAACTTCGTCAACCTTCTCTCATTGATGTGACCCAATCTACAATGCCATAAGAAAGTCTGATTTATTTCTGGAGACTTTCTTTTGTGTGTATTCTGGACATTAAAAATCTGTGGTTGGTTCAATACGTATATACCATTACTCAAAGTACCTGACCCAATCAAAACTTGATTAAGGTGAATGTTTACAACATTACTTACAAACGCAAATTCATAACCTTCTTTAGAAACTAAAGATACAGAAATGATATTACAAGTTGCGTTGGGTACAAAAAAGCAATTACGCAAAACCAAAACATGTCCATCTGACATTCCCAGGTGATAGTCCCCCACGGCTTTAGCATCCATGCTAGCTCCGTTCGCAACTCTGAGGGTCATGTCACCTGCTTTCAAAACACTACGGTTTCTCAACGCCTGCAAAGAATTACAGATATGAGATCCTGATCCGGTATCCAATACCCAGGAAGTAGAGTTTATTGAAAGACAGTTTTCAATAACATACACACCTGAAGCTGAAGCTGCAACCTGCTTCAATTCCTGTGTTCTGGCCTTCCAGGCCCTGCAATCATTCTTCCAGTGTCCTTTCTTATGACAATAGAAGCATTCTTCCTTATCCACAAGCTTCCCCGCTATCTTTGTTGCTTTACCTTTTCCCTTCGTATCCACTTTACTTACACCGCCCCTTGGTTTGGCGGGGGCCTTCTTCTTCTTTCCCTTGGCTTTCGCCTTGGACCTAGAAGAAGATGATCCTCCTACAAACAAAGTGGATGTATCCCTACCTTTCTGTAGGGTGCCCTCTGCGCTCCTCAGCATGTTGAGGAGCTCTGAAAGTTCAACCTCCTTTTCTTGTAGGTTGAAGTTCAGTATAAACTGGGCGTAAGTGGAAGGAAGGGACTGGAGAACTATATCCGTATATAGCTCACTCTCCAATGTGATCCCTAGGTCAGCGAGCTCCTCAGTGTAGCCGATCATCTTTAGCACGTGCTCGGCTACTGATGATCCGACGGCCATTCTTGTCGAGAATAACTTTTTCGACGCTTCGTATCTTGCGATACGTGATTGCTCTCCATACAGTTCTTTTGTATGGAGCAATATGGATTCCATGTCCATATTCTCATGCCTCCTCTGATGTTCGTTGTCCATCGAGGCAAGCAGGAGGCATTTGGCCTTCGCGCTATCAATCTCCCAAGTCTTGCGGATTTCCTTATCCGCGACACTGGAAGTTGGACCAGGGACAGGGGGAGCTTTGGTGGTAAGAAGATACCCCAGCTTGTCATAAGTGATTGCTATCTTGACATTCCTGAGCCAATCTTTGTAGTTTGGCCCTGTCAGTTTGTTTTTATCTAGGAGTAACTTAAGTCCAGTCATGTTGATTGGTCGCTGCAATTTGGAGAGAAGAGGAAAACACTCAGCATGATGCTCTTGCAGGTTTAGAGTGGTTTTTAGTTTGTCTAAACAGGATGGCTCCCACTGTTTCTCGAATCCCTCCTCAAACCATAAAGGAAGAATTAGTCAGGATCAATCCCACCGTACAATACTTGCTTAACCGTTCGGCCAGGCTGGTGTCGGTACTTCGAGGGAGGTTTTCCAACGCTTTCGCGAAGTTCCTTAATTAAAGAACCTCTTTTCCCTGGGGGCATAGCCCCGCTAACACCTTTCTAGGCACCTACTAGGTTTATAGCATTGATCGTTAAGTGAGAAATTTCCCGAGGAGTAGCATATACTCACAGTAGGATCGGGATCCAAATATCATTGCGTGACGAAACTGAAGGAATCCTACCAGAATCATCACACTCCAAATGGTATGCAAAACTAGCAAGTTTCAGTACTTATGAAACTCCCGATGTGGATTTTTGCCCCATGCTCTTATGACCTTGACTTTGGCCAACAAATCATAAGTCACATGTCAAGTTCTACCCGTCGTTCTCCAGGTTAATTTGAATCCACCCGCACATACCCTTGACTTTGGCCAACAAGGCAGTACGACTGTTCCAAACCAACGCATCTATCTATGCTGCACATGAATACCCAATAGCTACCAATCACTATGCCTTGACTTTGGCCAACAAACACAGCTTGAATACTATTGACTATTCATGTGAAACGACGGAGGGCTACGAATGGTTTTGGCAAAACCGTGAACGTAGTGAACTTGATTTAGTCGATGGAACGAGATAGCTTTTAAATGGAGTGGCTCAAACTCCGTATTTTAAAAGTTGTTTTGAAAAGAACCGAGTGGTTTTTCGAAAGTGTTCCAACGACTTTAACTTGGTTTATTATCTTGCATTAGTTCTTTTAATGCGTGATATTCTTGCATTAGTTCTTTTAATGCGTCCCATCATTTAATCCTACCATTGCAGAAAACAACCAAAATATGACGTACGCTTATGCCATTCGCATTCGCCACTAGGCCCCGTCATTACCCGTTAGGTTACTTAACTAACGACAGAGCGGGGGCTGGGCTAGCGCGTCTGTAAAACATAAGCAACGCCTAAATAGAAAGCAATGATAGACATTTCAGATCACAGATAAATACATTGGATATACTAGGAATCTGTAATTTGTACGAGCCTGTAACAAAAACAGATTACACGGTCACGGTGAATAGCCAATACCCCACCCAAGACCCCTACGGGTGCGGCAAACTACCCGCCAAGTACCCGAAGCGTAGCAACCTCCCTCATCACCATGAGTAGGCCACTCGACACTTCGGCATACCCGGTAGTTTGTGCACCCCTCCATGGGTCTATCCTAGGAGCAAAAACAGTAAAAAGAAATTATACAATGACGGCTACAACCCCGACCCGGTTGTGCGGCCATACAAATAATTATTACATCAATTTACAAATTTACATGAATTGCAAGAAAAGAAAACTCTCGTCTCACAACCCCCGGCTATTCACCCGCGACAATCCAACATATTTATATACACATTCCAGCACATTACAGATCATGTATAACTCCGACTAATCGACTTATAGCGATTAGCCGACGTTCAATACATGCAAACAACACAGATATAACCATCATAGTCAAAGTGCAGTGAAGTTCGGAAAAATACGGAATTATAGGACCCCAAAAGGAAATTTCTTTTCTGGAAAATCTGGGCACATATAATATATCTCAAAAATCCCAAAACCAACACAGACACACACTGCACGAAAAACGATGCACTGAAGACGACAAACCGCGGCGCTTCCGCGGCACATGCCTACCTCGTGCGGCGGAAGCGCGGCGGTTTGAACGAATTGGTGAACCGTTTTTCATGGGTGTTCTAACAAAACCCTGAGCCGAATTTAGGAGTATAAAGTTTTTCATTTTGACCAGAAAAAATTTCAACAGAAACTCAGTTTTTGTAAAAGTTTGGTTTTTGGATTTTTCCGGTTCCGAACTTCGTTACACTTCACTACCAAGCTAGTTTAAGTTTAGTTAGGCTCTGATACCACTGTAAGTCCACGTTGCGACCCCCGGTTCTTACGGGGAGGCGGAAACGGTATAAAATCAAAATTTTAACGCAAGAGGCAACATGGACTAAGCTAGGTCGGGATCTTTACCTAAACTAAAACTAGCATACTAAGCTAAAGATATTTAGCTACTCGGATGAAGATGGTTATACCTAAACTTGAACTCCTTCTCTTCAAGCTCCGATGGTGGTTCGATGGCTCCTTCTCGTTGTCTCCGTACGCCGAAGATAGATCCACTTGAAAGCTCCAACCTTTAGCTCCTTCTTCGTTCTTTGAAGAAACTAGTTCACTTGGTTTGCTAAACCTAGTGAACTAGAATGAGTAGAGATGATTTAGAATGGGATTTTATCTATGGTTCTTGATTCTCAACTCATGAGACAAGAGAACCATAGATCAAGAGAGGGAGCAAGAGGTTGAGGGTGAGAGCAAGAGGAGAGCTCAAGAACAAGAGAGAGAATGAGCAAGAAAGAATGAGGCTCTCTTTTGTCTCTCACCCTCTCATAATCCAAAGCAATGATAACTCATCATATCAAAAAAGTCTTATGTGATGGTAGAAGCAACCATAAGCTTATCATGTCATGCACTCATTTTACTTAAATGAACAAGCAAGTAAAAGTCTTTGGCATGAAATGATAGCCATGGTTATCATGATGGTCAACTAGTCAAGCCTAGTCAACCGGTCAACAAAGTCAACAAGTCAACAAAAGTCAACAAGTCAACAAAGTCAACAACCAAGTCACCATAATACTTAATTAATATAATAGTTAATCACATATCATATTCTTATTAGGGTTGAGCAAAAAGTCAAAAAGTCAACGGTCAACTGTCAACAACCCTAATGAGAATCCGCTGTCTGTGCCTCCCTGTCAACTGTGCATACACACCCGCATCCGCGTTCCGAGGAACACGAATGCAAACTGGATAAATCCAATCCCATAAGGTACACTAGGATCTGGCTTAAACCAAAGCCCGCTAGTGTATACTGTCCGGACACTGTACGTGCACAAGTGCACGGATGTGACCGAACCCTGTCGCAAAACCATGCGACCTGTCGCAATACCATGCGACCTCTACTCTTTTGCCTAAAGGCGAAAAGCTTTCTGTGTGGGACTCTAAAGACTCGACACTACGCTGGCAGTGGGTTTAACCACAGACCGCAAGCGGCACTAGCTGTGCGTAACGGTCCCCAGGTAATGCCGACAAGAAGACCGACGAGGCGAAACCCATCTGAACTCCTACTGAGCCTGAGTGTGACATTCTCCGTACAGTCCGGTCTGTTCGTCTGATACATCGCATGGCGGGCCTAGGGGGCGGTAAACGTCAGTCCCCCAATAGCGGTACAAGTCGTGCCGGAGCGAAGCCCAAAACACCCTGAGATAACACTGGAAACCTACCAGTATATCTCGTTTGCCCTGGCCAGGGACTACTCGTGTAATGGCTCTCCTAGACACAGCGCGATGTCAACCCCCAATACCGGGAGAGACGAATCCTGTCTAACCGTCACTGCCTCCAAGTGCTTCGGGACTGCACCCAACCACCACCTGTTTGCACGACTCCTTTGAGCCGTGGTAGGGTAGTGATCAAAGTACAGTGGGAACACACCCAAGGCGAAGTGACAGTGTCAAGTCAGCGGACTAAGCTGTACTCATGTCACCTGGGAACTGATAACTGACGATAGGTATAATACCAACTGGTCAGTTCCCGACGAGTCCTGTCCAGTGTACCCGTAACCTAACGGGCACCCGCATACTATCTCAAGTACGACGTACTGACGGCTGTGGGACAGACCGTCTCCCACACTGGGATGAGAAGCGCATGCGCTGGTCTACTCCGGAGTATCGATGCCCTGTCTCGATAGTCCTGCGACCAGGGACCTGCATAAGGATGTGCTTCTAGATTACCCAGCCCCACTAGTGTGACGGCCATCACATCGCTGGTAATCAAGCAAAGATCCTAAGGGCTCCACTAATGTGTATAAGCAATATACAAAGATAAACACATGTACACATTGAAGTAGAAATAAACCAAGTAGCATACTACCATTTTGAGCAAGATTGTATATACAAGGTGAATATCCCAAGCTTCCATTAAGTAATATACATACTAGTATGATACAGTAATGGCCTCTAGGGCATATACACTAACACCCTGTCTACACATACCAAGACAGGTTCTTTGTACTTCATTAAATTCTCTGATGATCTTTCGAGATTCAGACCTATGTTCCTGTTGAAACACAAGTCTGAACCTTTTGAGATATTCACAGAATATAAGTTAGAAGTAGAGAACCAAAATACGGGTATAAGTATTATGTCCTTTGATGTGATCGAGGAGGAAAATACTTGAGCACGGAAATCCTGGACTATTCTAAAAAGAGAATGAGATTCTCTCTCAGCATTACTCCTCCATATATACCATAGCACGATGGTATATCGGGGCGGAGCAGATACACCCTATATGATACGGTGTGCTCTATGATGAGTATTACTGAGTTACCTATTTCCTTTTGGGGGTTATGCACTTATGAAGCTGCATAACTATTGAATAGGGTTCCAATCAAAATCAGTTGCCTACCACTCCATATGAGATATGGTATGGGAAGAGCCCATCTCTTAAGCTAGTTAAGATTTGGGGTTGTCCGGCCTATGTCTAAAAGCAAAATCCGGACAAGCTCAAGGCAATGTCAGTTATGTAGAACTGGAAAGGTTCCAGCTATACAAACTACAGCAGATGATTTGGTAGAACCAAAGGATTCAGTAGATTCCAACGAACCTCAGCCTCTCCGCCGATCTAGTAGGTTTCCTCATCCGCCTGAGAGATACTTCGGTTTCTCGATGAAAGTGGGAGCGAGGATTGCATCATGAGATGATGACCCAATAAGATTCGAGCAGGTCATCAGGAGTAAGACTCTATAAGAATGGCTGGATGCTTAGCGATCTGAGATGGAATCCTTATGCACCAACAAAGTATGGACTTTGGTTGCTATATCTGAAGGGTTAAATCCCCATCAGGAGCAAGTATATCTTGAGAAGATTACTTGGTGTACATGGAAAAGTTGCGACTTTCAAAGCTAGACTTGTTAAAGGTTTGCATCATTGATCAGGTAAGGATTATGTTGAAACCTTTTCTAAGGATCTATGCTTAAGTCCATCCAGATCCTACTTGCCACGGCTACATACCATGACTACAATATCTGGCGGTTGGGTGCCATGACTGCTTTTCTAAATGATGTTTTAGAAGAGTGTGTCTATAAGTACACAGCCAGAGGGCCTCGTAGACAGTGGGAGCAGCGGAAACGTGAGCAAGATGCTTTATCTGATAAAGCAGGCATCGCGGAGTTGGAACATTTGTTTTGATGGATTAGTCAAGGAGTTTGACATCATCAAAATGGTAGATGAACCTTGTATAAACAAAAAGGTAGTAGGGAGTATGGTGACGATCCTCGTAGAGTACGTGGATGACATACTCAAGATAGGGAAGGAGTTTCCTATACTACGCTCAGTCAATCTCCGCTTATCACAAGGATTCTCCATATAGGATCAAAATGATACCTACTAAATCCTGGATTTCGGATCTATGAGATAGATCTAATTGGATGTTAGGATACTCACTAGCTGTAGTGAGATGGTATCAATCGATCCTGGGAAGAATCACTGGAAAGGTTCCAGGGTTATAAAGACGACTGAAAGTCAGTCACAGGCATTGTCTTTACCCTCTATCGAGGGACGGTGTGTTGGAAGAGTTCCAAGCTAGATACCGTAACATACTAGACGATAAAGGCAGGATACATCGCTACTAAAGATGCTACCAAAGAGGCTGTTTGGGTGTACATTGGTTCATGAGATGAACTATGTTCCTCCCATTGTGTGACAATGGAGTTGTGGCTTATGCCAAGGAACGATGGTCCCATCAGTGATCCAGACATATTCTAAGGCAGTGTCACCTGATCGTGGAGATGGTTGATCTCCAGGGTGATCGAGGTTAGGAGAGCAGACTCAGAGGACAACATGGCGGATCCACTCACGAAGGCCTATTCCCAGAGAGAGACTTTTATGGGATGGTTGAGTATGAGATACTGCAACCACTGCTATCAGATGGCCCTAGTGCAAGTGGGAGATTGTTAGTTATATGTATGCCCTAGAGGCCATTACTGTACATTGGATGTATATTGTAGTGGATGCTGGGACATATATAGGGAGGACTTTCTTGCTCGACATGATAGTATGCTATCTGGTTACCCTTTACCTTAACGTGTACACTGATTGTCTCTCTGTTACATGTTAGTAAAGCCCTTAGGATGTTGTAAATCCCTGTCTCCATTCTAATAAAAGTTTCTTATTCTCTGATTTCCAGTAGGTTCTTTTCTTTTCCTTCATATTCTGAATTGGTTGTTTAAGCCCAATATTTATTTTTCCAAATCCTAAAAGTTAAAACCCAAGATTTAAAACTAAAGCAAATAAAACCAATTTAATTTAACCCAAATTTTCTTTTAACCACTAAATTCCCCCAAACCCTTTTATCAATATCCATCAGCCCATTTGGTTTTTAAATAACCCCTTTATATATATAACCCTCAGCCCAATCTAATTCCCTCAGCCCACTTCGAATTTTTGGTTATTATTTTGTTTTTAAAACCAGCCCGTTTCCACCTTTCAGCCGACGAAGTTTTAATGGGAATTGTTTTTTCCGGCCCAATCTCTTCGGCCCGCCTCCATCTGACCCGTCCCACACTCCCTATTCATCTTCCTTCAAATTTATCCCCAACGGCTACCTCCTTTAACTCGCGCGCGACCCGCCTCCTCCGCCGTCGCTCACGCCCACGCCCACGCACCCGTCATGCGACGTTACCCTTGCACTCCTCTCTCTAACCCGTCGCCCTCACCTCTCTCTTACTCACCAACTTCATCATAGAAAAAAAAACTCCTCACCTCTCTCGCTACACCCACCGAGCCCCAACCTCGAACAGCCCACTGCAACCTCCACCTCCGACGACGACGACGACAATCCCTCGGCAACCTTCGATCACTCCTCTTCCACCAATCTTCTCCCTCCACGACTTAACCCTTTCTCCAACCCGAGCCCCTGTCAAATATCCCCTGCACACCTAACCCAAATTGCAGCGAGCTCGGCCACCCTACCCCCTCGACACCGGTGAACTCCCCACCACATCGCCGGCCTCCCATCGACCTTCCACCTCACCTGCATCTTCACCAACACAACAGTACCCGAGCCACCACTTCTCTTCTCTCTCTCTTCAAAAATCCTGTAACCCAAGTCTCAAACACCACTGCTCTGTACACGCTGCCGGAGCGATGCCGTCGACCGTCGGCAACCCCAACACTTCTCTGGCAAACCACTGAGCACCCCTAAGTTTCCAGCGCGCACAAGACGACTCCGGGAAACTCCGATGTGAAACTCGTGTTTCGAACTAGGCTCGCGAGAATCCGGTACGTGGCGCATATCACGCGTTCGTGACGACGTTGCTGTCTTGCGACCCTGAGGCTTCTTCCAGGCAAGTATTTACTTGCTTCATGCTATAATAATAGTGTTACAAACCTAGATCACGTGGTTTACAAACTTACCGATTACCGATACGTATCGTGACCTAGGTGTTCGATGCTAGATCCCAATGGAAATAATTGTGCAATTTGACGGAAACCGATACTTTCTGTTGGCCCTTATTATGATGAATATTGTGTGTGAAACTCGCTGGATAATACGATTGTTAGTGACAAAAAGTGATACCCCCATATATGTTGTTAAAACTAGAATTCTCTCGTACCTGAAAACGAATAAAATCACCATAAATCATATACATATTGGAAAGATGCGTTCGAGGGCTTAAATCGAAGCCGACTCAACGAACTTTATACCTATGTAAATTTCTGATCATTTCTGTTATGTAACCATGAAGATAATTGGATTGGAACACGACTCTGGACTGCAGTCCAGAGCGTTTCTGATTAGTGTGTTCTGTCTAAAGTCCTGCGTCCCCGTGTTTCCTGAAATAGTATGATACGGAACTTTACAGTAGTTATAAGATATTTCCGTTAGTGAAAGAAAACAAGTTGTTTCATTCCGATTCATCGCCGTTTGTTATTTTAAACTATATTTAAAAGGGCAGAACGTAAAGCTGTTCAGAACAATTTCTGAAATGACATATTGAGATTAAACTGTGTATAACATTCAACGTACAGATGCGATTGAGGATCCGTCTATTGCGTTGAATACTTTATCGAAAACCCTAAATTTCATTTAACTGTGACATCGCTAAATTTTGAGCCCAACCCGGTGCAATTCGTGTCGCGAAACGGACGTTCAGTTCTGAAACTGAAATTCCAGCCGCGAGCACTTAAACTGAAACAGTTATATCTTGAAAACCGAAACTCCGATTGAACTGAAACAAATTTTGATGAATTACTGACTGATTGTTCTATATATCTCACTTACATCATTTTTGCTGAATTCTTAACATATTAGTTTGTGCAATTTTATTTTAGTTCATGACATGCATGTTAATTCATAACATACAGAACTTATTGGTAGCATACAATACATATATCATACCCTGGTCATATACTCAGTGTTAGTGCGTGTGGACATTGCATTATCGTGCGTGATAGATGTTTTTTAGGAGTGACGAGTACACCAATGGAAAGTGAATATTCGTGACAGTGATTGATACAGTGGACAGTGATGAAACCGTGCCATTGGTATACTTGTACACAACTAGATCAATATCATAAATAGTGTAACTTACACCTGGGGAAAAAGGGGAAATCAAAGTGGAAAGAGTATCGTATTTAGCGGGACCGTGTTTAGAGGATGATCATTCGAACCGTGATACTTATACGTGTAGGACAGGATCTAGCGATCCGGCTGACAGGGTTATGTCCCGGGCATGTGGGCCGTGGTCTCGGGTATGTACGAGACTCCTGTTAAACATGATCCTCCTTCCACTATATGATTTCAAACTTGACCTAGAGACCGATAGGGACACATAACATATTCTGCATATTATTGTGACACAATGATTACTTGCATTATTCTCATACCAGTATTACCTCATTTACCTGTTTCATCTGATTATAATAATATTATTATTTGTGTCGCTCTGACGACCTGAGTATGCATGCTCAGATTCCGCGGGAGGACCAGCACAGGAGACGGATCTACCCTTCGAGTTCACAGAGATATAGTCTGGTGTACTCTCTATCGTTATTGCTTTTCTTAGAGTGATCGTGATATTGAACTTGGTTAGTTATTGTTCTTATTATCTGTAATCTGTGAACAATGAAATTTTATTGTAATAATTTAGTGATGTGATTCCTTTAATACTGTGCTTTATTTACTGATTACCATGTAGTGCTAGAAGCCGAAGTGTGACTACGGCGGGATGATTCCTTGACCGTAGGAGCATGGCTGGCCTAGTCATCCCTCGTTTTCCGTATTTTGGGAAGCGGGGCGTGACATGGTTTAGTTGGTATCAAATCCAGTGTTTAGTATTAAGGGATAACATTAACTAAACTGTATTACGTTATTCCTGTTTCACTACTCTTGATTTCTATCCTTGAATCTGATCCTATTCTTTTGAATCTTCCAGTGATATGACGTCCCCGAACGACCCCTCCTCGGACTCCAGCTCTCAAGACCGCACGGAAAGGATACTCAGCGCACTGACCACTCTCACGGAAGCTCAGGAGAGGAAGACCGACTTGCTCACTGAGGGACTCAGGGCGATTACCGCCGCAGGAGGACCCTCCGCACTTATTACCGCCCCCGAGGGCGCTACTCCACCAGCTTATCAGACTAGGGCTGGTACTGTGTCAGACTTCCGACGGTTACACCCAGCTGCGTTCACAGGGCTAGCTGAACCCCTTGAGGCTGAACAATGGCTGGTAAACATGGAAAATTTATTGACAGCCGCCAGGGTTCCAGAGGAAGACAGAGTGGATGTGATAAAGATACAATTAGAAGACGAGGCTCATACATGGTGGTCGGTGGAAGAAAGCAGACTAGATGAGCCGATTGAATGGAGTAAGTTTAAGGAGCGCTTCCTAGATCATTATTTTCCTCCCACAGCCAAGGCAGAAATGGAGGAAAGGTTTATTCTTTTGAAGCAGAATGGACGCCCAGTGGACGTTTATGCGGCAGAATTTAATCGTCTGAGCCGCTTTGCTCCATACATGGTCAAATCAGAAGTCACCAGGGCCAGACGCTTCCTTCAGGGGTTGGATTTCGAGTTGCAGCAGTTGATTGCATCGTTGGATTTGCAGACTTTCGCACAGGTACTCAACGCGGCGAGAGTTCAAGAGCAATTGATTAACAAGTTCAGAAGACCCCCAGTCGTTCCATCACGTGCCCACGCGCCTTCTCGAGGAGCCATACCGGTTTACAGAGCAGGAACGACACAAATGAAGCACCCGTTTGTACCACACCATCGCCCTCAGAGACAGGGCGTAACTTGCGGCTATTGCGGTAGAGGAGGACATACCCAGAAGGACTGTCGCCGTGCCAAGGGACAGTGCCTAATTTGCGGTTCCAGTCGGCACAGGATTAACAGTTGCCCTGAGCGAGCAGAAATACAGGGAGGTTCTGGACCGCCACAGCAAAGGCCACAGGAGCAGAGACAACCATTTACAGGTCGCGGTCAGGGACGGGCTTTCACCCTGACCGCCGAGCAGGCAGAAGCATCAGGAGATGTAGTTACAGGTACTCTACTCGTTCATTCTTTGCCAGCTAGAGTACTATTTGATTCAGGAGCATCGCATTGTTTCTTGTCTGAGCATTTCACTAATACACACTCAATACCACATGAACCACTAACCAAGGGGTGAGAAATTCATACGGGTAATGGCATTATTATATCTAGTCGAGAATGTAGATTATGCCCAGTTGTAGTGTGTGGCAGGGAATTCTATGCGAATTTCCTTCTGATCGGGACAGGCAGTTACGACGCAATTCTCGGGATGGATTGGATGAGCACTTTCCATGCAGTTATCGACTGTTGGGCAAGGAAGGTGATCTTCCGGATCCCCAATCACCCGGAGTTTATTTTTGAAGGCGGAAGTGAATCTTTGAAGCCAGCTAAGTATAGAGCCAAGCCCAAGGAACTGACAGCTATGGAAATTGATGGAAGCCCAGCCCCAGAAATTGTTCGGGACTTTCTAGACGTATTTCCTGAAGATCTACCAGGTCTACCACCTCCCCGAATTTTGGAGTTCTCAATCGATTTGATTGCAGGTACAGCCCCAGTATCCAGAGCCCCCTACAGGATGGCACCAGTGGAGTTGGCGGAATTGAAGAAACAGGTTGAAGAATTATTGGAGAAGGGATTTATTCGGCCAAGTGCTTCACCGTGGGGTGCACCAGTTCTATTAGTAAAGAAGAAGGATGGATCGCTGCGAATGTGTATAGATTATCGGGAACTGAACAAGGTCACCATAAAGAACAAGTACCCTATACCGCGCATCGACGACCTATTCGATCAGTTAAGTGGAGCCAAGGTCTTCTCGAAGTTGGACCTCCGTTCTGGATATCATCAAATCAGAGTAGCAGCCGAGGATGTATGCAAGACGGCTTTCAGGACCCGATACGGACATTACGAGTTCCTTGTGATGCCGTTCGGTGTTACCAATGCCCCAGCAATATTCATGGATTTAATGAACAGGGTGTTCGCAAAATACTTGGACACGTTCGTCGTTGTGTTTATCGACGACATACTTGTCTACTCGAAGACCTGGGAAGAGCATGCTGAGCATTTGCGCACGGTTCTACAAATTCTTAGGGAAGATAAGCTGTATGCGAAGCTGAGCAAGTGTGAATTCTGGCTCGATAAAGTTCAGTTTTTGGGACATATTGTTTCGGGCGAAGGCATCTCGGTGGACCCGGCAAAGATAGAATCCGTCAGAGATTGGCCAACGCCGAAGTCAGTGGCCGAGATCAGGAGCTTTCTGGGTTTGGCGGGTTATTATCGGAGATTCGTCCAAGATTTCTCAAGAATCGCAGAACCATTGACGCGGCTGACACGGAAGGACGTGCCGTTTACATGGACAGAGGAGTGCACTCAGGCATTCGACACACTAAAGCAGAAACTAACCACGGCGCCTATTCTTACAGTACCAGATGATTCAGGTGGTTTGGTGATACACAATGATGCCTCAGGGAAGGGTTTAGGCTGTGTTTTGATGCAGCACGGCCGAGTGGTTGCTTACGCCTCTCGACAACTGAGAAACCACGAGAAGAACTACCCCACACATGACTTGGAGTTAGCCGCGGTAGTCTTTGCATTGAAGATTTGGAGGCACTATCTATTGGGTGAGAAAGTGGAGGTTTACACGGATCATAAAAGTTTGAAGTATATTTTCACTCAGAAGGAACTGAACATGAGGCAGCGCCGATGGTTAGAGCTGATGGCAGATTATGACTTGGACCTTCAGTATCACCCGGGGAAGGTCAATGTTGTACCAGATGCGCTCAGTCGCAAGCCAGCGGTCATGATGTTGACCGATCAGAGAAGCATTATTGAGGATTTTCAGAGACTTGAACTTGAGGTCGTTACGCCGAACGCACTCAGTCAATTTTGGCAACTACAGGTGCAATCTTCCCTAGTGGATCGTATCAAGATTGCACAAGCGGATGACCCCCGATTGCAAAAGTTCAGAGAGCAAGTGGAAGCTGGATTGAGAACGGATTTGATTATACATGAAGATGGCTCTCTGAGATTCGGTAGCAGACTCTGCGTACCTAAAGGAGATGTTCGAGAAGAAATTTTGGCTGAAGCACACAGTTCAGCTTATTCTGTGCATCCAGGAGGTACAAAAATGTATCAGGACCTAAAGCAACACTTTTGGTGGAACGGAATGAAGCGGGAAATTGTGAGGTTCGTATCCAAATGCTTGGTATGTCAGCAGGTGAAGGCGGAACATCAGAGGACAGCAGGATTGTTACAACCATTGCCAATACCTGAATGGAAGTGGGAGCACATTACTATGGATTTTGTGACGGCCTTACCACGGAGCCCTAGAGGCAATAACGCCATTTGGGTTATCGTCGATCGCCTTTCAAAAGCTGCACACTTTCTACCTTTCCGAGTGGGACAGTCGACAGAATCACTGGCAGAAAGATATATGCAGGAGATTGTGCGACTTCACGGTGTTCCAATTAGCATTGTGTCAGACCGGGACACGAGATTTTTGTCGCACTTTTGGAAGAGCCTACAGGAGAGTTTGGGAACCCGCCTTAAATTCAGCACAGCTTATCACCCACAGACGGATGGACAATCCGAGCGTACAATTCAGACGCTCGAGGATATGTTGAGAGCCTGTATGTTGGACTTTCAGGGTTCCTGGGAGGACCATCTGCATCTAGTCGAGTTCTCTTATAACAATAGTTATCAGGCTAGTATTCAGATGGCTCCTTTTGAAGCACTATATGGGCGGAAGTGTCGATCCCCAGTATGTTGGGATGATGTGGGAGAACGAAGATTACTGGGCCCCGAACTCATTGTTCAGACAGTTGACAAGGTCCAAATTATCAGGCAGCGTATTAAGACAGCTCAGGATCGACAAAAGAGTTGGGCAGATACCAGCAGAAGGGCACTTGAGTTCGAAGTCGGAGATCATGTATTCTTGAAGATTTCCCCTACTCGTGGAGTTATCAGGTTCGGAAGTCGGGGAAAGCTTAGTCCCCGTTTTATCGGACCTTTCGAGGTGCTAGAGCGAGTTGGAGAGGTGGCCTATCGACTCGCCTTGCCTCCATCGCTAGCTGGTGTGCACAATACCTTCCACGTGTCACAGTTGCGACTCTATGTCCGGGATGAGAGCCATGTCCTGGACCATTCGGAACTAGTTTTGGGAACCGATCTGTCATACGAGGAGCAGCCCACTACCATCCTCGACCGCAGAGAGAAAGTACTGAAGAATAAAGTCATTCCGTTAGTCCGAGTGTCTTGGGGCGGTCGTTCCCCAGGAGAATCCACCTGGGAGCGGGAGGAAGATATCCGTGATCGTTATCCACATCTCTTTGTTTAGTACATTGTATTCTTGCGTCCTTGTTAAATTTCGAGGACGAAATTTTTGTTAGGGGGGTATGATGTAAATCCCCGTCTCCATTCTAATAAAAGTTTCCTATTCTCTGATTTCCAGTAGGTTCTTTTCTTTTCCTTCATATTCTGAATTGGTTGTTTAAGCCCAATATTTATTTTTCCAAATCCTAAAAGTTAAAACCCAAGATTTAAAACTAAAGCAAATAAAACCAATTTAATTTAACCCAAATTTTCTTTTAACCACTAAATTCCCCCAAACCCTTTTATCAACATCCATCAGCCCATTTGGTTTTTAAATAACCCCTTTATATATATAACCCTCAGCCCAATCTAATTCCCTCAGCCCACTTCGAATTTTTGGTTATTATTTTTTTTTTAAAACCAGCCCGTTTCCACCTTTCAGCCCACGAAGATTTAATGGGAATTGTTTTTTCCGGCCCAATCTCTTCGGCCCGCCTCCATCTGACCCGACCCACACTCCCTGTTCATCTTCCTTCAAATTTATCCCCAACGGCTACCTCCTTTAACTCGCGCGCGACCCGCCTCCTCCGCCGTCGCTCACGCCCACGCCCACCCACCCGTCGTGCGACGTTACCCTTGCACTCCTCTCTCTAACCCGTCGCCCTCACCTCTCTCTTACTCACTAACTTCATCACAGAAAAAAAACTCCTCACCTCTCTCGCTACACCCACCGAGCCCCAACCTCGAACAGCCCACTGCAACCTCCACCTCCGACGACGACGACGACAATCCCTCGGCAACCTTCGATCACTCCTCTTCCACCAACCTTCTCCCTCCACGACTTTACCCTTTCTCCAACCCGAGCCCCTGTCAAATATCCCCTGCACACCCAACCAAAATTGCAGCGAGCTCGGCCACCCTACGCCCTCGACGCCGGCGAACTCCCCACCACATCGCCGGCCTCCCATCGACCTTCCACCTCACCTGCATCTTCACCAACACAACAGTACCCGAGCCACCACTTCTCTTCTCTCTCTCTTCAAAAATCCTGTAACCCAAGTCTCAAACACCACTGCTCTGTACACGCTGCCGGAGCGACGCCGTCGACCGTCGGCAACCCCAACACTTCTCTGGCAAACCACTGACCACCCCTAAGCTTCCAGCGCGCGCAAGACGACTCCGGGAAACTCCGACGTGAAACTCGTGTTTCGAACTAGGCTCGCGAGAATCCGGTACGCGGCGCATATCACGCGTTCGTGACGACGTTGCTGCCTTGCGACCCTGAGGCTTCTTCCAGGCAAGTATTTACTTGCTTCATGCTATAATAATAGTGTTACAAACCTAGATCACGTGGTTTACAAACTTACCGATTACCGATACGTATCGTGACCTAGGTGTTCGATGCTAGATCCCAATGGAAATAATTGTGCAATTTGACGGAAACCGATACTTTCTGTTGGCCCTTATTATGATGAATATTGTGTGTGAAACTCGCTGGATAATACGATTGTTAGTGACAAAAAGTGATACTCCCATATATGTTGTTAAAACTAGAATTCTCTCGTACCTGAAAACGAATAAAATCACCATAAATCATATACATATTGGAAAGATGCGTTCAAGGGCTTAAATCGAAGCCGACTTGACGAACTTTAATCCTATGTAAATTTCTGATCATTTCTGTTATGGAACCATGAAGATAATTGGATTGGAACACGACTCTGGACTGCAGTCCAGAGCGTTTCTGATTAGTGTGTTCTGTCTAAAGTCCTGCGTCCCCGTGTTTCCTGAAATAGTATGATACGGAACTTTACATTAGTTATAAGATATTTCCGTTAGTGAAAGAAAACAAGTGGTTTCATTCCGATTCATCGCCGTTTGTTATTTTAAACTATATTTAAAAGGGCAGAACGTAAAGCAGTTCAGAACAATTTCTAAAATGACATATTGAGATTGAACTGTGTATAACTTTCAACGTACAGATGCGATTGAGGATCCGTCTGTTGCGATGAATACTTTATCGAAAACCCTAAATTTCATTTAACTGTGACATTGCTAAATTTTGAGCCCAACCGGATGCAATTCGTGTCGCGAAACGGACGTTCAGTTCTGAAACTGAAATTCCAGCCGCGAGCACTTAAACTGAAACAGTTATATCTTGAAAACCGAAACTCCGATTGAACTGAAACAAATTTTGATGAATTACTGACTGATTGTTCTATATATCTCACTTACATCATTTTTGCTAAATTCTTAACATATTAGTTTGTGCAATTTATTTTAGTTCATGACATGCATGTTAATTCATAACATACAGAGCTTATTGGTAGCATACAATACATATATCATTCCCTGGTCATATACTTAGTGTTAGTGCGTGTGGATATAGCATTATCGTGAGTGATAGATGTTGGTTTAGGAGTGACGAGTACACCAATGGAAAGTGAATATTCGTGACAGTGATTGATACAGTGGACAGTGATGAAACCGTGCCATTGGTATACTTGTACACAACTAGATCAATATCATAAATAGTGTAACCTGGGGAAAAGGGGGAAATCAAAGTGGAAACCGTATCGTATTTAGCGGGACCGTGTTTAGAGGATGATCATTCGAACCGTGATACTTATACGTGTAGGACAGGATCTAGCGATCCGGCTGACAGGGTTATGTCCCGGGCATGTGGGCCGTGGTCTCGGGTATGTACGAGACTCCTGTTAAACATGATCCTCCTTCCACTATATGATTTCAAACTTGACCTAGAGACCGATAGGGACACATAACATATTCTGCATATTATTGTGACACAATGATTACTTGCATTATTCTCATACCAGTATTACCTCATTTACCTGTTTCATCTGATTATAATAATATTATTATTTATGTCGCTCTGACGACCTGAGTATGCATGCTCAGATTCCGCGGGAGGACCAGCACAGGAGACGGATCTACCCTTCGAGTTCACAGAGATATAGTCTGGTGTACTCTCTATCGTTATTGCTTTTCTTAGAGTGATCGTGATATTGAACTTGGTTAGTTATTGTTCTTATTATCTGTAATCTGTGAACAATGAAATTTTAATGTAATAATTTAGTGATGTGATTCCTTTAATACTGTGCTTTATTTACTGATTACCATGTAGTGCTAGAAGCCGAAGTGTGACTACGGCGGGATGATTCCTTGACCGTAGGAGCATGGCTGGCCTAGTCATCCCTCGTTTTCCGTATTTTGGGAATCGGGGCGTGACAGATGTGTACTTGACTACCTGGACTATGATGCGGTTCATACTAGTGGGGACATGGTAGTCTATAAGTACATCCTTTAAGGTCCCTAGTCGTGGGTGTATCGAGACGGGGCATCGATATACCAGAGTAGACCAGCGTATACCTTCTCGACACATACAGATGGGCGATGGATGATCCCATATCCATTGGTGTTTGACATCAGAGATGATATACGGGTGCTCAGTAGAGACTAGGTACACTGGACGGACACGCCGAGAACTCCCAGATGGTATTATACCTTACGTCAGATGGCAGTTCTCTGGTGACACTGGTACAAAGTAGTCTGTAGACCCGAGATCGTCATAGAGTCTTGTGTGGTTCCCACTGTGCTTTGATTTCCATATTACCACGTCCAAGAGGGCGTGCAAAACGGTGGTTTTTGGGTACAGTCCTGAGTCACATGGAGGCAATGACTGATAGGAGGGGATTCGTCTCTCCCGGTATAGGGAGTTGATGTTGTGCTGTGTTCGATTGGCTATAACCGGAAATCCCTGGCCAGGGTTACTGAGATATACTGGTAAGTGTTACCAGTAGTTTCTCGAACTGTTATAGACCTCATATCGACACGACTTATCGAGCTATTGGGGTCTGACGTTTTCCACCCCTAGGCGAGATATGCGACATATCAGACGAACAGACCGGACTGTACGGTAAGTGTTACTGGTTGGATTCACAGGAGTATGAGCGGGCTTGCTCGTCGATCTTCTGATCGCTCAATACCCGGGTGGCCGTTACGTTTAGCAGACCGCTTGCGGCTTGCGGGTGCTTGATATGATCATCACCTGCTGCCGGCGTATTGACGAGTCTTTAGAGTCCTACACAGAGGTTTCCTGGCTCAAGCGAAACGAAATAGGAGCGCATATGAGATATGTGCGGGACCGAGAATGATACCAGTATGTGATACTGTATTCGATTCTCGCGATTTGTGACATTGATCGGTTATATGCGATATAGCCGGGCTATCGGATCAAGTCTTGATTCGATAAGTTGTTACTGTTGATATTAGTCGGTTATATGCGATATGACCGGATCATTAAATCAAGTGTTGATTTAATGATTTAATGCATAATTATATATTTGATATATTACTTTGCATTAACTAGTATCGGTTCACTTAAGATGGATTTTCTCACTTGTTTGTATCATGTTTGATGATGCATGATTGCTAGGTTTTGTGTAAAGAGTTAAACCTTGGTTAAGTAAATGGTTAGGGTTTATATTTATTTATTCATTCATTTATCTTTTTATTTTTGGATTAAAAAGGAAAAGAGAAAAGAAAACATAATGGTTGCTTTTAAAAGATGAAGCTTGTTGAAGCTTCATTAAGGTTTGATCAAAGTGACCATTTTGTCTTCATCTCCTAAACCCTAACCATTCACCTAACTCTAGTTAACTCTCTACACATGACCATGGTTAGATAATGATAAGTATTCATTTTATTTTGTTTTGAGAATAACTAATCATAATATTATCATCTTCTTCTTCTTCTTCTTCAAAATGAAGAACCTTGATTCCATCAATGGTGATTGATGAAAATGAGTGAGAAATCCAATTCTAAAGTGAACCCACTTCCTATTTCTTCATCCTCTACATCTTGCCAAGTAGTATAGGGTGTTTCCTTCACAAGTTTTCATGGCTTGGTGAAGGTGGAGCTTGATCTTGTGATGCCTCGACGTAGATCATCTTCGGCATCGTCGTCGATGACCTAGCCCGCTTTTTCTCCGATGAAGCCGACGCTAGAGCCCGGGATTTGATTTGGACAGCAAGGAGACTTCATCACGGAGCTATGGAGGTGGAGGACCGGATCTACAAAGGTTGTATTTCCATTCAATTAGTTAAATTGTTAACTAGTTTTCTTTTTCGCCTAAATTTCTAGTTAACGATCCGTATTAGGGTTTCTCGGCACCCGCAAAATTTGAAATTGGCATGGTTGATGCCTTGTGAGACCTCATTAGCGTGCCTAGGAACCCTACAGTGGTATCAGAGCCTAGCTAGAGCCTTAGGCGATTCGTAGACGAAGTTTGAAACCCGAACGAACCCGAAACCCTAACCCGATAATGCTCTCTGGACATTTTTCAAATTTGTGGATTTTTGTCAATTAAAAATATGCAGAAAAATCAGCAGGGAATCTTAAGAATTACTGTGCAACACGTGTCCATGATTCCTCCAAAGTGCGGAGGAACCGCGGCAGAAGCCTGGATTCTGCGGCGGTTCCGCGGCCGAATGATGACGTCATCACTCCCTTTTTGCAGAGTAATTCCTATTTTATTATGCTGAGTTTTCTGGGAATTTTTTATTTGACTCAAGAGTTGAGTATTCTGGGGTTGTATTGGGAATCTATAATTCGATCGGATTATCAGATTTTGTCTATGTGGCTTCCGGATAATTTTTGAATATGTTAAAAAGTTCGACCGGATATAAATACCCAACTTTTCCCCTGTCGGGAAATTTCCAAGTGTTGGATCTTTCCGTAGTTTAATGACGTTCTAAGTAGTGCAAGTAACGCGATGGTCCCTCTAGAAGACAACAAACCTTAACTCGATTATGTGACCGTCTTTAACTGCCCTTTGAACCTTCGGGTTTGGGGCAGTACGGCGTGCCACATGTGAGGCGTTGGCTTGACCCTTCTACGGCTGGACCGTTGGTACTGAGGCATGGAGTGAATGTTTTTGAACTTATTTCATGTGTTGGACTGTATCGGGAAAACTTGGGTGTTCGATTGTTCGATCGGAAAGTTTGACATTTTCTATTTATCCGGAATGTGATACAACATTTGGAATTCACAAGTAGTTATGAGATAACTAATATGAATGTTATAAACACAGCACTTTAGTCTCACTTGATCGGTTGCCACGGAATTTTGATGTGATCAAAAGTCCGTCGCAATCACGTAGCGTACCCGGATACTCGCCAGATAAACTTAATAGACAGCCTCACCCCATAGCCCCGACCAAGTGACTATAGGAGAACCCCGTCGCCGAAAGCATCCGTTCGGGTGCTCGCGGTAGCGGTGTTCCGCCTTGGTGCACTTCCTCGACGGTATCGGGGGTGCAGCTGCCTACTAAAGTTTGCGACGAGCATTCGATCAGAATGTCGGGAATCCTGTTGAATTGCCCCACATGATATTGAAAAGAGTTTTCGATAATGAGACTAAAATACGGGGTTTATAATTGTTAGGCATGCGATATCTAAGGAATTCATTTGGTCAGGAATGCGATGTCTGAGGAGGTTGCGGATTCCAACTGTTGTAGTTTTACACTTTCTTTTCTGTGACCGTAAGTGTAATATGTGATATCGCCGGTTTCGTTGCTATATGTCAACGACAATTGGGATACGCATGTTTACTTACGTTGATGACATGTGATGTTATGTGTTGCTGGATATGTTATATTGGATCGTCGTGTCTGAATAGCCGGGGTTTTTTTTATGTGAGATGAGTGTTTTATCATTTTCATTCATGTAAAAACTTGTATGTAATATTCTTTTATTGGGGCACTTCCAGGTTGCGGAAGTTGTCACCCTTTGTATATTATTTTCTTTTCCGCACTAGGATAGACCCAAGGAGGGGAGCACAAGTAACCGGGTTCTAGGGTTCAGTGGGAGACCATCTCGAGGAGTCGAGTCCCGGTCTCCTAACCCTAGAATTGGTAGGGTTGCTTGCCGCTCTCGTAGGGGTCTAGGGGTGTGGGTTTGGCTATTCATCACGACCGTGGAATACGTGTTTTATACTGGCTCGTATTGAAAACACGGAAGTCCTAGTATATCCAATATTTCATATGATTCTTCTGCTGCGATATCTGTGATGTGATCATGTGATGTTCTGTGATGGATACATTATATAGTATATATGATATATTATATAGGCGTTACTTATGTTTTACACCCGCGCTAGCTCTGCCCCGCTCTGTCGTTAGTTACCTAACCTAACGGTGCACGAGGGGACATCGAGGCGAATGCGGATGGCATAAGTGTACGTCGTATTTATCTGTGATGTTTAGGTACTTAAATGATGGGACTTCATTAATATGATTAATGAAAGTAAAAGATACCTAAGATGTTGTGGAATCGAATCTCAAAATAAAACAGGTAGCTACAGTTCTTGCTTTGCACAGCGATATATATGATATATCCTGCACCTTATTCGATAAGGAAAGGACCGAGATCCCTTCACCGGGAGTGACTCCTTTAGCAATAACTGGCAGATGCTACACACTCAGTTTGTCTTTTGATTGCTTTTAAGAGTTCTGCTTTGCACAGTGATATATATGATATATCCTGCACCTCATTCGAAGAGGAAAGGACCGACGATCCCGTCACCGGGAGTGACTCCTTTAGCAAAACTAGAAAAGCCTAAAAAACACTCCATTTCAAAATTCATTCGATCCAACAACGATGTCAAGTTCATTACACAATAGGTTTTCAGAAAAACCTGTCGTAGCCCTCCGTCATTTCAGATAAGTACTAGTTAGTATTCGTGCTGCGGTTGTTTGGCCTCCGTCAAGGCGTAGTGTACGGTAGCTAACTAGTGCTTATCTGCTAGCATATGATGCGATTGGATTAGGGTATTCGTACGGCGTTGTTTGGCCTCCGTCAAGGGTCGTGCGGGTGGGTTTAGTTCAATCAAGAAATGACGGGTTGAACTTGACTAGCGGACTATGGGTTGTTTGGCCTCCGTCAAGGTCATAGGACGCTAGGGGCAAAATATTATCGGGAATTTCAAGTGTTGAAATTTGCAATGAGATTGCATACCTTCTATGAGATAGTTGGATCCCGATACCCGCTGCGAGTAATTGTTACTCCTGGGAGAGTTTTACACATTACAATTAGCCGATCAAGTAGGTGTCTAGAAAGGTGTCAACGAGGTTACGCCTCTGGGAAAACGAGGTTTACATTAATTAGGTTCGTGCGAAAGCACGGGGAACCTCCCTCAAAGTACCGACACTGGCCTGGCTGAAAGATTGGCGAACTTGTAGTGTGTAATTAATCCCGGCTAGTCTTTCCTTTTAGGGTTTGAAGGAAGATTTGATAAAAAGCAGTGGGAGCCATCCTGATTAGATAAAATAATAACCAATCTATTCTTGCAAGAGCGCACGCTGAGTGTTTTCTTCTCTCTCACTCCTGGTAGCAACCATGTCACGTCTTAATCAAGATAATAATACGGATTATTGACCGAACCCGCTTGTTATACTGAGCTGGGGAACATTGGTCCCGCTCCAACTTATAATTGTTATAAGACAGAGCAGGAAATAGGGGAATACCAGATTTCCCGTGCCGCCAAAACGAGGAAAGTGCATATGATGCATCATCTTCGGGTGTGTTCGTTACACAGAACTGTTTCTCAGTATCCTCCGCATCCTGGGTATATGATACCGGATCAGGATCCCAGATATGTAATCTGTTACATAGGGCTACAAAAAGGTAGAAAAACTGAGAACGGGTGATAAGTTTCATGAGGCAGAAAACGGGGCAAGTGTTGCAGCCAAGTCTGTTGGTCACTGTCATCCTGTATTATCAAATACATTGATTCTGAACGAATGTTATTAGATACCGAACCTGATATACAAAATCATATCAGTCTCTTTATTAGTAAAGAAATGATAAAATTTTGTATTGTTGGATAATGTTTTGAACATTTCCTATATCAAAAGTTGATCGGTTCAGGCACGTTATCTAAAAGCATTGAAGTTCTAAATCAAACTACAGTTCTTAGTATTCTGTACGCACATAAGAGGAAGAGTTCAGAAATGAACGAATCCTTCTTGAGGAATTGTAGACTAGGTCACATCAATGCGACCCGACTGGCTGAAGTTACATTTTAGTTGCATATTTAAATCAGTTTGAATTTACATCTTCTGAAACTTGCCAGTCATGTCACAAAGATCAGATGACCATAGCTCTGTTTATTGGAAACAGAGAAAGAGTTAATGAACTCTTGGGATGATACATGTTGATGTATGTAGGTCCCCTGTCTACACATTCCAAGACAGGTTCTTTGTACTTCATTAAATTCTCTGATGATCTTTCGAGATTCAGACCTATGTTCCTGTTGAAACACAAGTCTGAAACTTTTGAGATATTCACAGAATATAAGTTAGAAGTAGAGAACCAAAATACGGGTATAAGTATTATGTCCTTTGATGTGATCGAGGAGGAAAATACTTGAGCACGGAAATCCTGGACTATTCTAAAAGGAGAATGAGATTCTCTCTCAGCATTACTCCTCCGTATATACCATAGCACGATGGTATATCGGGGCGGAGCAGATACACCCTATATGATACGGTGTGCTCTATGATGAGTATTACTGAGTTACCTATTTCCTTTTGGGGGTTATGCACTTATGAAGCTGCATAACTATTGAATAGGGTTCCAATCAAAATCAGTTGCCTACCACTCCATATGAGATATGGTATGGGAAGAGCCCATGTCTTAAGCTAGTTAAGATTTGGGGTTGTCCGGCCTATGTCTAAAAGCAAAATCCGGACAAGCTCAAGGCAATGTCAGTTATGTAGAACTGGAAAGGTTCCAGCTATACAAACTACAGCAAATGATTTGGTAGAACCAAAGGATTCAGCAGATTCCAACGAACCTCAGCCTCTCCGCCGATCTAGTAGGTTTTCTCATCCGCCTGAGAGATACTTCGGTTTCTCGATGAAAGTGGGAGCGAGGATTGCATCATGAGATGATGACCCAACTAGATTCGAGCAGGTCATCAGGAGTAAGACTCTATAAGAATGGCTGGATGCTTAGCGATCTGAGATGGAATCCTTATGCACCAACAAAGTATGGACTTTGGTTGCTATATCTGAAGGGTTAAATCCCTATCAGGAGCAAGTATATCTTGAGAAGATTACTTGGTGTATATGGAAAAGTTGCGACTTTCAAAGCTAGACTTGTTAAAGGTTTGCATCATTGATCAGGTAAGGATTATGTTGAAACCTTTTCTAAGGATTTATGCTTAAGTCCATCCAGATCCTACTTGCCACGGCTACATACCATGACTACGAGATCTGGCGGTTGGGTGCCATGACTGCTTTTCTAAATGATGTTTTAGAAGTGTGTGTCTATAAGTACACAGCCAGAGGGCCTCGTAGACAGTGGGAGCAGCGGAAACGTGAGCAAGATGCTTTATCTGATAAAGCAGGCATCGCGGAGTTGGAACATCTATTTTGATGGATTAGTCAAGGAGTTTGACATCATCAAAATGGTAGATGAATCTTGTATAAACAAAAAGGTAGTAGGGAGTATGGTGACGATCCTCATAGAGTACGTGGATGACATACTCAAGATAGGGAAGGAGTTTCCTATACTACGCTCAGTCAATCTCTGCTTATCACAAGGATTCTCCATATAGGATCAAAATGATACCTACTAAATCCTGGATTTCGGATCTATGAGATAGATCTAATTGGATGTTAGGATACTCACTAGCTGTAGTGAGATGGTATCAATCGATCCTGGGAAGAATCACTGGAAAGGTTCCAGGGTGATAAAAACGACTGAAAGTCAGTCACAGGCATTGTCTTTACCCTCTATCGAGGGACGGTATGTTGGAAGAGTTCCAAGCTAGATACCGTAACATACTAGACGATAAAGGCAGGATACATCGCTACTAAAGATGCTACCAAAGAGGCTGTTTGGGTGTATATTGGTTCATGAGATGAATTATGTTCCTCCCATTGTGTGACAATGGAGTTGTGGCTTATGCCAAGGAACGATGGTCCCATCAGTGATCCAGACATATTCTAAGTCAGTGTCACCTGATCGTGGAGATGGTTGATCTCCAGGGTGATCGAGGTTAGGAGAGCAGACTCAGAGGACAACATGGCGGATCCACTCACGAAGGCCTATTCCCAGAGAGAGACTTTTATGGGATGGTTGAGTATGAGATACAGCAACCACTGCTATCAGATGGCCCTAGTGCAGGTGGGAGATTGTTAGTTATATGTATGCCCTAGAGGCCATTACTGTACATTGGATGTATATTGTAGTGGATGCTGGGACATATATAGGGAGGACTTTCTTGCTCGACATGATAGTATGCTATCTGGTTACCCTTTACCTTAACGTGTACACTGATTGTCTCTCTGTTACATGTTAGTAAAGCCCTTAGGATGTTGTAAATCCCCGTCTCCATTCTAATAAAAGTTTCCTATTCTCTGATTTCCAGTAGGTTCTTTTCTTTTCCTTCATATTCTGAATTGGTTGTTTAAGCCCAATATTTATTTTTCCAAATCCTAAAAGTTAAAACCCAAGATTTAAAACTAATGCAAATAAAACCAATTTAATTTAACCCAAATTTTCTTTTAACCACTAAATTCCCCCAAACCCTTTTATCAATATCCATCAGCCTATTTGGTTTTTAAATAACCCCTTTATATATATAACCCTCAGCCCAATCTAACTCCCTCAGCCCACTTCGAATTTTTGGTTATTATTTTGTTTTTAAAACCAGCCCGTTTCCACCTTTCAGCCCACGAAGTTTTAATGGGAATTGTTTTTTCCGGCCCAATCTCTTCGGCCCGCCTCCATCTGACCCGACCCACACTCCCTGTTCATCTTCCTTCAAATTTATCCCCAACGGCTACCTCCTTTAACTCGCGCGCGACCCGCCACCTCCGCCGTCGCTCACGCCCACGCCCACGCACCCGTCGTGCGACGTTACCCTTGCACTCCTCTCTCTAACCCGTCGCCCTCACCTCTCTCTTACTCACCAACTTCATCACAGAAAAAAAAACTCCTCACCTCTCTCGCTACACCCACCGAGCCCCAACCTCGAACAGCCCACTGCAACCTCCACCTCCGACGACGACGACGACAATCCCTCGGCAACCTTCGATCACTCCTCTTCCACCAACCTTCTCCCTCCACGACTTTACTCTTTCTCCAACCCGAGCCCCTGTCAAATATCCCCTGCACACCCAACCCAAATTGCAGCGAGCTCGGCCACCCTACCCCCTCGACGCCGGCGAACTCCCCACCACATCGCCGGCCTCCCATCGACCTTCCACCTCACCTGCATCTTCACCAACACAACAGTACCCGAGCCACCACATCTCTTCTCTCTCTCTTCAAAAATCCTGTAACCCAAGTCTCAAACACCACTACTCTGTACACGCTGCCGGAGCGACGCCGTCGACCGTCGGCAACCCCAACACTTCTCTGGCAAACCACTGAGCACCCCTAAGCTTCCAGCGCGCGCAAGACGACTCCGGGAAACTCCGACGTGAAACTCGTGTTTCGAACTAGGCTCGCGAGAATCCGGTACGCGACGCATATCACGCGTTCGTGACGACGTTGCTGCCTTGCGACCCTGAGGCTTCTTCCAGGCAAGTATTTACTTGCTTCATACTTTAATAATAGTGTTACAAACCTAGATCACGTGGTTTACAAACTTACCGATTACCGATACGTATCGTGACCTAGGTGTTCGATGCTAGATCCCAATGGAAATAATTGTGCAATTTGACGGAAACCGATACTTTCTGTTGGCCCTTATTATGATGAATATTGTGTGTGAAACTCGCTGGATAATACGATTGTTAGTGACAAAAAGTGATACCCCCATATATGTTGTTAAAACTAGAATTCTCTCGTACCTGAAAACGAATAAAATCACCATAAATCATATACATATTGGAAAGATGCGTTCAAGGGCTTAAATCGAAGCCGACTCGACGAAATTTAATCCTATGTAAATTTCTGATCATTTCTGTTATGTAACCATGAAGATAATTGGATTGGAACACGACTCTGGACTGCAGTCCAGAGCGTTTCTGATTAGTGTGTTCTGTCTAAAGTCCTGCGTCCCCGTGTTTCCTGAAATAGTATGATACGGAACTTTACAGTAGTTATAAGATATTTCCGTTAGTGAAAGAAAACAAGTGGTTTCATTCCGATTCATCGCCGTTTGTTATTTTAAACTATATTTAAAAGGGCAGAACGTAAAGCTGTTCAGAACAATTTCTGAAATGACATATTGAGATTGAACTGTGTATAACTTTCAACGTACAGATGCGATTGAGGATCCGTCTGTTGCGTTGAATACGTTATCGAAAACCCTAAATTTCATTTAACAGTGAAATCGCTAAATTTTGAGCCCAACCGGGTGCAATTCGTGTCGCGAAACGGACGTTCAGTTCTGAAACTGAAATTCCAGCCGCGAGCACTTAAACTGAAACAGTTATATCTTGAAAACCGAAACTCCGATTGAACTGAAACAAATTTTGATGAATTACTGACTGATTGTTCTATATATCTCACTTACATCAATTTTGCTGAATTCTTAACATATTAGTTTGTCCAATTTATTTTAGTTCATGACATGCATGTTAATTCATAACATACAGAGCTTATTGGTAGCATACAATACATATATCATACCCTGGTCATATACTCAGTGTTAGTGCGTGTGGACATAGCATTATCGTGCGTGATAGATGTTGGTTTAGGAGTGATGAGTACACCAATGGAAAGTAAATATTCGTGACAGTGATTGATACAGTGGACAGTGATGAAACCGTGCCATTGGTATACTTGTACACAACTAGATCAATATCATAAATAGTGTAACCTGGGGAAAAAGGGGAAATCAAAGTGGAAAGATTATCGTATTTAGCGGGACCGTGTTTAGAAGATGATCATTCGAACCGTGATACTTATACGTGTAGGACAGGATCTAGCGATCCGGCTGACAGGGTTATGTCCCGGGCATGTGGGCCGTGGTCTCGGGTATGTACGAGACTCCTGTTAAACATGATCCTCCTTCCACTATATGATTTCAAACTTGACCTAGAGACCGATAGGGACACATAACATATTCTGCATATTATTGTGACACAATGATTACTTGCATTGTTCTCATACCAGTATTACCTCATTTACCTGTTTCATCTGATTATAATAATATTATTATTTGTGTCGCTCTGACGACCTGAGTATGCATGCTCAGATTCCGCGGGAGGACCAGCACAGGAGACGGATCTACCCTTCGAGTTCACAGAGATATAGTCTGGTGTACTCTCTATCGTTATTGCTTTTCTTAGAGTGATCGTGATATTGAACTTGGTTAGTTATTATTCTTATTATCTGTAATCTGTGAACAATGAAATTTTAATGTAATAATTTAGTGATGTGATTCCTTTAATACTGTGCTTTATTTACTTATTACCATGTAGTGCTAGAAGCCGAAGTGTGACTACGGCGGGATGATTCCTTGACCGTAGGAGCATGGCTGGCCTAGTCATCCCTCGTTTTCCGTATTTTGGGAAGCGGGGCGTGACATGGTTTAGTTGGTATCAAAGCCAGTGTTTAGTATCAAGGGATAACATTAACTAAACTGTATTACGTTATTCATGTTTCACTACTCTTGTTTTCTATCCTTGTATCTGATCCTATTCTTTTGAATCTTCCAGTGATATGACGTCCCCGAACGACCCCTCGTCGGACTCCAGCTCTCAAGACCCCACGGAAAGGATACTCAGCGCACTGACCACTCTCGCGGAAGCTCAGGAGAGGAAGACCGACTTGCTCACTGAGGGACTCATGGCGATTACCGCCGTAGGAGGACCCTCCGCACTTATTATCGCCCCCGAGGGCGCTACTCCACCAGCTTATCAGACTAGGGCTGGTACTGTGTCAGACTTCCGACGGTTACACCCAGCTGTGTTCACAGGGCTAGCTGAACCCCTTTGAGGCTGAACAATGGCTGGTAAACATGGAAAATTTATTGACAGCCGCCAGGGTTCCAGAGGAAGACAGAGTGGATGTGATAAAGATACAATTAGAAGACGAGGCTCGTACATGGTGGTCGGTGGAAGAAAGCAGACTAGATGAGCCGATTGAATGGAGCAAGTTTAAGGAGTGCTTCCTAGACCATTATTTTCCTCCCACAGCCAAGGCAGAAATGGAGGAAAGGTTTATTCTTTTGAAGCAGAATGGACGCCCAATGGACGTTTATGCGGCAGAATTTAATCGTCTGAGCCGCTTTGCTCCATACAAGGTCAAATCAGAAGTCACCAGGGCCAGACGCTTCCTTCAGGGGTTGGATTTTGAGTTGCAGCAGTTGATTGCATCGTTGGATTTGCAGACTTTCGCACAGGTACTCAACGCGGCGAGAGTTCAAGAGCAATTGATTAACAAGTTCAGAAGACCCCCAGTCGTTCCAGCACGTGCCCACGCACCTTCTCGAGGAGCCATACCGGTTCACAGAGCAGGAACGACACAAATGAAGCGCCCGTTTGTACCACACCATCGCCCTCAGAGACAGGGCGTAACTTGCGGCTATTGCGGTAGAGGAGGACATACCCAGAAGGACTGTCGCCGTGCCAAGGGACAGTGCCTAATTTGCGGTTCCAGTCGGCACAGGATTAACAGTTGCCCTGAGCGGGCAGAAATACAGGGAGGTTCTGGACCGCCACAGCAGAGGCCACAGGAGCAGAGACAACCATTTACAGGTCGCGGTCAGGGACGGGCTTTCACCCTGACCGCCGAGAAGGCAGAAGCGTCAGGAGATGTAGTTACAGGTACACTACTCGTACATTCCTTGCCAGCTAGAGTACTATTTGATTCAGGAGCATCGCATTGTTTCTTGTCTGAGCATTTCACTAATACACACTCAATACCACATGAACCACTAACCAAGGGGTGGGAAATTCATACGGGTAATGGCATTATTATATCTAGTCGAGAATGTAGATTATGCCCAGTTGTAGTGTGTGGCAGGGAATTCTATGCGAATTTCCTTCTGATCGGGACAGGAAGTTACGACGCAATTCTCGGGATGGATTGGATGAGCACTTTCCATGCAATTATCGACTATCGGGCAAGGAAGGTGATCTTCCGCATCCCCAATCACCCGGAGTTTATTTTTGAGGGCGGAAGTGAATCTTTGGAGCCAGCTAAGTACAGAGCCAAGCCCAAGGAACTGACAGCTATGGAGATTGATGGGAGCCCAGCCCCAGAAATTGTTCAGGACTTTCTATATGTATTTCCTGAAGATCTACCAGGTCTACCACCTCCCCGAATTTTGGAGTTCTCAATCGATTTGATTCCAGGTATAGCCCCAGTATCCAGAGCCCCCTACAGGATGGCACCAGTGGAGTTGGCGGAATTGAAGAAACAGGTTGAAGAATTATTGGAGAAGGGATTTATTCGGCCAAGCGCTTCACCGTGGGGTGCACCAGTTCTATTAGTAAAGAAGAAGGATGGATCGCTGCGAATGTGTATAGATTATCGGGAACTGAACAAGGTCACCATAAAGAACAAGTACCCTATACCGCGCATCGACGACCTATTCGATCAGTTAAGTGGAGCCAAGGTCTTCTCGAAGTTGGACCTCCGTTCTGGATATCATCAAATCAGAGTAGCAGCCGAGGATGTATGCAAGACGGCTTTCAGGACCCGATACGGACATTACGAGTTCCTTGTGATGCCGTTCGGTGTTACCAATGCCCCAGCAATATTCATGGATTTAATGAACAGGGTGTTCGCAAAATACTTGGACACGTTCGTCGTTGTGTTTATCGACGACATACTTGTCTACTCGAAGACCTGGGAAGAGCATGCTGAGCATTTGCGCACGGTTCTACAAATTCTTAGGGAAGAGAAGCTGTATGCGAAGCTGAGCAAGTGTGAATTCTGGCTCGATAAAGTTCAGTTTTTGGGACATATTGTTTCGGGCGAAGGCATCTCGGTGGACCCGGCAAAGATAGAATCCGTCAGAGATTGGCCAACGCCGAAGTCAGTGGCCGAGATCAGGAGCTTTCTGGGTTTGGCGGGTTATTATCGGAGATTCGTCCAAGATTTCTCAAGAATCGCAGAACCATTGACGCGGCTGACACGGAAGGACGTGCCGTTTACATGGACAGAGGAGTGCACTCAGGCATTCGACACACTAAAGCAGAAACTAACCACGGCGCCTATTCTTACAGTACCAGATGATTCAGGTGGTTTGGTGATACACAGTGATGCCTCAGGGAAGGGTTTAGGCTGTGTTTTGATGCAGCATGGCCGAGTGGTTGCTTACGCCTCTCGACAACTGAGAAACCATGAGAAGAACGACCCCACGCATGACTTGGAGTTAGCCGCGGTAGTCTTTGCATTGAAGATTTGGAGGCACTATCTATTGGGTGAGAAAGTGGAGGTTTACACGGATCATAAAAGTTTGAAGTATGTTTTCACTCAGAAGGAACTGAACATGAGGCAGCGCCGATGGTTAGAGCTGATGGCAGATTATGACTTGGACCTTCAGTATCACCCGGGGAAGGTCAATGTTGTACCAGATGCGCTCAGTCGCAAGCCAGCGGTCATGATGTTGACCGATCAGAGAAGCATTATTGAGGATTTTCAGAGACTTGAACTTGAGGTCGTTACGCCGAACGCACTCAGTCAATTTTGGCAACTACAGGTGCAATCTTCCCTAGTGGATCGTATCAAGATTGCACAAGCGGATGACCCCCGATTGCAAAAGTTCAGAGAGCAAGTGGAAGCTGGATTGAGAACGGATTTGATTATACATGAAGATGGCTCTCTGAGATTCGGTAGCAGACTCTGCGTACCTAAAGGAGATGTTCGAGAAGAAATTTTGGCTGAAGCACACAGTTCAGCTTATTCTGTGCATCCAGGAGGTACAAAAATGTATCAGGACCTAAAGCAACACTTTTGGTGGAACGGAATGAAGCGGGAAATTGCGAGGTTCGTATCCAGATGCTTGGTATGTCAGCAGGTGAAGGCGGAACATCAGAGGACAGCAGGATTGTTACAACCATTGCCAATACCTGAATGGAAGTGGGAGCACATTACTATGGATTTTGTGACGGCCTTACCACGGAGCCCTAGAGGCAATAACGCCATTTGGGTTATCGTCGATCGCCTTTCAAAAGCTGCACACTTTCTACCTTTCCGAGTGGGACAGTCGACAGAATCACTGGCAGAAAGATATATGCAGGAGATTGTGCGACTTCACGGTGTTCCAGTCAGCATTGTGTCAGACCGGGACATGAGATTTTTGTCGCACTTTTGGAAGAGCCTACAGGAGAGTTTGGGAACCCGCCTTAAATTCAGCACAGCTTATCACCCATAGACGGATGGACAATCCGAGCGTACAATTCAGACGCTCGAGGATATGTTGAGAGCCTGTATGTTGGACTTTCAGGGTTCCTGGGAGGACCATCTGCATCTAGTCGAGTTCTCTTATAACAATAGTTATCAGGCTAGTATTCAGATGGCTCCTTTTGAAGCACTATATGGGCGGAAGTGTCGATCCCCAGTATGTTGGGATGATGTGGGAGAACGAAGATTACTGGGCCCCGAACTCATTGTTCAGACAGTTGACAAGGTCCAAATGATCAGGCAGCGTATTAAGACAGCTCAGGATCAACAAAAGAGTTGGGCAGAAACCAGCAGAAGGGCGCTTGAGTTCGAAGTCGGAGATCATGTATTCTTGAAGATTTCCCCTACTCGTGGAGTTATCAGGTTCGGAAGTCGGGGAAAGCTTAGTCCCCGTTTTATCGGACCTTTCGAGGTGCTAGAGCGAGTAGGAGAGGTGGCCTATCGACTCGCCTTGCCTCCATCGCTAGCTGGTGTGCACAATACCTTCCACGTGTCACAGTTGCGACGCTATGTCCGGGATAAGAGCCATGTCTTGGACCATTCGGAACTAGTTTTGGGAACCGATCGGTCATACGAGGAGCAGCCTACTACCATCCTCGACCGCAGAGAGAAAGTGCTGAAGAATAAAGTCATTCCGTTAGTCCGAGTGTCTTGGGGCGGTCGTTCCCCAGGAGAATCCACCTGGGAGCGGGAGGAAGATATCCGTGATCGTTATCCACATCTCTTTGTTTAGTACATTGTATTCTTGCGTCCTTGTTAAATTTCGAGGACGAAATTTTTGTTAGGGGGGTATGATGTAAATCCCCGTCTCCATTCTAATAAAAGTTTCCTATTCTCTGATTTCCAGTAGGTTCTTTTCTTTTCCTTCATATTCTGAATTGGTTGTTTAAGCCCAATATTTATTTTTCCAAATCCTAAAAGTTAAAACCCAAGATTTAAAACTAAAGAAAATAAAACCAATTTAATTTAACCCAAATTTTCTTTTAACCACTAAATTCCCCCAAACCCTTTTATCAATATCCATCAGCCCATTTGGTTTTTAAATAACCCCTTTATATATATAACCCTCAGCCCAATCTAATTCCCTCAGCCCACTTCGAATTTTTTGTTATTATTTTGTTTTTAAAACCAGCCCGTTTCCACCTTTCAGCCCACGAAGTTTTAATGGGAATTGTTTTTTCCGGCCCAATCTCTTCGGCCCGCCTCCATCTGACCCAACCCACACTCCCTGTTCATCTTCCTTCAAATTTATCCCCAACGGCTACCTCCTTTAACTCGCGCGCGACCCGCCTCCTCCGCCGTCGCTCACGCCCACGCCCACGCACCCGTCGTGCGACGTTACCCTTGCACGCCTCTCTCTAACCCGTCGCCCTCACCTCTCTCTTACTCACCAACTTCATCACAGAAAAAAAAACTCCTCACCTCTCTCGCTACACCCACCGAGCCCCAACCTCGAACAGCCCACTGCAACCTCCACCTCCGACGACGACGACGACAATCCCTCGGCAACCTTCGATCACTCCTCTTCCACCAACCTTCTCCCTCCACGACTTTACCCTTTCTCCAACCCGAGCCCCTGTCAAATATCCCCTGCACACCCAACCCAAATTGCAGCGAGCTCGGCCACCCTACCCCCTCGACGCCGGTGAACTCCCCACCACATCGCCGGCCTCCCATCGACCTTCCACCTCACCTGCATCTTCACCAACACAACAGTACCCGAGCCACCACTTCTCTTCTCTGTCTCTTCAAAAATCCTATAACCCAAGTCTCAAACACCACTTCTCTGTACACGCTGCCGGAGCGTCGCCGTCGACCGTCGGCAACCCCAACACTTCTCTGGCAAACCACTGAGCACCCCTAAGCTTCCAGCGCGCGCAAGACGATTCCGGGAAACTCCGACGTGAAACTCGTGTTTCGAACTAGGCTCACGAGAATCCGGTACGTGGCGAATATCACGCGTTCGTGACGACGTTGCTGCCTTGCGACCCTGAGGCTTCTTCCAGGCAAGTATTTACTTGATTCATGCTATAATAATAGTGTTACAAACCTAGATCACGTGGTTTACAAACTTACCGATTACCGATACGTATCGTGACCTAGGTGTTCGATGCTAGATCCCAATGGAAATAATTGTGCAATTTGAAGGAAACCGATACTTTCTGTTGGCCCTTATTATGATGAATATTGTGTGTGAAACTCGCTGGATAATACGATTGTTAGTGACAAAAAGTGATACCCCCATATATGTTGTTAAAACTAGAATTCTCTCGTACCTGAAAACGAATAAAATCACCATAAATCATATACATATTGGAAAGATGCGTTCGAGGGCTTAAATCGAAGCCGACTCGACGAACTTTAATCCTATGTAAATTTCTGATCATTTCTGTTATGTAACCATGAAGATAATTGGATTGGAACACGACTCTGGACTGCAGTCCAGAGCGTTTCTGATTAGTGTGTTCTGTCTAAAGTCCTGCGTCCCCGTGTTTCCTGAAATAGTATGATACGGAACTTTACAGTAGTTATAATATATTTCTGTTAGTGAAAGAAAACAAGTGGTTTCATTCCGATTCATCGCCGTTTGTTATTTTAAACTATATTTAAAAGGGAAGAACGTAAAGCTGTTCAGAACAATTTCTGAAATGACATATTGAGATTGAACTGTGTATAACTTTCAACCTACAGATGCGATTGAGGATCCGTCTGTTGCGTTGAATACTTTATCGAAAACCCTAAATTTCATTTAACTGTGACATCGCTAAATTTTGAGCCCAACCGGGTGCAATTCGCGTCGCGAAACGGACGTTCAGTTCTGAAACTGAAATTCCAGCCGCGAGCACTTAAACTGAAACAGTTATATCTTGAAAACCGAAACTCCGATTGAACTGAAACAAATTTTGATGAATTACTGACTGATTGTTCTATATATCTCACTTACATCATTTTTGCTGAATTCTTAACATATTAGTTTGTGCAATTTATTTTAGTTCATGACATGCATGTTAATTCATAACATACAGAGCTTATTGGTAGCATACAATAAATATATCATACCCTGGTCATATACTCAGTGTTAGTGCGTGTGGACATTGCATTATCGTGCGTGATAGATGTTGGTTTAGGAGTGACGAGTACACCAATGGAAAGTGAATATTCATGACAGTGATTGATACAGTGGACAGTGATGAAACCGTGCCATTGGTATACTTGTACACAACTAGATCAATATCATAAATAGTGTAACCTGGGGAAAAGGGGGAAATCAAAGTGGAAAGAGTATCGTATTTAGCGGGACCGTGTTTAGAGGATGATCATTCGAACCGTGATACTTATACGTGTAGGACAGGATCTAGCGATCCGGCTGACAGGGTTATGTCCCGGGCATGTGGGTCGTGGTCTCGGGTATGTACGAGACTCCTGTTAAACATGATCCTCCTTCCACTATATGATTTCAAACTTGACCTAGAGACCGATAGGGACACATAACATATTCTGCATATTATTGTGACACAATGATTACTTGCATTATTCTCATACCAGTATTACCTCATTTACCTGTTTCATCTGATTATAATAATATTATTATTTGTGTCGCTCTGACGACCTGAGTATGCATGCTCAGATTCCGCGGGAGGACCAGCACAGGAGACCGATCTACCCTTCGAGTTCACAGAGATATAGTCTGGTGTACTCTCTATCGTTATTGCTTTTCTTAGAGTGATCGTGATATTGAACTTGGTTAGTTATTGTTCTTATTATCTGTAATCTGTGAACAATGAAATTTTAATGTAATAATTTAGTGATGTGATTCCTTTAATACTGTGCTTTATTTACTGATTACCATGTAGTGCTAGAAGCCGAAGTGTGACTACGGCGGGATGATTCCTTGACCGTAGGAGCATGGCTGGCCTAGTCATCCCTCGTTTTCCGTATTTTGGGAAGCGGGGCATGACAGATGTGTACTTGACTACCTGGACTATGATGCGGTTCATACTAGTGGAGACATGGTAGTCTATAAGTACATCCTTCAAGGTCTCTAGTCGTGGGTGTATCGAGACGGGGCATCGATATACCAGAGTAGACTAGCGTATACCTTCTCGACCCATACAGATGGGCGATGGATGATCCCATATCCATTGGTGTTTGACATCAGAGATGATATACGAGTGCTCAGTAGAGACTGGGTACACTGGACGGACTCGCCGAGAACTCCCAGATGGTATTATACCTTACGTCAGATGGCAGTTCTCTGGTGACACTGGTACAGAGTAGTCTGTTGACCCGAGATCGTCATAGAGTCTTGTGTGGTTCCCACTGTGCTTTGATTTCCATCTTACCACGTCCAAGAGGGCGTGCAAAACGGTGGTTTTTGGGTACAGTCCCGAGTCACATGGAGGCAATGAGCGATAGGAGGGGATTCGTCTCTCCCGGTATAGGGAGTTGATGTTGCGCTGTGTTCGATTGGCTATAACCGGAAATCCCTGGCCAGGGTTGCTGAGATATACTGGTAAGTGTTACCAGTAGTTTCTCGAACTGTTATAGACCTCATATCGACACGACTTATCGAGCTATTGGGGTCTGACGTTTACCACCCCTAGGCGAGATATGCGACATATCAGACGAACAGACCGGACTGTACGGTAAGTGTTACTGGTTGGATTCACAGGAGTATGAGCGGGCTTGCTCGTCGATCTTCTGATCGCTTAATACCCGGGTGGCCGTTACGTTTAGCAGACCGCTTGCGGCTTGTGGGTGCTTGATATGATCATCACCTGCTGCCGGCGTATTGACGAGTCTTTAGAGTCCTACACAGAGGTTTCCTGGCTCAAGCGAAACGAAATAGGAGCGCATATGAGATATGTGCGGGACCGAGAATGATACCAGTATGTGATACTGTATTCGATTCTCGCGATTTGTGACATTGATCGGTTATATGCGATATAGCCGGGTTATCGGATCAAGTCTTGATTCGATAAGTTGTTACTGTTGATATTAGTCGGTTATATGCGATATGACCGGATCATTAAATCAAGTGTTGATTTAATGATTTAATGCATAATTATATATTTGATATATTACTTTGCATTAACTAGTATCGGTTCACTTAAGATGGATTTTCTCACTTGTTTGTATCATGTTTGATGATGCATGATTGCTAGGTTTTGTGTAAAGAGTTAAACCTTGGTTAAGTAAATGGTTAGGGTTTATATTTATTTATTCATTCATTTATCTTTTTATTTTTGGATTAAAAAGGAAAAGAGAAAAGAAAACATAATGGTTGCTTTTAAAAGATGAAGCTTGTTGAAGCTTCATGAAGGTTTGACCAAAGTGACCATTTTGTCTTCATCTCCTAAACCCTAACCATTCACCTAACTCTAGTTAACTCTCTACACATGACCATGGTTAGATAATGATAAGTATTCATTTTATTTTGTTTTGAGAATAACTAATCATAATATTATCATCTTCTTCTTCAAAATGAAGAACCTTGATTCCATCAATGGTGATTGATGAAAATGAGTGAGAAATCCAATTCTAAAGTGAACCCACTTCCTATTTCTTCATCCTCTACCTCTTGCCAAGTAGTATAGGGTGTTTCCTTCACAAGTTTTCATGGCTTGGTGAAGGTGGAGCTTGATCTTGTGATGCCTCGACGTAGATCATCTTCGGCATCGTCGTCGATGACCTAGCCCGCTTTTTCTCCGATGAAGCCGACGCTAGAGCCCGAGATTTGATTTGGACAGCAAGGAGACTTCATCACGGAGCTATGGAGGTGGAGGACCGGATCTACAAAGGTTGTATTTCCGTTCAATTAGTTAAATTGTTAACTAGTTTTCTTTTTCGCCTAAATTTCTAGTTAACGGTCCGTATTAGGGTTTCTCGGCACCCGCAAAATTTGAAATTGGCAAGGTTGATGCCTTGTGAGACCTCATTAGCGTGCCTAGGAACCCTACAAAAAGTGCAGCGGTGGTCACGATGCAAATGAACCCACCTACCAAAGCAATCACCTGGAAGGAAGCAGAGTTCCAGCAAGCCGCAATGAAACCTGTATGACCAAACCTGCAAGAAACTGTGGCATAACGGGGGTGAGTTGCCAACTCGTGAGTAGAAAACATCACCGAGCAGAAATCATATGTATGACTCTCTCCTAGGTCATACAATAATATCCTCATAAATATAACCCTGAAACCACTACACATAAGTGTAATGTCAAGTGCTCGTATCAGTGCCTCAGGTAGCAACATGTCAAATATATGATGTACGGATGCACTAAGAACGAAAGCAAAATACACCATGAATAAGAAAACCGTTTTATTATCTGAGTGAGATTTTTTGTATAAAAACCGAAGTATCATCAATGAAATAAACAGAGAATCCGTGTCAAGCATCGACAGAAAATATATATCCCTATATCTCAATATCTCGGGCTCCAGCAATCCGGACTGGCCCATATCATCAAATCTCAATATCTCAATATCTCAATATCTCGTACTCCGCATGAACAGGATCGTCCGATGGGCTCCGCATGATCAGGATCGGCCCATATCATCAAATCTTTATATCTCAATATCTCAATATCCCGGGCACCGCATGAACAGGATCGGCCCATAACCATCTCAAATCTCGGGCTCCGCATGAACATGATGTAGGGTTAGTTTAGCACCTTAGCAAGGTTTTGGCAAGCATCAAACATGTTACTTTAAAATTTTTGGGGTGCTAAACAAACCCTAACCAAAATCTTAACTAAAGAATTAAGGTTAACTTGCATGTAAACAATTTTACATCTAAGAGAGAGGGATTACAACCTTTGTAGTTCGTTCCTTCGCTTCATAAGCTGCGAGTAGTAGTCCCTTCACCGCGATCCATGAACTCCCGGGCTCAAGAGAGGCTCCACAAGTCGAATGATCCATGCTTGCTTGAAGTCTTCCTTTTCGAAGATGATCTACCTTGAAGAATCTCAAACTCAAGATTTCACTTCTCTAATCAAGTATTAGTGAAGTGAACACCCTAATCTAAGTGGCTAGAATAGATGAGGATGATGAAGTAGGAATTTTTCACTCTTTTGTTTTCAATTTCTCACTTTAAATCATTACTTCACAAAAAGCTAGAAAGCTTTTTCAAGGAGGAAGAAGAAGAAGAAGAAGAATTTTGTGATGAATAATGAATTATTGTTATAGTTACAAATGACAACCATGAGTTAATAAATGAAAGCCTTAACTCATGTAGAGAATAAACTAGAGTTAAGGGTTTGGGTTGGGTTAACAAAATATCTTCACAAAATATCAAGCTAGTAAACAAGAAGGAAAGCTTCATGAAGTTTCATGAAAAAGCTAACCCAAAATCTAACCCAAATCCAAAACCTAACTTTGTTTAAACTTAACAACCATATTTCATTTGTAACCCTAACTTGTTACAATATTATATAACACATATACAATATATTTTGTAACAAAAGAAAATAATACAATTAACATATATCGCATATACATCAATGTATTATCCACTGAGAAAATGAATCAATAAAGCGAGATTATATTAGTTAATGTAATGTAATATATCACATATATAATTAAACAATAAATTGTCGAATCAACTCTTGATCCGACAATCCGGCTATATTGCATATAACCGACTAATATAACATGTACCAATTCTTCGAATCAACACTTGATCCGATGACCAGGCCATATCAAATATACCCGGCCGATATCTCATATCGCGAGAATAGAATACGGTATCTCATATCGTATTATTCTCGGTCCCACACATATCACATATGTGCTCCTACTCCGTTTTGCTTGAGCTAGGAAACCCCTGTATAGCACTCTAAAGAATCGTCAATACGCCGGCAGCAGGTGGAGATCATATCAAACACCCACAAGCTGTAAGATGTCAGCTAAACGTAACAGCCACCCGTGAATTGAGCAATCAGAAGATAAACAAGCAAGCATGTACATTTTCCTGCAAATCCAATCAGTAACACTCCCGTACAGTCCGGTCTCTTCGTCTGATATGTTGCATATCTAGTCTAGGGGTGGTAAACGTCAGACCCCAGTAACCTATAAGTTGTGTCGATGTAAGGCTCATAACGGGTCGAGAAACTACTGATAACTCTTACCAGTAAATCTCCATATCACCCCTGACCAGGGACTTCCAGTTATAGCCAATCGAACACAGCACAACATCAACTCCCTATACCGGGAGAGACGAAACCCCTCCTATCGCTCATTGCCTCCATGTGATTCGGGACTGTACCTAAAAGCCACCGTTTTGCACGCCCTCTTGGACGTGGTAAGGTGGAAATCAAAGCACAGTGAGAATCACACAAGACTCTATGACGATCTCGGGTCTACAGACTAACCTGTACCAGTGTCACCGGAGAACTCCTATCTGACGATAGGTATAATACCATTCAGGAGTTCTCGGCGAGTCCGTTCAGTGTACCCAGTCTCCACTGAGCACTCGTACACCATCTTTGATGTCCAAAACCAATGGATATGGGATCATCCATCGCCCATCATATGGGTCAAGATGCGTGTACGTTTGTCTACTCTGTAGTATCGATGCCCTGTCTCGATACACTCTCGACTAGGAACAGTTATAGGATGTACTCGTTGACTACCCTGACCCTACTAGTATGATCTCATCATAGTCCTAGTAGTCAAGTACATATCCCAAGGGCTTCATCAACATGTGATCACAAAACAGCATTTGTTAACACGTTAAGATAAAGTGAAACCGGATAGCATACTATCATATCGAGCAAGAAAGTCCTCTCTATATATATCCAAGCATCCATTATAATATACATCACATGTACAACAATAGCCTCTAGGGCATATACATAACTAACAATCTCCCACTTGCACTAAGGCCAGCTGTTGTAGTATCTCATACCCAACATTCCGAATAGTCTCTCAAATTGTATCTGAGGAATGGCCTTTGTGAGTGGATCCGCAGTGTTGTCCTTCATATCAACTCTCCTAACCTCGATCTCCCGGCGATCAACTATCTCCCGGATCAGGTGATACCGCCTCAGAATATGTCTGGACTTCTGATGGGACCTGGGTTCCTTGGCCAAAGCCACAACTCCATTGTTATCACAATACAGAGGTATTGGATACTCAATGGACGGAACCACACCAAGTTCAGTGATGAACTTCTTTATCCAGACAGCCTCTTTGGCAGCATCGTTGGCAGCGATGTATTTAGCCTCAATCGTCGAGTCTGCCACGGTTTCCTGTTTGGAACTCTTCCAACACACCGCCCCTCCATTGAGGGTAAAGACAAAACCTGAGTGCGACTTAGAGTCATCCTTATAACTTTGGAAGCTGTAATCAGTAAAGGACTCCACCTGGAGTTCTCCGTTACCATACACCAAGAACATCTCTTTAGTCCTTCTCAAGTACTTGAGAATGTTCTTCACAGCTGTCCAGTGATTCTCTCCAGGATCTGCTTGATACCTACTCACTACACTTCGTGTGTATGTTATATCGGGTCTGGTACATAGCATCACGTACATGATAGAGCCTACTGTCGAAGCATAGGGTATCCCTTGCATGCGAGCTCTTTCCAAATCAGTCTTGGGAGACATCTCTCTGGAGAGAGTGGGTCCAGAGATCGTGGGTAAATTCCCACGCTTGGATTCTTCCATACTAAACCTCTTTAGTATGGTGTCAATGTATCTGGATTGGGACACTCCCGGTATCCGTCTAGATCTATCTCTAAAGATCTTAATCCCCAAAATGCATAAGGCATCACCTAGATCTTTCATTGAGAATCTATGTGATAAGAAGAGCTTGACCGAGTGCAACATAGGAATATCATTTCCTATCAAGAGTATGTCATCTACGTACAATACGAGGAAGACAACCTTACTCTCTGCCACATTCTTGTATATACAAGGTTCATCTATGTTTTTGATGAAGTCAAACTCTTTGGCTACAACATCAAAACAGATGTTCCAACTCCGCGATGCCTGCTTCAACCTATAGATGGATTTAAGCAGCTTGCACACCTTTCTGTTGCTCCCACTGTCGACGAAGCCCTCTGGCCGAGTCATGTACACGCACTCTTCCAAATCACCATTTAGAAAGGCGGTCTTAACATCCATTTGCCAGATTTCGTACTCATGGTACGCAGCAATGGCAAGTAAGATCCGGATGGACTTAAGCATAGCCACTGGAGAAAAGGTTTCTTCATAATCCACACCTGGTCGTTGACGAAAACCCTTTTGCAACAAGTCTAGCTTTGTATGTCTCAACTCTTCCATCTACACCAAGTTTCTTCTTAAAGATCCATTTGCTCCCAATGGGTTTTACCCCTCAGGAGCAACTTCCAAAGTCCATACTTTTTTGGTGTACATGGATTCCATCTCAAATCGCATTGCATCTAGCCATTTCACAGAGTCACTACTTGTGATGGCCTGCTCGAAACTAGTCGGGTCATCATCTTCCATGATGCAATCCTCGCTCCCACCATCGATGAGAAAGCCGTAGTATCTCTGAGGTGGATGAGGAACCCTACTAGATTGGCGGAGCCGCTGAGGTTCGTCGGGAACTACTGAATCTTCTGGTTCTACAAAATCCTCAGTTGCAGTTTGTTTTATTGGAACTTCTTCCAGCTCTACCTCTTCGCCACTAATTTCTTTTACAAGAAATTCCTTTTCTAAAAAGGTGGCATGTTGAGCAACAAAGACCTTTTGTTCCTCAGCGTGGTAGAAAAAATATCCTTGAGAATTCTTTGGATATCCCACAAACTTGCAAAGAACCAATCGTACATCGAGCTTTTCCGGATTTTGCCTTTTGACATAGGCCGGACAATCCCATATCTTAACTCGTTTAAAATATGGTCTCTTCCCACTCCATATCTCATATGGTGTGGTGGGTACAAATTTAGATGGAACTAGATTCAATAGGTATATGGCTGTCTCAAGCGCATACCCTCAAAAGGAAATAGGCAACTCAGCAATTCTCATCATAAATCGCACCATATCTAATAGGGTGCGATTCCTCCGCTCCGATACACCATTGTGTTGTGGTGTATAAGGAGGAGTAAGCTGAGAGAGAATCCCAATCTCTTTTAGATAGTCCAGGAACTCATTACCCAAGTATTCTCCTACTCGATCAGATCGAAGAATTTTAATACTTTTACCCGTTTGGTTCTCGACTTCGTGTTTATATTCCCTGAATTTCTCAAAAGCACCAGACTTGTTTTTCAACAGGAACACATGTCCGTATCTTGAGAGATCGTCAGGGAATGTAATGAAGTACAAAGAACCATTCCTGGCATGTGTAGACATGGGATTGCATACATCACTATGTATTAGTCCTAAGAGTTCCGTAACTCTTTCTCCGTGTCCACTAAACGGAGTTTTGGCCATTTTTCCTTTGAGACATGAATGGCAAGTTTCATAAGATGATAATTCGAAGGTATTTAAATAACCATCTTTATGCAATTTAGCAAGTCGTGTCGCATTGATATGACCAAGTCTACAATGCCACAAGAAGGATTCGTTCATTTATGAACTTTTCCTCTTGTGTGTGTTCTGTATATTAAGAACCGTGTTTTGATTTAGAACGTATATGCCATTATTTAACGAGCTTGATCCAATCAACTTTGGTTTTAGGAAGATGTTCATAACATTATCCTTTATTAAAAAATTATATCCTTGTTTACTTAATAAAGAAACTGATATAATGTTGCATATCATGTTCGTTATATAATAGCATTCGTTCAGAATTAATGTATTACCACTTGGTAACACAAGGTGATATTCTCCAACTGCTTCGGCTGCAACATTTGCACCATTCCCTACTCTTACGAAATGATCACCCATTCCCAGTTCTCTACCTTTCTTTAGCCCGTGCAATATATTGCATATGTGGGATCCTGATCCGGTATCTAATGCCCTGGACGTAGAGTGAACTGAGAAACAGTTCTCGGTAACTAACACATCCGAAGAAGATACATCAACATGTTTATTCTTCGTTTGGGTGGTGTGTGAATTCTGGTATTCCCCTATTTCCTGTTCAGTCTTATAACAATTATAAGAAAGAACGGAAACAACGTTCCCCTGCTCAGTATAACAAGCGGGTTCGGTTAATACATCCATATTATTATCTTGATTAAGGCCTGACATGGTCGCTACCTGGAGAGAGAGAGAGAGAAGAAAAACACTTTAGCGTGTGTTCTTGCAAGATTAGATTGGTTATTATCTTATCTAATCAGGATGGCTCCCACTGTTTTAATCAAATCTTCCTTCAAACCCTGAAAGGTAAGATTAGCCGGGATTAATTACACCTAACAAGTTCGCCAATCTTTCAGCCAGATCAGTGTTGGTACTTTGAGGGAGGTTCCCCGTGCTTTCGCACGGACCTTATTAAAATAAACCTCGTTTTTCCCATAGGAATAAACCCGTTAACACTTTTCTAGACACCTACTTGATCGACTAATTGTCCTGTGTAAAATTCTCCCAGGAGTAACTCTTACTGACAGTGGGTATCAGGATCCATCTATCGCATAGAAAGTATGCAATCTCATTGCAAATTTCAACACATGAAATTCTCGATAATTATTTTTACCCCTAGCGATCTTTGACCTTGACTAAGTCAACAAACCATAAATCGCAAGTCAAGTTCAACCCGTACATTTCTTGATTGAATTAAACCCACCTGTACGACCCTTGACTAAGTCAACAAGGCCGTACGACTACCCTAATCCAATCGCATCTCATGCTTTAGTAGATAAACACTATTTAGCTACCGTACACTATGCCTTGACTAAGTCAACAAACGTAGCACGAATACTAAGTAGGACTTATCTGAAATGACGGAGGGCTACGCAGGTTTTTCTGAAAACCATGAGCGTAATGAACTTGATATCGTTGTAGAAACAAGTGAATTTGAAAAGGAATGTTTTTGAGGCTTTTCTAGTTTCGCTAAAGAGGACACTCCCGGTGAAGGGATCTCTGCTCTTTCCTCATCGAATAAGGTGCATGATATTTCATAAATGCCGCTGTGTAAAGCAAGAACTATAGAAGCAATCAAAAACTAAACCGTGAGTTTGTAGAATCTGCCAGTTTTGCTAAAGAGGTCACACCCGGTGAAGGGATCTCGGGTCTTTCCTTATCGAATAAGGTGCTGGATATTCTACAAGGAATACCGCTATGCAAAGCAATAACTGTAGATACCCTTTTTGAAAAATTTGATTCTACAACATCTTTTAGGTTTCTTTTCTTTTATTAATCTCATTAATAAAACCCATCATTTAAGCTTCCTAAGCATCACAGAAGAAACGAATGCAGCAATATTTATATATCAACATATAGTATAAGCATTCGTCTCAGGCAGTAATATGATCTCATCACAGAACATTGCAGCAGAAGTCAACATATGAAATATTGGATATACTAGGACATCCGTGTTTTATTTTGAGCCTTTATAAAACACGGATTCGACAGTCGCGAAGAATAGCCAAACCCACATCCCTAGACCCCTACGAGAGCGGAAACTAACCCTGCGAATTCTAGGGTTAGGAGACCCGGTCTCGACTCCTCGAGATGGCCTCTCACTGTACCCTAGAACCCGGTTACTTGTGCTCTCCGACTTGGGTCTATCCTAATGCGGAAAAGTAAATAATATACAACGGTGACATCATCCTTAACCCGGAAGTGTCCCAATAAAAGAATATTACATACAAATGAATTTTACATGAATGAAAAAGAAAACTCTCATCTCAACCCCCGGCTATTCAATACACAACGATCCAATATAACATATCACAGCAACACATAAACATCACAGATAACTAGGCAAAGTTAAATAATTCAACAGACACAACGAATTCCCAAAATACCCCAGTGAGCTCAACACTTAAGCGGAAATAAAAATTCCCAGTTGCATGCCCCAGCACCTATGGACCGTCGCTGAAGTGCCCATCCCAAGCCTCCACAGTGGCACCGCGGAACCATCGCCGAAACCTGGTTTTGGCCGCAGTTACGCGGTCACTGTAGCGAGTTAGGGACTCTTTCTTCAGGTGGGTCAATAAAATTCCCTGCATGATTTTCTGAGTATTTTTAATATGAAAAATTTCAACTTTTGAAAAAATTTCCAGCAAGGGGTCAATTCTCGGTGTTTCGAGGTTCGATCGGACTTCTAACTTCGTCTTGACAACGTCTAATGCTCTAGCTTGTCTCTGATACCACTGTAAGGTTAGCTTAGCACCTTAGCAAGGTTTTGGCAAGCATCAAACATGCTACTTTAAAATTTTTGGGGTGCTAAACAAACTCTAACCAAGATCTTAACTAATGAATCAGGGTTAACTTGCATGTAAACAATTTTACATCTAAGAGAGAGGGATTAAAACCTTTGTAGTCCGTTCTTTCACTTCATAAGCTCCGAGTAGTAGTCCCTTCGCCGCGATCCATGAACTCCCGGACTCAAGAGAGGGTCCTGTTAGTGTATATGCCCTAGAGGCCATTACTGTATCATACTAGTTTGTATATTACTTAATGGAAGCTTGGGATATTCACAGTTGTATATACAATCTTGCTCGAAATGGTAGTATGCTACTTGGTTTGTCTCTGCTTTAATATGTGCATGTGTTTCTTTTAGCATATTGCTGATATACATATTAGTAGAGCCCTTAGGATCTTTGCTTGATTACCAGCGTTGTGATGGCACTCACACTCGTAGGAGCTGGGTGATCTATAAGCACATCCTTAAACAGGTCCCTAGTCGTTGGACTATCGAGACAGGGCATCGATACTCCGGAGTAGACTAGCGTATGCGCTTCTCATCCTAGTGTGGGAGACGGTCTGTCCTACAGCCGTCAGTACGTCGTACTTGAGATAGTATGCGGGTGCTCATTAGGTTACGAGTACACTGGACAGGACTCGTCGGGAACTGTTGGTTGGTATTATACCTATCGTCAGTTATCAGTTCCCAGGTGACATGAGTACAGCTTAGTCCGCTGACTTGACACTGTCACTTCGCCTCGAGTGTGTTCCCACTGCACTTTGATTACTACCCTACCACGGCTCAAAGGAGTCATGCAAACAGGTAGTTTTTGGGTGCAGTCCCGAAGCACTTGGAGGCAGTGACGGTTAGACAAGATTCGTCTCTCCCGGTATTGGGGGTTGACATCGCGCTGTGTCCAGGAGAGCCATTACACGAGTAGTCCCTGGCCAGGGCAAGCGAGATATACTGGTAGGTTTCCAGTGTTATCTCTGGGTGTTCTGGGCTACACTCCGACACGACTTGTACCGCTATTAGGGGACTGACGTTCACCGCCCCCCTAGGCCCGCCATGCGATGTATCCGAAGAACAGACCGGACTGTACGGAGATTGTCACATAGAGGCTCAGTAGGAGTTCAGATGGGGTTCACCTCGTCAGTATTCTTATCGGCATCTACCTGGGGACCGTTACGTACAGCTAGTGCCGCTTGCGGTCTGTGGTTAAACCCACTGCCAGCGTAGTGTCGAGTCTTTAGAGTCCCACACAGAGAGCTATTCTCCTTTAGGCAAAATGAGTAGAGGTCGCATGGTTTTGCGACAGGGTTCGTTCACATCCGCGCACTTGTGCACGTTTGCTGTCCGGACAGTTTATACTAGCGGGCTTTGGTTTAAACCGGATCCTAGTATATGATTTGGGATTGGTTTTTCTCTTTGTGTTCGTGTTCCTCGGATCACGAATACGGGTGCGTATGCACAGTTGCTTGAGACAGAGGGAGAGGACTTTGATTAGGGTTAATAACCATTGTCATTTTATTAACCCTAATGCTTATGTGTGTATTATGGTTAATTGATAATTAGTTTAATAATTGTGCATGGTTATGGTTGTTGACCATTTGACCTTCTTGACTTATTGACCATGGTTGAAACTTTGACCATCATCATTCCATATAAAAGATGCTTTTTGATCCTTGCAATTAGCATTAAATATGAAATGATAATGGTAATGTCATGATTAACCATGACAATTATCTAGATAATTATCTAATTAAAATAATATACACATATTAGTGAGAATGTTTCACATATTATTCTCATTCTATCATTTAATTTCTCTCTCTTGTTCTTCCTCTCCCTCAAGCTCTCCCCTCTCATGTGTTGAGAAACACTTGAGCTTGAGAAAAACCCTCTCTTGATAATCTCTACTCTCATCTTGGGTTCATGGACTAGCACTTCTTGCACCCTAGTTACTTCTAGCTTGGAGTTGAAGCCAAAGGTTGAGGCTTTCGGGTGGATCTTTCTTCGACGTGAGAAGACGACCAAGGTGACCTCCTTCCACCACTCTAAGGAGCAAGGAGAGAAGGACTTAAAGCCCAAGGTATAACCTTTCTAGCACTTAGCTAGTTTCTAGTTAGCTTTAGCTTGTTTTGTTTAGCAAAGATCCTTCATATTGTAGTCCATGTTGCCTAAGCTCATAAAAATCCGATTTTTATTCCGTTTTCCGCCTCCCCGCAAGCACCGGGGTGGGAAACGTGGACTTACAGTGGTATCAGAGCCTAACTAAACATAAACTAGCTAGGTAGTAAAGTGTATCGAAGTTCGAATCGGAAAAATCGAAAAAACCGAGTTTTCAATACCCTAAGTTTCTGTTAAATTTTTTTCTGCTCAAAATAAAATTTTTTATACTCCAAAAATCGTCTCAGGGTTTTGTGAAGAAAGCCACCAAACCCGGTCCAGTGACTCGACCAAGGAGCAGCGGTTCCGCGGCAATAGCAAGCTATTGCCGCGCAACCGCGGCCAAGTTGGCTCCTCACTGGGTCGAGTTTGGTGCAGTGTATCTCTGGCTTGGTTTTAGGATTTTTAAGATGGTTTATATGTGCCCAGATTTTCCAGAATAGAAATTTGTTTTTGGGGGCCTATAAATCCATATTTTTTTTTCGAACATCAATACACTTTGACTAAAAGGTTATGTCTGTGATGTTTATATGTATTGAACGTCGGCTAATCGCTATATATCGATTAGTCGGGGTTATACATATCTGTGATCTGTGATTGATGATGGTATGTGTATATGAATGGGTTGGATTGTCGCGGATGAATAGCCGGGGTGGATGTGAGATGAGTGTTGTTTTTTCTTTCATTCATTGTAATATGTAAATTGATGTAATATTATTATTTGTTCGGCCGCACAACCGGGTCGGGGTTGTAGCCGTCATTGTATAATTCTTTTTACTGTTTTTGCTCCTAGGATAGACCCATGGAGGGGGTGCATAAACTACCGGGTATCTCGAAGTGCCGAGTGGCCTACTCACGGTGGTGAGGGAGGTTGCTTCGCTTCGGGTACTTGGAGGGTAGTTTGCCGCACCCGTAGGGGTCTTGGGTGGGGTATTGGCTATTCACTGCGACCGTGTAATCCGCTTTTCGTTGCAGGCTCGAACGGATTGCGGATTCTTAGTATATCCAATGTATTCATCTGTGATCTGTAATGTCTATCATTGCTATATATTTATATATGATAACTATTTAGGTGTTGCTTATGTTTTGCATCCGCGCTAGTCCTGCCCCCGCTCTGTCGTTAGTTAAGTGACCTAACGGGTGATGACGGGACCCCGTGGCGAATGCGGATGGCATAAGCGTACACCATATTTTGGTTGTTTTTTGCAATGGTAGGATTAAATGATGGGACGCATTAAAAGAACTAATGCAAGAAAATAAACCAAGTAAAAGTCGATTGGAACACTTTGAAAACCACTCGGTTCTTTTCAAAACTAAACTTTTAAACGCGGAGCTTGAACCACTCCTTTTAAAAGCTATCTCGTTCCATCGATTAGATCAAGTTCATTACGTTCACGGTTTCGCCAAAACCATTCGTAGCCCTCCGTCATTCCACATGAATGGTCAAAAGTATTCAAGCTATGTATTTTGGCCAAAGTCAAGGCATAGTGATTGGTAGCGATTGGGTATTCATGTGCAGCATAGATAGATGCGTTGGTTTGGGACAGTCGTGCTGCCATTTTGGCCAATGTCAAGGGTAGGTACGGGTGGGTCCAAATTAACCAGGAGAATGACGGGTAGAACTTGACATGTGACTTATGATATTTTGGCCAAAGTCAAGGTCATAAGAGCATGGGGAAAAAATCCACATCGGGAGTTTCATAAGTACTGAAACTTGCTAGCGTTGCATACCATTTGGAGTGTGATGATTCTGGTAGGATTCCTTCGGTTTTATCACGCGATGATATTTGGATCCCGATCCTACTGTGAGTATATGCTACTCCTCGGGAAAACTCTCACTTAACGATCAATGCTATAAACGTAGTAGGTGTCTAGAAAGGTATTAGCGGGGCTACGCCCACAGGGAAAAGAGGATACTTAATTAAGGAACTTCGCGAAAGCGTTGGAAAACCTCCCTCGAAGTACCGACACTGGCCTGGCTGAACGGTTAAGCAAGTATTGTACGGTGAGAGTGATCCTGACTAATCCTTTCTTTACGGTTTGAGAAGGGATTCGAGAGACAGTGGGAGCCATCCAGTTTAGACAAATTAAAAACCACTCTAAACTTGCAAGAGCATCATGCTAAAGTGTTTCTTTTCTCTCTCCTAATTGCAGCGACCATTCAACATGACCGTACTTAAGTTATTACTAGATAAAAACATATTGACAGGGCCAAACTACAAAGATTGGCTCAGGAATGTCAAGATGGCAATCACTTACGACAAGTTGGGGTATGTCCTTACCACCAAAGCTCCCCCTGTCCCAGGTCCCAAAACCAGTGTCGTAGATAGGGAAAGCTACAAGACCTGGGAAATAGATTGCGCGAAGGCCAGATGCCTCGTACTAGCCTCGATGGACAATGAACATCAGAGGAGGCACGAGAATATGGACCTAGAGTCCATATTTCTTCATACAAAAGAACTGTATGGAGAGCATTCTCGTATCGCAAGATACGAAGTGTCGAAGAAGTTGTTTTCGGCAAGGTTGGCCGTCGGATCATCGGTAGCGGAACACGTGCTTAAGATGATTGGCTACATAGAGGAGCTCGCGGACCTTGGGACCACGCTGGAGAATGAACTCTATACTGATTTGATTCTCCAGTCCCTTCCTTCCACTTACGCCCAGTTTATTCTTAACTTCAACATGCAAGAAAAGGAGGTTGAACTTTCCGAACTTCTGAACATGTTGAGGAGTGCTGAGGGCACCCTACAGAAAGGTAGGGAGACATCCACTTTGTTTGTAGGAGGATCTTCCTCTTCTAGATCCAGGACGAAAGCCAAGGGTAAGAAGAAGAAATCCCCCGCCAAACCAAGAGGCGGTGTCGGTAAAGTGGATACGAAGGGAAAGGGAAAAGCAACAAAGATAGCGGGAAAGCTGGTGGGGAAGGAAGAATGCTTCTATTGTCACAAAATTGGTCACTGGAAACAGGATTGCAAGGCTTGGAAAGCCATATCACAGGATTTGAAGCGAGTTGCAGCTTCAGCTTCAGGTGTGTATGTTATTGAAAACTGTCTATCAATAAACTCTACTTCCTGGGTATTGGATACCGGATCAGGATCTCATATCTGTAATTCTTTGCAGGCGTTGAGAAAGCATAGAGTTTTGAAGGCAGGTGACATGACCCTCAGAGTTGCAAACGGTGATAGCATGGATGCTGAGGCCGTGGGGGACTATCACCTGGGATTGTCGGATGGACATTTTTTGGTTTTGCGTAGTTGTTATTATGTACCAAATGCAACCTGTAATATCATTTCTGTATCTTTATTATCTAAAGAAGGTTATGAATTTGCATTTGTAAGTAATGTAGTGAACATTCACCTTAATCAAGCTTTGATTGGGTCAGGTACATTGAACAACGGTATATACGTGTTAAACCAACCACAGATTTTCAATGTCCAGAATACACACAAAAGAAAGTCTCCAGAAATCAATAAAACGTTCTTATGGCATTGTAGACTGGGTCACATCAATGAGAGAAGGTTGACTAAGTTACACACAGAAGGATATTTGGATCCGTTCGAATATCAATCGTATGCAACTTGTCAATCCTGTCTCAAGGGAAAGATGACAAAGACTCCGTTCACTGGACAAGGAGTAAGAGCGAGCGAGCTCTTGAGACTCGTACACAGCGACGTGTGCGGTCCAATGTCTACACATGCGCGAAGCGGTTATTCTTACTTCATTACCTTTACGGATGACTTTTCAAGGTACGGTTATGTCTTCTTTATGAAACATAAATCCGAGGCTTTTGAAAAGTTCCAGGAATATAAGAATGAAGTAGAAAAACAAACAGGCAAAAGTATCAAGACACTGAAATCTGATCGAGGTGGTGAATACTTGAGTGCCGAGTTCCTGGGTTACTTAAAAGTGTAACACCTTAGGATAAGGGTTAGTGTATAATTATAATTAAATAATGATTTTTAATAAAAAGTTTACCAAATTGTGTTTTAAATATTTTTCCTAATTTAATAAATATTTTTCCAAAATTTTCCTAGGCTTGCACACACATGTGCATGTAAACTAGGGTTTTTAAATCAAGTAAATACCATAATTATTAACCATGGTGGGTTAATTATAGGATTAAGTCTTATGGATTCTTAATTGGGTTTTTATTAGCTAATTAAAAGTTGCTTTAGTTTGAATGGTGAGGGTGTTGACTTGTGAGAAGGAGAGAGAGAGAGGGCATCATGGCTTAGCCCATGCTTGCCATTAATGATGAGAGAGAGAGAGGGTTGACAATTGGAAGCTAATTATTCCCTCTCATTTCTTTTCTTTGTTCTCTCAAACCTCACACACACTCACACACACACACACTTACCTCTTGAAGCAGCAGCAGAAGCAACTGAAGCAGCAGCAAAAGCAACTGAAGCAGCAGCAGAAGCAAAAGCAGCAGCAACAACATTCAGCAACAGCAGCACAGTGAGCAGCAGTGAGCACCAAGCTTCACAACAGCAACTGCAGCCTCTTCCCTTCTCCACCTTCCTGCAGCTCCCTAGGGTCGAGAGTGAGGTATAATTCCTAACTTGATCCCCTAGTTAGCTTAGATTGTGTAGATTTGCATCGGTTAAAGGGTTTTAGTGCGTTTTAGTGTGTTATGGGGTGTTTAGTGAGAACTTTGTGCTATTGAGGTGTAGATTGGTTTCAGTAGGATGCTTGAGGTTTGTTGTGACCATATAAACTTAGTCGAACCCCTATTACACTAAAATACCACCAGTTTTCCTATTTGATGCAAAATGTCGTATTTGTGCAAAAGTGAAACTTTTCTGGAACTGCTTTTGACTCGGTGAGTGCAGAATGATTTTGGGAAGACTGTAGTATAGTGGAGTAGTACTGATACCACGGGTGAAACCCGACCCCCATACAGCTACAGTAGGCCGCCAATTTCCTCATTCTGGCCGCCAATTGCGGCCAGATGGGTAGGGTTTAGGTTAGGGTTTGGTCCAGTGGGTGTCTGCTACTGTGTGTAGTGTTTTGGTATATATATTTTTGGGAGTTTAGTTCTGCAGAAAAATCTGGGACCAAATACCTATTTTTGCCGTTTTCTAAACCTTCGCGACACGCGTGATACGTGAGTAGGTTTGGGTTTCTGCGTATCGCGGCGCGTCGGGGTAGTTTCGTGGCGCGTGATCACACGTTTTAGCGTATCGCGCACACGCGCGATTGGTTTGCGACATGGGTTTCTTGTTGGATTACAATGTCGCGTTTTTGTGAATTAAGCTTATGTGTGGCATATGTTATGTGATTTTAGGTTCGCAGGCCAGTGAGACGGACGCTGCAAAGAAGGGCAAGCAAGTGGTTGGATACACTTAGCGCGAGGCTCGGTGAGTAGATTTCACATCTACGGGGATATCGCCCGCATGGCGTTATGCGTCAGGGCTGATAGGACTTTATTATTATGTGTTGCATGCATCCCATAGACTGTCATCGCATATTGCATTCTCTGCTGTGTTGATATATATATTGCTTAGAACTGATAGAACACCGCACTATTACTAACGGTTTATGTTGCACGGGCACTATTTACATGCTACACACACACCGTTAGTAACTGCCATGCCACACTCACTGTAGAGCTGCCATGATTATATTGCTAGAGTTCGCTTCATATGTGATTTGATATGATTTTCATGTATATTGGGAGCCGCATGACATCTTTTAAAACCGGAAATGAAACTACTTTAAAAAGCGGTTTTCCCCTTATACCCATACCATGGATTGATGTATATTGTACCTCGCATTGGATTTACTATTGGTATTGGATTTTCATGTGATTTCTGTTTTGAGAACCGTGGAATTATTTAAGGAAAGATATGCTATTTTGAAAAACCCGGTACCTCGTGATATGATATTTTGGTGTGTCCACCACGCGTTTTCTCGGTGCTGAGACGTGTGCTTGAAACCCGATTCGAGGAGTGGATGTTCCGTTTGCGGGTTCGTGGTGGGCCCGGTGTGGTTCCCCTCAGCGAGATGATCGATGGGATTTGTCGATTGAGCGTGGAGGCGGGCGAGTACCTACCGGTGATTGGTTGGACCTGGCAGTTGTCCGGAGGATACTGACCAGAGTCGAGTGATGGATGCGGGATGATCCGTACTGCCGGGGCCGAGGGCCGATACCGCAGGCGGACCCCGTGGGGCCGGTCCGGACTGACGGCGCCCGATGTTCGAGGATTTACGTGTCGATACTGGACACGGGTATTTTATGATATTTTGGGTGCCGATGTTGGGCACTCGTGATTCCTCCGAGATATACAGGATTTGAGGGCCGATGGGTGTGCCGGCGCCTGGGTATATGTGGGATTTGGGTGCAGTTTGAGGCACCGATCATTGTTTTCCATGTTGACATGGTCCATGTAGATATTATTTATCCCATACTCAGTATTGATTTCTATACATCTCATCCTGTGGCATTTACCTGTTAGAGTACATGCATTACTCTTGTATCCACTGTTGACATGCATTGATATCATCTGCTGGCATTAGTAGAGCCACGCTATATGTGCATGCTTGTGATCACCTTTATATGTTATCTCTATTCACGAGTTGGCAACTCACCCCCGTTGTGCCACAGTGTTTGCAGGTTGCCCTGGGGAGTAGTCACGGCTGGCTGTTACCGCATCTTTTGGCACAGATACCCTTTTGAGCAGAGTTAGCTTGCTGATAGGTGGGTTTTGTACGGTATCTGTTATCTTTCAGTTGTATATTGATGTATCTAGTACTCTCCATCTACCTTCTGTACTGACTTAGAGACAGTTGTGAGGACGATATGTATGATTTTATTTTCTGGTGTCGAGCTCGCATGTGAGCCGACGTTACTTTATGCAGTCTCATCTTTTATGATATTGTCCTTGTTTTACTGTGTATTCTTCGCTACGGCGTCGTATATCATATTGTGATGCTTTATTCATGTCACTTGTTATTTCTGCTACACCTTACTTTTACCCGACTTTCGGGGCTAATGTTTTAAAAAGGAAATGTTACCAAAATCATAAAACTCATAACTTTTGAACTTAAAAAGGATTTCTACTAAATAAATGGAAGTTTTTCAGACATGTACTATTGCTTTTTTACAAAATGTTTTAAATCACTCTATATTTATTGGTTTTGATTTCTGGGTTCGGCTTACTTAGCCGCGTTGCGCCTGTAGACGTTGCGTGGTTAAGTGCCGGTCACGAGTCGAATTCTCGGGTCGTGACAAAGTTGGTATCAGAGCGTAGGTTTTACCTTCGGAGTGTAGGATGACCCTGGTATGATGGAGTAGGTAGCTGCAGCAGGGTAGCGTAGCGTGCGTATGTTCCGCGGCATACTCACGACACGGTACTCCGCTTACGCGACCTTAGGACTTATTGATTTGATCCCTCCTTATATTCTTGTGATTCGATTTCCGTGTTCTTATCGGATCCAAATTTTCTTTCAGCCATTATGCCGCCTAAGACTACGAGGGCACAGAGAGCGGCCGCGAGGGCCGAGATTCGTGTTGACTCGTCCGAGACGAGGACTGATCCGGGCAGTACGCCGGTTGTACCCGAGCAGGCTGTTCCTGCCGTGACAGAGCAGATCGCCTCGTTAGGGGCTGGTATGCAGGAGATGCGCCAGATGATAGGATCGCTAGTTGAGACGCTTCGAGCGCAGCGACCAGAGGTAGCTCCACCAGTTCCAGAGACCGCGATGGTGCCTACCGCACAGCCAGTTGCCCCTGCAGCCACAGAGGTGATTACAGTATCGCTATCAGAGTTCATGAGGCTGAAGCCTCCAGTATTCACAGGCACCGATACAGCCGACGACCCACAGTCTTTCATAGACAGGATGGCCAGGATATGCCGTTCCCTCAGATGTGCAGATGCGAGATGGGTTGAGTTCGCGAGCTTTCGCCTGGAAGGTCTTGCGCAGAAGTGGTGTGATTCAGTGGAGAAGGGCAGAGTAGCAGGTCTTCCTCCTATGACCTGGACGGAGTTCGTGACCATATTTCTAGCCCGTTTCCTTCCCCGGAGTGTTAGGGATGCCCGAGCACGCAGATTCGAGTCCTTGCGCCAGACGCCAGGGATGACAGTGGCAGAGTATGACGTACTGTTTACAGAGCTAGCAGTCTACGCCCCACATTTAGTGGCCATCAAGGAGCTGCGAGTCCGGAGATTTGTTCGAGGCTTGCTTTCACCAGTGTTCCTCACGATCAGCGCGCAGCACTACGAGACCTATGCAGCAGCTGTAGACGCAGCCCTAGTGGTCGAGGAGCACCTTGTTGAGACTTCGGTACTTCCAGAGCCGAAGAGAGTTCGTACAAGTATTTCCGCACGGAGGCAGTCATTCAGACGCCGCGACAGGTATCGTTCCGGTACGAGGAGTAGCAGAGATTCGGGACAAGGTCGGATGTTTAGTTCGTATCCCCAGGAAGGTCAGCAGTCGCCGCGGGGTTGCTACAGATGTGGCAGCCTACTTCACCTCGTTCGAGATTGTCCAGAGACACACCGGAGGGAGGCGGCAGCACCGCATGTTACCTTACCACCTTCACCACCGCAGAGGGCGTTGCCCGTTGCGCCTACCGTTGCTCCGCGCCAGACCTATGTACAGAGAGGTCGTGGGCGTGGAGGAGTTGCTCAGAGAGGACGAGATGACCGAGGCCGAGGTCAGTCAGTTACAGATGGTGGACAGGCGAGGGTTTTTGCTTTGACACATCAGGACGCGCAGGCGTCCATTGCAGTGGTTTCAGGAATCCTTCCTGTATGTTCAGTTGATGCACATGTACTATTCGATCCCGGATCCACACACTCGTACGTATCCACACACTTTGTGCCGAGTCTGGGTAGAGAGTCCGGCTTGCTTGATCAGCCGCTTGTGGTGACTACTCCTGTGGGAGAGTCATTTGTTGCTAGGCACGTGTTCCGATCCTGTATCGTCTGTATTGGCGAGAGAGAGTTGCCTGTCGACTTGATCCTTCTGGAGATGTTGGACTTCGACATTCTTTTGGGCATGGATTGGTTAGCCACGTGCTATGCTTCTGTGGACTGCCGCGAGAAGACAGTTAGATTCTGTTTCCCCGGTGAGTCGGTTTTTGTTGTGTTGGGGGACCGTGGTGCCGCCCCTCACAGTGTGATTTCTTCTTTTCGCGTTGGACAGCTTTTGAGGAAGGGATGTCAGGGATTTCTCGCTTATGTTCGCAATGCTCGCGCTACAGAGGTTCCATTGGATCAGGTTCCGGTTGTTAGCGAGTTTCCTGATGTGTTCCCTGACGAGCTTCCTGGGTTGCCGCCCGAGCGCGACATTTCTTTCTGTATTGATTTGGTTCCTGGTTCGGGGCCTATTTCTATACCGCCCTATCGGATGGCCCCAGCGGAACTTCGAGAGCTGAAGGGTCAGTTGCAAGATTTGCTGGACAAGGGACTTATTCGACCCAGTGTTTCTCCTTGGGGTGCTCCAGTCCTGTTCGTCAAGAAGAAGGATGGCAGTTTGCGTCTTTGTATCGATTACCGCCAGCTGAACAGGGTGACAATGCGGAACAGGTATCCTTTACCGCGTATCGACGATTTGTTCGACCAGCTTCAGGGGGCAGGGTACTTTTCGAGGATCGATTTACGATCGGGCTATCATTAGCTGCGGGTTCGACAGGAGGACATTCCTCGGACAGCCTTCCGTACGCGCTACGGCCATTACGAGTTTTTGGTGATGTCGTTCGGACTCACCAATGCGCCAGCAGCCTTCATGGACTTGATGAACCGCATTTTCCGGCCTTACTTGGATCTGTTCATTATAGTCTTCATCGACGATATCTTGGTGTATTCCCGGAGTAGTGATGAGCACGAGCAGCACCTGCGGATTACATTGCAGACATTGAGGGAGCAGCAGCTTTATGCGAAATTCTCCAAGTGTGCTTTTTGGCTGGACAGCGTAGATTTCTTGGGGCACGTGATTTCACGAGACGGTATATGTGTAGACCCGAGGAAGATCGAGGCCGTTCAGCGTTGGCCCAGACCCACATCGGTGACGGAGATTCGCAGCTTTTTGGGATTGGCCGGTTACTACAGGCGTTTTGTGCAGGACTTCTCCCGTATTGCTACACCGTTGACCGGGTTGACCCGGAAGGGAGTTCCTTTCATTTGGACGGAGGAGTGTGAGCACAGCTTTCAGCAGTTACGGACACGGCTGACGACGGCACCGGTGTTATCTTTACCTTCCGGATCGGGCGGATTTGTGGTATTTTGTGATGCTTCTCGAGTGGGATTGGGATGCGTTCTGATGCAGCATGATAGGGTGATCGCGTATGCCTCGCGACAATTGAAGAAGCACGAGCAGAACTACCCCACTCATGATTTGGAGATGGCAGCAGTGGTCTTCGCACTTAAGATCTGGCGACATTACCTGTACGGCGAGTTGTGCCAGATATTTACGGATCACAAGAGTCTGAAATACATATTCCAGCAGCGGGACCTGAACCTTCGACAGCGTCGATGGATGGAGTTAGTGAAGGATTACGACTGCGAGATCTTATATTACCCGGGCAAGGCAAATGTGGTGGCGGATGCTTTGAGCCGGAGGCCCGGGAGTAGTTTATCTTGTTTGAGAGCAATACAGGAGCAGTCATCGGCAGATTGGCAGATATTATGCGACAGTCGAGTACAGTTCGAGTTCACGCCGATTGGAGGACAGATAGCGCATGTCCGTGCACGCCCACAGTTGATCGATCGTATACGTGAGGCACAGCTCAGTGATGACCGATGTTCAGAGATCATGGCACAGATGGGACAGGACAGATTTTCCGAGTTCGTGATCGATGATCAGGGAGTACTACGATTTGGAGTCAGACTGTGTGTACCAGATGCTGGAGGGCTGTGACGCGAGATTCTTGAGGAGGCACATCGATCGGTATATAGCGTCCATCCCGGTTCCACCAAGATGTATCATGATATGAGAGATGTTTACTGGTGGGACGGAATGAAGAGGGACATTGCAGATTTTGTATCGAGATGCCTGACTTGTCAGCAAGTCAAGGCTAAGCACCAGAGGCCCGCGGGAGAGCTACAGCCGTTACCCATTCCGGAGTGGAAATAGGAACAGATTTCGATGGATTTCGTGGTGGGTCTACCCAGGACTAGTCGGGGGTATGACTCCATCTGGGTGATTGTGGATCGTTTGACGAAAGTGGCTCACTTCCTACCGGTGAAGACGACTTTCGGATTTACCCAGTATGCCCAGATCTATATTGACGAGATAGTGCGACTACACGGAGTTCCGACGTGCATTGTGTCCGACAGAGGCACCCAGTTTACCAGTAGACTATGGCAGAGACTTCAGGAGGCTTTGGGCACTCGCTTGAGTTTCAGCACGGCATTTCATCCGCAGACCGACGGACAGTCAGAGCGGACCATCCAGACTCTCGAGGACATGCTCAGAGCTTGTGTATTAGATTTTGGAGGTAGCTGGGATCATCATTTGCCCTTAGTAGAGTTCTCCTACAATAACAGCTACCAGGAGACCATTCAGATGGCACCGTTTGAGGCTCTTTATGGGAGGAGATGCAGGTCGCCTACTTGTTGGACAGAGCTCAGTGAGAGCAGTATCTTAGGACCACAGATCGTTGAGGAGACGACAGCGAAGATCCAGTTGATTCGTGATAGGATGAGAGCAGCGCAGAGTAGGCAGAGGGCTTATGCAGACCGTCGACGACGCAGACTTGAGTTTTCTGTTGGTGATCATGTTTTCTTGAGGGTCTCCCCAATGAAAGGTGTGATGAGATTTGGGAAGAAAGGGAAGCTCAGTCCCAGGTATGTGGGCCCCTTCGAGATCCTCGAGCGTGTCGGTGCAGTGGCTTACCGGTTAGCCCTTCCGCCCAGCTTTCCAGATGTGCACCCCGTATTCCATGTCTCGATGCTCCGCAGATATCTTCATGATCCTTCGCATGCGATTCAGCATCCGACGATCCAGCTTGAGCGCGATCTTTCCTATGCAGAGCAGCCGGTGATGATCTTGGATCGACAAGTGAAGAAATTGAGATCGAAGGAGATTCCATCAGTTAAAGTACTTTGGCGTGGTCAGAACCGTGAGGAGGTTACTTGGGAGACCGAAAGCGAGATGATGAAGACGTATCCCCATCTTTTTGAAGGTAACCTTAGTTAGATTTTTGAAATTCGGGGACAAATTTCTTTAAGGGGGAGAGATTGTAACACCTTAGGATAAGGGTTAGTGTATAATTATAATTAAATAATGATTTTTAATAAAACGTTTAACAAATTGTGTTTTAAATATTTTTCCTAATTTAATAAATATTTTCCCAAAATTTTCCTAGGCTTGCACACACATGTGCATGTAAACTAGGGTTTTTAAATCAAGTAAATACCATAATTATTAACCATGGTGGGTTAATTATAGGATTAAGTCTTATGGATTCTTAATTGGGTTTTTATTAGCTAATTAAAAGTTGCTTTAGTTTGAATGGTGAGGGTGTTGACTTGTGAGAAGGAGAGAGAGAGAGGGCATCATGGCTTAGCCCATGCTTGCCATTAATGATGAGAGAGAGAGAGGGTTGACAATTGGAAGCTAATTATTCCCTCTCATTTCTTTTCTTTGTTCTCTCAAACCTCACACACACTCACACACACACACACTTACCTCTTGAAGCAGCAGCAGAAGCAACTGAAGCAGCAGCAGAAGCAACTGAAGCAGCAGCAGAAGCAAAAGCAGCAGCAGCAACATTCAGCAACAGCAGCACAGTGAGCAGCAGTGAGCACCAAGCTTCACAACAGCAACTGCAGCCTCTTCTCTTCTCTTCTCCACCTTCCTGCAGCTCCCTAGGGTCGAGAGTGAGGTATAATTCCTAACTTGATCCCCTAGTTAGCTTAGATTGTGTAGATTTGCATCGGTTAAAGGGTTTTAGTGCGTTTTAGTGTGTTATGGGGTGTTTAGTGAGAACTTTGTGCTATTGAGGTGTAGATTGGTTTCAGTAGGATGCTTGAGGTTTGTTTTGACCATGTAAACTTAGTCGAACCCCTATTACACTAAAATACCAGCAGTTTTCCTATTTGATGCAAAATGTCGTATTTGTGCAAAAGTGAAACTTTTCTGGAACTGCTTTTGACTCGGTGAGTGCAGAATGATTTTGGGAAGACTGTAGTATAGTGGAATAGTACTGATACCACAGGTGAAACCCGACCCCCATACAGCTACAGTAGGCCGCCAATTTCCTCATTCTGGCCGCCAATTGCGGCCAGATGGGTAGGGTTTGGGTTAGGGTTTGGTCCAGTGGGTGTCTGCTACTGTGTGTAGTGTTTTGGTATATATATTTTTGGGAGTTTGGTTGTGTAGAAAAATCTGGGACCAAATACCTATTTTTGCCGTTTTCTAAACCTTCGCGACACGCGTGATACGTGAGTAGGTTTGGGTTTCTGCGTATCGCGGCGCGTCGGGGTAGTTTCGTGGCGCGTGATCACACGTTTTAGCGTATCGCGCACACGCGCGATTGGTTTGCGACATGGGTTTCTTGTTGGATTACAATGTCGCGTTTTTGTGAATTAAGCTTATGTGTGGCATATGTTATGTGATTTTAGGTTCGCAGGCCAGTGAGACGGACGCTGCAAAGAAGGGCAAGCAAGTGGTTGGATACACTTAGCGCGAGGCTCGGTGAGTAGATTTCACATCTACGGAGATATCGCCCGCAGGCGTTATGCGTCAGGGCTGATAGGACTTTATTATTATGTGTTGCATGCATCCCATAGACTGTCATCGCATATTGCATTCTCTGCTGTGTTGATATATATATTGCTTAGAACTGATAGAACACCGCACTATTACTAACGGTTTATGTTGCACGGGCACTATTTACAAGCTACACACACACCGTTAGTAACTGCCATGCCACACTCACTGTAGAGCTGCCATGATTATATTACTAGAGTTCGCTTCATATGTGATTTGATATGATTTTCATGTATATTGGGAGCTGCATGACATCTTTTAAAACCGGAAATGAAACTACTTTAAAAAGCGGTTTTCCTCTTATACCCATACCATGGATTGATGTATATTGTACCTCGCATTGGATTTACTATTGGTATTGGATTTTCATGTGATTTCTGTTTTGAGAACCGTGGAATTATTTAAGGAAAGATATGCTATTTTGAAAAACCCGGTACCTCGTGATATGATATTTTGGTGTGTCCACCACGCGTTTTCTCGGTGCTAAGACGTGTGCTTGAAACCCGATTCGAGGAGTGGATGTTCCGTTTGCGGGTTCGTGGTGGGCCCGGTATGGTTCCCCTCGGCGAGATGATCGATGGGATTTGCCGATTGAGCCTGGAGGCGGGCGAGTACCTACCGGTGATTGGTTGGACCTGGCAGTTGTTCGGAGGATACTGACCAGAGTCGAGTGATGGATGCGGGATGATCCGTACTGCCGGGGCCGAGGGCCGATACCGCAGGCGGACCCCGTGGGACCGGTCCGGACTGACGGCGCCCGATGTTCGAGGATTTACGTGTCGATGCTGGACACGGGTATTTTATGATATTTTGGGTGCCGATGTTGGGCATTCGTGATTCCTCCGAGATATACAGGATTTGAGGGCCGATGGGTGTGCCGGCGCCTGAGTATATGTGGGATTTGGGTGCAGTTTGAGGCACCGATCATTGTTTTCCATGTTGACATGGTCCATGTAGATATTATTTATCCCATACTCAGTATTGATTTCTATACATCTCATCCTGTGGCATTTACCTGTTAGAGTACATGCATTACTCTTGTATCCACTGTTGACATGCATTGATATCATCTGCTGGCATTAGTAGAGCCACGCTATATGTGCATGCTTACGATCACCTTTATATGTTATCTCTATTCACGAGTTGGCAACTCACCCCCGTTGTGCCACAGTGTTTGCAGGTTGCCCTGGGGAGTAGTCACGGCTGGCTGTTACCGCATCTTTTGGCACAGATACCCTTTTGAGCAGAGTTAGCTTGCTGATAGGTGGGTTTTGTACGGTATCTGTTATCTTTCAGTTGTATATTGATGTATCTAGTACTCTCCATCTACCTTCTGTATTGACTTAGAGACAGTTGTGAGGACGATATGTATGATTTTATTTTCTGGTGTCGAGCTCGCATGTGAGCCGACGTTACTTTATGCAGTCTCATCTTTTATGATATTGTCCTTGTTTTACTGTGTATTCTTCGCTACGGCGTCGTATATCATATTGTGATGCTTTATTCATGTCACTTGTTATTTCTGCTACACCTTACTTTTACCCGACTTTCGTGGCTAATGTTTTAAAAAGGAAATGTTACCAAAATCATAAAACTCATAACTTTTGAACTTAAAAAGGATTTCTACTAAATAAATGGAAGTTTTTCAGACATGTACTATTGCTTTTTTACAAAATGTTTTAAATCACTCTATATTTATTGGTTTTGATTTCTGGGTTCGGCTTACTTAGCCGCGTTGCGCCTGTAGACGTTGCGTGGTTAAGTGCCGGTCACGAGTCGAATTCTCGGGTCGTGACAAAAAGAGAATGGAATTCTCTCTCAGCTTACTCCTCCATACACTCCGCAACATAACGGTGTATCGGAGAGACGGAACCGAACCCTATTGGATATGGTACGGTCCATGATGAGTAACGCTGAGTTGCCGCGATCGTTCTGGGGATATGCGCTAGAATCAGCTGCATACCTTTTGAACCGAGTTCCAACTAAGATTGTGCCTACTACACCATATCAGATGTGGTGTGGGAAGAGACCCTATCTTAATCACATTAAGACATGGGGATGTCCAGCTTTTGTAAAAAAGCAGCATGCGGACAAGCTCGAGGCACGCTCAGTACAGTGCAAGTTTGTGGGATATCCAAAGAACTCCAAGGGATATTGCTTCTATTGCGAAGAGGAACAAAAGGTATTTGTTTCCCGCCATGCCCACTTTCTAGAACACCAGTTCATAGAAAAAGAATTAAGTGGGAGCGCAATAGAACTGGAAGAAATTCCAGAACCACAAGCTATTACTGAAAGCTTAGTAGAACCTTAGGGTTCGAAAGATCAGGACATTCCCATGCCACTCCGCAGGAGTAGTAGGCAGTCTCATCCGCCCGAGAGATACTATGGTTTTCTCATTGACGGGGATAGAGAGGATTGCATCATAGATTGTGATGAGCATACTAGCTTCCAGCAAGCCATTCAGAGCGTCGACTTAGTAAAATGGCTGGATGCAATGCGGACCGAAATGGAGTCCATGTACACCAACAAAGTATGGACGTTGGACATTGCTCCAGATGGGGTAAAACCCGTAGGATGCAAGTGGATCTTCAAAAGGAAGATTGGTGTAGATGGACAGGTTGAGACCTATAAAGCTAGACTGGTTGCAAAGGGTTTTCGTCAGCGACCTGGTTTGGACTATGACGAAAATTTTTCTCCAGTAGCTATGCTGAAATCCATTCGGATCCTTCTTGCCATTGCTGCCTTCCACGACTATGAGATTTGGCAGATGGACGTAAAGACAGCTTTTCTAAATGGACATTTAGAGGAGTGTGTCTATATGGATCAGCCAGAGGGTTTCATTCAGAGTGGGAGCAGCGGAAAGGTGTGCAAGTTGCTTAAGTCCATTTATGGACTAAAGCAGGCATCACGGAGTTGGAACATCTGTTTTGATGAGACGGTCAAGGAATTTGGCTTTATCAAAAATCCAGATGAACCATGCATCTATTGTAGATTTGTAGCGAGAACTGTAGTATTCCTCGATTTATACGTGGATGACATTCTTTTAATAGGAAATGACATTCCTATGCTACAATCTGTCAAGGGGTTCTTGTCACACAGGTTCTCCATGAAAGACCTGGGTGATGCCTCATACATTCTGGGTATCCGGATCTACCGTGACAGATACAAGAGGATATTAGGACTTTCGCAGTCCAGGTACATCGACGCCATACTGAAGAGATTCAGTATGGAAGATTCCAAGCGCGGTAATCTACCGGCTTGTTACGGGATCACCCTCTCCAAAGAGATGTCTCCCAAGACTGATTTGGAGAGGGATCGCATGTCTATTATACCCTACGCTTCTGCGGTAGGCTCTATAATGTATGCGATGTTGTGTACCAGACCGGATGTGGCTTATGCACTGAGTGTGGTAATCAGGTATCAGTCAAACCCTGGGGAGAAACATTGGATAGCAGTAAAGAACATTCTCAAGTACCTGAGAAGGACTAAGGAGATGTTCTTGGTGTATGGCGGAAAAGACCTCCAGATTGAGGCCTTTGCTGACTCCAGCTTCCAGAGTGACAAGGATGATTCCAAGTCCATGTCGGGTTTTGTCTTCACCCTCAATGGAGGGGCGGTGTGTTGGAAGAGCTCCAAACAGGAAACCGTTGCTGACTCGACTATGGAAGCGGAATACATCGCTGCATCTGATGCCGCAAAAGAAGCTGTCTGGATGAGGAAGTTCTTGAAAGAACTTCAGGTGGTTCCGTCCATTGTTGACCCAATACCTCTGTATTGCGGCAACAACGGGGCTATAGCTTTAGCGAAGGAACCCAGGTCCCATCAGAAATCCAGACACATCTTGAGGCGGTATCACCTGATCAGGGAGATCGTTGATCGCCAGGAGATCGAGGTTCAGAGGGTTGCTTCATAAGATAACACAGCAGATCCATTCACCAAGGCCTTGCCCCAGACTCAGTTCGAGCGGCTGATCGAGATGATAGGTCTTTGATACGCCAATACATGGCTTTAGTGCAAGTGGGCGATTGTTAGTGTATATGCCCTAGAGGCCATTACTGTATCATACTAGTTTGTATATTACTTAATGGAAGCTTGGGATATTCACAGTTGTATATACAATCTTGCTCGAAATGGTAGTATGCTACTTGGTTTGTCTCTGCTTTAATATGTGCATGTGTTTCTTTTAGCATATTGCTGATATACATATTAGTATAGCCCTTAGGATCTTTGCTTGATTACCAGAGTTGTGATGGCGCTCACACTCGTGGGAGCTGGGTGATCTATAAGCATATCCTTATACAGGTCCCTAGTCGTTGGACTATCGAGACAGGGCATCGATACTCCGGAGTAGACTAGCGTATGCGCTTCTCATCCCAGTGTGGGAGACGGTCTGTCCCACAGCCGTCAGTACGTCGTACTTGAGATAGTATGCGGGTGCTCGTTAGGTTACGAGAACACTGGACAGGACTCGTCGGGAACTGTTGGTTGGTATTATACCTATCGTCAGTTATCAGTTCCCAGGTGACATGAGTACAGCTTAGTCCGCTGACTTGACACTGTCACTTCGCCTCGAGTGTGTTCCCACTGCACTTTGATTACTACCCTACCATGGCTCAAAGGAGTCGTGCAAAAAGGTAGTTTTTGGGTGCAGTCCCGAAGCACTTGGAGGCAGTGACGGTTAAACAGGATTCGTCTCTCCCGGTATTGGGGGTTGACATCGCGCTGTGTCCAGGTGAGCCATTACACGAGTAGTCCCTGGCCAGGGCAAGCGAGATATACTGGTAGGTTTCCAGTGTTATCTCAGGGTGTTCTGGGCTACACTCCGACACGACTTGTACCGCTATTAGGGGAGTGACGTTCACCGCCCCCTAGGCCCGCCATGCGATGTATCAGACGAATAGACCGGACTGTACGGAGATTGTCACATACAGGCTCAGTAGGAGTTCAGATGGGGTTCACCTCGTCAGTCTTCTTATCGACATCTACCTGGGGACCGTTACGTACAGCTAGTGCAGCTTGCGGTCTGTGGTTAAACCCACTGCCAGCATAGTGTCGAGTCTTTAGAGTCCCACACAGAGAGCTATTCGCCTTTAGGCAAAATGAGTAGAGGTCGCATGGTTTTGCGACAGGGTTCGTTCACATCCGCGCACTTGTGCACGTTTGTTGTCCGGACAGTTTATACTAGCGGGCTTTGGTTTAAGCCGGATCCTAGTATATGATTTGGGATTGGTTTTTCTCTTTGTGTTCGTGTTCCTCGGATCACGAATACGGGTACGTATGCACAGTTGCTTGAGACAGAGGGAGAGGACTTTGATTAGGGTTAATAACCATTGTCATTTTATTAACCCTAATGCTTATGTGTGTATTATGGTTAATTGATAATTAGTTTAATAATTGTGCATGGTTATGGTTGTTGACCATCTTGACTTGTTGACCATGGTTGACACTTTGACCATCATCATTCCATATAAAAGATGCTTTTTGATCCTTGCAATTAGCATTAAATATGAAATGATAATGGTCATGTCATGATTAACCATGACAATTATCTAGCTAATTATCTAATTAAAATAATATACACATATTAGTGAGAATGGTTCACATATTATTCTCATTCTATCATTTACTTTCTCTCTCTTGTTCTTCCTCTCCCTCAAGCTCTCCCCTCTCATGTGTTGAGAAACACTTGAGCTTGAGAAAAACCCTCTCTTGATAATCTCTACTCTCATTTAGGGTTCAAGGACTAGCACTTCTTGCACCCTAGTTACATCTAGCTTGGAGTTGAAGCCAAAGGTTGAGGCTTTCGGGTGGATCTTTCTTCGACGTGAGAAGACGACCAAGGTGACCTCCTTCCACCACTCCAAGGAGCAAGGAGAGAAGGACTTAAAGCCCAAGGTATAACCTTTCTAGCACTTAGCTAGTTTCTAGTTAGCTTTAGCTTGTTTTTATTTAGCAAAGATCCTTCATAGTGTAGTCCATGTTGCCTAAGCTCATAAAAATCCGATTTTTATTCCGTTTTCCGCCTCCCCGCATGCACCGGGGTGGGCAACGTGGACTTACAGGTCCACAAGTCGAATTATCCATACTTGCTTGAAGTCTTCCTTTTCGAAGATGATCTACCTTGAAGAATCTCAAACTCAAGCTCTCACTTCTGTAATCAAGTATTAGTGAAGTGAACACCCAAATCTAAGTAGCTAGAATAGATGAGGATGATGAAGTAGGAATTTTGCACTCTTTTGTTTTCAATTTCTCACTTTAAATCATTACTTCACAAAAAGCTAGAAAGCTTTTTCAAGGAGGAAGAAAAAGAAGAAAACTTTTGTGATGAATAATGAATTATTGTTATGGTTACAAATGACAACCATGAGTTAATAAATGAATTCCTTAACTCATGTAGAGAATAAACTAGAGTTAAGGGTTTGGGTTGGGTTAACAAAATATCTTCACAAAATATCAAGCTAGAAAACAAAAAGGAATGCTTCATGAAGCTTCATTAAAAAGCTAACCCAAATCCAAAACCTAACTTTGTTTAAACTTAACAACCATGTTGCATTTGTAACCCTAACTTGTTACAATATTATATATCACATATACAATATATTTTGTAACAAAAGAAAATAATACAATTAACATATATAGCATATACATCAATGTATTATCCAGTGAGAAAATGAATCAATAAAGCGGGCTTATATTAGTTAACGTAATGTAATATATCACATATATAATTATACATAAAATTGTCGGATCAACTCTTGATCCGACAATCCGGCTATATTGCATATAACCGACTAAAATAACATGTACCAATTCATCGAATCAACACTTGATCCGATGACCAGGCCATATCAAATATACCCGGTCGATATCTCATATCGCGAGAATAGAATACGGTATCTCATATCATATTATTCTCGGTCCCGCACATATCATATATGTGCTCCTACTCCGTTTTGATTGAGCCAGGAAACCTCTGTGTAGGACTCTAAAGAATCATCAATACGCCAACAGCTGGTGATGATCCTATCAAACACCAACAAGATGCAAGCTGTTAGCTAAATGTAACAGCCACCCTTGTATTGAGCAATTAGAAGATAAACAAGCAAGCCTATACATTCTCCTGCAAATCCAATCAGTAACACTCCCGTACAGTCCGATCTCTTCGTCTAATATGTTGCATATCTAGTCTAGTGGTGGTAAACGTCAGACCCCAGTAACCGATAAGTCGTGTCGATGTAAGGCTCATAACGGGTCGAGAAACTACTAATAACTCTTACCAGTAAATCTCCATATCAGCCCTGGCCAGGGACTTCCAGTTATAACCAATCGAACACAGCACAACATCAATTCCCTATACCGGGAGAGACGAAGCCCCTCCTATCGCTCATTGCCTCCATGTGATTCGGGAATGTACCCAAAAGACACCGTTTTGAACGCTCTCTTGGATGTGGTAAGGTGGAAATCAAAGCACAGTAGGAATCACACAAGACTCTATGACGATCTCGGGTCTACAGACTAACCTGTACAAGTGTCACCGGAGAACTGCTATCTGACGATAGGTATTATACCATCCAGGAGTTCTCGGCGAGTCCGTTAAGTGTACCCAGTCTTCACTGGGCACTCGTACACCATCTTTGATGTCCAAAACCAATGGATATGGGATCATCCATTGCCCATCATATAGGTCAAGATACGTGTACGCTAGTCTACTCTGGAGTATCGATGCCCTGTCTCGATACACTCTCGACTAGGAACAGTTATAGGATGTACTCGTTGACTACCCTGACCCCTCTAGTATGATCTCATCATAGTCCTATTAGTCAAGTACATATCCCAAGGGCTTCATCAACATGTGATCACAAAACAGTATTTGTTAACACGTTAAGATAATGCGAAACCAGATAGCATACTATCATATCGAGCAAGAAAGTCCTATCTATATATATCCAAGCATCCATTATAATATACATCACATGTACAACAATGGCCTCTAGGGCATATACATAACTAACACAGGATCGGCCCGTAACCATCTCAAAACCGAGAAAACATCATATCAAGGAAAACCACACCTTTCTCTTTAAAACAAATCATAAGTTTATAAACATTCACATGCGGTTTCCCAAATCCAGAAATCTCATAAAAGATCCGAAATATCAAAATCATGAATCAGTGAACAATGAATATCGGCATAAAGCTCCATAATATCGTATGACAAATGAATACATATACATGCATGGTATTTAAGCAAAGAATGCAATATCTAAACTAGCATAGTAATTAGATATCAGAACTATTTACTTGCAGTTATATCCATGAAGTAATATTTTCTAGAGTGTATGTGATATGGAAATTACCGATGATGATGTGTGTGAGCCGGCATGCAAGTGTACGTGGAGCATACGCTTCATCGGTAATGTTGCTGGTGTCGTGATAACATGGGTTCATAACAACTAAAGAAAAACACATTTATAAGCATGCAATGCGATGCAAACAGCAAGAAATATACGAAAATACATAGTAAACGCAATATTTAAGAATATACGTTTCTATATACGAGTCATACAGTGTTGACATTAGAAATAACACGAATCGTGGTTTTTAGAAAATAGGGGCTATGTTGTTTTTAAGAAAAGGTATATCTTTCGAAAAATCCGTAGTATCCCACGACCTGTCTTTAAAATACTCACGATTCGTTAGTTTTGTAAATAAGTATGTGTAACATTTCAAAAAAATAAAATATTATTTTTGGGAATTTTTATAATTAAATAATAAATATTATGAATATTTAATAGTGCGGTATAATTAAATACCGACAAATTGGGAAATATTTGGAAAATTATAGGAATTTCTGAAATGAGGGTATTTTACGTGATTTATGCAAATTACAATTTTTATAATTTATTTATACGCTTTTTTAATGTTAATCGCGATTAAATATCGCTAATTGTGCATTAAGCTAGTTTTGTGCACATGACATGCACCATGTCATTTTACACATTTGTTACATTTCTTATAAATGTCTTTTTCTTCATTCATGCAAGATTGTTTTTTTAATGAAAAGAAAACAAAAGAAAAAAACAAAAAACAAAAGGAAAATGATAAAATATAGAGTATGGGCAAGAGAGAGAGGTGAGGGGTCAACCTTGGACCATATCACTTTGTTCCCTTCATCATCTTCATCAATCTCTCCTTCCGTCATCTCACCATGGCATCACCCCTCCTCCATCTCCACTACACACTTCAAAACACCCTCAAAAATATATCAAAAGTTCATCTCCACTTGACATAAAGCATGCACAAGCTCACTACAAACACTTTAGACCGAGAAACATCGGATTTTGGACACTTGGGGCAACACAAGAAATTTCTTGAATTGCCAAATGAGGTAATTTCATCACCATTAGTATAGTTTTACATTCACATTAGTTTCAATGCATGTTTAGAAGTGTTTTAGTTCGGTTTAGTGAACTTTGAAAATTCCAAGTTAAGGATTAGGGTTTGAATTGAATCCAAAGGTGTAATTGATGTTAGTAGGGACCATACAACCCCTGTAGTGCTTGATTAGAGACCTAAACCAGATACTAGAACTCCAATTAGCGAACTTAGAAACCCCGATGTCGGGAATTTGTGGAAATTGTGAGGGTATTTGGAGATCTGGTAACACTCGGGGACCTGGAATTTTATTTAACAAACACAGGGATACATGCAGGCACATAGGAAGCTACCACAGAGACCCGAGCCACAACCCCCAAGATAAGGCTGTAAATTTAATCGTTCTGGCCGCAATTTGCGGCCAGAGTATGGGAAAATTGGTCAGTGTTTGGTTTGTGGCTCCTTTATCAGTAAAATAGACACTCCATATATGCAAAATTGGCTAATTTGACCTAGGGTAAAATCTGGGACAATTTTCTTGAGTTGCTGCTTTGTTTTGCGATTTCATTTTAACTTGATTTTTGTTATTTGATATTTTATTCCGTCGTGTGGCGTTTGAACGACAACGACTTGGGTTATTGGTTGTGTTTTGCTTGCGAGACTATAGGTTTGACCTATGAACGATACGCGTGCCGATTTGGTTTTCGTGCGCGATTTCTATTTACGATGTCATATGATATACATGTAAGTACCCCCCATGTGGATTTCGAGATGATGAGGAGAGCCAAGTGTCATCGACTCCAGCAAGCGAGGATCAAAGTGAGTAGATTTTTATCTACGGGGGAAGTCGGCTGGATGGCGTATAGCACCCCCACAGTTCGTAGTATAGAACACAAATGCGTTATGTTATATATAGATATTTATACTTAAATGATATTATATGATGTGTATACTTAGCTAATTGCTTTAGAAGATTTTGGATGATAGTGTCGTCAGTTGATTTCCTAGTCGCGAACCCTAGAATCATGTTTACATACACGCACACACACACTTGCATACTTTTATTACTTGTGCGAATATGGGGATATGTATATATATATATATATATATATATATATATATATATATATATATATATATATATATAAACACATAGGTATGGGACTATGTATATATATATATACGTATACATAAATATGGATGATGAGTATAGTATATGGTATTTGGAAATGAGTCGATGAGTTTGGGTATGGTGCCACGAGATCGATGATGTGTTTTGGTTCGTATTATGAGATACGACATGATTGTTATTAGCGGGTCTCTAGGCGTGGTGTTTTCATACATATGCATACATATATGTAGATGGTATCAGTATTATACTAGACTTAGATCTGTACCCCCAGTTCACGATATGTGATGATAAGGATACCAGATGAATAAAGAGATAAATGTGATAATTGACCCATACCCAGATTTGGGATGTCGTACGATAGATTTACCGTACGAGATATATATTGATGATAGATCCGGACTCTTGACTCAAGGATGTCATATTATATATATTGTATCGTATGTGATACTATTGAGGCGGGATCACCGACTATTATATGTATATATATATCGACTCAGACTTAGGTGGTTTTCCTTACCCTTTTGATCAGTCTGTTAGTTTAGTCCAGTAGTTCACTTGTAGATGTTAGACTAGACTCGGGTCATATCTATTTCAAAATTAACGAATCGTGAGTATTTTTAAAGATAGGCCAAGGGATTCTACGTATATTTCAAAAGACGTACCTTTTCTTAAAAACACCGTAGCCCTATTTTCTAAACACCACGATTCGTGTTATTTCAAATAGCAAAACTGTATGACCCATATATATTAATGTAGATTATTTATTGTTGTGTTTATTATTCAGCTCCCGCATATTCTTGCTGTTCGCATCGCATTGCATGCTTATATTGTGTTTTCATATGCTATTGTTAGTGTATATGTCCTAGGGGCCATTATTGTATCATACTAGTTTGTATATTACTTAATGGAAGCTTGGGATATTCACATGTATATAACAGTCTTGCTAAACATGGTAGTATGCTACTTGGTTTTTCTATCTTAATATGTGAGTATACGTATTGATAGAGCTCTTAGGATCTTGCTTGACTACCAGCGTTGTGATGGCAGTCACACTAGTGGGGGCTGGGTAGTCTACAAGCACAACCTCATTCAGGTCCCTAGTCGTAGGATTATCGAGACAGGGTATCGATACTCCGGAGTAGACTAGTGTGTACGCTTCTCATCCCAGTTGGGGAGATGGTCTGTCCCACAGCCGTCAGTACGTCGTACTGGAGATAGTATGTAGGTCTCGTTAGGTTACGGGTACACCGGACAGGACTCATAGGGAACTGTTGGTTGGTTTTATACCAGTCGTCAGTGAACAGTTCCCAGGTGACATGAGTACAGCATAGCCCGCAGACTTGACACTGCTACTTCTCCTCAAGTATGTCCCACTATTCTTAGATTGCTACCTTACCACGGCTCAAAGGAGTTGTGCAAATAGGTAGCAGTTGGGTGCAGTCCCGAGTACTTGGAGGCAGTAGCGGTTGGACAAGATTCATCTCTCCCGGCATTGGGGGTTGATATCGCGTTGTGTTAGAGAGCCATTATGCAAAGTCCCTGGCCAGGGCAAGCGAGATTTGCTGGTAGGTTTCAGTAGTTTCTCAGGGTGTAATGGGCTTCACTCCGACACGACTTATACCGCTATTAGGGGAATGACGCTTGCCGCCCCCTAGGCCCGATATGCGATAGTCTTAGACGAACAGACCGGACTATACGGAGATTGTCACATCAGACTCAGTAGGAGTTCGGATGGGTTTTCCTTATCGGCCTTCTTATCGACATCTACCTGGGGACCGTTACGTACAGCTAGTGCCGCTTGCGGTCTGTGGTTAAACCCACTACCAGCGTAGTAGTCGAGTCTCTAGAGTCCCACAGAAAGAGTTTCCCTACTCCAGGCGAAACGATATAGAGGTCGTATGGTTTTTACGACAAGGGTTCGGACACATACGTGTGTTTACACACGTACGACATCCGGACAGTTTTTACTAGTCGGCTTTGGTTTAAGCCAGTTTCTATTATCCGGTTATTGGATTTATACAGTCTAAAGTTTTTCCGTGTTTTCACGGATCGGAGGGGCGTTCTCGTAATTGTGCGAGAAGCTTCTAGAAGAAGGTGACTTGGGGGTTAAGGTGGCATATGCATTAAATGGGATTAGTGACTTATTTGAGTGATTCATCCATGTCATTAATGCATCATAAATGCTTAATGACTCATGGAGATGAATCACCCATTAGATATTTATGGAGCATGGTTGTTAAATGATTTACTTGATTTATCTTGTTATTCTTTATGCTTCATATATATTATGAGAGCTCATTATCCCATTCCATTCTCTTGCTCACCTTTTCTCTCCTCAAGCTCTCCCTCTTCAAACCCTAATCTTCCCCTCTCATGTGTTGAGTACAAGGATTAGATTAGACTACTTAATCCTTAACCAATCTCTATATCACCTAGGTTGCTTAGATTAGCGGTTTAAGAAACCTAGTTACCTCTAGTTTGAGGTGAAGCTTGTGGTAAAGCTCTCGGGTGGATCTTCTACTAATTAAAGAAGGCCGGAGCGGACGTGGAGAACGACAAGATGAAGGACTCGGATCTTTAGGTATAATCACTTTTCATAGTAGTTGTAAACTCCTATGTTTGTTGTTAGTTATTGTTTATGCAAAGATTCTCGGTTAGTCGATGTTTACGCCAAAAATAATATCGTTTTTCATTATTCCGCCTCCCCGCAAGTCGTGGGGTGTTGTACATCGACTTACAGTGGTATCAGAGACTCGCTAAACAATAATTAACTCATTGGCAAAGTCGTAAGAATTTCGAACGCAAAAAGAACCGGAAACATCGTCGCATTAACACAGTTTCTGTCGAATTTAAAACAGGCCCTAAAAATTTTTCAGGGACCTGCAGAATAACAAGCATGAAATTATAGGGCTACTGAAGAAATTTGGACCCCCAACTCGGCTAACTCACCGCGGAACCGCGTAGGATCCATGCGATCCGCCGTGGATCCGCGGCCGAGTTAGGGCCGAGTCGGCCCAAATTTTTCCAGTGTGCCCTTTGTGTTAACAATGATATTTCTGGTTATTTTATTTTCTGCTAAGATCTCAGGTGCACAGAGAAGTTTTGCAATAGAATCTAAAGTGTTTTGCTCGATCAAAATTTTGCGATGTTTGCTAATATGATTATATCTGTGATTGTATAATGTGTTCGTAAACCTCCCCTAACTGCTAGTATGTCGGTTGGCAGGGGGTTGCACATTTCTGTATTGGTTTTTACTGTTTGTGGATGTGAACTGTATTGGACTGTTGTGATGATTAGCCGGGTTTTGTGATGGGTTATTATTTTAATTCATTCGATGTAACTGTAATATGTTGTAATATTATTTTGCGGGACGCATCCAGGTTGCGGATGTAGCCACCGTTGTATTATTTCATTTTACTGTTTTTGCTCCTAGGATAGACCCAAGATGGGGTGCACAAACTACCGGGTACTTTGAAGTGTTTAGTGGCCTACTCACTTTGTTGAGGGAGACCGCTTCACTTCGGGTATTTGGCGGGTAGTTTGCCGTACCCGTAGGGGTCTAGGGTGGGGTAATGGCTATTCATCACAACTGTGTAATCCGTCTTTTGTTGCAGGCTCTAAACAAACACGGATTGCTTGCAAATCCAATAAAGTTCATATGAGATCTGGAATGCCTATTATTGCGTCTGACGAATGTACAATATCTATATATGATAGCTATTTAGACGTCACTTATGTTTTACACCCGCGCTTGCCCAGCCCCCGCTCTGTCGTTAGTTAAGTAACCTAACGGGTGATGACGGGACCCCGTGGCGAATGCTGATGGCATAAGAGGACGTTGTATTTTCATTGTTTTCTGCAATGATAGGTTAAATGATGGGACGCTTTATTTTATAATGCAAAGAAAATAAACCAAAAATTTGAATCGTTGGAACAATTTAAAAGAAACCAATCGGTTATTTTTAAAACAGATGATATTTTTAATTGCGGAGCTTTAACCACTCCTTTTAAAAGCTATCAGGTTCCTTCGGTCATATCAAGTTCACTACGTTCACGGTTTCGCCAAAACCATTCGTAGCCCTCCGTCATTTCATTTGGGCATTCAGTAGTATTCAAGCTATGTATTTTGACCTAACGCCAAGGCATAGTGTTTGGTAGCTGCTGGGTATTCATTTGTCGCATAGATAGATGAGTTAGTTTGGGACAGTCGTATTATCATTTTGGCCGAACGTCAAGGATATATACGGATGGGTTCAAATTAATAAGATAATGATGGGTAAAACTTGACATGTGACTTATGACATTTTGACCAACGCCAAGGTCATAAGAGCATGGGGCAAAAATAAATATCGGGAATTTCGAAAGAAACTGAAATTTGCAAAGAGATGCATACCATTTGGAGTTTGATGAATGTTGGTAGCATTCCTTCAACATTATCATACGATGATATTTGGATCCCGATCCTACTGTGAGTATATGCTACTCATCAGGATATTCGTCACTTAACGATCAATGCTATAAACCAAGTAGGTGTCAAGAAAGGTGTCAGCGGGGTTACGCCCCTAGAGAAAAGAGGTTATTTAATTAAGGAACTTCGCGAAAGCGTTGGAAAACCTCCCTCGAAGTACCGACACCAGCCTGGCTGAACGGTTAAGCAAGTATTGTACAGTGAGAATAGTCCTGGCTAATTCTTCTTTTATGGTTTGAGGAAGGATTCGAGAAACAGTGGGAGCCATCCAGTTTAGATAAATTAAAAACCATTCTAAACTTGCAAGAGCATCATGCTAAAGAGTTTTCTTCTCTCTCTCCTAATTGCAGCGACCCTGAAAATGACTGGACTTAAGCTACTTTTAGAGAAAAATATACTGACAGGGCCAAACTATAAAGATTGGCTGCGGAATGTCAAAATGGCCTTGACTTATGACAAATTGGGGTATGTCCTCACCACTACGGCACCTGAAGTCCCGGGTCCCAAATCCAGTAATGCGGATAAGGAAATCCGCAAAACCTAGGATTTAGATTGCGCGAAAGCCAAGTGCATCGTGCTTGCCTCGATGAACATTGAACATCAGAGGAGGCACGAGGATATGGATCTTGACTCCATATTTCTCCATACAAAAGATCTGTATGGGGAGCAATCTCGTATAGCAAGATACGAGACCTCAAAGAAGCTGTTTCAAGCGAGGTTGGCTGTCGGGTCATCGGTAGGAGAACATGTCCTAAAGATGATCGGCTATATAGAAGAGCTCGCAGACCTTTGGACGACTTTGGATAATGAGCTCTATACAGACCTTATTCTCCAGTCCCTCCCTCCCACCTACGCCCAGTTTATTCTGAACTTCAACATTCAAAGAAAAGAAGTTGAACTTTCAAAACTCCTTAACATGTTGAGGAGTGCAGAGGGCACCTTGCAGAAGGCAAGGGAAACACCTGCTATGTTTGTTCGCGGTACTTCTTCTTCCGGGTCCAAGGCTAAAACCAAAGGAAGGAAGAATAAGGCCCCCAACAGACCTAGAAGAGGTGTTAGTAAGGTGGCAGGGAAAGGAAAGAAAAAGTTTACGGTACCGGTAGTAGCCCAGGATGAGTGCTTCCATTGTCACAGGAAAGGGCACTGGAAAAAGGATTGCAAGGCGTGGAGCGCCAAGAACCAGGAACCAAAGCAAGCTGTGGCTTCGACTTCAGGTGTGTTTGTAATTGAGAATTGTCTGTCAATCAACTCTACTTCCTGGGTATTGGATACCGGATCAGGATCTCATATTTGCAATTCATTGCAGGCACTGAGAAACCGTAGAGTGCTGAAGGAAGGTGATATGACCCTGATGGTTGCTAACGGATCTAGCGTGGGAGCTGTGTCCGTAGGGGATTATCACCTGGGATTGACGAGTGGACACATTTTGGTTTTACATAACTATTTTTGTGTACCCAGCTTAACGTGTAATATCATATCTGTTTCCTTGTTATCAAATAAAGGTTATGATTTCATGTTTGGAAGTGGTGTTGTTAACATCCACCTTAATCATGGTTTAATTGGGTCCGGTACACTGGATAACGGTATATATGTGTTAAACCAACTCCAAATTTTCAATGTCCAGAACACACTAAAAAGAAAGTCTCCAAATTTAAATAAAGCTTTCTTATGGCATTGTAGACTTGGTCACATCAATGAGAGAAGGTTGACTAAGTTGCATAGAGAAGGATATTTGGACTCGTTCGAATATCAAACTTATGACACTTGTCAATCTTGTCTCAAAGGAAAGATGACAAAGACTCCATTTATTGGACATGGAGTAAGAGCGAGCGAGCTCTTAGGACTCATACACAGCGATGTATGTGGTCCAATGTCTACACATGTAAGAGGTGGTTTTTCCTATTTCATTACTTTCACGGATGATTACTCAAGGTACGGATTCATTTATCCGATGAAACATAAATCTGAGGCTTTTGAGAAATTCCAAGAGTACAAGAATGAAGTAGAAAACCAAACCGGCAAAAGTATCAAGACACTAAGATCTGATCGAGGTGGTGAATACTTGAGTGCCGAGTTCCTAGGTTACCTAAAAGAGAAAGGAATTCTCTCTCAGCTTACTCCTCCATACACTCCACAGCATAACGGTGTATCGGAGAGACGGAATCGAACCCTTTTGGATATGGTACGATCCATGATGAGTAATGCTGAGTTACCGCGATCTTTTTGGGGTTATGCGCTAGAATCATCGGCATATCTTTTGAACATGGTACCTACCAAGACTGTGCCTACCACTCCATATCAGATGTGGAGTGGGAAGAAACCCCATCTACAGTATATAAAGATTTGGGGATGTCCAGCTTTTGTTAAAAAGCAGCATGTGGACAAGCTCGAGGCACAATCAGTAAAGTGTAAGTTTGTGGGATATCCAAAGAACTCCAGGGGATATCTATTCTATTACGCAGAGGAACAAAAGGTATTTGTTTCTCGTAATGCCCATTTTCTAGAACATCAGTTTTTAGAAAAGGAATCAAGTGGGAGAGAAATAGAACTGGAACAAATTCCAGCACCACAAACTAATACTGACAGTTTGGTAGAACCGGTAGTTCAAGAAGAACAGGACATTCCCGCACCCCTCCGCAGGAGTAGTAGGCCGTCTCATCCGCCTGAGAGATACTACGGTTTTCTCATAGATGGGGATAGAGAGGATTGCATCATAGATGATGATGAACTTACTGGCTTCCAGCAGGCTATCCAGAGCGGCGACTCGGTACGATGGCTAGATGCAATGCGGACCGAAATGGAGTCCATGTACACCAACTAAGTATGGACTTTGGACTTTGCTCCAGATGGGGTAAAACCCATTGGATGCAAATGGATCTTTAAGAAAAAGATTGGTGTAGAGGGACAGGTGGAAACCTATAAGGCTAGACTTGTTGCAAAGGGTTTTCGTCAAAGACCTGGTTTGGACTATGACGAAACTTTTTCTCCAGTGGCTATGCTCAAATCCATTCGGCTCCTTCTTGCTTTTGCTGCCTTCCATGATTATGAAATCTGGCAGATGGATGTAAAGACGGCTTTTCTGAATGGAAATTTAGAAGAGTGCGTCTATATGGATCAGCCAGAGGGTTTCAATAAGAATGGGAGCAGCGGGAAAGTATGCAAGCTGCTTAAGTCCAGGCATCGCGGAGTTGGAACATCTGTTTTGATGAAACAGTCAAAGAATATGACTTTATCAAAAATCCAGATGAACCGTGCATATATAGTAAAGTTGTAGCCAGAACTGTTGTATTCCTCGTCTTGTACGTGGATGGCATTCTGTTGATAAGAAATGACATTCCTATGCTACAATCTGTCAAAGGATTCTTGTCACACAGGTTCTCCATGAAAGACCTGGGTGATGCCTCTTACATTCTGGGGATCCGGATCTATCGTGATAGATCCAAGAGGATGTTGGGACTTTCGCAGTCCAGGTATATCGACACTGTACTGAAAAGATTCAGTATGGAAGATTCTAAGTACGGTAATCTACCGGCTTGTCACGGAATCACGCTATCCAAAGAGATGTCTCCCAAGACTGATTTGGAAAGGGAACGCATGTCTATTACACCCTACGCTTCTGCGGTAGGCTCTATAATGTATGCGATGTTGTGCACCAGACCAGATGTAGCTTACGCCCTAAGCGTGGTAAGCCGGTATCAGTCAGACCCAGGGGAGAAGCACTGGATAGCAGTAAAGAACATTCTCAAGTACCTGAGGAGGACTAAGGAGATGTTCTTGGTTTACGGCGGAAAGGACCTCAGGTTGGAGGCCTATGCTGATTCCGGCTTCCAGAGTGATAAGGACGATTCCAAATCCATATCGGGTTATGTCTTTACCCTCAATAGAGGGGTGGTGTGCTGGAAGAGCTCCAAGCAGGACACCGTTGCTGACTCGACGATGAAAGCGGAGTATATAGCTGCTTGCGATGCCGCAAAAGAAGCAGTCTGGATGAAGAAGTTCCTAACAGAACTTCAGGTGGTTCCTACCATTGTTGATCCAATACCTCTGTATTGCGACAACAACGGAGCTATAGCTTTAGCGAAGGAACCAAAGTCCCATCAGAAGTCCAGACACATCTTAAGGCGATATCACCTGATCAGGGAGATCATTGATCGTCGGGAGATCGAGGTTCGGAGAGTTGCTACTGAAGAGAACATTGCTGATCCATTCATAAAGGCCCTACCTCAGATTCAGTTCGAGAGGCTACTCGAGATCATTGGTCTTCGATATGCCAGTACATGGCCCTAGTGCAAGTTGGAGATTGTTAGAGTATATGCCCTAGGGGCCATTATTGTATCATACTAGTTTGTATATTACTTAATGGAAGCTTGGGATATTCACATGTATATAACAGTCTTGCTAAACATGGTAGTATGCTACTTGGTTTTTCTATCTTAATATGTGAGTATACGTATTGATAGAGCTCTTAGGATCTTGCTTGACTACCAGCGTTGTGATGGCAGTCACACTAGTGGGGGCTGGGTAGTCTACAAGCACATCCTTATTCAGGTCCCTAGTCGTAGGATTATCGAGACAGGGCATCGATACTCCGGAGTAGACTAGTGTGTACGCTTCTCATCCAAGTAGGGGAGATGGTCTGTCCTACAGCCGTCAGTACGTCGTACTGGAGATAGTATGCAGGTGCTCGTTAGGTTACGGGTACACCGGACAGGACTCACAGGGAACTGTTGGTTGGTTTTATACGAGTCGTCAGTGAACAGTTCCCAGGTGACATGAGTACAGCATAGTCCGCAGACTTGACACTGCTACTTCGCCTCGAGTGTGTCCCACTGTTCTTAGATTGCTACCCTACCACGGCTCAAAGGAGTCGTGCAAACAGGTAGCAGTTGGGTGCAGTCCCGAGCACTTGGAGGCAGTAGCGGTTGGACAGGATTCATCTCTCCCGGTATTGGGGGTTGATATCGCGCTGTGTCAGAGAGCCATTACGCAAAGTCCCTGGCTAGGGCAAGCGAGATTTGCTGGTAGGTTCCAGTAGTTTCTCAGGGTGTAATGTGCTTCACTCCAACACGACTTATACCGCTATTAGGGGACTGACGCTTGTTGCCCCCTAGGCCCGATTGTCACATCAGACTCAGTAGGATTTCGGATGGGTTTTCCTCATCGGCCTTCTTATCGACATCTACCTGGGGACCGTTACGTACAGCTAGTGCCGCTTGCGGTCTGTGGTTAAACCCACTGCCAGCGTAGTAGTCGAGTCTCTAGAGTCCCACACAGAGAATTTCCCTACTGCAGGCGAAACGATATAGAGGTCGTATGGTTTTTACGACAAGGGTTCGGACGCATACGTGTGTTTACGCACGTACGACATCCGGACAGTTTTTACTAGTCGGCTTTGGTTTAAGCCAGTTTCTAGTATCCGGTTATTGGATTTATACAGTCTAAAGTTTTTCCGTGTTTTCACGGATCGAAGGGGCGTTCTCGTAATTGTGCGAGAAGCTTCTAGAAGATGGTAACTTGGGGGTTAAGGTGGCATATGCATTAAATGGGATTAGTGACTCATTTGAGTGATTCATCCATGTCATTAATGCATCATAAATGCTTAATGACTCATGGAGATGAATCACCTATTAGATATTTATGGAGCATGGTTGTTAAATGATTTACTTGATTTATCTTGTTATTCTTTATGCTTCATATATATTATGAGAGCTCATTATCCCATTCCATTCTCTTGCTCACCTTCTCTCTCCTCAAGCTCTCCCTCTTCAAACCCTAATCCTCCCCTCTCATGTGTTGAGTACAAGGATTAGATTAGACTACTTAATCCTTAACCAATCTCTATATCACCTAGGTTGCTTAGATTAGCGGTTTAAGAAACCTAGTTACCTCTAGTTTGAGGTGAAGCTTGTGGTAAAGCTCTCGGGTGGATCTTCTACTACTTAGAGAAGGCCGGAGAGGACGTGGAGAACGACAAGATGAAGGACTCGGATCTTTAGGTATAATCACTTTTCATAGTAGTTGTAAACTCCTATGTTTGTTTTTAGTTATTGTTTATGCAAAGATTCTCGGTTAGTCGATGTTTACGACTAAAACAAGATCGTTTTTCATTATTCCGCCTCCCCGCAAGTCGTGGGGTGTTGTACATCGACTTATAGCTATTAGTGAAATCATGCCGTCAGGACACCAGCACCATTACCGATGATGCGTATGTTCCACGTACACCTGCTTGCCGGCTCACACACATCATCATCGGCAATTGCCATGCTACGTTCACTGTAGAGAATATTAATTCATTGATATCACTTGTTAGCTGATAGTTTCGACATGATACTAGTGAGCCTGCCATTATATGATAGCTTAGACATTGGATTTATTTACCGCGTTATCTCATGCATATATATTCATTTATTCATTGCCATGCAATAAGTTGTGTCAGTCCGGATTGCCGGAGCCCAGTATTCATTATTTATTTACATCGTGCTTTATGATTTCGTATTTCCATGAGATTTCTGGATTTAGAGAAACCGCAAAGATTTTATAAACTGATTATCACTTTCAAAAGATAAATGTGCGGTTTTCTCATGATATGATTTGAGACACGTCCACCATGAGTTTTCTCGGCCCTTGAGCGTTATCATACACTCGATTCGAGGAGGCGGAGGAACCGTCTTTGGATGCATGGTGGACCCGGTGTGGTACCCCAGGGCGAGAAGGTCACAGATGATGGCATTGAGCCGGCAGGGGAGCACTACCGACCGGTGATTGTATTGTGACTCGAAAGATATCCGGAGGATACCGATCGGAGTTGGCCCAGTCTGGATAGCCGGAGCCCAGGGGCCAGTCCGGATAGCTGGAGCCCTAGATTTTGAGATTTAAGGTTTCATGATATGGGTCAGTCCGGATAGCCGGAGCCCGAGATATTGGATATTTGGATATATGTTTTGTGTCGATGCTAGACACTTATTTATGTTGATTTCATTGATGATACCTCATTTTGAATATATAGAAATCTCACTAAATTATGAAAACAGTTTTCCTTTCATGATGTATTCTGTTTTCATTTCGATGCATTCATACATCATACATATGATATGTTGCTATCTGAGGCACTGACACGAGCACTTGATATTGCAATTATGTGTAGATGGTTCAGGTTGTTATATTGAGGATAATAATGATCGTATGACCTAGGATTGAGTCATACATTCGATTTATGCTCTGTGATGTTTTCTACTCACGAGTTGGCAACTCACCCCCGTTGTGCCACAGTTCTTGCCGGTTTTTGCCATACAGGTTTCATTGCGGCTTTCTGGCACACTGCTTCCATTCCGGGTGATTGCTTTGGTAGGTGGGTTCACTCGCATCGTAACCTCCATTGCACCTTTATTTTATTTCAGTTGTATCTAGAAACTCCATCAACCAGACTTGTTTATTTATTTCAGACTTAGAAAACCAGTTGTTTATTCTTTCGACCTTTGAGTCGCGTATAGTATTATTATGGTTCTCTTGATGATTTTGAGTTTCCTTTTGAGTTTTATCCTCGCTTTTGGCGTTGTATATTATATTGCTTGTGTGGTTGTGACCGTCAATTGACGAAGAGCTAGCTCCCGCTTGGGGATGCATTTATTCATATTATGCATGTTGTACCTGTTTGGAGCCAGTATTTACAAAGGAAACTCTGCCGAAATTTTCAGAAAAGACTTGATGTTTTAAAAATGCATATTCGGCTGATTTTAATAAAAACACTTTCTTTAAAATGGTTTAGATTTCTGGGCTTTTGGATTACTTGAATTAGATGGGTTCCTATAGACTTCATATGATTCAAGTGCCAGTCACGTGCTATTTCGGGTCGTGACAAAGTTGGTATCAGAGCGCTAGGTTAACCTTGGTTCGAGTCTATGTTTGACTATGTGGAGCCTAGGGCGTTTGTATATATACGGAATCTAGGCTTGACCTTACGGAACTTAGACTTAGTCGAGGTGGTATTAGACCCGAACTTTCATCGCATAGGTTGACCTTGGTTGATGGAGTAAGTGACTTAAGGAGAGTGACGTACCGTGTGTATGTTCCGCGGCATACTTACGATACGCTACTCCGCTTAAGAAGCCTTAGGATGTACATTTCCTTGCACATCATTATATTCATTCCTATGATCTGTCCTCATCAATATTGGTTTATGGTTTTTGCTGCCATGATTACACGGGCAGAGAGAGCTACGGCTAGAGTTGCGTCAGCATGAGCTCGTCACAAACAAGGACATACCAGGGCATGATTCCAGGGACACACGATTGTGTAGATGTGTCATTTTATTGTTTCGCGCCATGAGCGTTTGATGGATCACTTTTACGAGATTTCTCGGACGTGCAGATCAGCACCAGAGGATTGGGCAACCGCTAGAGGCCAGCCAGAGTGTGATGACCGTCAATGCACCGATTATTTGATGATTGAGGTACTGTTCAGCGTGAGGACGAATGAGTCAGTTGTTGCTGCGAATGACGAGATATCGCCCCAGATGTTTGGAGCTGTTGCCGCACGAGTTATACTTAGAGATATGATAGAAGATCGCTAGTCACCAAAGGAGGAATGACTAGGACATGTGATTCGTTGCCTACCCCGATGCGAGGTCATCAGATTGATTGATTCCAGCTAGAGACGACTTCATGCAGGTAAGTTGAGAGTCGATAGAGACGATCGAATGTCAGAAGCCCATTTTCTAAGTTTAAAGTATTCAGAGACAAATACAAGTAATTCTATAGACCCTCTAGGAGAATGAAACCCTAACTCGACATAATGACCATGAGAACGCTTGAAAACCTTAGGGTTTGCGGCAGTTCAGCGGTACCATTAGTGAGGCTTGGGTTTGCCCTTCTACGGATGGTCCACAGGTACTGTGGCATGTACTAGATACTGTTAAATTGTACTCAAGAGTTGAGCTCTTGGGGGATTACGAGGCTTTGACAAATCGATCGATGGTTTCGACTTCATTCGGATATCATGTGATGGGATACATTGCTTGGGAGACTCCAGATACGAGTATAGCCATTGGAGCGCAGTCCATGCAGCCACGAAGAGACAAGTCCGAATCAGTCGACATAAGAGAAAAGTGGAGGAAGAGGAGATCTTGATGAGATGAAGTTCCACTCCGCTAACATAAGAGATGCGATACACATGCAGAGGCATTGTAGAAGGATGTATCTTCCAGAAGGAGTCGCGATGAGTATGCAGCCGTTTCGGAACAAGAAACAGATTTAGTAAAGGATGATGACTTCCGGGCAGTTCGGCAGAAACGAGATTTAGGAAAGACCTCGACAGAACCTTTCTGGAATACTATACGAGAAGACTTGGGCCCAGGATCGGTCATATTGCGCACACACAGTTGGCCAGAGTTCGGCATTGTCGACGAGATGTGTTATGAGTGACCATGACAGTTGGCCAGTGATCTTTAGAGGATGTGCCAGGGCGGGACTGTTTCCGCCATCTTTGATTTCGGTATTTTGGGCCATTTGTTTGCATGATTGAGATTTTGTGCACCACAGTTTCACTTGACTTCGATTTGATGTCATTCGAGATGCTGATTTTGATTTCATACCTATGGTATGCATGTGATTTGACTGGTGTTTTCGGCATAGTTTTCATGCACTTTTAGTATTTTGATTAAATTGTTTGCACGCTGATGCACATGGTTGTGAGATTATATACAACGGTATACCTGATTTGAATTATGATGTGATATATACCGTTGATTTCGATTATGATATTGATATTGATTTCGTGCACCCTATGCACTTTATTTGGACTCCTGCGCATACTTGATGCGCATGATGTGATTTTGGTGCACACCAGATGCACTAAATCGGGATTCTTCGTGCATATCAGATGATATTGCTGTCAGGCACACACGTTTCCCTTGACAGGTATTTTCGTGCACACCCGTTGCACTTAGATTTTGTTTCTGTGCACATGTATGGCACATTCATGGATTTCGATTTCCGTGTGCACCAGACGCACGTGGCATTATTATGCACATTTTGGGATTGATTCTTATGGAGCAGTATATTTTTTATGATATTTACTTTTTTTAGTAATGAGCAGGACTAGTCAGAGGACAGTACCTGAATATATTTTTGCATGCATTGATAGTTATCGAAGGGATTTCCAAAAAGGAGCTATAGTCTTAGTATATACATACGTGTCCGAGATGACACGAGACATTTAACAAAGGAAACGCTTCTAAATTATTTTCAAAACAGCGGGACGTGTATGTTAAACAAAGGATATTTATACATATAGTTATTTTCTTACAATAGACGTCCGCCACTGTGCAGTGATACGCACATTGCACAGCGACTTGAAAAGGTTTGGCATGCATTGCTTCCCGAAGTTTTAATGATGTTTACATGTATAGTTCGATGTATATCATGTTGGTTTTCGTATTGGATTTTGATATTGGTGTCTTCACCATAACTCCGATGATTGTGGGATGTTTGACGGAGTTTTGATTTGGTTTATATACTTGTTTTTCATGCGCACGCATTGCGCTACGATGTGTCTTATGTATTTATGATTTCGGAGCCCCGACGACTTGATCATTTTACTGAAATATTTAAGTATTTGAGCGATTTAAATTTAAATTCGGGGATCGAATTTCTTTAGGGGGAGAAGATTGTAACATTTCAGAAAAATAAAATATTATTTTTGGGAATTTTTATAATTAAATAATAAATATTATGAATATTTTAATAGTGCGGTATAATTAAATACCGACAAATTAGGAAATATTTGAAAAATTATAGGAATTTCTGAAATGAGGGTGTTTTATGTGATTTATGCAAATTACAATTTTTATAATTTATTTTATACACTATTTTAACGCTAATCGCGATTAAATATCGTTAATCGTGCATTAAGCTAGTTTTGTGCACATGACATGCACCATGTCATTTTACACATTTGTTACATTTCTTATTCATGTCTTTTTCTTCATTCATGCAAGATTGTTGTTTTAATGAAAAGAAAACAAAAGAAAACAAAAGGAAAATGATAAAATATAGAGTATGGACAAGAGAGAGAGAGAGGTGAGGGGTCAACCTTGGACCATATCACTTTGTTCCCTTCATCATCTTCATCAATCACTCCTTCCGTCATCTCACCATGGCATCACCCTTCCTCCATCTCCACTACACACCTCAAAAGACCCTCAAAAATACATCAAAAGTTCATCTCCACTTGACAAAAAGCATGCACAAGCTCACTACAAATACTTTGGACCAAGAAAAATCGGATTTTGGACACTTGGGGCAACACAAGAAATTTCTTGAGTTGCCAAATGAGGTAATTTCATCACCATTAGTATAGTTTTACATTCACATTAGTGTCAATTCATGTTTAGAAGTGTTTTAGTTCGGTTTAGTGAACTTTGAAAATTCCAAGTTAAGGATTAGAGTTTGAATTGAATCCAAAGTTGTAATTGATGTTAGTAGGGACCATACAACCCATGTAGTGCTTGATTAGAGACCTAAACCAGAGACTAGAACCCCAATTAGCAAACTTAGAAACCCCGATATCGGGAATTTGTGGAAATTGTGAGGGTAATTGGAGATCTGCTAACACTCGGGGACCTGGAATTTTATTTAGCAAACACAGGGATACATGCAGGAACATAGGAAGCTACCACAGAGACCCGAGCCCCAACCCCCAAGCTAAGGCCACAAATTTAATAGTTCTGGCCGCAATTTGCGGCCACAGTAGGGGCAAATTGGTCAATGTTTGTTCTGTGGCAAATAGACCCTCCATATATGCAAAATTGGCTAATTTGACCTAGGGTACAATCTGGGACCATTTTCATGAGTTGCTACTTTGTTTTGCAATTCCGTTTTAACTTTATTTTTTTATTTGATATTGTATTCCGTCGTGTGGCGTTTGAACGCCAACGACTTAGGTTATTGGTTGTGTTTTGCATGTGAGACTATAGGTTTTGACCAATGAACGATACGCGTGCCGATTTGGTTTTCGTGCACGATTTCTATTTACGATGTCATGTGATGTACATGTAGGTACCCCCATATGGATATCCAGACGACGAGGAGAGCGTGGCATCATCGATTCCAGCAAGCGAGGATCAAAGTGAGTAGATATATATCTACGGGGATGTCGGGTGAATGGCGTATAGCACCCCCGCAGTTCGTAGTATATAACGCAAATGCGTTATGTTATATATAGATTTTTATACTTAAATGATATTATATGATGTGTATACTTAGCTAATTTCTTTAGAAGATTTTGGATGATAGTGTCGTTAGTTGATTTCCTAGTCGCGAACCTTAGAATCGGGTTTACATACACGCACGCACACACTTGCATACTTTTATTACTTATGCGTATATATATATATATATATATATATATATATATATAAACACATAAGTATGGGACTATGTATATATATATACGAATACATATACATGAATGATGAGGATAGTATATGGTATTTGGAGATGAGTCGTTGAGTTTGGGCATGGTGCCATGAGATCGGTGATGTGTTTTGGTTCGTATTATGAGATACGACATGATTGTTATTAGCGGGTCTCTAGGCGTGGTGTTTTTCATACACACGCATACATATATGTAGATGGTATTAGTATTATACTAGACTTAGATCAGTACCCCCAGTTCATGATATGTGATGATAAGGATACCAGACGAATAAGGAGATAAATGTGATAATTGACCAGTACCTAGATTTGGGATGCTGGACGATGGATTTACCATACGAGCTATATATTGATGATAGATCTGCACTCTTGACTCGAGGATGTCATATTATATATATTGTATCGTATGTGATACTATTGAGGCGGGATCACCGACTATTATATGTATATATATATCGACTCAGACTTATGTGGTTTTCCTTACCTTTTTGATCAGTCTGTTAGTTTAGTCCAGTAGTTCACTTGTAGATGTTAGACTAGACTCGGGTCATACCTATTTCAAAACTAACGAATCGTGAGTATTTTTAAAGATAGGCTAAGGGATTCTACGTATATTTCGAAGGACGTACCTTTTCTTAAAAACACTGTAGCCCTATTTTGTAAACACCACGATTCGTGTTATTTCAAACGGCAAAACTGTATGACCCATATATATTAATATAGATTATTTATTGTTGTGTTTATTATTCAGCTCCCGCATATTCTTGCTGTTCGCATCACATTCCATGCTTATATTGTGTTTTCATATGCTATTATTGAAATCATGTTGTCAGGACACCAGCACCATTACCGATGACGCGTATGTTCCATGTGCACCTGCTTGCCGGATCACACACATCATCATCGGTAATTTCCATGCTACGTACACTATAGCGAATATTAATTCATTGATATCACTTGTTAGCTGATAGTTTCGACAAGATAATAGTGAGCCTGCCATTATATGATAGCTTAGACATTGGATTTATTTACTGTGTTATCTTATGCATATTTATTCATATATTAATTGCCATGCAATAAGTTGGGTCAGTCCAGATTGCCGGAGCCCAGTATTGATTATTTATTTACATCGTGCTTTATGATTTCGGATTTCCATAAGATTTCATGATTTAGAGAAACCACAAAGATTTTATAAACTGATTATCACGTTCAAAAGATAAAAGTGCGGTTTTCTCATGATATGATTTGAGACACGTCCACCATGAGTTTTCTCGGCTCTTGAGCGTTATCATACACCCGATTCGAGGAGGAAGAGGAATCGTCTGTGGGTGCATGGTGGACCCGGCGCGGTACCCCGGGGTGAGAAGGTCACAGATGATGGCGTTGAGCAGGCAAAGGAGCACTACCGACCGGTGATTGTATTGTGACTCGAAAGATATCCGAAGGATACCGATCGGATTTAGGCCAGTCTGGAAAGCCGGAGCCCAGGGTCCAGTCCGTATAGCCAGAGCCCTAGATTTTAAGATTTGAGGTTTCATGATATGGGTCAGTCCAGATAGCCGGAGCACGAGATATTGGATATATGTTTTGTGTCGATGCTAGACACTGATCTATGTTGATTTCATTGATGATACCTCGTTTTGAAAATACAGAAATCTCACTATATTATGAAAACAGTTTTCCTTTCATGATGTATTTTGTTTTCATTTCGATGCATTCATACATCATACATATGCTTTGTTGCTATCTGAGGCACTGACACGAGCACTTGATATTACACATATGTGTAGATGGTTCAGGTTGTTATATTGAGGATATTACTGATCGTATGGCCTAGGATTGAGTCATACATTCGATTTTTGCTTTGTGATGTTTCTACTCACGAGTTGGCAACTCACCCCCATTGTGCCATTGTTCTTGCAGGTTTTTGCCGTCCAGTTTTCATTGCGGCTTTTTGGCACACTGCTTCCATTCCGGGTGATTGCTTTGGTAGGTGGGTTCACTCGCATAGTGACCACCATTGTACCTTTATTTTATTTCAGTTGTATCTAGAAACTCCATCAACCAGACTTGTTTATTTATTTATGACTTAGAAAACCAGTTGTTTATTCTTTCGACCTTAGAGTCGCACGTTGTATTATTATGGTTCTCTTGATGATTTTGAGTTTCCTTTTGAGTTTTGATCCTCGCCTTTGGCGTTGTATATTATATTTCTTGTGTGGTTATGACCATTAATTGACGAAGAGCTAGCTCCCGTTTGGGGATGCCTTTATTCATATTATGCATGTTGTAATCGTTTGGAGCCAGTATTTACAAAGGAAACTTTGCCGAAATTTTCAGAAAATACTTGATGTTTTAAAAATGTATATTCGGCTAATTTTAATACAAACACTTTCTTTAAAATGGTTTAGATTTGTGGGCTTTTGGCTTACTTGAATTAGATGGGGTCCTATAGACTTCATATGATTCAAGTGCCAGTCACGTGCTATTTCGGGTCGTGACAGTATGATTCGAGCCCAGTCTTACATCTACCAAGTAAACTACAAGACGAAGTTAAGAGACTAAACAAAAGGGTAAGGCAATCCATCTATGTCCGAGTTGATATATCTAGTAGTCGGTGATCCCGCCCCAATAGCGTCACGTACGATAAAATATATAATGCGACATCCTCGAATCAAGAGTGTGGATCAATCATATTTATATCTCGTACGGTAAAATCCATCGTACGGCACTTCAAAAATCGGGGTACAGATCAAATATCGCATATACCTCATTATTCATACGGTATCATCATCATAATATCCTGAATTAGGAATACTGATCTAAAGTCTAGTACATACCAATATCAACAACTATATATCCTCGGGTGTATGAAAACACTTCGCCCATCTATCAGCTAATAAATCCTGTCGTATCTCATAACACGACCCAAAATCACATAACCGATCTCACAACATCATGCCCGGTCATATCGACTCACCTCCAAGTATCATATACTATCCTCATCACCCGTTTATACGTGTGTGTGTGCGTGTGTGTATCAACACATCCACACACACACACACACACACACACACACATACATATATATACATATAATCATATACACCAAAGACATATCACGTGTGTGCATGTGTGTGTGTATCAACCTATACTCTAGATTTCGCGACTAAGAAACTAAACTAAAACGCATTCTTCCAACTACACTAAATCCAACCCAAGTCACCTAAAGCCACTCTTGCTAAGTATACACATATCACAAACACATATGAATATATATCATATTCGTATGCTACACTACGATACTGCGGGGGTGCTATATGCCATCCACCCGACTTCCTCAGTAGATATACATCTACTCACCTGGACGCCTCGGCTAATCTGATCCGATTTCAGCTCTGTCATTTTCGCGCCGCATCCGACGCCTCTGCACCCGATACTAGAAACGTACACAAGAAAATAAGAGAATAAATATATAAACAGTCACGGAAACAACGACACAAGTCAACCACGCGCACAACAAGACGCACGCACACTTGGTGCGCAAACACGCTCGTGACAACGCCAAAACCCACGACTAAGGTCGCTATACGTGGCAGCAACTGTTAGCGTATATGCCCTAGAGGTCAATATTGTATCATACTGGATTGTATATTACATAATGGAAGCATGGGATATTCACAGTTGTATTGACAGTCTTGCTAAAAATGGTAGTATGCTACTTGGTTTGAATCTACTTTAATATGTGCATGTGTTTCATTTAACATATAGCTTATACATATTAGTAGAGCCCTTAGGATCTTAGCTTGATTACCAGTGTTGTGATGGCAGTCACACTAGTGGGGCTGGGTAGTCTACAAGCACATCCTATACAGGTCCCTAGTCGTTGGATTATCGAGACGGGGCATCGATACTGCGGAGTAGACTGGTGTGTACGCTTCTCATCCCAGGTCGGGAGATAGTCTGTCCCACAGCCATCAGTACGTCATACTGGAGATAGTATGCAGTTGCTCGTTGGGTTACGAGTACACCAAACAGGACTCGTTGGGAACTGCAGGTTGGTATTATACCTATCGTCAGATTGCAGTTCCCAGGTGAAATGAGTGCACTTGGTCCGTCGACTTGACACTGCCACTTCGCCCTGAGTGTGTTCCCACTGTAATTAGATCACTACCCTACCACGGCTCAAAGGAGTCGTGCAAGCAGGTAGTAGTTGGGTACAGTCTCGAAGAACTTGGAGGCAGTGGCGGTTAGACAGGATTCGTCTCTCCCGGTATTGGGAGTTGATATCGCGCTGTGTTTAGAGAGCCATTATGCAAAGTTCCTGGTCAAGGCAAGCGAGATTTACTGGTAGGTGCTCCAGTAGTTTCTCAAGGTGTAATGGGCTACAATCCGACACAACTTATACCGCTATTAGGGGTCTGATGTTTACCACCCCCTAGGCCCGATTTGTGATAGTCCTAGACGAACAGACCAGACTATACGGAGATTGTCACATACAGGCTCAGTAGGAGTTCGGATGGGTTTACTCATCGACCTTCTTATTGATATCTACCTGGGGACCGTTACGTACAGCTAGTACCGCTTGCAGCCTGTGGTTAAACCCACTACCAGCGTAGTGTCAAGTCTTTAGAGTCCCACACAGAGAGTTTTCCTGCACCGGGCAAAAGATGTAGAGTCTGTATGGTTTTTACTGCAGGGCCGCGATCACTTACGTACACTTGTGCACGTACTATGATCGGGCAGATAATACTAGCAGGCTTTGGTTTAAGCCAGATTCTAGTATTTTACAGATAGATTTATTCAGTCTCAGATTATCCATGTTTTTCGGAAATACGGATGGGAGGGGCAGTCTCGTAATTTGTCGGGAAGCTTCTAGAAGGAGGTAACTCATTTGTGTTTATTTCTTTTTAGATTTAAACTAAATGAGGTGGAGGATGAGGTGTAGCTTTACATTAAATGGTTCATGACTCATTAGGTGATTCACCATTTGAATTAAATGAAGCTTGCAAGATATTATCTTGATTTGATCAAAAGAGATATTATCTTGCTTCATATTATTCAAGCATGATACATAATTCATTTGATTATCACAAACACTTGCTCTCTCCTCAAGTCTTCATCTTCTTCATCAAACCCTAAATGCTCTCATGTGTTGAGAATCCTAGGGTTTAAAGTGACTAAGTAATCCATCTAAATACTCTACACCCTCTAGGACTTCTAGATTAGCAAACTAGAAGCCGCAGTTATCTCAGATTCGAGATAGGAGCTCGGTCTATAGACTCTCGGGTGGATCGTCTTTGACTCGAGCAGGCCGTTGAGGTACCTATGTTCCATAGAGCTGACGACAGGTGGAGGATAGCCATGAAGACCCTAAGGACATGTAATGTGAGGTATAATTTCGAATCCGAGTAGTTAAACCTCTCGTAGTTTGCTAGTAATGGTTTAGACACGATCCGTGTGCTAAAGTCCATGTTACGAAGCTTTGATAATTGTTTTTCATATATTCCGCCTCCCCGCGAACATGTGGGGTGTGTGATATAGACTTACAGTGGTATCAGAGCCTACTAAACCTATACTAGCTTGTTAGCAACTTATTAGAACTTCGATCGTCGGAAAAACACGAAAACAAGACCCCGGAACCCTCAAGTTTCTGTCGATTTTAAACTTGTCGAAAAAATTATTTCAGAGGCATGAAAATTCACAGCAAGGAATTATAAGAATACTGTAGAAACACGAGTTCCTAACTCGGCTAGTCGACCATGGAATCGCGGCGGATTGGTGCAATCCGCCGCGGATCCGCGATCGTGTCAAGCCCGAGTTGGCTCGTTTTTCCACAGTTTCTCTTATTTTTGGGTGTTTTGTTTTCCTGTATATTTGGTTTCTACCCAGGTATTTTGAGTGTTGTCTTGCATTTGGGGTAGACACGAAAAATAGTTTTCGATCGAAATTCAATGTTATTTGTTAATCGGGTTTTATCTGTGATGTCTAATGTGTTCGTAAACCTCCGCTAATTGCTAGTATGTTGGTTAGTTGTGAGTTGCACATTTCTGTGATGGATATTGGTTTATGTATATGAACTATATTGGATCGTCATGGATAAATAGCCGGGGATGTGAGGTGAGGGTTTTTATCTTTCATTCGATGTAAATTGTAATTTGTTGTAATATTGTTTTGCGGGGCACATCCGAGTTAAAGTTGTAGCCACCGTTGCATTATTTCATTTACTGTTTTATGCTCCTAGGATAGACCCAAGATGGTATGCACTAACTACCGGGTACTTTGAAGTGTTAAATGGCCTACTCACGTTGTTGAGGGAGACTGTTTCACTTCTGGTACTAGGCGGGTAGTTTGCCACACCCGTAGGGGTCTAGGGTGGGGTTTGTCTATTCGTCGCGGCCGTGTAATCCGTCTTTTGTTCCAGGCTCAAACGAAACGCGGATTCCTAGAATATCCATTATGTTCATCTATGATCTGGAATGCCTATTATTGTGTCTGACGAATGTACAATATCTATATATGATATCTAGTAGGCATTGCTTATGTTTTGCATCCGCGCTAGCACAGCCCCGCTCTGTCGTTAGTTAAGTAACCTAAGGGGTGAATGACGGGACCCAGTGGCGAATGCGGATTGCATAAGCGGACGTTGTATTTTCGTTGTTTTCTGCAATGATAGGATAAATGATAGGACACATTACATTAATGCAAAGAAAATAAACCAAAGATGAATCGTTGGAACAATTTAAAAGAAACCACTCGGTTATAAAACAGCAATTTTTTTAATTGCCGAGCTTTAACCTCTCCTTTTAAAAGGCTATCAGGTTCCTTCGATTATTTCAAGTTCACTACGTTCATGGTTTCGCCAAAACCAGTCGTAGCCCTCTGTCATTTCATATGGATATTCAATAATATTCAAGCTATATTTGTTGACCTTCGTCAAGGCATAGTGTTTGGTAGCTGCTGGGTGTTCATGTGTAGCATAGATAGATGCGTTGGTTTGGGACAGTCGTATTACCTTGTTGACCATCGTCAAGGGTATGGACGGGTGGGTTTAAATTAACCTGGACAATGACGGGTAGAACTTGACATGTGAGTTATGATTTGTTGTCCTTCGTCAAGGTCATAAGAGTATGGGGCAAAAATCCACATCGGGAGTTTCTAAAGAAACTGAAACTTTCTAGTGCTGCATACCATTTGGAGTTTGATAATGTTGGTAGGATTCTTTCAGCATCATCACACGATGATATTTGGATCCCGATCATACTGTGAGTATATGCTACTCATCGGGAGATTCATCACTTAACGATCAATGCTATAAACCAAGTAGGTGTCTAGAATAGTGTTAGCGGGGCTACGCCTCCAGGGAAAAGAGGTTATTTAATTAAGAAACTTCGCAAAAGCGTCATAAAATCTCCCTCGAAGTACCAACACTAGCCTGGCTGAAAGGTTAAGCAAGTATTGTACGGTGAGTAAGTCCTTACTAATTCTTCTTTTATTGTTTGAGGAAGGATTCGAGAAACAGTGGGAGCCATCCTGTTTAGATAAACTAAAAACCAATCTAAACTTGCAAGAGCATCATGCTAAAGTTTTTTCTTCTCTCTCTCTCTTAATTGCAGCGACCCTGTGACCATGACTAGGTTACATCTAGATAACAAATTGACTGAATCAGACTTTTTTGACTGGCAAAGGTCTGTCCAGATGTCCATTGCCTATGACAAGCTGGACCACCCTATTACTAATCAAGGCCTCCCGTCCCAGGTCCAGTTTCCACCATCGCGGATATAGATATCCGTCAGACAAGGGAAAAGGACAGTCCGAATGCCAAGTGCCTCGTGTTGGCTTCAGTTGATGGTGTATACCAGAAGCAACACAAGAAGATGGACTTAGTTTCCATCTTCCTCCATAACAAATATTTATATGAAGAGCAATCTCGTGTCATAAGATATGAGACCTCGAACGAATTGCTTCAAGCGAGGTTAGCTGTCGGGTCATCTGTAGGGGACGACGTCCTTACGATGACTAGCTATATTGATGAGCTCACGGACTTGGAGACCACGTTGGGAAACCGGTCATATGCTGACTTGTTTCAACAGTCCCTACCCTCTACTTACACCCTTAAGGAAACCAGGGAGACACCCGCTCTGCTTAATGGGGGACCTTCTTCTTATACATCCAAGGCGAAAGCAAAGGGTGAAAAGAAGAAGACCTCCACAAAGCCGATAAGCAGTGTCAGTGTGATAGAAGGAAAGGGAAAGGAAAAAGTTTCGGGTCTTGGTGTAGGGAAGGAGGGATGTTCCTATTGTTATGGCAACGAGCATTGGCAGAAGGATTGCAGGGATTTGGAAGCCAGTAGCCAGGATTCGAAGCATGTTGTGGCTTCTGCCTCGAGTGTGTTTGTAATTGAGAACTGTTTGTTAATTAACTCTACTTCCTGGGTACTAGATACCGGATCAGGATCTCATATCTGTAATTCATTACATGCTTTGAGAAACTATAGAGTTATCAGGGTAGGTGATATGTCTCTCAGAATTGCGAACGGAATGAGCTTGGACGCTGAATCCGTAGGGGAATATCGCCTAGGATTGACAAGTGGGCATATATTGATTCTACGTAACTGTTTGTATGTACCTAGTTTGACTTGTAATATCATATCAGTGTCCTTACTTTCTAAAGAGGGATATGATTTTACATTCGTAAGCGATGTGGTACACATCCACCAAAATCAAGTTCTGATTGGGTCCGGTACATTAGATAACGGTATATACGTATTGTATCAAGCTCAGGTTTTCAATGTCGAGAACACACTTAAAAGAAAGTCTCCGGAAATAAATCAGGCTTTCTTATGGCATTGTAGACTAGGTCACATCAATGAAATACGGTTGACTAAGTTACATAGAGAAGGATATTTGAATCCGTTCGAATATCAATCTTATGCTACTTGTGAATCTTGTCTCATGGGAAAGATGACAAAGACTCCGTTTACTGGACACGGAGTAAGAGCGAGCGAGCTCTTGGGTCTCATATACAGTGATGTGTGTGGTCCAATGTTTACAATTGCGCGAGGTGGTTATTCCTACTTCATTACTTTTACGGATGATTTCTCTAGGTATGGACATATCTTCTTGATGAAGCATAAATCCGAGGCCTTTGAGAAATTCCGGAACTACAAGAATGAAGTGGAAAAACAAACAGGAAAAAGTATCAAGACACTGAGATCTGATCGAGGTGGTGAATACTTAAGTGCCGAGTTCCTGGGATACTTAAAAGAGAATGAAATTCTCTCTCAGCTTACTCCTCCATACACACCACAACACAATGGTGTATCGGAAAGACGGAATCGAACCCTATTGGATATGGTTCGTTCTATGATGAGTAAGGCCGAGTTACCGCGATCCTTCTGGTGTTATGCACTAGAATCAGGTGGATATCTTTTGAACAAGGTTCCAACCAAGACTGTGCCTACCACACCATATCAGATGTGGAGTGGGAAGAAACACCAACTTCAGTACCTGAAGATATGGGGATGTCCAGCTTTTGTGAAAAAGAAGCTTGCGGACAAGCTCGAAGCATGCTCAGTACTGTGTAAGTTTGTGGGATACCCAAAGAACTCCAGGGGGTATCTTTTCTATTACGCAGAGGAACTAAAGGTTTTGGTTTCTCAGCATGCCCACTTCTTGGAAGATGAATTTTTAGAAAATCAGAAGAGTGGGAGCGCAATAGAACTGGAAGAAATTCACAAACCACAAGCTATTACTGAAAGTTTGGTAGAACCAGAATGTTCAGAAGAAAGTGACATCCCAGCGCCTATCCGCAGAAGTAGTAGGCAGTCTCATCCGCCCGAGAGATACTATGGTTTTCTCATAGACGGGGATCGAGAGGATTGCATCATTGATAATGATAACCCTACTAGCTTCCAGCAAGCCATTCAAAGCGGTGACTCGGTAAAATGGATGGATGCAATGCGGACCGAAATGGAGTCCATGTACACCAACAAAGTATGGGCTTTGGACATTGCTCCAGATGGGGTAAAACCCTTATGCTGTAAATGGATCTTCAGAAAGAAGATTGGTGTAGATGGACAGGTTTAAACCTATAAGGCTAGACTTGTTGCAATAGGTTTTCGTCAAAGACATGGTTTGGACTATGATGAAACCTTTTCTCCAGTGGCTACGCTCAAATCCATTTGGGTCCTTCTTTCCATTGCTGCCTTCCACGATTATGAGATATGGCAGACGGACGTAAAGACGGCTTTTCTAAATGGAAGTTTGGATGAGTGCTCCTTTATGGATCAGCCAGAGGGATTCATTCAGAGTGGGAGCAGCGGGAAAGTGTGCAACTTGCTTAAGTCCATTTATGGACTAAAGCAGGCATCGCGGAGTTGGAACATCTGTTTTGATGATACTGTCAAAGAATTCGACTTTATCAAAAATCCAGATGAACCATGCATATATAGTAAGATTGTAGGGAGAACTGTAGTATTCCTCGTCTTGTACGTGGATGACATTCTTTTAATAGGAAAATGATATTCCTATACTACAGTCAGTCAAAAGATTCTTATCACAGAAGTTCCCCATGAAGGGCCTGGGTGATGCCACCTACATTATGGGATCCGGATCTATCGTGATAGATCAAAGAGGATGTTGGGACTTTCACAGTCCAGGTACATAGACACCATATTGAAAAGATTCAGTATGGAAGATTCTAAGCGCGGTAACCTACCGGCTTGTCACAGAATCACCCTCTCCAAAGAGATGTCTCCAAAGACTAATTTGGAAAGGGCTCGCATGTCGATCATACCCTACGCTTCTGCGGCAGGCTTTATAATGTATGCGATGTTGTGTACCAGACCAGATGTAGCATACACATTGAGCGTTGTAAGCCGCTATCAGTCCTGTTAGTTATAGGTATGCCCCAGAGGCCATTACTTTACATACGATGTATATTGTAATGGATGCTTGGACATATATAGGGAGGACTTTCTTGGTCGACATGATATTATGCTATCTGGTTGAACTTTATCTTAACATGTACTCTGATTGTCTCTATGTTACATGTTGATAAAGCCCTTAGGATATGTACTCGACTACTGGGACTATGATGAGATCATACTAGTGGGGCCACGGTAGTCGACGAGTACATCCTATAACTGTTCCTAGTCGAGGGTGTATCGAGACGGGGTATCGATACACCAGAGTAGACTAGCGTATACGCATCTTGACCCATATGATGGGCAATGGATGATCCCATATCCATCGGTGTTTGACATCAAGGATGGTGTACGGGTGCTCAGTGGAGACTGGGTACACTGGACGGACTCGCCGAGAACTCCCAGATGGTATTATACCTCACGTCAGATGGCAGTTCTCTGGTGACACTGGTACAGGTTAGTCTGTAGACCCGAGATCGTCATAGAGTCTTGTGTGATTCCCACTGTGCTTTGATTTCCATCATACCACGTCCAAGAGGGCGTGCAAAAAGGTGGCTTTTGGGTACAGTCCCGAATCACATGGAGGCAATGAGCGATAGGAGGGGATTCGTCTCTCCCGGTATAGGGAGTTGATGTTGTGCTGTGTTCGATTGGCTATAACTGGAAATCCCTGGTCAGGGTTGCTGAGATTTACTGGTAAGAGTTATCAGTAGTTTCTCGAACTGTTATAGACCTCATATCGACACGACTTATCAATCTACTGGGGTCTGACGTTTACCACCCCTAGGAGAGATATACGACATATCAGACGAAGAGACCGGACTGTACGGGAGTGTTACTGATTGGATTCGCAGGAGAATGTACAGGCTTGCTTGTTGATCTTCCGAACGCTCAATACCTGGGTGGCTGTTACGTTTAGCTGACCGCTTGCAGCTTGTGGGTGTTTGATATGATCATCACTTACTGCCGGCGTATTGACGATTCTTTAGAGTCATACACAGAGGTTTCTTGGCTCAGGCAAAATGGAGTAGGAGCACATATATGATATGTGCGGGACCGAGAACAATACGTATATGCGATACCGTATTAGATTCTCACGTTATGAGATATCGGCCGGGTATATGAGATATAGCCGGGTCATCGGATCAAGTGTTGATTCGATGAACTGATACGGATTATATTAATCGGTTATTTGTGAAATAGCCGGATTATAGGATCAAGTGTTGATTCGATAATTTAATCTATAATTATATATTTGATATATTAAATTACATTAACTGATATAACCTCACTAAGAGATTCTTCTTCTCACTCGGGTAATACATTGATATATATGCGATATATGTTAATTGTATTATTTTATTTTGTTACAATAAATATTGTATATGTGATATATAATATTGTAACATGATATGATTACTAATGCAACATGTTTAGTGGAGATTAAACAAGGTTAGGGTTTGATTTGGGTTAGTTCTTTCTTGAACCATCTAGAAGGTTTCCTTTTGTTTCTTGCAAAGATATTATGATGGATATTTTGTGAGATATTTTCCTTACCCAAACCACACCCTTAACCCTTGTTAACTCTCTACATGGGTTAGGCTTCTCATATTGAACCATGGTTGCATCATTAATCATTATTACTTTATCATTATTCATCACAAAAGGAATTTTCCTTCTTCTTCTTCTTCCTTGAGCTTTGAGAAAGCTTTCTAGGTTTTCTTTATATGATGATTTAGTGTGAGAAATAGAGAATAAATGAGAGCATAAATCCTACTTCATCATCCTAATCTATCCTAGCCATTTAGATTACGGTGTTCACTTCATTTAGTGAGTGAGAGCTTGTGTTAAAGAAACTTCAAAGTAGATCATCTTAGTTATCGAAGATCGGAAGCAAGCTTGCATCTTTCTCTTCGTGGAGCCTCTCTAGAGTCCGGGAACATGATGATCGCGGCGAAGGGACCTCAACATGGAGCTTTAGAAGTGAAGGACTGGACTACAAAGGTTGTAATCCCAAACTCTTAGTGTTAAAGTGTTTAACATGCTATGTTTCGCCAAATCTCTAGTTTAAAGATCTTGGTTAGGGTTGTTCGGCACGTCTAAAATTTAAATTGGGCATGGTTGATGCCTTGTATACCCTTGTAAGAGTGCCTAGTAACCCTACAGTGGTATCAGACCCAAGCTATAGCTTTAGGCGAAGTCTGGGCGAAGTTTAAAGTCCGATCGAACTCCGAATACCCGTAAAATCCTAGTTTCTAGAAAAAATTTCAAAAGTTGACATTTTTCATATTAAAAATACACAAAAAAATTAGCAGGGAATTATAGGGATTACAGTGAAAAAGGAGAATTTAATACCATTAAACAGCCGCGGAACCGCGACAATGACATAGCTTGCGCGGCGGTTCCGCGGCCGTACAGTGGATTTATTGCTCTCTTTTTGCACAGTTAAATCCGTATCTATTTCCTGATTGTTCTGGGAATTTTTAATTCTACTCAAGTGTTGAGTTTTCTGGGTTGTATTGGGAGCTCATTGATTCTTTCGGAAAGTATAACTTCGTTTAGTTTGTCCGGGTATATTTTAGAACGTGTTAAAAAGTAAAAACGGATATCAATAACTCACTTTTTCCCCTGTCGGAAAATTTTCAAAAGTTGGATTTTTTTCTCGAGTTGAAACTTCCGGAAAATCGTGCAAGTAACGCGGTGGACCCTCTAGAAGAACACAAACCTTAACTCGATTATGTGACCGTCTTGAACGGCCTCTAAACCTTAGGGTTTGGGGCAGTACGGCGTTGCCACATGTGAGGCGTTGGCTTGACCCTTCTACGGCTGGACCATTGGTACTGTGGCATGTGAAGGATACTTTTTGAACTCCGCTCAAGTGTTGAGCTATTTGGAAAATCTTGGGTGTTTGTTTATTCGATCGGAAAGTTTAACATTGTCTGTTTATCTGGAATGTGATACAATATTTGGAATCCACATGTAGTTATGAGATAACTAATTTGAATGTTATAAATCAAGCAGTTTAGTCTCATATGATCGGTTTCCATAGAATTTTGATGTGATCAAAAGTCTGTCGCAATCACGTAGCGTACGCGGATACTCGCTGGGTAAACTTAATAGAAAACCACGCCCCATAGCCCCGACCAAGTGACTGTAGGAGAACCCCGTCGCCAAAAGCATCTGTTCGGGTGCTCTCGGCAGAGGTGTTCCGCCTTAGTGCGCTTCGTCGATGGCATCTGGGGGTGCGGCCGTCTACTAAAGTTTGCGACAAGCATTCGATCAGGATGTCGGGAATCTTGTTGAATTGGCCAACTTGATATTGAAAAGAGTTTTCGATAATGAGACTAAAATGCGGGGTTTATAATTGTTAGGCATGCGATATCTAAGGAATTCATTTGGTTAGGCATGTCTAAGGAGGTTGCGGATTCCAACTGTTGTAGTTTTACACTTTCTTTTATGTGACCGTAAGCGTAGTATGTGGTGTATCGCCGGCTTCGTTGCTATATATCAACGACAATCGGGATACGCATACTTTCTTACGTTGATGATATGAGATATTATGTGTTGCTGTGATATGTTATATTGGATCGTCGTGTTTTGAATAGCCGGGGGTTTTATGTGAGATGAGGGTTTTTATTTTCATTCATGTAAAATTCATTTGTATGTAATATTCTTTTATTAGGGCACTTCCGGGATGAGGATGATGTCACCATTGTATATTATTTACTTTTCCGCATTAGGTAGACCCAAGGCGGGGAGCACAAGTAACCGGGTTCTAGGGTCCAGTGGGAGACCATCTCGAGGAGTCGAGACCGGGTCTCCTAACCTTAGAATTGGCAGTGTTTCTTGCCGCTCTCATAGGGGTGTAGGGATGTGGGTTTGGCTATTCATCGCGACCGTGGAATCCGTATTTTATACAGGTTCGTACTAAAACACAGACCTCCTAGAATATCCAATATTTCATATATGTTTCTTCTGCTGCAATGTTCTGTGATGAGATCATATTACTGCCTGAGATGAATGTTTATATTATATATATGAGATATATGTTATATTGCAGATTTCATTTCAAATGTGATGCTTGTGAAGCATAATAAAATGGGACTTCATTAATGAGATTAATGAAACTAAAAGAAACCTAAAGATGTTGTAGAAACTTGTTTAAAAACTGGTAGCTCTAGTTCTTGCTTTGTATAGCGGTGTTCCTTGTAGAACATTCATCACCTTATTCGATAAGGAAAGGGCCGAGATCCCTTCACCGGGAGTGACCTCTTTAGCGAAATTAGCAGATGCTACAAACTCGGTTTGTCTTTTGATTGTTTCTATAGTTTTTGCTTTGCATAGTGATATTTCTGAAATATCCTGCACCTTATTCGATGAGGAAAGAGCCGACGATCCCTTCACCGGGAGTGACCTCTTTAGAAAAACTAGAAAAGGCCTCAAAAAAATTCCATTAAAAATCACTCGATTCTACAACGATATCAAGTTCATTACGCAAAGGGTTTTCTTAAAAACCTGTCGTAGCCTAAGTCATTTCAGATAAGTAATAGTTTGTATTCGTGCTGCGTTTGTTGACCACTGTCAAGGCGTAGTGTGCGGTAGTTGATTAGTGCTTATCTGTATAAACATATGATGTGATTGATTTAGGGTAGTCGTGTGACCTTGTTGACCTCTGTCAAGGGTCGTGCGGGTGGGTTTACTTCAATCAGGAAATGACGGGTTGAACTTGACTAGCAACCTATGGTTTGTTGACCTCTGTCAAGGTCATAGGACGCTTGGGGTAAAATATTATTGGGAATTTCAAGAGTTGAAATTTCCAATGAGATTGCATACCTTCTATGAGATAGTCGGATCCCGATAGCCGCTGCGAGTAAGAGTTACTCCTGGAAGAGTTTTACACATTACAATTAACCGATCAAGTAGGTGTCTAGAAAGGTGTCAACGGGGTTATGCCTCTGGGAAAACGAGGTTTACTTTAATTAGGTCCGTGCAAAAGCACGGGGAACCTCCTTCAAAGTACCAGCATTGGCCAGGCCGAAAGATTGGCGAACTTGTAGAGTGTAATTAATCCCGGCTAGTCTTTCCTTTTAGGGTTTGAAGGAAGATTTGACTAAAACAGTAGGAAACATCCTGATTAGATATATTGATAACCAATCTAATTTTGCAAGAGCATACGCTGAGTGTTTTCTTCTCTCTCTCTCCTGGTTGCGACTATGTCACGCCTTATTCAAGATAAAAATACGGATGTATTGATCGAACCCGCTTGTTATACTGCGCTAGGGAACGTTGGTCCCACTCCAACTTATAATTGTTATAAGACAGAGCAGGAAATAGGGGATTACCAGAATTCCCGTGCTACCCAAACGAAGAAAGTGCATGCTGATGCATTTTCTTCGGGTGTGTTCATTACACAGAACTTTCTCAGTATCCTTTACGTCCTGAGTATGAGATACCGGATCAGGATCCCGCAAATGTAATTTGTGACATGGGCTACAGATAGGTAGAGAACTGAGAACGGGTGATAAGTTTCATGAGATAGAAACGGTGCAAGTGTTGCAGCCAAGTCTGTTGGTAGTTATCACCCTGTATTACCAGAATACATTGATTCTGAACGAATGTTATTAGATACTGAACCTGAGATACAACATCATATCAGTCTCTTTATTAGTAAAGAAGGATATAATTTTGTATTGTTGGATAATGTTTTGAATATTTCCTATATTAAGAGTTGATCGGTTCAGGCATGTTATCTAAAAGCATAAACGTTCTAAATCAAACTACAGTTCTTAATGTACAGAACACACACAAGAAGAAGAGTTCAGAAATGAACGAATCCTTCTTGTGGCATTGTAGACTAGGTCATATCAATACGACCCGACTACCTGAAGTTACATAAAGATGCATATTTAAATTAGTTTGAATTTACATCTTATGAAACTTGCCGGTCATGTCACAAAGATAAGATGACCACAACTCTGTTTATTGGAAACAGAGAAAGAGTTAGTGAACTCTTGGGATTGATACATGCTGATGTATGAAGGTCCCCTGTCTACACATGCCAGGACCGGTTCTTTGTACTTCATTACATTCTCTGAAGATCTCAAGATTCAGACATATGTTCCTGTTGAAACACAAGTCCGAACCTTTTGAGATATTCACAGAATATAAGTTAGAAGTAGAGAACCAAAAACGGGTATAAGTATTATGTCCTTTGATGAGATCAAGGAGGAGAATACTTGAGCATGGGATTCCTGGACTATTCTAAAGAAGAATGAGATTCTCTCTCAGCATTACTCCTCCGTATACACTACAGCATGTCGGTGTATCGGGGCGGAGCAATCACACCCTATGTGATATGGTGTGCTCTATGATGAGTACTACTGAGTTGCCTATTTTCTTTTGGGGTTATGCACTTGAGAAGTTGCATACCTATTGAATAGGGTTCCAACCAAATCAGTTTCCTACCACTTCATATGTGATATGGAATGGTAAGAGCCCATATCTTAAGTAAGTTAAGATTTGGGGTTGTCCGGCTTATATCTAAAAGCATAATCCGACAAGCTCGAGGAAAAGTCAGATCTGTGGATGTTTGTTGGATATCCCAAGCATACGCAAGGTAATATCTTCTACCTAACCGAGCAACAAAAGATGTTTTATTTCTCAACATGCCACCTTTGTGAAAGGGAATTTCTTGTGAAGAAATTATTGGTCATGAGATAGAACTGGAAAGAATTCCAGCTATACAAACTGCATCTGATAATTTGGTAGAACCAAAGGATTCAATAGTTTCCAACGAACCTCAGCCTCTCCGCCGATCTAGTAGGATTCCTCACCCACCTGAGAGATACTTTGGTTTTCTCTATGACAGTGGGAGCGAGGATTGCATCATGAGATGATGACCAAACTAGTTTTGAGCTGGCCATTAGGAGTGGGACTCTGTAAGAATGGCTGGATGCTTAGCGATCTGAGATGGAATCCTTATACACCAACAAATTATGGACTTTGGTTGCTTTATCTGAAGGGTTAAATCCCCATCAGGATCAAGTATATCTTGAGAAGATTACTTGGTGTACATGGAAAAGTTGTGACTTTCAAAGCTATGCTTATGTCCATCCAGATCCTACATGCCACGGCTACATACCATGACTACGATATCTGGCGGTTGGGTGTCATGACTGCTTTTCTAAATGATGATTTGGAAGAGAGCGTCTATAAGTACACAGCCAGAGGGCTTCGTAGACAGTGGGAGCAGCGGAAACGTGAGCAAGATGTTTTATGTGATAAATCAGGCATCGCGGAGTTGGAACATCTATTTTGATGTGGTAGTCAAAGAGTTTGACTTCATCAAAATGGTAGATGAACCTTGTATATACAAAAAGATAGTAGGGAGTATGGTGGTGATCCTCGTAGAGTACGTGGATGACATACTCTTGATTGGGAAGGATTTTCCTATGCTACACTCGGTCAATCTCCTCTTATCACAATGATTCTCCATATAGGATCAAGGTGATACCTCCTATATCTATGAGATGGATCTAAATGGATGTTAGGATTCTCACTAGTTGTAGTGAGAAGGTATCAATCGATCCTGGGGAGAATCACTGGAAAAGTTCTAGGGTGATAAGGACGACTGAATGTCAGTCGTAGGCAATGTCTTTACTCTCAGTGGAGGGACGGTATGTTGGAAGAGTTCCAAGCTAGATACTGTGACTTACTAGACGATTAAAGGCAAGATACATCGTTACCAAGGATGATACCAAAGAAGCAGTCTGGATATATATAAGTTCATGAGATGAACTTCGTTCCTACCATTGTGTGACAATGGAGTTGTGGCTTATGCCAAGGAACCCCCATCCCATCAGAAATCCAGATATAATTCTTAGGCAGCATCACCTGATCATGGAGATAGTTGATCTCCAGGGAGATCGAGGTTAAGGAGAGAAGACACAGAGGACAACAACGCGGATCCACTTAGAAAGGCCTTTTTCTCAGTAGAGACTTTTATGGGATGGTTGAGTATGAGATACTTCAACCACATCTAATTGTTGGGTATGCGATACCACAACAGATGGCCCTAGTGCAAGTAGGAGATTGTTAGTTATATGTATGCCCTAGAGGCCATTACTGTACATAAGATGTATATTTTAATGGATGCTTGGACATATATAGGGAGGACTTTCTTGCTCGACATGATAGTATGCTATCTGGTTGCACTTTATCTTAACATGTACTCTGATTGTCACTATGTTACATGTAGATAAAGCCCTTAGGATATGTACTCGACTACTGGGACTATGATGAGATCATACTAGTGGGGCCACGGTAGTCGACGAGTACATCCTATAACTGTTCCTAGTCGAGGGTGTATCGAGACAGGGTATCGATATACCAGAGTAGACTAGCGTATACGTATCTTGACCCATATGATGGGCGATGGATGATACCATATCCATCGGTGTTTGACATCAATGATGGTGTATGGGTGCTCAGTGGAGACTGGGTACACTGGACGGACTCGACGAGAACTCCCAGATGGTATTATACCTCACGTCAGATGGCAGTTCTCTGGTGACACTGGTACAGGTTAGTCTGTAGACCCGAGATCGTCATAGAGTCTTGTGTGATTCCCACTGTGCTTTGATTTCAATCATCCCACGTCCAAGAGGGCGTGCAAAAAGGTGGCTTTTGGGTACAGTCCCGAATCACATGGAGGCAATGAGCGATAGGAGGGGATTCGTCTCTCCCGGTATAGGGAGTTGATGTTATGCTGTGTTCGATTGGCTATAACTGGAAATCCCTGGCCAGGGTTGCTGAGATTTACTGGTAAGAGTTATCAGTAGTTTCTCGAACTATTATAGACCTCATATCGACACGACTTATCAAGCTACTGTGGTCTGACGTTTACCACCCCTAGGCGAGATATGCGACATATCAGACGAAGAGACCGGACTGTACGGGAGTGTTCTGATTGGATTCGCAGGAGAATGTACAGGCTTTCTTCTTGATCTTCTGATCGCTCAATACCTGGGTGGCTGTTACGTTTAGCTGACCGCTTGCAGCTTGTGGGTGTTAGATATGATCATCACCTACTGCCGGCGTATTGACGATTCTTTAGAGTCCTACACAGAGGTTTCTTGGCTCAGGCAAAATGGAGTAGGAGCACATATATGATATGTACGGGACCGAGAACAATACGTGTATGCGATACCGTATTAGATTCTCACGATATGAGATATCGACCGGGTATATGAGATATAGCCGGGTCATCGGATCAAGTGTTGATTCGATGAACTGATACAGATTATATTAGTCGGTTATTTATGAAATAGCCGGATTATCAGATCAAGTGTTGATTCGATAATTTAATGTATAATTATATATTTGATATATTAAATTACATTAACTGATATAAGCTCACTAAAAGATTCTTTTTCTCACTCGGGTAATACATTGATATTGTGAGTATATATGCCCTAGAGGCCATTACTGTATCATACGAGTTTGTATATTACTTGATGGAAGCTTGGGATATTCACAGTTGTATATACAATCTTGTTCGACATGGTAGTATGCTACTTAGTTTGTCTCTACTTCAATATGTGCATGTGTTTCTTTTAGCATATCGCTTATACACATATTAGTAGAGCCCTTAGGATCTTTGCTTGATTACCAGCGTTGTGATGGCGCTCACACTCGTGGGGGCTGGGTAATCCATAAGCACATCCTTATACAGGTCCCTAGTCGTTGGACTATCGAGACAGGGCATCGATACTCCGGAGTAGACTAGCGTATGCGCTTCTCATCCCAGCGTGGGAGACGGTCTGTCCCACAGCCGTCAGTACGTCGTACTTGAGATAGTATGCGAGTGCTCGTTAGGTTACGAGTACACTGGACGGGATTCGTCGGGAACTGTTGGTTGGTATTATACCTATCGTCAGTTATCAGTTCCCAGGTGACATGAGTACAGCTTAGTCCGCTGACTTGACACTGTCGCTTCGCCTCGAGTGTGTTCCCACTGCACTTTGATTACTACCCTACCACGGCTTAAAGGAGTCGTGCAAACAGGTAGTTTTTGGGTGCAGTCCCGAAGCACTTGGAGGCAGTGACGGTTAGACAGGATTCGTCTCTCCCGGTATTGGGGGTTGACATCACGCTGTGTCCAGGAGAGCCATTACACAAGTAGTCCCTGGCCAGGGCAAGCGAGATATACTGGTAGGTTTCCAGTGTTATCTTAGGGTGTTCTGGGCTACACTCCGACATGACTTGTACCGCTATTAGGGGACAGACATTCACCGCCCCCCTAGGCCCGCCATGCGATGTATCAGACGAACAGACCGGACTGTACGGAGACTGTCACATACAGGCTCAGTAGGAGTTCAGATGGGGTCACCTCGTCAGTCTTCTTATCGGCATCTACCTAGGGACCGTTACGTACAGCTAGTGCCGCTTGCGGTCTGTGGTTAAACCCACTGCCGGCGTAGTGTCGAGTCTTTAGAGTCCCACACAGAGAGCTATTCGCCTTTAGGCAAAATGAGTAGAGGTCGCATGGTTTTGCGACAGGGTTCGTTCACATCCGCGCACTTGTGCACGTTTGCTGTCCGGACAGCTTATACTAGCGGGCTTTGGTTTAAGCAAGATCCTAGTATATGATTTGAGATTGGTTTTATCTCTTTGTATTCATGTTCCTCGGATTACGAATACGGGTGCGTATGCACAGTTGATTGAGACAGAGGGAGAGGACTTTGATTAGGGTTAATGACCATTGTCATTTTGCTAACCCTAATGCTTATGTGTGTATTATGGTTAATTGATATTAGTTATATATAATTGTGCATGGTTAGGGTTGATGACTTTTTGACCACTCTTGACTTGTTGACCTAGGTTAACACTTTGACCATCATCATTCCATATAAAAGATGCTCTTTGATCCTTGCAATTAGCATTAAATATGAAATGATAATGGTCATGTCTTGATTAAGCCATGACAATTATCTCACTAATTATCAATTTACAATAATTCACACATATATGTGAGAATGCTTCATTATTCTCTCATTCTATCATATTCATTCTCTCTCTTCCTCTTCCTCTCTCTCAAGCTCTCCCCTCTCATGTGTTGAGAAACACTTGAGCTTGAGAAAACCACTTCTAGATAATCTCTACTCTCATCTAGGGTTCTAGGATTACAACTTCTAGCACCTTAGTTACTTCTAGCTTGAAGTTGAAGCCAAAGGTTGAGGCTCTCGGGTGGATCCTTCTTCGACTAGAGAAGGCGACAAGGTGATCCCTTTCTACCACTCAAAGGAGCAAGGAGAGAAGGACATAAAGCCCAAGGTATAAGCTTTCTACCCTATAGCTAACTCTCTTTAGCTTTTAGCTAGTCTTGTTTAGAAAAGATCCCGACTTTGTCTAGTCCATGTTGTCTAGAGTAGTAAAAATCCGATTTTTATTCCGTTTTCCGCCTCCCCGCAAGCACCGGGGTAGGAAACGTGGACTTACAGTGGTATCAGAGCCTAACTAAACATAAACTAGCTAGGTAGTAAAGTGTATGGATGTTTGATCGAAAAAAATCGCAAAACCTAAACATCAAAACCCTAAGTTTCTGTTGAAATTTTTTCTGCTCTAAAAATAAAAAATAATACGTCAAAAATCATCTCAGGGTTTTGTTAAGAAACTCACCAAACCCGGTCGAGTGAATCGTTCAAAGCGCCGCGGTTCCGCGGCCGAGTTGACTCGGTTCTGGATCGAGTTTGGTGCAGTGTTCTTCTGACATGGTTTTGGGATTTTTAAGATGGTTTATTTGTGCCCAGGTTTTCCAGAAAAGAAATTTGTTTTTGGGGGCCTATAAATCCGTATTTTTGATCGAACTTCACTACACTTTGACTAATGGGTTATATATGTGATGTTTATATGTATTGAACGTCGGTTAATCGCTATATGTCGATTAGTGGGGGTTATACATATCTGTGATCTGTGTTTGTTGATGGTATGTGTATATGAATGCGTTGGATTGTCGTGGGTGAATAGCCGGGGTGGATGTGAGATGAGTGTTTCTTTTTCTTTCATTCATGTAATATGTAAATTGATGTATTATTATTTGTTTGGCCGCACAACCGGGTCGGGGTTGTAGCTATCATTGTATAATTCTTTTTACTGTTTTTTCTCCTAGGATAGACCCATGGAGGGGTGCACAAACTACCGGGTATCTCGAAGTGCTGAGTGGCCTACTCACGGTGTTGAGGGAGGTTGCTTTGCTTCGTGTGCTTGGCGGGTAGTTTGCCGCACCCGTAGGGGTCTTGGGTGGGGTATTTGGCTATTCACCGCGACCGTGTAATCCGCTTTTCGTTGCAGGCTCGAACGTATTGCGGATTCCTAGTATATCCAATGTATTCATCTGTGATCTGTAATGTCTATCATTGCTTTATATCTATATACTATAACTATTTAGGCGTTGCTTATGTTTTACAGCCGCGCTAGCCCAGCCCCCGCTCTGTCGTTAGTTAAGTAACCTAACGGGTGATGACGGGGCCCCGTGGCGAATGCGAATGGCATAAGCGTACGTCATATTTTGGTTGTTTTCTGCAATGGTAGGATTAAATGATGGGACGCATTAAAAGAACTAATGCAAGAAAATAAACCAAGTAAAGTCGATTGGAACACTTTGAAAACCACTCGGTTCTTTTCAAAACTAAACTTTTAAACGCGGAGCTTGAACCACTCCTTTTAAAAGTTATCTCGTTCCATCGATTATATCAAGTTCACAATGTTCACGGTATCGCCAAAACCATTCGTAGCCCTCCATCATTTCAGTTAAATTTTCGGTAGTATTCAAGCTATGTATTTTGACCTCACGCCAAGGCATAGTGATTGGTAGCTGCCGGATATTTATCTGTTGCATAGATAGAATTCGTTGGATTGAGACAGTCGTACTGCCATTTTGGCCTACGTCAAGGGTAGGTACGGGTGGGTTCAAATTAACCGGGATAATGATGGGAAGAACTTGATATGTGACTTATGACATTTTGACCTCACGCCACGGTCATAAGAGCATGGGGCAAAAATCCACATCGGGAGTTTCATAAGCACTGAAACTTGCTAGCGCTGCATACCATTTGGAATGTGATGATTCTGGTAGGATTCCTTCGATTTTATCACGCGATGATATTTGGATCCCGATCCTACTGTGAGTATATGCTACTCCTCAGGAAAACTCTCACTTAACGATCAATGCTATAAACTTAGTAGGTGTCTAGAAAGGTGTTAGCGGGGCTACGCCCATAGGGAAAAGAGGTTACTTAATTAAGGAACTTCGCGAAAGCGTTGGAAAACCTCCCTCGAAGTACCGACACTGGCCTGGCTGAACGATTAAGCAAGTATTGTACGGTGAGATTGATCCCGACTAATCCTTTCTTTACGGTTTGAGAAGGGATTCGAGAGACAGTGGGAGCCATCCAGTTTAGACAAACTAAAAACCACTCTAAACTTGCAAGAGCATCATGCTAAAGTGTTTCTTTTCTCTCTCCTAATTGCAGCGACCATTCAACATGACCGGAATTAAGTTATTAATAGATAAAAACATACTGACAGGGCCAAACTACAAAGATTGGCTCAGGAATGTCAAGATGGCAATCACTTATGACAAGTTGGGGTATATCCTTACCACCAAAGCTCCCCCTGTCCCAGGTCCCACCTCCAGCGTCGCGGATGTAGAAATCCGTAAGACATGGGAGATAGATTGCGCGAAGGCCAAATGCCTCGTACTTGCCTCGATGGACAACGAACATCAGAGGAGGCACGAGAATATGGACCTAGAGTCCATATTTCTCCATACAAAAGAACTGTATGGAGAGCAGTCTCGTATCGCAAGATACGAAGTGTCGAAGAAGCTATTTTCGGCAAGATTGGCCGTCGGATCATCGGTAGCGGAACACGTGCTTAAGATGATTGGCTACATAGAGGAGCTCGCGGACCTTGGGACCACGTTGGAGAATGAACTTTACACTGAATTGATTCTCCAGTCCCTTCCTTCCACTTACGCCCAGTTTATCCTTAACTTCAACATGCAAGGAAAGGAGGTTGAACTTTCCGAACTTCTGAACATGTTGAGGAGTTCTGAGGGCACCCTACAGAAGGGTAGGGAGACATCCACTTTGTTTGTAGGAGGATCTTCCTCTTCTAGATCCAGGGCGAAATCCAAGGATAAGAAGAAGAAAGCCCTCGCCAAACCAAGAGGCGGTGTCAGTAAAGTGGATACGAAGGGAAAAGGAAAGGCAACAAAGGTAGCGGGAAAGCTGGTGGGGAAGGAAGAATGCTTCTATTGTCACAAAAGTGGACACTGGAAACAGGATTGCAAGGCTTGGAAGGCCAGAACCCAGGATCTGAAGCGAGTTGCGGCTTCAGCTTCAGGTGTGTATGTTATTGAAAACTGTCTATCAATAAACTCTACATCCTGGGTATTGGATACCGGATCAGGATCTCATATCTGTAATTCTTTGCAGGCGTTGAGAAAGCGTAGAGTTTTGAAGGAATGTGATATGACCCTCAGAGTTGCAAACGGAGCTAGCATGGATATTGAGGCCGTGGGGGACTATTGAAAGGTTCCTAGGCACTCTAGTGAGGTCTCACAAGGCATCGAACATGCCAATTTCGAAAATTCTAGGTGCCGAGAGACCCGACTACGGATCGTTTGCTAGAAAACTAGGCGAAATAGAAACTAGTTAACACTTAACTACGAGTTTAACGGAAATACAACCTTTGTAGATCCGGTGCTCCACCTCCACGGCTCCGCAACGAAGTCGTCTCCGCTGTCCAAATCAAAATCCGGGCTCTAGTGTCGCTTCGTCGGAGAAATGGCGAGCTAGGTCGTCGATGTCCATGCCGAAGATGATCTACGTCGAGGCATCGCTAAATCAAGCTCCGACTTCATCAAGTCAAGAAACTTGTGAAATAAACACACTCTACTACTTGGCAAGAGGTAGAGGATGAAGAAATAGGAGTTGGGTAGACTTTAGATTTGGATTTCTCACTCATTTCCATCAATCACCATTGATGGAGCTTAGGTTTTCTTCTTGAGTTCAAGGAAGAAGAAGAAGAATCTTTGATAAGTCTTGAATGATAAATATGAAATAGAATTAAATCTTATCATACATTTAACCTTAGTTAAGTGTAGAGAAAATACCATGGTTAAAGGAATGGTTTGGGTTAAGGATAAGAACAAGAAAGGAGACTAAGTCAAACCTTCATGAAAGTTCAACTAGCAAACAAATAATGCCACCATTTCATCATTTATCTTTTCCAAAATAAAAAGATAAATAAAGAAATAGATAAATAAGTAAATGACTAAACAAATCCCTAATCATTAGTTTAAACCATGGTTTGATTCTTTACACTTAACAAACATGTGCACAAAAGTATATCACATATACAACTTGCACAATTCAAGTGAGAAAATCCATTTAAAGTGAACCAGTACTAGTTAATGCAAAGTAATGTATCAAATATATAATTATGCATTAAATCATTAAATCAACGCTTGATTCAATGATCCGGTCATGTCGCACACAACCGACTAGTATAAAATGTATCGGCTTATCGAATCAACGCTTGAATCGATAACTAGGTTATATCGCATACAACCATTCGACACATTGATTGCGAGAATGAAATACGGTATCACATACACACATTATTCTCGGTCCCGCACATATCTCATATGCGCTCCTATTTCGTTTCGCTTGAGCCAGGAAACCTCTGTGTAGGACTCTAAAGACTCGTCAATACGCCGGCAGCAGATGATGATCTTATCAAACACCCACAAGCCGCAAGCGGTCTGCTAAACGTAACGGCCACCCGGGTATTGAGCGATCAGAAGATCGACGAGCAAGCCCGCTCACACTCCTGTGAATTCAACCAGTAACACTACCGTACAGTCCGGTCTCTTCGTCTGATATGTCGCATATCTCGCCTAGGGGTGGTAAACGTCAGACCCCAATAGCTCGATAAGTCGTGTCGATATGAGGTCTATAACAATTCGAGAAACTACTGGTAACACTTACCAGTATATCTCAGCAACCCTGGCCAGGGATTTCCTGTTATAGCCAATCGAACACAGTGCAACATCAACTCCCTATACCGGGAGAGACGAATCCCCTCCTATCGCTCATTGCCTCCATGTGACTCGGGACTGTACCCAAAAACCACCGTTTTGCACGCCCTCTTGGACGTGGTAAGATGGAAATCAAAGCACAGTGGGAACCACACAAGACTCTATGACGATCTCGGGTCAACAGACTACTCTGTACCAGTGTCACCAGAGAACTGCCATCTGACGTGAGGTATAATACCATCTGGGAGTTCTCGGCGAGTCCGTCCAGTGTACCCAGTCTCTACTGAGCACCCGTATATCATCTTTGATGTCAAACACCGATGGATATGGGATCATCCATCGCCCATCTATATGGGTCGAGAAGGTACACGCTAGTCTACTCTGGTATATCGATGCCCCGTCTCGATACACCCACGACTAGGGACTTTGAAGGATGTACTTATGGACTACCATGTCCCCACTAGTATGATCTGCATCATAGTCCAAGTATTCAAGTACACATCCTAAGGGCTTTACCAACATGTAACAGAGAGACAATCAGTGTACACGTTAAGGTAAAGATCAACCAGATAGCATACTATCATGTCGAGCAAGAAAGTCCTCCCTATATATGTCCCAGCATTCACTACAATATACATCATATGTACAGTAATGGCCTCTAGGGCATACATATAACTAACAATCTCCCACTTGCACTAGGGCCATCTGTAGCAGTTGTCGAAGTATCTCATACTCAACCATCCCATAAAAGTCTCTTTCTGGGAATAGGCCTTCGTGAGTGGATCCGCTGCGTTATCCTCTAAGTCTGCTCTCCTTACCTCGATCACCCTGGAGATCAACCATCTCCATGATCAGGTGATACTGCCTTAGAATATGTCTGGATCACTGATGGGACGGACGTCACAATGGTATGAACATAGTTCATCTCATGAACCATTATACATCCAAACAGCCTCTTTGGTAGCATCTTAAGTAGCGATGTATCCTGCCTTTATCGTCTAGTATGTCACGGTATCTAGCTTGGAACTCTTCCAACATACCGTCCCTTTATTGAGGGTTAAGACAATGCCTGTGACTGACTTTCAGTCGTCCTTATCACTTTGGAACACTTCCAGTGATTCTCCCCAGGATCGATTGATACCATCTCACTACAACTAGTGAGTATTCTAACATCCAATTAGATCTATCTCATAGATCCAAAACCCAGGATTTAGTAGGTATCACTTTGATCCTATGTGGAGAATATTTGTGATAAGCGGAGATTGATCGAGCGTAGCATAGGAAACTCCTTCCCTATCAAGAGTATGTCATCCACGTACTCTACGAGGATCGTCACCATACTCCCTACTACCTTTTTGTTTATACAAGGTTCATCTACCATTTTGATGATGTCAACTTCTTTGACTAATGCATCAAAACAGATGTCCCTACTCCGCGATGCCTGCTTTATCATATAAAGCATCTTACTCACGTTTCCGCTGCTCCCACTGTCTACGAAGCCCTCTGGCTGTGTACTTATAGACACACTCTTCTAAAACATCATTTAGAAAAGGAGTCATGGCACCCAACCACCAGATATCGTAGTCATGGTATGTAGCCGTGGCAAGTAGGATCTGGATGGACTTAAGCATAAATCCTTAGAAAAGGTTTCAACATAATCCATACCTGGTCAATGATGCAAACCTTTAACAAGTCTAGCTTTGAAAGTCTCAACTTTTCCATGTACACCAAGTAATCTTCTCAAGATATACTTGCTCCTCATGGGGATTTAACCCTTCAGATATAGCAACTAAAGTCCATACTTTGTTGGTGTATAAGGATTCCATCTCAGATCGCTAAGCATCCAGCCATTCTTATAGAGTCTTACTCCTGATGGCCAGCTCGAAGCTAGTTGGGTCATCATCTCATGATGCTTTCCTCGCTCCCACTGTCATAGAGAAACAGAAGTATCTCTCAGGTGTGTGAGGAACCCTACTAGATCGGCGGAGAGGCTGAGGTTCGTTGGAATCTACTGAATCCTTTGGTTCTGTCAAATCATCAGCTGCAGATTGTATAGCTGGAACATTTCCAGTTGTACATTACAGATCTTGCCTCGAGCTTGTCCGGATTTTGTTTTTCAGACATAGGCCGGACAACCCCAAATCTTAACTAGCTTACGACATGGGCTCTTCCCATACCATATCAAATATGAAGTGGCAGGCAACAGATTTGATTTGAACCTAATTCAATAGGTATGCAACTTCTCAAGTGCATAACACCTTAAAAGGAAATAGGTAACTCAGTATTACTCATCATAGAGCACACCATATCAAATAGGGTGTATCTGCTCCGCCCCGATATACCATCGTGCTATGGTGTATACGGAGGAGTAATGCTGAGAGAGAATCTCATTCTCCTTTAAAATAGTCCAGGATTTCCGTGCTCAAGTATTCTCCTCCTTGATCTCATCATAGGACATAATACTTATACCCGTATTGGTTCTCTACTTCTATCTTATATTCTGTGAATATCTCAAAAGGTTCAGACTTGTGTTTCAACAGGAACATATGTCTGAATCTCGAGAGATTATCAGAGAATATAATGAAGTACAAAGAACCTTACCAGGTATGTGTAGACAGGGGACCTTTATACATCAACATGTATCATCCCAAGAGTTCACTAACTCTTTCTCTGTTTCCAGTAAACAAAGCTATGGTCATCTTATCTTTGTGACATGACTGGCGAGTTTCACAAGATGTAAATTCAAACTAATTTAAATATGCATCTCTATGTAACTCTAGCTAGTCGGGTCACATTGATCTGACCTAGTCTACAATACCTCAAGAAGAATTCGTTCATTTCTGAACTCTTCCTCTTGTGTGTGTTCCGTATACTAAGAACTGTAGTTTGATTTAGAACATTAATGCTTTTAGATAACGTTCCTGAACCGATCAACTTTTGATATAGGAAATGTTCAAAACATTATCCAACAATACAAAATTTTATCATTTCTTTACTAATAAAGAAACTGATATGATTTTGTATATCAGGTTCGGTATCTAATAACATTCGTTCAGAATCAATGTATTGGTAATACAGGGTGACAGTGACCGACAGACTTGGCTGCAACTCTTGCCCCATTTTCTGCCTCATGAAACTTATCACCCGTTCTCAGTTTTTCTACCCTTTTGTAGCCCTATGTAACATCTTACATATCTGGGATCCTGATCCGGTATCATATACCCAGGAAGCGGAGGATACTGAGAAACAGTTCTGTATAATGAACACACCCGAAGATGATGCATCATATGCACTTTCTTCGTTTGGGCGGCACGGGAAATCTGGTATTCCCCAATTTCCTGCTCTGTCTTATAACAATTATAAGTAGGAGCGGGACCAACGTTCCCCAGCTCAGAATAACAAGCGGGTTCGGTCAATAATCCGTATTATTATCTTGATTAAGGCGTGATATGGTCGCTACCAGGAGAGAGAGAGAAGAAAACACTCAGCGTGCGCTCTTACAAGAATAGATTGGTTTTATTTTATCTAATCAGGATGGCTCCCACTGCTTTTTATCAAATCTTCCTTCAAACCCTAAAAGGAAAGACTAGCCGGGATTAATTACACACTATAATTTCGCCAATCTTTCAGCCAGGCCAGTGTCGGTACTTTGAGGGAGGTGCCCCGTGCTTTCGCACGGACCTAATTAATGTAAACCTCGTTTTCCCAGAGGCGTAACCTCGTTAACACCTTTCTAGACACCTACTTGATCGGCTAATTGTAATGTATAAAACTCTCCCAGGAGTAACAATTACTCGCAGCGGGTATCGGGATCCAACTATCTCATAGAAGGTATGCAATCTCATTGCAAATTTCAACACTTGAAATTCCCGATAATATTTTTCCCCTAGCGTGCTATGACCTTGACGGAGGCCAAACTACCCATAGTCCGCTAGTCAAGTTCAACCCGTCATTTCCTGATTGAATTAAACCCACCCGCACGACCCTTGACGGAGGCCAAACAACGCCGTACGAATACCCTAATCCAATCGCATCATATGCTAGCAGATAAGCACTAGTTAGCTACCGTACACTACGCCTTGACGGAGGCCAAACAACCGCAGCACGAATACTAACTAGTACTTATCTGAAATGACGGAGGGCTACGACAGGTTTTTCTGAAAACCTATTGCGTAATGAACTTGATATCGTTGTAGGATCGAATGAATTTTAAAATGGAGTGTTTTTGAGGCTTTTCCAGTTTTGCTAAAGGAGTCACTCCCGGTGAAGGGATCGTCGGTCCTTTCCTCGTCGAATGAGGTGGGGGATATATCATATATATCGCTGTGCAAAGCAAAAAACTCTTAAAAGCAATCAAAAGACAAACCGAGGGTGTTGCATCTGCCAGTTATTGCTAAAGGAGTCACTCGGGGTGATGGGATCTCGGTCCTTTTCTTATCGAATAAGGTGCAGGATATATCATATATACCGCTGTGCAAAGCAAGAACTGTAGCTACCTGTTTTATTTTGAAATTCGATTCTACAACATCTTTAGGTTTCTTTTATTTCATTAATCACATTAATGAAGTCCCATCATTTAAGTACCTAAACATCACAGATAAATACGACGTACACTTATGCCATCCGCATTTTCCTCGATGTCCCCTCGTGCACCGTTAGGTTAGGTAACTAACGACAGAGCGGGGCAGGGCTAGCGCGGGTGTAAAACATAAGTAACACCTATATAATATATCATATATACTATATACTGTATCTATCACAGAACATCACATGATCACATCACAGATATCGCAGCAGAAGAATCTTATGAAATATTGGATATACTAGGACGTCCGTGTTTTCAATACGAGCCAGTATAAAACACGGATTCCACGGTCGTGATGAATAGCCAAACCCACACCCCTAGACCCCTACGAGAGCGGCAAGCAACCCTACCAATTCTAGAGTTAGGAGACCCGACCCCGACTCCTCAAGTTGGTCTCCCACTGGACTCCAGAACCCGGTTACTTGTGCCCTCCTCCTTGGGTCTATCCTAGTGCAGAAAAGTAAATAATATACAAAGGGTGACAACTTCCGCAACCTGGAAGTGCCCCAATAAAAGAATATTACATACAAGTTTTTACATGAATGAAAATGAAAAACACTCATCTCACATAAAAACCCCCGGCTATTCAAACACGACGATCCAATATAACATATCCAGCAACACATAACATCACATGTCATCAACGTAAGTAAATATGCGCATCCCAATTGTCGTTGACATATAGCAACGAAACCAGCGATATCACATATTACACTTACGGTCACAGAAAAGAAAGTGTAAAACTACAACAGTTGGAATCCGCAACCACCTCAGACATCGCATGCCTGACCAAATGAATTCTTTAGACATCGCATGCCTAACAATTATAAACCCCGCATTTCAGTCTCATTATCGAAAACACTTTTCAATAGCAAGTCGGGTAATTCAACAAGATTCCCGACATCCTGATCGAATGCTCGTCGCAAACTTCAGTAGGCGGCCGCACCCCCGATACCGTCGACGAAGTGCACCAAGGCGGAACACCGCCAGCACGAGCACCCGAACAGATGCTTTCGGCGACGGGGTTCTCCTACAGTCACTTGGTCGGGGCTATGGAGTGAGGCTGTCTATTAAGTTTACCCGGCGAGTATCCGCGTATGCTACGTGATTGCGACGGACTTTTGATCATATCAAAATTCTGTGGCAACCGATCAAGTGAGACTAAAGTGCTATGTTTATAACATTCGTTTAGTTATCACATAACTACTTGTGAATTCCAATTATTGTATCCCATTCTAGATAAACAGAAAATGTTAAACTTTTCGATCGAACAATCGAACACCCAAGTTTTCCCGATACAGATCAACACATGAAATAAGTCTAACAACATTCAGTTCGTGCCTCAGTACCAACGGTCCAGCCGTAGAAGGGTCAAGCCAACGCCTCACATATGGCACGCCGTACTGCCCTAAACCCGAAGGTTCAAAGGGCAGTTCAAGACGGTCACATAATCGAGTTAAGGTTTGTTGTCTTCTAGAGGGTCCATCGAGTTACTTGCACTACTTAGAACGTCGTTAAACTACGGAAAAATCCAACACTTGGAAATTTCCCAACAAGGGAAAAATTGGGTATATATATCCGGTCGAACTTTTTAACATATACTAAAATTTATCCGGAAAGCCACACAGACAAAATTTGATAATCCGATCGAACTCATGAAAACCCAAAACAACCCCTGAAAACTCATCTGTATAATAAATATTAAAATATCCCAGGAAAACCAGAACAGAAATCTGAGAATTACTGTGAAAAACAAAATACGCAAAACGACAAAACCGCCGCTGAACCGCCGCGGAATGCATAGCACGTGCCGCGGTTCCGCGGCGGAAAAGTTGACTTAGGCCCACGAAATTTACAGTAATTCTTAGAAAACCCTGCTTGATTTTCTGCATATTTTTAATTTGGAAAAATCCCAGTTTTTGAAAAAAGGACAGAGAGCCATTTTGATATTGGGTTTCGGGTTCGTTCGGGTTTCAAATTCCGTCTAGACTTCGCCTAAGGCTCTAGCTAGGCTCTGATACCAGTGAAAGGTTCCTAGGCACTCTAGTGAGGTCTCACAAGGCATCGAACATGCCAATTTCGAAAATTCTAGGTGCCGAGAGACCCGACTACGGATCGTTTACTAGAAAACTAGGCGAAATAGAAACTAGTTAACACTTAACTACGAGTTTAACGGAAATACAATCTTTGTAGATCCGGTGCTCCACCTCCACGGCTCCGCAACGAAGTCATCTCCGCTGTCCAAATCAAAATCCGGGCTCTAGTGTCGCTTCGTCGGAGAAATGGCGAGCTAGGTCGTCGATGTCCATGCCGAAGATGATCTACGTCGAGGCATCGCTAAATCAAGCTCCGACTTCATCAAGTCAAGAAACTTGTGAAGTAAACACACTCTACTACTTGGCAAGAGGTAGAGGATGAAGAAATAGGAGTTGGGTAGACTTTAGATTTGGATTTCTCACTCATTTCCATCAATCACCATTGATGGAGCTTAGGTTTTCTTCTTGAGTTCAAGGAAGAAGAAGAAGAATCTTTGATAAGTCTTGAATGATAAATATGAAATAGAATTAAATCTTATCATACATTTAACCTTAGTTAAGTGTAGAGAAAATACCATGGTTAAAGGAATGGTTAGGGTTAAGGATAAGAACAAGAAAGGAGACTAAGTCAAACCTTCATGAAAGTTCAACTAGCAAACAAATAATGCCACCATTTCATCATTTATCTTTTCCAAAATAAAAAGATAAATAAAGAAATAGATAAATAAGTAAATGACTAAACAAAACCCTAATCATTAGTTTAAACCATGGTTTGATTCTTTACACTTAACAAACATGTGCACAAAAGTATATCACATATACAACTTGCACAATTCAAGTGAGAAAATCCATTTAAAGTGAACCAGTACTAGTTAATGCAAAGTAATGTATCAAATATATAATTATGCATTAAATCATTAAATCAACGCTTGATTCAATGATCCCGTCATGTCGCACACAACCGACTAGTATAAAATGTATCGGCTTATCGAATCAACGCTTGAATCGATAACTAGGTTATATCGCATACAACCATTCGACACATTGATCGCGAGAATGAAATACGGTATCACATACACACATTATTCTCGGTCCCGCACATATCTCATATGCGCTCCTATTTCGTTTCGCTTGAGCCAGGAAACCTCTGTCTAGGACTCTAAAGACTCGTCAATACGCCGGCAGCAGATGATGATCATATCAAACACCCATAAGCCGCAAGCGGTCTGCTAAACGTAACGGCCACCCGTGTATTGAGCGATCAGAAGATCGACGAGCAAGCCCGCTCACACTCCTGTGAATCCAACCAGTAACACTACCGTACAGTCCGGTCTCTTCGTCTGATATGTCGCATATCTCGACTAGGGGTGGTAAACGTCAGACCCCAATAGCTCGATAAGTCGTGTCGATATGAGGTCTATAACAATTCGAGAAACTACTGGTAACACTTACCAGTATATCTCAGCAACCCTGGCCAGGGATTTCCTGTTATAGCCAATCGAACACAGTGCAACATCAACTCCCTATACCTGGAGAGACGAATCCCCTCCTATCGCTCATTGCCTCCATGTGACTCGGGACTGTACCCAAAAACCACCGTTTTGCACGCCCTCTTGGACGTGGTAAGATGGAAATCAAAGCACAGTGGGAACCATACAAGACTCTATGACGATCTCGGGTTAACAGACTACTCTGTACCAGTGTCACCAGAGAACTTCCATCTGACGTGAGGTATAATACCATCTGGGAGTTCTCGGCGAGTCCGTCCAGTGTACCCAGTCTCTACTGAGCACCCGTATATCATCTCTGATGTCAAACACCGATGGATATGGGATCATCCATCGCCCATCTATATGGGTCGAGAAGGTACACGCTAGTCTACTCTGGTATATCGATGCCCCGTCTCGATACACCCACGACTCGGGACTTTGAAGGATGTACTTATGGACTACCATGTCCCCACTAGTATGATCTGCATCATAGTCCAGGTAGTCAAGTACACATCCTAAGGGCTTTACCAACATGTAACAGAGAGACAATCAGTGTACACGTTAAGGTAAAGATCAACCAGATAGCATACTATCATGTCGAGCAAGAAAGTCCTCCCTATATATGTCCCAGCATCCACTACAATATACATCCTATGTACAGTAATGGCCTCTAGGGCATACATATAACTAACAACTATCACCTGGGATTGTCGGATGGACACTTTTTGGTTTTACGTAGTTGTTATTTTGTACCAAATGCAACCTGTAATATCAATTCTGTATCTTTATTATCTAAAGAAGGTTATGAATTTGCATTTGTAAGTAATGTAGTGAACATTCACCTTAATCAAGTTTTGATTGGGTCAGGTACATTAAACAATGGTATATACGTATTAAACCAACCACAGATTTTCAATGTCCAGAATACACATAAAAGAAAGTCTCCAGAAATCAATAAAACTTTCTTATGGCATTGTAGTCTGGGTCACATCAATGAGAGAAGGTTGACTAAGTTACATGCAGAAGGATATTTAGATCCGTTCGAATATCAATCGTATGCAACTTGTCAATCCTGTCTCAAAGGAAAGATGACAAAGACTCCGTTCACTGGACACGGAGTAAGAGCGAGCGAGCTCTTGGGACTCGTACACAGCGACGTGTGCGGTCCAATGTCTACACATGCACGAAGCGGTTATTCTTACATCATTACTTTTACGGATGATTTTTCAAGGTTCGGACATGTCTTCTTAATGAAGCATAAATCCGAAGCTTTTGAGAAATTCCAGGAATACAAGAATGAAGTAGAAAAACAAACAGGCAAAAGTATCAAGACACTAAGATCTGATCGAGGTGGAGAATACTTGAGTGCCGAGTTCCTGGGTTACTTAAAAGAGAATGGAATTCTCTCTCAGCTTACTCCTCCATACACTCCGCAACATAACGGTGTATCGGAGAGACGAAACCGAACCCTATTGGATATGGTACGGTCCATGATGAGTAACGCTGAGTTGCCGCGATCGTTCTCGGGATATGCGCTAGAATCAGCTGCATACCTTTTGAACCGAGTTCCCACTAAGACTGTGCCTACCACACCATATGAGTTATGGAGTGGGAAGAAACCCTATCTTCAATACCTGAAGATTTGGGGATGTCCAGCTTATGTCAAAAAGAAGCATACGGACAAACTAGAGGCACGCTCAGTACTGTGGAAGTTTGTGGGATACCCAAAGAACTCCAGGGGGTATCTTTTCTATTACGCAGAGGAACAAAAAGTCCTTCTTTCTCGTAATGCCCATTTTCTGGAACATCAGTTCTTAGAAAAAGAAATAAGTGGGAGCGCAATAGAACTGGAAGAAATTCCAGAACCCCAAGCTATTACTGAAAGCTTAGTAGAACCAGAGGGTTCGAAAGATCAGGACATTCCCAAGCCACTCTGCAGGAGTAGTAGGCAGTCTCATCCGCCCGAGAGATACTACGGTTTTCTCATTGACGGGGATAGAGAGGATTGCATCATAGATTGTGATGAGCCTACTAGCTTCCAGCAAGCCATTCAGACCGTCGACTCGGTAAAATGGCTAGATGCAATGCGGACCGAAATGGAGTCCATGTACACCAACAAATTATGGACGTTGGACATTGCTCCAGATGGGATAAAACCCGTAGGATGCAAGTGGATCTTCAAAAGGAAGATTGGTGTAGATGGACAGGTTCAGACCTATAAAGCTAGACTGGTTGCAAAGGGTTTTCGTCAGCGACCTGGTTTGGACTATGACGAAACCTTTTCTCCAGTAGCTATGCTGAAATCCATTCGGATCCTTTTTGCCATTGCTGCCTTCCACGATTATGAAATTTGGCAGATGGACGTAAAGACCGCTTTTCTAAATGGACATTTAGAGGAGTGTGTCTATATGGACCAGCCAGAGGGTTTCATTCAGAGTGGGAGCAGTGGAAAGGTGTGCAAGTTGCTTAAGTCCATTTATGGACTGAAGCAGGCATCGCGGAGTTGGAACATTTGTTTTGATGAGACGGTCAAGGAATTTGGCTTTATCAAAAATCCAGATGAACCATTCATCTATTGTAGATTTGTAGCGAGAACTGTAGTATTCCTCATTTTATACGTGGATGACATTCTCTTAATAGGAAATGACATTCCTATGCTACAATCTGTCAAGGGGTTCTTGTCACATAGGTTCTCCATGAAAGACCTGGGTGATGCCTCATACATTCTGGGTATCCGGATCTACCGTGACAGATCCAAGAGGATATTAGGACTTTCACAGTCCAGGTACATCGACACCATACTGAAGAGATTCAGTATGGACGATTCCAAGCGCGGTAATCTACCGGCTTGTCACGGGATCACCCTCTCCAAAGACTGATTTGGAGAGGGATCACATGTCTATTATACCCTACGCTTCTGCGGTAGGCTCTAGAATGTATGCGATGTTGTGTACCAGACCGGATGTGGCTTATGCACTGAGTGTGGTAAGCAGGTATCAGTCAAACCCTGGGGAGAAACACTGGATAGCGGTAAAGAACATTCTCAAGTACCAGAGAAGGACTAAGGAGATGTTCTTGGTGTATCGTGGAAAAGACCTCCAGATTGAGGCCTTTGCTGACTCCAGCTTCCAGAGTGACAAGGATGATTCCAAGTCCATGTCGGGTTTTGTCTTTACCCTCAATGGAGGGGCGGTGTGTTGGAAGAGCTCCAAACAGGAAACCGTTGCTGACTCGACTATGGAAGCGGAATACATCGCTGCATCTGATGCCGCAAAAGAAGCTGTCTGGATGAGGAAGTTCTTGAAAGAACTTCAGGTAGTTCCGTCCATTGTTGACCCAATACCTCTGTATTGCGACAACAACGGGCCTATAGCTTTAGCGAAGGAACCCAGGTCCCATCAGAAATCCAGACACATCTTGAGGCGGTATCACCTGATCAGGGAGATCGTGGATCGCCAGGAGATCGAGGTTCGGAGGGTTGCTTCAGAAGATAACACTGCAGATCCATTCACCAAGGCCTTGCCCCAGACTCAGTTCGAGCGGCTGATCGAGATGATAGGTCTTCGATACGCCAGTACATGGCCTTAGTGCAAGTGGGAGAATGTTAGTGTATATGCCCTAGAGGCCATTACTGTATCATACTAGTTTGTATATTACTTGATGGAAGCTTGGGATATTCACAGTTGTATATACAATCTTGCTCGACATGGTAGTATGCTACTTGGTTTGTCTCTACTTCAATATGTGCATGTGTTTCTTTTAGCATATCGCTTATATACATATTAGTAGAGCCCTTAGGATCTTTGCTTGATTACCAGCGTTGTGATGGCGCTCACACTCGTGGGGGCTGGGTAATCCATAAGCACATCCTTATACAGGTCCCTAGTCATTGGACTATCGAGACAAGGCATCGATACTCCGGAGTAGACTAGCGTATGCGCTTCTCATCCCAGCGTGGGAGACGGTCTTTCCCACAGCCGTCAGTACGTCGTACTTGAGATAGTATGCGGGTGCTCGTTAGGTTACGAGTACACTGGACAGGACTCGTCGGGAACTGTTGGTTGGTAATATACCTATCGTCAGTTATCAGTTCCCAGGTGACATGAGTACAGCTTAGTCCGCTGACTTGACACTGTCACTTCGCCTCGAGTGTGTTCCCACTGCACTTTGATTACTACCCTACCACGGCTCAAAGGAGTCGTGCAAACAGGTAGTTTTTGGGTGCAGTCCCGAAGCACTTGGAGGCAGTGACGGTTAGACAGGATTCGTCTCTCCCGGTATTGGGGGTTGACATCGCGCTGTGTCCAGGAGAGCCATTACACAAGTAGTCCCTGGCCAGGGCAAGCGAGATATACTGGTAGGTTTCCAGTGTTATCTCAGGGTGTTCTGGGCTACACTCCGACATGACTTGTACCGCTATTAGGGGACAGACGTTCACCGCCCCTAGGCCCGCCATGCGATGTATCAGACAAACAGACCGGACTGTACGGAGACTGTCACATACAGGCTCAGTAGGAGTTCAGATGGGGTCACCTCGTCAGTCTTCTTATCGGCATCTACCTGGGGACCGTTACATACAGCTAGTGCCGCTTGCGGTCTGTGGTTAAACCCACTGCCAGCGTAGTGTCGAGTCTTTAGAGTCCCACACAGAGAGCTATTCTCCTTTAGGCAAAATGAGTAGAGGTCGCATGGTTTTGCGACAGGGTTCGTTCACATCCGCGCACTTGTGCACGTTTGCTTTCCGGACAGCTTATACTAGCGGGCTTTGGTTTAAGCCAGATCCTAGTATATGATTTGGGATTGGTTTTATCTCTTTGTATTCATGTTCCTCGGATCACGAATACGGATGCGTATGCACAGTTGATTGAGACAGAGGGAGAGGACTTTGATTAGGGTTAATGACCATTGTCATTTTGCTAACCCTAATGCTTATGTGTGTATTATGGTTAATTGATATTAGTTATATATAATTGTGCATGGTTAGGGTTGATGACTTTTTGACCACTCTTGACTTGTTGACCTAGGTTAACACTTTGACCATCATCATTCCATATAAAAGATGCTCTTTGATCCTTGCAATTAGCATTAAATATGAAATGATAATGGTCATGTCTTGATTAAGCCATGATAATTATCTCACTAATTATCAATTTACAATAATTCACACATATATGTGAGAATGCTTCATTATTCTCTCATTCTATCATATTCATTCTCTCTCCTCTTCCTCTCTCTCAAGCTCTCCCCTCTCATGTGTTGAGAAACACTTGAGCTTGAGAAAACCTCTTCTAGATAATCTCTACTCTCATCTAAGGTTCTAGGATTAGCACTTCTAGCACCTTAGTTACTTCTGGCTTGAAGTTGAAGCCAAAGGTTGAGGCTCTCGGGTGGATCCTTCTTCGACTAGAGAAGGCGACAAGGTGATCCCTTTCTACCACTCCAAGAAGCAAGGAGAGAAGGACATAAAGCCCAAGGTATAACCTTTCTACCCTATAGCTAACTCTCTTTAGCTTTTAGCTAGTCTTGTTTAGAAAAGATCCCGACTTTGTCTAGTCCATGTTGCCTAGAGTAGTAAAAATCCGGTTTTTATTCCGTTTTCCACCTCCCCGCAAGCACCGGGGTGGGCAACGTGGACTTACAGATATATATGCGATATATGTTAATTGTATTATTTTATTTTGTTACAATAAATATTGTAACATGATATGATTACTAATGCAACATGTTTAGTGGAGATTAAACAAGGTTAGGGTTTGATTTGTCTTAGTTCTTTTTTGAACCTTCTAGAAGGTTTCCTTTTATTTCTTGCAAAGATATTATGATGGATATTTTGTGAGATATTTTCCTTACCCAAATCACACCCTTAACCCTAGTTAACTCTCTACATGGGTTAGCCTTCTCATATTGAACCATGGTTGCATCATTAATCATTATTACTTTTTCATTATTCATCACAAAAGGAATTTTCCTTCTTCTTCTTCTTCCTTGAGCTTTGAGAATGCTTTCTAGGTTTTCTTTATGTGATGATTTAGCGTGAGAAATAGAAAATAAATGAGAGCATAAATCCTATTTCATCATCCTAATCTATCCTAGCCATTTAGATTAGAGTGTTCACTTCATTTAGTGAGTGAGAGGTTGTGTTAAAGAAACTTCAAGGTAGATCATCTTAGTTATCGAAGATCTGAAGCAAGCTTGCATCTTTCTCTTCGTGGAGCTCTCTAGAGTCCGGGAACATGATGATCGCAGCGAAGGGACCTCAACACGGAGCTTTAGAAGTGAAGGACCGGTCTACAAAGGTTGTAATCCCAAACTTTTAGTGTTAAAGTGTTTAACATGCTATGTTTCGCCTAATCTCTAGTTTAAAGATCTTGGTTAGGGTTGTTCGGCACGTCTAAAATTTAAATCGGGCATGGTTGATGCCTTGTAGACCCTTTCAAGAGTGCCTGGTAACCCTACAAGTCTAACCCAGGGGAGAAGCACTGGATAGCTGTAAAGAACATTCTCAAGTACCTGAGGAGGACTAAGGAGATGTTCTTGGTGTATGGTGGAAAAGTCCTCCAGATCGAGGCCTTTGCTGACTCCAGCTTCCAGAGTGAGAAGGATGACTCCAAATCCATGTCAGGTTATGTATTTACCCTCAATAGAGGGGCAGTCTGTTGGAAGAGCTCCAAGCAAGACACCGTTGTTGACTCGACGATGGATGCGGAGTACATTGCTGCTTGCGATACCGCAAAAGAAGCTGTCTGGGTGAAGAAGTTCATCACAGAACTTCAGGTGGTTCCTGCCATTGTTGATCCAATACCTCTGTATTGCGACAACAACAGAGCTATAGCTTTAGCAAAGGAACCCAAGTCCCATCAGAAGGCCAGACACATCTTAAGGCGATATCACCTGATCAGGGAGATCATAGATCGCCGGGAGATCGAGGTGAAGAGACTAGATACGGAGAATAACACTGCTGATCCATTCACAAAGACCATTCCTCAGATGCAGTTTGAGAGGCTATTCGAGATGATAAGTCTGCGATATGCCAACACATGTCCCTAGTGGAAGTGGGAGATTGTTAGTGTATATGCCCTAGAGGCCATTATTGTATCATACTGGATTGTATATTACTTAATAGAAGCTTGGGATATTCACGGTTGTATTCACAGTCTTGCTAAAAATGATAGTATGCTACTTGGTTTGAATCTACTTTAATATGTGCATGTGTTTCATTGAACATATCGCTTATATATATTAGTAGAGCCCTTAGGATCTTAGCTTGATTACCAACGTTGTGATGGCAGTCACACTAGTGGTGGCTGGGTAGTCTACAAGCACATCCTATCCAGGTCCCTGGTAATAGGATTATCGAGACGGGGCATCGATACTCCAGAGTAGACTGGTGTATAGGCTTCTCATCACAGGTCGGGAGATGGTCTGTCCCACAGCCATCAGTATGTCGTATTGGAGATAGTATGCAGGTGCTCATTGGGTTACGAGTACACCGGAGAGGACTCGTCGGGAACTGCAGGTTGGTATTAGATCAATCGTCAGATTGCAGTTCCCACGTGACATGAGTGCAGCTTAGTCCGTCGACTTGACACTGCTACTTCGCCTCGAGTGTGTTCCCACTATACTAAGATCACTATCCTACCACGGCTCAAAGGAGTCGTGCAAACAGGTAGTAGTTGGGTACAGTCCTGAAGCACTTGGAGGCAATGGCGGTTAGACAGGATTCGTCACTCCCGGTATTAGGGGTCGATATCGCGCTGTGTTTGAAGAGCCATTACGCAAAGTCCCTGTCCAGGGCAAACGAGATTTACCGGTAGGTGCTCCAGTAATTTCTCAAGGTGTAATAGGCTACACTCCGACACTACTTATACCGCTATTAAGGGTCTGACGTTTACCGCTACCCTAGGCCCGCTATGCGATAGTCCTAAACGAACAGACCAGACTGTACGGAGATTGTCACACACAGGCTCAGTTGGAGTTCGGATGGGTTTACTCATCGAACTTCTTATCGACATCTACCTGGGGACCGTTACGTACAGCTAGTACCGCTTGCAGCCTGTAGTTAAACCCACTGCCAGCGTAGTGTCGAGTCTTTAGAGTCCCACACAGAGAGTTTTCCTGCACCTGGCAAAAGGTGTAGAGGCCGTATGGTTTTTACGGCAGGGCTGCGATCACTTACGTACACTTGTGCACGTACTATGATCAGGCAGATAATATTAGGGGGCTTTGGTTTAAGCCAGATTCTGGTATTATACAGATGGATTTATTAAGTCTCAGATTATCCATGTTTTTCGTAAATACGGATAGGAGGGGAAGTCTCGTAATTTATCGGGAAGCTTCTAGAAGGAGGTGACTCATTTGTGTTTATTTCTTTTTAGATTTAAACTAAATGAGGTGGAGGATGAGGTGTAGCTTTACATTAAATGATTCATGACTCATGAGGTGATTCACCATTTGAATTAAATGAAGCTTGCAAGATATTATCTTAATTTGATCAAAAGAGATATTATCATGCTTCATATTATTCAAGCATGATACATAATTCATTTGATTATCACAAACAGTTCCTCTCTCCTCAAGTCTTCATCTTCTTCATCAAACCCTAAAAGCTCTCATGTGTTGAGAATCCTAGGGTTTAAAGTGACGAAGTACTCCATCTAAATACTCTACACTCTCTAGAACTTCTACATTAGCAAACTAGAAGCCGTAGTTATCTCAGATTCGAGATAGGAGCTCAGTCTATAGACTCTCGGGTGGATCGTCTTTGACTCGAGGAGGTCGTTGAGGTACCTATGTTCCATAGAGCCGACGACAGGTGGAGGACAGCGATGAAGACCCGAAAGACATGTAACGCGAGGTATAACTTCGAATCCGAGTAGTTAAACCTCTCGTAGTTTGCTAGTAATGGTTTAGACACGATCCGTGTGCTCAAGTCCGTGTTACGATACTTTGATAATTGTTTTTCATATATTCCGTCTCCCCACGAACACGTGGCGTGCGTGACATGGACTTACAACAACCAAACCAAAAACCCAATCGCACCAATCGCGCGTTCACAACACACTAAAATATATTTGAAATAGGTGGTTAACCAACAAAACCTCAAACTTAATTCCTAACGATTTATTTCAAAAACCTAGTAAGCATCAATTTCCGTTTTAGTTCAAAACTTGATGTTTTTCCAAAACTAGCGGCCACAATAATCACATAATAACTTAGTTGAGCCACACAAACCTTTATTAAAATTTTATTTCATCAATTTATATAAATCCGTAAAATCTAGTTAGCAAAATTCTCTAATTTGAACAATTTTAAAGTAACAATTTACAAATTAAAAACTAAACTAGATTTTACATATCTTAAAATGTTAAACCACTCATTATAACCATACTCAAACAATAAAAACCCAAACTTTTAATTCTAACCCTAATCTTGAATATTAAATCTTGAAATCAAACCATATTACTAACTAACTAAGTTTGATTTAAGTATTTAAACAAAAAATTAACTATAGGATTAAGATTTTTACCTTACAAATTTGAGATCTAGCATGCAATCTTGCCTCCAAAGATGCTTCCTTGCACCTCAATCCAAACTAGATTGGGCTAAAGAAAATTGGGTAAGGGTTTAATGATGACTTAATGTGACTTTGTGTTGATTTTTGGAGGCAAAAATGAAGAATAATTGAGAGGAATTGAGTGGGGAAATGGGAGAGGGGCTGCTGGAAATGGCTCGGCCATGGTGAGGGAAAAGAAAGAGTGAGGTGAGTGTAGAATTTTCTAGGACAAGACAGCCCCCATACCTTATTCATTAAACCCCTTGCCTTCTTTGTTTATTATTTCACCTTTAAATTTTCTTTTCTATTTGTTTTATGAAGTGGGAAAAGAGTGAGGAATTTGGGGCTGCCACCATGGGCTCAGCCATAAGAGAGAGAGAGAGAGAAAAAGTGAGGTGAGTGTGTTGAAAATTCCATGCCTCTAGTCAACTAACACCATACCTCATTTATCTATTTATTTATTTCATTTATTTTCTAGCTTTAATGTTAGAAATATCTAGAACTCTAGAGGAAAAATTAGAAGAAAACAATATGTTACAATATTAGTTTAAGTTGTCATGGTGCAATGCAGCTTGTAGTTAATCCAACCTTACTTGTAATTATCACCAATTAAATGTATTAGTGAAAGCTTAAAATAATATTAAAAATAATTAATTAAGGTTAATATTTAAGTAAACTAGAAATTTACAAGTGAGCAATTAAATACCAAATACTAGCAATTAAATAGCTAGAATAGGTATAATTAAATCTATATTGAAAAATAATTATATCTTGGTTTTTACGGAAAACACCAGTTATTTTACCAATTATCGGAAATTTTACCTAAACAATTTTATCAGAACGTTACAAGTCCGGTCTCTTTATCAGATATGTCGCATATCATAACCTAGAGGTGGTATAACGTCAGACCCTAATAGCCTGATAAGTCATGCCGATGTGAGGCCCATAACGGTTCGAGAAACTACTGATAACACTTACCAGTATCTCAGCTACCCTGGCCAAGGATTTCCTGTTATGGACAATCGAGCAAAGCGCAACATCATCCCCCAATACTGGGAGATGACGAAATCCCCTCCTATCACTCATTGCATCCATGTGACTCGGGACTGTACCCCAAAACCACCGTTTTGCACGATCTCTAGAACGTGGTAAGGTTGAAATCAAAGCACGGCGGGAATCACACAAGACTCTATGACGATCTCGGTTCTACATACTAACCTGTACCAGTGTCACCAGAGAACTGCTATCTGACGATAGGTATAATACCATCTAGGAGTTCTCGGCGAGTCCGTTCAGTGTACCCAGTCTCCACTGAGCACCCGTATACCATCTCTGATGTCAAACACCAATGGATTTGGGATTATCCATAGCCCATCATATGGGCCGAGAAGCGTATACGCTAGTCTACTCTGGAATATCGATGCCCCGTCTCGATACTCCTACGACTAGGAACATTTGAAGGTGAAGGGTTACCTACGACGGCTGCAAGGTTTCGGGAGGCATCGTCCATGCCAAATTTAAATTTTGCCATTTTAGCTAACCCTAAACTAGATTGTATACTAGAAATAATACGGGATATGAATGCAAACACTTTGCAATAAGTAAAGAGAGAGAGGAATACAACCTTTGTAGACCGGTCCTTCACTTCAATAGCTCCGTGTAGTAGTCCCTCCGCTTCGATCTCATGCTTCGGACTCTAGAGAGGTTCCGTAGAAGAAACGAACGTGCTTTCTTCGAAGACTTCGAGGCCGATGATGATCTACGTCGAGGAGACACTAACTTAATCTATTCCTTCGCTAGGTCATGAACTTTGTGAAGAGAACACCCTATACTACATGGAAAGTAGTAGAGGATGATGAAATAGGAAGTGGGCTCAATTTAGAATTGATTTTCTCACATTTTTCCTCATTCCACCATTAGAGCTAGTAAGCTTTTGAGAAGGAAGAAGATGAGGAAGAAGAACTCTTGTGAAATAATTCATCCAAATGAAAACTTATCCAATGAATTATTGCACCATGGTTGAGTTAAGCCCTCAGGCTTAACTCATGTAAAGAATTAACCAAGGTATGAGGTTAAGGGTTGGGTCAAGTAATATCTTAGGTTATGACAAAAGAATGGACTTTGTCAAAGTTGTAAGTCCACGTTACCTCTCCCGGTACTTACGGGCTTGCGGAAATGATGAAAAACGATTTTTCAAGAGGTGGTAACATGGACTCAAAATACGGATCTTTGTTAAACAACTACCTAACAACCTAACTAGAGTTTTACCTACTCGGTTAGGGGGCTATACCTTTCTTGAACTCCTTCGTCTTCAACTCTTTCCGGTGTACGAATCGGCCTCACCTCGTCGTCTCCTTGCGCCGAAGATGGATCCACCTGAAAGCTTCTACCTTTGGCTTCTTCTTCGAACTTGAAGAAACTAGAACACTTGGTTTGCTAAACCTTGTGAACTAGGATGAGTAGAGAAGTGATATGGGTTTTCTTTTATCTCTAAGGCAATGTTTCTCAACTCATGAGAGGGTGTTGCCTTGAGCTAGAAAGAGAGCAAGAAGAAGAGCAAGAGGGAGAGCTCAAGCAAGAGAGAGAAATGAAATGAGAGAATAAGTAACTCTTTTGCCATCCAAGCTCTCATAATCCAAAACCATCATAACAAAAATAGTAATCAAGTATTGTGTGATGGTTCAAGTCAAAATGGCTATATCATTTCATGCACTCATTTTGCAAAAACAAACAAGCAAGCAAAAAGTCTTTGCCATGAAATAATAGCCATTGTCATGATGATGGTCAACTAGTCCAACCTAGTCAACCGGTCAACAAAGTCAACAAGTCAACAAAGTCAACCCCTCAACAACCATATCACTATAATACTTAATTAATATTATTGTTAATTATATTTCTTATTCTCATTAGGGTTTAGCAAAAAGTCAATAGTCAACAGTCAACAGTCAACAACCCCAATGAGAATCCTCTGCCTCTGTCTCTCTGTCAACTGTGCATACACACCCGCATCCGCGTTCCGAGGAACACGAATACAAACGAGATAAAACCAATCCCTAAAAGTACACTAGGATCTGCCTTAAACCAAAGCCCGCTAGTGTTGACTGTCCGGACACCAAACGTGCACAAGTGCACGGATGTGACCGAACCCTGTTGCAAAACCATGCGACCTGTCGCAAAACCATGCGACCTCTACTCTTTTGCCTAAAGTCGAATAGCTTTCTGTGTGGGACTCTAAAGACTCGACACTACGCTGGCAGTAGGTTTAACCACAGACCGCAAGCGGCACTAACTGTACGTAACGGTCCCTAGGTAGATGCCGACAAGAAGACGGACGAGGTGAAACCCATCTGAACTCCTACTGAGCCTGAATGTGACAATCTCTGTACAGTGCGGTCTGTTCGTCTGATACATCGCATGGTGGGCCTAGGGGGCGGTAAACGTCAGTCCCCTAAAAGCGGTACAAGTCGTGTCGGAGTGTAGCCCAGAACACCCTGATATAGCACTGGAAACCTACCAGTATATCTCGCTTGCCCTGGCCAGGGACTACTCGTGTAATGGCTCTCCTAGACACAGCGCGATGTCAACCCCCAATACCGGGAGAGACGAATCCTGTCTAACCGTCACTGCCTCCAAGTGCTTTGGGACTACACCCAACTACTACCTGTTTGCACGACTCCTTTGAGCCGTGGTAGGGTAGTAATCAAAGTACAGTGGGAACACACTCGAGGCGAAGTGACAATGTCAAGTCAGCGGACTAAGTTGTACTCATGTCACCTGGGAACTGATAACTGACGATAGGTATAGTACCAACCAACAGTTCCCGACGAGTCCTGTCCAGTGTACTCGTAACCTAACGAGCACCCGCATATTATCTCAAGTATGACGTACAGACGGCTGTGGGACAGACCGTTTCCCATACTGGGATGAGAAGCGCATACGCTAGTCTACTCCGGAGTATCGATGCCCTGTCTCGATAGTCCTACGACTAGGGACCAGCATAAGGATCTGCTTGTAGATTACCCAGCCACCACGAGTGTGACTGCCATCACAATGCTGGTAATCAAGCAAAGATCCTAAGGGCTCCACTAATGTGTATAGGTGATATACTAAAATAAACACATGTACACATTAAAGTAGAAACAAACCAAGTAGCATACTACTATTTTGAGCAAGATTTTCTATACAACTATGAATATCCCAAGCTTCCATTAAGTAATATACAAACTAGTATGATACAGTAATGGCCTCTAGGGCATATACACTAACAATCCCCCACTTGAACTAAGGCCATGTACTGGCGTATCGAAGACCTATCATCTCGATCATCCACTCCAACTGAGTCTGGGGTAAGGCCATCGTGAGTGAATCAGCAGTGTTATCTTCCGTATTTACTCTCTTCACCGCGATCTCCCGGCGATCTACGATCTCCCTGATCAGGTGATACCGCCTCAAAATATGCCTGGACTTCTGATGGGACCTGGGTTCCTTCACTAAAGCTATAGCGTCGTTGTTGTCACAATACAGCGGTATTGGGTCAACACTGGTAGGAACCACCTGAAGCTCCGTGAGAAACTTCTTCATCCAGACAGCTTCCTTTGCGGCATCGCAAGCAGCTATGTACTCCGCTTCCATAGTTGAGCCAGCAACGGTTTCCTGCTTGGAGCTCTTCCAGCAAACCGCCCCTCCATTGAGGGTAAAGACATAACCCGACATAGACTTGGAGTCATCCTTGTCACTCTGGAAGCTGGAGTCAGTAAAGGCCTCGATCTGGAGGTCTTTTCCGCCATACACCAAGAACATCTCCTTAGTCCTTCTCAGGTACTTGAGAATGTTCTTTACTGCTATCCAGTGTTTCTCCCCTGGGTTCGACTGATACCGGCTTACAACGCTTAATGCGTATGCTACATCTGGTCTGGTACACAACATCGGATACATAATAGAGCCTACCGCAGATGCGTAGGGTATTGATGACATGCGAGCCCTTTCCAAATCAGTCTTGGGAGACATCTCTTTGGAGAAGGTGATTCCGTGACAAGCCGGTAAATTACCGCGCTTGGAATCTTCCATACTGAATCGTTTCAGTATAGTGTCGATGTACCTTGGCTGTGAAAGTTCCAACATCCTTTTAGATCTATCACGATAGATCTGGATCCCCAGAATGTAGTTGGCATCGCCCAGGTCCTTCATGGAGAACCTCTGTGACAAGAATCCTTTGACTGACTGTAGCATAGGAATATCATTTCCTATTAGGAGAATGTCATCGACGTACAAGACGAGGAATACCACACTTCTCCCTACAATCTTACTGTAAATGCATGGTTCATCTGGGTTTTTGACAAAGTCGAATTCTTTGACAGTATCATCAAAGCAGATGTTCCAACTCCGCGATGCCTGCTTGAGTCCATAGATAGACTTGAGCAACTTGCACACTCTACCGCTGCTCCCACTCTGAATGAATCCCTCTGGCTGATCCATTTAGACGCACTCTTCTAAATTTCCATTTAGGAAAGTCGTCTTTACGTCCATCTGCCATATTTCATAATCGTGGAAGGCAGCAATGGCAAGAAGGATCCGAATGGATTTGAGCATAGCTACCAGAGAAAAGGTCTCGTCATAGTCCAAACCAAGTCTTTGACGAAAACATTTTGCAACAAGCCTAGCTTTATAGGTTTCAACCTGCCCATCTACACCAATCTTCTTTCTAAAGATCCATTTGCAGCCTACGGGTTTTACCCCTTCTGGAGCAAAGTCCAAAGTCCAAACTTTGTTGGTGTACATGGACTCCATCTCGGTCCGCATTGCATCCAGCCATTTTACTGAGTCACCGCTCTGAATGGCTTGCTGGAAGCTAGTTGGCTCATCATAATCAACTGTGCAATCCTCTCTATCCCCGTCAATGAGAAAACCGAAGTATCTCTCGGGCGGATGAGACTGCCTACTACTTCTGCGGAGCGGCGCAGGAATGTCCGGTTCCCCTGAACCTTCTGGTTCTACTAAGGTTTCAGTAATAGCTTGTGGTTCTGGAATTTCTTCCAGTTCTATTGCGCTCCCATTTATCTGATTTTCTAAAAACTCGGTTTCCAAGAAGCGGGCATGACGAGAAACAAAGACTTTTTGTTCCTCTGCGTAATAGAAAAGATACCCCTTGGAGTTCTTTGGGTATCCCACAAACTTTCACTGTACTGAGCGTGCCTCGAGCTTGTCCGCATGCTGCTTTTTGACAAAAGCTGGACATCCCCATGTCTTAAAGGGTTTAAGACAGGGTTTCTTCCCACTCCACATCTGGTATGGTGTGTTAGGCACTGTCTTAGTAGGAACTTGGTTCAAGATATATGCAGCTGTTTCTAGTGCATAACTCCAGAAAGATCGCGGTAACTCAGCCTTACTCATCATGGAACGAACCATATCCAATAGAGTTCGATTCCGCCTTTCAGATACACCATTGTGTTGTGGTGTGTATGGTGGAGTACGCTGAGAGAGAATTCCATTCTCTTTTAAGTAGTCCAGAAACTCGGCACTCAAGTATTCACCACCTCGATCAGATCTCAGTGTCTTTATACTTTTTCCTGTTTGTTTTTCAACTTCATTCTTGTATTCCCGAAATTTCTCAAAGGCCTCGGATTTGTGCTTCATTAAGAAGACATGTCCATACCTAGAGAAATCATCTGTGAAAGTAATGAAGTATGAATAACCACTTCGCGCATGTGTAGACATTGGACCGCACACATCACTGTGTATGAGTTCCAAGAGCTCGCTCGCTCTTACTCCATGTCCAGTGAACGGAGTCTTTGTCATCTTTCCCATGAGACAAGATTCACAAGTGGCATAAGACTGATACTCGAACGGATTCAAGTATCCCTCTTTATGTAACTTTGTTAACCGTGTTTCATTAATGTGACACAGTCTACAATGCCATAAGAAAGCCTGATTTAATTCCGGAGGCTTTCTTTTAAGTGTGTTCTGGACACTGAAAATCTGAGCTTGATTCAATACGTATATCCCGTTATTTAATGTACCTGACCCAATCAGAACTTGATTTAGGTGGATGTGTACTACATCGCTTACAAAAGTAAATTCATATCCTTCCTTAGAAAGTAAGGATACAGATATGATGTTACAAGTCGCACCTGGTACATACAAACAGTTATGCAAAATCAATATCTGCCCAGTTGTCAGTCCAAGATGATATTCTCCTACGGATTCAGCATCCATGCTCATTCCGTTAGCAACCCTGAGAGTCATATCACCTTTCTTGATAACCCTACGGTTTCTCAGAGTCTGTAACGAATTACAGATGTGAGATCCTGATCCGGTATCCAATACCCAGGAAGTAGGGTTAACTGACATACAGTTCTCTATCACAAACACACCCGAAGCCGAAGCCATAACATGCTTCGAATTCTGGCTACTGGCTTTGCTAGCCCTGCAATCCTTCTGCCAATGTTCATTCCCGTTACAATAGGAACACCCCTCTTTTACTACATCCAGTCCCGAAACTTTTGCCCTTGCTTTTCCTTCTTCTTCCCTGGTTTCCTTCAGGGTATAAGCAGAGGGCAAGGACTGTAGAATCAAGTCAGTATTTGACCCGTTCTCCAACGTGGTCTTCAGGTCCGTGAGCTCAAAATAGCTGGTCTCTGTAAGGACGTTGCCCCCTACAGATGACCCGACAGCCAACCTCGCTTGAAGCAATTCGTTAGAGGTCTCATATCTTGCGATACGAGATTGCTCTCCATATAAATCTTTGTTATGGAGGAAGTTAGAAACTAAGTCCATCTTCTCGTGCTGCCTCTAGTTTGCACCATCAACTGAGGCTAACACGAGGCACTTGTCTCTCGCACAGTCTTTTTCCGATGTCTTACGGATGTCAATATCCGCGACAGGGGAAACTGGTCCTGAGACGGCAGGGGTTTGATTAGTTAAGAGGTGTCCCAGCTTGTCATGGGCAATGGACATCTGGACAGACCTTTGCCAATCATAACAGTCAGGTTCAGTCATTTTATTATCTAGATGTAACCTATGTATGGTTACTGGGTCGCTGGAATTTAAGAGAGAGAGAAGAAAACACTCAGCATGATGCTCTTGCATGTTTAGATTGGTTTTTAATTTATCTAAACAGGATGGCTCCCACTGTCTCTCGAATCCCTCCTCAAACCAAAAAGGAAGAATTAGTCAGGATCAATCTTACCGTACAATACTTGCTTAACCGTTAAGCCAGGCTGGTGTCGGTACTTCGAGGGAGGTTTTCCAACGCTTTCGCGAAGTTCCTTAATTAAATAACCTCTTTTCCCTGGAGGCGTAGCCCCGCTAACACCTTTCTAGACACCTACTTGGTTTATAGCATTGATCGTTAAGTGAGAAATTTCCCGAGGAGTAGCATATACTCACAGTAGGATCGGGATCCAAATATCATCGCGTGACAAAACTGAAGGAATCCTACCAGAATCATCACACTCCAAATGGTATGCAGCGCTAGCAAGTTTCAGTTCTTTTGAAACTCCCGATGTGGATTTTTGCCCCATGCTCTTATGACCTTGACTAAGGCCAACAAATCATAAGTCACATGTCAAGTTCTACCCGTTGTTGTCCAGGTTGATTCGAACCAACCCGTATATACCCTTGACTATGGCCAACAAAGTAATACGACTGTCCCAAACCAACGCATCTATCTATGCAACATATGAATATCCACCCGCTACCAAACATTGTGCCTTGACAAAGGCCAACAAACACAGCTTGAATACTGTTGAATATTCATATGAAACGACGGAGGGCTACGAATGGTTTTGGCGAAACCTTGAACGTAGTGAACTTGATATAATCGAAGGAACCTTGATAGCTTTTAAAAAGGAGTGGCTTAAGCTCCGCGCTTTAAAAGTTATTTTTGAAAAGAAACCGAGTGGTTTTGAAAGTGTTCCAACGACTTTTACTTGGTTTATTTTTCTTGCATTAATTCCAATGCGCCCCATCATTTAATCCTACCATTGCAGAAAACAACGAAAATATAACGTACGCTTATGTCATCCGCATTCGCCATGGGGCCCCGTCATTACCCGTTAGGTTACTTAACTAACGACAGAGCGGGGGCTGGACTAGCGCGGATGCAAAACATAAGCAACGCCTAAATAATACCATATATAGATATCTCATTCGTCACATGCAATGATAGCCATTCCAGATCACAGATGAACACATTCGATATACTAGGAATCCGCAATTCGTACGAGCCTGTAACGAAAAGCGGATTACACGGTCGCGATGAATAGCCAATACCCCACCCTAGACCCCTACGGGTGCGGCAAACTACCCGCCAAATATCCGAAGCGGAGCAACCTCCCTCAACGACGTGAGTAGTCCACTCGGCACTTCGAGATACCCGGTAGTTTATGCACCCCACCTTGGGTCTATCCTAGGAGCAAAAACAGTAAAAAGAAATTATACAATGACGGCTACAACCCCGACCCGGTTGTGCGGCCAAAAAAAATATTACATCAATTTACATATTACATGAATTGAAAGATAAAAGAAAAAACTCTCATCTCACAACCCCCCGGCTATTCATCCGCGACAATCCAATGAATTCATATACACATACCATCAACATTACAGATCATAGATATGTATAACCCCCACTAATCGACGTATAGCGATTAGCGGACGTTCAATACATATAACACATCACAAATATATACCCGTCAGCTTAAGTCTTTAGAAGTTCGATCAAAATACGGATTTTTAAGCCCCAAAAACAAATTTTGCTTTCTGGAAAATCTGGGCAGAAAAATCATATTGTAAAAATCCCAAAATACCCCACTGAACAAACTGTGAGAAAAATCGCCCACGGCCGAGTCAACTCGGCAGCGGATCCGCAGCGGGTTGCTCCCGCCGCGGTTCCGCGGCGCGTTGATCGGTTCAGTGGACCATTTTTCTACAATTGCTTCTAAAAACCCTGAGCCGAATTTTAAGATAAGATTTATCATTTTTTGGAACAGAAAAAAATTCGGCAGAAAGTAGGCATTTCAGGCGTATTTCGCGACTTTTTCTCCGATCGAATTTCTAGTTACTTTGCTAACATGTTAGATAGTGTTTAACTTGTCTCTGATACAACTGTAAGTCCACGTTACCTCTCCTGGTACTTACGGGCTTGCGGAAATGATGAAAAATGATTTTTCAAGAGGTGGTAACATGGACTCAAAATACGGATCTTTGTTAAACAACTACCTAACAACCTAACTAGTTTTACCTACTCGGTTAGGGGGCTATACCTTTCTTGAACTCCTTCGTCTTCAACTCTTTCCGGTGTACGGATCGGCCTCACCTCGTCGTCTCCTTGCGCCGAAGATGGATCCACCTGAAAGCTTCTACCTTTGGCTTCTTCTTCGAACTTGAAGAAACTAGAACACTTGGTTTGCTAAACCTTGTGAACTAGGATGAGTAAAGAAGTGATATGGGTTTTCTTTTATCTCTGAGGCAATGTTTCTCAACTCATGAGAGGGTTTTGCCTTGAGCTAGAAAGAGAGCAAGAGGGAGAGCTCAAGCAAGAGAGAGAAATGAAATGAGAGAATAAGTAACTCTTTTGCCATCCAAGCTCTCATAATCCAAAACCATCATAACAAAAATAGTAATCAAGTATTGTGTGATGGTTCAAGTCAAAATGGCTATATCATTTCATGCACTCATTTTGCAAAATCAAACAAGAAAGCAAAAAGTCTTTGCCATGAAATGATAGCCATTGTCATGATGATGGTCAACTAGTCCAACCTAGTCAACCGGTCAACAAAGTCAACAAGTCAACAAAGTCAACCCCTCTACAACCATGTCACTATAATACTTAATTAATATTATTGTTAATTATATTTCTTATTCTCATTAGGGTTTAGCAAAAAGTCAACAGTCAACAGTCAACAACCCCAATGAGAATCCCCTGCCTCTGTCTCTCTGTCAACTGTGCATACACACCCGCATCCGCGTTCCGAGGAACATGAATACAAAAGAGATAAAACCAATCCCAAAAACTACACTAGGATCTGGATTAAACCAAAGCCCGCTATTGTTGACTGTCCGGACACCAAACGTGCACAAGTGCACGGATGTGACCAAACCCTGTCGCAAGACCATGCGACCTGTCGCAAAACCATGAGACCTCTACTCTTTTGCCTAAAGACGAATAGCTTTCTGTGTGGGACTCTAAAGACTCGACACTACGCTGGCAGTGGGTTTAACCACAGACCGCAAGCGGCACTAGCTGTGCGTAACGGTCCCCACGTAGATGCCGACAAGAAGACGGACGAGGTGAAACCCATCTGAACTCCTACTGAGCCTGAATGTGACAATCTCTGTATAGTCCGGTCTGTTCGTCTGATACATCGCATGGCGGGCCTAGGGGGCGGTAAACGTCAGTCCCCTAATAACGGTACAAGTCGTGTCGGAGTGTAGCCCAGAACACCCTGAGATAGCACTGGAAACCTACCAGTATATCTCGCTTGCCCTGGACAGGGACTACTCGTGTAATGGCTCTCCTAGACACAGCGTGATGTCAACCCTCAATATCGGGAGAGACGAATCATGTCTAACTGTCACTGCCTCCAAGTGCTTTGGGACTGCACCCAACTACTACCTGTTTGCACGACTCCTTTGAGCCGTGGTAGGGTAGTAATCAAAGTACAGTGGGAACACACTCGAGGCGAAGTGACAGTGTCAAGTCAGCGGACTAAGCTGTACTCATGTCACCTGGGAACTGATAACTGACAATAGGTATAATACCAACCAACAGTTCCCGACGAGTCCTGTCCAGTGTACTCGTAACCTAACGAGCACCCGCATACTATCTCAAGTACGACGTACTGACGGCTGTGGGACAAACCGTCTCCCACACTGGGATGAGAAGCTCATACGCTAGTCTATTCCGGAGTATCGATGCCCTGTCTCGATAGTCCTACGACTAGGGACCAGCATAAGGATGTGCTTGTAGATTACCCAGCCCCCATGAGTGTGACTGCCATCACAACGCTGGTAATCAAGCAAATATCCTAAGGGCTTCACTAATGTGTATAGGTGATATACTAAAATAAACACATGTACACATTAAAGTAGAAACAAACCAAGTAGCATACTACTATTTTGAGCAAGATTGTCTATACAACTGTGAATATCCAAAGCTTCCATTAAGTAATATACAAACTAGTATGATACAGTAATGGCCTCTAAGGCATATACACTAACAAAAGTTTCTCCAAGCTTCTTCAAGCTTGATAACTTTGACCAAGTTTAACTCTTTTGTTAAATCTTAAGATAATAAAAAAAACCCTAACTTAACCCTAATCATAGTATAAGTCTCATACACCCATCTTGCATGTATCATCAACCATGACAAAATGCATGTACACAAACATACATATCACATATGTACAATGTGCACACTAAGTGAGAAAACAAATCATAAGTGAGCTAATACTAGTTAATGTAATGTAAAATATCAAATATATAATTATACATTAAATTATTAAATTAACTCTTGATTTAATAATCCGGCTATAACCGACTAATATCATGTGTAACAACTTATCGAATCAACACTTGATCCGATAACCCGGCTATATCGCATACAACCGATCAATTTCACAAATCGCAAGAATAGAATACGGTATCTCATATCATATCAATCTCGGTCTAGCACATATCACATATGTGCACCTACTCCATTTCGCTTGAGCCAGGAAACCCCTGTGTAGGACTCTAAAGACTCGTCAATACGCGGGCAGTAGGTGATGATCATATCAAACACCCACAAGCCGCAAGCGGTCTGCTAAACGTAACGGCCAACCGGGTATTGAGCGATCAGAAGATCAACAAGTAAGGCTGCTCACACTCCTGCGAATCCAATCAGTAACACTACCGTACAGTCCGGTCTCTTCGTCTGATATGTCGTATATCTCGTCTGGGGGTGGTAAACGTCAGACCCCGGTAACTCGATAAGTCGTGTCAATATGAGGCTCATAACGAATCGAGAAACTACTGATAACACTTACCAGTATATCTCTGAAGCTGCCTTGGCCAAGGACTTCCTGTTATAGCCAATCGAGCACAACGCATCATCAACTCCCTATACCGGGAGAGACGAAACCCCTGTTATCGCTCATTGCCTCCATGTCACTCGGAACTGTACCCAAAAGCCACCATTTTGCAAGCTCTCTTGAACGTGGTATGATGGAAATCAAAGCACAATATGAATCACATAAGACTCTATGACGATCTCGGGTCTACAGACTAACCTGTACCAGTGTCTCCAGAGAACTGCCATCTGATATGAGGTATAATATCATCTGGGAGTTCTCAGCGAGTCCGTCCAGTGTACCCAGTCTCCACTTAGCACCAGTATACTATCTCTGATGTCAAACACCAATGAATATGGGATCATCCATCGCCCATCTACATGGGTCGAGAAGCTATACGCTAGTCTACTCTGGTATATCGATGCCCTGTCTCAATACACCCTGGACTAGGACCATTTGAAGGATGTACTTAGTGACTACACTGTCCCCACTAGTATGATCTGCATCATAGTCTTGGTAGTCAAGTACTCATCCTAAGGGCTTTATCAACATGTAATATAGAGACAATCAGAGTACATGTTAAGATAAAGAGCAATCAGGTTGCATACTATCATGTCGAGAAAGAAAGTCATCCCTATATATGTCCAAGCATCCACTACAATATACATCGTATATACAGTAATGGCCTCTAGGGCATACATATAACTAACAATCTCCCACTTGCACTAGGGCCATCTGTTGTAGTATCTCATACCCAACAATCAGCAATGGTTGAAGTATCTCATACTCAACCATCCCATAAAAGTCTCTCCTTGGAATAGACCTTTGTGAGTGGATCCGCCCTGTTCTCCTCTGTATCTACTCTCCTAACCTTGATCTCCCTGGAGATCAACCATCTCCATGATCAGGTGATACTACCTAAGAATATGTCTGGATCTCTGATGGGATGGGGGTTCCTTGGCCAAAGCCAGAACTCCCTTGTCACACAATGGTAGGAACGAAGTTCATCTCATGAAAAAATATATATCCAGACTACATCTTTGGTAGCATCCTAGGTAGCCATGTATCCAGCCTTCATCGTCTAGTATGCCACGGAATCTTGCTTGGAACTCTTCCAACATACCGTCCCTCTACAGAGGGTAAAGACAATGCCTGTGACTGACATTCAGTCGTCCTTACCACCCTTAATTCTATCTAGTGATTCTTCCCAGGATCGATTGATACCATCTCACTACACCTAGTGAGAATCCTAACGTCCACTTAGATCTATCTCATAGATCCAAAACCCTGGATTTAAGAGGTATCACCTTGATCCTATATGGAGAATCTATGTGATAAGAGGAGATTGACCGAGCGTAGCATATGAAACTCCTTTCCTATCAAGAGTATGTCATCCACGTACAATACGAGGATCATCACCATACTCCCTATTACCTTTTTGTATATACAAGGTTCATCTACCATTTTGATGAAGTCAAACGCTTTGACTATCACATCAAAACAGATGTTCCAACTCCGCGATGCCTGCTTTAACCCATAAAGCAACTTGCACACGTTTCCACTGCTCCCACTGTCTACGAAGGCCTCTGGCTGTGTACTTATAGACTCTCTCTTCTAAATCACTATTTAGAAAATCAGTCATGACATCCAACTGCCAGATATCGTAGTTATGGTATGTAGCAATAGCAAGTAGAATCTGGATGGCCTTAAGAATAGCTTTGAATGTCTCAACTCTTCCATGTATACCTAGTAATCTTCTCAAGATATACTTGCTCCTGATGGGGATTTAACCTTTCAGATAAAGCAACCAAAGTCCATACTTTGTTGGTGTATATAGATTCCATCTGAGATCGCTTAGCATCCATCTATTCTCACAGAGTCCCCACTCCCGATGGCCTGCTCGAAACTAGTTGGGTCATCATCTCATGATGCATTCCTCGCTCCCACTTTCATAGAGAAAACCGAAGTATCTCTCAGGTGGATGAGGAACCCTACCAGATCGGCAGAGAGGCTGAGGTTCGTTGGAAGCTATTGAATCCTCCGGTTCTACCAAATCATCAGCTGTAGTTTGTATAGCTGGAACTCCTTCCAGTTCTACCTCATGATCACTAATTTCTTCATAAGAAATTCCCTTTCCCAAAGGTGGCATGCTGAGAAAAAAAACAACTTTTGCTCCTCAGAGTGGTAGAAGATATTCCCTTGCGAATGCTTAGGATATCCAACAAACTTCCACGGAACTGACCTTGCCTCGAGCTTGTTCGAATTTTTCTTTTAAATATAGGCCGGACAACCCTAAATCTTAACATCCTTAAGAGACGGGCTCTTCCCATACCATATCTCATATGGAGTGGTAGGCATCTGATTTGATTGGAACCCTATTCAATAGGTACGCAGCTTCTCAAGTGCATAACCCCCAAAAGGAAATAGGTAACTCAGTAGTACTCATCATAGAGCACACCATATCACATAGGGTGCGATTGATCCGCCCGATATACCAACGTGCTATGGTGTATACGGAGGAGTAATGCTGAAAGAGAATCTCATTCTCCTTTAGAATAGTCCAGGAATTCCGTGCTCAAGTATTCTCCTCCCTGATCTCATCATATGACATAATACTTATACCCATTTTGGTTCTTTACTTCTAAATTCTATTCCGTGAATATCTCAAAAGGTTCAGACTTGTGTTTCAATAGGAACATATGTGCGAATCTTGAGAGATCATCAGTGAATGTAATGAAGTACAAAGAACCAGTCCTGGCATGTGTATACAGGGGACTTTCAAACATCAGCATGTATCAATCCCAAGAGTTCACTAAATCTTTCTCTGTTTCTAATAAATGGAGCTATGGTCATCTTATCTTTGTGACATGACTGGAAAGTTTCACAAGATTTAAATTCAAACTGATTTAAATATGCATCTTTATGTAACTTAGCTAGTCGGGTCGCATTGATATGACCTAGTCTACAATGCCTCAAGAAGGATTCGTTCATTTCTGAACTCTTCCTCTTGTGCGTGTTTGATACGTTAAGAACTGTAGTTTTATTTAGAACGTATATGTTTTTAGATAACGTGCCTGAACCGATCAACTCTTGATTTAGGAAAATGTTCAAAACATTATCCAACAATACAAATTATATCCTTCTTTACTAATAAAGAGATTGATATGATGTTATATATCAGGTTCGGTATCTAATAACATTCGTTCAGAATCAATGTATTTGGTAATACAGGGTGATAACTGCCAATAGGCTTGGCTGCAACAATTGTACCGTTTCTAACTCTTAAAACTTATCACACGTTCTCAGTTCTCTACCTTTCTGTACCCCATGTAACGGATTACATATGTGGGATCCTGATCCGGTATCTCATACCCAGGACATAAAGGATACTGAAAAACAGTTCTCGGTAATGAACACACCCGAAGAATATGCATCAACATACACGTTCTTCGTTTGGGCGGCATGGGATCCTGGTAATTCCCTATTTCCTACTCGGTCTTATAACAATTATAAGTTGGAGCGGGACCAACGTTCCTTAGCGCAGTATAACAAGCGGGTTCGGTCAATACATCTGTATTATTATCTTGATTAAGGCATGAGATGGTCGCTACCTGGAGAGAGAGAAGGAAATACTCAGCGTATGCTCTTGCGATATTAGATTGGTTATCAATATATCTAATCAGGATGTCTCCCACTGTTTTAGTCAAATTTTCCTTCAAACTCTAAAAGGAAAGACTAGCCGGGGTTAATTACACTCTACAAGTTCGCCTATCTTTCAGCCAGTCCAGTGTCAGTACTTTGAGGGGGGTTCCCCGTGCTTTCGCACGGACCAAATTAAAATAAACCTCGTTTTTCCATAGGCGTAACCCCGTTGACACCTTTCTAGACACCTACTTGATCGGCTAATTGTAATGTGTAAAACTCTCCCAGGAGTAACTCTTACTCGCGGTGGGTATCGGGATCCAACTATCTCATAGAAGGTTTGCAATCTCATTGCAAATTTCAACACTTGAAATTCCCGATAATATTTTACCCCTAGCATCCTATGACCTTGACGAAAGCCAACAAACCATAGGGTACTAGTCAAGTTCAACTCGTCATTTCCTAATTGAAATAAACCCACCCGCACGACCCTTAACGAAAGCTAACAAAGTCGCACGACTACCCTAACTCAATCGCATCATATGCTTATGCAGATAAGCATAAATAGCTACCGCACACTACACCTTGACGAAACCCAACAAACGCAACACAAATACTATGAAGTACTTATCTGAAATGACGGAGGGCTACGCAGGTTTTTAAGAAAACCATGAGCGTAATGAACTTGATCTCGTTGTAGAATCAAATGATTTAAAATGGAGTGTTTTTTAGGCTTGTACTAGTTTTGCTAAAGAGGTCACTCCCGGTGAAGGAATCGTCGGTTCTTTCCTCATCGAATGAGGTGCAGGATATTCACAATACCACTGTGCAAAGAAAAAACTATAAAAACAATCAAAAGACAAACCGAGGGTTGTAGCATCTGCCAGCTATTGCTAAAGAGGTCACTCCCGGTGAAGGGATCTCGGCTCTTTCCTTATCGAATAAGGTGCTGGATTTTCTACATGTTAGTTATATGTATGCCCTAGAGGCCATTACTGTACATACGATGTATATTGTAGTGGATGCTTGGACATATATAGGGAGGACTTTCTTGCTCGACATGATAGTACGCTATCTAGTTGCTCTTTATCTTAACATGTACTCTGATTGTCTCTATGTTACATGTTGATAAAGCCCTTAGGATGAGTACTTGACTACCAGGACTATGATGCGGATCATACTAGTGAGGACAATGTAGTCGCCAAGTACATCCTTCAAATGTTCCTAGTCGTGGGAGTACCGAGACAGGGCATCGATACTCCAGAGTAGAATAGCGTATGCGCTTCTTGACCCATATGATGGACGATGGATAATCTCATATCCATTGGTGTTTGACATCAGAGAAGGTATACGGGTGCTCAGTGGAGACTGGGTACACTGGACGAACTCGCCGAGAACTCCCAGATGGTATTATACCTCACGTCAGATGGCAGTTCTCTGGTGACACTGGTACAGAGTTGTCTGAAGACCCGAGATCGTCATAGAGTCTTGTGTGATTCCCACTATGCTTTGATTTCCATCATACCACGTCCAAGAGGGCATGCAAAAAGGTGGATTTTGGGTAGAGTCCCGAATCACATGGAGGCAATGAGTGATAGGAGGGGATTCGTCTCTCCCGGTATAGGGAGTTGATGTTGTGCTGTGTTCGATTGGTTATAACTGGAAATCCCTGGTCAGGGTTGCTGAGATTTACTGGTAAGTGTTATCAGTAGTTTCTCGAACTGTTATGGACCCCATATCGACACGACTAATCAAGCTACTGAGGTCTGACATTTACCACCCCTAGGCGAGATATGCGACATATAAGACGAAGAGACCGGACTGTACGGGAGTGTTACTGATTGGATTCGCAGGAGAATGTACAGGCTTGCTTGTTGATCTTCTGATCGCTCAATACCTGGGTGGCTGTTACGTTTAGCTGACCGCTTGCAGCATGTGGGTGTTTGATATGATCATCACCTACTACCGGCGTATTGACGATTCTTTAGAGTCCTACACAGAGGTTTCTTGACTCAGGAAAAATGGAGTAGGAGCACATATGTGATATGTGCGGAACCGAGAACAATACGTGTATGTGATACCGTATTAGATTCTCGCGATATGCGATATCGGCCGGGTATATGTGATATAGCCAGGTCATGGGATCAAGTGTTGATTCGATGAACCGATACAGATTATATTATTCGGTTATTTGTGAAATAGCCGGATTATCGGATCAAGTGTTGATTCGATAATTTAATGTATAATTATATATTTGATATATTAAATTACATTAACTAATATAAGCTTACTAAAAGATTCTTTTTCTCAATCGGTTAATACATTGATATATATGCGATATATGTTAATTGTATTATTTTATTTTGTTACAATAAATATTGTATATGTGATATATAATATTGTAACATATTGTGGTTATAAATGCAACGTGTTTTGTGGATTTTAATTGAGGTTAGGGTTTGGATTAGGGTTAAGTCTTCATGAAGCTTTCAAGAAGCTTCTTGAAGCTTTGACTTTGACTTGGATATTTTGCATAGATATTTCCTTAACCCAACCCAACCCTTTACCCTCGTTAAATCTCTACATGGGTTAAGTCTTCATACTTAACCCATGGTTGCAATTCTAACCACACTAGAGTTTCATTATTCATCACAAAAGGATTCTTCTTCTTCTTCCTTGAGTTCTTGATGGAAAAGCTTTCTAGCTTTTTCATTAGTGATGAAAATGAGTGAGTTAAAGAAAAAAAATAAGAGCAAAAATCCAACTTCATCATCCTAATCTATTCTTGCTAATTAGATTAGGGTGTTCACTTCATTTAGTGAGTGAGAGCTTGTGTTATAGAAACTTCAAGGTAGATCATCTTAGTTATCGAAGATCGGAAGCAACCTTGCATCTTTCTCTTCGTGGAGCCTCTCGAGAGTCCGGAACTTGATGATCGCAGCGAAGGGACTATAACACGGAGCTTATGAAATGAAGGACCGGACTACAAAGGTTGTAATCTTAAACTCTTAGATGTTAAAGTATTTAACATGCTTTGTTTCGCCTAATCTCTAGTCTAAGATCTTGATTTAGGGTTGTTCGGCACGGCTAAATTATAAATCGGGCATGGTTGATGCCTTATAGACCCTTGTGAGAGTGCCTAGTAACCCTACACTACAAGGAACGCCGCTATGCAAAGCAACAACTAGAGCTACCTATTTTTGAAAATTCGATTCCACAACATCTTTAGGTTTCTTTTATTTCATTAATCTCATTAATGAAGTCCCATCATTTTAAGTTACCTAAACATCACAGATAAATACAACGTACGCTTATGCCATCCGCATTCGCCTCGATGTCCCCTCGTGCACCGTTAGGTTAGGTAACTAACGACAGAGCGGGGCAGTGCTAGCGCGGGTGTAAAACATAAGCAACGTCTATATAATATATCACATATACTATATCCTATATCCATCTCAACATATTAAATGATCACATCACAGATATCGCAGCATAAGAACAACATATGAAATATTGGATATACTAGGATTTTGGTGTTTTATTTTAAGCCTGTATAAAACACGGATTCCACGGTCGTGATGAATAGCCAATCCCACACCCTAGACCCATACGAGAGCGTCAAGAAACCCTACCAATTCTAGAGTTAGGAGACCCGGTCTCGACTCCTCGAGATGGTCTCCCACTGGACTCCAGAACCCGGTTACTTGTGCTCTCCGCCTTGGGTCTATCCTAATGCGGAAAAGTAAATAATATACAATGGTGACATCATCCTCCACCCGGAAGTTTCCCAATAAAAGAATATTACATACAATGAATTTTACATGAATGAAAATAATAAAAAAACCTTATCTCACATAAAACCCCCGGCTATTCAAACACGACGATCCAATATAACATATCCAAGAAACACATAACATCAAATGTCATCAACGTAAGTAAATATGCGTATCCCAATTGTCGTTGACATATAGCAACGAAACCAGCGATACACCACATATTACACTTACGGTCGCAGAAAAGAAAGTGAAAAACTACAACAATTGGAATCCGCAACCACCTTAGACATCATAAACCCGAAATATCTCATACTTTGGATTTCATGCCTAACCAAATGAATTCCTTAGACATCGCATGCCTAACAATTATAAACCCCGTATTTTAGTCTCAATATCGAAAACACTTTTCAATATCTAGTCGGGTAATTCAATAAGATTCCCGACATCCTGATCGAATGCTTTTTGTAAAATTTAGTAGACGGCCGCACCCCCGATGCCGTCGACGAAGTGCACTAAGGCGGAACACCACTGCAGCGAGCACCCGAATGGATGCTTTTGGCGACGGGGTTCTCCTACAGTCACTTGGTCGGGGCTATGCGGCGTGGCTATCTATTAAGTTTACCCGGCGAGTATCCGCGTACACTACGTGATTGCGACGGACTTTTGATCACATCAAAATCCCGTGGTAACCGATCATCTGAGACTAAACTGCTAGATTTATAACATTCAAATTAGTTATCTCATAACTACATGTGGATTCTAAATATTGTATACCATCACATAATATCCGGACGATGATGAACTCTTCGATCGATTCATCAAAGTCCCACAATTTCCCGACAGCTCAACATTTGAGCACAGTTTTAGTAATACCCAGAAGATGCCTCAGTACCTATGAACCAGCCGTAGAAGGGTCAAACCAACGCCTCACATCTGAAACGCTAAACTGCCACAAACCCTAGGGTTTAAGTGGCAATTTTGACGTCCACATAATCGAGTTAATGTTTACGTTCTTCTAGAGGGTCCACAGAATCACTTGCATATTTTTCCGAATACGTTAAACTTGAAAAAATGGGTTTTTGATATTCGATCGAACTTTTTAACATTGTCTAGACAATATGTGAAACACCTGAAACAATGTTAAAGCTATGAATACGAAACACTCCGAATTGCTTCTAGTGTAAAATTACATCACATGCAAAATTTGCAAAAATAAACAACACCAGAAACATCAAAACCAAGTCACTGGAACACTGGCAAAAATTCAAGGGGGGGCTCGGATTGGGCCGATATGGCATAGGTGGTGGCCGGCCAATTTTGCAAGAAACCCACTGAAATTTTTACAATGTTCATGATATATCATATACATCAATCTGTACTTGTTTAAAAAATATTTGACAACATTAAAAAATCGACAGCAAGTAGGTTTTTCGTTTCAAGTTTCGGAATTGATTCGGTTTCGTGATCTTAACAAAATCCGTATTTATTTCTAGCATGGCTCTGATACCATTGAAGGGTTACCTACGACGGCAGCAAGGTTTCGGGAGGCATCGTCCATGCCAAATTAAAATTTTGCCATTTTAGCTAACCCTAAACTAGATCGTATACTAGAAATAATACGGGATATGAATGTAAACACTTTGCAATAAGTAAAGAGAGCGAGGAATACAACCTTTGTAGACCATTCCTTCACTTCAATAGCTCCGTGTAGTAGTCCCCTCCACTGCGATCTCAAGCTCCGGACTCTAGAGAGGCTCCGTAGAAGAAACGAACGTGCTTGCTTCGAAGACTTCGAAGCCGAAGATGATCTACGTCGGGGAGACACTAACTCAAGCTATTCCTTCACTAGGTCATGAACTTTGTGAAGAGAACACCCTATACTACATGGCAAGTAGTAGAGGATGATGAAGTAGGAAGTGGGCTCACTTTAGAATTGATTTTCTCACATTTTTCCTCATTACACCATTTGAGCTAGTAAGCTTTTGAGGAGGAAGAAGATGAGGAAGAAGAACTCTTGTGAAATAATTCATACAAATGAAAACATATCCAATGAATTATTGCACCATGGTTGAGTTAATCCCTCATGCTTAACTCATGTAGAGAATTAACCAAGGTATGAGTTAAGGGTTGGGTCAAGTAATATCTTAGGTTATGACAAAAGAGTGGACTTTGTCAATGTTTCTCCAAGCTTCTTCAAGCTTGATAACTTTGGCCAAGTTTAACTCTTTTGTTAAATCTTAAGATAATAAACAAAACCCTAACTTAACCTTAATCATGGTATAAGTCTCATACACCCATCTTGCATGTATCATAAACCATGACACAATGCATGTACACAAACATACATATCATATATGTACAATGTGCACAATATGTGAGAAAACAAATCATAAGTGAGCTAATACTAGTTAATGTAATATAATATATCAAATATATAATTATACTTTAAATTATTAAATCAACTCTTGATTTAATAATCCGGCTATAACCGACTAATATCATGTGTAACAACTTATCGAATCAACACTTGATCCGATAACCCGGCTATATCGCATACAACAGATCAATGTCACAAATCGCAAGAATAGAATACGGTATCTCATATCGTATCAATCTCGGTCCCGCACATATCACATATGTGCTCTTACTCCGTTTCGCTTGAGCCAGGAAACCCCTGTGTAGGACTCTAAAGACTCGTCAATATGCCAGCAGTAGGTGATGATCATATCAAACACCCACAAGCCGCAAGCGGTCTGCTAAACGTAACGGCCACCCGGCTATTGAGCGATGAGAAGATCAACAAGCAAGCCTGCTCACACTCCTGCGAATCCAATCAGTAACACTACTGTAAAGTCCGGTCTCTCCGTCTGATATGTCGCATATCTCGTCTAGGGGTGGTAAACGTCAGACCCCAGTAACTCGATAAGTCGTGTCGATATGAGGCTCATAACGGGTCGAGAAACTTCTGATAACACTTACCAGTATATCTCTGAAGCTGCCTTGGCCAAGGACTTCCTGTTATAGCCAATCGAGCACAACGCAACATCAACTCCCTATACAGGGAGAGACGAAACCCCTCCTATCGCTCATTGCCTCCACGTGACTTGGTACTGTACCCAAAAGCCACCATTTTGCACACCTTATTGGACGTGGTATGATGGAAATCAAAGCACAGTGGGAATCACACAAGACTCTATGACGATCTCGGGTCTACAGACAAACATGTAACGGTGTCACCAGAGAACTGCCATCTGACGTGAGGTATAATACCATCTGGAAGTTCTCGGCGAGCCCGTCCTGTGTACCCTATTGGAGATAGTTCCCTCAGAGTCAATTATTGGATCACAGGCACGTGATTTCAATGAATGATGGAGGACCTATCCCGATAGGACAGTCTTACTCAAAATGATAGTATGCTATCCGGTTTACATTTATCATCATGTACTGCTTCAGGTGACCTTACAGGTCACTATTGCGCGTTGATAGGGACCTTAGGATTCTTTCTTGACAGCCAACAGTATGAGGGCGATCATATACTTGGGAGTTGGGGTCTATAAGCACATCCTTAAAAGGTCCCTAGTCGTGGGAGTTTCGAGACAGGGCATCGATACTCCAGAGTAGACTAGTGTATACAGTCGAGACCCCGACGAGGGGCGGTGGCCGGTCTCACAAGCCACTGGTGTCAGTTGGTTCACCTAAGATGTATACAGGTGCTCATTGGGTTATGAGTACACCGGACAAGACTCGCCAGGAACATGCTAGTTGGTCTTATACCTGACGTCAGATAGCAGTTCCCTGGTGACATGTGTACAGGTTAGTTCATCGACCTGAGATCGTCATTTGTCACGTGTGAGTTCCCACTGTAGTTTGATTACTACCCTACCACGCTCAAAGGAGACGTACAAACAGGTTTTAGTTGGGTACAGTCCCGAGCCACATGGAGGCAGTGAGCGGATCTGCAGGGGTTCGTCTCTCCCGGTATTGGGGGTGAGGTCGCGCTGTGTCTAGGAGAGCCATTACACGAAGTCCTTAGCCAAGGCAGGAGATTTACTGGTAGGTATTCCAGTAGTATCTCTGGGTGTTCTGGGCTACACTCCGACACGACTTGTACCGCTTTTGTGGGTTTGACTTTTACCAACCCCCTAGGCCCGCCATCCGATGCTCATAGACGAACGGATCGGACTGTACGGATATTGTCACTGACAGGCTCAGTAGGGTGTCAGGATGAGTTCGCTCATCGACGTCCCTTTTGCTCAATACCTGGTAGCCCGTTACGTATGGTTAATACCTCTGACGTGCTAGTGGTTAAATCCACAGCCAAAATATTAACGAGTCTTTAGAGTCCCCCACAGACCATTTTCTCAAGTTTCGGGCGAAACGCTTTAGAGGCCGTATGGAGATATGGCAGGGTTCGATCATATACGTGCGATATTGCACGGATCATGATCGGACGGATAATACTAGCGGGCTTTGGTTTAAGCCGGATCCTAGTATTGTACAGTGTAGATTTTGTCTCATTGCGTTTGTATTCGGTCTTAATACAAATGCGGGTTTGTATATAAAGTCGCGGGGTTTTCCTGTAATTTATTACGGGATCGTTTTTTTGAAGTTGCCATTTTGTTTTCCGTTTCGGACATTTTTCTTTGTATCTTTCATTGGCTGATAATTGGTGGAGGAGGGCTTATTTGCAAATGTGCAAATTAGCATTGTGGAGGGTGTTATTTGCAATTAGTTGCTTCATGATGGTTCTTGCTTCATTTGACTTCTTTACTTCATGATTGCTTGACTTTTGGAGTTATGATGGTTGATGGAGTGTTGGATTTGGTTTGTGATCATTTCTTCTCATCATCACCCTTTCTCTCTCTTGCATTATTATTTTTGATCCACTCACTCTCTCCTCTCATTCTTGCTTGTTGCATGGCCGGCCACAAGCCTTGGGGGCTGTCCAATTTTTGGGGAGGGGAAAAATGTTGGTCTCATTTTTGTTTTGCAACAAAAATTCTAGTTCATCTCCATAGTTCATTCCTCCATTCTAAAGGCAACTTCTTACAACCCCATGAGACATAGAGTTCCACACTATTCTACAGCAATTCTTGGACACGTCGACTCGCCAACTTCATGCCCGAGTTGCCTTGGTCCAAAGGTGGGAGCCCGTAAAAGAACCCAGCGATGTGGTGCCCTTCCGACGAGGAGATGAAGACCGGAGATTCCGCGGGGAGATCGGGACGACGACGAGAAGACCGAAGGATACGGATCGCTCGGTATATCTCTCTACCCCTTCTCTAGTTAGCTAGGAGTAGGTTAATGGAACGATCCGGGTTTATAGTGCGCGGTGGTGCCGGTTTACAAGTTTAAAGAAAAGTATCGTTTCCGCATTTTGGCCTCGGATTGACGGCCAGGGCACCGCCGTGCACTTACAATGGTATCAGAGCCACGCCATTAACCTAGTTTAGCTTGCTCTAATATGTTTAGAACTTCGATCGAACAATTTTTCCAAAATCGCGATTTCATGTGCATCAGTTTTCTGTCGAATTTTTCTGTGCTCCAAAAATTTTTCTGGGCATGTTAAAAATTCGTGCAGGATTTTTTAAGCACTCTGTAGAAATTCGATACAGTGATCCTACAGTAGGACCGCGGAACCGCGGCTAAACTCCTGTTCTGGCCACGGTTCTGCGGCTGTAAGATGTCATTGCCGTACCAAATTTCTACAGTAGCTTTATGAGTTGAAATTGGGATTTTTGGAATGTTCGTTTTGGGCCCAGATTTCTTTGAGTGCTACAGTTGTGCTTGGGGCCCACTTCGGGAAATTTAGTCGATCGAAAATTTTAAACAAGTTAGTTCACAGTATTTATATTATATCTGCGACCGTGAATGTCATTTGATCTGTAAATCCTGTCTAACTGCTATAGCCCTTTTAGACGGATTTGCGAACGTGACATTCACGTTGATGTTCTGTGTTTTGCTGTGATGTTGCGAATTGTCGTGGTGGATAGCCTGGATGCAATGTTTGTACAGTTTGGTTTATTATGTACATTTGATATTGCGGAGCGAGCGTCCGACATGTGGACTGCCGTCACTGCCTGTTTGTATATTATTCTTTTGGGGCACGACCGGGCTGAGGTCGATGCACCCGTTGTATGTATATTTTACTTTCTGTACTAGGATTACCCCACGGAGGGGTGCACGGGTAGCCGGGTTCTAGAGGGCAACGAGCCCGCATCTCACAGCGTTGAGACGGAGGGGGCTTCACTCTAGAATTGGCGGGCTATTCGCCGCACTCGTAGAGGGTACAGGTTGACCCAGGAGGGGTGCCTAAGTTACCAGATTCCGTGAAGTGCTGGATGGTCTATTCACGTTGCTGAAGGAGGCTGCCTCGCTTCAGGTTTTAGCGGGTAACTTGCCGTGCCCGTAGGGGTCTAGGATTTCATTGCACAGGCTATCCACACGACCAGGGAAACGTCGGGTTTCAGTAGCGGCTCTACGAAACCCGGGGATCCCAGATATATGTATTGTTCTGTGATGCTTATTGCATTTCTGTGATGTTGCATTTTTATCACGCCTTGAGCGAATATTATATATTGAAATATATACTAGTAGATGTTGTGATGTTGTATATGTTTTGCATCCGCGCTAGTCCAGTCCCCGCTCTGTCGTTAGTTAAGTAACCTAACGGGTAATGAAGGGACCCAGTGGCGAATGCGGATGGCATATACGTACATCATTATTTTCGTTCTTTATTGGTGTGATCAATTGATGGGACTGCATTGATTCGGATCAATGCAAGCTAAACAAACCTATTCTGATGTTGTTGGAACATTTTTCAAAAAGCTGTTATTGCAAGGACGTTCACTTTTGTTTTGCACAGTGGTATTCATTTGGAATATCCTGCACCTCAGTCGACGAGGCAAGGGCCGAGATCCCTTCACCGGGAGTGACCCCTTGGACAGAAGTTCGCGTCAGGGCAATAACTTCACTATAGTCGTTTACTTTTGCTTTGCATCGTAGTATTCAGTTGGAATATCCGGCACCTCATTCTACGGGGAAAGAGCCGAGATCCCTTCACCGGGAGTGACCTCTTTAGCAAAGGTTTTCGTTAGTATATTTTTATAAAAGCTATCTGGTTCTTTCAACGATATCAAGTTCATTACATTAAAGGTTTTTCGCCAAAAACCATTCGTAGCCCTCCGTCGTTTCAGTTAAATGTTCGGTAGTATTCAAGCTATGTATTTTGACTTACGCCAAGGCATAGTGATTGGTAGCTACCGGATATTTATCTGTTGCATAGATAGATGCGTTAGTTAAGGACAGTCGTACTACTATTTTGGCCTACGTCAAGGGTATGTACCGGTGGGTTCAAATTAACCTGGACAATGACGGGTAGAACTTGACATGCGACTTATGATATTTTGGCCTACGTCAAGGTCATAGGAGCATGGGGTAAAAATCACATCGGGAGTTTCTAAAGAAACTGAAACTTGCCAGATATGCGCATACCTTTTGGAGTGTGATAACGTGAGCGGATTCCGTCACGTTATCATGCGATGATAGTTGGATCCCGATTCCCACTGATGAGTTGGTTTACTCCTCGGGTGATCCCGACTAATTCTTCTTTTAGGTTTGGAGGAAAATTTGACGGTACAGTGGGAGGTTTCCTGATTAGATAAATTGGTAACCATTCTGATCTAGGTTAGAGTGCACGCTGAGTGTTTCTTTTCTCTCTCTCTTTGGCAGCGACCATGACCCGACCCTTAGACTATGACTCAGTGACCAAAATTAACCGAACCTTCTTAAATACTGGCTTTTGGATTGTCAGAGTTGCAAACCTCATTTCCACTCCTCTTTTTACCCTTTTCTCCAGAACACCCCGTATTACTACAAATGTCCACTTCCATTGGATAAAACCATCGTATGGTTATATACGAACTCGAAGGAATTTATTCGAGGATGGTTTCCGGTTCTGAAGAAAACGGATAGGACTATTCAGCTGTCTTTTCCTTTTACCTTCTCTCAGGTTGCGAGTGCTCCTTAGATTAGGGGATAATACACCTATTACGCTTATTGGATAGTCTTCTTCCAAACCGTAGGCTGGTGCCGACCGGTAGGGAATGAAGAAAACCAATTAGCCTAACGATGGTGTACAGAAGGTATTATGTAAAGACAAATAAAGGGATTAGAAGGAGGGCAAAGTAAATTGCGACTGCTATTCACGACCAAACCAAGTATTTCATTGCCACTCCCACTTCACCTTTGTATTTCTCCAGGACACTCCGTATCACTTCGAAGATCCACAGTTTATTGGATACTCCATCATATGATTATATAAGAACTCGAAAGGAACTTGTTCCAGTTCGGGGATGGATTCTGGTTCAGGAGAAATATGAATAAGGATTATTCAGGTGACTTTCATCTTCACCTTCTCTCGCGTTGCGAGTGCTCCTAGGATTAGGACAGTACACCCATTACGCTTATTGCATAGTCTTCTTCCAAACCATAAGCTGGTGCCAAACGGTAGGGAAGGAAGAAAACCATTTAGCCTAAGAGGGTGTACAGAAGGTAATGACTAAAGACATATGAAGGGATGTGGAGAGATGGCATAGAAATATACGGTTACAGTTGTGAATCTGGATAATAGAAAAGGCATTATTAGGAATACCCGGATACCCCTACAAAACATTTCAATGTTTCAGTTTCACTGTTTACTGTTTAAAGAAAACTGATTTCCCAATTAGCCCTTGCTCCAGGGTATGTATTTACCAGGTATGATTCTCACATCTGTATGGTTTTACAGATGATGAGTGGGAGTAAGTTATTGAGAATTAGGTGATCATCCTCATTATATCGGAATTCGTTGTAATTGGTCATATTTGAGGAAATCACCTAGGTAGTTTTGCCGGACGGCAAATATTTGGTTTTGAATATCCGCTGTTATGCACCAATTTCAAATTGATATATCTGTACGTCTATTTTTATAGAGTGATATATACCTTTTTGAAATGATGTCCATGACATTTACCTATATCAGTGGATGGTTAGGTAAGGAGCATTAAACGGCGGTGTAATTCTTCTTAACCATAGGTACAGTTTTCAACCTACGACACACAGGGTTTGAGTTATCAGACTCAAGGGACTTATACAGAGTACTGTATATTGTCCAGTGTCCATTAGGACCGAGGGGTTGGTCCTCATACTATATTCGATTTACTTATGACTTCTCTAGTTCTTAGATAAGTGTTTCGTAGAAACACAAGGTCTGAGTTTTGAGAAGTTATAGGTATATGAATAAAGTAGAGAACCAGGTGTTGCAAGTATCGGGATTCTTCAAGGTGATCGAAGATGTAGATACTTGTTTAGGGTATTCAGTTGATAGTAATGATTAAGAGAACTTGCTTCTTTTTCAGATTACTCATAATTGGAAGCACTCCTAAGTTGAGTAATGTTGATCGGCCTCTCTCCATTTAGTTGACATGCACTGGAGACAGCTGCATGATTTGAATCTGGTTCAATTAAATCAGTGCCTCTGGTTCTATATTGGATATAGAACAGTTCATATCTTAACGATGTTAAGGTACGGGGAGTTGTCCGGCTTATGCTTAAAACCAGACTCTGGATAACTCAAGGCACGTTTCTGTAATGGCTGTTTGTGGGTTGACCCAGGCTATGACGAGGGTTGACTTTCTACCATCTGGAAGATCAATAGTGATATTGTTCTAGACTCGCAACAGTTTTAATAAAAATGGATTTTTTCATAAAACAGTAGTGGGAGTATGGTAGAACTCGAAGTGATTCCAGAACCGCAAACGATTACTGAAAATTTGATAAGAACCTAAAGATTCAATCTGGTTTGACATTCCATTGGCCACTCCACAGATACGGTAGGTAACCTCAGGCACCCGAGAGGTACTCCGGTAGCCTCAAGGACGGTGACAGGGAGGTTCTTGTTTACCCAGACTTGCCATTGCTGTTGTTCCAGACTATGAGACCTGGCAGGAGGATGAGTATAGCGTCGTTCTAAACAAGCTTTAGAAGTGTACGTCTATATGACTCTGCCAGAGGGTTGTCATAGTCATTGGGAGCAGCAGAAGCATAGTGGACAAGTAGCTTATGTCTATTTATAGACTAAAGCAGATATAGCGGAGATAGATCATCTATTTCTGATGTGATAGTCATAGGTTTGACTTCATCAGAATAGGGGATGGATATGTTAAGAAGGTAGTAGGGTGTGATGTCCTGATATTTGGATGACATACACAGAATAGGAAGTGAAATTCCTATACTACGATCGGTTATTCGTGAAATTCCTATACTACGATCGGTTATTCTTTGGTTGTCACACAGTGGTTTCTCCACATGGGACTTGGATATAATATCAAGACATTCTGGTTGCTAGATCTATAGATATAGATTTGGGTGGTTTCCCAATCAGGGTACTTAGACAGCATTCTAAGTTTTTTTAGAATGGACGACTCCTGGCACGGTAGTATACCTGCAGGTGATGGAGTCACCCTCTCTAAAGGAGTCTTACAGACTAAAAGGGAGAGGGATGTGCATGATTGGCAGATCACTTGCTTAGGCAATTGAGTCAATCATGAGATGTCAAGTACCACATCAGATGTTGTTTTTGCAGTAGGTGCAATAAGTTGATATTGGTCCAATCCTGGAGAAACGATCGGAAGCAGTTTTAGAACATAAGTAAATGTTCTAGGGATATGATAACGACAGCCTCATTCGGGAAACAGTTATCATTCCAGGCTTCCAAGGTGACCTGGATGACAGAGTGACTGTCAGAGTTATAGTTTTCCTTCTGACGAGGGGTAGTATTTTGGAAAGGTGGTCCAAGGGGATACTGAGGGAGGCATGGCGCAGGATACTGATTAAGTTCAGTTGACGATACAGTCTAAGAAGTTTGGATTTGGAGTTCATTTATGAACTAGATCCCATCAGATATCCAGACACATTCTAAGACAGGTATTGCTCATTTCGGGAGATGGGTTTCTCCGCGAACTTGAGATAAAGAGAGACATAGAAAGAAACATTAGAGCGGATCCACTCACTGAGGCTATTCCTCGAACGCATTAGTTTCGCAAGCGGGTTTTGTGAGACTGATAAGTAGAGGAGTTGGGTGTTCGGTATCACACGGGCTGTGAGTATGCGACATCGCAATAATTAGCCTTGAGTGCAAGTGGGAGATTGTTGGCGATAGTGCCCTCAGAGTCAATTATTGGATCACAGGCACGTGATTGCAATGATTGATGGAGGGCCTATCCTGATAGGACAGTCTTACTCAAGATGATAGTATGCTATCTGGTTTTCCTTTATCATCGTGTACTGCTTCAGGTGACCTTACAGGTCACTATTGCGCGTTGATAGAGCCCTTAGGATTCTTGCTTGACAGCCAGCAGTATGAGGGCGATCATATACGTGGGAGATGGGGTCTATAAGCACATCCTTAAAAGGTCCCTAGTCGTGGGAGTTTCGAGACAGGGCATCGATACTCCAGAGTAGACTAGTGTATACAGTCAAGACCCCGACGAGGGGCGGTGGCCGGTCTCACAAGCCACTGATGTCAGGTGGTTCACCTAAGATGTATACAGGTGCTCATTGGGTTATGAGTACACCGGACAGGACTCGTAGGGAACATGCTAGTTGGTCTTATACCTGACGTCAGATAGCAGTTCCCTAGTGACATGTGTACAGGTTAGTTCATCGACCTGAGATCGTCATTTGTCTCGTGTGAGTTCCCACTGTACTTTGATTACTACCCAACCACGCTCAAAGGAGACGTGGAAACAGGTTTTAGTTGGGTACAGTCCCGAGCCACATGGAGGCAGTGAGCGGATCTGCAGGGGTTCGTCTCTCTCGGTATTGGGTTGAGGTCGCGCTGTGTCTAGGAGAGCCATTACACGAAGTCCTTAGCCAAGGCAGGAGATTTACTGGTAGGTATTCCAATAGTATCTCAGGGTGTTCTGGGCTACACTCCGACACGACTTGTACCGCTTTTGGGGGTCTGACTTTTACCAACCCCCTAGGCCCGCCATGCGTTGCTCATAGACAAACGGATCGGACTGTACGGATATTGTCACTGACAGGCTCAGTAGGGTATCAGGATGAGTTCGCTCATCGACGTCCCTTTTGGTCAATACCTGGTAGCCCGTTACGTATGGCTAATACCTCTGACGTGCTAGTGGTTAAATCCACAGCCAAAGTATTGACGAGTCTTTAGAGTCCCCCACAGACCGTTTTCTCAAGTTTCGGGCGAAACGCTGTAGAGGCCGTATGGAGATATGGCAGGGTTCGATCATATACGTGCGGTATTGCACGGATCATGATCGGACGGATAATACTAGCGAGCTTTGGTTTAAGCCGGATCCTAGTATTGTACAGTGTAGATTTTGTCTCATTGCATTTGTATTCGGTCGTAATACAAATACGGGTATGTATATACAGTCGCGGGGTTTTCCTGTAATTTATTACGGGATCGTTTTTTTGAAGGTTTCAGTTTGCTTTCCGTTTCGGCCATTTTTCTTTTTATCTTTCATTGGCTGAAAATTGGTGGAGGAGGGCTTATTTGCAAATGTGCAAATTAGCATTGTGGAGGGTGTTATTTGCAAGTAGTTGCTTCATTTGACTTCTTTACTTCATGATTGCTTGACTTTTAGAGTTATGATAGTTGATGGAGTGTTGGATTTGGTTTGTGATCATTTCTTCTCATCATCACCCTTTCTCTCTCTTGCATTATTATTTTTGATCCACTCACTCTCTCCTCTCATTCTTGCTTGTTGCATGGCCGGCCACAAGCCTTGGGGGTTGTCCAATTTTTGGGGAGGGGAAAAATGTTGGTCTCATTTTTGTTTTGCAATAAAAATTCTAGTTCATCTCCATAGTTCATTCCTCCATTCTAAAGGCAACTTCTTACAACCCCATGAGACAGAGTTCCACACTATTCTACAGCAATTCTTGGACACGTCGACTCGCCAACTTCATGCCCGAGTTGCCTCGGTCCAGAAGTGGGAGCCCGTAAAAGAACCCGGCGATGTGGTGCCCTTCCGACGAGTAAATGAAGACCGGAGATTTCGCGGGGAGATCGGGACGACGACGAGAAGACCGAAGGACACGGATCGCTCGGTATATCTCTTTACCCCTTCTCTAGTTAGCTAGGAGTAGGTTAATGGCCTGATTCGGGTTTATAGTGCACGGTGGTGCCGGTTTACAAGTTTAAAGAAAAGTATCGTTTCCGCATTTTGGCCTCGGATTGACGGCCGGGGCGCCGCCGTGCACTTACATACCCAGTCTCCACTGAGCACACGTATACTATCTCTAATGTCAAACACCAGTGGATATGGGATCATCCATCGCCCATCTACATGGGTCGAGAAGCTATACGCTAGTCCACTCTGGTATATCGATGCCCTGTCTCGATACACCCTCGACTAGGAACATTTGAAGGATGTACTTAGCGACTACACTGTCCCCACTAGTATGATCTGCATCATAGGCCTGGTAGTCAAGTACTCATCTTAAGGGCTTTATCTACATGTAACATAGAGACAATCAGAGTACATGTTAAGATAAGTAGCAACCAGATAGCATACTATCATGTCGAGAAAGAAAGTCCTCCCTATATATGTCCAAACATCCACTACAATATACATCGTATGTACAGTAATGGCCTCTAGGGCATACATATAAGTAACAGAAGGATGTACTTACCGACAACCTCTGCCCCACTAGTATGATCTGCATCATAATCCTGGTAGTCAAGTACTCATCCTAAGGGCTTTATCAACATGTAATAGAGAGACAATAAGTGTACATGTTAAGATAAAGGGCAACTAGATAGCATACTATCATGTCGAGCAAGAAATTCCTCCCTATATATATCCAAGCATCCACTATAATATACATCACATGTATAATAATAGCCTCTACGGCATACATATAACTAACATAACATTCATCCGAGTATTTAAACCTCAGGTAGTATGCTAGCTAGAGTTTTATGTTCGATCTTTGCTTCAAGTCGGTGTTGTGAAGCCCGTAAAAATTATTTTTTGCTATTTCCGCCTCCCCGCAAACACGTGGGGTGCGCAACATCGACATACAGGGGCTTCATTCTACAATTGGTGGGCTATTCACCATACTCGTAGGGGGTATAGGATGACCCACCGAGGGGTGCTCAAGTTACCGAATCCCGTGGAGTGCTAGGTGGACCATTCACTTTGTTGATTGGGATTGCCTCACTTCTGGGGTTGGCGGGTAACTTGCCGTGCTCGTAGGGGTCCAGGTTTTCATTACACAGGCTATCCACCTTTCTGTGTTGCTTTCTCGGATTATGTGATGTTGCTTATTATCATGCCTGGGACAAATGTTATATATATTTATATATATACTAGTAGATGTTGTATATGTTTTCCACCCGCGCTAGTCCAGCCCTCGCTCTGTCGTTAGTTAAGTAACCTAACGGGTGATGACGGGGCCCAGTGGCGAATACGGATGGCATATACACACATTGCATTTTCGTTCTTTTCTGGTGTGATAGGTTAATTGATGAGACTGCATTAATTTTGATTAATGCAAGAAAAGAAACCTAAAATGATGTTGTTGGAACAAATTTCGAAAAAACTACAGTTATATTCTTTCGCTTTGCACAGTGGTATTCGATTGTGAATATCCATCACCTCATTCCAGGAGGAAAGAGCCAATATCCATTCGCGGGGAGTGACCTCTTGAGCAAAAGTCTATACTATAGATTAATCGGTTTTCTTCAAAAACCAGAAATTTTCCAAAGCGGAGCCTAAACCACTCCTTTTCAAAACTGCTCAGGTTCCTTCAATGATATCAAGTTCATTACGTTAACGGGGTTTTCGCCAAAAACTCAGCCGTAGCCCTCCGTCATTTCTTTCAAGTGTTTCTTAGTATTCGTGCTGCGTATATTGACTGTGTCAAGGCGTAATGTACGGTAGCTGAGAAATACTTGTTTGTGGCATATTATGCGATTGGTTAGGACAGTCCTATGACCATTTTGACTGTGTCAAGGGTCATGCGGGTGGGTCTAATCCAATCCAGGACAATGACGGGTTGATCTTGACTACCAAATTATAACATGTTGATTGTGTCAAGGTCATATGTCGTTAGGGGAAAAAACCGCATCGGGAGTTTCAAACATATAGGAAACTTGCAGATTTAGCATACCTTCTGGATTGTGGTGACTAGAGTGGATTCTATCTAGGTCATCACACAATGATAGTTAGATCCCGATCCCACTGATGAGTAGGATTACTCTTGGGAGATTATTTCACTTAACAATCAATACTATAAACCAAGTAGGTGTCTAGAACGGTGTTAGCGGGGCTACGCCTCCAGGGAAAAGAGGTTATATAATTAAGGAACTTCGCGAAAGCGTTGGAAAAACTCCCTCGAAGTACCGACACTAGCCTGGCCGAAAGGTTAAGCAAGTATTATGACGTGCGATTAATCCTGACTAGTTCTTATTTCAGGGTTTGAAGAAGAATTTGAGGAAACAGTGAGAGCCATCCTGATTAGATAAATTAATAACCAATTTAATCTTGTAAGAGCGCACGCTAAGTGTTTCTTTTCTCTCTCTCCAGGTAGCAACCATTTCCCGCCCTAATCAAGATAATAAAATGTATCGCTTGACCGATATGAATTCTTGTTCCGGGCTGGGGAACGTCGGTTCGGCATTATACTATGACAGCTGTCATGAGTATGAGCAAAGGAAAGAGGATTGCTTGAATTCCTTGATGACCCCAACGAAGAAAAAGCATACTATCGCGTCTCCTTCAGGTGTTCTTGTTATGGAGAACTGTTTTTCGGTTTGTCCTACCTCCCAGGTACTAGATACCGGATCAGAATCTCATATCTGTAATTTATTGTAGGGGCTGAGAAAAAGTAGGATAGTTGGAACTGGTGATATGTCCCCCAGAGTAGGGAACGGAGCACAAGTTAATGTTGCTTCCGTCAGTGAATATCACCTTGTGTTGCCAAAAGGAAATACTATAATTTTGAACAATTGCTACTATGTACCTTCCACGGTTTACAACATCATATCAATTTCTTTACTTGATAAAGATGGATATAATTTTGTTCTTGATAGAAATATCATGAACATTTATCTTAATCGGGTATTGGTTGCAGAAGGTAAAATGTGTAATGGTATTTATGTTCTAAATCAAAACACAATTTTCAATGTACAAAACACACGTAAGAGGAAGAGTTCACATATGAACGAATCCTACTTGTGGCATTGTAGACTTGGTCATATCGGAGAGAAAAAACTGAGTAAATTACATAAGGATGGATATTTAGATATGTTCGAATTTTCATCTTATGAAACTTGTCGGTCTTGTCCAAATGGAAAGATGACCAAATCTCCGTTCACCGGACACAGAGAAAGAGCAGGAAACCTCTTGGGACTCATACAAAGTGATGTATGTGGTCCAAGTTCTATACATGCACGGGGTGGGTTCTCGTACTTCATCACATTCACTGACGATCACTCTAGTTTCGGGTATATGTATTTTATGAAACACAAATCTGAAGCTTTTGAGAGATTCAAAGAATTCAGAAAGGAAGTAGAGAACCAGACTGGAAAAAGTATCAAGATCCTCCAATCTGATAGAGGAGGTGAGTACTTGAGCATGGAATACCTGGGCTTTCTGAAAGAGAATGGTATTCTCTCTCAGCTTACTCCTCCGTATACACCACAGCACAACGGTATATCGGAGCGGAGGAACTGTACCCTATTAGATATGGTTCGCTCCATGATGAGTAGTGCTGACTTGCCTCTTTCATTCTTGGGATATGTGCTTCTAGCAGCGGCACATCTTTTGAATCAAGTTCCATCCAAATCCATGCCTAAAACTCCGTATGAAATATGGAGTTGTAAGAGTCTGTATCTTAAACGTATTAAGATTTGGGGTAGCCATGCTTATGTCAAAAATCAGAACCCAGACAAACTCGAGGCACAATCAGTTTTATAGGATACCCAAAGGATTCTAATGGGTATCATTTCTACCATGCAGAGGAACAAAGGATTATTGTTTCTAGGAATGCCAAATTTTTAGAATGGCAGTTTCTTGCAAAAGAAACCTGTGAGAGCGTGGTAGAACTGGATGATGTTCCAGAAACACAAACTATAACGGAAGATTTAGTGGAACTGCTAGATTCAGTAATAACCGACGAACCTCAGCCATTCCGCATATCTAGTAGGATTTCTCATCCGCCCGAGAGATACTACGGTTTTCTCATAGACGGGGATCGAGAGGATTGCATCTTGGAAGAAGATAATGCTACTAGTTTCAGGAAGGACATTATCAGTAGGGACTCTGATAAATGGATGAATGCTATGCAATCCGAAATGGAGTCCATGTACACCAATAAAGTGTGGACCTTGGACGTTGCTCTGCCTGGGGTCAAACCTGTTGGATGCAAATGGATCTACAAAAAGAAGATTGGTGTAGATGGGCAGGTGGAAACCTATAAGGATAGATTTGTTGCAAAAGGTTTTCGTCAAAGACCAGAATTGGACTATGACGAAACATTTTCTCCGCTGGCTATGCTCAAATCCATTTGGATCCTACTTGCCATTTCTTCCTTCCATGACTATGAAATCTAGCAGATGGATGTAAAAACGGCTTTTCTGAACGGATGTTTGGAAGAGTGCACTTATATGGATCAACCAGAAGGTTTTGTAGACAGTGGGAGCAGCGGGAAGTTGTGCAAGTGTTAATGATATATGCCCTAGAGGCCATTATTGTATCATACTAGATTGTATATTACTTAATGAGAGCTTGGGATATACACGGATATAGTAAAAGTCATGCTCGAAATGGTAGTATGCTAGCTGGTTTGTTTCTACCTCAATATGTGCATGTGTTTTCTTAGCATATCACTTATACATATTGGTAGAGCCCTTAGGATCTTTGCTTGATTACCAGCGTTGTGATGGCAGTCACACTAGTGGGGGCTGGGTAATCTATAAGCACATCCTATACAGGTCCCTAGTTGTAGGATTATCGAGACGGGGCATCGATACTCCACAGTAGACTAGTGTATACGCTTCTCATCCCAGCAGGGGAGATGGTCTGTCCCACAGCCATTAGTACGTCATACTGGAGATACTATGCAGGTGCTCATTAGGTTATGAGTACATTGGACAAGACTCATGGGGAACTGCTGGTGGGTACTATACCAATCGTCGGGTAGCAATTCCTAGGTGACATGAGTACAGCTTAGTCCGTCGACTTGATACTGCTACTTCGCCTCGAGTGTGTTCCCACTGTACTTTGATTACTACTCTACCACGGCTCAAAGGAGTCATGAAAACAAGTAGTAGTTGGGTGCAGTCCCGAAGCACTTGGAGGCAGTGGCAGTTAGATAGGAGTCGTCTCTCCCGGTATTGGGGGTTGATATCGCGATGTGTTCGGAAGGCCATTACACAAAGTCCTTGGCCAAGGAAAATGAGATTTACTGGTAGGTATTCCAGTAGTTTCTCAGGGTGTCTTGGGCTATATTCCGACACGACTTATTACGCTATTAAGGGTCTAACGATTACCGCCCCTAGGCTCGATATGCGATACTCTTAGACGATCAGACCGGACTGTACAGAGATTGTCACATACAGGCTCAGTAGGAGTTTGGATGAGTTAGCTCATTGGCCTTCTTATCGACACATACCTGGGTAGCCGTTACGTGCAGCTAGTACCGCTTGCGGCTTGTTGTTAAACCCACTTTCAGCGTAGTGTCGAGTCTTTAGAGTTCTATATAGAGAGTTTCCCTGTACCGGGCAAAAGGTGTAGAGGCCGTATGGTTTTACGGCAAGGCTTCGATCACTTGCGTGTACTTGTACACGTATGATGATCGGGCGGATAATACTAGTAGGATTTATTTTAAGCCGGATCCTAGTATTATATTGATGGATTTGTTTCGTCTCTTTGTATTCTTAGTCTTCGGAATGCGGATGCGGGTATGTATATACGGATGAGGGGCATTCTCGTAATTTGCAGGAAAGCTTCTAGAAGAGACACCTCATTAGGGTTTCTTTTTCATTTGGATTAAAGAATAATGAGGTGGAGGAAATGAGGTGTAAACTTGACAAAAGATCAAGCATGACTCACTACTTAGATATTTTCAAGCATGCTTGATATTTGTGAGATATTTTTATCTCATCAATAATTAGCATGCTTTAAGATTCTATTCTTGAGCTAAGTTATTCTTTAGTTGCTTTCATACTCTGTCTTCCTCAAGTGACCTTCTTTTTCCTCATAACCCTAGAACTCTCATGAGTTGAGAGACAAAGCACACCATCTTCTCACTCTACACCCTCTAGAACATCTAGTTTAGCGAACTAGAAGCCGTAGTTACCTCGGATTTGAGGTTGGAGCTCGGATTATAGACTCTCGGATGGATCGTATTTAACTCGAAGAGGTCGTCAAGGTTGCTTCGATCCGTTTTGATCCTCGGAGCATATGATTACGAGGAGGACAGCGAGAAGACCCGAAGGACACGATACTATGAGGTATAACATTAATCCGAGTAGTTAAAACTCAAGTTGTTTGCTAGCTAGGGTTTATGATCGATCCTTGGTTCAAGTCGGTGTTGCGAAGCCCGTAAAAATCATTTTTTGCTATTTCCTCCTCCCCGCGAACACGTAGGGTGCGCGACATCGACTTACAACAAGTTGCTTAAATCCATTTATGGATTAAAGCAGGCATCGCGGAGCTGGAACATCTGTTTTGATGAAACAGTCAAGGAATTTGACTTCATCAAGAACGAAGATGAGCCATGTATTTATAAGAAGATTGTAGGACGAACTTTCGTATTTCTAGTCTTGTACCTGGAAGAAATTCTTTTGATAGGAAATGATATTCCTATGTTACAATCGGTCAAGCTGTTCTTATCACAAAGGTTCTCCATGAAGGACCTGGGTGATGCCTCGTACATTCTGGGGATCAGGATCTACAGAGTTAGATCCAAAAGATTACTGGGACTTTCGCAGTCCAGGTACATAGAAACCGTACTAAAGAGATTTAGTATGGAATATTCCAAGCATGGTAACATACCCGCATTGCAAGGATTCACCCTCTCCAAGGTGATGTCTCCCAGGACTGACGAGGAGAGGGTTCGCATGAGCGCTATACCCTACGCTTCGGCGGTTTAAGGATCTATAATGTACGCGATGCTATGTACAAGACCAGATGTAGCATACGAGCTAAGCGTGGTGACCCGGTATCAGTCGAATCCCAGTGAGAACCACTAGACAGCAATGAAGAACATTCTCAAGTACCTGAGATGGACTGATTGAATGTTTTCCGGTGTGTATATAAGAAAAAAAGTAGAAATCACAACCAAAGAAATTTTTGACCGCAATCAATAACGGTGTCGATTTAAGCGCGTTAGCGAGTGCGGATCGTCCACAGGGAAAGTGAGATCCGTTCGAATTTGAATTAGATGAACTGAAAATTAAAGAAAAGAAAAGACAATTCAATTCAAGATTTATAAAGTTGAAGTTCAAGAATTATCTAGATCTAAATCTAATAACAAGAAAACATTAAAATCAAGAATCAAGAATTGATGATATCCAATCCAATAATCAAGAATCGAAATGAGGCTCGTAGGAATCGATCAAATCTATAGACGTGATAAAAGCTATTGATTACGTTTTCTTATCCATTAATGATTTGATACTAGATCGATGACGATCAACGAGAATTAGGGATTTCTTGCGGAAACTAGAGTTTCATCATCTATCCCTTGTCCTTTCGTTGATTTCATTCACATTCTAGCCTCTAGTAAATTCAAGAATCGATCGTGGATCACTAATTAAGAGCGAACACAATCAAGAAAGCATTGCTCGAAACTAGGTTGTCGATTCTTCAATTTACTAAAGTTTACAAAACTCATAGGACTTAAGAATCGTTTCACGATTTGTAATCATCATCATCTATTGATTCTCTCGACTCCTTCACGAGCGGAGTTTTACTCAAACATCATAACACGAAACACAATCAAGAATTGAGATCGAATCATGATGCAAGAATGTAAAGAAAGCAAGATTAAAGAATTTTCACCTTTATTATTCAACAATTCGTTACACTTCGCTCAAACATTACAAGAAATTGAGGAGAGAACGTGATCGTCGAATTTAGCGTCGCATCGTCTTCGTGAGTCGCGGATCGTCTTGGATCACTTGCTCGGTTGAAGATCGGCTTTGCTCCAAAATGATGGTTGAATTCTCGCTTGATTTGTACTCGGTGTTCTTGATTTTTGGCTTTGGATTTTGAATTGGGGATTAGGGTTTACAAGTTGTGTCACTCAACTTGTGTTTGGAATTGATGTAGGAATCAACAACCATAGAAGTGAAGCCTTAGGGTCCCTTTTATAGCCTTGATTAGGATTAGCTTCCTTTAGAAGCTAGGTTTAGTTTAGCTTCCCTTGTAAGCTTGGTAGTTAGGTAGAAGCTTCTAGAGGTAGTTAGTTAGGCTTAGCTTCCTTCATAAGCTTGGAGGTTAGGGAGAAGCTTCTAGGATTAGGTAGTTAAGTAGCTTTCTTTGGAAGCTTGAGGGTGTTTAGCTTGTACCAAGGGCCTTGCTGTTCTGGCAGAAAATTCTGGAGAATTCTGGAAATTGCAGTGGTTTGAAGAGGTGTGGAGCTTGAACTAAGAAACCTGAAGCATTGAACTGCTGATGTCAAGCCCACGTGGCCGCGGATCCGTGGCGCCAAGGGGGTTCTGGCCGCGGATCCGCGACACTATTGAGGTCTTGGGTCATGGAATTTCTATAGTAGTCTTGGGCTGACAATATGGCCTTTGTAAAATGTGTGGAATCTCATTTTTCTTTCTTTGGTTTCTGCCAGATCTCATGTCTTGGACTTGGCGTATTTTTCTCAGCACTTTTAACTGTTTTGGCTCTTTTCCTAGAATTTCCTGCACAGATTCTCGAGACAAGTGTTGCGCTACACAAAGATTATGCGATGCCATGATAAACAATCAATTTCCCCCAAAATGTCGGTTTTAAAGTATAACACAGGTAATTTGGTATTTTACGGCTGTTTTGCTAATATGTGCTATATTAATACCGAACACCTCTAGATGAGTGCAAATGGTAGGGAAATTGTCGTGTTAAAAATGCAATATTTTCGACTGATGAAATCCCCCGAAACTTATTTTCGGTCGTCTCGAGCGAACTTTTTTTAAAAAGAGAAGGAGAAAATAAAGAAAAAGAAAAACTAACTAGCATACTTTCGTAGGCAACACGATTGCACTGAGCACGTGCAACAAGCCTTTAAACCTCTAGGTGTCCCTAGTAGGAAGAGTGTTGTCTCCTGAGGGTTTTCAGCGGATTGCACCCACAAAATCCAATAATAAAAGGAAGACCGTGAATATTACATATAAAGATAAGAATTGTAAAAGAAAAGCTTTGAAAATTAGGGTTTCCAACTATGCTAGCTTTTCAGTTGTCATGAGCCCTATCTTAATAGTCATGAAAAGATGTCAGAAATCAGATCATCCCTCAATAAAACATCGTCTTTATTCTTCATTCCTATATTTCTTCCAAACATCAATCATATAACCCTACGTGTGTGTAAAGAACATCCTTACACCTGGAGAATTCAATTCAAGCTATCATACTCTTGTCCATCTGCCTCAGTACTTTTTAATTTGATCAATATTTAGATGGATTTGCTCACACATTTTCATGCGATCGTTAATACTTCTTGAGGTACTAACCGACCGATTACTCATGTGCTTGCTTATTAGGTGTATTTTCCTCGTCTTGCACCACCTAAGGCTTAGCAGTGACTCCCAGACCAGTTGGTCTAAGGCACTAGGTGATGAAGCACCCTCGCTATATTTTTTTATTGCTGCCTTGGCAATAACAAAACCAGTGTTCATTTTTCTCACCATTTTATATTGTATTCATTTTTTTTTATTTCCTTCATACTTTGGCTTTTAGACAAGAGCATTTCAAGGTATCCTTTACGATCCCGGGTTTTAAGACGTGTGTAAGTGCGTATAGTAGGGTATCAACGTTCAAAATGTTTGGCTTCCAGAATAGAAACTATTTTTCAGACTTATTTTTATCCTCATATTAGTGACTTCCTTCATCTTACTAACCCTTGGGACAACGGCTCATAACTTATTACTAGTTCGTATAAGAAAACTTCTAATTTTCTTGGTTTTCTTAAATTTTTCTCTAATCTTTTGGATGTAATTTTTCACTATCTAATCTTTTATTATCTTATTTATGAACAAAAATATTTTTATCTTTGAAAATTTTTAAATTTTTAAAGGTTTTGAAAAAAAGGTTTTGTGCTTATGCAAAGTATGATGCAAATGATGCAAAAATAAGCACAAACCTCCCCTAAACTTGTTTTCAACAATGTCCTCACTGTTGCCATCTGCTATATCTACAAAAACCTGTAAGCTTGGGAGGAAATTTATTAATGGGGGAAAAATATTTAAGTGAAGATCCTCCCCCAAACTTATTCTATTCACTCACCTCCATTCAAAAGATAATACAGTAATTTACAGGACATGGAGGTGAGACGGAGGAATTTTAATCAAGATAAAATGTCTCCTGTAAGAACAGGAGCTCCTCTGTGGGGTCAGTGGGAAAATACGGCTTTAATCTATGTCCATTCACTTTGAAAAATGTACCGTTTTTAACATTTTCTACCTCAACTGCCTCGTGCGGGTATACAGACCGCACAACAAAAGGTCCCTTCCACCGAGATCGTAGCTTACCCGCGTGAAGGTGTAGTCGTGAATCATAAAGAATGACTTGTTGACCAGGTGTAAACGTTTTCCTCAAAAAAAAATTATCGTGAAATACCTTAGTCCGATTCTCTACAATTACAGCGTTATCATAAGCTTCATCGCGGAGTTCGCATAACTCATTTAATTGCAGCTTCCGAAAGTTGCAGGCTTGATTCAAGTCAAAGTTGATTTCTTTAATAGCCTACATTGCTTTGTGCTCAATCTCGACTGGCAAGTGACAAGCCTTCCAAAACACTAACCTATAAGGAGACATCCCTTGATCGGTTTTATATGCAGTTCGGAATGCCCAAAGAGCATCCGTCAATTTGGTCGACCAATTTTTTCTATTCTTCGCAACAGTCTTCTCCAGGATTTGTTTGATCTGTCTATTTGAAATCTCAGCCTGCCCGCTCGTTTGGGGATGATAGGGTGTGGAAAGTTTGTGGTTGATTGCATATTTTCGCATCAAAGTCTCGAAAGACCTGTTGCAGAAATGTGTCCCGTTATCGCTAATGATAGCGCATGGGTGTCCAAATCACGAAAATATGTTTTCTTTTAAGAACCGAATGACAACCTTCTTGTCATTAGTGCGACAAGGAATCGCTTCAACCCACTTTGAGACGTAATCAACCGCAAGCAGTATGTACAGATTCCCAAAGGAATTGGGAAAAGGACCCATAAAGTCAATACCCCAAACGTCAAAAATTTCAACCACTGAGATGGGTAGCTGTGGAATCTCATTTTTCCGGGAAATCCTACCCGTGTGTTGACACTGTGTACAGGTTTTGCAATGATCAAATTCATCTTTGAACAAGGTCGGCCAATAAAAACCGCATTGCAAAACCTTCTCCGCTGTCTTTCTAGGACCGAAGTGACCCCCACATGCCTGATCATGACTAAAAGATAGAACACTCTTGAATTCCTCATTCGGGACACACCGGTGAATGATCTGGTCAGGACAATACTTAAACAGATATGGTTCATCCCAGTAAAAGTGTTTTACTTGGGATAGAAAACGATGTTTGTCCTGTTTTGACCAATCGCTGGGTATTAGTCCCGTGACAAGATAATTCACAATATCCCTGAACCAAGGTTCATCGGATACGTTCAAGAGTTGTTCGTCCGGAAAAGAATCATTGATCGACAGGGTCACAGGTGAAGAAGAGATGCGCGAAAGATGGTCGGCTACAACGTTTTCACATCCTTTCTTATCTTTAATAACAAGATCAAATTCTTGTAATAGAAGGATCCAACGTATTAGCCTACCTTTAGCATCCTTCTTCGCCAAAAGATGTTTCAAGGCGGAGTGGTCAGTGTACACAACAATTGGTGAGCCAATCAACTATGGCCTGAATTTTTCTAATGCAAATACAACCGCCAAAAGTTCTTTTTCGATAGTTGTATAGTTAATTTGAGCATCGTTCAGGGTCTTACTTTCATAATAGATCACGTGTGTCATCTTTTCAATGTGTTGTCCTAAGACTGCACCAACTGCAAAATCTGATGCATCACACATAAGCTCAAAAGGGTGGTCCCGGTCTGGAGAAGATAGAACGGGGCCTGTACTGAGGGAGTGTTTGAGTGAGTCGAATGCTGCCTCACAATCCGAGTCAAAGTGGAAGGTCGTATCCTTGGCCAAGAGAAGAGTTAAAGGTCTAGCAATTTTGCTAAAATCCTTAATGAATCTCCTGTAAAAGCCTGCATGGCCAAGAAATGATCGGATATCCTTGACGCTTTTGGGATGAGGAAGGTTTTGAATGACATATATCTTAGCTCTGTCGGCCTCAATGCCTTTTCGTGAAATAACATGCCCAAGCACGATTCCCTCTTGGACCATGAAATGGCATTTTTCCCAATTCAAGGTTAAGTTCTTCTCTTTGCAACGAGTAAGAACCGCATCAAGATTCGATAGGCAGTCAGAAAAAGAATTTCCGAAAATCGAGAAATCGTCCATGAAAATCTCCAAAAAATTCTCGACCATATCTGAGAATATCCCCATCATATACCGCTGAAATGTAGAGGGAGCATTGCATAACCCAAAGGGCATGTGTCTATAAGCAAAGGTACCAAAAGGACAAGTAAAAGTGGTTTTATCTTGATCCTTTTTGGCAATGGGGACATGATTATAGCCAGAGTATCCGTCCATAAAGAAATAATACTCACGTCCAGCTAAGCGTTCCAGCATCTGGTCAATGAAGGGTAGAGGAAAGTGGTCTTTCCTCGTAGCGGCATTGAGTTTTCTGTAATCAATACATACACGCCATCCAGTTTGGGCGCGTGTCTGATTTAACTCATTTGCCTCATTAGTAATGACTGTGATGCCAGATTTCTTAGGGATGACATGAATTGGACTCACCCATTGGCTATCGGAGATTGGGTAAATAATACCACTGTCAAGGCATTTGACGATTTCTTTCTTCACCACATCCTTCATGACGGGGTTCAACCGTCTCTGTGGTTCTCGGGTTGGTTTGGCATCATCCATCAAGTGTATATGATATTCTCCAATCAAGGGACTAATCCCTTTGATGTCCGCCATGGTCCAACCAAACGCCTGCATATTAGATTTCAATACCGTCAAAAGCACATTCTCTTGCTCTGATGCTAGAGAAGCGGATATGATAACCGGTAAAGACTCATTCTCACCTAAATATGCATATTTAAGATAAGAAGGTAAAAGTTTGAGATCTAATGCTGGCGGAGAAATAATAGAAGGTGGGATCATCGAATGATTTTCGGAGTCACAAAGAAGCTCATAGCCTGTGAAAGATACAGACTTGGATGGTGATGAGTCAGGAGTGTCAGACTCAAGCGGAGAAAATGTGTCCTCACTAAGATGTGTAAGATCAAACATTGATGTGGTAGTGTCGTCGAGATCTTCAAAGCAAAGTTCATCAACTCCGCAACTTTCGGGAGCAATCTTGTGGACAGAGCACACATCAAGTATATGAGCAGAGGGTTCAGATGGCTGACTTCCAATTTTGTAGATGTTCAGTTCAATTGTCATTTTTCCAAAGGATAAGTTCATTGAACCGTTTCTACAGTTAATGACAGCATTGGAAGTGGCAAGGAATGGTCGACCTAAAATCACCGGAATTTGACTCTGTGGGTTTGCTACAGGTTGTGTATCTAGAACAATGAAGTCCACAGGGAATACAAATTCCCCGAATTTTATCAACACATCCTCTAGTTTACCCCTAGGTTTGGTGATTGAACGGTCTGCCATTTGGAGAGTGCAGTGAGCTGGTTTCAACTCTCCAATCCCTAGCTGCTCATAAACAGAGTATGGAAGCAGGTTAAGACTTGTGCCAAGGTCTAGAAGAGCACAGTTGATGTTTTTACCCCCAATAGAAATCGATATCGTAGGACATCCTGGGTCCTTACGTTTCTTTGGTAGCAGTGGGGTAAAAGTAGTGCTAACATTATTATTCATGAAGACCTTCTTTGGCACTTGAGTCTTCCTCTTCCTAGTGCACAAGTCTTTAAGAATTTTCACATAAGCGGGGACTTGTTGAATAGCATCTAGGAGAGAGATGTTGATGTTAACCTGTTTGAACATTTCCATAATCTTCACCATATGTGGACTCGATTGGTTACCCCTTAACCGATTCGGATAAGGTGCTTTAGCAATAAGCGCTGGGTCCATCATAGGAGAAGGTGGTGTGGGTGGACGTGATCCCGGAATAGGAGTGGGGATCGTCTTTGGTGGACTAGAAGAGGTGGGCTGAGGTGTCGAGCCTAGAGGGAAACGAAGAATAGGCTCGTGAGAAGGCGGTGGGGTAGAAGAACAAGGATCAGAAGTAGAAGTGTGTGTGTAAGGAAAGGTCTCAGCAGGGGTGTTATTGATAGATCTTTCAGTTTCATCAATCTCTTCCCCAACATGATTATTCAGCACTCTTCCTGATCTCAACGTTGTGATGGCATTTACATTGTAATGCCCAGGATTCGGTAGGGTTGAGACGGAAGTTTCCCTTTTTCACTCGCACTCATTTCGGCTTTTAGTCGTGCAATTTCTGCTTCCATCGATCTTATACTCTCAGCTTGGGACGCTGAGTTTTTCTTTATATCATTGACAGAAGACCTAACCTCAGCCGACACTTCTATGAAATTTAACAAGAGTGACTTCATGGTTTGTGTGAATGCAGAGAACTCGTCAGAACAGGTCAACTGCAAAGGATTAGAGGGTGCAGGTGTGTTGACCTGGTTTTGAAAATTTTGTGACTGGTAGGAGTGCTGAGTAAGTGGAAGTGGTTGCTGTTGTGGTGGAGGAGCCCTTTGGAAATTGTTTTGGTTTGGAACCATGTTTTGATTTTGTTGTTGGTTCCAAGCAAAGTTTGGGTGATTCCTCCAACCCTGATTATATGTGGAAGAATATGGATCGTTTCTAGGTCTTTGAAAAGCGGCATTGGTATGCTCTTGACCTTGAAACGGAGAATTTAATGGACATTCTTCCGTCAAATGAGAAGGATCAGAACAGCATCCATATACAGTTTTGGAGAGTGACATTTGATTTAGGGAGACTGCTAAAAATTTGTGCTGCATGGCCTCGAGCTTCTTTTGCATTGCTTCCATTTCAGCTCGAACACCTATGGAAACATCAATTTGGTGTACGTCGCCCCTAGATGATGACTGGTTTCCACTCTCCCACTGTAAAGATTTTTCAGCGAACTCTTCTAAAAATTTCCAAGCTTCCCCATCATCTTTGGTCATAAAATTGCCTTGACACATGGCTTCAAGGTTCTGTTTAGTGGTAAGGTTAATGCCCTCATATATGATTCGGCACAGATCCCATCTTGGGATTCCGTGATGTGGACATTGAACCAACAGATCCTTGAAGCGTTCAAAACACTTTGAGAATGGTTCATTTGGAAGCTGGATGAATTGATTTAGTTCGCTACGGACTCGAGCTGTCTTGTGATTAGGGTAGAATTTCTTAAGGAATGCTGCAACAAATTCTTCCCAATTCGAAATGGAACGTGCGGTTGTGTTATACAGCCACTTCTCGGCTATATCGCACGAGGTAAATGGAAGAAGACGTAGACGCATAGCATCCACAGAAAGCTGTGACGTACCCATCATAGAGCATACATTTTCAAATTTTGTGATAAAGACATATGCGTCTTCAGACTCAAGACCGTGGAATTTTGGTAGAAGGTTGATGTATTGGGGTTTAATCTCAAAGTTATCCCCATTGGCTGGTGGAATGGATAAACATGTCGAAAGAGGACCTCGCATAGGATAGCACCTCTCTTGGAGAGAGATGCGGGGTGGATTCTGCGCGCCTGCAGACGGCGACAGATTAGTGGTAAAGAAGTTCGATGGAGAAGCGCCCATCGATGTGGGTGCGGTGGTGGGTAAAGAAGAAGTAAACGTAGAAATACCGACTTCGGAGTCGATCAGGGGAACGCGGACTAAACGGGCACTAGAATCCCGTGTCCAGCCTATCTTGCACTAAAAGGGTTTAGTACAAGTGGCAGCGTTAAGATAATTAGAGAAAATGATGTGATGTGGTGTTTGTTTTGAAAAATATACGGATTTTTGAAAAAATGTTGCAAATCACAACAAATGCAACAAGAAAAACCCTAAGTCTAATGGTCACCTAGGTCAAGGCTCTAGACCGCTCCTAACTGCCAAAAGACAAGTCGCAGGATCAATCCTCTACTGCCTCTTTGTTCCTCCTGTGGCCAGGTAAGTGGGAGGTTCTCCACTACGTAAGTAGTGTGCCTAATTAAGTAACCACTTGCCTTAGACACACTTTCCTTAGACACCACAAAAGAAACGCGGATAAGCAATAGATTACTCACGGCCTTCTTCTGTCCTAAGTGAGCGCGACGGTCCTTAGAGTCAAGTCTAGATTTCTTTTAGTTAATGAGGGTAATGCGGATGTAGTTTTGTGATTTTCGGGGCTTAGGAAGGGTAATGAACTCCCCACCTATTCTGAATTTGGCCGTGCCCCTTAAATTCCGTATTAATATGCAAACAACCAAGAATCAAAACACGTACAATTTTTATTGCCTTTTGCGGCGCTGCGAATTTTGCAAAGAAACCTGCAGCAGATTTGTTATTGGAGCAGACAGAGAAGGAGATAAGAAAGTCAGAGAGGACCTGAGAAAATTTGGTACAGCGATGCCTTTATCTCACCGCGAAACTGCCGCAATGAGCTCTTAATGCCGCGGAAGCGCGATCAAGTAGTTCGTTCCCTGCACAAAAAATTCAGGCTCTGTTCTAGTTCACCTCCTGAGCTCTCTGGAATATTCAAAATATTTTTCCTCAAGATCCACAGTTTCTAGATTTCCTTGCAACAAATCACAACGAATCGTTTAGTGTTTGCGCGAATTTTGATCTCAAAATTATGATGGAATAAACTTTTCAACTCAAATTTCAAAAACGAACAAATTTGCACACGATCCCCGGCAACGGCGCCAATCAATAATAGTGTCGATTATAGCGCGTTAGCGAGTGCGGATCGTCCACAGGGAAAGTGAGATCCATTCGAATTTGAATTAGATGAATTGAAAATTAAAAAAAAGAAAAGACAATTTAATTCAAGATTTATAAAATTGAAGTTCAAGAATTATCTAGATCTAAATCTAATAACAAGAAAAAAAATAAAATCAAGAATCAAGAATTGATGATATCCAATCCAATAATCAAGAATTGAAGTGAGGCTCATAGGAATCGATCAAATCTATAGACATGATGAAAGCTATTGATTACGTTTTCTTATCCATTAATGATTTGATACTAGATCGATGACGATCAATGAGAATTAGGGATTTCTTGCGGAAACTAAGGTTTCATCATCTATCCCTTGTCCTTTCGTTGATTTCATTAACATTCTAGCCTCTAGTAAATTCAAGAATCGGTCGTGGATCACTAATTAAGAGCGAACACAATCAAGAAAGCATCGCTCGAAACTAGGTTGTTGATTCTTCAATTTACTAAAGTTTACAAAACTCATAGGTCTTAAGAATCATTTCACGATTTATAATCATCATCATCTATTGATTCTCTCGACTCCTTCACGAGCGGAGTTTTACTCAAACATCATAACAGGAAACACAATCAAGAATTGAGATCGAATCATGATGCAAATATGTAAAGAAAGCAAGATTAAAGAATTTTCACCTTTATTATTCAACAATTTGTTACACTTCGCTCAAACAGAACAAGAAATTGAGGAGAGAACGAGATCGTCGAATTTAGCGTCGCATCGTCTTCGTGAGTCGCGGATCGTCTTGGATCACTTGTCGGTTGAAGATCGGCTTCGCACCAAAAGGATGGTTGAATTCTCGCTTGATTTGTACTCGGTGTTCTTGATTTTTGGCTTTGGATTTTGAATTGGGGATTAGGGTTTACAAGTTGTGTCACTCAACTTGTGTTGGGAATTGATGTAGGAATTAACAACCATAGAAGTGAAGCCTTAGGGTCCCTTTTATAGCCTTGATTAGGATTAGCTTCCTTTAGAAGCTAGGTTTAGTTTAGCTTTCCTTGTAAGCTTGGTAGTTAGGTAGAAGCTTCTAGAGGTAGTTAGTTAGGCTTAGCTTCCTTCATAAGCTTGGAGGTTAGGGAGAAGCTTCTAGGCTTAGGTAGTTAAGTAGCTTGCTTTGGAAGCTTGAGGGTGTTTAGCTTGTACCAAGGGCCTTGCTGTTCTGGTAGAAAATTCTGGAGAATTCTGGAAATTGCAGTGGCTTGAAGAGGTGTGGAGCTTGAACTAAGAAACCTGAAGCATTGAACTGCTGATGTCACGCCCACGTGGCCGCGGATCCGCGGTGCCAAGGGTGTTCTGGCCGTGGATCCGCGGCACTATTGAGGTCTTGGGTCATGGAATTTCTGTAGTAGTCTTGGGCTGACATTATGGCCTTTGTAAAATGTGTGGAATCTCATTTTGCTTTCTTGGTTTCTGCCAGATCTCAAGTCTTGGACTTGTCGTATTTTTCTCAGCACTTTTAACTGTTTTGGCTCTTTTCCTGGAATTTCCTGCACAGATTCTCTAGACAAGCGTTGCGCTACACAAAGATTATGTGATGCCATGATAAACACTCAATTTCCCTCAAAATGTCGGTTTTAAAGTATAACACATGTAATTTTGTATTTTACGGCTGTTTTGCTAATATGTGCTAAATTAATACCGAACACCTCTAGATGAGTGCAAATGGTAGGGAAATTGTCGTGTTAAAAATACAATATTTTCGACTGATCATGGACTAAGGAGGTGTTCTTGGTTTTCGATAATGGAGACCTCAAGGTCGAGTCCTTTACCGATTCAAGCTTCCAGAGTGACTGTCATGACCCGAACAATACGGAACATGACTAGCACTTAAATTACGAAACATCTCGAGCCGTACGTAATCTAAGTAAGCCAAAACCCAGAAATCAAAACCAAAGAAGCAGTACAGTAAAGGAAAAACCAATTTAAATCAAGTAGTTTAGCAACATAAGCTAAAATATGCATTTTAAAATCTCAAGTCTTTTCTGAAAATTTCGGCAGAGTCTCCTTTGTAAATCTGGCCCTCAAACGGGGTACAACATGAATAGTATACGAAATGATAAAAGGCATCCCGAAGCGGAAGCTAGCTCTTCGTCAATCGACGGTCACAACCACGCAAACAATATAATATACAACGCCGAAGGGCGAGGATCAAAACTCAAAAGAAACTCAAAACAACAAGAAAACATAATAATACAATGCGCGACTCTAAGGTCGAAATAATAACAAGTCTGGTCTTCTATCTCTATCAAATATACAATCTGGTTGATGGAGTTTTACTAGATACAACTGAAATAACAATATACAATGGTGGTCCTGATGCAAAAGAACCCACCTGCCAAAGCATTCAACCGGAAGGAACAGTATGCCAGCAAAGCCGCAACGGAACCTGTACGGCAAAACCTATAAGGAACTGTGGCACAACGGGGGAAGGTTGCCAACTCGTGAGTAGAAAACATCTATCAGCAGAAATCGCATGCATGACGCTATCTTAGGTCATATCAGGTAACATCCTCAAATAATATCCTGGTCCATCTATGTATAAGTGTAATACTACATGCTCATGTCAGTGCCTCAGGTAGCAACAAATCAGATATATGATGTATGAATGCATTACGAATGGAAACTGAATACATCATGAAATCAACAGAGAAATCAGTGTCAAGCATCGACACAAATCATAAATCTTAGTATCTAAATGTCTCGGTATCTCAATATCTCAATAATTCGGGCTCCGTCAGTCCGGATAGGCCCATATCATCAATCACACGACCACGAACGGTATCCTCCGGATATCCGACGCGCCAGGTAAAATCACCGGTAGGCAGTCTGCCCCTGCCAGGGTCATCATCCTCCATGAAATCACCCTCGCCCCGGGGTACCATACCGGGCCCACCATGTACCCGAAACTGTTCCTACTCCTCCTCGAATCGGGTCTCGAAATCCAACATCAATCATGAAACTCATGGCGGGTGACACATATATCATGAGAAAACTGCATCTTGCATTTAAAAATGAGAGAGAGGAAGAGAGAAGTTTATATATATTCTTGCGGTTTTCCCCAAATCCAGAAATCTCATGGAAATCCGAAATCATCAAAATCATGATATCAATAAACAGTGAATACCGGCATAAATCCCCATAATACTGCATAACCAAAGAATATATGAATGCATATGATATCATGCAATGAATGCAATAATTAAACTAGCATATGGAAGCTATAACATATTGCAACTATCAGCTAGCAAACTATGTCAATGAAATAGTATTCTCTAAAGTGTACATGACATGGCAATTACCGATGAAGAGGTGTGTGAGCTGGAGAGAGAGTGTACGTAGAGCATACGCGTCATCGGTAATGGTGCTAGTGTCCTAACAGCATGATTTCATAATCAATAAGTACACAATAACATGCAATGAGGCGATAACAACCTAATAAAGGCAAATGAATAGCAAATGCAACAATAAAATGCGGAACATGAATAATAACGTAACAGTAAGAAATCTACAAATACATGTGTCATATTGTTTTTCCATTTGAAATAATACGAATCGTGGTATTTTGAAAATAGGGGCTACGGTGTTTTAAAGAAAGATACGTCATTTGAAATATCCGTAGTATCCCTTGGTATGTCTTTAAAATTCTCACGATTCGTTAGTTTTGGAAATAGGTATGACTCGGGTCCAGTCTAACATCTACTACGTAAACTACAGGTCTAACTAACAACCAATCTAAAGGGGTATGGAAACCACATAAATCTGAGTCGATATATATACCTATATATAATAGTCGGTGATCCCGCCTTTATAGTACCACGTACGATACAATATATCATATGACATTCTCGAGTCAAGAGTGCGGATCTATCATCAATAGCACATATTGTAAATCCATCGTACAGCATCCCAAGTTAGGGTACGGGTCAATATCACATTTATCTCATTATTCATCCGGTATCCTTATCATCACAAATCGTGAACTGGGGATACTGATCTAAGTCTAGTATAATACTGATACCATCTACATATAAATGCGCGTATATGAAACACAACGCCTACCGATCCGCTATCATCACATGTCGCATCTCATAATACGATCCATATCACCTCACCGATATCATGGCATCAAGCCCAATCTCATCGACTCATCTCCAAATATCATCCACTATCCTCAACATCAATGCATGTGTATATGAATATATATATGCATAGTCCCATACCCATGCGTATATACATATATACACATCCCCATATACGCACAAGAAAGTAAAAGTTTGCAAGTGTGTATGTGTGCGTGTATGCAAATCCTTACTCTAGGGTTTCGTGACTAAAAAATCCACTAAAGTCTTTTCTTCAATTCTCGCTAACCATAAACCCATAATCCCCTAAAGCTTTACTTGCTAAGGTCCATATCACACACTAGCGTACAAATATAGATCAATATCGCATCACATCAATCTTACGACTTTGCGGGGGTGCTATACGCCATACACCCCACTTCCCACGTAGATATAATCTACTCACCTCGATCTTCGCTTGCCGATGCCGATGTCGCCACGCGCTTTCTTGTCGCCTCGAAGTTCTTGTGAGGGTACCTACGTATCATAACACATCGTATCGCATTAAAATCCGACTCATGACCAAAACGACACACGTATCTCACATAGGTCAAAACCTATGGTTTGCTCTCTCAAATCAACCCAAAACCGTCGACATCGGCGTACAAACGCCGACTGATCGAGAAAAACTCAAACGCACCATTCGTAGTTTCACAACACACTAAATATATATATGAAATAGGGTTTAAATCATCAAAACATCAAATTCGCTTTAAAAGCTATTTTTCTGAAACCTAGTAAGCAAAATTAACCGTTTTAATACAAAATCTTAACGTTTAAGCAAATCTAGCGGCCACAATATTCACTAAATATCATAACAAGATCGTACAAACTATTATTAGATTTTTAATCCCACTTATTTTCATAATTCTAAAAATCTAGTTTACAAAATACATAACTTAGACAATTTTAAAATAACAATTGGCAAACTAGAAACTAACTTACATTTTACATGTCTTAAAGTGTCAAACTACCCATTATGTTGTTAATGATGTGATGAAAATCTTAACCATATTTTAGTCTCACATTTTGAAATAATTCTAAAAACCTAGTTTGCTACAAATCTTAATTAGAACAATTTACATGCAACAATTTGTAATATAGCAACTAGCTTAGCTTTAGCATGCCTAAAAATGTTAAGCAACACCTTGCAACCTTTTTCAAATGATACAAACCCTAACTACTCTCAATTCCCTTTTCATTAAATTTCAAACTTGAAATTTGAAACCCTAATTAAACACTTAATAGCTAGATTCAAGTAATTAAACAACAATTTAAGCAAAATGTTAAGATTATACCTCACAATTGAAGAGATGAAACTTGCAATCTAGCCTCTGAAATTTCCATCTTGTTCCCTAGATCCATACTTGAATAGCCAAGTAAAAATGGGTAGGGATTAGATTTTGATTTTTGTGAGGTTTTTTGACGAAAATTGATGATTTTTTTATGGAAAAAGAAGTGGATTTGGGGGGGGGGGGCTACTGCAGTTTGGGGAGAAGGGGGCTCGGCCAGCACCTTAGGGGAGAGGGAGAGAGAGAATGAGGGTGTTGGGTTATGTGGAAAAAGCAGCATAAGTCAACCAAAGACCATACCTTATTATATAACCATATCTCCTTTCCATTTCATTTTCTTTGTTTTCTTTTCAAATTTTGGGAGTGGGAATTGTGGGCTGCTGAATTCAGCTAGCATGTGTGGGAAAAATAGGGATGTGTGAGTGTGGGTGTGTGTGTAGCAAGATCCAAGTGAAGGAAATACTGCCATACCTCAATTACTTTAATTAAATTCATAATTTTAGCCTTTTTTCTTTAATTTTTCCAAACCATCTTGACAAATTTCTTTTCATTTCAAAAACAAATTTTTACATGTTGGTTTAATATGTCATGATGCACAAAATTTGTATTAACCCATTCCAATCTGTAATTATCCCTAATTAAATGTATTAGTGACGGCTTAAAATAATATTAAAATAATTAATTTCGGAAAAGATTTCAGTAAACTAGAAATTTTACAAGTGACTCAATAAACACCAAATACTACCAATTACATAGCTAGAATATGTATATTAAAAGATATTTATATCTTGATTTTTACGGAAAACACCCGTTATTTTACCGATTATCCGAAATTTTATCTGAACGATTTTCAAAATGTTACAATCTCCCCCCTTAAAGAAATTCGGTCCTCGAATTTAAATTAAAAATCCTCTAAATACAAAAATATTTCAGTAAAATGAACAAGTCGTCGGGGTACCGAAATCATAAATACATAAAACACATCGTAGCGAAATGCATGCGCATGAAAAAGAGTGTATAAATCAAAACCAAAGCTCCGTCAAGCATCCCGCAATCATCAGAGTTATGGTGAAGAAACCAATGTCAAGATCCAATACAAAAACCAACATAATATATATCATTAAAACATCTGGAAGCAATGCATGCCAAACCTTTTTCAAATCGCTCTGCGATGCGTGTATCACTGCACAGTGGCGGACGCCCATTGTGAGAAAATAACTATATATAGAACCTTTGTTTAATATACACGTCCTGCCGTTTTGAAAACAATTTAGAAGGGTTTCCCTTGTAAAAAGTTTCTTGTCATCATGGACACGTAGGTAAATACCGAGACTATAGCTCCTCTTTAGAAATCCATTCGATAACTAACAATGCATGCAAAAATATACTCAGGTACTGTCCTCTGACTAGTCCTGCTCAGTACTAAACCAAATGCAAGTATCATAAAATATATTGCTCCAAAAGAAATAAATCCCAAATATATATGAACTCCACGTGCGTCTGGTGCGCACGGAAATCAAAATCCATGAATGTGCCATACATGTGCACATAAACAAAATCTGAGTGCAACGGGTGTGCACGAAACAACTGCCAAGGGCAATGGGTGTGCCTGACAGCAATGTCAGGTGCATCTGATATGCACGAAGAATCTCGATTTAGTGCACCTGGTGTGCACCAAAATTGCATCATGTGCGTCAAGTATGCGCAAAAATCCAAATCAAGTGCACAAGGTGCACGGAAACAAATATCGAATATCAAAATTGAAATCGACGGTACACAACACACATCAATCCAAATCCAAATCACGTATACCGTGGTATATAATCTCACAACCATGTGCATCAGCATGCACAAAAGCAAATCAAAATACTAAAAGTGCATGAAAACTATGCCGAAAGCATAAGTCGAATCATATGCATGCTCTAGACATGAAATCAAAATCAACATCTCGAATGACATCAAATCGAAGTCAAGTGCAACTACGGTGCAAAAAATCTCAATCATGCAAATAAATCGCTCAAAATAACAAAATCAAAGATGACGGAAACAGCCCCGCTCTAGCACATCCTCTAAAAATCTCTGGCCAACTGTTATGGTCACTCATAACATGTCTCGTCGACGATGCCGAACTCTGGCCTACTGGGTGTGCGTCATATGACCGCTCCTGGGTCCAGGTCTTCTCGTTTAGTATTTCCAGAAAGGTCTTGTCGGGGTCTCTCCCAATCTCGTTTATGCCAAACTGCTCGGAGGTTATCATCTCTTACTAAATCTGTATCTTGTTACGGAACGGCTGCATACTCATCGCGACTCTTCCTGGAAGATATATTCATATACAACGCCTCTGCATGCGTATCACATCTCTGATGTCAGCAGAGTGGAACGTCATCTCGTTACAATCTCGTACAAACCTCTTACTCCATTTTTCTCTAATGTCGACTGATTCGGACTCGTCTCCTCGTGGCTGTATGGACTGCGCTCCAACGACTATACTCATATCTGGAGTCTCCCAAGCAATATATCCCAACATATGATATCCGAATGATGTCGAACTTTTCGATCGATTCGTCAAGGTTCCATAATCCCCCAAGAGCTCAACATCTTGGGTACAGTTTAATAGTATCGAATATATGCCACAGCACCTATGGACTAACCGTAGAAGGGCAAACCCAAGACTCATTAATGGCACCGTTGAACTGCCGCAAACCCTAAGGTTCACCGGCGTTCCATGGTCATTATGTCGAGTTACGGTTTCATTCTTCTAGAGGGTCCGTAGAATCACTTGCATTGTTTTCCGAATACTTTAAACTTGGAAAATGGGTTCCTGACATTCGATCGTCTATATCGACTCTCAACGTATCAGCGTGAAGTCGTTTCTAGCTGGAATCAATCAACCTGATGACCTCGCATCGGGGTAGGAAATGAATCGCGTGTCCTAGTCTTTCATCTTTGGTGACTAGCAATCTTCTGTCATATCTCGAAGTATAACTCGTGCGGCATTAGATTCAAACATCTGGGGCGATATCTTTTCATTCTCCGAAATCACTGGCTCATTCGTCCGCATGCTGAATAGTGCCTCAATCATCAAAATAATCTGTGCTTTGACGGTCATCACAATCTGGCTGGCCTCTTGCAGTGGCCCAATCCTCTGGTGCTGATATGCACGTCCGAGAAATCTCGTAAAAGCGATCCATCAAACGCTCGAGGCGCGAAAACACAATAAAACGACGCCTCTATGCAATCGTATGTCCCTAGAATCACGCTCTGGTCATTCCTCGACCATGACGAGCTCATGCTGACCGTAACTCTAGTCGTAGATCTCCACGCTCGTACAACCGTGATAACAAAACCATAACTAGTACTGATGAGGCTAGATCATAGGAAAGAATATAATATTGTGCAAGGAAATGTACATCCTAAGAATTCTAAAGCGGAGTATCGTATCGTAAGTATGCCGCAGAACATACGCACGATACATCACTCTTCTTGAGTCACCTACTCCATCAACCAAGGGTCATCCTACACTCCGAAGGTAAAACCTAACGCTCTGATACCATCTTAATTGACGAAGAGCTAGCTCCCGCTTGGGTATGCCTTTTATCATTTCGTATACTATTCATGTTGTACCCTGTTTTCGGGCCAGTATTTACAAAGGGGACTCTGCCGAAATTTTCAGAAAAGACTTAAGATTTTAAAATGCATATTTCGGCTTATGTTGCTAAACTACTTGATTTAAATTGGTTTTTCCTCCACTCTACTGCTTCTTTGGTTTTGATTTCTGGGTTTTGGCTTACTTAGATTACGTACGCCTCGAGATGTTTCATAATTTAAGTGTCAGTCATGTTCCGTACTTTTCGGGTAGTGACAAAGTAATCCACTAAAGTCCTTTCTTCAATTCTCACCTACCCTAAAGCTTTACTTGCTAAAGTCCATATCACACACTAGCGTACAAATATACATCAATATCGCATCACATCAATTCTTACGACTTTGCGGGGGTGCTATACGCCATCCACCCGACTTCCCCCATATATATAATCTACTCACCTCGATCTTCTCTTGCCGATGCCGATGTCGCCGCGCGCTTGCTTGTCGTCTCGAAGTCCTCATGAGGGTACCTATGTATCATAACATATCGTATCGCATTAAAATCCGACTCATGACCAAAATGATACACGTATCTTACATAGGTCAAAACCTATGGTTTGCTCTCTCAAATCAACCCAAAAACCCTCGACTTCGGCGTACAAACGCCGAGTGATCGAGAAAAACTCAAACGCACCATTCGTGGTTTCACAACATACTAAATATATATATGAAAAAGGGTTTAAATCATCAAAATATCAAATTCGCTTTAAAAGCTATTTTTCCGAAACCTAGTAAGAAAAATTAACGATTTTAATACAAAATCTTGACGTTTAAACAAATCTAGCGGCCACAATATTCACTAAATACCATAACTAGATCATACAAACTATTATTAAATTTTTAATCCCACATATTTTCATAATTCTAAAAATCTAGTTTACAAAATACATAACATAGACAATTTTAAAATAACAATTGGAAAACTAGAAACTAACTTACATTTTACATGTCTTAAAGTGTCAAACTACCCATTATGTTGTTAATGATGTGATGAAAATCTTAACCATATTTTAATCTCACATTTTGAAATAATTCTAAAAACCTAGTTTGCTACAAATCTTAATTAGAACAATTTACATGCAACAATTTGTAATATAGCAACTAGCTTAGCTTTAGCATGCCTAAAAATGTTAAACTACACCTTGCAACCCTTTTCAAATGATACAAACCTTAACTACTCTCAATTCGTTTTTCATTAAATTTCAAACCGGAAATTTAAAACCCTAATTAAACACCTAATAGCAAGATTCAAGTAATTAAACAACTATTTAACCAAAATGTTAAGATTATACCTCACAATTCAAGAGATGAAACTTGCAATCTAGCCTCTCAAATTGCCATTTTTTCCCTAGATCTATACTAGAATAGCCAAGTAAAAATGGGTAGGGATTAGATTTTTATTTTTGTGAGGTTTTTTGAGGAAAATTGATGAATTTTTAATGGAAAAGAAGTGGATTTGGGGGGGGGGGGGGGGCTGCTGCAGTTTGGGGAGAGGGGGGCTTGGCCAGCACCTTGGGGGAGAGGGATAGAGAGAATGAAGGTGTTGGGTTGTGTGGAAAAAGTAGCATAAGTCAACCAAAGACCATGCCTCATTATATAACCATATCTCCTTCCTTTTTCATTTTCTTTGTTTTCTTTTCAAATTTGAGGAGTGGGAATTGTGGGCTGCTGAATTCATCCAGCAAGTGTGGGAAAAATGGGTGTGTGTGAGTGTGGGTGTGTGTAGCAAGTTCCAAGTGAAGGAAATACCGCCATACCTCAATTACTTTAATTAAATCCACAATTTTGGCCTTTTTTCTTTTATTTTTTCCAAACCATCTTGACAAATTTCTTTTCATTTCAAAAACAATATTTTACATGTTGGTTTTATATGTCATGATGCACAAAATTTGTATTAACCCATTCCAATTTTTAATTATCCCTAATTAAATGTATTAGTAACGGCTTAAAATAATATTAAAATAATTATTTTCGGAAAAAATTTCAGTAAACTAGAAATTTTACAAGTGGCTCAATAAACACCAAATACTAGAAATTACATAGCTTGAATATGTATATTTAATTTTATATTAAAAGATATTTATATCTTGATTTTTAGGAAAAACACCCGTTTTTTTACCGATTATCCGAAATTTCACCTGAACGATTTTCAAAACGTTACAGTGACAAGGATGACAGCAAGTCTGTCTCGAGTTTTGTGTTTACCCTCACTGGAGGGGCGGTGTGTTGGAGGATTTCCAAACAGGATACCGTCGCAGACTCGACGATAGAGGCTGAATACATTGCTGCGAGCGATGCCGCAAAAGAAGCGGTCTGGATGAAGAAGTTCAGTTCTGAACTTCAGGTAGTTCCGTCCATTGTTGATCCGATAACTTTGTATTATGATAACAATAGGGCTATAGCTTCAGCAAAGTAACCACGGTCCCATAAAAAATCCAGACACATCTTAAGGCGGTATCACCTGATCAGGAAGATCATAGATCGCCAGGAGATCGAGGTCCGGAGAATGGATACAAAATAGAACATGGCGGTTCCATTTACAAAAGTCGTCCCTCAAGCGTAGTTCGAGCGACTTTTTGAGATGTTGGGTATGCAGCACGCCAGCAGCTGGCCTTAGAGCAGATGTTGGGTATTCGGTACGCCAATAACTGGTCATTAGTGCAAGTGGGAGATTGTTGGATATGTATGCCAATAAGCGGCCATTATTGTATATGTATACATGTGGATGCTGGGGATATTTATGTACAGGACGATCTTGCTCAGTTATATAGTATATTATTTCAATCGTCTTTATCAGGATATGTGTATTTGTTTTTATTGATGCTTTATCCAGCTTGCACATATTAATAAAGACTTGATATAGTAGTATACTATTCTGGTTTGACTTTATCTTAACAAAGCATATGTTATATATGTTATTACATATTGTGGTTACATGATGATAGAGCCCGTAGTATCTTTCTTGACTACCCGCGTTGTGATAGTGATCATACTTGTGGGAGCTGGGTAGTCTATAAGCACATCCTTAAATGTCCCAAGTCGCAGGAGTATCGAGATCGGGCATCAATACTCCAGAGTAGACTTGCGTGTACGTTTCTATACCCTGACGATGGAGGGTGGTTCGTCCCACAACCATTGGTGTGATCACCTAAGATTGTATACGGGTGCTAACTAGGGGTGGGTACACTGGACGGACTCGCTGAGAAACACTAGACAGTATTATACCTATCGTCAGATAGTTGTTCTCTTGTGGCATGTGTACAGGTTAGTCTTTGGACTTGAGATCGTCATTTGTCTCATATGAGTTCCCACTGTGCTTTGATCACTACCCTACCACAGCTCTACTGAGTCATGCAAACAGGTTTTTGTTGGGTACAGTCCCGAGCCACATGGAGGCAGTGAGTGATTGTCAGGGATTCGTCTCTCAAGGTATTGGGAGTTGATATCTGTCACGACCCTAAAGAGCACGTGACTGGCCCTTGAACCATATGAAGTCTATAGGACTCCATCTGATCCAAGTAAAGCCAAAAGCCCAGCAATCTAAAACCATTTTAAAAGTAAATAAAGAAAACTGGTTTAAAGAAGTGAAGAAAAACATGTTTGAAGTCATGGTTTTTAAATAACTAAGTCGAATATGCATTTTAAAAATGTACGATCTTTTCTAAAAATTTCGGCAGAGTTTCTTTTGTAAATACTGGCCCCGAACGGGGTACAACAAGAACAATATATATGCAATGATAAAAGGCAACCCCAAGCGGGAGCTAGCTCTTCGTCAATCGATGGTCACAACCACACAAGCAATATAATATACAACGCCGAATGGCGAGGATCAAAACTCAAAAGAAACTCACAATAACATGAAAACCATCATACTGCTACACGCGACTCTAAGGTCGTAATAATACATCACTAGTGTCTAAGTCTGAAACAATATACAAGTTTTGGTTGATGGAATTCTAGATACAAAAGAATAATACATGTACAATGGTGGTTCTGATGCAAAGAACCCACCTACCAAATGCAAATCACCCGCAAAGGAAAGCAGTGTGCCAGAAATGCCGCAATGGAACCTGTACGGCAAAACCTGTAAGAACTGTGGCACAACGGGGGTGAGTTGCCAACCCGTGAATAGAAAATATCTACAAGCAGAAACCGAATGCATGACATAATCCTAGGTCAAAACAATCAGATATATAAACCTCAAAGAATAAGCCTGAAGCATGAAAAGGTGGCAATGCAACATCTAATCGTGTATGTAGTACCAAGTACCCGTGCCAGTGCCTCAGGTAATAAATATGTCATACATATAGGGTATGTCTGCATGAAGTAAATATGATGAAGTATCAAAATGAATGTCAATACACATATATTAGCGTCCCATTCCACTAATATTGGTGTAAGGGTATATATAACAGCGCCCTCATACCCTGTTATATATACAAATGAAGTATGATCAATGTAATAAAAGTCTGTACGTACTCAAGTCTGTATATACGTGGAACCCGTCCACCCGTCACCCAATGACAATAAGCATCATGCATGTAAATATTAGGATATAATCAAAATCATGGAGAACATCATGAAACCAGGGCCTAGCATCGGCACGTAAATCCTCATCTATCCGGCACTGTCACCAAGACTAGCCCTGATAGGCACGTATCATACGCTATCTCGAAACCCGAGTGCCCAGCTTCGACCCTCGAATTGCGACGTATGCATACGTACAAAGCTCCGGTCGGTATCCCCAAGATAACCGCCGAGTAAAAGGTAATATCACCGGACAGTATGGTTCCCCAGCCGGGCTCATCGGCTCATAGCACATCGACATCCCTTTCTTGCCCCGGGGTACTCCGGGCCCCACCATGTACCCTCATACGGCCTCGACGCCTCCTCGTAGGGGTATATAAATCAGAACCGATAAAACTCATGGTGGAAGCTGAAATATCATATCAAGGGTAATCGGGTTTTAAAACATTTACATAATCTCTTGAAATACCCACGGTTCCCCAAATCCAGAAATATCATGAAAACAAACATCCCAATGCGCATAATCAGAAAGCATGATGTATGCGACATATAAATGAAGTGCAAGTATAACAGCATATCATGCAACATGGAATAATGGTATGCACATACAAGGCCATATCCTGATGCAATAATACTACTGTGTAGTGACATGGCAATTATCGATGATGAAGTGTGTGAGCCGGAAAGCAAGTGTACGTGGAACATACACATCATCGATAATGGTGCTGGTGTCCTAACAGCATGATGGTAATATAGCAATAAACACATGCAAAGTGATGTGAATAGCATGAATATGCGGAAATCGAATAATCAACGCAACAGTAAGGAATCTACATCCATATGTATATGTCATGCAGTTATGCCATTTGAAATAAGGCGAATCAGGATTTTTAGTAAAATAAGGGCTACGGTGTTTTTTTTAAGAAAGATACGTCTTTGAAAATACCCGTAGAATCCCTTACTTGTCTTTAAGATATTCCTGATTCGTAGTTTTGAAATAGGTATGACTCGGGTCTAGTCTAACATCTACTATGCAAACTACAGATCTAAGTATCAAATAAACCGGGAAGGGTATGAAAACTACCTAAATCTGAGTCGATATGTATATATATATAGTAGTCGGTGATCCTGCCTCAGTAGTATCGCGTACGATACAGTATATCAAATGACATCCTCAAGTCATGAGTGCGGATCTATCATCAATATAAAACTCGTACAGTAAATCATCGTACGGCATCCCAATAGCTGGGTACGGGTCAATATCACATTCCTCTCATCAAATATCTGGTATCATTATCATCACATCACATAATCTGGGATACTGATCTAAGTCTAGTACAACTGATACCATCTATATACTGCGTGTGTAAGCACACGTCCAAAGGCCTGCTAGAGATCACATGTCGTATCTGAAATACGAAACATATCAAATCACCGATCTCGCGGCACAACGCCCAACATCATCGACTCATCTCCAATGTCATCCAATATCATCAAACATAGTGCAAGTATAATGAATATGCAAGGGTGTTCGTGTAGGCGTAAAGCTATTCTAGGGTTCGCGACTATGAACTACACTAGCTACTTTTAACCCTAAACTATCCATAATACACCTAACACAATATCCACAACGCACTAAAACTATCATATAATATACATATAGTATACTATCTACGGACTGCGAGGGTGCTATACGCCATCCACCCGACTTCTCCCCATAGATATAATCTACTCACATTGCGTCTTCATTTGTCGACGTCGCCACTTGCTTGCTTGTCGTCCTGAAGTCTTCATGGGGTACCTACACATCAAAGTATCGTATATGCGTATTAAAACCAAATCAAACTAAAACGGCATACGAATCCCAAAATGATACACTATGATCTATAGGTTAGAACCTATGGACAACGCCTTCCAAAACCATCTATCAATCCTCGATATCGTCGTATAAACGCTAAATAGTCGAGGTAAAACACGGATACACAATTCCAGAATTCAAAATACGAAATACAGAAACAGAATCAAAACAGCAACTGGAGAAAAGGGTCCCAGATTTCACCCTAGGTCAAATTAGACAAATCTATACATACCATGGGTCTAAACTACTGAAAAGGGGGCACCAAAACAAAAACGAGGCAAATCCACCATGGTCTGGCCGCAAATTGCGTCCAGAATGGATAAATTTGGAGCCGGGAAATGGAAGTAGGGGCTAGGGTTCTGGTGGTAGCTTCCTGGGTGCCTTCACATGTCACTGTCCATTCAATATAATTTTCAGAGTCTCGGGTTGATAGCAGATCTCATATAAGCTTCACAGATTTCATAACTTTTCCGATATCGGTTTCTATAAATCCGTATTCTGGGTTTAAGCTTCAAGTTTGGGTCTCCATTCCAGCACTAGGGTGTTTACATAACCTCTACTGAGCTCAATTTCATATTACAACTCATAATTTCCTCAAACCCTAACTAGGTTTTCTTTAAGTCCACAAAATCAAACAATATCGGTTCAATCTAAACATGGGGTAATGGTAATGCATAAACTATGCTTTAAGGTCCAGAAAATACCTTATTTGGCAACTCAAGAATTTTCTTGAGTTGCCCCTAGTAGCCAAAATCCATGCTTTCTTGGTCCAATGTGTAGATCTTGAGCTTGTGCATACATTTTATGAAATGGGGGTAGGGTTTTTGTGTTGTTTTTGAGGTGTTTAGAGAGCTTGAAGGGGGAGGATGAATAGGGAGCATCAGCTGCAGCAAGGGGGCTGAAAAGGGAGAGGGATGAGTGAAGGGATGGAGGAAATGGCTAAGTCTTGGTCAAAAGGGGACCATACCTCTCTCTCTCTCTCACCAACCCTCATTATCTTATTCCTTTTCCATTTTCTTTTTCTTTTCCCTTCTCCAAAAACCCTTCTCACAAGAATAGTAACCCCAAATAACAAGATAGAAAATGCACAAGTGTGATAAAAATGATATGTGCATATTTTGCACAAAATTGCTAAAAACCCGATTAGCGATTTTTAATCGCGATTAGCACTAAATTAGCATATAACTAATTATAAAAACTTTAAAATGGCATAATTCCATAAAATAACCTATTTTAGAATTTTCTACAATTTTTCCAAATTTTTCTGTATTTAATTTTACCTAAATATTAAAATATTCAATAAAATAATATTAAATTATAAAAATTCCCAAAAATAATAAATTTTTTTTTGAAATGTTACAATATTGCACTGTATTCGATTGGTCAGGACCATAAGACTTTAGCCAAGGCAGTTGGGATTTACTGATAGGTTGATCAGTAGTTTCCCGGATGGGTCCTAGGCCGAATCTGCACGAATTATCGAGTTATTAGGGTCTTACGCTTACCACTTCCTAGATCTGGTATGCGATACTCTTAGATGAAGAGACCGGACTGTATGGATATTGTCACGGATAGGCTCAGTAAGGATTCGGATGAGTTTGCTCATCGGCTTTCCTTTTCGACAGGTACCCGGGTAGCCGTTACGTTCAGCTAGTGCCGCTGACGTGCTTGTGATTATAGATATATCCAGTAACGCATTGCCAGCGTACTGTCGAGTCTTTAGAGTCCCACAAAGTGGGTTTCTCTGCTTCGGGCGAAACGATGTAGAGTCCGTATGGTTTTATGGAAGGTTTGATCACATACGTATACTTGTGCGCGTATGATGTTCGGGCGGATAGTACTAGCGGGCTTTGGTTTAAGCCGGATCCTGGTATTATATTGTTGGATTATTTTCGTCTCTTTTGTATTCGTATTTTTCGGAATACGGATACGGGTATGTATATACAGATGATGGGTATTCTTGTAATTTTTGACAAGAATGCTTCTAGAAGAATACACCTTATTTGTTATTTAATCTTTATGATTAATGTTAAATGAGGTGGAGGTGTGAGGTGTTGACTTTTATTATGTGAAGCATGGCTACTTTTTGACTCACTTAGTGAGTCATGGGCTACTATCGAGTCATGGTGGCATCTAGGTATTTTGTAGAAAATATCTAGATATTTTGTGCTGAAGATAATTATTTATTATTATCTTTGGCATGCTTGCTTTATTAGTCAAAAAAAATATTCTTCACTAAATTTTCTTGTGTTGCTCTCTACAACACTATCATCTCCTCCAAGCTTTCCTCTATTACCTCAATCCTTAATAGTCTTATGTGTTGAGAAACCTAGGGTTCTTGAGACCAATTAATCCATCATCACTCTCTACATCACCTAGGTTACTTAAATTAGCAAATTAAGTAACCTAGTTACCTTAGTTTAAAGGTAAGAGCCCAAAGTAGACACTCTCGGGTGGATCATCTTTGACGTGAGGAAGCCGTCGATCAAACTCGATCATGGAGGCTACTAGGAGCATGCTAAAGGAGAGGAGTGAAAACCCGAAGGACTCAAGTCTCTTGGTATAAACTTCTTTCAGAGTAGATAGCTTATTTAGTTGCTAGTTAGGTTTATGGTAGATCCAGTTTAGGGTTATTCTAGCGCCAAGTTTACATCGTTAGAAAAAAAATTGTTCCGCAATCGGCCTCGGTTGATGGCCAGGGCGTTAACATAACCTTTCAGATTCCACGATCGTGATGAATAGCCAAGCCCACACCCCTAGACCTCTACGAGAGCGGCAAGCAACCCTGCCAATTCTAGGGTTAGGCGACCGGTCTCGACTTCTTGAGATGTCTTCCCACTGAACTCTAGAACCCGGTTACTTGTGCTCCCCGCCTTGGGTCTATCCTATTGCGGAAACGTAAATAATATACATCAAATGGAGTCAACAACCTCAACCCGGAAGTGTCCCTATAAAAGAATATTACATACAAATATTTACATGAATGAAAATTGAAAAACTCTCATCTCACGTAAAACCCCGGCCATTCAATCATGACGATCTAATATAACATATAAATAGCAACACAATAATATCACATGTCATCAATGTATGTAAATATGCGTATCCCTAATGTCGTTGATGTATAGCAACGAGATCGGGGATACTTCCATATATTACACTTACGGTCGCAGAAAATAAATGAAAAATACAATAATTAGAATTCGCATCATCTTTAGACATCATAAACCCGGATTATCACATATTCCGAATTTCATGCCTAACCCTATAAATCTTGCAAATAAGTCTCGAATTGAAAGCACTTTTCAAAAATAAGTCAGGAAATTCAACAAGATTCCCGATTAAAAGATTGAATGCTTGTCGGGAACTTTAGTAGATTGCCGCACCCCCGAGGTCGTCAAAGAAATGCACTTGGGCGGAACACCGTGGCGGTGAGCACCCGAGCGGATGCTTTCTGGCCTTGGGATTCTCCTATAGTCACTTGGTCAGGGCATTGGGGCATGGCCGTCTGCTAGAGTCTCCCGGCGAATATTCGCGTACGATACGAGATTGCGACGGAGTTTAGATCGAAATCCAAACTCCATGGCTATCCATCATTTGAGACTAAAACACAAGATTTACAAATTGTTAACTAGTTTTCATAAAACTAATCAATGTGGATTCCAAAAATGTATCACATATCCAAAACTATCTAGACAATATTAAACATTTCGATCGATGTTTCAAACAATACCAATTCACAGAGACCTCAACAACTTGAGCCTTATAAAAAATTTCCAGAAAACCAAAAATGGCAACATGAAGCAGCAGAATAAGAACGAGGCCCTATCTCATCAAGTCGGTGGCGGAACCGCGGCCAAGACTCGGTCTAAGCGGCGGTTCCGCGGCGACTTACAGAAACCAGGTCCTTATTTTTCTTGTGCCTCCATAGTTTTACCTGCACGATTTTCTGAATAGTTTTACTTGTGAAAATATCAAATTTTGAAAAAATGGACAGAAACCATTAAAATATGGTGTTTAAAACTTTGATCGAACACTTTAACTTCGTCTAGACTTTGCTTAAGTCTCTAGCTTTGCTCTGATACTATGAAAGTATGTCTTAGCACCTCTACTATGTTTTTACAAGCATCAAGTATGCAATTTAAAAAAATCTAGAGTGCTAAGTATACTAACCTAGAATCGAACTAGAGAATTAGGGTTTCAAAGTAAGCAGTAGTGTTCTAATCTAAGTGAAGAGAGTCTACAACCTTTGTAGTCAAGTCCTTCACTTCTAAAGCTCCAAGTAGTAGTCCCTAGAAATTTTCTTTGACTCCACTTGATGAAAGGATCGAGCTTGCTTGTAGTCTTCGATGCCGAAGATGATCCACCTTAAATTCTCTCTCACTCAAGGTCACACTTCACTAATCAAAGTATTGGTGAAGTTAACAACCTAAACTAATGGGCTAGATTAGTGTAGGTCGATGAAATAGGAGATGTGCTCACTAGAATTATTTTTCTCTTTTCTTTTCTGAACTCAACAAAATTCTAGAGAAGAGAGAATGAAGGAGATAAGCTTGGATGATGTGAGAATGGACCATGAGCTTAGAAGATAAGATGAGATCAAGATAAATATCTATGAATCAAACAAAACAATTGTCACGACCCGAAAGAGCACGTGACTGGCCCTTGAACCATATGAAGTCTATAGGACTCCATCTGATCCAAGTAAGCCAAAAGCCCAGAAATCTAAAAACATTTTTAAGAATAAGTAAAGAAACTGGTTTAAAAAAGTGAAGAAAAACATGTTTGAAATCAAGGTTTTTAAATAACTAAGCCGAATATGCATTTTTAAAAACAGTACAGTCTTTTCTAAAAATTTCGGCAGAGTTTCTTTTGTAAAACTGGCCCCGAATGGGGTATAACAAGGATAACAATATATGCAATGATAAAGGCATCCCCAAGCGGGAGCTAGCTCTTCGTCAATCGACGGTCACCACCACATGCAACAATAATATACAACGCCAAGTGGCGAGGATCAAATCCAAAAGAAAGCTCAAAAGCAACAAGAAAACCGCAACACTACTAAGCGCGACTCTATGGTCGAATAATACATCACTAGTCTAGGTCTGAAACAATATACGAGTTTTGGTTGATGGATATTCTAGATACAATGAATAATATAAATACAACGGCGGTTCTGATACAAAAGAACCCACCTATCCAAGCAAATCACCCAAAAGGAAGCAGTGTGCCAGAAATGCCGCTATAGAACTGTACGGCAAACCTGCAAGAACTGGGGCACAACGGGGGTGAGTTGCCAACTCGTGAATAGAAAGATATCTACAAGCAGAGATCGAATGCATGACCCAACCTAGGTCAATACGATCAGATATAAAGAAACCTCAATATGAATAAAGCTGAAGCATGCTAAACTGGCAATGTAATCTCTATACGTGAATGTAGTGCCAAGTGCTCGTGCTAGTGCCTCAGGTAATAGTATGTCATGAATATGAGGTATGAATGCATGAAAGCAGAATACATGTAAATGAAGAAACTGTTTTCATAATTTAGTGAGATTTCCCTTGTATTTTTAGTTGAGGTATCATAATGAAATCAGCATAAAACAGTGCCTAGCATCGGCACAAAACGTAATCCCAATATCTCGATATCTCTGTATCACAATCTCTGTACCTCGAAATCTCGAAATCCCAATGTCTCAATCATAATATCTAGAGCGCCGTCAGTCCAGACCGGCCCCTACCATCCATCTCAAGACCACGACGGTATCCTCCGGATATCCGACGCGTCGGGTAAAATCACCGGTAGGTAGTGCTCCCCTGCCAGGCTCACATCGTCATCACCACGCGCTTCTTGCCCCGGGGTACCTTACCGGGTCCACCATGTACCCGAAACGGTTCATCCGTCTCCTCGAATCGGGTTTCCAAATCCATCAGCAAACTCATGGTGGACGACTCATACATCATGGGAAAACCGCACTTTTTATTTTAAAGAGAGAAAAGAAGTTTATATAAGTTTTGCGGTTTTCCCCCAAATCCAGAAAATCTCATGGAAATCCGAATCCAATCCTCAATAGCATGTAAACAGTGCATACAGGCATAAAAATCCAAGAATAATAACATGCATGATGTAACAACTAATAATTACAACGTCTAATCTAGCATATAATGCAAGTACACTAATATCATGTCTAAATTATTAGCTAACAACCTATGTCGATGCAATAATATTTTCTAAGGTGTACGTGACATGGCAATTACCGATGAAGATGTGTGTGAGCCGGCAAGTAAGTGTACGTGGTACATACGCATCATCGGTAATGGTGCTGGTGTCCTAACAGCATAACATCAATAATGGAGTATGAAACATAATATAAGCATGCGATGCGATGCGAACCACAATAATGAGCGGAAGCTGAATACTAGACGCAACTATAACTAATCTGCATTAATCTAAAATAACCTCTACAATTGGTGCCTTTTGAAATAACACGAATCATGGGGTTTTGAAAATAAGGGCTACGGTGTTTTTATGAAAAGATACGTCTTTTGAAATATCCGTAGGATCCCTTGGGCTGTCTTTTAAAATACCCACGATTCGTTAGTTTTTGAAATAGGTAGGAGTCTAATCTAATCTAACAACCATCCTAAACTATACGGCTGAACTAACAAGTAGAGCTATGGGTGAGGAAACCGCCTAACATCTGAGTCGATACATATACATACATGTATATATATTAGTCGGTGATCCCGCCTCAATAATATCATATCCGATACCTTATCTATAATCAGACATCCCAAGTCAAGAGTGCGGATCAATCATCAAAATATAGCTTGTACGTAAATCCGTCGTACGGCATCCCAAATATGGGTACGGGTCAATATCACATTCATCATACTATTTATCTGGTATCCTCTTTATCAAATGTCATGATCGGGGTACTGATCTACGTCTAGTACAATATTGATACCCTCTATGTATGCATGCAGGTGTAAGAATCACTACGTCAAAAGACCCGCTAAAACATCGTGTCGTATCTCAATACGAACCAAATCACATCACCGATCTCCTGGCCTCAAGCCCAATCTCATCGACTCATCTCAAATCCCAAATACTATCCTCAAATCCAGTATATAAACACATAGTCCCATACCCATGTGTAGATATACGCACCATCATATGCACTCTAATAAATGAAAGAATGAATGCAAGTATGTGTGTAAATGTATGTGTGAGTGCAACCACTACTCTAGGGTTCGCACTAAACTAAACCAATATATTCTTATCATCAAAATATCATTATTACCATCAATAACCCTAAACAACACATAAAAAATATTCGTGTGTATACGTATTCGTATACATCACCACGGACTGCGGGGGTGCTATACGCCATCCACCCGACTTCTCCCCACAGATATAAATCTACTCACATTGCTCCTCGTGTGCCAAAGCCGATGTCGCTATCTTCACCTCCTTTGCCTCAACATCACGCGGGGTACCTACAAGTATATCACAATGCTAAAGCACATGAAAATCACATCGGAAACCAAAATAGCACACGCTACCCGCATAGGTAAAAACCTATCGACTCGCATGTAAACACAATCAAAATCCACTTGTCGTTGACGTCCAAACGCCACCCGACAGGAATGAATCACCAAATACCAAAATCCATGCTAAAACAAGTCCCAAATTATACACCAACATAGGAAAATCAACCCAGATTTCACCCTAGATGGAATCAGTCAAAACTAGACATACTCAGGGTCAAAACTAGAGGAAATGGGGGCATGCACAGAAAACGAAGCAATTCCTTAAAATACCTTATTTTAGAATTTTCCATAATTTTTCCCCATTTATCTGTATTTAATTATACCAGAATATTAAAATATTCATTAAAATAATATTAAATTATAAAATTTCCCAAAAATCATATTTTATTATTTTGAAGACGTTACAATCTACCCCCCTTAAAGAAATTCGGTCCCCGAATTTAAATTTAAACCCCCAAATACTAAAATATTTCAATACAAATTCCAAGTCATCGGGGCTCCGAAATCATCTATACATAAAACATCATAGCGCAATGCATGCGCATGAGTACTGAGCAGATAACTCAAATGCAACACTCCATCAAGCATCCGCAATCATCGGAGTCATGGTAACGACACAATGTCAAATCCAATACAAAATCAATATGATATGGACCAAGACTATACATGTAGACATCCAATCTATACATGTAAATAGCTGATGCAAATGTATGCCAAATCTTTTTAAGTCGATGTGCGATGCGCGTAACACTGCACAGTGGCGGACGTTTCTCATAAGAAAATAACTATATATGTGTATATATATCCTTTGTTTAATAGGTACGTTCCGCCGTTTTGAAAACAGTTTAGAAGGGTTTCCTTGTTTTTAAAACGTTTCGTGTCATATCGGACACGTAGGTATATACTGAGACTATAGCTCGCTTTTCGGAAATCCCTTCGATAACTATCGATGCATGCAAAATATATCCAGGTACTGCCCACTGACTAGTCCTGCTCAGTATGAAAGCAAATATCCAACATCATAAAAATGTACTGCTCCAAAAGGAATAAATCCCAAAAATCACATAACACCACCCTGTGCGTCTGGTGCGCACGGAAATCAAAATCCATATATGTGCTAAACATGTGCACAAAACAACATCTAGGTGCAACGGGTGTGCACGAAGCATCTGTCATAGGCAACGTGTGCCTGGCAGCCAAAACAGGTGCATCTGACATGCACGAAGAATCTCGATTTAGTGCATCTGGTGTGCCCCAAAATCGTATCTCAAAACATGCGCCCAACATGCGCGAAAATCCAAATCGGTGCATCCATCATGCACGAATGAAAATCTAGACCCTGCGCACTCAATATGCACGGAATCACAAAATCCAATAGCAACGTCGAATATGCGTAAGTCCAGTCAAAAGCACGGAGTGCAAGAATCCACATCAATATCACAATCAAAATCGACATACCGAAAGGCATCAAATCGAAGTCAGGTGCAATCGTAATGCACAAAATATAAATCCGGTGCAACAAAGGCACGAAATATAAATCTGATGCGATAAACGCAAGAAACATAAAACTGGTGCGACAAATGCACGAAGTATAGAACTGGTGCATCCCATGCACAAATACCAAGCAATAACTCAAATACGTAAGCAGCAACACCAAGTGTATCCAGATATGAAGAAAATCATAAACGTGTGCAGCTGCGGGCACAAAACACATATCGATACACTACAAGCACATATAAGCTATACCGAGTGCAAAATCAAAACACTAAAATTACATGAAACTCTGCTGGAAGCGTAAATCAAATCACCAGCATAAAATAGGCATGAAATCGCAATCAACAGCTCAAGAGTAATAACTATGTACAAGGTATAAATACCCAGTAGGTGCAACCATGGTGCACAAAATCAAATATCATGAAACTCAGTCATCAAGACTAAATCATGTGAATAGATCGCCCAAAATACCGAAATCCAAAGCAACGGATACGTGATAATCAAATCACAAAATCACAAATCATAATTACCGTCGTCGGTATACCATCCTTCAGGGTCGAGAAGGTACCGGAACATCCGATGCTAGCTGCGCAAGATATCTACTTGCCTCTTGCTCGCGGCTGGCGTCCTCTGCCTCTGGTTCCTGATCTTTCCTGTAGATTACCAATCTCGCAATCCATCGGCTCATCGGCCCGGTCAGGAGTACTGACAGGAACGATTCCGTTCTGGCACTTTCCTGGTCACCTTTCGGTCAATCCTCACGACCGCTCGTAAGGCAGCGTATCACTGGCGTCGGCCTCTGGCTCTCTGAAAGCACGTCACACATCTGATCCTGGGTGCAAACATCATTGCAGCAATGTCCTGGAAGGAATCCTGCTCAAGGTCTCTTCCGATCATGCCTATGCCGATCTGTACAGAGGCTGGCTTCCTACACAACCTCTTCTCGCTCAAAAACACCTGTGTCCTCAGCACAATATTTTCTCGGAAACTGATCACATTCCAACGTCTCTGTAAGCATATCAGGTCTCTAGTCTCGACGGGAAGCAATGACAGCTCATCAGTGTCTCACACGAACCTCTTGTTCCAACTGTCTCTATCGTCGTCCACTATGACGTCACGCCAAGCTACTACGCACTGCACTGTTCTCGGCCACGGTCAATCTGAAGTCTCTCGCACGGACTCGAAATCGCATATTCTGTAGCTTCATCATTCTGTAGAGGATGTCAGGCCGAACAGGTCCTCGGGAACACGTCCCAACCATCGGAGGAATACTCATCACTCGTCCGTCCCTGATCAATCTGCAACGCATCTGGGTAAGTTCCTTTATCCGAACATGGTCAACTACCTCGTCGACAATGCCGAACTCTGTCCTGCTGGGTGTGCGCAATACGACCACTCCTGGTCTAGGTCTTCTCGTAACGTACTCCAGAAAGGTCCTGTCGAGGTTCCTTTCTCAAATCTCAATCCTGCCGAAATGCCCGGAAGTCATCATCCAATGCTGAAGCTAAAGCTTATTCCGGAACGGCTGCATACCTATCGCGCTTCTCTCTGGAAGATACATCCATATACCACGCCTCGGGGTGCATATCACATCTCTAATGTCAGCGGAGTGGGACGTCATCTCGTCGAAATCTCGTACGAACTCTTTACTCCACCTTGCTCAATTCGACTGATTCGGACTTAACTCATCGTGGCTACACGAACTGCGCTCCGACGGCTACGCTCGCATCTGGAGTCTCCCAAGCAGTGTCCCATCACGATATCCGAAAGATGTCGAACCATCCGATCGACTCGTCAGATCCTTATAATCCCCCAAGAGATCACATCATGGGTACAGTTTAATAGTATCGAGTACATGCCACAGCGTCGGTGGTCCAGCCGTAGAAGGGCAAACCCAAGCCTCACTAATGGCGCCGAGGAACCGCCGCAAATCCGAAGGTTCAAAGGCTTTCACACGGTCATTAAGTCGAGTTAGGATTTCATTCTTCTAGAGAGTCCATAGAATCACCTGCATGTCTTTCCGTATACTTTAAACTTGGAAAATGGGCTCCTGACATTCGATCGTCTCTATCGACTCTCAACGAACCTGCGTGAAGTCGTCTCTAGCTGGAAACAATCTATCTGATGACCTCGCATCGGTAAACAAACGAACCACCTGTCCTAGTCATTCATCCTCAGGTGACTAGCGACTCGCTATCATCTCTCTAAGTATATGCTCACGCTGCAGTAGCTCCAACCATCTGGGCGACATCTCGTCATTTGCAGCAGCAACTGGCTTATTCGCCTGTACGTCGAACAGCGCCTCAATCCTCCAGGAAAGGCAATACATAGGCGGTCATCTCTGAGTCGGTCTGCTCTAGATCTGAGTAAGACTCTCCACACTGGAAATCTTCAACTCATCAGGGCCCGCTCCGGCGCAAAATCGGACGAATCACCTTCGTCTCTCAAATCGGGTAGACTAACTATCATCTGTCTCATATCTGCCTGAAAGCTACGGCAATCTCAGCTCGTAAGCTTCGGAAGCGACATCCTGTCAATCTCAGCAACAGCTGGTCCATCTGTCTGCACGGTAGGCGACATCACAATCTCTAAGGTATGCTGTACATCAACAGTCCTCTCTCAACTGGCAGCTCTAACAATGGCCCGATCATCCGGTGCAAGACCAAGCACTCGCCTCCACTAGAGGTCACAATCACCAACACTAACTCGAGACGTTCCCATGTCACCAGAAAACACAATGGTCGGCCCTCGTACCAAACGAGCTCACACCGGCCGTAACCCTAGCAGCAGCCCAAACTGCCCTCAAACATGGTGACAGGAACCTCAATCGAGTATCAAGGAGAGCACATCAATGGCAAGAAAGGAAACAACAGATCCAAAGTGGATACATGATCATGGGAAGGAACAGCATCAATAAAGGTATGATCATGAAACTAATAGAATCGGGGATCTCAAATGGATGTATAATCCTGGATATAAAGAGGATCACTGATCTCGAAAATATGTACATCCTAAGGTTCCTTAAGCGGAGTGGCGTGTCGTAAGTATGCCGCGGAACATACCAACGGTACGTCACTCTACTTTAGTTACCTATTCCATCAACCAAGGGTCATCCTACACGACGAAAGTTCGGGTCTAATACCCCCTCGACCAAGTCTAAGTTCCGTAAGGTCAAGCCTAAGTTCCGTATATATATAAACGCCCTAGGCTCCACATAGTCAAACTTAGACTCGAACCAAGGTCAACCTAGCGCTCTGATACCAACTTTGTCACGACCCGAAAGAGCACGTGACTGGCCCTTGAACCATATGAAGTCTATAGGACTCCATCTGATCCAAGTAAGCCAAAAGCCCAGAAATCTAAAAACATTTTTAAGAATAAGTAAAGAAACTGGTTTAAAAAAGTGAAGAAAAACATGTTTGAAATCAAGGTTTTTAAATAACTAAGCCGAATATGCATTTTTAAAAACAGTACAGTCTTTTCTAAAAATTTCGGCAGAGTTTCTTTTGTAAAACTGGCCCCGAATGGGGTATAACAAGGATAACAATATATGCAATGATAAAGGCATCCCCAAGCGGGAGCTAGCTCTTCGTCAATCGACGGTCACCACCACATGCAACAATAATATACAACGCCAAGTGGCGAGGATCAAATCCAAAAGAAAGCTCAAAAGCAACAAGAAAACCGCAACACTACTAAGCGCGACTCTATGGTCGAATAATACATCACTAGTCTAGGTCTGAAACAATATACGAGTTTTGGTTGATGGATATTCTAGATACAATGAATAATATAAATACAACGGCGGTTCTGATACAAAAGAACCCACCTATCCAAGCAAATCACCCAAAAGGAAGCAGTGTGCCAGAAATGCCGCTATAGAACTGTACGGCAAACCTGCAAGAACTGGGGCACAACGGGGGTGAGTTGCCAACTCGTGAATAGAAAGATATCTACAAGCAGAGATCGAATGCATGACCCAACCTAGGTCAATACGATCAGATATAAAGAAACCTCAATATGAATAAAGCTGAAGCATGCTAAACTGGCAATGTAATCTCTATACGTGAATGTAGTGCCAAGTGCTCGTGCTAGTGCCTCAGGTAATAGTATGTCATGAATATGAGGTATGAATGCATGAAAGCAGAATACATGTAAATGAAGAAACTGTTTTCATAATTTAGTGAGATTTCCCTTGTATTTTTAGTTGAGGTATCATAATGAAATCAGCATAAAACAGTGCCTAGCATCGGCACAAAACGTAATCCCAATATCTCGATATCTCTGTATCACAATCTCTGTACCTCGAAATCTCGAAATCCCAATGTCTCAATCATAATATCTAGAGCGCCGTCAGTCCAGACCGGCCCCTACCATCCATCTCAAGACCACGACGGTATCCTCCGGATATCCGACGCGTCGGGTAAAATCACCGGTAGGTAGTGCTCCCCTGCCAGGCTCACATCGTCATCACCACGCGCTTCTTGCCCCGGGGTACCTTACCGGGTCCACCATGTACCCGAAACGGTTCATCCGTCTCCTCGAATCGGGTTTCCAAATCCATCAGCAAACTCATGGTGGACGACTCATACATCATGGGAAAACCGCACTTTTTATTTTAAAGAGAGAAAAGAAGTTTATATAAGTTTTGCGGTTTTCCCCCAAATCCAGAAAATCTCATGGAAATCCGAATCCAATCCTCAATAGCATGTAAACAGTGCATACAGGCATAAAAATCCAAGAATAATAACATGCATGATGTAACAACTAATAATTACAACGTCTAATCTAGCATATAATGCAAGTACACTAATATCATGTCTAAATTATTAGCTAACAACCTATGTCGATGCAATAATATTTTCTAAGGTGTACGTGACATGGCAATTACCGATGAAGATGTGTGTGAGCCGGCAAGTAAGTGTACGTGGTACATACGCATCATCGGTAATGGTGCTGGTGTCCTAACAGCATAACATCAATAATGGAGTATGAAACATAATATAAGCATGCGATGCGATGCGAACCACAATAATGAGCGGAAGCTGAATACTAGACGCAACTATAACTAATCTGCATTAATCTAAAATAACCTCTACAATTGGTGCCTTTTGAAATAACACGAATCATGGGGTTTTGAAAATAAGGGCTACGGTGTTTTTATGAAAAGATACGTCTTTTGAAATATCCGTAGGATCCCTTGGGCTGTCTTTTAAAATACCCACGATTCGTTAGTTTTTGAAATAGGTAGGAGTCTAATCTAATCTAACAACCATCCTAAACTATACGGCTGAACTAACAAGTAGAGCTATGGGTGAGGAAACCGCCTAACATCTGAGTCGATACATATACATACATGTATATATATTAGTCGGTGATCCCGCCTCAATAATATCATATCCGATACCTTATCTATAATCAGACATCCCAAGTCAAGAGTGCGGATCAATCATCAAAATATAGCTTGTACGTAAATCCGTCGTACGGCATCCCAAATATGGGTACGGGTCAATATCACATTCATCATACTATTTATCTGGTATCCTCTTTATCAAATGTCATGATCGGGGTACTGATCTACGTCTAGTACAATATTGATACCCTCTATGTATGCATGCAGGTGTAAGAATCACTACGTCAAAAGACCCGCTAAAACATCGTGTCGTATCTCAATACGAACCAAATCACATCACCGATCTCCTGGCCTCAAGCCCAATCTCATCGACTCATCTCAAATCCCAAATACTATCCTCAAATCCAGTATATAAACACATAGTCCCATACCCATGTGTAGATATACGCACCATCATATGCACTCTAATAAATGAAAGAATGAATGCAAGTATGTGTGTAAATGTATGTGTGAGTGCAACCACTACTCTAGGGTTCGCACTAAACTAAACCAATATATTCTTATCATCAAAATATCATTATTACCATCAATAACCCTAAACAACACATAAAAAATATTCGTGTGTATACGTATTCGTATACATCACCACGGACTGCGGGGGTGCTATACGCCATCCACCCGACTTCTCCCCACAGATATAAATCTACTCACATTGCTCCTCGTGTGCCAAAGCCGATGTCGCTATCTTCACCTCCTTTGCCTCAACATCACGCGGGGTACCTACAAGTATATCACAATGCTAAAGCACATGAAAATCACATCGGAAACCAAAATAGCACACGCTACCCGCATAGGTAAAAACCTATCGACTCGCATGTAAACACAATCAAAATCCACTTGTCGTTGACGTCCAAACGCCACCCGACAGGAATGAATCACCAAATACCAAAATCCATGCTAAAACAAGTCCCAAATTATACACCAACATAGGAAAATCAACCCAGATTTCACCCTAGATGGAATCAGTCAAAACTAGACATACTCAGGGTCAAAACTAGAGGAAATGGGGGCATGCACAGAAAACGAAGCAATTCCTTAAAATACCTTATTTTAGAATTTTCCATAATTTTTCCCCATTTATCTGTATTTAATTATACCAGAATATTAAAATATTCATTAAAATAATATTAAATTATAAAATTTCCCAAAAATCATATTTTATTATTTTGAAGACGTTACAACAATAAGGTGAGTCATGTCTTCTCCAAGCTTCTCCAAGCATCCAAACTATGACGCATCCTTCTTTTTGTTTTTATTCATGTATATAAATCTTTATCATTTTATCTTTGCTTCATGTGTGATTCTCATACATCCTAGTTCTATGTATTATCAACCATGATACAATTGCAAATTGCAAATTCATATATAAATATATATATCTCATTTATATAAGTATATATAAAGAGAAGAAAATATTAAGTGTTCTTAATATAAGTTAATATATATATATATATATATATATATATATATCAAATATATAAATATATATCAAATTATTAAATCAACACTTGATTCAATAATCTGGTTATATCATATATAACCGACTAATATCATATATATATATATATATATATCAAAACATTAAATCAACACTTGATTCAACTATCTGGTTATATCAGATATAACCGGCTAATATTCAATATTAGTTATTAAATAAACACTTGATTTCAATAATCTGGTCATATCATATATAACCGGCCAATATCAAATATATCTATTAACATATATATATATATATATATATATATATCAAATCATTGAATCAACACTTGATTCAATAATCCGGTTATATCACATATAACCTGACTGATATCTAATATCGTTGGATTATAATATGGTATTACATACTCATATTTGTAACGTTTTAAAAATCGTTGAGAATAAATATTTATAGATTAGCGGTTTAACATGTGTTTTCAGTGAAACCCAGTTAATAATTATTTCCACATATGTATATATATACTTATTTATTTATGTATTTATTACTTAATTATTTAATTAATTACTTTAACATGCACATACACACTAATCTAGGGTTAACAATAGGTTAGTATAGGTTAATACAAGTTTTTTCAACCATTACAACCAAAACATATTTCATTAACATACTTTTTATTTAAAATGTAGGATGGTTCTAGATTTTTTTTTAAAAAGAAAAAGAAAAATAAAAATCAAAAATAAGCATGGTGCATTTAATGAAGGGTGAGAGTGTGCCATGGTTGATTTTTCTCTCACTCTCTAGACTCTTCTCTCTCATTCTCTTCTTCTTCTTCTTTCTTTCTCTTTAGCTAAAAACCTTTCTCTACCTCACAAGAAACCTCTATAAATCACATCAAAATTCTTCACTAATTATTTCAAAAATCCTATTTTAAACCTCTTCAAGAGTTTCTTTGATAACAAGTCATCATCTGGAGGCCACTCTTTTCAATTTAGGATCACCTTCAAGTTAACTTCAAGGTATGAGTCAAGTTTATAATATATTTTGCTAATCTTTTTCCTTAATTATTCTTAATTAGGTTTTAGGGTAGTGCTTAAGTATGTTTAAATTTTTCAAGAGAGATGGTTAAGTCAAGTTTAATGTTTTAATGACTTCTAGGGTAATCATGACTCATATTAGGGTAGTTAAAGGTAGTGTAGAGTCTAATAGCCTTGCTAAACTCCCAAATTGCACTAAAACACCTTAAAGTTTCAAATTAGTGTTAAATACCTTTTTTATTTAAAGATTAGGGTTTTTACGAGATCTGCTCTTAACCCAATGGTTGCAGAGAAAAGTTGCAATTACTGGTAAGCTAGTAATATGACTAGGAATTAACCCACAAAACCCGAGCTTCTAATTCCACCTTGGGGCCGCAGATTTATTGCTTCTTGCCGTAATTTGCGACCAGGTTGGGGGGTCAGGTGTGTTAGAGATATGTATGCCCTAGAAGACATTATTGTATGATATAGTGGATGCTTGGACATATATATGGAGGGCTTTCTTGCTTGACATGATAGTATGCTATCTGATTTCCTTTATCTTAACATATTCACTGGTATTATTATACCGTCTCTCATATACATGTTGATAAAGACCTTAGGATGTAGGCCTGACTACCAGGACTATGATGCAAATCATACTACTGGGACCTGGGTAGTCCATAAGAACATCCTTCAATTGTTCATAGTCGAGTGAATATCAGGACAGGGCATCGATATTCCAGAGTAGACTAACCTGTATGGGGCAATGGTTGATCCCATATCCATTGGTGTTTGACATCAAAGATTGTACACTGGTGCTCATTAGAGAATGGGTACACCGAACAGGACTCGCCGAGAACTCCCAGATGGTACTACACCCATCGTCAGATAACAGTTCTCTGGTGACACCGGTACAGGTTAGTCTATAGACCCGAGATCTTCATAAAGTCTTGTATGGTTCCCACTGTGCTTTGATTTCCTTCCTACCACGGCTGAAAGGAGTCGTACAAACATGTGGATTTTGGGTACAGTCCCGAGTCACATGAAGGCAATGAGCGATAAGAGGGGTTTCATCTCTCCCGGTATAGGGAGTTGATGTTGCGCTATGCACGATTGGCTATAACAGGAAGTCCCTGGCCAGAGCTGTTGATGAGATTTACTAGTAAGTGTTATTAGTAGTTTCTCGTACTGTTATAGGCCTTACATCGGCATGACTTATCATGTTATTGAGGTCTGACGATTCCACCCCCAAACTCGATATGCGACATATTAGACGAAGAGACCGGACTGTACGGTAAGTGTTACCTATAGGCTTAATGGGAGTTTGGACAAGCTTTCTTGTTGATCTTCTAATCGCTCAATACCTGGATAGTCGTTACGTCCCACTAGTACCGCTGACGACTTGTAGGTGACTGATGTGATCATTACCTACTGTTGGCGTATTGACGAGTCTTTAGAGTCGCACATAGAAGTTTCCTGGTTCAAACGAAACGAAGTAGGGCACATATGCTGATATGTGCGGGGGCCTGATTAAATACGAGTATGAGATACCGTATTGTAATCCGGCGGCTATTTGTTATCAGTTAGGTTATATGTGATATAACCGGATTATTGAATCAAGTGTTGATTTGATAATGTGATATACAGATAAATGATATTAGTCGGTTATATAACCGGATTATTAAATCAAGTGTTGATTTAATAATATGATATATATTTATATTTGATATAAATGTATATTGACTAATATTATTGCTCACTAATTATATATATATATATATATATTAATATTAATATATATGTGATATATATATATATATATATATTAATATTAATATATATGTGATATATATATATATATATATTATGAAGCATGGCATGGTTTTTTCTATTTTTAAAAATATAGAAATTGAGGTGGAAAATGGGGAGACTTTTGTAGTATGGAAAATAGCATGGCTTATTCTATTTATATTCATTTTCTTGCACTATTAAATCATGGCTACAATTTTTAAGTGTTCAAAATTGTATGCTTCAATAATGGGTGAGTTTTGATGAGCCATTCTACACTTCATTCTTGACTTCATTTTCCATGCTTAGCTATTTTCTTGAGTTGTGCTCATGTGATGAGTTTCTCTCTTGCTCTCTCCCTTTTCCTCACCTCCTCCTCCAAGCTCAATCCCTCACATGGGTAGTGAAACCTTGAGCTTGTGAGAACCCTAGTGAGCAAACATAACCCCTACCTCACCATCCCACACTATATTAGCGCTTTGGTGTAGTATGTTTCCTTCACTAAAGAGTTTAGTGAAGAGGTAGCTTGGATTAGCGGACTTCGGGAGGATCATCTTCGGCACGAAGGTCATCGAAGGAAGTTCGTTCAACCTTCAAGTGGAGCTTAATGGAGTCGCGTGGAACCCGGAGCTTTAGAAGAGAAGGGCACGGTCTACAAAGGTTGTAGCCATCCATCTCTTAATTAAGTTTATGATATCATAGTTAAAACCTAATCATCTAGTTTAAGATCTTGGTTAGTGTATATTGGCACCCCCAAAATTTTAAAAACGGCATGCTTGATGCTAGTAAAACCCAGTGGTGGTGATAATATACAGTTTCTTGGTATCAGAGCTACTAGGCATTGGATGTCGACCTATGGGGGGTTCTCACTGTGTCACAGTGTGGCGAAGCATAGGCTCTTACCCCTAGGGTGTCTCGAGACCGGAAGGTGTTCCGGCGGGTTGTAATCCCTGCGAGGGGGCACATGTAAAAAGTAGCTGCTGAGAGACCTGTAGGTTCCACGGCGACCCCATTGGATAGGGTGGCTGCCTGACCTACATGGTATCAGAGCCAAAGCTAGAAGATTAGATGATATTTATAGAATTACGAAACCGAAACATGCAAACTAGAAACCCCGCTCTCTGTTGTTTTGAAAATGGACTTTGAAATTTTTTTAAATAGTTGCAGAATGTTATATATGATATAACTAGAACACTGAACAAAAATGAGACCAAAATTTCACTATTCACCCGGCGAGATCGACATTTTAACCGGCTGTCACGACCAGAAATATTAGCTCGTGACCAGCACTTAAATCGTGCGACGTCTACAGGCGTAACGAAATTTAAGTAAGTTGAAACCCAGAAATCTAAACCTTTTTAAGAAATAAAGAGGTGAAGCTTTGAAATATAGGTATATTAAATCATGTTTTGTCTTTTGAAAATTTGGGCAGCACCACCTTAGTAAAAACTAACCCCGAAAATGGGTACAACACAGAATATAATAAAGCATCCCCAAACTGGAGCAAATCACGCCCAACGGCGGAAACAACCACCAGAAGTATAAATAACAAGTATACGACGCCTAATGGTGAAGATCCATACAAGGAAATAAAGTAAAGCAAGAAATCAACCCCAAAAGCGAACATAAAACCCATCGCTCAATTCTTGCAACTACAAGTCTTCTAAGTCTTCAACATATACAAATACTAGTTTCTGATTTGATGGATTTGACTAGATACAGTATGAGTAACAAATACAAGAGGGGCACGATCCAACATGTACCACCTACCAAAGCAAAAGATCCGAAAGCAAGCGGTGTGCCAGCGATGCCGCTACTGATCCAAGCTGACAATCTGCAAGAACTGTGGCACAGCGGGGGTGAGTTGCCAACTTGTGAATAGAAAAAAACATCATTAGGTAGAAATCGAAATAAACAACGATTCCTAGGTCAACTATATCATAATGGTAATACTATGATATCTAGGGTGACCGTATCTGCATATGTGTCAACACATAATAAATGCCTATCAGCAAGTGGATATCATCCAATAATATAATCAATGCATGTATGCGGGTGGATCTCGTCCACGTGTCACCCACTGACACAACAACTCCTGCATGTAAATATCATAAAAGCATATGCAGGTAAATATGAGAATATAAAACAACGTGTGTCCCTCGCGACACAACAAAATCATGGAAACCTGAGTGTCTAACCTCGACAATCGAAACATCATGAAACCCGTGTCTAGCATCGACACGTAAATCCTCATGCCTCAAGCGCCGTCCCCACGACTGGCCCTGATGTCATGTCTTTACATCACTCCGATCGGTATCCCCACGATAACCGCCGAGTCTAAATACTATCACCGGTAGGTACTTGCCCAGCCTTCCAGGGTCATCGCCATCATCTGTGATCTTCTTGCCGAGGGGAACCATACCGGGCTCCACCATATACCCGCACACGGCCCACTTCACTCCTCGCATCAGATATATATCACAAATCTCAGAACCGAGAAATCTCATGGTGGACGCATCGAAATATCATATCAAGAGAAACCGGGTTTTCAACCAATATATAGTTTCTTGAAATACCCCCACGGTTCTCAAATCCATAAATCATATGAAATCCATATCTCAATGCGTAAATCCATGAAAAAATGATATATTCAACATAAAATAGCAATATGAGCATATTAAGGGAAAACCGCTCTTTTAAATGAATCCAGTTTTAAAATATTTCATGCGGTTCCCAAATCCTCTGAAATCAAGTGCAGCATCATATGAGGTGTACATGTAACTGTAGCAAGGTATAAGTATCTACATGTAAGCAAGTATGTATGATGCATTTCATAAGCACAATAGCACAATAATCAACGTCTTAAAATCACATATAAATACGATACCACTTAGGGGTATATGCAGCTATAGTCGGATATGTGAGTATACATGTCAGTATGTATGCATGATGTACATGTAGCTGTAACAAGGTATGTGGGTGTACATGTCAGTATATCATGCAACCTAGCATAGTGATATGAACATGGCAAGTATATCATAGTATGATATAGCAATTCTACTGTGTATGTAACATAGCAATTATCGATGATGAAGTGTGTGAGCCGGCAATCTGTGTAAGTGTAACATACGCATCATCGATAATGGTGTAGGTGTACTAGCACAGGTATATTTAATGCAATGAGAATAACATGAATGCAGCATAAAGTACCTCGTGAACTAAATGGTATAAGGTATACGTGTCTACAATATGTATCCGAGTCGGTGAATCTAGCAATCGGCATCCAGCCTCACAACATCACGTACGGTACAATCCATCGTACGGCCTCCTCTAAACAAGGGTAAGGATAAATCAACAGGTAAAACTCATCGCGTACGGTAATCTATCATACGGCGGCATTAAACAAATTAGGGATTCTAACAACCTATACAACATCGGGGGTACGGATCTAAGTCTCGTATGGCATATCACTCATTACGCACAACATTATCCATATAAAAATACCTATCTCTCAGGTCCCATCCATGACAATCTCGTATCAGGGGACCGACGAATGTATCAACAATCTCATATCTACTCGTATCCATATAACGACATATCAACCAAGTCATCATATCTCATCGTATACTCTTTTCATCGCATCAATCTCTTTACATAAGCATTCTATCATATGAATCTCATGTCACGCTACTCTAAATCTCAAACTTAAACCCGTGCAGCTACATATCTATATATTGTGATTCACATTCACTTTTCATATCCTTATATCATTTTGAGACAACATTTCTATCATAGCACGTCAAAGGGTTATGTCCTTAGCCTTCATCTCATATCCCGATATATATACTAAATCATTATTATCACCTCTAACTATGTAACATCCCAGAAAAATAAAACATTATTTTTGAGAATTTTTATTATTAAATAATAAAATATTGAATATTGGAATAGGGCGGTATAATTAAATACCGATAAATTGGGAAATTTTTTGAAAATTATGGAAATTACTGAAAAGAGGGTGCGTTATGTGATTTAAGCAAATTACGAAATTTTTTGATTTATTATACATTAATTTTGTGCTAATCGCGATTAAATATCGCTAATCGGGCACTAAACGTGTTTTGTGCACATGACAAGCAAAAGTCTTTTTTTTTACACTTTTTACATTTCTTATCATGGCATTTCTTCATGTTTCATGCATGGTTGTTGAATTTAATGAGAAGAGAAAGAAAAGAAAAGAAAAGAAAAAAGAAAGGAAAACAATAAAATATGAGGTATGGGTAAGGAGAGAAGAGAGAGTGAGGTGAGGGGTTCATTGACTAGTCTTCATTCTTCATCATCTTCATCCTCATCTTCTCATCTTCAGCCCATGGCAGCACCCTCCTCCACCTCCACTTCAAAACCCCAAAACTTCATCAAAACAACTCCAAAACATCATCCCTACTTCACAAAAAATGTGCACGAGCTCATGGCAAACACTTTGGACGAAGCAAGTTTTGATTTTGGACACTTGGGGAAACTCAAGAAATTTCTTGAGTTGCCAAATGAGATAATTTCTGCACCTTTAGATTAGCATTTCAATTCCTTATATGTCCATGCAAGTTTAGAATCGATATTGTGTAGTTAGCGAACTTTGAAAATTCCAAGTTAGGGTTTAGGGACCATAACCCATGTTGTGATGATATAGTGGACTGAACCTGAGAATTAAACCCCGGAATACGAACTTAGAAACCCCGATATCGGAGAATTGTGGATTCTGTGAGGGTATATTGACATCTGCTATCACCCGGGAAACCTGAAAAATATTTAGCAAGCATAGTGATGTGTGCATGTGACCAGGAGACAACCATTGAAACCCCAGCCCCTAATCCTCTACCCAGGTCGCAATTAAATTCTTTCTGGCCGCAATTTGCAGCCAGAGCAGTGGGAAATTGACTCGTTTTTGTTCTGTGGCCTTATCTCTAGTAAACTATGTTGGATATAGTGCCCTCAGAGTCAATTATTGGATCACAGGCACGTGATTGCAATGATTGAGGAAGGACTTATACCGGTAGGATAGTCTTACTCAAGATGATAGTATGCTATCGTGTTTGTCTTTATCATCGTGTACATGCTTTAGGTGACCTTACAGGTCGCTATTACACGTTGATAGAGCCCTTAGGATTCTTGCTTGACTTCCAGCAGTATGATGGCGATCATATACGTGAGATCTGGGGTCTATAAGCACACCCTTAAAAGGTCCCTAGTCGTGGGAGTTTTCGAGACAGGGCATCGATACTCCGGAGTAGACTAGTGTATATAGTCGAGACCCCGACGAGGGGCGGTGGCCGGTCTCACAAGCCATTGATGTCGGTTAGATCACCTAAAATGTATACAGGTGCTTATTGGGTTATGAGTACACCGGACAGGACTCGCCGGGAACATGCTAGTTGGTATTATACCTGACGTCAGATAGCAGTTCCCTGGTGACATGTGTACAGGTTAGTTCATCGACCTGAGATCGTCATGTGTCTCGTGTGAGTTCCCACTGTGCTTTGATTACTACCCTACCACGGCTCAAAGGAGTCGTGCAAATAGGTTTTAGTTGGGTACAGTCCCGAGCCACATGGAGGCAGTGAGCTGATCGGCAGGGGTTTCGTCTCTCCCGGTATTGGGGGTGAGATCGCGCTGTGTCTAGAAGAGACATTACACGAAGTCCTTGGCCAAGGCAGGAGATTTACTGGTAGGTATTCCAGTAGTATCTCAGGGTGTTCTGGGCTACACTCCGACACGACTTGTACCGCTTTTGGGGGTCTGACTTTTACCAACCCCTAGGCCGACATGCGATGCTCATAGAAGAACGGACCGGACTGTATGGATATTGTCACTGACAGGTGCAGTAGGGTGTCAGGATGAGTTCGCTCATCAACCTCCCTTTTGGTCAATACCTGGTACCCCGTTACGTACAGCTAGTACCACTGACGTGCTAGTGGTTAAATCCACTGCTAGTGTATTGACGAGTCTTTAGAGTCCCCCACAGATAGTTTCTCAAGTTTCTGGCGAAACGTTGTAGAGGCCGTATGATATATGGCAGGGTCCGATCATATACGTGCAGTAGTGCATGGATCATGATCGGGCGGATCATATTAGTGGACTTTGGTTTAAGCTAGATCCTAGTATTAGATTTGTTGGATTACTTTAGTCTCATCGCATTCAGTCGGAATGCGGATGCAGGTATGTATATACAGGTGAGGGATATCCTTATGATCCATCACGAGTTTACTTTAGATGTTGCCGTATCTTTTTATTGTTGTAAACATTTGGGTTAATGTTTACAAATGGAAATTGTGAGCTAGAAATCATGATTATGAGCATTAATTGTGACACATGCACAAGTGGTGACTCATGGTCTCTTTCTTTATGCATGTGTCACATTATGTGATGGATTTGTGGGTTGAAATAAGAGGAGGAGAGAGAAGGGCAGCCATGTATGAGAGCTAGCTCTTGTGTTTTTTGATACTCACTCTCTCATTTCATCACACAACACAAAAGAAAAAGAAAAGACTTCTTCTTCTTCTTCTAGCTCACAACCTCCATTGATGGCTTCATCTTCAACCTCCATCCATACAATGGATGTAAGAGACAAAGTTGTCACACACATTCTCTACTTCACCTTGGACACGTAGGCTAGCTAACTTCGTGTCCGAGTTGCTTCGGATGAAGCGGGATCCCATAAAAAGATTCGAAGATGTGGTGCCCTTTCCGACGACGAGATCGAGACCGGAGATGCCGCGAGGAGCTTGTGATGGTGGACAAAGACCAAAGGACACAGATCGATCGGTATAGCTTTCCCAACCCTTTCTCTAGTTGCTAGTTATAAGTTAATGGTTCGATCCGGGTTTCAAGTATACGATAGCGCCGGTTTCTAGTTTGAAAAAGTTTTCGTTTCCGCATTTTGGCATCGGACAGACGGCCGGGGCGCTACCGTAGACTTACATGGTATCAGAGCCAGGCCGTTAAACTTTACTAGCTTGCTCTAACGTATTTAAAACATCGATCGAATGAAATTTTCAAAAACCGCATTTCCAATTCTGCAGTTTCTGTCGAAATATTTTTGTGCTCTAAAATTTTTTTTGAGTATGTCAGAAAATCATGCAGGCTTTTCTAAGACCACTGCAGAAAATTGGTAGAGTGAACACACTGTAGCGCCGCAGAACCGCGGCATTACCCTTGTTTTGGCCGCGGTTCCGCCGCACCCCTGTAGCATCAATGCACCAAACTTTCTGCAGTGGTCTCTGAGTTGGAATTGGGGTTTCTGGTATTTTTTGTTTGGGCCCAGATTTGTTTGAGTACTGGTAATTGTGCTTGGAGCCCACTTCGGGAAATTTTGTCGTTCGAAAACTTTAAATATGTTAGTTCACAGTATTTACATTATATCTGCGACCATGAATGTCATTTGATAGGTAAATTTTGTCTAATTGCTATAGCTCTTTTAGACGGATTTGCGAACGTGACATTCACGTTGATGTTCTGTGTTGTGCTGTGATGTTGCGGATTTGTCTTGGTGAATAGCCTGGTTGCAATGGTAGTACAGTTTGGTTGTATTTATACATTTGATATTGCGAGGCGAGCGTCCGACATGTGGACTGCCGTCACTGCAGGTTTGTATATTATTCTTTTTGGGCACGACCGGGCTGAGGTCGATGTACCCGTTGTATATATTTTACTTTCTGTACTAGGATTACCCCACGGTGGGGTGCACGGGTAGCCGGGTTCTAGAGGGTAACGGGCCTGCATCTCATGGCTTTGAAACGGAGGGGGCTTCACTCTAGAATTGGCGGGCTATTCGCCGCACCCGTAGGGGGTACAGGTTGACCCAAGGAGGGGTGCTCAAGTTACCGGATTACATGAAGTGTTGGGTGGTCCATTCACTTTGTTGAATGGGGCTGCCTCGCTTCTGGTTTTGGCAGGTAACTTGCCGCTCCCATAGGGGTCTAGGATTTCATTGCACAGGCTATCCACATGACCAGGGGAACGTTGAGTTTCAGTAGCGGCTCTATGAAACCCGGGGATCCCAGATTATCTGCATTGTTCTGTGATGCTTATTACATTTCTGTGATGTTGCATTTTATCACGCCTGGAGCGATTATTATATATTTATATATATACTAGTAGATGTTGTATATGTTTTACACCCGCGCTAGTCCAGTCCCCGCTCTGTCGTTAGTTAAGTAACCTAACGGGTGATGACGGGACCCAGTGGCGAATGCGGATGGCATATACGTACATCATATTTTCGTTCTTTTGTGGTGTGATTAATTGATGAGACTGCAATGATTCGGATCAATGCAAGCTAAACAAACATTTTTGATGTTGTTGGAACATTTTTCAAAAAGCTGTTATTGCAAAGACGTTCTCTTTTGTTTTGCGCAGTGGAATTCGGTTATGAATATCCAGCACCTCAGTCGACGAGGCAAGGGCCGAGATCCCTTCACCGGGAGTGACCCCTTGGACAGAAGTTTGCGTCAAGGTAATAACTTCACTATAGCCGATTACATTTTGCTTTGCATCGTGGTATTCAGTTGGAATATCCTGCACCTCATTCTACGGGGAAAGAGCCGAGATCCCTTCACCGGGAGTGACCTCTTTAGCAAAGGTTTTCGCCAATATATTTATAAAAAGCTATCCGATTCTTTCAACGATATCAAGTTCATTACGTTAAAGGTTTTTCTCCTAAAACCATTCATAGCCCTCCGTCATTTCAGACGGGTAGCACTTAGTATTCATGCTATGTTTGTTGGCCTTCGTCAAGGTATAGTGTATGGTAGCTGCTGTTGGAGATAGTGACCTCAGATTCAATTATTCGATCACAGGCACGTGATTACAATGGTTGATGGAGGACCTATCCCGATAGGACAGTCTTACTCGAGATGATAGTATGCTATCTGGTTTATCTTTATCATCGTGTACTGCTTTAGGTGACCTGACAAGTCGCTATTGCACGTTGATAGAGCCCCTAGAATTCTTGCTTGACCACCAGCAGTATGAGGGCGATCATATACGTGGGAGCTGGTAGTCTATAAGCACATCCTTAAATGGTCCCTAGTCGTGTGAGTTTCGAGATAGGGCATCGATACTCCAGAGTAGACTAGTGTATACATTCGAGACCCCGACGAGGGGCGGTGGCCGGTCTCACAAGCCACTGGTGTCAGTTGGTTCACCTAAGATGTATACAGGTGCTCATTGGGTTATGAGTACACCGGACAGGACTCGCCGGGAACATGCTAGTTGGTCATATACCAGACGTCAGATGGCAGTTCCCTGGTGACATGTGTACAGGTTAGTTCATCGACCTGGGGATCGTCATTTGTCTCGTGTGAGTTCCCACTGTACTTTGATTACTACCCTACCATGGCTCAAAGGAGTCGTGCAAACAGGTTTTAGTTGGGTACAGTCCCGAGCTACATGGAGGCAGTGAGCGCATCTTCAGGGGTTCGTCTCTCCCGGTATTGGGGGTGAGGTCGCGCTGTGTCTAGGAGAGCCATTACACGAAGCCCTTGTTGGAGATAGTACCCTCAGAGTCAATTATTGGATCACAGGCACGTGATTGCAATGATTGAGGGAGGACCTATCCCGGTAGGACAGTCTTACTCGAGATGATAGTATGCTATCTGGTTTACCTTTATCATCGTGTACTGCTTTAGGTGACCTGACATGTCGCTATTGCACGTTGATAGAGCCCCTAGGATTCTTGCTTGACTGCCAGCAGTATGAGGGCGATCAGATAAGTGAGAGCTGGAGTCTATAAGCACATCCTTAAAAGGTCCCTAGTCGTAGGAGTCTCGAGACAGGGCATCGATTCTCCAGAGTAGACTAGTGTATACAGTCGAGACCCCGACGAGGGGCGGTGGCCGGTCTCACAAGCCACTGGTGTCAGTTGGTTCACCTAAGATGTATACAGGTGCTCATTGGGTTATTAGTACACCGGACAGGACTCGCCGGGAACATGCTAGTTGGTCTTATACCTGACGTCAGATAGCAGTTTCCTGGTGACATGTGTACAAGTTAGTTCATCGACCTGAGGATCGTCATTTGTCTCGTGTGAGTTCCTACTGTGCTTTGATTACTACTCTACCACGGCTCAAAGGAGTCATGCAAACAGGTTTTAGTTGGGTACAGTCCCGAGCCACATGGAGGCAGTGAGCGGATCTTCAGGGGTTCGTCTCTCCCGGTATTGGGGGTGAGGTCGCGCTGTGTCTAGGAGAGCCATTACACAAAGTCCTTGGCCAAGGCAGGAGATTTACTGGTAGGTATTCCAGTAGTATCTCAGGGTGTTCTGGGCTACACTCCGACACGACTTGTACCGCTTTTGGGGGTCTGACTTTTACCAACCCCCTAGGCCCGACATGCGATGCTCATAGACGAACGAACCGGACTGTACGGATATTGTCACTGACAGGCTCAGTAGGGTGTCAGGATGAGTTCGCTCATCGACGTCCCTTTTGGTCAATAGCTGGTGGCCCGTCACGTATTGGCTTATACCTCTGACGTGCTAGTGGTTAAATCCACAGCCATAGTATTGACGAGTCTTTAGAGTCCACCACACTTTCAGTTACTCAAGCTTTCGGGCGAAACGCTGTAGAGGCCGTATGGAGATATAGCAGGGTCCGATCAGATACGTGCGGTATTGCACGGATCAGGATCGGACGGATATTACTAGCCGGCTTTGGCTTAAGCCGGATTCTAGTACTAGACAGTGTAGATTTTGTCTCATTGCATTTGTATCCGGACGGAATACAGATGCGGGTGTGTATGCACTGTATCGGGGTTTTCCTGTCATTTATTACGGGAGCAGTTTTCTGGAGTTGCCAGTTTGCATTCCGTTCCGGCCGGTTTTCCTTTGTTCTTTCCCGGCCGGACTTTTCCGATGGAGGGGGTTATTTGCAAGTTTGCAAATAACACTTTGTGGAGGATTTTCTTGCAAATGTTTTAATTATGAAAGCATCTTTTGATACCATTCTTATCCATCATTATCACTTGCTATTTGTTGATTAGAAGTGATTAGAGTTTGATGTGAGATGGTTATGATGATGTTTTGGATGTGGTCACCACTTGTGCTCCTACCATCACCTCCCTTCATGCTTGATATTCTTTCCTCCACCATTTCTAAGAAGATAAGTTTTTTTTTCATGGTTGAGAGAAAGAAAATGAGAGAGTTTCATTCTTGAGAGTTTCATTCTTGATCTCATTTTCATGATAGAAAAATGCAAGCACCATTTTTCTTATCTTGATTCCTCCATCATCTTCAAAGACAACAAAACCCCAAATGAGACATAGCCCCTACACTACACATTCTACAGCAAATCTTGGACGCGTCGGCCAGCCAACTTCGCGCCCGAGTTGCCTCGGTATTGAGGTGGGAGCCCGTAAAAGATACAGGCGATGTGGTGCCGTTCCGGCGAGGAGGCGACGACCGGAGCATCCGCGGGAGATCGGAGTGGAGACGAAGACCGAAGGACTCGGATCATTCGGTATATCTCTTTCCCTTCTCATAGTTTGCTAGATCTAGTTTAATGGCATGATCCGGGGTTTAGTGCGCGGTGGTGCCGGTTTGCTAAGTCCGCAAAGGTAAAGTTTATCACCGTTTCCGCATTTGGCCGTCGGATTGACGGCCGGGGCGCCGCCGTGCACTTACAGTGGTATCAGAGCCTCGCCATTAACTTCGTCTAGCTTCGTTTGATGTGTTTTTCAGTTCTGATCGACCAAAATTCCAAAAACCCAATTTTAGTTCACGACAGTTTTCTGTTGAAATTTTTTGGTCTCCAAAAATTTTTCAGGTTGTATAAAATTGATGTACTGGAGACTATAAGACTGCTGGAAAAATTCGATACATTCAGTCGACGATTGGAGCGCGGAACCGCGGCCAAACCCCCCCTGGGGCCGCGGTTCCGCCGCACATTGGAGTCGTCAATGCATCATTTTTTTCCAGTGGGCTTCTGTGCTATTTTTAGGGGTTTTGGAATATTAAAATTGGGCCCAGGTTTTCTGTGAGTGCTACAGTTTTGATTGGGGGCCCACTTGTTAATTTTTGATCAATCGGATATTTTAAACACATTTTTCACAGTATTTACATTATATCTGCGACCGTGAATGTCACTTGATCGGTAAATCCAGTCTAACTGCTATAGCCCGGTTAGACGGATTTGCGAACGTGACTTTCACGTTGATGTTTTGTGTTTATGCTGTGATGTTGCGGATTGGTCGTGGGGGATAGCCTGGATGCAATGCTAGTACAGTGCTGTTGTATTATGTACATTTGATATTGCGGGGCGAGCGTCCGACATGTGGACTGCCGTCACTGCCTGATTGTATTATTCTTTTGGGGCACGACCTGGTTGCGGTCGATGTACCCGTTGTATGTATATTTTACTTTCTGTACTAGGATTACCCCGCGGTGGGGTGCACGGATAGCCGGGTTCTGGAGGGCAACAAGCCCGCATCTCATGGCATTGGGACGGAGGGGGCTTCACTCTAGAATTAGAGGGCTATTCGCCGCACTCGTAGGGGGTACAGGTTGACCCAGGAGGGGTGCCCAAGTTACCGGATTCCGTGAAGTGCTGGGTGGTCCATTCACGGAGCTGAAGGGGGCTGCCTCGCTTCAGGTTTTGGCGGGTAACTTGCCGCGCCCGTAGGGGTCTAGGTTTTCATTGCACAGGCTATCCACACGACCAGGGGAACGTCGGGTTTCAGTAGTGGCTCTGTGAAACCTGGGGATCCCAGATATCTGTATTGTTCTGTGATGCTGTACATTTCTGTGATGTTGCATTTTATCACGCCTTGAGCGAAATATAATATATTGGTATATATATTAGTAGATGTTGTATATGATTTACATCCGCGCGAGTCCAGTCCCCGCTCTGTCGTTAGTTAGCTAACCTAACGGGTAATGACGGGACCCAGTGGCGAATGCGGATGGCATATACGTACATCAGTATATTTTCGTTCTTTGTGGTGTGATCAATTGATGGGACTGCATTGATTCGGATCAATGCAAGTTAAAACAAACCTTTTCTGATGTTGTTGGAACACTTTTCAAAAAGCTGTTATTGCAAGGACGTTCACTTTTGTTTTGCATCGTGGTATTCATTTGGAATATCCTGCTCCTCAGTCGACGAGGCAAGGGCCGAGATCCCTTCACCGGGAGTGACCCCTTGGACAGAAGTTTGCGTCAGGGCATTAACTTCACTATAGCCGATTACTTTTGCTTTGCACCGTGGTATTCATTTGGAATATCCTGCACCTCATTCTACGGGGAAAGAGCCGAGATCCCTTCACCGGGAGTGACCTCTTTAGCAAAAGTTTTCGTCACTATATTTTCTAAAAGCTATCCGTTCCTTCAACGATATCAAGTTCATTACGTTAAAGGTTTTCGCCAGAAACCATTCGTAGCCATCCGTCGTTTCAGACGGGTAGCACGTAGTATTCATGCTATGTTTGTTGACCTTCGTCAAGGCATAGTGCATGGTAGCTGCTTGTTGCCTTTCTGCTGCATAGATAGATGTATTGGTTTGGGACAGTCGTATAGCCTTGTTGACCTTCGTCAAGGGCTTGTACGGGTGGGTTCAAATTAACCTGGACAATGACGGGTGGAACTTGACATGTGACTTATGATTTGTTGACCTTCGTCAAGGTCATAAGAGCATGGGGCAGAAATCACATCGGGAGTTTCAAAAGAACTGAAACTTGCCAGATATGCGCATACCTTCTGGAGTGTGATGACGTGAGCGGATTCCGTCACGTTATCATACAATGATAGTTGGATCCCGATTCCCACTGATGAGTTGGTTTACTCCTCGGGTGACCCCGACTAATTCTTCTTTCAGGTTTGGAGGAGAATTTGAAGTACAGTGGGAGGTTTCCAGATTAGATAAATTGGTAACCATTCTGATCTAGGATAGAGTGCACGCTGAGTGTTTTCTTTTCTCTCTCTCTCTGGCAGCGACATTGACCCGACCCTAAGACTATGACTCAGTGACCAAGTTGACCGAACCTTCTTAACACTGGCTTTTGGATTGTCAGAGTTGCAGACCTCATTGCCACTCCTACTTTTACCCTTTTCTCCAGGACACCCCGTATTACTGCGAACGTCCACTTCCATTGGACAAAACCATCGTATGGTTAGATACGAACTCGAAGGAATTCGAGGATGGTTTCCGGTTCTGGAGAAAACGAATAGGATTATTCAGTTGTCTTTTCCTTTTACCTTCTCTCTCAGATTGCGAGTACTCCTTGGCATAGGAGATAGTACACCTATTACGCAAATTGGATAGTCTTCTTCCAAACCATAGGCAGGTGCCGACCGGTAGGGAATGAAGAAAACCAATTAGCCTAAACGGTGTGCAGAAGGTATTAAGATTAAGACAAAGCAAGGGATTAGTAAGAGGGCAAAGTAAATTGCGACTGATATTCACGACCAAACCAAGTATTTCTTCGCCAATCCTAAATCACCTTTGTATTTCTCCTGGACACTCCGTATCACTACGAAGATCCACAGTTTATTGGATACTCCATCGTATGGTTATATACGAACTCGAAAGGAACTTGTTCCACTTCGGGGATGGATTCTGGTTCAGGAGAAATAGGAATAAGGTTTATTCGGTTGTCTTTTATCTTCACCTTCTCTCGCATTGCGAGTGCTCCGAGGATTAGGACAGTACACCCATTATGCTTATTGGATAGTCTTCTTCCAAACCATAGGCTGGTGCCGAACGGTAGGGAAGGAAGAAAACCAATTGGCCTAAAAGGGTGTGCAGAAGGTAATGACTAAAGACATATAAAGGGATTTGGAGAGGTGGAAAAGAATTATACGGTTATAGTTGTGAATCTGGATAATGGTAGAGGCATTGCTAGGAATACCAGGATACCCCATCGAAACATTTCAATGTTTTAATTCAACTGTGTACTGTTAAAAGAAAACTGATTTCCTGATTAGACACTTGCTCCAGGGTATGTATTTACCAGGTTTGATTCTCACATCTGTATGGCTTTACAGACGATGAGTGGGAGTAAGTTATTGGGAATAAGGTGATCATCCTCATTATATCGGGATTCGTTGTAATCGATGATATCTGAGGAGATCATGTGGGCTGTTTGCCGGTCGGCAAATATTTGGTTTTGAATATCCGCTGTTGTGCACCAATTTCAAATTGATATATTTGTACGTCTATTTTCATAGAGTGAGATATACCTTTTGATATTATGTCGATGACATTTACCTATATCAGTGGATGGTTAGGTAAGGAGCATTAAACAGCGGTGTAATTCTTCTTAACCATAAGTACAGTTTTCAACCTACGACGCACAGTGAAGGAGTTGTTAGACTCAGCGGACTTATACAGAGTATTGTATGTTGTCCAGTGTCCATTAGGACAGAGGGGTTGGTCATCATACTATATTCTGTTTACTTTTAACTTCTCTAGTTCTTAGACATGTGTTTCGTAGAAACACAGGGTCTAAGTTTTGAGGAGTTATAGGTATATGAATAGAGTAGAGAACCAGGTGTAGCAAGTATCGGGATTCTTCAAAGTGATCGAAGATGTAGATACTTGTGTATGGTATTCAGTTGATAGTAATTACTTCTCTTTCAGGTTACTCATAATTGGAAGCATTCCTAAGTTGAGTAACGCTGATCGGCCTCCTTCCATTTAGTTGACATGCACTGGAGATAGCTGCATGATTTGAATCTAGTTCAATTAAATCAGTGCCTCTGTTTCTATATTGGATATAGAACAGTTCATATCTTAACATTGTTAAGGTACGGGGAGTTGTCCGGCTTATGTTTAAAACCAGACTCTGGACAACTCAAGGCACGTTTCTGTAATGGCTGTTTGTGGGTTGACCCAGGCTATGACGAGGGTTGACTTTCTACTATCTGGAAGATCAATAGTGATATTGTTCTTGACTCGCCACAGTTTTAATAAAAATGGATTTTTTCAGAAAACAGTAGTGGGAGTATGGTAGAACTGGAAGTGATTCCAGAACCGCAAACGATTACTGAAGATTTGATAAGGAACCTAAAGATTCAATCTGTTTTGACATTCCATTGGCCACTCCGCAGATAAGGTGGGTAACTTCAGGCACCCGAGAGGTACTCCGGTAGCCTCAAGGACGGTGACAGGGAAGTTCTTGTTTACCTACACTTGCCATTGTTGTTGTTCCAGGCTGCGAGACCCGGCAGGAGGATGAGTATAGCGTCGTTCTAAACTAGCTTTAGAAGTGCACGTCTATGTGACTCTGCCAGAGGGTTGTCGTAGTCAGTGGGAGCAGCGGAAGCATTGGTGGACATCAGGCTTATGTCTATTTATAGACTAAAGCAGATGTAGCGGAGATAGATCATCTATTTCTGATGTGACAGTCATAGGTTTGACGTCATCAGAATAGGGGATGGATCTGTTGAGAAGGTAGTAGGGTGTGATATCCGGGTTTTGGATGACATACACATAGTAGGAAGTGATATTCCTATACTACGATCGGTTATACTTTGGTCGTCACACAGTGTTTTCTCCACAAGGGACTTGGACATTATATCAGACATACTGGTTACTAGATCTAGATTTGGGTGGTTTCCCAATCTGGGTACTTAGACAGCATTCTAAGAGTATTTAGAATGGACGACTCCTGGCACGGTAGTGTACCTGCAGGTGATGGAGTCACCCTCTCTAAAGGTGTCTTATAGGCTAAAGTAGAGAGGGATGCGCATGATTGGCAGATCACTTGCTTAGGCAATTGAGTCAATCATGAGATGTCAAGTACCACACCAGATGTTGTTCTTGCACTAGATGCAATAAGTTGACATTGATCCAATCCTGGAGAAACAGTCGGAAGCAGTTTTAGAACATAAGTGGCTGTTCTAGGGATATGATAACGAAAGCCCCATTCGGGAAACAGTTATCATTCCAGGCTTCCAAGGTGACCTGGACGACAAGGAGGTTGTCAGAGTTATAGTTTTTCCCTCTGACGAGGGGCTGTATTTTGGACAGGTGGTCCAAGGCAATACTGAGGGTGGCATGGCGCAGGATATTGATTAAGTTCAGTTGACGATTCTGTCTAAGAAGTTTGGATTTGGAGTTCACTTATGAGCTAGGTCCCATCAGACATCCAGACATTCTAGGACAGGTACTGCTCATTTCGGGAGATGGTTTTCTCTGCGAACATGAGATATAGAGAGACATAGAAAGAAACATCAAGGCGGATCCACTCACTGAGGCTATTCCTTGACCGCAATAGTTTCACAAACGGGATTTGTGAGACTGACTAGTAGAGGAGTTGGGTGTTCGGTATCACACGGGCTGTGAGTATGCGACATCGCAATAATTAGCCTTGAGTGCACGTGGGAGATTGTTGGAGATAGTGCCCTCATAGTCAATTATTGGATCACAGGCACGTGATTGCAATGATTGAGGGAGGACCTATCCCGGTAGGACAGTCTTACTCGAGATGATAGTATGCTATCTGGTTTACCTTTATCATCGTGTACTGCTTTAGGTGACCTGACATGTCGCTATTGCACGTTGATAGAGCCCCTAGGATTCTTGCTTGACTGCCAGCAGTATGAGGGCGATCATATAAGTGAGAGCTGGAGTCTATAAGCACATCCTTAAAAGGTCCCTAGTCGTAGGAGTCTCGAGACAGGGCATCGATTCTCCAGAGTAGACTAGTGTATACAGTCGAGACCCCGACGAGGGGCGGTGGCCGGTCTCACAAGCCACTGGTGTCAGTTGGTTCACCTAAGATGTATACAGGTGCTCATTGGGTTATGAGTACACCGGACAGGACTCGCCGGGAACATGCTAGTTGGTCTTATACCTGACGTCAGATAGCAGTTCCCTGGTGACATGTGTACAGGTTAGTTCATCGACCTGAGGATCGTCATTTGTCTCGTGTGAGTTCCCACTGTGCTTTGATTACTACCCTACCACGGCTAAAAGGAGTCGTGCAAACAGGTTTTAGTTGGGTACAGTCCCGAGCCACATGGAGGCAGTGAGCGGATCTTCAGGGGTTCGTCTCTCCCGGTATTGAGGGTGAGGTCGCGCTGTGTCTAGGAGAGCCATTACACAAAGTCCTTGGCCAAGGCAGGAGATTTAATGGTAGGTATTCCAGTAGTATCTCAGGGTGTTCTGGGCTACACTCCGACACGACTTGTACCGCTTTTGGGGGTCTGACTTTTACCAACCCCCTAGGCCCGACATGCGATGCTCATAGACGAACGGACCGGACTGTACGGATATTGTCACTGACAGGCTCAGTAGGGTGTCAGGATGAGTTCGCTCATCGACGTCCCTTTTGGTCAATAGCTGGTTGCCCGTCACGTATTGGCTTATACCTCTGACGTGCTAGTGGTTAAATCCACAGCCATAGTATTGACGAGTCTTTAGAGTCCACCACACTTTCAGTTACTCAAGCTTTCGGGCGAAACGCTGTAGAGGCCGTATGGAGATATAGCAGGGTCCGATCAGATACGTGCGGTATTGCACGGATCAGGATCGGATGGATATTACTAGCCGCTTTGGCTTAAGCCGGATTCTAGTACTAGACAGTATAGATTTTGTCTCATTGCATTTGTATCCGGACGGAATACAGATGCGGGTGTGTATGCACTGTATCGGGGTTTTCCTGTAATTTATTACGGGACCAGTTTTCTGGAGTTGCCAGTTTGCATTCCGTTCTGGCCGGTTTTCCTTTGTTCTTTCCCGGCCGGACTTTTCCGATGGAGGGGGTTATTTGCAAGTTTGCAAATAACACTTTGTGGAGGATTTTCTTGCAAATGTTTTAATTATGAAAGTATCTTTTGATACCATTCTTATCCATCATTATCACTTGCTTTTTGTTGATTAGAAGTGATTAGAGTTTGATGTGAGATGGTTATGATGATGTTTTGGATGTGGTCACCACTTGTGCTCCTACCATCACCTCCCTTCATGCTTGATATTCTTTCCTCCACCATTTCAAAGAAGATAAGTTTTTTTTCATGGTTGAGAGAAAGAAAATGAGAGAGTTTCATTCTTGAGAGTTTCATTCTTGATCTCATTTTCATGATAGAAAAATGCAAGCACCATTTTTCTTATCTTGATTCCTCCATCATCTTCAAAGACAACAAAACCCCAAATGAGACATAGCCCCTACACTACACATTCTACAGCAAATCTTGGACGCGTCGGCCAGCCAACTTCGCGCCCGAGTTGCCTCGGTATTGAGGTGGGAGCCCGTAAAAGATACAGGCGATGTGGTGCCGTTCCGGCGAGGAGGCGACGACCGGAGCATCCGCGGGAGATCGGAGTGGAGACGAAGACCGAAGGACTCGGATCATTCGGTATATCTCTTTCCCTTCTCATAGTTTGCTAGATCTAGTTTAATGGCATGATCCGGGGTTTAGTGCACGGTGGTGCCGGTTTGCTAAGTCCGCAAAGGTAAAGTTTATCACCGTTTCCGCATTTGGTCGTCGGATTGATGGCCGGGGCGCCGCCGTGCACTTACAGCCCTCGGCCGAGGCAAGGAGATTTACTGGTAGGTATTCCAGTAGTATCTCAGGGTGTTCTGGGCTACACTCCGACACGACTTGTACCGCTTTTGGGGGTCTGACTTTTACCAACCACCTAGGCCCGCCATGCGATGCTCATAGACGAACGGACCGGACTGTACGGATATTGTCACTGACAGGCTCAGTAGGGTTGTCAGGCCGAGTTCGCTCACAGACGTCCCTTTTAGTCAATACCTGGTAGCCCGTTACGTATTGGCTTATACCTCTGACGTGCTAGTGGTTAAATCCACAACCAAGGTGTTGACGAGTCTTTAGAGTCCCCCACATTCAGTTACTCAGCTTTCGGGCGAAAAGTTGTAGAGGCCGTATGGAGATATGGCAAGGTCCGATCAGATACGTGCGGTATTGCACGGATCAGGATCGGACAGTTTGTACTATAGGCCGTATGGTTATATGGCAGGGTTCGATCAGATACGTGCGGTATTGCACGGATCAGGATCGAACGGATATTACTAGCCGGCTTTAGTTTAAGCCGGATCCTAATATAGTACAGTGTGAATTTTGTCTCATTGCATTTGTATTTCGGTCGAAATACAAATGCGGGTGTGTATGTACAGTATCGGGGTTTTCCTGTAATTTATTACGGGACCAGTTTTCTGGAGTTGCCAGTTTGCTTTTCGTTTCGGCCAATTTCCTTTGTATCGTTCATTGGCTGAAGTTTGGTGGAGGAGGGCTTATTTGCATTGTTGCAAATAGGCATTTGTGGAGGGTGTTCATTGCATATATTTGTATCATGATGGTTTCATGATGGAGCCCATCCTTTGACTCTTTCTTTTCCATCAAGGCTTGACTTTGTAAACAATCATGGTTGTTGATGATTGTTGGTTGAGTATTGGTTTGGGAGTGATCATTGTTTCTCATCATCACTTGCTTTTCAACCACCTCTTTGTCTTGACCCTCTCTCTCCCCACTCCCTCACATGGGCCGGCCATTCCCTTAGGGGAGATGAGGGATTCATTTTTTTTTGGTGTGGCAATTTTGGTTCTCATGGTGCTAAGAAAAGCTCTCTAGTTCATCTCAAAAATCAATTCCTCCACCATCTCAAAAGGCAACATCCTACAACCCCAAATTGAGACACAAGTTCTACTACACATTCTACAGCAAATCTTGGGCACGTCGATTAGCCAGCTTCGTGCCCGAGTTGCCTCGGCATTGAGGTGGGAGCCCGTAAAAGAAGTAGGCGATGTGGTGCACTTCCGGCGACGAGGTGGAGACCGGAGCTTCCGCAGGAGATCGGGACGACGTCGAGAAGACCGGAGGACTTGGATCTGTCGGTATATCTCTCTTCCCCATCTTGTAGTTAGCTAGGACTAATTAATGGTTCGATCCGGGTATTAGTGCGCGGCGGTTTTCCAGTTCATGTAAAATTTAAAGTTTATCACCGCTTCCGCATTTGGCCAGTCGGATTGACGGCCGGGGCGCCGCCGTGCACTTACAGTGGTATCAGAGCCTCGCCATTAACTTAGTCTAGCTTTGTTTAATGTGTTTTGCATTTCCGATCGACCAAAATTCCAAAATCCGCATTTTTGCTTGCATCAGTTTTCTGTTGAAATTTTTTGGTGTCGAAAATTTTTTCAGGTTACAGAAAAGTGATCTTCTAGAAAACATAAGAATTCTGTAAAAATTCGATGCAACAACTCTACAGTAGGAGCGCGGAACCGCGGCCAAAAACCCCTTTGGGCCGCGGTTCCGCCGCACACTATTGGGTTCCCTGCACCAAATTTCTACAGTATCTTTCTGGGGTTAAAATTGGGGTTTTGGAATAATAATATTGGGCCCAGAATTTCTTGATCTGCTACAGTAATGCTTGGGGCCCACTTGTTAAAATTTGATTGATCGGATATTTTAAACACATTATTTCACAGTATTTACATTATATCTGCGACCGTGAATGTCACTTGATCGGTAAATCCTGTCTAACTGCTATAGCCCGGTTAGACGGATTTGCGAACGTGACTTTCACGTTGATATTTTGTTTTTGCTGTGATGTTGCGGATCGGTCGTGGGGGATAGCCTGGATGCAATGCTAGTACAGTTGTGGTTGTATTATGTACATTTGATATTGCGGGGCGAGCGTCCGACATATGGACTGCCGTCACTGCCTGATTGTATTAATTTTTTGGGGCACGGCCAGGTTGCGGTCGATGTACCCGTTGTATGTATATTTTACTTTCTGTACTAGGATTACCCCGCGGTGGGGTGCACGGATAGCCGGGTTCTAGAGGGCAACAAGCCCGCATCTCATGGCATTGAGACGGAGGGGGCTTCACTCTAGGATTTGCGGGCTATTCACCGCACTCGTAGGGGGTACAGGTTGACCCAGGAGGGGTGCCCAAGTTACCGGATTCCGTGAAGTGCTGGGTGGTCCATTCACGTCGCTGAAGGGGGCTGCCTTGCTTCAGGTTTTGGCAGGTAACTTGCCGCGCCCGTAGGGGTCTAGGATTTCATTGCACAGGCTATCCACACGACCAGGGGAACGTCGGGTTTCAGTAGTGGCTCTGTGAAACCCGGGGATCCCAGATATCTGTATTGTTTCTGTGATGCTGTACATTTCTGTGATGTTGCATTTCTTTCACGCCTTGAGCGAATATAATATATTGGTATATATATTAGTAGATGTTGTATATGTTTTGCATCCGCGCTACTCCAGTCCCCGCTCTGTCGTTAGTTAGCTAACCTAACGGGTAATGACGGGACCCAGTGGCGAATGCGGATGGCATATACATACATCAGTATATTTTCGTTCTTTTTGGTGTGAGCAATTGATGGGACTGTGTTGATTCGGATCAATGCAGGTTAAAAACAAACCTAATCTGATGTTGTTGGAACACTTTTCAAAAAAAGCTGTTATTGCAAGGACGTTCACTTTTGTTTTGCATCGTGGTATTCATTTGGAATATCCTGCTCCTCAGTCGACAAGGCAAGGGCCGAGATCCCTTCACCGGGAGTGACCCCTTGGACAAAGAGTTTGCGTCAGGGAATTAACTTCACTATAGCCGATTACTTTTGCTTTGCATCGTGGTATTCATTTGGAATATCCTGCACCCCATTCTACGGGGAAAGAGCCGAGATCCCTTCACCGGGAGTGACCTCTTTAGCAACGGTTTTCGTCACTATATTTTTAAAAGCTATCCGTTCCTTCAACGATATCAAGTTCATTACGTTAAAGGTTTTCGCCAGAAACCATTCGTAGCCCTCCGTCGTTTCATATGGGTAGTCAATAGTATTCAAGCTGTGTTTGTTGGCCAAAGTCAAGGCACAGTGTTTGGTAGCTGTTGGTTATTCATATGCAGCATAGATAGATGCGTTGGTTTGGAACAGTCGTATAGCCTTGTTGGCCAAAGTCAAGGGCTTGTGCGGGTGGATTCGAATCAACCTGGAGAATGACGGGTAGAACTTGACATGTGACTTATGATTTGTTGGCCAAAGTCAAGGTCATAAGAGCATGGGGCAGAAATCACATCGGGAGTTTCAAAAGAACTGAAACTTGCCAGATATGCGCATACCTTCTGGAGTGTGATGACGTGAGCGGATTCCGTCACGTTATCATGCGATGAGAGTTGGATCCCGATTCCCACTGATGAGTTGGTATACTCCTCGGGTGATCCCGACTAATTTTTCTTTCAGGTTTGAAAGAGAATTTGACGGTACAGTGGGAGGTTTCCAGATTAGATAAATTGGTAACCATTCTGATCTAGGTTAGAGTGCACGCTGAGTGTTTCTTTTCTCTCTCTCTTTGGCAGCGACCATTGACCCGACCCTAAGACTATGACTCAGTGACCAAAATTGACCGAACCTTCTTAACACTGGCTTTTGGATTGTCAGAGTTGCAAACCTCATTGCCACTTCTACTTTTACCCTTTTCTCCAGGACACCCCGTATTACTACGAACGTCCACTTCCATTGGACAAAACCATCGTATGGTTAGATACGAACTCGAAGGAATTCGAGAATGGTTTCCGGTTCTGGAGAAAACGGATAGGATTATTCAGTTGTCTTTTCCTTTTACCTTCTCTCAAGTTGTGAGTACTCCTTGGTTTAGGAGATAGTACACCTATTACGCAAATTGGATAGTCTTCTTCCAAACCTTAGGCTGGTGCCGAAAGGTGGGGAATGAAGAAAACCAATTAGCATAACGATGGTGTGCAGAAGGTATTAAGTTAAGACAAAGCAAGGGATTAGTAAGAGGGCAAAGTAAATTACAACAGATATTCACGACCAAACCAGGTATTCCTTCGCCAATCCTAAATCACCTTTGTATTTCTCCAGGACACTCCGTATCACTACGAAGAACCACAGTTTATTGGATACTCCATCGTATGGTTATATACGAACTCGAAAGGAACTTGTTCCAGTTCGGGGATGGATTCTGGTTCAGGAGAAATAGGAATAAGATTTATTCAGGTGTCGTTTATCTTCACCTCTTCTCGCATTGCGAGTGTTCCTAGGATTGGGACAGTACACCCATTATGCTTATTGGATAGTCTTCTTCCAAACCATAGGCTGGTGCCGAATGGTAGGGAAGGAAGAAAACCATTTGGCCTAAGGGGTGTACAGAAGGTAAAGACTAAAGACATATAAAGGGATTTGGAGAGGTGGCAAAGAATTATACGGTTACAATCGTGAATCTGGAAGAGGCATTACTAGGAATACCAGGATACCCCATCGGAACATTTCAATGTTTCAGTTTCACTGTGTAATGTTAAAAGAAAACTGATTTTCCGATTAGACACTTGTTCCAGGGTATGTATTTACCAGGTATGATTCTCACATCTGTATGGTTTTACAGATGATGAGTGGGAGTAGGTTATTGGGAATTAGGTGATTATCCTCATTATATCGGGATTCATTGTAATCGGTGATATTTGAGGAAGTCACCTGGGTTGTTTGCCGGACGGCAAATATTTGGTTCAGAATATCCGCTGTTATGCACCAATTTTAAATTGATATATCTGTACGTCTATTTTCATAGAGTGAGATATACCTTTTTGAAATTATGTCTGTGACGTTTACCTATATCAGTGGATGGTTAGGTAAGGAGCATTAAACATCGGTGTAATTCTTCTTAACCATAAGTACAGTTTTCAACCTACGACACACAATGAATGAGTTATCAGACTCAAAGGACTTATACAGAGTATTGTATGTTGTCCAGGCTCCATCTGGACAGAGGGGTTGGTCCTCGTACTATATTCGGTTTACTTATGACTTCTCTAGTTTTTAGACAGGTGTTTCGCGGAAACACAGGGTCTGAATGTTGAGAAGTTATAGTTATTTGAATAGAGTAGAGAACCAGGTATAGCAAGTATCAGGATTCTTCAAAGAGATCGAAGATGTAGACACTTGTGCATGGTATTCAGTTGATAGTAATGATAAAGAGATCTTGCTTCTCTTTCAGGTTATTCATAATTGGAAGCATTCTTAAGTTGAGTAATGCTGATCGGCCTTCTTCCATTTAGTTGACATGCACTGGAGACAGTTGCATGATTTGGATCTGGTTCAATTAAATCAGTGCCTCTGTGTCTATATTGGATATAGAACAGTTCATATCTTAACGGTGTTAAGGTACGGGGAGTTGTCCGGCTTATGATTAAAACCAGACACTGGACAACTCAAGGCACGTTTCTGTAATGGCTGTTTGTGGGTTGACCCAGGCTATGACGAGGGTTGACTTTCTACCATCTGGATGAACAATAGAGATATTGTTCTAGACTTGCCACAGTTTTATTAAAAATGGATTTTTATTTCCAGAAAAACAGTAGTGGGAGTATGGTAGAACTGGAAGTGATTCCAGAACCACAAACGATTACTGAAGATTTGATAAGGAACCTAAAGATTCAATCTGGATTGACATTCCATTGGCCACTCCGCAGATACGGTGGGTAACTTCAGGCACCCGAGAGGTACTACGGTAGCCTCAAGGACGGTGACAGGGAAGTTCTTGTTTACCCACAATTACCATTGCTGTTGTTCCAGGCTGCGAGACCCGGCGGGAGGATGAGTATAGCGTCGTTCTGAACTCGCTTCAGAAGTGTATGTGTATATGACTCTGCCAGAGGGTTGTCATAGTCAGTGGGAGCAGCGGAAGCATTGGTGGACTGGTAGCTTATGTCTATTTATAGACTAAAGCACATGTAGCGGAGATAGATCATCAATTTCTGATGTGACAGTCATAGGTTTGATTTCATCAGAATAGGGGACGGATCTGTTGAGAAGGTAGTAGGGTGTGATGTCCTGGTATTTGGATGACATACACAGAGTAGGAAGTAAAATTCCTTTACTACAATCGGTTATACTTTGGTCGTCACACAATATTTTCTCCACATAGGACTTGGACATTATATCAGACATTCTGGTTACTAGATCTATGGTTTTAGATCTAGATTTGGGTAGTCTCCCAATCTGGGTACTTAGACAGCATTCTAAGAGTATTTAGAATGGACGACTCCTGGCATGGTAGTATACCTGCAGGTAATGGAGTCACCCTCTCTAAAGGTGTCTTGTAGACTAAAGTAGAGAGGGATGTGCATGATTGGCAGATCACTTGCTTAGGCAATTGAATCAATCATGAGATGTCAAGTACCACACCAGATGTTGTTCTTGCACTAGATGCAATAAGTTGACATTAATCCAATCCTGGAGAAACAGTCGGAAGCAGTTTTAGAACATAAGTGGATGTTCTAGGGATATGATAACGATAGCCTCATTCGGGAGACAGTTATCATTCCAGGCTTCTAAGGTGACATGGACGACAAGGAAGTTGTCGGAGTTATAGTTTTCCTTCTGATGAGGGGCAGTATTTTGGACAGGTGGTCCAAGGCAATACTGAGGGTGGCATGGCGCAGGATACTGATTAAGTTCAGTTGACGATACAGTCTAAGAAGTTTGGATTTGGAGTTCATTTATGAGCTAGGTCCCATCAGACATCCAGACACATTCTAAGACAGGTATTACTCATTTCGGGAGATGGGTTTCTCCGCGAACTTGACATATAGAGAGACATAGAAAGAGACATCAAGGCGGATCCACTCACTAAGGCTATTCCTCGAACGCAATAGTTTCACAAGCGAGCTTTGAGAGACTGACTAGTAGAGGAGTTGGGTGTTCGGTATCACACGTGCTGTGAGTATGCGACATCGCAATAATTAGCCTTGAGTGCAAGTGGGAGATTGTTGGAGATAGTGCCCTCAGATTCAATTATTCGATCACAGGCACGTGATTACAATGGTTGATGGAGGACCTATCCTGATAGGACAGTCTTACTCGTGATGATAGTATACTATCTGGTTTATCTTTATCATCATGTACTGCTTTAGGTGACCTGACAAGTCGCTATTGCACGTTGATAGAGCCCCTAGGATTCTTGCTTGACCACCAGCAGTATGAGGGCGATCATATACGTGGGAGCTGGTAGTCTATAAGCACATCCTTAAATGGTCCCTAGTCGTGTGAGTTTCGAGATAGGGCATCGATACTCCAGAGTAGACTAGTGTATACATTCGAGACCCCGATGAGGGGCGGTGGCCGGTCTCACAAGCCACTGGTGTCAGTTGGTTCACCTAAGATGTATACAGATGCTCATTGGGTTATGAGTACACCGGACAGGACTCGCCGGGAACATGCTAGTTGGTCATATACCAGACGTCAGATGGCAGTTCCCTGGTGACATGTGTACAGGTTAGTTCATCGACCTGGGGATCGTCATTTGTCTCATGTGAGTTCCCACTGTACTTTGATTACTACCCTACCACGGCTCAAAGGAGTCGTGCAAACAGGTTTTAGTTGGGTACAGTCCCGAGCCACATGGAGGCAGTGAGCGCATCTTCAGGGGTTCGTCTCTCCCGGTATTTGGGGTGAGGTCGCGCTGTGTCTAGGAGAGCCATTATACGAAGCCCTCGGCCGAGGCAAGGAGATTTACTGGTAGGTATTCCAGTAGTATCTCAGGGTGTTCTGGGCTACACTCCGACACGACTTGTACCGCTTTTGGAGGTCTGACTTTTACCAACCCCCTAGGCCCGCCATGCGATGCTCATAGACGAACGGACCGGACTGTACGGATATTGTCACTGACAGGCTCAGTAGGGTTGTCAGGCTGAGTTCGCTCACAGACGTCCCTTTTAGTCAATACCTGGTAGCCCGTTACGTATTGGCTTATACCTCTGACGTGCTAGTGGTTAAATCCACAACCAAGGTGTTGACGAGTCTTTAGAGTCCCCCACATTCAGTTACTCAGCTTTCGGGCGAAAAGTTGTAGAGGCCGTATGGAGATATGGCAAGGTCCGATCAGATACGTGCGGTATTGCACGGATCAGGATCGGACAGTTTGTACTATAGGCCGTATGGTTATATGGCAGGGTTCGATCAGATACGTGCGGTATTGCACGGATCAGGATCGAACGGATATTACTAGCCGGCTTTGGTTTAAGCCGGATCCTAGTATAGTACAGTGTGAATTTTGTCTCATTGCATTTGTATTTCGGTCGAAATACAAATGCGGGTGTGTATGCACAGTATCGGGGTTTTCCTGTAATTTATTACGGGACCAGTTTTCTGGAGTTGCCAGTTTGCTTTTCGTTTCGGCCAATTTCCTTTGTATCGTTCATTGGCCGAAGTTTGGTGGAGGAGGGCTTATTTGCATTGTTGCAAATAGGCATTTGTGGAGGGTGTTCTTTGCATATATTTGTATCATGATGGTTTCATGATGGAGCCCATCCTTTGACTCTTTCTTTTCCATCATGGCTTGACTTTGTAAACAATCATGGTTGTTGATGATTGTTGGTTGAGTATTGGTTTTGGGAGTGATCATTGTTTCTCATCATCACTTGCTTTTCAACCACCTCTTTGTCTTGACCCTCTCTCTTCCCACTCCCTCACATGGGCCGGCCATTCCCTTAAGGGAGATGAGGGATTCATTTTTTTTGGTGTGGCAATTTTGGTTCTCATGGTGCTAAGAAAAGCTCTCTAGTTCATCTCAAAAATCAATTCCTCCACCATCTCAAAAGGCAACATCCTACAACCCCAAATTGAGACACAAGTTCTACTACATATTCTACAGCAAATCTTGGGCACGTCGATTAGCCAGCTTCGTGCCCGAGTTGCCTCGGCATTGAGGTGGGAGCCCGTAAAAGAAGTAGGCGATGTGGTGCACTTCCGGCGACGAGGTGGAGACCGGAGCTTCCTTAGGAGATCGGGACGACGACGAGAAGACCGGAGGACTTGGATCTGTCGGTATATCTCTCTTCCCCGTCTTGTAGTTAGCTAGGACTAATTAATGGTTCGATCCGGGTATTAGTGCGCGGCGGTTTGCCAGTTCAAGTAAAATTTAAAGTTTATCACCGCTTCCGCATTTGGCCGTCGGATTGACGGCCGGGGCGCCTCCATGCACTTACAGCTGCTTGTTACCTTTCTGCTGCATAGATAGATGCGTTGGTTTGGGACAGTCGTACAGCCTTGTTGGCCTTCGTCAAGGGCTTGTACGGGTGGGTTCAAACTAACCTGGACAATGACGGGTAGAACTTGACATGTGACTTATGATTTGTTGGCCTTCGTCAAGGTCATAAGAGCATGGGGTAAAAATCACATCGGGAGTTTCTAAAGAAACTGAAAATTTCCAGATATGTGCATATCTTCTGGAGTGTGATAACGTGAGTGGATTCCATCATGTTATCATGCGATGATAGTTGGATCCCGATTCCCACTAATGAGTTGTTTTACTCCTCGGGTGGTCCCGACAAATTCTTCTTTCAGGTTTGGAGGAGAATTTGAGGTTACAGTGGGAGGTTTCCTGATTGGATAAATTGATAAGCATTCTGATCTAGGTTAGAGTGCATGTTGAGTGTTTCTTTTCTCTCTCTTTTTGGCAGCGACCATGGCCCAACCCTAGACTATGACTCAGTGACCAAGTTAACCGAACCTTCTTAAAAAACTGGCTTTTGGATTGTCTGAGTTGCATACCTCATTGCCACTCCTACTTTTACCATTTTCTCCAGAACACCCCGTATTACTACGAACATCCACTTCCATTGGATAAAACCATCGTATGGTAATATACGAACTCGAAGGAACTTGTTCCAGATTCGAGGATGGTTTCTGGTTCTGGAGAAAATGAATAGGACTATTCAGTTGTCTTTTCCTTTTACCTTCTCTCCGGTTGCGAGTGCTCCTAGGATTAGGACAGCACACCTATTATGCTTATTGGATAGTCTTTTTCCAAACCATAGGCTGGTGCCGAACGATAGGGAAGGAAGAAAACCATTTGGCCTAAAGGAGGTGTACAGAAGGTAATGACTAAAGACATATAAAGGGATTTGGAGAGATGGCAAAGAAATATACGGTTACAATTGTGAATCTGATAATGGAAGAGGCATTACTAGGAATACCCAGATACCCCTGCGAAACATTTATATGTTTCAGTTTCACTGTGTATTGTTAAAAGAAAACTGATTTCCCAATTAGCTGCTCCAGGGTATGTATTTACCAGGTTTGATTCTCACATCTGTATGGTTTTACAGATGATGAGTGGGAGTAAGTTATTGAGAATTAGGTGATCATCCTCATTATATCGGAATTCGTTGTAATTGGTGATATTTGAGGAAATCGCCTGGGCTGTTTGCCGGACGGAAAATATTTGGTTTTGAATATCCGTTGCTATGCACCAATTTCAAATTGATATATCTGTACGTTTATTTTTATAAAGTGAGATATAACTTTTTGAAATTATGTCCATGACATTTACCTATATCAGTGGATTGTTAGGTAAGGAGCATTAAACAGCAGTGTAATTCTTCTTAACCATAAGTACAGTTTTCAACCTACGACACACAGGAAATGAGTTATTAGACTCAGGGGACTTATACAGAGTATTGTATGTTGTCCAGTGTCTATGAGGACAGAGGGGTTGGTAATCGTACTATATTCTGTATACTTGTGACTTCTCTAGTTCTTAGACATGTGTTTCGTAGAAATACAAGGTCTAAGTTTTGAGAAGTAATAGGTATAAGAATAAAGTAGAGAACCAGGTATTGCAAGTATCAGGATTCTTCAAGGTGATCGAAGATGTAGATACTTGTGTATGGTATTCAGTTGATAGTAATGATTATGAGAACTTGCTTCTCTTTCAGGTTACTCATATCTAGATGTATTCCTAAGTTGAGTAATGCTGATCGTCCTCTCTCCATTTAGTTGACATGCACTGGAGACAGCTGCATGATTTGAATCTGGTTCCTATTAAATCTGTGCCTCTGTTTCTATATTGGATATAGAATAGTTCATATCTTAACAATGTTAAAGTACGGGGAGTTGTCCGGCTTATGCTTAAAACCAGACTCTGGATAACTCAAGGTACGTTTCTATAATGGCTGTTTGTGGGTTGACCCGGGCTATGACGAGGGTTGACTTTCTACCATCTGGAAGATCAATAGTGATATTGTTCTTGACTCGCCACAGTTTTAATAAAAATGGATTTTTTCAGAAATAGTAGTGGGAGTATGGTAGAACTGGAAGTGATTCCAGAACTGCAAACGATTACTGAAAATTTGATAAGAACCTAAAGATTCAATCTGGTTTGACATTACATTGGCCACTCCGCAGATATGGTGCGTAACCTCAGGCACTCAAGAGGTACTTCGGTATGCTCAAAGACGGTGACAAGGAGGTTCTTGTTTGCCCAGACTTTCCATTGCTGTTGTTCCAAACTGTGAGACCCGGTAGGAGGATGAGTATAGCGTCGTTCTAAACTAGCTTTAGAAGTGCACGTGTATATGACTTTGCCAGAGGGTTGTCGTAGTCAGTAGGAGCAGCGGAAGCATAATGGACAAGTAGCTTATGTCTATTTATGGACTAAAGCGGATATAGCGGAGATAGATCATCTATTTTTGATGTGACAGTCATAGGTTTGACTTCATCAGAATAGGGGATGGATCTGTTAAGAAGGAAGTAGGGTGTGATGCCTGGTACATGGATGACATACACATAGTAGGAAGTGAAATTCCTATACTACGATCGGTTATACTTTGGTTGTCACACAGTGGTTTCTCCACATAGGATATAGATGTAATATCAGACATTCTGGTTACTAGATCTATAGTTTTAGTTCTAGATTTGGGTAGTTTCCCAATCAGGGTACTTAGACAGCATTCAAAAGGTATTTATAATGGATGACTCCTGGCATGGAGGTGTACCTGCAGGTGATGGAGTCACCCTCTCTAAAGGTGTCTTACAGACTATAGAGGAGAGGGATGTGCATGATTAGCAGATCACTTGCTTAGGCAATTTAGTCAATCATGAGATGTCAAGTACCACACCAGATGTTGTTTTTGCACTAGATGCAATAAGTTGATATTAATCCTATCCTGGAGAAACGTTCGGAAGCAGTTTTAGAACATAAGTGGATGTTCTTGGGATATGATAACAACAGCCACTTTTAGGAGACGGTTATCATTTCAGGCTTCCAAGGTGACCTCGATGACAGAGTGACTGTCAGAGTTATAGTTTTCCCTCTGACGAGGGGAAGTATTTTGGACAGGTGGTCCAAGCGGATACTGAGGGAGGCATGGCGCAGGATACTGATTAAGTTCAGTTGACGATACAGTCTAAGAAGTTTGGATTTGGAGTTCATTTATGAACTAGGTCCCATCAGATATCTAGACATATTCTAAGGCAGGTATTGCTCATTTTAGGAGATGGCTTTCTCCGCGAACTTGAGATAAAGAGAGACATAGAAAGAAACATTATGGCGGATCCACTCACTGAGGTTATTCCTCGAATGCAATAGTTTCGCAAACGGGGTTTGTGAAACTGATTAGTAGAGGAGTTGGGTGTTCGGTATCACACGGGCTGTGAGTATGCGACATCGCAATAATTAGCTTGAGTGCAAGTGGGAGATTGTTGGATAAAGTGCCCTCAGAGTCAATTATTGTATCGCAGGCATGTGATTGCAATGATTGAGGAAGGACCTATACCGGTAGGACAGTCTTACTCAAGATGATAGTATGCTATCGTGTTTGTCTTTATCATCGTGTACATGCTTTAGGTGACCTTACAGGTCGCTATTACACGTTGATAGAGACCTTAGAATTCTTGCTTGACTTCCAGCAGTATGATGGCGATCATATACGTGAGAGTTGGGGTCTGTAAGAACATCCTTAAAAGGTCCCTAGTCGTGGGAGTTTTCGAGACAGGGCATCGATACTCTGGAGTAGACTAGTGTATACTGTCAAGACCCCGACGAGGGGCGGTGGCCAGTCTCACAAGCCATTGGTGTCGGTTGGATCACCTAAGATGTATACAGGTGCTCATTGGGTTATGAGTACACCGGACAGGACTCGCCGGGAACATGCTAGTTGGTATTATACCTGACGTCAGATAGCAGTTCCTTGGTGACATGTGTACAGGTTAGTTCATCGACCTGAGATCGTCATTTGTCTCGTATGAGTTCCCACTGTGCTTTGATTACTACCCTACCACGGCTCAAAGGAGTCGTGCAAACAGGTTTTAGTTGGGTACAGTCCCGAGCCACATGGAGGCAGTGAGCGGATCGGCAGGGGTTTCGTCTCTCATGGTATTGGGGGTGAGATCGCGCTGTGTCTAGGAGAGCCATTACATGAAGTCCTTGACCAAGGCAGGAGATTTACTGGTAGGTATTCCATTAGTATCTCAGGGTGTTCTAGGCTACACTTCGACACGACTTGTACCGCTTTTGGGGGTCTGACTTTTACCAACCCCCTAGGCCCGACATGCGATACTCATAGACAAACGGACCGGACTGTATGGATATTGTCACTGATAGGCTCAGTAGGGTGTCAGGATGAGTTCGCTCACCGACCTCCCTTTTGGTCAATACCTGGTAGCCCGTTACGTACCGCTAGTACCACTAACGTACTAGTGGTTAAATCCACAGCTAGTGTATTGACGAGTTTTTAGAGTCCCCCACAGACAGTTTCTCAAGTTTCGGGCGAAACGTTGTTGAGGCCGTATGATATATGGCAGGGTCTGATCATATACGTGCAGTAGTGCACTGATCATGATCGGGCGGATCATACTAGTGGGCTTTGGTTTAAGCCGGATCCTAGTATTAGATTTGTTGGATTACTTTAGTCTCATCGCATTCGCATTCAGTCGGAATGCGGATGCGGGTATGTATATACAGGTGAGGGGTATCCTTATGATCCATCACGAGTTTACTTTAGATGTTGCCGTATCTTTTTATTGTTGTAAACATTTGGGTTAATGTTTACAAATGGAAATTGTGAGCTAGAAATCACGATTATGAGCATTAATTGTGACACATGCACAAGTGGTGACTCATGGTCTCTTTCATTGTGCATGTGTCACATTATGTGATGGATTTGTGGGTTGAAATGAGAGGAGGAGAGAGAAGGGCAGCCATGTATGAGAGCTAGCTCTTGTGTTTTTTGATACTCACTCTCTCATTTCATAACACAACACAAAAGAAAAAGAAAAGGCTTCTTCTTCTTCTTCTTCCTCTAGCTCACAACCTCAATTGATGGCTTCATCTTCAACCTCCATCCATACAATGGATGCAAGAGACAAAGTTGTCACACGCATTCTCTACTTCATATTGGACACTTCGGCTAGTGAACTTCGTGTCCGAGTTGCTTCGGATGAAGCGGGAGCCCGTAAAAAGACTCGAAGATGTGGTGCCCTTTCCGACGAGGAGATCGAAACCGGAGATGCTGCGAGGAGCTTGGGATGGTGGCCAAAGTCCGAAGGACACGGATCGATCGGTATAGCTTTCCCAACCCTTTCTCTAGTTGCTAGTTATTGGTTAATGGTTCGATCCGGGTTTCAAGTATACGATAGCACCGGTTTCTAGTTTGAAAAAGTTTTCGTTTCCGCATTTTGGCCTCAGACAGACGGCCGGGGCGCTACCGTAGACTTACAAACTAGACCCTTATCATATGCAAAATTGGCTGATTTGACCAAGGTTAAAATCTGGGACCATTTTCATGAGTTGTTGTTTTGAATCGGGGTTATATTTTTGTATTTTTGATTCTGGATTTTAGTATTTGCGTTTTACCTCGATCACTTGACGTTTGTACGACGATATCAAGGGTAGTTTGGTGGTTTTGAAGGCGTAGTCCATAGGTTCTAACCTATAGGCTTTTTGCATGTCGTTTTGGTTTTGAATTGGGTTTTAATACGGCATGATACGTTATGATGTGTAGGTACCCCTACGAGGGATCCGAAACGACAAGCAAGCGCGTGGCGACGTCGGCAACGACAAGCGAAGAGCAAGGTGAGTAGATACACATCTACGGGGGGAGTCGGGTGGATGGCTTAAAGCACCCCCGCAGTTCGTAGTGAAGTTGATGATATGTTATATATTAACATATGTGTTGTGAATTTGGATGATTGTGTCGTGGTCAGATTCTTAGTTGTGAACCATAAAATAAGTTTGCACATACGCACACACACCCTTGCATGCATTATTGTTATTAGTTGTGCGTAGATGAGGATACGTATATATATACACACACACACATATAGGTATGGGACTAGGCATATATATATATATATATATATATATATACACACACACACACACGTATACCTACACATGGATGATGAGGATTGTACATGATATTTGAAGATGAGTCGATGAGATTGGGCATGGTGACACGAGATCGGTGATATGATGTGTTTCGTATTAGGAGATACGACATGAGATTTTAGCGGGCCTTTAGGCGTGTGTTTTCATACACGTATATATGTGCAGAGGGTATCAGTTTGTACTAGACTTAGATCAGTACTCCAGTTCATGAGATATGATGACAAGGATACCAGATAAATGATGAGATGAATGTGATATTTGACCCGTACCCAGATTGGGATGCCGTACGACGGATTTACGTACGAGCTATATATTGATGATTGATCCGCACTCTTGACTTGAGGATGTCAGGTTATTTATTGTATTATATGTGATACTATTGAGGCGAGATCACTGACTATTATATATGTATGTATATATATATATATATATATATATATATATATATATATATATCGACTCAGATTTAGGTGGTTTCCATACCACTTTCGATTAGCTTGTTAGTTAGATATGTAGTTTACTTAGTAGATGTTAGACTAGACCCGAGTCATACCTATTTCATAAACTACCGAATCATGAGTATTTTAAACCAACTGATTCTACGGATATTTTCAAAAGACGTGTCTTTCTTAAAAACACCGTAGCCTTTATTTTTCTAAACACCACGATTCGTGTTATTTCAAATGGAAAAACTGTATGACATATATATATATTGATGTGGATTCTTCACTATTGAGTTTATTATTCAATTTTCGCATATTCTTGTGATTGGTTGAAAGAGTGTGTTTGTAGTTTAACCGCAATCAGAACGGTGTCGCGCGTAGCTAGACCGAGATGAGTACGGGTCGTCCTCTGGGAAACGTGGAACCTTTTACTTTTACCTTAGATGTGTTGAGAAAGAGAGGAGAGATAAAGAATTTTATAGAAAGATTTCTAGATCTACGTTAAACACGTATGTAAAATATAGATCTAGATTATTTTAAAGATGTAATTAATATAATAAGAGGGCTTGTAGGGTTCGTTAGGATTTAGTAGTTATGGACGATTAATTAAAAGTTACCCTTTTTATCCATTAATAGATTTAGAACTAGAACGACGGTGATGCGTGTAGATTAGGGTTTCTGGAGAGAAAAAGGAATCCCACTCTTAACCCTTATCTCGACACGGAACTCCGTTCATATCTAGCCTTTACCAAAACAATCATTAATCTAATCTCTAATCGCGGTCGGAACTAGCAAAGAATTGTTAGCGCGCCCGATTAGGATGTTAATGATTCTTTTGATAAAGTTCCTAAACTTTATAGGACTTAAAAAGGGTTTAATTATTTTCATCGTCCATTAGCCTACCCTAATCCTACGAACCCTAACAAGCGGAGAATTACTCACGCATGTTGGGAGAAGAAGATGAAAAGAAAGAGAGGGAAAACATAATGTAAAATGCAAAAGAATTAAATAAAACAACTATCTTTATTAATCAACTTGAACAATCTACACTTTGATTCCTTAGAAAATGATTACAAAACTAGTTGCTTCTCGATCTCCTCCAAGGAGGTAGATGAACCGTTGATGATCAGCCTGGATGCGTGAGCCGTCTTGGACTTCGTGATCTCGTCGGCTTGATGATCTTTCCAAGAGGCTCTCGGTGCCCTTTTATAGTGCAAAGCCAGAATCTTATTGTTGAAAACTTGCTAAAATTTAGCAATGATTGATCTCAAAAAATCTTGCCTTCCAACTCCCTATTATTGCGGCGGATCTGCGGCCAAAGAGGGGGTATGGCCGCGGATCCGCGGCCAATGGTGAGGATCTCTTCATCAATTTTCTTGGGCTCTCTGATTGTGACATTTGGCAATCCAAGACACCTTTGGAATTCAGAAATCTTCTCTCGGTTGCTTCCAGACTTAGTCTCCAAGTTTTGCTTCTTAATTTGGCAAGATTTCTTCAACAACTTGATTTGTTTGATAAATTCTTCATAACAACTTGGAAAATTCTGCACAATAATCTTTAAATAATATTTAGTAGACTTAGTTCTACTAGGATTTGGTCAATGAATTTATTTGCATACATTTTTCTACCAAATGCTAATTAAAATATATTAATACATGGAAAATGGTGTTTTCACACATAAACCCTCATATATATAATATATTCTAATAAAGTCCTTTTTTAATATGAAAATGGTAGGAAAAATGTAATACAAATGTGCAGTTTTATCAACTGAACAAATACCCCCAAACTTATCTTTGATCGTCCCGAGCAAACCAGTTTATTCAAGAGGAGAAAAAGAAAAGAGAAAACTAAGCACACTTTCGTAGGCAGACACGATTGCACTGAGCACGTGCAACAAGCCGTTAAACCTCTAGGTGTCCCTAGTAGGAGAAGTGTTGTCTCCTGAGGGTTTTCAGCAGATTACACCCACAAAATCCTATAACAAAAGAGAGATGGTGAAATTTACATATAAAGATAAGGACCATAAAAGAAAGACTTTGAAAATAAGAGTTTCCAACTATACTAGTTTTTCAGTTGTCATGAGCCCTATCTTAATAGTCATGAAAAAATGTTAGAAATCACATCATCCCTCAATAAAACATCGTCTTTATTCTTCATTACTACCTTTCATCCAAACATTGATCATATAACTCCACGTGTGTGTAAAGAACATCCCTACACTCGGAGAATTCAATTCAAGCTATCATACTCTTGTCCATCTACTTTATTACTTTTTAATTTGATGAATATTAAGATTTGCTCACACATTTTCATGCGACCGTTAATACTTCTTGAGGTACTAACCGACCGATTACTCATGTGCTTGCTGATTAGGTGATAATATTTTTCTCGTCTTGCACCACCTAAGGCTTAGCAGTGACTCCCAGACCAGTTGGCCTTAGGGCACTAGGTGAAGAGGCACCCTCGCTATATTTTTTTTATTGCTGCCTTTGCGATAACAAAACCAGTGTTCATTTTTTTTTCTTTTCACCATTTTTATATTTTCTTCATTTTTTTTTTCATTTCCTTCATACTTTGGCTTTTAGACAAGAGCATTTCAAGGTATCCTCTACTATCCCGAGTTTCAAGACGTGTGTAAGTGCATATAGTAGGGTATCAACATTCAAATGTTTGGCTTCTAAAATAGAAACTATTTTTCAGACTTATTTTTATTCTCAGATTAGTGACTTCCTTCATCTTACTAACCCTTAGGACAACAGCTCATAACTACTTATTACTAGTTCGTTTAAGAAAACTTCTAATTTTCTTGGTTTTCTTAAACTATTCCTATCTTTTGGATGTAATGTTTCACCTTCTATTCTTTTGTTATCAATTTTTTTTTCTATATATATATTTTTTTTGAAAATGTTGTGCTTATGCAAAATATGATGCAAATTGATGTGTAAATAAGCACAAACCTCCCCCAAACCTGTTTACAGCAGTGTCCTCACTGATGTCATCCGTTAAGCTCAAAAAACCTGTAGACTTGGGAAGAAATTATTAATGGGGGCAAGAATATATGAAAGAGAAAATCCTCCCCCAAACTTATTTTAGGCTCATAATTTTGTAAAAATCATTTTCTTTCAAAAGCCAAAATATACCACCCCTCCCCCAAACTTGAGTTAAACAATTTTAATCTTTTAAAATCACATGAGGGGGTCAAGGTTATTGGTCAATGCCAAGCTTTGCAAAGATCGAAGGTCAACACCAACCATTCAAAATTTTTATCGATGAAGCACCAAGGTTGGTGGAAGAACATGTCACCTATTGACGTGAAGAAGTAGGGAGGTGACAAGAGGTGTATTGGAAAAGGATTGCGTCTCAATTTGGAGAGACGACACAGTGATAGTAATGATGGATTACTCGCATTGTCATGATTGTCCAAAAGAGGGGGTGGTGGTCCAATTTCTTCATCTTGGAGTTGATTCATCTCAACACCCGTGTCTTGTAAAAATGCGAGTTCATCAGCGAAAATTTCCTCAAAGCTTTCATCGATACCCCGAAAAATAATGTCATCAGAAAAAATGGGGTGATCGTCAGACTCAATATAAAGTTCCTCATTAGATGTTGACCCGGACAACTCGGTGGAAGAGTAAATGGTTGGGTCAAACAACAACATATGAAAAGAGTCTGTATCATGAGGATGATCAAATTCGCTGCTGTCGACATCCATTAATTCGACAGAACACACATGAGCATAGGGTTCGGAGGGTTCACTTCCCAATTTGTAAATGTTAAGCTCAATTGAATTCTTCCCAAAGGATAGGGTCATAGAGCCGTTTCTACAATTGATTACCGCGTTGGAAGTGGCCAAAAAGGGTCGACCGAGTATCACCGGGATTTGATTGCGTGGGTTGCCACAGGCTGTGTATCAATAACGATAAAGTCCACAGGAAATATAAATTACCCGACTTTGATTAACACATCCTCTAGCTCACCCCTAGGTTGGGTGATAGATCGATCGGCCATCTGAAGAGTGCAATGCGCCGGCTTTAACTCTCCGATCCCTAATTGCTCATAAACAGAATACGGAAGCAAGTTAACACTAGCACCTAGATCGAGTAGAGCACGATTAATATTTTTACCCCTAATAGAAATTGAAATTGTAGGATTTCCGGGGTCCTTTCGTTTCATGGGTAGTTGTTGTGTAAAAGCAGTGCTCACATTACTCGCAAGGAAAACTTTTTTAGGTACTTGAACTTTTCGCTTCCTAGTGCACAAGTCCTTTAGGATTTTCGCATATGACGGAACTTGCTGAATAGCATCTAGGAGAGGAATGTTTATGTTAACTTGCTTAAAAATTTCCACGATCTTCTCCATTTGTGGACTTGGTCTGTTGCCCCTTAACCTGTTTGGATAAGGTGCTTGATCAATAAGTTTTGGGTCCAACGTTTGTGGAGAAGACTGTGGGGATGGATTCGATCCCAAAATTGGAGTGGGAATCGACTTAGATAGATTTGGCGAAATGTTCGAGCCTTAGGGAAACGGAGAATAGGCTCGGATGAAGGTGGAAGACTAGACGAATTAGGGGAAGAAGAAGAAGAAAGGGTATCAAATGTGTCACTATCATCAAACTGCTCAACCACTTGGTTATTCAGCACTCTCCCCGATCTCAACGTAGTAATGGCATTCACATTATGACTTTGTGAATGGCCAGGATTAGGTAGGGGATGAGATGGGAGTTTCCCTTTCTCTCTCGCACTTATTGCGGCGTTTAACTGTGCGATTTGGTTTTGTATTGATTTAATACTCTCACCACGGGAGGAGTTTTTCGTTAGGGTATCAATAGAAGACCTTATCTCAGCCGAATTTTGCATGGATTGTTTCATGAAAATATCCAAAGTTTGTGCAAGTGAGTTGTCAGTACCGGCCACTTGTGGTGTAGAAATGTTGGCCGGATTTTCAAAATTTTGTGACTGAAAGGGGGGCTGATTCTGTGGTTGTGGTTGCTGTGGAGGAGATCTTTGATAATTACTTTGTTGGTTTTGATTCCAAGCAAAGTTAGGATGATTCCTTCATCCTTGATTGTACGTGGAAGAATAAGGGTCGTTTCTAGGTCGCTGCTGAAAAGCAGCATTAGCTTGAAACGATGCATTCATAGACATTCTTCCGTTAAGTGTGAAGGATCCGAACAGCAACCACAGACGGTCTTAGGAAGCGTAACCTGATTTAGGGAGACTGATGAGAATCTGTTCTCAATAGCGTCGAGTTTCTTCTGCATCGCTGCCATTTCGGCTTTCACTGCGATGGAAACATCGAGCTGGTGAACTCCTCCCCTAGATGAAGGTGGTCTTACGCTTTCCCACTGCAAAGTGTGTTCAGCGAGGTCTTCCAGATACTTCCAAGTTTCACCGTCATCTTTAGACATGAAATTGCATTGACACATTGTTTCAAGCATCTGCTTTGTCGCTGAATTAATGCCCTCATATATAATCCGACATAAATCCTATCTATTGATTCCATGATGAGGACATTGGACAAGCAGATCTTTGAAACGTTCAAAGCACTTCCAAAATGGTTCATTGGGAAGCTGGGTGAACTGGTTGATCTCGCTCCTAACACGTGCAGTCTTATGGTTTGGGTAAAACTTCTTAAGAAATGCTATGACGAATTCATCCCAATTAGTGATAGAGTGTGCGGCAGTATTGTAAAGCCATTTTTCTGCCAAGTCGCACAGTGTGAATGGGAGAAGACGTAAGCGCATAGCATCTAAGGTCAATTGTGAAGTACCCATCATTGCGCATACGTTTTCGAATTTGGTGATGAAAACGTACGCGTCTTCCGACTCAACCCTGTGAAATTTGGGCAGCAGGTTGATGTAGTGGGGTTTAATTTCGAAATTATCCCCGTTAGGTGGTGGAAGAGATAGACAAGTAGGAAGAGGACCACGGATAGGATAGCATCTCTCTTGGAGAGAGATGCGCGGTGGATTCTGCGCACCTTCGGACGGTGGCAGCGTGGTGTTACAATTTGATGGAGTGCCGTCCATCTCGGTCGTTGTGATGTGTGGTGGGGGAAAAGAAGATGAAGAAGTACCAACTTCGGCGTCGATAGCAGGAACGCGGACAAGACGGGCACTAGGATCCCGTGTCCAGCCGAGCATGCACTAAGCGGGTTTAGTGCAAGTGGCAGCGTGTGTGTGATTTAAAATTGGCTTGCTTTGAAAAAAATGGGACTCAAGACAAATCTCTCGAAGATGCACAAGCAACCCTAGAACTAAGGTCACCTAGGTCCAGTCTCTGGACCGCTCCTAGACTTCCAAAGGACAAGCCGCAGGATCAATCCTCTACCGCCTCCGTACCACCCTTGTAGCCAGATAAGTGCCAGGTAAGTGGGAAGGAACCATGTCGTGGGCCTAATTAAAAACCACTAGCCTTTGTCACACTTGCCTAGGCACTACAAAAATAATGCGGATAAACGATAGATTACCCACGACCTTCCTCTGTCCTTAATGAGCGCGACAGTCCTTAGAGTCTAGTCTAGATATTTTTTAAATTATTGTAGGGTTGATGCAGATGCTCGGTTTGTGATTTGTGGGGCTTAGGAAGGGTGATGAAATCCCCACCTAATCTTGATTTGGTCTTTGCCCCTTAGAGATCCGTATTAAAATATGCAAAAACAAACCGCAAAACAAAACTTTGCAAAAAGATTTTTGAACGGCGATATTTTGCAAAGAATCCTGCAGAAAATAGATTTTATTGGATTTGAGAGGAGAGACAAGGAGTTAAGAAAGATACCAGAGAAGTGTGAAACCCTAGATCTCCTGTTTCCTCAAATCTGTGACTCCAGATTCCCTCGCAAAATTCACACACAAATCGTTAAATATGCAATTATCAGTTTTGTTTTAATAATGATATGAATCGTCTAAGAATTCAACACCAATAGCAAGAATAAAAAATTACGCACGTATCCCCGGCAACGGCGCCATTTGATTGGTTGAAAGAGTGTGTTTGTAGTTTAACCGCAATCAGAACGGTGTCGCGCGTAGCTAGACCGAGATGAGTACGGGTCGTCCTCTGGGAAACGTGGAACCTTTTACTTTTACCTTAGATGTGTTGAGAAAGAGAGGAGGGATAAAGAATTTTATAGAAAGATTTCTAGATCTACGTTAAACAAGAATGTAAAATATAGATCTAGATTATTTTAAAGATGTAATTAATATAATAAGAGGGCTTGTAGGGTTCGTTAGGATTTAGTAGTTATGGACGATTAATTAAAAGTTACCCTTTTTATCCATTAATAGATTTAGAACTAGAACGACGGTGATGCGTGTAGATTAGGGTTTTTGGAGGGAAAAAGGAATCCCACTCTTAACCCTTATCTCGACACGGAACTCCGTTCATATCTAGCCTTTACCAAAACAATCTCTAATCGCGGTCGGAACTAGCAAAGAATTGTTAGCGCGCCCGATTAGGATGTTAATGATTCTTTTGATAAAGTTCCTAAACTTTATAGGACTTAAAAAGGGTTTAATTGTTTTCATCGTCCATTAGACTACCCTAATCCTACGAACCCTAACAAGCGGAGAATTACTCGCGCATGTTGGGAGAAGAAGAGGAAAAGAAAAAGAGGGAAAACATAATGTAAAATGCAAAAGAATTAAATAAAACAACTACCTTTATTAATCAACTTGAACAATCTACACTTTGATTCCTTAGAAATTGATTACAAAACTAGTTGCTTCTCGATCTCTTCCAAGGAGGTAGATGAACCGTTGATGATCAGCCAGGATGCGTGAGCCGTCTTGGACTTCATGATCTCGTCGGCTTGATGATCTTTCCAAGTGGCTCTTGGTGCCCTTTTATAGTGCAAAGCCAGAATCTTATTGTTGAAAACTTGCTAAAACTTAGCAATGATTGATCTCCAAAAATCTTGCCTTCCAACTCCCTATTATTGCGGCGGATCTGCGGCCAAAAAGGGGGTATGGCCGCGGATCCGCGGCCAATGGTGAGGATCTCTTCATCAATTTTCTTGGGCTCTCTGATTGTGACATTTGGCAATCCAAGGCACCTTTAGAATTCAGAAATCTTCTCTCGGTTGCTTCCAGACTTAGTCTCCAAGTTTTGCTTCTTCATTTGGCAAGATTTCTTCAACAACTTGATTTGTTTGATAAATTCTGCATAACAACTTGGAAAATTCTGCACAATAATCTTTAAATAATATTTAGTAGACTTAGTTCTACTAGGATTTGGTCAATGAATTTATTTGCATACATTTTTCTACCAAATGCTAATTAAAATATATTAATACATGGAAAATGGTGTTTTCACACATAAACCCTCATATATATAATATATTCTAATAAAGTCCTTATTTAATATGAAAATGGTAGGAAAAATGTAATACAAATGTGCAGTTTTATCAACTGAACATCTTGCTATTTGCATCGCTTTGCATGATTAAAGGTGCTTATTGTTATATTAAACCCATGCTGTCAGGACACCAGCACCATTATCGATGATGCGTATGTTCCACGTACACCTGCTTGCCGGCTCACACACTTCATCATCGATAATTGCCATGTCACTACACAGTAGGACTGTTTCATCAGGATATGACTCCTTGCATGACATATTTGCGTATATACCTACTTATACATCCATATTGGCGCAAAGGAATATTGTACACTCTTACTTGCGTATATACCTACTTGTACATCCATATTGGCGCACAGGCATATTGTACACTCATACTTGTGTATATACCTACTTATACATCCATATTGGCGCACAAGCATATTGTACACTCATACTTGCGTATATACCTACTTGTACATCTATATTGGCGCACAGGCATATTGTACACTCATACATGCGTATATACCTACTTGTACATCCATATTGGCGCACATGGATATTGTACACTCATAATTGCGTATATACCTACTTGTAAATCTATATTGGCGCACAGACATATTCTACACTCATACTTGCGTATATACCTTCATGTACATCTATATTGGCGCACAGACATATTGTACACTCATACTTACGTATATACCTACTTGTACATCCATATTGGCGCAAAGGAATATTGTACACTCATACTTGCGTATATACCTACTTGTACATCCATATTGGCGCACAGGCATATTGTACACTCATACTTGCGTATAAACCTACTTGTACATCTATATCGGCGCACAGATATATTCTACACTTATACTTGCGTATATACCTTCTTGTACATCTATATTGGCGCACAGACATATTGTACACTCATACTTGCGTATATACCAACTTGTACATCCATATTGGCGCATAGGCATATTGTACACTCATACTTGCGTATATCCTACTTGTACATCCATATTGGCGCACAGGCGTATTGTACACTCATACTTGCGTATATATATACTTGTACATCTATATTGGAGCACAGACATATTGTACACTCATACTTGTGTACACACATATTGTACACCCATATTTGCATACATACGTATTTCCACATACATAGATAATTCTGGCTTGATTTTGGAGATTTGGGAACCGCAAGATATATTTTAAACTGGATTTATTTTAAAGGAGTGGTTTTCCCTCGATATGTGCATATTACTGTTTTATGTTGCATGATATACGGATATGATTAAATTTCTATTATATGTCGCATACATCATGCTTTGTGATTATACGCATTGAGATATGTTGTTTTCATGAGATTTCTAGATTTGAGAATCGTGGCTATTTCGAAAGAAGGTATGTAATGTTTAAAAACCCAGTTTCTCTTGATATGATATTTCAGTGCGTCCACCATGAATTTTATCGCTTCTAATATATATATACCCCATACGAGGAGTCGTGGGCCGTATGCGGGTACATGGTGGGGCCCGGTATGGTACCCCGGGGCAAGAAAGGGATGTTGTGTATACAGATGGTGAGCCTGGCAGAGGGACTACTACCTACCGGTGATTGTATTTAGGCTCGGCGGATATCCGAAGGATACCGACCGGAGTTGAGAGATGATGTGGGCCGATCCGGACTGACGGAGCCCTATATATATATGAAGAATTACGTGCCGATGCTGGGCACAAGTTTCATGATGTTTTCGAGTGTTGATACTGGACACTCAGGTTCCATGATTTTGATGTGTCGCGAGGGACACACGTTGATTTATATCCTCATACTTCCATGCATATGCTTTATGATATTTACATGCATGATGTTTCGTGTCATTGGTTGACACGTGGACGAGATCCACATGCATACAGACATTGATTACATAGTTGGATGATATCCACATACTTATAGACTTCATGATATAGTTGACATTGATTCATGTTGATTACATTGATCATACCTCATATTTATGATATGTTGCTACCTGAGGCACTGACCCGAGCACTTGGTATTACACTTATGTATAGATGTTTACCTTAGCCACCTTATCAAACTTCAGACTTTGTCATTTTGAGGATATATATTACTGATCGTATTTGACCTAGGATTGAGTCATACATACGATTTCTGCTCTGTGATATTTTCTACTCACGAGTTGGAAACTCACCCCCGTTGTGCCACGGTTTCTTGCAGGTTTTTCCGAACAGGTTCTTGCGGCTTTCTGGCACACTGCTTCCTTTCTCGGTGATTTCTTTGGTAGGTGGGTTCACTCGCATCGTTACCACCATTGTACTTATTTATTTTCAGTTGTATCTAGTAAATTCCATCAACCAGACTTGTATATTATTTCAGACTTAGAAAACCAGTTTTTTATTATTGTAGGGTTCCTAGGCACACTTGTGAAGGTTCATAATGCATCAAACATGCACGAATAAAATTTTACATGTGCCGAACAACCCAAAGACAGGATCTTTGCTAGATAATTAGGGTTAAGCATACAAGATTACATCTTTTAAGCTAAGTGTGAGAGATTACAACCTTTGTAGTCCGCTCCTTCGCTTCACAAGCTCCGAGTAGAAGTCCCTTCGCCGCGATCCACGATCTCCCGGACTCAAGAGAGGCTCCACGACTCGAACGATCCATGCTAGCTTGAAGTGTTCCAAATCTCCGATGATCTACGTCGAAGTTTCAATAACTCAAGCTTTCTCACTCTAAAGAGATGAACACACTAATCTCATGGGCTAGATGAGATGAGGATGAGAGAGTAGTATTTATGCTTTCTTTTTAATTCGCTTTCTCACAATTTATCATCACAAAATGGATTTCTAGTGAGCTCAAAATAAAGAGAGAAGAAGATGATAATGGAAAATCATAATTCCTTTTGTGATGAATAGAAAATAAAAGTATATGATTGATGTATCAACCATGGTCAAGGATGAGTGGCTAATAGTTTGTAGAGAATAAACTAGAGTTAGGGTTTGGTTGGGTTAGCAATGAGTCATCAACAAATATCTTAACCATGACAAAAGAAAAAGCTTCTAGAAAGTGCAAGAAGCAACTAACCCTAATCAAACCCCAACCTCATTTAATCATCCTTAAACATGTTTAATAATAAATCATATCATGTCACAATAATATATATCACATATATATTATATATATTTGCAACAAAAGAAAATAATACAATTAACATATATCGCATATATATCAATGTATCATCCAGTGAGAAAATGAAATAATAAAGCAAGCCAATATTAGATAATGTAATAATATATCATATATATTATTATACATTAAATCATCGAATCAATACTTGATCCGACGATCCGGCTATATCGAATATAACCGACAAATATATCATGTACCGATTCACCGAACCAACACTTGATCCGATGTCCCGGTTCATATCTAAATATCGCGAGAATATAATACGGTATCTCATATCGCATTATCCTCGGTCCTGCGCATATCACATATGTGCCTCTACTCCATTTTGCCTGAGCCAAGAAACCTCTGTGTAGGACTCTAAAGAATCGTCAATACGCCGGTAGCAGGTGATGATCATATCAAACACCCACAAGCTGCAAGCGGTCAGCTAAACGTAACAGCCACCCAGGTATTGAGCGATCAGAAGATCAACAAGCTAGCCTGTGCGTTCTCCTGTGAATCCAATCAGTAACACTCCCGTACAGTCCGGTCTGTTCGTCTGATATGTCGCATATCAAGTCTAAGGGTGGTAAACGTCAGACCCTAGTAACCGATAAGTCGTGTCGATGTATGTCTCATAACGGGTCGAGAAACTACTCGTAACACTTACCAGTAAATCTCTATATCAGCCCTGGCTAGGGACTTCCAGTTATAGCCAATTGAACACAGCACAACATCAACTCCCTATACCGGGAGAGACGAATCCTCTCCTATCGCTTATTGCCTCCATGTGATTCGGGACTGTACCCAAAAGCCACCATTTTGCACGCCCTCTTGGACGTGGTAAGGTGGAAATCAAAGCACAGTAGGGATCACACAAGACTCTATGACGATCTCGGGTCTACAGACTACCCTGTACTAGTGTCACCGGAGAACTGCCATCTGACGTGTGGTATATCACCATCTGGGAGTTCTCGGCGAGTCCGTCCAGTGTACCCAGTCTCTACTGAGCACCCATACACCATCTCTTATGTCAAACACTGATGGATATAGGATCATCCATCGCCCATCATATGGGTCAAGATGCGTATACGCTAGTCTACTCTGGTGTATCGATGCCCTGTCTCGATATACCCTCGACTAGGAACAGTTATAGGATGTACTCATCGACTACCATGGCCCCACTAGTATGATCTCATCATAGTCGCAGTAGTCGAGTACAGATCCTAAGGGCTTTATCAACATGTGAGAGAAAAACAGTAATCCAATACAAGTCAACATGTTAAGATAAAGTGAAACCAAATAGCATACTATCATGACGAGCAAGAAAGTCATCTCTATATATATCCAAGCATCCATTATAATATACATCATATGTACAACAATGGCCTCTAGGGCATATACATAACTAACAATCTCCCACTTGCACTAAGGCCAGCTGCTGTAGTATCTCATACCTAGAATCCGGAATAATCTCTCAAACTGTATCTGGGGAATAGCCTTCGTGAATGGATCCGCAGTGTTGTCCTTCGTATCTACTCTCCTGACCTCGATCTCCCGGCGATCCACTATTTCCCTGATCAGGTGATACCGCCTCAGAATATGTTTGGACTTCTGATGGGATCTGGGTTCCTTAGCCAAAGCCACAGCTCCATTGTTATCGCAATACAGAGGTATTGGATGCTCAATGGATGGAACCACACCAAGTTCACTAATGAACTTCTTGATCCAGACAACCTCTTTGGCAGCATCGTTGGCAGCGATGTATTCAGCCTCCATCGTCGAGTCTGCAACGGTATCCTGTTTGGAACACTTCCAGCTAACCGCCCCTCCGTAAAGGGTAAAGACAAATCCCGAGTGCGACTTAGAGTCGTCCTTATCACACTGGAACATCGAATCGGTAAAGGACTCCACTTGGAGTTCTCCGTTACCATACACCAAGAACATCTCCTTAGTCCTTCGTAAGTACTTGAGAATGTTCTTCACAGCTGTCCAGTGACTCTCTCCAGGATCTGCTTGATACCGACTCACTACACTTAGTGAGTATGCTACATCGGGTCTGGTACATAGCATCGCATACATGATAGAGCCTACTGCCGAAGCATAGGGTATCCCTTGCATGCGAGCTCTCTCCAAATCAGTCTTGGGAGACATCTCTTTGTAGAGAGTGAGTCCAGAGATCGTGGGTTGGTTCCCACGCTTGGATTCTTCCATACTAAACCTCTTTAGTATGGTGTCAATGTACCTGGATTGGGACAATCCCATTATCCTTTTAGATCTATCTCTATAGATCATGATTCCCAATATGCAGGAGGCATCACCTAGATCTTTCATTGAGAATCTCTGTGATAAGAAGAGCTTGACTGATTGCAGCATAGGAATATTATTTCCTATCAAGAGTATATCATCCACGTACAATACAAGGAAGAAAATCTTACCCTCTGCTACCTTCTTATAGATATAAGGTTCATCTATATTTTTGATGAAGTCAAACTCTTTGACTACAACATCAAAAAAGATGTTCCAACTCCGCGATGCTTGCTTTAACCCATAAATGGATTTAAGCAGCTTGCACACCTTTCCGCTGCTCCCACTATCTACGAAGCCCTCTTGCTGAGTCATGTACACGCTCTCTTCTAAATCACCGTTTAGAAAGGCGGTCTTAATATCCATTTGCCAGATTTCGTAGTCATGGTATGCAGCAATGGCAAGTAAGATCCGGATGGACTTAAGCATAGCCACTGGAGAAAAGGTTTCGTCATAATCCACACCTGGTGGTTGACGAAAACCCTTTGCAACAAGTCTAGCTTTGACAGTCTCAACTTTTCCATCTACACCAAATTTCCTTCTAAAAATCCACTTGCTCCCAATGGGTTTTACCCCTTCAGGAGCATTTTCCAAAATCCATACTTTATTGGTGTACATGGATTCCATCTCAGATCGCATTGCATCCAGCCATTTCACAGAGTCACCACTTGTGATGGCCTGCTCGAAACTTGTCGGGTCATCATCTGATATGATGCAATCCTCGCTTCTACCATCAATGAGAAAACCGTAGTATCACTTAGGTGGACGAGAAACCCTACTAGATCGGCGGAGAGGCTGGGGTTCGTCGGGTACTACTGAATCCTCTGGTTCTACTAAATCTTCAGTTATAGTTTGAGTTTGTGTAGCTGGAATTTCTTCCAGTTCTACCTCTTCGCCACTAATTTCTTTAGCAAGAAATTCCTTTTCTAAAAAGGTGGCATGTCGAGAAACAAATACCTTTTGTTCCTCGCGATGGTAGAAAAGATATCCATGTGAATGTTTGGGATATCCCACAAACTTACACAGAACTGACCGTGCCTCGAGTTTTTCCGGATTTTGCCTTTTGACATAGGTCAGACAACCCCATATCTTAACTCGTTTAAGACATGGTCTCTTCCCACTCCATATCTCATATGGTGTGGTAGGTACAGATTTAGTTGGAACTTGATTCAATAGGTATGCTGCTGTCTCCAGTGCATACCCCCAGAAGGAAATAAGTAACTCAGCTGTACTCATCATCGAGCGCATCATATCTAATAGGGTGCGATTCCTCCGCTCAGATACACCGTTGTGCTGTGGTGTATAAGGAGGAGTAAGCTGAGAGAGAATCCCATTCTCTTTTAGATAATCTAGGAACTCACTGCTTAAGTATTCACCTCCTCGATCAGATCGAAGAATCTTAATACTTTTGCCCGTTTGATTCTCTACTTCGTGCTTATATTCTCTGAATTTCTCAAAAGCTTCAGACTTGTGTTTCATCAGGAACACATATCAGAATCTTAAGAGATCGTCAGTGAATGTAATGAAGTAGGAAGAACCGTTCCTGGCATGCGTAGACATAGGACCACATACATCACTATGTATTAGTCCTAAGAGTTCAGTAACTCTTTCTCCGTGTCTACTAAACGGAGCTTTGGTCATTTTTCCTTTGAGACATGAATGGCTAGTATCATAAAATGATAATTCAAACGGATTCAAATAACCATCCTTATGTAACTTAGCCAGTCTTGTCGCATTGATATGACCAAGTCTACAATGCCACAAGTAGGATTCGTTCATATCTGAACTTTTTCTCTTGTGTGTGTTTTGTATATTGAGGACTGTATTCTGATTTAGAATGAATATGCCATTATGTAACGAGCCTGATGCAATCAACTTTTGATCTAGGAATATGTTCATAACATTATCCTTTACTACAAAATTATATCCTTCTTTACTTAATAAAGAAACAGATATAATGTTGCACATCATGTTCGGTATATAATAGCACTCATTTAGAATCAGTGTATTACGACTCGGCAATACAAGGTGATATTCGCCAACTGCTTTGGCTACAATACTTGCACCGTTCCCTACATGAACGGAATGATCACCTTTTCCCAGTTCTCTACCTTTACGTAGCCCATGTAACAATTTACATATATGGGATCCTGATCCGGTATCTAATACCCAGGACGTAGGGTGAACTGAGAAACAGTTCTCAATAACTAACACACCCGAAGAAGATGCATCAACATGCATGTTCTTTTGGGCGGCGTGAGAATCCAGATATTCTCCTGTTTCCTGTTCTGTCTTATAACTTTTATAAGAAAGAACGGGTCCAACGTTCCCTTGCTCAGTACAATAATCGGGTTCAGTCAATACATCCATATTATTATCTTGATTATGGCCTGACATGGTCGCTACCTAGAGAGAGAGAGAAGAAAACACTTTAGCGTATGCTCTTGCAAGATTAGATTGGTTATTATCTTATCTAATCAGGATGTCTCCCACTGTTTTTATCAAATCTTCCTTCAAACCCTAAAAGGTAAGATTAGCCGGGATTAATTACACCTTACAATTTCGTCAATCTTTCAGCCAGATCAGTGTCGGTACTTTGAGGGAGGTTCCCCGTGCTTTCGCACGGACCTAATTAAAGTGAACCTCGTTTTCCCAGAGGCATAACCCCATTAACACTTTTCTAGACACCTACTTGATCGGCTAATTGTCCTGTGTAAAACTCTCCCAGGAGTAACTCTTACTCGCAGTGGGTATCGGGATCCAACTATCTCATAGAAGGTATGCAATCTTATTGCAAATTCCAACACTTGAAATTCCCGATAATATTTTGCCCCTAACCCCCTATGACCTTGACAAAGGCCAACAAACCATAGGAAGCTAGTCAAGTTCAACCTGTCATTTCTTGATTGAAATAAACCCACCCGCACGACCCTTGACAAAGGCCAACAAGGTCGTACGAATACCCTAATCCAATCACATCATATGTTTAAACAGATAAGAACCAGTTAGCTACCGCACACTACGCCTTGACAAAGGCCAATAAACGCGGTACGAATACTAAATAGTCCTTATCTGAAATGACGGAGGGCTACGCAGGTTTTTCAGAAAACCCTGAGCGTAATGAACTTGATATCGTTGTAGAATCGAGTCATTTTGAAAAAGGAGTGTTTTTGAGGCTTCTAGTTTCGCTAAAGAGGTCACTCCCGGTGAAGGGATCTCGACTCTTTCCCCATCGAATAAGGTGCAGAATATATCATATATACCGCTGTGCAAAGCAAGAACTATATAAGCTGTCAAAACTAAACCGCGAGTTTGTAGCATCTGCCAGTTTCGCTAAAGAGGTCACTTCCGGTGAAGGGATCTCGGCTCTTTCCTCATCGAATAAGGTGCAGGGCATATCATATATACCGCTGTGCAAAGCAAAACTGTAGCTACCCCTTTTATAAAGTTTTGATTCTACAACATATTTAGGTTTCTTTTCTTTTTATTAATCTCATTAATAAAATCCCATCAGCTTATGCTTCCTAAGCATCACAGAAGAAACGAAAGCAGTAATATTTATATATCAGCATATATATATAGTATAAGCATTCGTCTTAGGCAGTAATATGATCTCATCACAGAACATTGCAGCAGAAGAACATATATGAAATATTGGATATACTAGGACGTCCGTGTTTTCAATACGAGCCTGTATAAAACACGGATTCCACGGTCGCGACGAATAGCCAAACCCACATCCCAAGACCCCTACGAGAGTGGCAAGTAACACTGCCAATTCTAGGGTTAGGAGACCCGGTCTCGACTCCTCGAGATGGCCTCCCACTGGACCCTAGAACCCGGTTACTTGTACTCCCCTCCTTGGGTCTACCTAATGCGGAAAAGTAAATAATATACACTGGTGACATCAACCTCAACCTGGAAGTGCCCCAAATAAAAGAATATTACATTTACAAATGAATTTTACATGAATGAAAATAAAAACCCTCATCTCACATAAAACCCCCGGTTATTCAGAACGCGACGATCCAATATAACATATCACAGCAACACATAATATCACATATCATCAACGTAAGTAAATATGCGCATCCCAATTGTCGTTGACATATAGCAACGAAACCAGCGATATCACATATTACACTTACGGTCACAGAAAAGAAAGTGTAAAACTACAACATTTGGAATCCACAATCACTTTAGACATCGTAAATCCGAAATATCACATACTTCGCATTTCATGCCTAACTCTATGAATTCCACATATTGTATCACATTCCAGATAAATAGACAGTATTAAACTTTTCGAACAGATAATCAAATACCCAAAATTTCCTAAAGTGCTCAACTCTTGAGCGGAGTTCAAATAATCCCAAAATATGTCACAGTACCAGTGATCCAGCCGTAGAAGGTTCAAGCCAACGCCTCACATGTGGCAAGCCGTACTGCCCCAAACCCGAAGGTTCAAAAGGCAGTTCAAGACGGTCACATAATCGAGTTAAGGTTTGTTGTCTTCTAGAGGGTCTACCGCTTAACTTGTACAATTTTTCCGAAATATTTAAACCCGATAAAAATTCAACACTTGAAAGTTTGCCGTGCCAGGAAAAAGTGAGTTAATGATATCTGTTCAAACAGTTTAATAGTTTCTAAATATCCGGAAATAATAACGAATTTAAATATTCCGATCGAATCTACGATTACAAAGCAAACCCCAGAATTTTCAACACTTGAGTCACTTTAAAAAGACCCAGAAGCATCAACAAGCACCTACGGATATTACCATGAAGCCACGTGTCACAATCCCATAAATCGGCCGCGGAACCGCCGCGGGAAGCAGGTTCCCGCCGCGGTTCCGCCGTGGTTTAGTGGAGTTGTGGGCCCGTGTTTCATGGTAATTCTTAGAATTCCCTGCTGATTTTTAGGTATTTTTAATTCAGAAAAATCCCAGATTTTGAAAAATTTCCAGAGAGGGGGTTATTTTCGTCGGTTCGGGTTCGATCGGAGTTTTAACTTCGTAAACACATCGCCTAATGCTCTAGCTAGGCTCTGATACCACTGTAGGGTTCCTAGGCACACTTGTGAAGGTTCATAACGCATCAAACATGCACGAATAAAATTTTACATGTGCCGAACAACCCAAAGACAGGATCTTTGCAAGATAATTAGGGTTAAGCATACAAGATTACATCTTTTAAGCTAAGTGTGAGGGAATACAACCTTTGTAGTCCGCTCCTTCGCTTCACAAGCTCCGAGTAGAAGTCCCTTCGCCGCGATCCACGATCTCCCGGACTCAAGAGAGGTTCCACGACTCGAACGATCCATGCTAGCTTGATGTGTTCCAAATCTCCTATGATCTACGTCGAAGTTTCAATAACTCAAGCTTTCTCACTCTAAAGAGATGAACACACTAATCTCATGGGCTAGATGAGATGAGGATGAGAGAGTAGTATTTATGCTTTCTTTTTAATTCACTTTCTCACAATTTATCATCACAAAATGGATTTCTAGTGAGCTCAAAATCAAGAGAGAAGAAGATGATAATAGAAAATCATAATTCCTTTTGTGACGAATAGAAAATAAAAGTATATGATTGATGTATTAACCATGGTCAAGGATGAGTGGCTAATAGTTTGTAGAGAATAAACTAGAGTTAGGGTTTGGTTGGGTTAGCAATGAGTCATCAACAAATATCTTAACCATGACAAAAGAAAAAGCTTCTAGAAAGTGCAAGAAGCAACTAACCCTAATCAAACCCCAACCTCATTTAATCATCCTTAAACATGTTTAATAATAAATCATATCATGTCACAATAATATATATCACATATATATTATATATATTTGCAACAAAAGAAAATAATACAATTAACATATATCGCATATATATCAATGTATCATCCAGTGAGAAAATGAAATAATAAAGCAAGCCAATATTAGATAATGTAATAATATATCATATATATTATTATACATTAAATCATCGAATCAATACTTGATCCGACGATCCGGCTATATCGAATATAACCGACAAATATATCATGTACCGATTCACCGAACCAACACTTGATCCGATGTCCCGGTTCATATCTAAATATCGCGAGAATATAATACGGTATCTCATATCGCATTATCCTCGGTCCTGCGCATATCACATATGTGCCTCTACTCCATTTTGCCTGAGCCAAGAAACCTCTGTGTAGGACTCTAAAGAATCGTCAATACGCCGGTAGCAGGTGATGATCATATCAAACACCCACAAGCTGCAAGCGGTCAGCTAAACGTAACAGCCACCCAGGTATTGAGCGATCAGAAGATCAACAAGCTAGCCTGTGCGTTCTCCTGTGAATCCAATCAGTAACACTCCCGTACAGTCCGGTCTGTTCGTCTGATATGTCGCATATCAAGTCTAAGGGTGGTAAACGTCAGACCCTAGTAACCGATAAGTCGTGTCGATGTATGTCTCATAACGGGTCGAGAAACTACTAGTAACACTTACCAGTAAATCTCTATATCAGCCCTGGCTAGGGACTTCCAGTTATAGCCAATTGAACACAGCACAACATCAACTCTCTATACCGGGAGAGACGAATCCTCTCCTATCGCTTATTGCCTCCATGTGATTCGGGACTGTACCCAAAAGCCACCATTTTGCACGCCCTCTTGGACGTGGTAAGGTGGAAATCAAAGCACAGTGGGGATCACACAAGACTCTATGACGATCTCGGGTCTACAGACTACCCTGTACCAGTGTCACCGGAGAACTGCCATCTGACGTGTGGTATATCACCATCTGGGAGTTCTCGGCGAGTCCGTCCAGTGTACCCAGTCTCTACTGAGCACCCATACACCATCTCTTATGTCAAACACTGATGGATATAGGATCATCCATCGCCCATCATATGGGTCAAGATGCGTATACGCTAGTCTACTCTGGTGTATCGATGCCCTGTCTCGATATACCCTCGACTAGGAACAGTTATAGGATGTACTCATCGACTACCATGGCCCCACTAGTATGATCTCATCATAGTCGCAGTAGTCGAGTACAGATCCTAAGGGCTTTATCAACATGTGAGAGAAAAACAGTAATCCAATACAAGTCAACATGTTAAGATAAAGTGAAACCAAATAGCATACTATCATGACGAGCAAGAAAGTCATCTCTATATATATCCAAGCATCCATTATAATATACATCATATGTACAACAATGGCCTCTAGGGCATATACATAACTAACAATCTCCCACTTGCACTAAGGCCAGCTGCTGTAGTATCTCATACCTAGCATCCGAAATAATCTCTCAAACTGTATCTGGGGAATAGCCTTCGTGAATGGATCCGCAGTGTTGTCCTTCGTATCTACTCTCCTGACCTCGATCTCCCGGCGATCCACTATTTCCCTGATCAGGTGATACCGCCTCAGAATATGTCTGGACTTCTGATGGGATCTGGGTTCCTTAGCCAAAGCCACAGCTCCATTGTTATCGCAATACAGAGGTATTGGATGCTCAATGGATGGAACCACACCAAGTTCACTAATGAACTTCTTGATCCAGACAACCTCTTTGGCAGCATCGTTGGCAGCGATGTATTCAGCCTCCATCGTCGAGTCTGCAACGGTATCCTGTTTGGAACACTTCCAGCTAACCGCCCCTCCGTAAAGGGTAAAGACAAATCCCGAGTGCGACTTAGAGTCGTCCTTATCACACTGGAACATCGAATCGGTAAAGGACTCCACTTGGAGTTCTCCGTTACCATACACCAAGAACATCTCCTTAGTCCTTCGTAAGTACTTGAGAATGTTCTTCACAGCTGTCCAGTGACTCTCTCCAGGATCTGCTTGATACCGACTCACTACACTTAGTGAGTATGCTACATCGGGTCTGGTACATAGCATCGCATACATGATAGAGCCTACTGCCGAAGCATAGGGTATCCCTTGCATGCGAGCTCTCTCCAAATCAGTCTTGGGAGACATCTCTTTGTAGAGAGTGAGTCCAGAGATCGTGGGTTGGTTCCCACGCTTGGATTCTTCCATACTAAACCTCTTTAGTATGGTGTCAATGTACCTGGATTGGGACAATCCCAGTATCCTTTTAGATCTATCTCTATAGATCATGATTCCCAATATGCAGGAGGCATCACCTAGATCTTTCATTGAGAATCTCTGTGATAAGAAGAGCTTGACTGATTGCAGCATAGGAATATCATTTCCTATCAAGAGTATATCATCCACGTACAATACGAGGAAGAAAATCTTACCCTCTGCCACCTTCTTATAGATACAAGGTTCATCTATATTTTTGATGAAGTCAAACTCTTTGACTACAACATCAAAAAAGATGTTCCAACTCCGCGATGCTTGCTTTAACCCATAAATGGATTTAAGCAGCTTGCACACCTTTCCGCTGCTCCCACTATCTACGAAGCCCTCTTGCTGAGTCATGTACACGCTCTCTTCTAAATCACCGTTTAGAAAGGCGGTCTTAATATCCATTTGCCAGATTTCGTAGTCATGGTATGCAGCAATGGCAAGTAAGATCCGGATGGACTTAAGCATAGCCACTGGAGAAAAGGTTTCGTCATAATCCACACCTGGTCGTTGACGAAAACCCTTTGCAACAAGTCTAGCTTTGACAGTCTCAACTTTTCCATCAACACCAAATTTCCTTCTAAAAATCCACTTGCTCCCAATGGGTTTTACCCCTTCAGGAGCATTTTCCAAAATCCATACTTTATTGGTGTACATGGATTCCATCTCAGATCGCATTGCATCCAGCCATTTCACAGAGTCACCACTTGTGATGGCCTGCTCGAAACTTGTCGGGTCATCATCTGATATGATGCAATCCTCGCTTCTACCATCAATGAGAAAACCGTAGTATCACTTAGGTGGACGAGAAACCCTACTAGATCGGCGGAGAGGCTGGGGTTCGTCGGGTACTACTGAATCCTCTGGTTCTACTAAATCTTCAGTTATAGTTTGAGTTTGTGTAGCTGGAATTTCTTCCAGTTCTACCTCTTCGCCACTAATTTCTTTAGCAAGAAATTCCTTTTCTAAAAAGGTGGCAAGTCGAGAAACAAACACCTTTTGTTCCTCGCGATGGTAGAAAAGATATCCATGTGAATGTTTGGGATATCCCACAAACTTACACAGAACTGACCGTGCCTCGAGTTTTTCCGGATTTTGCCTTTTGACATAGGCCAGACAACCCCATATCTTAACTCGTTTAAGACATGGTCTCTTCCCACTCCATATCTCATATGGTGTGGTAGGTACAGATTTAGTTGGAACTTGATTCAATAGGTATGCTGCTGTCTCCAGTACATTTTTAGGTATTTTTGATCATACCTCATATTTATGATATGTTGCTACCTGAGGCACTGACACGAGCACTTGGTATTACACTTATGTATAGATGTTTACCTTAGCCACCTTATCAAACTTCAGACTTTGTCATTTTGAGGATATATATTACTGATCGTATTTGACCTAGGATTGAGTCATACATACGATTTCTGCTCTGTGATATTTTCTACTCACGAGTTGGAAACTCACCCCCGTTGTGCCACGGTTTCTTGCAGGTTTTGCCGAACAGGTTCTTGCGGCTTTCTGGCACACTGCTTCCTTTCTCGGTGATTTCTTTGGTAGGTGGGTTCACTCGCATCGTTACCACCATTGTACTTATTTATTTTCAGTTGTATCTAGTAAATTCCATCAACCAGACTTGTATATTATTTCAGACTTAGAAAACCAGTTTTTTATTTTTGTAGGGTTCCTAGGCACACTTGTGAAGGTTCATAATGCATCAAACATGCACGAATAAAATTTTACATGTGCCGAACAACCCAAAGACAGGATCTTTGCTAGATAATTAGGGTTAAGCATACAAGATTACATCTTTTAAGCTAAGTGTGAGGGATTACAACCTTTGTAGTCCGCTCCTTCGCTTCACAAGCTCCGAGTAGAAGTCCCTTCGCCGCGATCCACGATCTCCCGGACTCAAGAGAGGCGCCACGACTCGAACGATCCATGCTAGCTTGAAGTGTTCCTCTCCGATGATCTACGTCGAAGTTTCAATAACTCAAGCTTTCTCACTCTAAAGAGATGAACACACTAATCTCATGGGCTAGATGAGATGAGGATGAGAGAGTAGTATTTATGCTTTCTTTTTAATTCGCTTTCTCACAATTTATCATCACAAAATGGATTTCTAGTGAGCTCAAAATAAAGAGAGAAGAAGATGATAATGGAATATCATAATTCCTTTTGTGATGAATAGAAAATAAAAGTATATGATTGATGTATCAACCATGGTCAAGGATGAGTGGCTAATAGTTTGTAGAGAATAAACTAGAGTTAGGGTTTGGTTGGGTTAGCAATGAGTCATCAACAAATATCTTAACTATGACAAAAGAAAAAGCTTCTAGAAAGTGCAAGAAGCAACTAACCCTAATCAAACCCTAACCACATTTAATCATCCTTAAACATGTTTAATAATAAATCATATCATGTCACAATAATATATATCACATATATATTATATATATTTGCAACAAAAGAAAATAATACAATTAACATATATCGCATATATATCAATGTATCATCCAGTGAGAAAATGAAATAATAAAGCAAGCCAATATTAGATAATGTAATAATATATCATATATATTATTATACATTAAATCATCGAATCAATACTTGATCCGACGATTCGGCTATATCGAATATAACCGACTAATATATCATGTACCGATTCATCGAACCAATACTTGATCCGATGTCCTGGTTCATATCTAAATATCACGAGAATATAATACGGTATCTCATATCGCATTATCCTCGGTCCTGCGCATATCACATATGTGCCTCTACTCCATTTTGCTTGAGCCAAGAAACCTCTGTGTAGGACTCTAAAGAATCGTCAATACGCCGGTAGCAGGTGATGATCATATCAAACACCCACAAGCTGCAAGCGGTCAGCTAAACGTAACAGCCACCCAGGTATTGAGCGATCAGAAGATCAACAAGCTAGCCTGTGCGTTCTCCTGTGAATCCAATCAGTAACACTCCCGTACAGTCCGGTCTGTTCGTCTGATATGTCGCATATCAAGTCTAGGGGTGGTAAACGTCAGACCCCAGTAACCGATAAGTCGTGTCGATGTATGGCTCATAACGGGTCGAGAAACTACTAGTAACACTTACCAGTAAATCTCTATATCAGCCCTGGCCCGGGACTTCCAGTTATAACTAATCGAACACAGCACAACATCAACTCCCTATACCAGGAGAGACGAATCCCCTCCTATCGCTCATTGCCTCCATGTGATTCGGGACTGTACCCAAAAGCCACCATTTTGCACGCCCTCTTGGACGTGGTAAGGTGGAAATCAAAGCACAGTGGGGATCACACAAGACTCTACGACGATCTCGGGTCTACAGACTACCCTGTACCAGTGTCACCGGAGAACTGCCATCTGACATGTGGTATATCACCATCTGGGAGTTCTCGGCGAGTCCGTCCAGTGTACCCAGTCTCTACTGAGCACCCGTACACCATCTCTGATGTCAAACACCGATGGATATAGGATCATCCATCGCCCATCATATGGGTCAAGATGCGTATACGCTAGTCTACTCTGGTGTATCGATGCCCTGTCTCGATATACCCTCGACTAGGAACAGTTATAGGATGTACTCATCGACTACCATGGCCCCACTAGTATGATCTCATCATAGTCGCAGTAGTCGAGTACAGATCCTAAGGGCTTTATCAACATGTGAGAGAAAAACAGTAAACCAATACAAGTCAACATGTTAAGATAAAGTGAAACCAAATAGCATACTATCATGACGAGCAAGAAAGTCATCTCTATATATATCCAAGCATCCATACATCATATATACAGCAATGGCCTCTAGGGCATATACATAACTAACAATTATTTCGACCTTAGAGTCGTGCGTTGTAGTATTATGGTTTTCTTGATGATTTTGAGTTTCCTTTTGAGTTTTGACCCTCGCCTTGTGACCGTCAATTGACGAAGAGCTAGCTCCCACTTGGGGATGCCTTTATTCATATTATGCATGTTGTACCCGTTTAGGGCCAGTATTTAAATAGGAAACTCTGCCGAAATTTTCAGAAAAGACTTGGGATTTAAAAAATGCATACTTCGGCTTATGTTTTTAAAACCACTTGTTTTAAAACTAGTTTTCTTCACTTCTTCTTTAAAATGGTTTAGATCTCTGGGATTTCTTGGCTTACTTGAATTAGATGGGGTCCTATAGACTTCATATGATTCAAGTTCCAGTCACGTGCCATTTCGGGTCATGACAAAGTTGGTATCAGAGCGCTAGGTTTAACCTTGGTTCAAGTCTAAGTTCGACTATACGGAGCCTAGAGCGTTTGTATATATATTCGGAACTTAGGCTTGACCTTACGGAACTTAGACTTAGTCGAGGGGGTATTATACCCGAACTTTCATCGTGTAGGTTGACCTTGGTTGATGGAGTAGGTGTCTTTAGTAGAGCGACGAACCGTGTGTATGTTCCGCGGTATACTTATGATACGCTACTCCTCTTAAGGAGCCTTAGGATGTACATTTCCTTGCACAGCATTATATTCAATCCTACGATCTATCCTCATCATTATCGGCTTATGGTTTTGCTGGCACGATTACACGGCAGAGAGAGCTACGGCTAGAGTTACGTCAGCACGAGCTCGTCATGGACGATGACTGAACAGAGCGTGATTTTAGGGACATACGATTGCATAGAGGCGTCGTTTTATTGTGTTTTCGCGTCAGGAGCGTTTGATGGATCGCTTTATGAGATTTCTCGGACATGCAGATCAGCACCAGAGGATTGAGCCACTGATAGAGGCCAGCCAGAATGTGGTGACCGTCAATGCACCGAATATACTTGATGATTGAGGCACTGTTCAGCGTGCAGACGGATGAACCAGTTGTTGCTGGGAACGACGAGATATCGCCCTAGATGTTGGAGCTATTGCAGTACGAGCTGTACTTGAGATATGATAGAGGGTCGCTAGTCAACCGAGGATGAATGACTATGACATGTGGTTCGTTCGCTTACCCCGATGCGAGGTCATCAGATTGATTGATTCCAGCTAAAGACGACTTCACGCAGGTACGTTGGGAGTCGATAGAGACGATCGAATGTCAGAAGCCCATTTTCCAAGTTTAAAGTATTCAGAGACAAATGCAAGTAATGCTATGGACCTTGTAGAAGAATGAAACCCTAACTTGACGTAATGACCATGGAACGCCTTTGAACCTTAAGGTTTGCGGCAGTTCAGTGGTGCCATTAGTGAGGCTTGGGTTTGCCTTTCTACGGTTGGTCCACAGGTGTTGTGGCATGTACTCGATATTATTAAATTGTACTCAAGATGTTAATCTTTTTGGGGATTATGAGGTTTTGACGAATCGATCGAATGATCTGACATCTTTCAGATATCATGTGATGGGATGCATTGCTCAGGAGACTCCAGATACGAGTATAGCCGTTGGAGCACAGTCCGTACAGCCACGAAGAGACAAGTCCGAAGCAATCGACATTAGAGAAAAAGTGGAGTAAAGAGTTCGCCCGAGATTTCGACGAGATGATGTTCCACTCCGCTGACATCAGAGATGCGATACGCATGCAGAGGCGTTGATTATTGATATATCTTCCAGAAGGAGTTGCGATGAGAATGCAGCCATTCTGGAACAAGAAATAGATATAGTAAAGGGTGATAAGTTCCAGGCAGTTCAGCAGAAACGAGATTTGGGAGAGATCTCGACAGGACCTTTCTGGAATACTATACGAAAATACTTGGACCCAGGAGTGGTCATATTGCACACACCCAGTAGGCCAGAGTTCGGCATCGTCGACGAGATAGTTGGCCAGAGATCTTTAGAGGATGTGCCAGAGCAGGACTGTTTCCGTCATCATTCCATATTGGGTCGTTGAGCCGAGGAGCTATGTATCTAGCAATGCACAGTGAGAGACAAGAGCCTAAAAGCACCTGGCGCCATACCATGAACAGGAGGCAAGTAGATATCTTGCTCTGCTAGCATTGGATGCACCGACACCTTCTCGACTTTGAAGGAGGAAATATCGACGACAGTATTTATGATTTATGATTTGGTGATTCGATTATCACGTATCCGTCGCCTTGGATTTCGGTATTTTGGGCGATCTATTTGCATGATTTAGTCTTGATGACTGAGTTTCATGATATTTGTTTTTGTGCACCATGGCCGCACCTACTGAGTATTTATATTTTGTGCATAGTTATTACACTTGAGATATGCTTTATACACCGTTGTGTTGATTTATGATTTATGTATGGTATTGCACTTGATATCGTTTTGTGCCTTGGCTGCACATGTTTATGATTTCATGGATTTCATACAGTTGGGTTGATTTTGTGGATATAGTACGCACACTATTTGGTTTTTGCACTCGGTATAGTTCACATATGCTTGCAGTGCATTGATACGTAATTGTGCACCACGGTTGCACCTGTCTTCATTTTGATGTCATTTGAGACATTGATTTTGATTTCATGCCTAGGGCATGCATGTGATTTGACTTATGCTTTCGGCATAGTTTTTATGCACTTTTAGTGTTTTGATTTGATGTGTGCCCGCTGATGCACATGGTTGTGAGATTATATACCGCGGTATACCTGATTTGGATCGAGCTTTATTGAATACCGTCGATTTCGATTCTGATATTGATGTTGATTTCGTGTACTCTGTGCATTTGATTTGGATTCTTACGCATATTTGGCACGCTTGGATTGGATTTTGCGTGTGTCCGGCGCTTGATATTGGATTTCGTGATTTCGTGCATATTGGATGCACATGATTTGGATTTTATTCGTGCATGATGGATGCACCTGATTCGGATTTTCGCGCATGTTATGAGATGCGATTTTGGTGCACACCAGATGCACTAAATCGGGATTCTTCGTGCATATCAGATGCACCTGATATTGCTGCCAGGCACACCGTTGCCTCTGACAGGTGTTTCGTGCACACCCGATGCACTTAGATGTTGTTTCTGTGCACATGTATGGAACATTCATTGGTTTCGATTTTCGTGCGCACCAGACGCACGTAGCATTCATATGCACATTTTGGGATTGATTTCTTATGGAGCAGTACGTTTTTATGATATTTGCTACTTGTTTCCGTACTGAGCAGGACTAGTCAGAGGGCAGTACCTGGATATATTTTGCATGCATTAATAGTTATCAAAGGGATTTCCAAAAAGGGAGCTATAGTCTCAGTATTTACCTACGTGTATGATATGATACGAAACATTTTAAACAAGGAAACCCTTCTAAATTATTTTCAAAAATGGCTGGACGTATATATTAAACAAAGGATAAGTATATATATAGTTATTTTTTTACAATAGACGTCCGCCATTGTGCCGCGATACGCGCATCGCACAGCAACATGAAAGGTTTGGCATGCATTTTCTTCAGATGTTTACATGTATAGTTTTGATTTATATCATATTGGTTTTCGTATTGGATTTGACATTTGTGTCTTCACCATGACTCCGATGATTGTGGGATGCTTGACGAAGTTTTGATTTTGAGTTATCTGCTCATTTTCCATGCGCCTGTATTGCGCTACGATGTGTTTTATGTATTGATGATTTCGGAGCCCCGACGAGTTGGACTTTTACTGAAATGTTTTAGTATTTGAGGGGTTTAAATTTAAATTCGGGAACTGAATTTCTTTAACGGGGGAAGATTCTAACATTTCAGAAATATAAAATATTATTTTTGGGAATTTTTATAATTAAATAATAAAATATTGAATATTGGAATAGGGCGGTATAATTAAATACCGATAAATTGGGAAAAATTTGGAAAATTATAGAAATTACTGAAATGAGGGTGTGTTATGTGATTTAAGCAAATTATGAAATTTTATGATTTATTATATATTAATTTTGTGCTAATCGCGATTAAATATCGCTACTTGGGCACTAAACGTGTTTTGTGCACATGACATGCAAAAGTCTTTTTTTTTTACACTTGTTACATTTCTTATCATGGCATTTCTTCATGTTTCATGCATGGTTGTTGAATTTAAAGAGAAGATAAAGAAAACAAAAGAAAAGAAAAAAGAAAGGAAAACAATAAAATATGAGGTACGGGCAAATGAGAGAAGAGAGAGTGAGGTGAGGGGTTCATTGACTAGTCTTCATTCTTCATCATCTTCATCCTCATCTTCTCATCTTCAGCCCATGGCAGCACCTTCCTCCACCTCCAGATCAAAACCCCAAAACTTCATCAAAACAACTCCAAAACATCATCCCCACTACACAGAAAATGTGCACGAGCTCATGGCAAACACTTTGGACGAAGCAAGTTTTGATTTTGGACACTTAGGGCAACACAAGAAATTTCTTGAGTTTCCAAATGAGGTAATTTCTGCTCCTTTAGATTAGCATTTCAATTCCTTATGTATCCATGCATGTTTAGAATCGATATTGTGTAGTTAGCGAACTTTGAAAATTCCAAGTTAGGGTTTAGGGTTTGAATTGATTCCATAGGTGCAATTGAGGTGTAATTAAGGACCATAACCCCTGTTGTGATGATATAGTGGACTGAACCTGAGACTTAAACCTCGGAATACGAACTTAGAAACCTCGATATCGGAGAATTATGGATTTTGTGAGGGTTTATTGACATCTTCTATCAGCTAGGACACCTGAAAAATATTTAGCAAGCATAGTGATGCGTGCAGGTGACCAGGAGACTACCGTTGAAACCCCAGCCCCTAACCCTCAACCCAGGCCACAATTAAATTCTTTTTGGGTGCAATTTGCGGCCAGAGCAGTGGGAAATCGACTCATTTTTGTTCTGTGGCCTTATCTCCAGTAAACTAGACCTTTGTCATCTGCAAAATTGGCTGATTTGACCTTGGGTAAAATCTGGGACCATTTTCATGAGTTGCTGTTTTGAATCGGGGTTATATTTTCGTATTTTGGATTCTGGATTTTAGTATTTGCGATTTACCTCGATCACTTGACGTTTGTACGACGATATCGAGGGTTGTTTGGAGGTTTTGAAGGCGTAGTCCATAGGTTCTAACCCATAGGCTCTTAGCGTGTCGTTTTGGTTTTGAATTGGGTTTTAATGCGGCACGATACGTTATGATGTATAGGTAACCCCATGAGGAATTCGAGACGACAAGCAAGCGCGTGGCGACGTCGGCAACGACAAGCGAAGAGCAAGGTGAGTAGATATACATCTATGGGGGAAGTCAGGTGGATGGCGTATAGCACCCCCGCAGTTCTTAGTGTAGTTGATGATATGTTATATATTTACATATGTGTTGTGAATTTGGATGATAGTGCCGTGGTCAGATTCTTAGTTGCGAACCATAGAATAAGTTTGCACACACGCACACACACCCTTGCATGCATTATTGTTATTACTTATGCATAGATGAGGATGCATATATATATATATATATATATATATATATATATATAGACACACACACAAACATATACACACACACATAGGTATGGGACTAGGCATATATATATATATATACACACACGTATACCTACATATGGATGATGAGGATTGTACATGATATTTGGAGATGAGTCGATGAGATTGGGCATGGTGCCATGAGATCGGTGATATGATGTGGTTCATATTTGGAGATACGACATGAGATTTTAGCGGGCCATTAGGCGTGTGTTTTCATACACATATATATATGCAGAGGGTATCAGTTTGTACTAGACTTAGATCAGTACTCCAGTTCATGAGATATGATGATAAGGATACCAGATAAATGATGAGATGAATGTGATATTTGACACGTACCCAGATTGGGATGCCGTACGACGGATTTACGTACGAGCTATATATTGATGATTGATCCGCACAATTGACTCGAGGATGTCATGTTATTTATTGAGGCGAGATCACCGACTATTATATATGTATATATATATCGACTCATATTTAGGTGGTTTCTATACCCTTTCGATTAGCTTGTTAGTTAGATCGGTAGTTTACTTAGTAGATGTTAGACTAAACCCGAGTCATACCTAATTCAAAAACTACCGAATCGTGAGTATTTTAAAGACAGGCCAAGAGATTCTACGGATATTTTCAAAAAACCCATCTTTCTTAAAAACATCGTAGCCCTTATTTTTCTAAACACCACGATTCGTGTTATTTCAAATGGCAAAACTGTATGACATATATATATTGATATAGATTCTTCACTGTTGCGTTTATTATTCAATTTCGGCATATTCTTGCTATTCGCATCACTTTGCATGTTTAATGGTGTTTATTGTTATATTAAACCCATGCTGTCAGGACACCAGCACCATTATCGATGATGCGTATATTCCACGTACACCTGCTTGCCGGCTCACACGCTTCATCATCGATAATTACCATGTCACTACACAGTAGGACTGTTGCATCAGGATATGACTCCTTGCATGACATACTTGCGTATATACCTACTTGTACATCCATATTGGCGTACAAGCATATTGTACACTCATACTTGCGTATATACCTACTTGTACATCCATATTGGCAAACATGCATATTGTAAACTCATACTTGCGTATATGCCTACTTGTACATCCATATTGGCGCACAGGCATATTGTACACTCATACTTTCGTATATACCTACTTGTACATCCATATTCGCGCACAGGCATATTGTACACTCATACTTGCGTATATACCTACTTGTACATCCATATTGGTGCAAAGGCATATTGTACACTCATACTTGCGTATATACCTACTTGTACATCCATATTGCCGCACAGGCATATTGTACACTCATACTTGCGTATATACCTACATGTACATCTATATTGGCGCACAGACATATTATACACTCATACTTGCGTATATACCTTCTTGTACATCGATATTGGCGCACAGGCTTATTGTACACTCATACTTGCGTATATACCTACATGTACATCCATATTGGCGCACAGGCATATTGTACACTTATATTTGCGTATATACCTACTTGTACATCTATATTGGCGCACAGACATATTGTACACTCATACTTGCGTACACACATATTGTACACCCATATTTGCATACATACGTATTTGCACATACATAGATTATTCTAGCTTGATTTTGGAGATTTGGGAACCGCAAGATATATTTTAAACTGGATTCATTTTAAAGGAGTGGTTTTCCCTCGATATGTGCATATTACTGTTTTATGTTGCATGATATACGGATATGATTACATTTCTATTATATGTTGCGTAAATCATGCTTTGTGATTATACGCATTGAGATATGTTGTTTTCATGAGATTTTTGGATTTGAGAACCGTGGCTATTTCGAAAGAAAGTTTGTATTGTTTAAAAACCTGGTTTCTCTTGATATTTTATTTCAGTGCGTCCACCATGAGTTTTATCGGTTCTGATATATATATATATATATATATATATATATATATACCTCACGGGAGGAGGAGTCGTGAGCCGTGTTCTGGTACATGGTGGGGCCCGGTATGGTACCCCGGGGCAAGAAAGGGATGCTGTGTATACAGACGGTGAGCCTGGCAGAGTGACTACTATCTAACGGTGATTGTATTTGGGCTCGACGGATATCCGGAGGATACCGACCAGAGTTGAGAGATGATGTGGGCCGATCCGGACTAACGGAGCTGTCACGACCCGAAAGAGCACGTGACTGGCCCTTGAACCATATGAGGTCTATAGGACTCCAACTGATCCAAGTAAGCCAAAAGCCCAGAAATCTAAAACCACTTAAGAATAAATAAAGAAAAATGGTTTAAAGAAATGAAGAAAAACATGTTTGAAGTCAAGGTTTTTAAATAACTAAGCCGAATATGCATTTTAAAAATGTAAAGTCTTTTCTAAAAATTTCGGCAGAGTTTCTTTTGTAAATACTGGCCCCGAACGGGGTACAACAAGAACAATATATATGCAATGATAAAAGGCATCCCCAAGCGGGAGCTAGCTCTTCGTCAATTGACGGTCACAACCACGCAAGCAATATAATATACAGCGCCGAATGGCGAGGGTCAAATCCAAAAGAAACTCAATAAGCATGAAAACCGCAATACTACTAAGCGCGACTCTAAGGTCGAATAATACATCACTAATGTCTAAGTCTGAAACAATATATAAGTTTTGGTTGATGGAATTTCTAGACACAATGAATAATACAAGTACAATGATGGTTCTTGATGAAAAAGAACCCACCTACCCAATGCAATTCACCCGCAATGAAGCATTGGGCCAGAAATGCCGCAATGGAACCTGTACGTCAAAACCTGCAAGAACTGTGGCACAACGGGGGTGAGTTGCCAACTCATGAATAGAGAATATCTACAAGCAGAAAACGAATGCATGACCTAATCCTAGGTCAATACGATCAGATATAACATAAAACTCAAGAGTAAGTCTGAAGCATGATAAGGTGGCAATGTAACATCTAAACATGTAGATAGTGCCAAAAGCTCGTGCCAGTGCCTCAGGTAATAACATGTCATAAATATAAGGTATGTCTGCATGAAGTAAATATGATGAAGTATCAAAATGGATATCAATACACATATATTAGCGTCCCATTCCACTAATATTGGTGTAAGGGTATATATAACAGCGCCCTCATACCCTGTTATATATACAAATGAAGTATGATCAATGTAAATCCAGTCTGTATGTGATCAATGTAATAAAAGTCTGTATGTATGTGGATCCCGTCCACCTGTCACCCAATGACAATAAGAATCATGCATGCAAAATGAGGATATAATCAAAATCATGGAAAACATCATGAAACCTGTGCCTAGCATCGGCACGTAAATCCTCATATATCGGGCATCCGTCAGTCCGGGTCAGCCCACACTCTCGTATATCGGGCATCCGTCAGTCCGGGTCAGCCCACTCTCTAATATATCGGGCATCCTTCAGTCCGGGTCAGCCCACTCTCTAATATATCGGGCATCCGTCAGTCCGGGTCAGCCCAGTCTCTAATATATCGGGCATCCGTCAGTCCAGGTCAGCCCACTCTCTCATAGTGGTAGCGCAAATATCATATCAAGGAAACCGGGTTTTCCAAATAAGTACATACTTTCCTTTGAAATTATCCATGGTTCCCAAATCCAGAAATATCATAGAAAAAACAAATGTCTCAATGAGCATAATCATAAGCATAATGTATGTGACATATAAATGAAATGCAAGTATAACAGTATATCATGCAACATGGAATAATACTATGCACATACAAGGTCATATCATGATGCAATAATACTACTGTATAGTGACATGGCAATTATCGATGATGAAGTGTGTGAGCCGGCAAGCAAGTGTACGTGGAGCATATGCATCATCGGTAATGGTGTCCACTAAATGGAGCTTTGGTCATTTTTCCTTTGAGACATGAATGGCAAGTATCATAAGATGATAATTCGAACGGATTCAAATATCCATCCTTATGCAACTTAGCCAGTCGTGTTGCATTGATATGACCAAGTCTACAATGCCACAAGAAGGATTCGTTCATTTCTGAACTCTTCCTCTTGTGTGTGTTTTGTATATTGAGGGTTGTATTTTGATTGAGAATGAATATGTCATTATGTAACGAGCCTGATGCAATCAACTTTTGATCTAGGAATATGTTCATAACATTATCCTTTATTACAAAATTATATCCTTCTTTACTTAATAAAGAAACTGATATAATGTTGCACATCATGTTCGGTATATAATAGCACTCATTTAGAATCAGTGTATTACGACTTGGCAATACTAGGTGATATTCGCCAACTGCTTTGGCTGCAATACTTTCACCGTTCCCTACTTGAACGGAATGATCACCTTTTCCCAGTTCTCTACCTTTACGTAGCCCATGTAACAATTTACATATGTGGGATCCTGATCCCGTATCTAATACCCAGGACGTAGGGTGAACTGAGAAACAGTTCTCAATAACTAACACACCTGAAGAAGATGCATCAACATGCATGTTCTTTTGGGCGGCGTGAGAATCCAGATATTCTCCTGTTTCCTGTTCAGTCTTATAACTCTTATAAGAAAAAACGGGTCCAACGTTCCCCTGCTCAGTATAATAAGCGGGTTCAGTCAATACATCCATATTATTATCTTGATTATGGCCTGACATGGTCGCTACCTGGAGAGAGAGAGAAGAAAACACTTTAGCGTATGCTCTTGCAAGAATAGATTGGTTATTATCTTATCTAATCAGGATGTCTCCCACTGTTTTTATCAAATCTTCCTTCAAACCCTAAAAGGTAAGTGTCACGACCCGAAAGTACGGAACATGACCGACACTTAAACTACGAACGTCTCGAGACGTACGTAATCTAAGTAAACCGAAAACCCAGAAATCCAAACCAAGAAAAGTAGTAGAGTGCAGGAAAAACCAACTTAAAGCAATTAATTTCAATAGCATAAGCCGAATTATGCGGTTTTTAAAACATCAAAATTTTACTGAAAATTTCGGCAGAGTCTTCTTTGTAAATACTGGCCCCCAAACGGGATACAACATGAATAGTATACGAAATCAAGAAAAAGGCATCCCCAAGCGGGAGCTAGCTCTTCGTCAATCGACGGTCACAACAACACAAGCAATATAATATACAACGCCAACGGCGAGGATCAAAACTCAAAAGGAAACTCAAAACCACCAGAAATATAACGAGCGACTCTAAGGTCGAAAGAATAAACAACACTGGTCTCTATCTCAAAAATACATGTTTGGTTGATGGAATTTACTAGATACAACGGAATAATATTATACAAGGTAATATGATGGGTACGATACAAGAAAAACCCACCTACTAGCAAGTCACCCAAATGAAACTGAGCCCGCAAAGCCGTAATGAAACCTGTACGGCAAACCTGCAAGAAACTGGGGCACAACGGGGGTGAGTTTCCAACTCGTGAATAGAAAAATATCTACGCACAGAAATCGCATAAATAACGCAACCTAGGTCAATGATCATAATATATCCTCAAATATATGAATAACACGTAGCCTATAACAAGGCTAGGGTAAATATCTAACCCGAGTGTAAACTCATGTGCCCGTGTCAGTGCCTCAGGTAGCAATATATCATATGAGTGAGGTATGAATGCATGAAAACAAAATACATGTAAATGAAGAAACTGTTTTCATAAATTAGTGAGATTTCTATACTTTTAAAGTGAGGTATCATAAATGAAATCAGTATCAACCGTGTCTAGCATCGACACAAAACATAAATCTCACTGTCTCGAAATATCAATGTCTCAATCTCAATATCTAGGGCGCCGTCAGTCCAGACCGGCCCCTACCATCCATCTCAAGACCACGACGGTATCCTCCGGATATCCGACGCGTCGGGTAATATCACCGGTAGGTAATCTGTCCCCTGCCAGGCTCAACGTCAACACCACATTCATCTTGCCCCGGGGTACCATACCGGGTCCACCATGTACCCGAAACGGTTCCTCCACTCCTCGAATCGGTCTCGAAATCCATCAGCAAACTCATGGTGGACGATTCATACATCATAGGAAAATCGCACTTTTTATTTTAAAAGAGAGAAAAGGTTTATTTATGTTTTTGCGGTTTTCCTCCAAATCCAGAAAATCTCATGGAAATCCGAATCCAAAACCTCAATAACACGTAAAATAGTGAATATATGCATGAGAATCCATGAATGCGGCATAACGATGGATAACAGTATGCATTAAGTAGCAGGTAATAACTACAATGTCTAAACTAAGATATAAGGCAAGTACACTAATATCATGTCTAACTATTAGCTAACAGGCTATGTCAAGTAATAATATTTTCTAAGGTGTACGTGACATGGCAATTACCGATGAAGATGTGTGTGAGCCGGCAAATAAGTGTACGTGGTACATACGCATCATCGGTAATGGTGCTGGTGTCCTAACAGCATGATGTCAACAATGCAATATGAAATAACAATGTAAATATGCGATGCGGAGCGAGCAACCAAAATGAGCGGGAGCTAAAAACTAGACGCAACTATAACTAATCTGCATTAATCTAATTTAAGTCCTACAAAAGGTGCCATTTGAAATATCCCGAACCGCGGGGTTTTGAAAATAGGGCTACGGTGGTTTTTAAGAAAGGATACGTCTTTTGAAATATTCGTAGATCCCTTGACCTGTCTTTTAAAATACCCACGATCCGCTAGTTTTGAAATAGGTAGGAGTCTAATCTAATCTAACAACTACACTAAACTATACGGCTGAACTAACAAGATGAACTACAGGTAAGGAAACCGCCTAACATCTGAGTCGATCCATATACATACCTGTATATGTATAGTCGGTGATCCCGCCTCAATAATATTATATCCGATACCATATCTATAATCAGGCATCCCAAGTCAAGAGTGCGGATCAATCATCAATATAGCTCGTACGTAAATCCGTCGTTCGGCATCCCAAATCTGGGTACGGGTCAATATCACATTCATCCTACTATTCACCTAGTATCCTCTTTATCCAAGATCATAGTCTAGGGTACTGACCTATGTCTTGCACAATACTGATACCGCCTAAGTATGCATGGACGTGTGTGAAACACTACGTCAAGGACCCGCTACAACGTCATGTCGTATCTCAAATACGAACCCTGCTAGGTCACCGAATTCACAACTTCAATACAAATCTCATCGACTCATCTCAAACCCAAATATCATCCTCAAATCCGTATGTGAACACATAGTCCCATACCCATGTGAACACATAACTATATTTTCCGTAAAGCACAAAAGAAGGAAGAAAGTATGCAAGTATGGGTTGGTGTGTGCATGTGTAGTGCGACCACTACTCTAGGGTTTCACGACACTAAATCATCCAAGAACACCAAATATCCATATTATCATCAATATACTCAAACAATATATAAACAATATATATATGTGTTTATACGTATTCGTATACATCACCACGAATTGCGGGGGTGCTATACGCCATCCACCTGACTTCTCCCCGTAGATATAAATCTACTCACCTGGTCCTCGCTCGCCGGTGCCGACGTCGCCACGTGCTTGCTTGTCGTCTCGAAGTCTACATGGGGTACCTACATATCATAATGCACCGTATCGCAAAAACCCCAAATTCACTTTAAAAGCCATTTTTCCGAAAACCTAGCAAGCGAATATTACCCGTTTTAGTACAAAACTCGACGTTTAAACAAATCTAGCGGCCATGATACTTATTAAATATCTTAAATAAGTCATAAAAATAATTTCCACAATTTAATCTCATTAAATTCCATTAACCCCAAAATTCTAGTTTACAATATAACCAAATTTTAACAATTTTATAGCAAAAATGCACAAACAACAATTTAGCTTGGATTTTCATGAACTAAAGTATTAAACTACACTTAATAATGTTAATAATGTCATGAATAACCTAATTAGATTTTTAATCTAACATTTGCAATTAAATTGAAAAACCTAGTTTGCATAAAATTCCAATTTTTTACAAATTACAAGCAACAATATGCAAATTAACAACTAGATTACATTTTGCATTCTTTAGATGTTAGATTACCCATTGAAACCATAATCTATAGATCAAGATGCTAATATTAATTCAAAACCTTTCTTGAATTCCAAGCTTGCAATCAAAACTTAATTAAACACTTAATTAAAATCTTAGATTAGAACAAGTATCATTTGGAAAAGGGTTATACCTCAAACTAGTTTGAAATGAGATCCACACTTGCCAAAATATAGCCCCCAAAATGCCATCTTGCTCCAAGGATTCAAGCTAGCATGGGCAAAGAAATAATGGGTCAAGGTTGGATTTGAGTTTTGATGGAAATTTGTGTGGATTTAGTGAATTTTGTGATGATTTTGGAGGTGAATGAAGTGGGGGATTTTTTTGGACAGCAGCCCATGGGATTGCTCGGCCACAAGATGAAGGGAAGAGAGAGAGTGAGGTGTGAGTTTTGGTGAGAAAGTCCAAGTCAAGAAAAGATACCCCAAGTCAACACACAACCCTTCTCTCTTTATTCTATTCTTTTCTTTTCTTTTACCAAAAGAAGTGGGGGAAAACTTTGGGGAGGGCTACTGAATTCAGCCATGGGGAGGAGTAAGTGGGGGTGTGTGGGTGTGGGTACGGTTGTGGGGTGATGAAAAATGATAAATACAATACCCCAAACATCCATTTACGCTAAAAAAAAGCCTTTTTTCTTCAATAATTTCTAAACCGTTTTGGCAAATAATTTCGTTTCAAAAACCACATGATAAAATTTTATTTAATGTTTTATGATGAACAAAATTTGTTTCAACTCATTCCAATTTGTAATTTTTCCTAATTAAATGTATTAGTGACGGCTTAAATAATAATAAAATAATATTTTTTTCAGAAAATTTGAAATTTCACCAGCGGCTCAATAAACACCAAATAATAGCAATTACATAGATAGAATATGTATATTTAATTTTTATAATAAGATATTTGTATTTTTGACTTTTTACAGAAAACCCCCTTATTTTACCGATTTTTCGAAATTTCACCGAAACGATTTTCAAAACGTTACAGTAAGATTAGCCGGGATTAATTACACCCTACAATTTCGTCAATCTTTTAGCCAGATCAGTGTCGGTACTTGAGGGAGGTTCCCCGTGCTTTCGCACGGACCTAATTAAAGTAAACCTCGTTTTCCCAGAGGCATAACCTCGTTAACACTTTTCTAGACACCTACTAGATCGGCTAATTGTCCTGTGTAAAACTCTTCCAGGAGTAACACTTACTTGCAGTAGGTATCGGGATCCAACTATCTCATAGGAAGTATGCAATCTCATTGCAAATTTCAACACTTGAAATTCCCGATAATATTTTGCCCCTAGTGTGCTATGACCTTGACAGAGGTCAACAAACCATAGTGCACTAGTCAAGTTCAACCCGTCATTTCTTGATTGAATCAAACCCACTCGCACGACCCTTGATAGAGGTCAACAAGGTCATACGACTACCCTAATCCAATCACATCACATGCTTTATAGATAATTACTAATCAGCTACCGCACACTACGCCTTGACAGAGGTCAACAAACGCAGCACGAATACTAAACAGTCTTTATCTGAAATGACGGAGGGCTACGTCAGGTTTTTCAGAAAACCTATTGCGTAATGAACTTGATATCGTCGTAGAATCGAGTGTTTTTGAAAAGGAGTGTTTTTTAGGCTTTTTTAGTTTCGCTAAAGAGGTCACTCCCAGTGAAGGGATCTCGGCTCTTTCCCCATCGAATAACTGTAGGGTTCCAAGGCACACCATGGAGGTCTCACAAGGCATCAACCATGCCAATTTCAAAAAATCTAGGTGTCGAGAAACCCGACTACGGATCGTTGGCTAGAAATCTAGGCGAAAAAGAAATCTAGTTAACACTTAACTAAGGGAATACGGATATACAACCTTTGTAGATCCGGTGCTCCACCTCCACGGCTCCGCAATGAAGTCCTCTCCGCTGTCCATATGCAATCCCGGGCTCTAGCATCGGCTTCATCGGAGAATGGACGGGCTAGGTCATCGACGACGTGCCGAAGATGATCTACGTCGAAGCATCACTAGATCAAGCTCCACCTTCACCAAGCCATGAAAACTTGTGAAGGAAACACACTCTACTACTTGGCAAGAGGTAGAGGATGAAGAAATAGGAAGTGGGTAGACTTTAGAATTGGATTTCTCACTCTAATTCATCAATCACCATTGATGGATGTAAGCTTCTTTCTTCTTGTGAAGAAGAAGAAGAAGATCAAGAAGATGATAATTGTTATGATAAGTTAATTAAAAAAGAAATGAAAATGATTACTTATCATAATAATAACCATGGTCAAGTGTAGAGAATAAACTAGGGTTAGGTCAATGGTTAGGTTAGGCATGAAACAAAAATGGTGGACTTTTTCAAACCTTCATGAAGCTTCACAAAACAACAAAGAAAGCCACCATTTCTTTTCTTTTGCCAAAATGAAATAAATAAATGAATAAATGAGTAAGTAAATAAAATCATAACCCTAACCATTACATAACCATGGTTTAATCTTAACATACACTTAAACAATCATGTATCATCAAACATGATACAATCAAATGTACAAATGTATATCACATATACAATGTGCACAATCCAAGTGAGAAAATCCATTTAAAGTGAACCAATACTAGTTAATGCAAAGTAATATATCAAATATATAATTATACATTAAATCATTAAATCAACACTTGATTTAACGATCCGGTCATATCGCATATAACCGACTAGTATCCAATGTATCGGCTTATCGAATCAATCCTTGATTCGATAACTAGGTTATATCGCATACAACCATTCGATACATTCATCGCGAGAATAGAATACGGTATCACATACACGCATTATTCTCGGTCCCGCACATATCTCATATGTGCTCCTATTTCGTTTCGCTTGAGCCAGGAAACCTCTGTGTAGGACTCTAAAGACTCGTCAATACGCCGGCAGCAGATGATGATCATATCAAACACCCACAAGCCGCAAGCGGTCTGCATAACGTAACGGCCACCCGGGTATTGAGCGATCAGAAGATCGACGAGCAAGCCCGCTCACACTCCAGTGAATCCAACCAGTAACACTACCGTACAGTCCGGTCTGATCGTCTGATATGTCGCATATCTTACCTAGGGGTGGTAAACGTCAGACCCCAATAGCTCGATAAGTCGTGTCGATATGAGGTCTATAACAATTCGAGAAACTACTGGTAACACTTACCAGTAAATCTCAGCAACCCTGGCCAGGGATTTCCTGTCATAGTCAATCGAACACAGCGCAACATCAACTCCCTATACCGGGAGAGACGAATCCCCTCCTATCGCTCATTGCCTCCATATGACTCGGGACTGTACCCAAAAACCACCGTTTTGCACGCCCTCTTGGACGTGGTAAGATGGAAATCAAAGCACGGTGGGAACCACACAAGACTCTATGACGATCTCGGGTCAACAGACTACTCTGTACCAGTGTCACCAAAGAACTGCCATCTGACGTAAGGTATAATACCATCTGGGAGTTCTCGGCGAGTCCGTCCAGTGTACCCAGTCTCTACTGAGCACCCGTATATCATCTCCGATGTCAAACACCAATGGATATGGGATCATCCATCGCCCATCTACATGGGTCGAGAAGGTACACGCTAGTCTACTCTGGTATATCGATGCCCCGTCTCGATACACCCACGACTAGGGACTTTGAAGGATGTACTTATGGACTACCATGTCCCCACTAGTATGATCCGCATCATATTCCAGGTAGTCAAGTACACATCCTAAGGGCTTTACCAACATGTAGCAGAGAGACAATCAGTGTATACGTTAAGGTAAAGATCAACCAGATTGCATACTATCATGTCGAGCAAGAAAGTCCTACCTATATATGTCCAAGCATCCACTACAATATACATCCTATGTACAGTAATGGCCTCTAGGGCATACATATAACTAACAATCTCCCACTTGCACTAGGGCCATCTGTAGCAGTGGTTGTAATATCTCATACTCAACCATCCCATAAAAGTCTCTCTCTGGGAATAGGCCTTCGTGAGTGGATCCGCCGTGTTATCCTCTGAGTCTACTCTCCTAACCTCGATCACCCTGGAGATCAATCATCTCCATGATCAGGTGATACTGCCTTAGAATATGTCTGGATCACTGATGGGACCGGGGTTCCCGGGCCAGAGCCACACTTCCATTGTCACACAATGGTAGGAACCTAGTTCATCTCATGAACCAATTACACCCAAACAGCCTCTTTGGTAGCATCTTAAGTAGCGATGTATCCTGCCTTTATCGTCTAGTATGTCACGGTATCTAGCTTGGAACTCTTCCAACATACCGTCCCTTTACTGAGGGTAAAGACAATGCCTGCGACTGACATTCAGTCGTCTTTATCACCCTGGAACACTTCCAGTGATTCTCCCCAGGATCGATTGATACCTTCTCACTACAACTAGTGAGAATCCTAACATCCAATTAAATCTATCTCATAGATCTAAAACTCAGGATTTAGGAGTTATCATTTTGATCCTTTATGGAGAATCATTGTGATAAGCGGAGATTGATCGAGCGTAGCATAGGAAGATCCTTCCCTATCAAGAGTATGTCATCCACGTACTCTACGTGAGTCGCCACCATACTCCCTACTACCTTTTTGTTTATACAAGGTTCATCTACCATTTTGATGATGTCAAACTCTTTGACTAATTCATCAAAACAGATGTTCCAACTCCGCGATGCCTGCTTTATCCTATAAAGCATCTTGCACACGTTTCCGCTGCTCCCACTGTCTACGAGGCCCTCTGGCTGTGTACTTATAGACGCACTCTTCTAAAACATCATTTAGAAAAGCAGTCATGACACCCAACCGCCAGATATCGTAGTCATGGTATGTAGCCGTGGCAAGTAGTATCTGGATGGACTTAAGCATAGGTTCTGGAAAAGGTTTCATCATTATCCACGCCTGGCCGATGACGAAAACCTTTAACAAGTCTAGCTTTGAAAGTCTCAACTTTTCCATCTACACCAAGTAATCTTCTCAAGATATACTTGCTCCTGATGGGGATTTAACCCTTCAGATATAGCAACCAAAGTCCATACTTTGTTGGCGTACATGGATTCCATCTCAGATTACTAAGCATCCAGCCATTCTTACAGAGTCTTACTCCTGATGTCCAGCTCGAAGCTAGTTGGGTCATCATCACATGATGCAATCCTCGCTCCCACTGTCATCGAGAAACCGAAGTATCTCTCAGGCAGGTAAGGAACCCTACTAGATCGGCGGAGAGGCTAAGGTTCGTTGGAATCTACTGAATCCTTTGGTTCTATCAAATCATCTGCTGTATTTTGTATAGCTGGAACCTTTCCAGTTCTACATTACAGACCTTGCCTCGAGCTTGTCCGAATTTTGCTTGTAGAAATTAGCCGGACAACCCCAAATCTTAACTAACTTAAGATATGGGCTCTTCCCATTCCATATCACATATGAAGCGGTAGGCAACTGATTTGATTGGAACCCTATTCAATAGGTATGCAACTTCTCAAGTGCATAACCCCCTAAGGAAAAAGGTAACTCAGTATTACTCATCATAGAGCACACCATATCAAATAGGGTGTATCTGCTCCGCCCCGACATACCATCGTGCAATGCTGTATACGGAGGAGTAATGCTGAGAGAGAATCTCATTCTCCTTTAGAAAAGTCCAAGAATTCCGTGCTCAAGTATTCTCCTCCTTGATCTCATCAAAGGACATAATACTTTTACCCGTATTTTGGTTCTCTACTTCTAACTTATATTCCGTGAATATCTCAAAAGGTTCGGACTTGTGTTTCAACAGGAACATATGTCTGAATCTTGAGAGATTATCAGAGAATGTAATGAAGTACAAAGAACCTTACCAGGCATGTGTAGACAGGGGACCTTTATACATCAACATGTATCATCCCAAGAGTTCACTAACTCTTTCTCGGTTTTTAATAAACAGAGCTATGGTCATTTTTTCTTTGTGACATGACTGGCGAGTTTCACAAGATGTAAATTCAAACTGATTTAAATATGCATCTATATGTAACTATAGCTAGTCGGGTCACATTGATCTGACCTAGTCTACAATACCTCAAGAAGAATTCGTTCATTTCTGAACTCTTCCTCTTGTGTGTGTTCTGTATACTAAGAACTGTAGTTTGATTTAGAACATTAATGCTTTTAGATAACGTGCCTGAACCGATCAACTTTTGATATAGGAAAGGTCCAAAACATTATCCAACAATACAAAATATTATCGTTTCTTTACTAATAAAGAGACAGATATGATTTTGTATATCAGGTTCGGTATCTAATAACATATGTTCAGAATCAATGTATTACAATACAGGGTGACAGTGACCAATAGACTTGGCTGCAACACTTGTCCCGTTTTCTGCCTCATGAAACTTATCACCCGTTCTCAGTTTTTCTACCCTTTTGTAGCCCTATGTAACATCTTACATATCTGGGATCCTGATCCGGTATCAAATACCCAGGATTCAGAGGATACTGAGAAACAGTTCTGTGTAACGAACACACCCGAAGATGATGCATCAACATGCACTCTCTTCGTTTGGGCGGCACGGGAATTCTGGTAATCCCTAATTTCTTGCTCTGTCTTATAACAATTATAAGTTGGAGCGGGACCAAAGTTCCCCAGCTCAGTATAACAAGCGGGTTCGGTCAATAATCCGTATTATTATCTTGATTAAGGCGTGATATGGTCGCTACCTGGAGAGAGAGAGAGAAGAAAACACTCAGCGTGCGCTCTTTCAAGAATAGATTGGTTATTATTTTATCTAATCAGGATGGCTCCCACTGCTTTTTATCAAATCTTCCTTCAAACCCTAAAAGGAAAGACTAGCCGGGATTAATTACACACTACAAGTTCGCCAATCTTTCAGCCAGGCCAGTGTCGGTACTTTGAGGGAGGTCCCCCGTGCTTTCGCACGAACCTAATTAATGTAAACCTCGTTTTCCCAGAGGCGTAACCTCGTTAACACCTTTCTAGACACCTACTTGATCGGCTAATTGTAATGTATAAAACTCTCCCAGAAGTAACTCTTACTCGCAGCGGGTATCGGGATCCAACTATCTCATAGAAGGTATGCAATCTCATTGCAAATTTTAACACTTGAAATTCCCGATAATATTTTGCCCCTAGCATCCTATGACCTTGATGCAGGCCAACAAACCATAGTCCGCTAGTCAAGTTCAACCCGTCATTTCCTGATTGAATTAAACCCACCCGCACGACCCTTGACGCAGGCCAACAAAGTCGCACGACCACCCTAATCCAATCTGCATCATATGCATAAGCAGATAAATACTAGTTAGCTACCGCACACTACGCCTTGACGCAGGCCAACAAACGTAGCACGAATACTAAATAGGACTTATCTGAAATGACGGAGGGCTACGACAGGTTTTTCTAAAAACCTATTGCGTAATGAACTCGATATCGTTGTAGAATCAAATGATTTTAAAAAAGGAGTGCTTTTGAGGCTTTTCTAGTTTTGCTAAAGGAGTCACTCCCGGTGAAGGGATCGTCGGTCCTTTCCTCGTCGAATGAGGTGCGGGATATATCATATATATCACAGTGCAAAGCAAAACTCTTAAAAGAAATCAAGAGACAAACCGAGTGTGTAGCATCTGCCAGTTATTGCTAAAGGAGTCACTCCCGGTGAAGGGATCTCGGTCCTTTCCTTATCGAATAAGGTGCAGGATATATCATATATACCGCTGTGCAAAGCAAGAACTGTAGCTACCTGTTTTATTTTGAAATTCGATTCTACAACATCTTTAGGTTTCTTTTATTTCATTAATCACATTAATGAAGTCCCATCATTTAAGTACCTAAACATCACAGATAAATACGACGTACACTTATGCCATCCGCATTCGCCTCGATGTCCCCTCGTGCACCGTTAGGTTAGGTAACTAACGGCAGAGCGGGGCAGGGCAAGCACGGGTGTAAAACATAAGTAACGTCTATATAATATATCATATATACTATATACTGTATCTATCACAGAACATCACATGATCACATCACAGATATCGCAGCAGAAGAAACATATGAAATATTGGATATACTAGGACGTCCGTGTTTTGAATACGAGCCAGTATAAAACACGGATTCCACGGTCGTGATGAATAGCCAAACCCACACCCCTAGACCCCTACGAGAGCGGCAAGCAACCCTACCAATTCTAGAGTTAGGAGACCCGGACGCGACTCCTCGAGTTGGTCTCCCACAGGACTCCAGAACCCGGTTACTTGTGCTCCCCTCCTTGGGTCTATCCTAGTGCGGAAAAGTAAATAATATACAAAGGGTGACATCTTCCGCAACCTGGAAGTGCCCCATTAAAAGAATATTACATACAAGTTTTTACATGAATGAAAATGAAAAACACTCATCTCACATAAAAACCCCCGACTATTCAAACACGACGATCCAATATAACATATCCAGCAACACATAACATCACATGTCATCAACGTAAGTAAATATGCGCATCCCAATTGTCGTTGACATATAGCAACGAAACCGGCGATATCACATATTACACTTACGGTCACAGAAAAGAAAGTGTAAAACTACAACAGTTGGAATCCACAACCACCTCAGACATCGCATGCCTGACCAAATGAATTACTTAGACATCGCATGCCTAACAATTATAAACCCCGCATTTTAGTCTCTTTATCGAAAACTCTTTTCAATATCAAGTCGAGCAATTCAACAGGATTCCCGACATCCTGATCGAATGCTCGTCGCAAACTTTAGTAGGCGGCCGCACCCCCGACGCCGTCGACCAAGTGCACCAAGGCGGAACACCGCTGCCGCGAGCACCCGAACGGATGCTTTCGGCGACGGGGTTCTCCTACAGTTACTTGGTCGGGGCTATGGGGCGAGGCTGTCTATTAAGTTTACCCGGTGAGTATCCGCGTACGCTACGTGATTGCGACGGACTTTTGATCACATCAAAATTCCGTGGCAACCGATCAAGTGAGACTAAACTTCTATGTTTATAACATTCATTCAGTTATCTCATAACTGCTTGTGAATTCCAATTATTGTATCCCATTCCGGATAAATAGAAAATGTCAAACTTTCCGATCGAACAATCGAACACCCAAGTTTTCCCGATACAGATCAACACATGAAACAAGTCTAAAAACATTCAGTTCGTGCCTCAGTACCAACGGTCCAGCCGTAGAATGGTCAAGCCAACGCCTCACATGTGGCACGCCGTACTGCCCCAAACCCGAAGGTTCAAAGGGCAGTTCAAGACGGTCACATAATCGAGTTAAGGTTTGTTGTCTTCTAGAGGGTCCATCGAGTTACTTGCACTACTTAGAACGTCTTTAAACTACGGAAAAATCCAACACTTGGAAATTTCCCGACAGGGGAAAAATTGGGTATTTATATCCGGTCGAACTTTTTAACATATTCAAAATTTTATCCGGAAAGCCACATAGACAAAATTTGATAATCCGATCGAACATTCGAATCCCCAAAACAACTCCAGAAAATTCAACTCTTGAATAAATTTTAAAAATACCCAGAGAACTCAGCACCTGAAACAATGAATTACTGTGCAAACAGTTAGGGCTGACGTCACAATGCTGCCGCGGAACCGCCGCATAAGCTAGGCTTATGCCGCGGTTCCGCCGCCGATTACACTGTTCATGCAATAATTTTTGCGCCGTAATTCTTAGAATTCCCTGCTGAGTTTTCTAAGCATTTTTAATCTGGAAAAAACCCAGTTTTCATCAAAAGTACAGAGAGCATTTTTTGAGATGGGGTTTCGGTTCGATCGGACTTCAAATTCCGTCTAGACTTCGCCTAAGGCTCTAGCTAGGCTCTGAAACCACTGTAGGGTTCCAAGGCACACCAAGGAGGTCTCACAAGGCATCAACCATGCCAATTTCAATAAATCTAGGTGCCGAGAAACCCGACTACGGATCGTTGGCTAGAAATCTAGGCGAAAAAGAAATCTAGTTAACACTTAACTAAGGGAATACCGATATACAACCTTTGTAGATCCGGTGCTCCACCTCCACGGCTCCGCAATGAAGTCCTCTCCGCTGTCCATATGAAATCCCGGGCTCTAGCGTCGGCTTCATCGGAGAATGGACGGGCTAGGTCATCGACGACGTGCCGAAGATGATCTACGTCGAAGCATCACTAGATCAAGCTCCACCTTCACCAAGCCATGAAAACTTATGAAGGAAACACACTCTACTACTTGGAAAGAGGTAGAGGATGAAGAAATAAGAAGTGGGTAGACTTTAGAATTGGATTTCTCACTTTAATTCATCAATCACCATTGATGGATGCAAGCTTCTTTCTTCTTGTGAAGAAGAAGAAGAAGATCAAGAAGATGATAATTGTTATGATAAGTTAATTAAAAAAGAAATGAAAATGATTACTTATCATAATAATAACCATGGTCAAGTGTAGAGAATAAACTAGGGTTAGGTCAATGGTTAGGTTAGGCAAGAAACAAAAATGGTGGACTTTTTCAAACCTTCATGAAGCTTCACAAAACAACAAAGAAAGCCACCATTTCTTTTCTTTTGCCAAAATGAAATGAATAAATGAATAAATGAGTAAGTAAGTAAAATCATAACCCTAACCATTACATAACCATGGTTTAATCTTAACATACACTTAAACAGTCATGTATCATCAAACATGATACAATCAAATGTACAAATGTATATCACATATACAATGTGCACAATCCAAGTGAGAAAATCCATTTAAAGTGAACCAATACTAGTTAATGCAAAGTAATATATCAAATATATAATTATACATTGAATCATTAAATCAACACTTGATTTAACGATCCGGTCATATCGCATATAACCGACTAGTATCCAATGTATCGGCTTATCGAATCAATCCTTGATTCAATAACTAGGTTATATCGCATACAACCATTCGATACATTCATCGCGAGAATAGAATACGGTATCACATACACGCATTATTCTCGGTCCCGCACATATCTCATATGTGCTCCTATTTCGTTTCGCTTGAGCCAGGAAACCTCTGTGTAGGACTCTAAAGACTCGTCAATACGCCGGCAGCAGATGATGATCATATCAAACACCCACAAGCCGCAAGCGGTCTGCCAAACGTAACGGCCACCCGGGTATTGAGCGATCAGAAGATCGACGAGCAAGCCCGCTCACACTCCAGTGAATCCAACCAGTAACACTACCGTACAGTCCGGTCTGATCGTCTGATATGTCGCATATCTTGCCTAGGGGTGGTAAACGTCAGACCCCAATAGCTCGATAAGTCGTGTCGATATGAGGTCTATAACAATTCGAGAAACTACTGGTAACACTTACCAGTAAATCTCAGCAACCCTGGCCAGGGATTTCCTGTTATAGCCAATCGAACACAGCGCAACATCAACTCCCTATACCGGGAGAGACGAATCCCCTCCTATCGCTCATTGCCTCCATGTGACTCGGGACTGTACCCAAAAACCACCATTTTGCACGCCCTCTTGGACGTGGTAAGATGGAAATCAAAGCACAGTGGGAACCACACAAGACTCTATGACGATCTCGGGTCAACAGACTACTCTGTACCAGTGTCACCAGAGAATTGCCATCTGACGTAAGGTATAATACCATCTGGGAGTTCTCGGCGAGTCCGTCCAGTGTACCCAGTCTCTACTGAGCACCAGTATATCATCTCCGATGTCAAACACCAATGGATATGGGATCATCCATCGCCCATCTCCATGGGTCGAGAAGGTACACGCTAGTCTACCCTGGTATATCGATGCCCCGTCTCGATGCACCCACGACTAGGGACTTTGAAGGATGTACTTATGGACTACCATGTCCTCACTAGTATGATCCGCATCATAGTCCAGGTAGTCAAGTACACATCCTAAGGGCTTTACCAACATGTAACAGAGAGACAATCAGTGTATACGTTAAGGTAAAGATCAACCAGATAGCATACTATCATGTCGAGCAAGAAAGTCCTCCCTATATATGTCCAAGCATCCACTACAATATACATCCTATGTACAGTAATGGCCTCTAGGGCATACATATAACTAACAATAAGGTGCAGGGTATATCATATATACCGTTGTGCAAAGAAAAACTATATAAGCTGTCAAAAACTAAACCGCGAGTTTGTAGCATCTGCTAGTTTCGCTAAAGAGGTCACTCCCGGTGAAGGGATCTCGGCTCTTTCCTCATCGAATAAGGTGCAGGGTATATCATATATACCGCTGTGCAAAGCAAAACTGTAGCTACCCTTTTTATAAAGTTTTGATTCTACAACATCTTTTAGGTTTCTTTTCTTTTTATTAATCTCATTAATAAAATCCCATCAGCTTATGCTTCTTAAGCATCACAGAAGAAACGAAAGCAGTAATATTTATATATCAGCATATATATATAGTATAAGCATTCGTCTCAGGCAGTAATATTATCTCATCACAGAACATTGCAGCAGGAGAACATATATGAAATATTGGATATACTAGGACGTCCGTGTTTTCAATATGAGCCTGTATAAAACACGGATTCCACGGTCGCGATGAATAGCCAAACCCACATCCCAAGACCCCTACGAGAGCGGCAAGTAACACTACCAATTCTAGGGTTAGGAGACCCGGTCTTGACTCCTCGAGATGGCCTCCCACTGGACCCTAGAATCCGGTTACTTGTGCTCCCCTCCTTGGGTCTACCTAATGAGGAAAAGTAAATAATATACAATGGTGACATCAACCTCATCCCGGAAGTGCCCCAATAAAAGAATATTACGTACAAATGAATTTTACATGAATGAAAATAAAAACCCTCATCTCACATAAAACCCCGGCTATTCAGAACACGACGATCCAATATAACATATCACAGCAACACATAATATCACATATCATCAACGTAAGTAAGTATGTATATACCGATCGTCGTTGACGTATAGCAACGAAAACCGGCAATACAACTACATACTACACTTACGGTCACAGAAAAGAAATTGTAAAACTATAATATTTGGAATCTACAATCACTTTAGACATCGTAAATCCGAAATATCACATACTTCGCATTTCATGCCTAACTCTATGAGTTCCACATATTGTATCACATTCCAGATAAATAGACAGTGTTAAACTTTCCGATCGAATCTTCAAACACCTAAGATTTCCCCAATATATCTCAACACTTGAAATCAATTTAAAAACATCCATCACATGCCACAGTACCAATGGTCTAGCCGTAGAAGGGTCAAGCCAACGCCTCACATGTGGCACGCCGTACTGCCCTAAACCCTAAGGTTTAGAGGCAGTTCAAGACGGTCACATAATCGAGTTAAGGTTTGTTGTCTTCTAGAGGGTCCACCGCGTTACTTGCATGACTTTACAAAAGTTTCAAACACGAGAAAAAAAATCCAACTTTTGAAAATTTTCCGACATGGGAAAAAGTGAGTTATTGATATCCGTTCGAACTTTTTAACAGTTTCTAAAAATTATCCGGACAAAACTAAACAAAGTTAAATTATCCGATCGAATCAACGAGTCCCCAATAAAACCTTAGAAAACTCAACACTTGAGTGGAATTAAAAAATTCCCAGAAAAAATTGCCAAGAAAGGACCTAAGAATAATTATATGAAATTCCCGGAACTAAGTCCAAATTTTAGCCACGGAACCGCCGCCAAACCCATGGTTTGGCCGCGGTTCCGCGGTCATGTGAGCGACTTAGTGGACCATACTTCACAGTAATTCTTAGTTTTTCCTGCTTTTTTTTCTGAGCATTTTTAATTCAGAAAAAATCAACTTTTTGAAAATTATCCAGAGAGGGGTAAACATCGGGGTATCCGGGTTCGATCGGACTTTAAACTTCGCTCAGACATCGCCTAAAGCTCTAGCTTGGCTCTGATACCACTGTAGGGTTCCTAGGCACTCTTGTGAAGGTTCATAAGGCATCAAACATGCCCGAATAAAATTTTAGACGTGCCGAACAACCCAAAGCCGGGATCTTTGCTAGATTATTAGGGTTTAACATGCAAGTAAACATCTTTACTAATAATTGTGAGGGATTAAAACCTTTGTAGTCCACTCCTTCGCTTCATAAGCTCCGAGTAGAAGTCTCTTTGCCGCGATCCATGATCTCCCGGACTCAAGAGAGGCTCCACGACTCGAACGATCCATGCTAGCTTGTAGTGTTCCGCTTCTCCGATGATCTACGTCGAAGTTGCTATAACTCAAGCTCTCTCACTCTAATGAGGTGAACACCCTAATCAAATGGGCTAGATTAGATGAGGATGATGGAGTAGTATTTATGCTTTCTTTTTATATCATTTTCTCACAAGAAATCATCACAAAAGAAATAACTAGTGAGCTCTTTTTAAAACTCAAGAGAGAAGAAGATAAAGAATAATGAGATCAATCCTTTTGTGATGAATAGTAGATAAGAATATATGATTGATTATGGAACCTGTTGCGCCACGGCAGCGCCCCGGCCTCGTACTCGAGGCCAAAATGCGGAATCAAAAATTTTCCTTACTCGGAAACCGGCGCTACCGCGAAACCCGGATCGTAAACCATTAACCTATACTAGCTAACTAGAGAAAGGGTGAGAGATATACCAAGCGATCCGTGTCCTTCGGTCTTCTTCTCCACTCCGATCTCCCGCGGAATCTCTGTCCATCATCGCCTCGTCGTAAAGGGCACCACGTAGCCGGAATCTTTTACGGGCTCCGCCTCTTGACCGAGGCAACTCGGGCGCGAAGTTGGCTAGCCGACGCGTCCAAGGCTTGCTATAGAATAGTGTAGAATGCTATGTCTCTTTGGGGTTTCATGAAGTTGCCATGGATGGATGGAAGGAAAGAATGAACTTTGAACCCTTTTGTGATGTGAGGAATTTTGTAGCATGAATAATGAGATGAAAACAATTTCCTCATACAAAATGAAACCCTCCTTCCCTCCCTCTCCCAAGTGGCCGGCCCCTCTCAAGCAAGCAAGAGATTGGAGAGAGAAAAAGAAAGCCTCTCCAAATATATCTCAAAAGAAAAGAATAATAAAGATAAATGGTCACAACCATTCTAATCCAAATCAACTCCACACTCAACTCAATCAAGGTAATGGAAGTGACTAGAAAAGGATCTCATCATGAAGCAAGTCTCATCATAATGCAACATATGCAAGAAAGCCCTCCACTTAATGTTAATTGCAAACTTGCAATTAACACCCTCCATCAAGAAAGTCCGACCGTGAAGGAATGAAGGAAAACCGGCCGGAACGGAATGCAAACTGGCAACTTCAGAAAACCGATCCCGTAATAAATTACAGGAAAACCCCACTACTGCAAATACATGCCCGCATTTGTATTCCCACTGAACACAAATGCAAAGAGACAAAACTACACTATCAAATACTAGAATCCGGCTTAAGCCAAAGCCGGCTAGAAAAAACTGTCCGATCACGATCCGTGCAATACCGCACGTATCTGATCGAACCCTGCCATATCTCCATACGGCCTCTACAGCGTTTCGCCCGAAAGCTTGAGTAACTGAGTGTGGTGGACTCTAAAGACTCGTCAATACCTTGGCTGTGGATTTAACCACTAGCACGTCAGAGGTATAAGCCAATACGTGACGGGCCACCAGGTATTGACCAAAAGGGACGTCGATGAGGAAGCTCATCCCGACACCCAACTGAGCCTGTCAGTGACAATATCCGTACAGTCCGGTCCGTTCGTCTATGAGCATCGCATGGCGGGCCTAGTGGGTTGGTAAAAGTCAGACCCCCAAAAGCGGTACAAGTCGTGTCGGAGCGTAGCCCAGAACACCCTGAGATACTACTGGAATACCTACCAGTAAATCTCATGCCTCGGCCGAGGGCTTTGTGTAATGGCTCTCCTAGACACAGCGCGACCTCACCCCCAATACCGGGAGAGACGAACCCCTGCAGATCCGCTCACTGCCTCCATGTGGCTCGGGACTGTACCCAACTAAAACCTGTTTGCACGACTCCTTTGAGCCGTGGTAGGGTAGTAATCAAAGCACAGTGGGAACTCACACGAGACAAATGACGATCTCAGGTCGATGAACTAACCTGTACACATGTCACCAGGGAACTGCTATCTGACATCTGGTATAAGACCAACTAGCAGGTTCCCGGCGAGTCCTGTCCGGTGTACTCATAACCCAATGAACACCTGTATACATCTTAGGTGAACCAACTGACACCAGTGGCTTGTGAGACCGGCCACCTCCCCTCGTCGGGGTCTCGACTGTATACACTAGTCTACTAATGGAGTATCGATGCCCTGTCTCGAAACTCCTACGACTAGGGACCTTTTAAGGATGTGCTTATAGACTACCAACTCTCACGTATATGATCGCCATCATACTGCCGGCAGTTAAGCAAGAATACTAGGGGATCTATCAACGTGTAATAGCGACATGTCAGGTCACCTAAAGCAGTACACGATGATAAAGATAAACCAGATAGCATACTATCATCTCGAGTAAGACTGTCCTACCGGGATAGGTCCTCCCTCAATCATTGCAATCACGTGCCTGTGATCCAATAATTGACTCTGAGGGCACTATCTCCAACAATCTCCCACTTGCACTCAAGGCTAATTATTGCGATGCCGCATACTCACAGCCCGTGTGATACCGAACACCCAACTCCTCTACTAGTCAGTCTCACAAAGCTCGTTTGCGAAACTATTGCGTTCGAGGAATAGCCTCAGTGAGTGGATCCGCAGAGAAGTTTCTTTCTATGTCTCTCTATATCTCAAGTTCGCGGAGAAAGCCATCTCCCGAAATGAGCAATACCTGTCTTAGAATGTCTGGATGTCTGATGGGACCTAGCTCATAAATGAACTCCAAATCCAAACTTCTTAGACTGTATCGTGAACTGAACTTAATCAGTATCCTGCGCCATGCCACCCTCAGTATTGCCTTAGACCACCTGTTCAAAATACTGCCCCTCGTCAGAAGGAAAACAATAACTCTGACAGCCACTCTGCCATCCAGGTCACCTTGGAAGCCTGGAATGATAACCGTCTCCTAAAGGAGGCTGCCGTTATCATATCCCTAGAACATCAACTTATGTTCTAAAACTGCTTCAGACCGTTTCTCCAGGATTGGATTAATATCAACTTATTGCATCTACTGCAAGAACAACATCTGGTGTGGTACTTGACATCTCATGATTGACTCAATTGCCTAAGCAAGTGATCTGCCAATCATGAGTATCCCTCTCCCCTTTAGTCTATAAGACACCTTTAGAGAGGGTGACTCCGTCAACTGCAGGTGCACTACCGTGCCAGGAGTCGTCCATTCTAAATACTCATAGAATGCTGTCAAGGTACCCAGATTGGGAAACCACCCAAATCTAGATCTAAAACCATAGATCTAGTAACCAGTATGTCTGATATAATATCCAAGTCCTGTGTAGAGAAACCACTGTGTGACGACCAAAGTATAACCGATCGTAGTATAGGAGTTTCTTTTCCTACTCTGTGTATGTCATCCAAATACCATGACATCACACCCTACTACCTTCTCAACAGATCCATCCCCTATTCTGATGACGTCAAACCTATGACTGTCACATCAGAAATAGATGATCTATCTCCGCTACATCTGCTTTAGTCTATAGACATAAGCCTGATGTCCACCAATCTTCCGCTGCTCCCACTGACTACGACAACCCTCTGGCAGAGTCATATAGACGTGCACTTCTAAAGCTAGTTTAGAACGACGCTATACTCATCCTCCTGCCGGGTCTCGCAGCCTGGAACAACAGCAATGGCAAGTGTGGGTAAACAAGAACTTCCCTGTCACCGTCCTTGAGGCTACCGTAGTACCTCTCGGGTGCCTGAAGTTACCCACCAAATCTGCGGAGTGGCCAATGGAATGTCAAACCAGATTGAATCTTCAGCTTCTTTATCAAATCTTCAGTAATCGTTTGCGGTTCTGGAATCACTTCCAGTTCTACCATACTCCCACTACTGTTTTTGAAAAAATCCATTTTTAATAAAACTGTGGCGAGTCTAGAACAATATTTCTATTGATCTGCCAGATGGTAGAAAATCAACCCTCGGTATAGCCTGGGTCAACCCACAAACAGCCATTACAGAAACGTGCCTTGAGTTGTCCAGTGTCTGGTTTTAAGCATAAGCCGGACAACTCCCCGTACCTTAACATCGTTAAGATATGAACTGTTCTATATCCAATATAGAAACAGAGGCACTGATTTAATTGAACCAGATTCAAATCATGCAGCTGTCTCCAGCGCATGTCAACTAAATGGAAGGAGGCCGATCAGCGTTACTCAACTTAGGAATGCTTCCAATTATGAGTAACCTGAAAGAGAAGCTAGTTCTCTTAATCATTACTATCAACTGAATACCATACACAAGTATCTACATCTTCGATCACTTTGAAGAATCCCGATACTTGCTACACCTGGTTCTCTACTCTATTCAAATACCTATAACTCCTCAAAACTTAGACCCTGTGTTCCTACGAAACACATGTCTAAGAACTAGAGAAGTTAAAAGTAAACAGAATATAGTATGAGGACCAACCCCTCTGTCCTAATGGACACTGGACAACATACAATACTCTGTATAAGTCCGCTGAGTCTAACAACTCTTTCACTGTGTGTCGTAGGTTGAAAACTGTACTTATGGTTAAGAAGAATTACACCGCTGTTTAATGCTCCTTACCTAACCATCCACTGATATAGGTAAATGTCATCGACATAACTTCAAAAGGTATATCTCACTCTATAAAAATAGACGTACATATATATCAATTTGAAATTGGTGCATAACCGCGGATATTCAAAACCAAATATTTGCCGACCGGCAAACAACCCAGGTGATTTCCTCAAATATCACCAATTCCAACGAATCCCGATATAATGAGGATGGTCACCTAATTCCCAATAACTTACTCCCACTCAGCATCTGTAAAACCATACAGATGTGAGAATCATACCTTGTAAATACATACCCTGGAGCAAGTGTCTAACTGGGAAATCAGTTTTCCATTAACAGTACACGGTGAAACTGAAACATTGAAATGTTTCGTCGGGGTATCCTGGTATTCCTAGTAATGCCTCTTCCATTGTCCAGATTCACAACTGTAACCGTATAATTCTTTGCCACTTCTCCAAATCCCTTTATATGTCTTTAGTCATTACCTTCTGTACACCCCATTAGGCCAAATGGTTTTCTTCCTTCCCTACCGTTCGGCACCAGCCTATGGTTTGGAAGAAGACTATCCAATAAGCATAATGGGTGTACTGTCCCAATCCCAGGAACACTCGCAATGCGAGAGAAGGTGAAGATAAAAGACACCTGAATGTACTTTATTCCTATTTCTCCTGAACCAGAATCCATCCCCGAACTGGAACAAGTTCCTTTCGAGTTTGTATATAACCATACGATGGAGTATCCAATAAACTGTGGATCTTCGTAGTGATACGGAGTGTCCTGGAGAAATACAAAGGTGATTTAGGATTGGTGAAGAAACACTTGGTTCGGTCGTGAATAGCAGTCGCAATTTACTTTGCCCTCTTACTAATCCCTTGCTTTGTCTTAACTTAATACCTTCTGCACATCGTTTAGGCTAATTGGTTTTCTTCATTCCCTACCGGTCGGCACCAGCCTAAGGTTTGGAAGAAGACTATCCGATTTGCGTAGTAGGTGTGCTATCTCCTAAACCAAGGAGTACTCGCAATGAGAGAAGGTGAAAAGAAAAGACAACTGAATAATCCTATCCGTTTTCTCCAGAACCAGAAACCATCCTCGAAGTCCTTCGAGTTCGTATATAACCATACGATGGTTTTGTCCAATGGAAATGGACGTTCGCAGTAATGCGGGGTGTCCTGGAGAAAAGGGTAAAAGTAGGAGTGGCAATGAGGTCTGCAACTCTGACAATCCAAAAGCCAGTGTTAAGAAGGTTCGGTCAACTTGGTTACTGAGTCATAGTCCAGGGTCGGGTCAATGGTCGCTGCCAGAGAGAGAGAAAAGAAACACTCAGCGTGCACTCTAACCTAGATCAGAATGGTTGTCACTTTATCTAATCTGGAAACCTCCTACTGTACCTCAAATTCTCCTCCAAACCTGAAAGAAGAATTAGTCGGGGTCACCCGAGGAGTAAACTAACTCATCAGAGGGAATCGGGATCCAACTATCATCGCATGATAACTTGACGGAATCCACTCAAGTCACCACACTCCAGAAGGTATGCGCATGCCTGGCAAGTTTCAGTTCTTTTGAAACTCCCGATGTGATTTTTACCCCTAGGACCCAAGTGACCTTGACACGGTCAACAAATCAAAGGGTCCTAGTCAAGTTCAACCCGTCATTATCCTGGATTGCATTAAACCCACCCGTACGAGCCCTTGACACAGTCAACAAGGCCGCACGACTGTCCTAACCAATCCCATTAATATGCTACAAACAAACACTACTTAGCTACCGCACACTACGCCTTGACACAGTCAACAAACGCAGCACGAATACTAAGTAATACTTGTAAGAGATGACGGAGGGCTACGGCTGGTTTTTGGCGAAAAACATTTAACGTAATGAACTTGATATCGTTGAAGGAACTGCATAGTTTTTATAAAAATATAGTGACGAAAGCCTTTGCTAAAGAGGTCACTCCCGGTGAAGGGATCTCGGCTCTTTCCCCGTAGAATGAGGTGCAGGATATTCCAACTGAATACCACGATGCAAAGCAAAAGTAATCGGCTATAGTGAAGTTAATGCCCTGACACAAACTTCTGTCCAAGGGGTCACTCCCGGTGAAGGGATCTCGGCCCTTGCCTCGTCGACTGAGGAGCAGGATATTCCAAATGAATACCACGATGCAAAACAAAAGTGGACGTCCTTGCAATAACAGCATTTTGAAAAGTGTTCCAACAACATCAGAATAGGTTTGTTTATCTTGCATTGATCCGAATCAACGCAGTCCCATCAATTGATCACACCACAAAGAACGAAAATATACTGATGTACGTATATGCCATCCGCATTCGCCACTGGGTCCCGTCATCACCCGTTAGGTTAGCTAACTAACGACAGAGCGGGGACTGGACTAGCGCGGATGTAAAACATATACAACATCTACTAATATATATACCAATATATTATATTTCGCTCAAGGCGTGATAAAATGCAACATCACAGAAATGTACAGCATCACAGAACAATACAGATATCTGGAAGCCCCGGGTTTCACAGAGCCGCTGCTGAAACCCGACGTTCCCCTGGTCGTGTGGATAGCCTGTGCAATGAAATCCTAGACCCCTACGGGCGCGGAAAGTCACCCGCCAATACCTGAAGCGAGGCAGCCCCCTTCAGCTCCGTGAATGGACCACCCAGCACTTCATGGAATCCGGTAACTTGGGCACCCCTCCTGGGTCAACCTGTACCCCCTACGAGTGCAGCGAATAGCCCGCCAATCCTAGAGTGAAGCCCCCTCCGTCTCAATGCCATGAGATGCGGGCCCGTTGCCCTCTAGAACCCGGCTATCCGTGCACCCCTCCGCGGGGTAATCCTAGTACAGAAAGTAAAATATACATACACCGGGTACATCGACCGCAACCAGGTCGTGCCCCAAAAGAATAATACAAACAGGCAGTGACGGCAGTCCACATGTCGGACGCTCGCCCCGCAATATCAAATGTACATAATACACCAAAACTGTACTAGCATTGCATCCAGGCTATCCCCCACGACCGATCCACAACATCACAGCATAAACATAGAACATCAACGTGAAAGTCACGTTCGCAAATCCGTCTAACCGGGCTATAGCAGTTAAACGGGATTTACCGATCAAGTGACATTCACGGTCGCAGATATAATGTAAATACTGTGAAATAATGTGTTTAAAAATATCCGATCGATCAAACAATTAACAAGTGGGCCCCAAGAAAAACTGTAGCACTCACAGAAATAATTGGCCCAAATTTAATATTCCAAAACCCACAAAATTAGCCCAGAAGCCCACTGTAAAATTTTGACCCAGTGAAGACTCCAGAGTGCGGCGGAACCGCGGCCCAAGGGGGGTTTGACCGCGGTTCCGCGCTCAGGCAGTCGACTGAAACTGTCGAATTTTTACAGAGGTCTTATAATGTCTTGTACAGCAGTTTTCTATAACCTGAAAAATTTTTAGACACCAAAAAATTCCAACAGAAAACTGATGCAAAGGAAATGTGGTTTTTGGGATTTTGTTCGATCGGAAATGCAAAACACATTAGAACAAGCTAGGTAAGGTTAATTGCGTGGCTCTGATACCATGTTGCACCACGGCAGCGCCCCGGCCTCGTACTCGAGGCCAAAATGCGGAATCAAAAATTTTCCTTACTCGGAAACCGGCGCTACCGCGGACAATGAAAACCCGGATCGTAAACCATTAACCTATACTAGCTAACTAGAGAAAGGGTGAGAGATATACCAAGCGATCCGTGTCCTTCGGTCTTCTTCTCCACTCCGATCTCCCGCGGAATCTCCGTCCATCATCGCCTCGTCGTAAAGGGCACCACGTAGCCGGAATCTTTTACGGGCTCCGCCTCTTGACCGAGGCAACTCGGGCGCGAAGTTGGCTAGCCGACGCGTCCAAGGCTTGCTATAGAATAGTGTAGAATGCTATGTCTCTTTGGGGTTTCATGAAGTTGCCATGGATGGATGGAAGGAAAGAATGAACTTTGAACCCTTTTGTGATGTGAGGAATTTTGTAGCATGAATAATGAGATGAAAACAATTTCCTCATACAAAATGAAACCCTCCTTCCCTCCCTCTCCCAAGTGGCCGGCCCCTCTCAAGCAAGCAAGAGATTGGAGAGAGAAAAAGAAAGCCTCTCCAAATATATCTCAAAAGAAAAGAATAATAAAGATAAATGGTCACAACCATTCTAATCCAAATCAACTCCACACTCAACTCAATCAAGGTAATGGAAGTGACTAGAAAAGGATCTCATCATGAAGCAAGTCTCATCATAATGCAACATATGCAAGAAAGCCCTCCACTTAATGTTAATTGCAAACTTGCAATTAACACCCTCCATCAAGAAAGTCCGACCGTGAAGGAATGAAGGAAAACCGGCCGGAACGGAATGCAAACTGGCAACTTCAGAAAACCGATCCCGTAATAAATTACAGGAAAACCCCACTACTGCAAATACATGCCCGCATTTGTATTCCCACTGAACACAAATGCAAAGAGACAAAACTACACTATCAAATACTAGAATCCGGCTTAAGCCAAAGCCGGCTAGAAAAAACTGTCCGATCACGATCCGTGCAATACCGCACGTATCTGATCGAACCCTGCCATATCTCCATACGGCCTCTACAGCGTTTCGCCCGAAAGCTTGAGTAACTGAGTGTGGTGGACTCTAAAGACTCGTCAATACCTTGGCTGTGGATTTAACCACTAGCACGTCAGAGGTATAAGCCAATACGTGACGGGCCACCAGGTATTGACCAAAAGGGACGTCGATGAGGAAGCTCACCCCGACACCCAACTGAGCCTGTCAGTGACAATATCCGTACAGTCCGGTCCGTTCGTCTATGAGCATCGCATGGCGGGCCTAGGGGGTTGGTAAAAGTCAGACCCCCAAAAGCGGTACAAGTCGTGTCGGAGCGTAGCCCAGAACACCCTGAGATACTACTGGAATACCTACCAGTAAATCTCATGCCTCGGCCGAGGGCTTTGTGTAATGGCTCTCCTAGACACAGCGCGACCTCACCCCCAATACCGGGAGAGACGAACCCCTGCAGATCCGCTCACTGCCTCCATGTGGCTCGGGACTGTACCCAACTAAAACCTGTTTGCACGACTCCTTTGAGCCATGGTAGGGTAGTAATCAAAGCACAGTGGGAACTCACACGAGACAAATGACGATCTCAGGTCGATGAACTAACCTGTACACATGTCACCAGGGAACTGCTATCTGACATCTGGTATAAGACCAACTAGCAGGTTCCCGGCGAGTCCTGTCCGGTGTACTCATAACCCAATGAGCACCTGTATACATCTTAGGTGAACCAACTGACACCAGTGGCTTGTGAGACCGGCTACCGCCCCTCGTCGGGGTCTCGACTGTATACACTAGTCTACTAATGGAGTATCGATGCCCTGTCTCGAAACTCCTACGACTAGGGACCTTTTAAGGATGTGCTTATAGACTACCAGCTCTCACGTATATGATCGCCATCATACTGCCGGCAGTTAAGCAAGAATCCTAGGGGCTCTATCAACGTGTAATAGCGACATGTCAGGTCACCTAAAGCAGTACACGATGATAAAGATAAACCAGATAGCATACTATCATCTCGAGTAAGACTGTCCTACCGGGATAGGTCCTCCCTCAATCATTGCAATCACGTGCCTGTGATCCAATAATTGACTCTGAGGGCACTATCTCCAACAGAACCATAGTCATGGATGAGAAGCTTATCTTTGTAGAGAATAAACTAGAGCTAGGGTTTGGTTAGGTTAAGGAATGTGTCATGGATAAATATCAACCATAATATCTTAACCAAGAAAAAAGGAAATCCTTCTAGAATGAGCAAGAAGGAGCTAACCCTAATCAAACCCTAATCTCTTTTTATCATCACTAAACATGTTTCATAATAAATCATATCATGTTACTATAATATATATCACATATATATTATATTTGTAACAAAAGAAAATAATACAATTAATATATATCGCATATATATCAATGTATTATCCGGTGAGAAAATAAAATAATAAAGCGAGCCAATATTAGATAATGTAATACAATATATCATATATATTATTATACATTAAATCATCGAATCAACACTTGATTCGACAATCCGGCTATATCGAATATAACCGACTAATATATCATGTATCGATTCATCGAATCAACACTTGATCCGATGTCCCGGTTCATATCTAAATATTGCGAGAATATAATAAGGTATCTCATATCGCATTATCCTCGGTCCTGCACATATCACATATGTGCCTCTACTCCGTTTTGCCTGAGCCAAGAAACCTCTGTGTAGGACTTTAAAGAATCGTCAATACGCCGGTAGCAGATGATGATCATATCAAACACCCACAAGCTGCAAGCGGTCAGCTAAATGTAACAGCCACCCAGGTATTGAACGATCAGAATATCAACAAGCAAGCCTGTCCGTTCTCCTGTGAATCCAATCAGTAACACTCTCGTACAGTCCGGTCTGTTCGTCTGATATGTCGCATATCAAGTCTAGGGGTGGTATACGTCAGACCCCAGTAACCGATAAGTCATGTCAATGTGAGACTCATAACAGGTCGAGAAACTACTGGTAACACTTACCAGTATATCTCTATATCAGCCCTGGCCAGGGACTTCCAGTTATAGCCAATCGAACACAGCACAACATCAACTCCCTATACCGGGAGAGACGAATCCCCTCCTATCGCTCATTGCCTCTATGTGATTCGGGACTGTATCCAAAAGCCACCGTTTTGCACGCACTCTTGGACGTGGTAAGGTGGAAATCAAAACACAGTGGGAATCACACAAGACTCTATGACGATCTCGGGTCTACAGACTACCCTGTACCAGTGTCACCGGAGAACTGCCATCTGACGTATTGTATATCACCATCTGGGAGTTCTCGGCGAGTCCGTCCAGTGTACCCAGTCTCCACTGAGCACCCGTACACCATCCTTGATGTCAAACACCGATGGATATGAGATCATCCATCGCCCATAATATGGGTCAAGATGCGTATATGCTAGTCTACTCTGGTGTATCGATGCCCTGTCTCGATATACCCTCGACTAGGAATAGTTATAAGATGTACTCATCGACTACCGTGGCCCCACTAGTATGATCCCATCATAGTCCCAGTAGTCGGGTACAGATCCTAAGGGCTTTATCAACATGTGAGAGAAAGACAGTAAACCAGTACAAGTCAACATGTTAAGATAAAGTGAAACCAAATAGCATACTATCATGACGAGCAAGAAAGTCCTCTCTGTATATATCCAAGCATCCATCATAATATACATCATATGTATAACAATGGCCTCTAGGGCATATACATAACTTACAGTGGTGCCATTTGAAATAAGTATGACCCGGGTCCAGTCTAACATCTATTAAACCAAGTCCATCAGGAGGGGTATGGAAACTACCAAAATCTAAGTCAATATATATATATATATATATATATATATATATATATATTTATAGTCGGTGATCCCGCCTCAATAGTATCGCGTACGATACAGTATATCATCTGACATCCTCGAGTCATGAGTGCAGATCTATCATCAATATAAAGCTCGTACGGTAAATCGTCGTACGGCATCCCAATAGCTGGGTACGGGTTAATATCACATTATCTCACCACATATCAGGTATCACTATCATCATATCACATAATCTAGGGTACTGATCTAAGTCTAGTACAAATCGATACCATCTATATACTTCGTGTGTAAGCACACGTCCAAAGGCCCGCTAAAGATCACATATCGTATCCCAAATACGAATCACATCAAATCACCGATCTCGCGGCACAATACCCAAAATCATTGACTCATCTCCAATGTCATCCAATACCATCTAACACAGTGCAAGTATAATGAATATGCAAGGGTGTGCTTGTAGGTGTAAATCTATTTTTGGGTTCGCTACTATGAACTACACTAGTTACTTTTAACCCTAAACTATCCATAATACACCTAACACAATATCCATGACACACTATAACTATCATATATATATAGTATATTAACTACGGACTGTGGGGGTGCTATATGCCATCCACCCGACTTCCCCCTGTAGATATAATCTACTCACCTTGCGTCTTCATTGTCGACGTCACCACGCGTTTGCTTGTCGTCCCGAAGTCTTCATGGGGTACCTACACATTAACGTATCGCAAATGCGTATCAAAACCAATTCCAAACTAAAACGGCATACGAATCTCAAAACGATACGATAAGGGGCCTATAGGTTAGAACCTATGGGCACGCCTTCAAAACCTTCAATCAATCCACGATATCGTCGTATAAACGCCAAATAGTCGAGGTAAAACACAATACACAATTTCAAAATTAAAAATACGGAATACGGAAACACGAATCCAAAACAACAACTTAGGAAATAGGCTCCAGATTTCACCCTAGGTCAAACTAGACAAATCTACACATGCCAGGGGCCTAATCTACAGATAAGGGAACACCAAAACCAAAACGAGGCAAATCCACCATGGTCTGGCCGCAAATTGCATCCAGAATGGATAAATTTATGGCCGGGAAAGGGAAGTAGGGGCTAGGGTTCTGGTGATAGCTTCCTGGGTGCCTGCACATGTTACTGTCCATTCAATATAATTTTCGGAGTCTCGGGATGATAGCAAATCCAATATAACCTTCACAGATTTCACAAACTTTTCGATATCGGTTTCAAAATCCGTATTCCGGGTCTTAAGTCTCAGTTTTGGATCTCCATTCATGCACTATGGTATTTGTATAGCCTCTACTGAACTCAATTTCACATTACAACTCCCAATTTCCTCAAACCCTAACTAGGTTTTCCTTAACTCCACAATATCAAACAATATCGGTTCAATCTAAACATGGGGGTATAAGTAATGCTAAAACTATGATAATGATCCAGAATTTACCTCATTTGGCAACTCAAGAAAATTCTTGAGTTGCCCCTAGTGGCCAAAATCCTTGCTTCCTTGGTCCAATGTGTAGATCTTGAGCTTATGCACACTTTTTGTGAAATGAGAGTGGGGTTTTGGAGTTGTTTTCATGGTGATTTGAGGAGTTAAAGAGGGGAGGGAGATGAAAGAGCAGGAGCAGCAGCAGCAAGGGAGAAAGAGGGAGGGAAAATGAAAGAAGAATGAAGAGAATGGCTAAGTCCAAAGTCAAAGAAAACCCATACCTCTCTCTCTCTCACCATACCTCAATATTATATCCCCCCTTTTCCATTTCTTTCCTTTTTCTTTTTCTCCAAAATCCTTCTTACTAGAATATTAATCCCAAAAGAAACATGGTGGAAAAATGCACAAGTGTAGGAAAAGAGATATGTGCATGTTTTGCACAAAAATGCTAAAAAACCGATTAGCGATTTTTAATCGCGATTAGCACTAAATTAGCATATAACTAATCATAAAAGCTCAAAAATGGCATAATTCCATAAAATACCCTATTTTAGAATTTTCCATAATTTTTCCAAAATTTTCTCCCATTTATTTGTATTTAATAATACCGAAATATTAAAATATTCAATAGAATAATATTAAATTATAAAAATTCCCAAAAAATAATATTTTATTTTTTTGAAATGTTACAATCTTCCCCCCTTAAATAAATTCGGTCCCCGAATTTAAATTTAAACCCCCAGTACTAAAACATTTCAGTAAAAATCCAAATTGTCGGGTTCCGAAAACATCAATACATAGCGAATATCATAAAAAATGTACTGCTCTATAAGAAATCAATCCCCAAAAATGTATATAAGAATACCCCGTGCATATGGTGCGCACGGAAATCAAAATCCATATATGTGCCATACATGGGAACAAAACAACATCTAGATGCAACGGGTGTGCACGAAACATCTGTAATAGGCAACGTGTGTGCCTGACAGCAAAATCAGGTGCATTTGACATGCACGAAGAATTTCGATTTAGTGCATCTGGCGTGCACCAAAATCGTATATCAAAACACTAAAGGTGCATGAAAACTATGCTGGAAACGTAAATCACATCACTGGCATAAAATAGGCATGAAATCATAATCAATATCTCAAATGTAATAACTATGCGCAAAATATAAATACCCAGTGGGTGCATAAAACAAATATCATGCAACTCGGTCATCAAAACTAAATCATGCAAACAGAACGCCCAAAATACCGAAATCCAAGATGACGGATACGTGATAATCGAATAACAAAATCACAAATCATAAATACCGTCGTCGGTAGTTCCTCCTTCAAAGTCGAGAAGGAGTCGGTGCATCCAATGCTAGCAGCGCAAGATATCTACTTGCCTCTTGCTCATGGTCTGGCGTCCTCTGCCTCTTGGTCCTTATCTTCTCTGCGGATTACCTATCTCGCAATCAATCGGCTCATCGGCCCTGTCAGGTGTGCTAACGGGGACGATTCCGTTCTGGCACTTCTCTGGTCATCTCTCGGTCAATCCTCACGACCACTCATAAAGCAGCATATCACTGGCGTCGGCCTCTGGCACTCTGAATGCACATCACACGTCTGATCCTGGGTGCAAACATCATTGCAGCAGTGTCCTGGAAAGAATCCCGCTCAAGGTCTCTTCCGATCTTGCCTATGCCGGTTTGTACGGAGGCTGGTACTCTTGCATAATCTTTTCTCGCTCGATGGACATCTGTGTCCTCAGCACAGCATTTTCTCGAAAATTGGTCGCATCTCAACGCCTCTGTAAGCGTATCAGGTCTCTAGTATCGACGGGAAGTAATGACAGCTCGTCAGCGTCTCGCACGAACCTCTGGTTCCACTTGTCTCTATCGTCGTCCACTATGACATCACGTCATGCTATTTACGCACTACACTGTTCTCGGCCTCGGTCAATCCGAAGTCTCTCGCACGGACTCGAAATCGCGTACTCTGTAGCTTCATCATTCTGTAGAAGATGTCTGGCCGAACAGGTCCTCGGGAACACGTCCCAACCATCGGATGAATACTCAATACTCGTCTATCCTCGATCAACTCGCAACGCATCTGGGTAAGGTCCTTTATCCGAACCTGGCCAACTACCTCGTCGACGATGTCGAGCTCTGGCCTGCTGAGTGTGCTCAATATGACCCCCCTTGGGTCCTGGTCTTCTCGAATAGTATTCTAGAAAGGTCATGTCGAGGTCTCTCTGAAATCTCATTCCTGCTGAATTGCCCGGAAATCATCGTCCTTTACTGAAGAAAATTCTTATTCCGGAACGGCTGCATACTCGTCGCAACTCCTTCTGGAGGGTATATCCATATACAACGTCTCTGCATGCGTATCGCATCTATGATGTCCGCGGAGTGGGACGTCATCTCGTCGAAATCTCTTGCGAACTCTTTACTTCACTCTGCTTCAATGTCGACTGCTTCGGACTCGTCTCATCGTGGCTGCATGGACTGCGCTCCAATGGCAATGCTCGTATCTGGAGTCTCCCAAGCAGTGTGTCCCATCACATGATATCCGAATGATGTCGAACCATCCGATCGATTGTCAAAACCTTATAATCCCACAAGACATCAACATCTTGGGTACAGTTTGATAGTATCGAGTACATGCTACAGCGTCGGTGGTCCAGCCGTAGAAGGGCAAACCCAAGCCTCACTAATGGCGCCGCGGAACTGCCGCAAACCCTAAGGTTCAAAGGCTTTCACACGGTCATTAAGTCGAGTTAGGGTTTCATTCTTCTAGAGGGTCCATAGAATCGCTTGCATGTCTTTCCGAATACTTTAAACTTGGAATAATAGGTTTCCGACATTCGATCGTCTCTGTCGACTCTCAACGTCTCCGCGTGAAGTCGTCTCTAGCTGGAAGCAATCTATCTGATGACCTCGCATCTGGGTAAGCGAACGAACCACATGTCCTAGTCATTCATCCTCGGGTGACTAGCGACTCACCATCATATCTCTAAGTATATACTCAGGCTGCAGTAGCTCCAATCATCTGGGTGATATCTCATCGTTTGCAGCAACAACTGGCTCATTCGTCTGTACGCTGAACAGCGCCTCAATCCTCTAGGAAAGGCAATACAGTGGCGGTCATCTCTAAATCGGTCTGCTCTAGATCCGAGTAAGACTCTCCATACTGGAAATCTTTAACTCAACTGGGCCTGCTCCGGCGCATAAATCGGACGAATCACCTTCGTCTCTCAAATCGGGTAGACTAGCTATCGTCTGTCTCATATCTTCCTGGAAGCTCCGGCGATCTCAGCTCGTAAACTACGGAAGCGACATCCTGTCAATCTCAGCAACAGCTGTTTAATCTGTCTGCACGGTAGGCGACATCATAATCTCAGAGGTATGCTGTACATCAACAGTCCTCTCTCAACTGGCAGCTCTAACAATGGCCCGATCATCCGGTGTAAAACCAAGCACTCGCCTCCACAAGAGGTCACAATCACCAATACTAACTCGAGACGTTCCCATATCACCAAAAACAACGGTCAGCCCTTGTACCAGACGAGCTCGCCCTGACCATAGCACTGGCAGCAGCTCACTGTGCTCAAACAATGGCAACATGAACCTCAATCGAGTATCGAAGAGAGAAGATCAATGGGAAGAAGAAAACAACAGATCCAGAATGGATACATGATCATAATAAGGAACATCATCAATGAAAGTATGATCATGGAACTAATAGAATCGAGGATCTCAAATGGATGTATAATCATGGAAATAAAGAGAATCACTGATCTCGAAAATATGTACATCCTAAGGTTCCTTAAGCGGAGTAGCGTATCGTTGATATGCCGCGGAACATACCCACGGTACGTCACTCTACTTTAGTCACCTATTCCATCAACCAAGGGTCATCCTACGCGATGAAAGTTCGGGTTTAATACCCCCTCGACTAAGTCTAAGTTCCGTAAGGTCAAGCCTAAGTTCCGTGTATATATATACGCCCTAGGCTCCACATAGTCAAAATTAGACTCGAACCAAAGTTAACCTAGCGCTCTGATACCAACTTTGTCACGACCCGAAAGAGCACGTGACTGGCCCTTGAACCATATGAGGTCTATAGGACTCCATCTGATCCAAGTAAGCCCAAAGCCCAGAAATCTAAAACCACTTAAGAGTAAATAAAGAAAACCGGTTTAAAGAAATGAAGAAAAACATGTTTGAAGTCAAGGTTTTTAAATAACTAAGCCGAATATGCATTTTAAAAATGTAAAGTCTTTTCTAAAAATTTCGGCAGAGTTTCTTTTGTAAATACTGGACCCGAACGGAGTACAACAGGAACAATATATATGCAATGACAAAAGGCATCCCCAAGCGGGAGCTATCTCTTCATTAATTGACGGTCACAACCACGCAAGCAATATAATATACAACGCCGAATGGCGAGGGTCAAATCCAAAAGAAACTCAATATAGCACTTTGAAATTTCGTTAGAATGTTTTTCGTGTTAAATTAGAAATTGTGCGTGTTATTATATATGTGTACATAGGATTATTAGTTATTTTAGTCGGGTTTACCCTAATTGGAAAATTTTCCTTTGTAGTGTACACTTGCACACTTAGCCAATTTTGTGATTTAGGTCTTTTAGTGTAACATGTTAACCCTTTGCTTAGCTTTGAATGGTTGTTAAATTATCCCCACCATTTTAATCTAGTCAAAACCCTTTTTAAAATTCATTTAGCAATAGAAAATGAGAGCATTGTGTTAGGTGAAAGAGGTTGACTTTTAGACCCCATTTCCTTCTCTTCTCTCTCTCTTCTCCTCACTTCAGAAATTCTGCAAATTCCAGCAGAAAACCCTAGCTTTCCTTCATCTTTTCCTCTCCTTTTCACTTCTCTTTGATCCCTACACAAAAACACTACACAAATCAACACATTTTCATCACAAAACCATGGAAAAGTGAGCTTTTTGAGGTGTTTGGAGGCAAATCTGCACACTTGATGCTAGAGCTGGGATTTTTGGTGTTCATAAGGTCTTTTGAAGGTATTAACTCATGTTAGCACTCATTTTCCATAAACTTGTAGTATTCTTTAGCAAAAATCATGTTTTTATGTACTTTTTAGTGATATTAAAGGATATTTGTGATGCATATGTTAAATTGGGATTTTGTTGGCTTGGTAAACTCTTTTAGGTGCTATTAGAGCTATTTAACCCAGGTTTAAGTTTCAGTTCGCACAGAAATACCCTAAAGTATCATTTTAGTGTAAAAGTGTGATTTTTAACTAGATTTAGGGCTCTGTGCAATATGCTTCTACCCGGGGTGTTTCAGAATAAAATTGGTTTTACTGTAGCATGTATAGGGACACACAAAACCTGGGAGCCTATCTCCTTAACCTGGTCGCCGGAATAATCATTCTGGCCGCAATTTGCGGCCAGATGGGTGAGTTGGGGGTTGGGGTTTGGGCCACTGGATTCTGCTGCTATATGGAGTAGTTTGGTATATCTATTTTTATAATATCTGTTCTTTATCAAAATCTGGAGTAGAATACCCTATTTCCTGTATTTTTAATCTTTCGCGACATGCGTGATACGTGTGTGTGGGTTTGGGGTTTCTGCATATCGCGACGCGTCGGAGTGACTTCAGGCGCGTAATCACATGTTTTAGCGTATCGCGCACAGATGCGCTTGGTTTACGACACGGGTTTCTAGTCGACTTTAAATGTCGGGTTTGTATGTTTTTGAGCTTATGTGTGATTTATTGTGAAATTCTAGGTTCGCAGGCGAGTGCGACGGACGCCGCGAAGAAGGGGAAACAAGTCATCGGCTATACCTAGCGAGAGACTACGGTGAGTAGATTTAACATCTACGGGGATATCGCCCGCATGGCGTTATGTGTCAGGGCTGATAGGATCTTGTAGCAGCATTTTACATTTACATACATTGACTGTGCATGGCTACTATTTAGTGCATACTGCATACCCTACGATATGTATATAAACTAGAATTGATAGAACACTGCACTATTACTAACGGTTCAAGTTGCACGAGCACGATTTATATGCTATACTCACACCGTTAGTGATTGCCATGACACTCACATTATAGGATTGCTACATCATACGTCAGATTGTTTCCGCATTTTCCATGAATTGCCGCATATCAGCAGATGTTATATTCATACTTGGACACATCTACATCACATATTCATACATATGCCATGTATATATTGATATCCTCATACCTGCATAGATTACGCATTGAGATATGTTGTTTCCATGTTATTTCTGGATTTGGGAACCGTGGATATTTCAAAAGAGAATAAGTAATTATTTAAAAACCCGGTTTCCCTTGATATGATATTTCAGTGCGTCCACCATATGTTTTCTCGGTGCTAGAGCCCGATATATGGGAGAGAGAGGGCTGACCCGGACTGACGGATGCCCGATAGATATATATGAGAGAGAGGGCTGACCCGGACTGACGGATGCCCGATAGATATATATGAGAGAGGGGGCTGACCCGGACTGACGGATGCCCGATAGATATATGAGAGAGGGGGCTGGCCCGGACTGACGGATGCCCGATATAGGAAGATTTGCGTGTCGATGCTAGACACGAGTATTTATGATATTTGGATGCCGATGTTGGGCACTCGTGATTCTCAGTGATGTAAAGGATTTGAGGGCTGATGGGAGTGCCGGCGTCTGGGTTGCTGGGATTTGGGGTGCATTGATGGACACCGATTACATATTCCACGTTGACATTCCGTGTAGATGTTATACTTCCCATGCTCAGCATTCATTATTGTATTTCATCCTGTAGTTATATTACCTGATAGAGCACTTGCATGATTATTGCACATACTGCTTATCGCGCATTGATATCATCTGTTAGCTTTTGATAGAGTAGCGCAGTACGTGCATGCTCGCGATTACCTTTATATGTTATCTCTATTCACGAGTTGGCAACTCACCCCCGTTGTGCCACAGTGTTTGCAGGTTGCCCTTCGGAGTAGTCACGACAGGCTGCGTTCTTGCATCTTTTGACACAGATACCCCTACAGTTGGTGTACTAGCTCTTTTGCTGATAGGTGGGTTTTGTGCGGTATCTGTTTATCTTTCAGTTATGTACATTGTTGTATCTAGTATTCTCCATCTACCATATATGTACTTGACTTAGAAACAGTGTGAGGACGATGATGTATATTATTTGTATTCTGGTGTCGAGTTCGTTGTGAGCCGACTTTACTTATGCAGTTTATTCTATCTGTGATGTTCCTACTTGTTGATCTTGATCTTCGCTACGACGTCGTATATTGCTACCTTGGTGATTATTTACTTAAGAATTCTTGTCGCTTTAATAAATACTTCCATTTAAGACTTAAAACACTATATACTTTTATTGGTTTGGTTTCTGGGTTTTCGGTTCACTTAGTTGCGTTACGCCTGTAGACGTTACGTGGTTGAGTGCCGGTCATGGGCCAAACTTCGGGTCGTGACAAAGTTGGTATCAGAGCGTAGGTTTTACCTTTCGGAGTGTTCCTAGGATGACCCTGGTATGATAGAGTAGGTAGCTGAAGTAGAGTGGCGTAGCGTGCGTATGTTCCGCGGCATACTCACGACACGGTACTCCGCCTAAGAGACCTTAGGACTTGTTGATTTAAATTCCTTCTTGAGTACATACATTCTTGCGATTCGATTTCTGTATCCTTATCGAATCCTACTTTTCCTTTCAGCCATTATGCCGCCAAAGACTACGAGGGCGTAGAGAGCGGCCGCGAGGGCCGAGATTCGAGTTGACTCGTCCGAGACGAGGACTGACCCGGATGGTACACCGGTTATGCCCGAGCAGGTTGTTCCTGCCGTGACAGATCAGATTGCCATGTTAGGGGCTGGTGTGCAGGAGATGTGCCAGACGATGGGATCCAGTATGCAGGAGATGCGCCAGATGATGGGATCTCTAGTTGAGACACTTCGAGCGCAGCGACCAGAGGTAGTTCCACCCGTTGCAGAGACCGCGGTGGTACCCACAGTACATGCAGTTGTCCCTGCCGCTACAGAGGTCATCTCGGTATCGCTGTCAGAGTTTATGAGGCTGAAGCCTCCGGTCTTCACAGGCACCGATGTGGCCGAGGACCCACAGTCTTTCATTGATAGGATGGCGCGGATATGTCGTTCACTTAGATGCGCAGATGCGAGATGGATTGAGTTCGCGAGCTTTCGCCTGGAAGGTCTCGCGCAGAAATGGTGTGAATCAGTCGAGAAGGGTAGAGCAGCAGTTCTTCCTCCTATGACCTGGACAGAGTTCGTGGCGCTATTCCTTGCCCGTTTTCTTCCACGGAGCGTCAGAGATGCTAGAGCAAGCAGGTTCGAGTCTTTACGTTAGACTCTGGAGATGTCAGTGGCAGAGTATGATGTCTTGTTCACCGAGCTATCAGTGTATGCTCCGTACCTAGTAGCTACTGAGGAGTTGCGAGTCAAGAGATTTGTCCGAGGCTTGCTTACACCACTGTTTCTAGCGATCAGCGCACAGCATTAAGAGACATATGCAGCAGCTATAGACGCAGTCCTATTAGTCGAGGAGCGCCTTGCTGAGACTTCGGTAGTTCCAGAGCCGAAGATAGTTCGTGCGGATACATCAGCATAGAGACAGCCTTTTCGGCGCCGTGATAGACGTCTTGCAGGTAGCAGAGATTCGGGGCGAGGCAGGTTGTTTAGCTCCTATCCCCAGGAGGGTCAGCGACCATCATCGGGATGTTTCCATTGCGGGAGTTCTTATCATCGTGTACGAGATTGTCCTGAGATACCCCGGAGGGAGGCATCAGCACCGCACGCCACACTACCACTTTCACCACCCCAGACTGCGTTGCCTATTGTACCTACTGTTACTCCGCACCAGACTCATGCACAGAGAGGTCATGGTCACGGAGGATTTGTTCATAGAGGACGAGGTGATCGAGGCAGAGGACAGCCAGCGGCCGGCAGAGGACAGTCAGTCGCAGGTGGAGGACAGGCGCGAGTTTTTGCTATGATGCATCAGGACGCGTAGGCGTCCAATGCGGTGGTCTCAGATATCCTTCCAGTATTTTCTGTTGATGCACATGTTTTATTCGATCCCGGATCCACACACTCGTACGTATCCACACACTTTGTGCCGAGTTTGGGTAGAGAGTCCGGTTTGCTTGATCAGAAGCTTGTTGTGACTACTCCTGTGGGAGAGTCGTTTGTTGCTAGGCACGTGTTCCGATCCTGTACCGTCCGTATTGGCGAGAGAGAGTTGCCGGTCGATTTGATCCTTCTTGAGATGTTGGACTTCGACGTTCTTTTAGGCATGGATTGGTTATCCACGTGCTATGCTTATGTTTATTGCTGCGAGAAGACAGTTAGATTTTGTTTTCCCGGCGAGTCGGTTTTTGTTGTGTTGGGGGACCATGGTGACACCCCTCACAGTGTGATTTCTTCTTTTCGCGCTGGACAGCTTTTGAGGAAGGGATGTCAGGGATTTCTCGCCTATGTTTGCGATACTAGAGCTACAGAGGTTCCGATGGATCAGGTTCCGGTTGTTAGCGAGTTCCCTGATGTGTTCCCTGACGAGCTTCCTGGGCTACCGCCCGAGCGTGATATTTCTTTCTGTATTGATTTGGTTCCTGGCACGGGGCCTATTTCTGTACCGCCTTATCGGATGGCCCCGGCGGAACTTAGAGAATTGAAGGGTCAGTTGCAAGATTTGCTGGATAAGGGACTTATTCGACCCAGTGTTTCTCCTTGGGGTGCTCCAGTACTGTTTATCAAGAAGATGGACGGCAATATGCGTTTGTGTATGGACTACCGTCAGCTGAACAGGGTGACAGTGCGGAACAGGTATCCTTTGCCACGCATCGACGATTTGTTCGACCAGCTTCAGGGGGCAGGATACTTTTCGAGGATCGATTTGCGATCAGGCTACCATCAGCTGCGGGTTCGACAGGAGGACATTCCTAGGACAGCTTTCCACACGCATTACGACCATTATGTGTTTTTGGTGATGTCGTTCGGACTCACCAACGCGCCAGCAGCATTTATGGAGTTGATGAACCGTATTTTCCGGCTGTATCTTGATCTGTTCATCATCGTATTCATTGACGATATCTTGGTGTATTCTCAGAGTAGAGAGGAGCACGAGCAGCACCTGCGGATTACACTGCAGACCTTGAGGGAGCATCAGCTTTTCGCCAAATTCTCAAAGTGTGCTTTCTGGCTGGACAGCGTAGACTTCTTAAGGCACGTGATTACACGAGATGGTATATGTGTAGATCCGAGGAAGATTGAGGCCGTTTGGAGTTGTCTTAGACCCACATCAGTTATTGAGGTTCGCAGCTTTCTAGGGCTGGCAGGCTACTACAGGCGATTCGTGCAGGACTTCTCTCGCATTGCTACACCTTTGACCGGGTTGACCCGGAAGGGAGTTTGTTTCGATTGGACGGAGGAGTGCGAGCACAGTTTTCAGCAGTTACGGGCTCTACTGACTACGACACCAGTATTATCATTGCCTTCAGGATCAGGCGGATTTGTGGTATATTGTGATGCTTCACGAGTGGGGCTAGGGTGCGTATTGATGCGGCATGACAGGGTGATCGCGTATGCTTCGCGGCAATTAAAGAAACATGAACAGAACTACCCCACTCACGATTTGGAGATGGCTGCAGTGGTCTTTGCACTTAAGATCTGGCGACATTACCTATATGGAGAGTCGTGCCAGATATTCACTGATCACAAGAGCTTAAAGCATATATTTCAGCAGCGATACCTGAACTTTAGACAGCGCCGATGGATGGAGTTAGTGAAGGACTACGATTGTGAGATCTTGTATCACCCGGGCAGGGCTAATGTAGTGGCGGATGCTTTGAGCAGGAGGCCCGGGGGTAGTCTATATTGTTTGAGCGCAGTACAGAGGCAGTCGTCGGCAGATTGGCAGATCTTATGCGACAGCCGGGTACAGTTCGAGTTTACGTCGATCGGAGAACAGATTGCACATGTTCATGCACGCCCACAGTTGCTCGACCGTATACATGAGGCACAGCACAGTGATGACCGATGTTCAGAGATCAGGACACAGATGGGACATGGCAGATTTTCCGAGTTCGTGATCGATGATCAGGGGATACTACGATTTAGGGCTAGACTATGCGTACCAGATGCGGAGGGATTGCAGCGCGAGATTCTTGAGGAGGCACATTGATCGGTATACAGTGTTCATCCTGGTTCCACCAAGATATACCATGATATGAGAGGTGTTTACTGGTGGGACGGAATGAAGAGAGACATCGCAGATTTTGTGTCGAGATGCCTAACTTGTCAGCAAGTCAAGGCTGAGCACCAGAGGCCCGCGGGAGAGCTACAGCCGTTACCCATTCCGGAGTGGAAATGGGAGCAGATTTCTATGGACTTCATTGTGGGTATGCCCAGGACTAGTCGAGGGTATGACTCCATCTGGGTGATCGTGGATCGTTTGACGAAATTGGCTCACTTCCTACCGGTGAAGACGACTTTCGGATTTGCTCAGTATGCCCAGATTTACATCGACGAGATTGTACAACTGCATGGAGTTCCGACATGTATCATGTCCGACAGAGGCACCCAGTTTACCAGCCGGCTATGGCAGAGACTTCAGGAGGTTTTGGGCACTCGCTTGAGCTTCAGCACAACATTTCATCCGCAGACCGACGGACAGTCAGAGCGGACTATTCAGACTCTCGAGGACATGCTCAGAGCGTGCGTATTAGACCTTGGAGGTAGCTGGGATCATCATTTACCCTTAGTAGAGTTCTCCTACAACAACAGCTACTAGGAGACCATTCAGATGGCACCGTTTGAGGCTCTTTATGGGAGGAGATGCAGATCGCCCACCTGTTGGACAGAGCTCAGTGAGAGCAGTATCTTAGGGCCACAGATTGTGGAGGAGACGACCGCGAAGATCCAGTTGATTCGCGACAGGATGAGAGCAGCCCAGAGTAGGCAGAGATCTTATGCGGACCGTCGGCGGCGCAGACTTGAGTTTTCTGTTGGTGATCAGGTTTTCTTGAGGGTCTCCCCAATGAAAGGTGTGATGAGATTTGGGAAGAAGGAGAAGCTTAGTCCCAGATATGTGGGCACCTTCGAGATCCTCGAGCGTGTTGGTGCAGTTGCGTATCGGTTAGCCCTTCCGCCCAGTTTTCCAGACGTGCACCCTGTATTTCACGTTTCGATGCTCCGCAAATATCTTCAAGATCCTTCGCATGCGATTCAGCATCCGACGATCCAGCTTGAGCGCGACCTTTCCTATGGAGAGCAGCCGGTGATGATCTAGGATCGACATGTGAAGAAATTGAGGTCGAAAGAGATACCGTCCGTCAAGGTACTTTGGCGTGGTCCAAGCAGAGAGGAGGTCACTTGGGAGACCGAGAGCGAGATGATGAAGAGGTATCCCAACCTTTTTGAAGGTACGTGTAGATAGATTTTGAAATTCGGGGACCGAATTTCTTTAAGGGTGGTAGATTGTAACACTTTGAAATTTCGTTAGAATGTTTTTCGTGTTAAATTAGAAATCGTGCGTGTTATTATATATGTGTACATAGGATTATTAGTTATTTTAGTCGGGTTTACCCTAATTGGAAAATTTTCCTTTGTAGTGTACACTTGCACACTTAGCCAATTTTGTGATTTAGGTCTTTTAGTGTAACATGTTAACCCTTTGCTTTCCTTGCATGGTTGTTAAATTATCCCCACCATTTTAATCTAGTCAAAACCCTTTTTAAAATTCTTTTAGCAATAGAAAAAGAGAGCATGGTGTTAGGTGAAAGAGGTTGACTTTTAGACCCCATTTCCTTCTATTCTCTCTCTCTTCTCCTCACTTCAGAAATTCTGCAAATTCCAGCAGAAAACCCTAGCTTTCCATCATCTTTTCCTCTCCTTTTCACTTCTCTTTGATCCCTACACAAAATCCCTACCCAAATCAACACATTTTCATCATAAAACCATAGAAAAGTGAGCTTTTTGAGGTGTTTGGAGGCAAATCTGCACACTTGATGCTAGAGCTGGGATTTTTGGTGTTCATAAGGTCTTTTGAAGGTATTAACTCATGTTAGCACTCCTTTTCCATAAACTTGTAGTATTCTTTAGCAAAAATCATGTTTTTATGTGCTTTTTAGTGATATTAAAGGATATTTGTGATGCACATGTTAAATTGGTATTTTGTTGGCTTGGTAAACTCTTTTAGGTGCTATTAGAGCTATTTAACCCAGGTTTAAGTTTCAGTTTGCACAGAAATACCCTAAAGTATCATTTTAGTGTAAAAGTGTGATTTTTAACTAGATTTAGGGCTCTGTGCAATCTACTTCTACCCGAGGTGTTTCAGAATAAAATTGGTTTTACTGTAGCAGGTATAGGGGGTATAGAGTGCACACACAAAATCTGGGAGCCTATCTCCCTAACCTGGCGCCGGAATAATCATTCTGGCCGCAATTGGTGGCCAGATGGGTGAGTTGGGGGTTGGGGTTTGGGCTACTGGAGTCTGCTGCTATGTGGAGTATTTTGGTATATCTATTTTTATAATATATGTTCTGTATCAAAATCTGGAGTAGAATACCTTATTTCCCGTATTTTTAATCCTTCGCGACACGCGTGATACGTGTGTGTAGGTTTGGGGTTTCTGCGTATCGCGACGCGTCGGAGTGACTTTAGGCGCGTAATCACACGTTTTAGCATATCGCGCGCACGCGCGCTTGGTTTGCGACACGGGTTTCTAGTCGACTTTAAATGTCGTGTTTGTATGGTTTTGAGTTTATGTGTGATTTATTATGAAATTCTAGGTTCGCAGGCGAGTGCGACGGACGCCGCGAAGAAGGGGAAACCAGTCATCGGCTATACCTAGCGAGAGACTACGGTGAGTAAATTTAACATCTACGGGGATATCGCCCGCATGGCGTTATGCGTCAGGGATGATAGGATCTTGCAACAGCATTTTACATTTACATAGGCTTTTGCAAAAGTTGGAGACCTTGAAAGAGTTCTTGTCGTAAGTGAATGACTGTCCATGGCTACTATTTAGTGCATACTGCATACCCTGCTATATGTATATAAACTAGAATTGATAGAACACCGCAGTATTACTAACGGTTCAAGTTGCACGAGCACGATTTATATGCTACACTCACACCGTTAGTGATTTCCATGACACTCGCATTATAGGATTGCTACATCATACGTCAGATTGTTTCCGCATTATTGATGATTGCCATGAATTGCCGCATATCAGCAGATGTTATATTCATACTTGGACACATCTACATCACATATTCATACATGTGCCATGTATATATTGATATCATCATAACTGCATAGATTACTCATTGAGATATGTTGTTTCCATGTTATTTCGGGATTTGGGAACCGTGGATATTTCAAAAGAGAATAAGTAATTATTTAAAAACCTGGTTTCCCTTGATATGATATTTCAGTGCGTCCACCATATGTTTTCTCGGTGCTAGAGCCCGATATATGGGAGAGAGAGGGATGACCCGGACTGACGGATGCCCGATAGATATATATGAGAGAGAGGGTTGACCCGGACTGACGGATGCCCAATAGATATATATGAGAGAGAGGGCTGACCCGGACTGACGGATGCCCGATAGATATATGAGAGAGGGGCTGACCCGGACTGACGGATGCCCGATATAGGAAGATTTGCGTGTCGATGCTAGACACAAGTATTTATGATATTTGGGTGCCGATGTTGGGCACTCGTGATTCTCAGTGATGTACAGGATTTGAGGGCCGATGGGAGTGCCGGCGTCTGGGTTGCTGGGATTTGGGGTGCATTGATGGACACCGATTACATATTCTACGTTGACATTCCGTATAGATGTTATACTTCCCATGCTCAGCATTCATTATTGTATTTCATCCTGTAGTTATATTACCTGATAGAGCACTTGCATGATTATTGCACATAGTGCTTATCGCGCATTGATATCATCTGTTAGCTTATGATAGAGTAGCGCAGTACGTGCATGCTCGCGATTACCTTTATATGTTATCTCTATTCACGAGTTGGCAACTCACCCCCGTTGTGCCACAGTGTTTGCAGGTTGCCCTTCGGAGTAGTCACGACAGGCTGTGTTCTTGCATCTTTTGACACAGATACCCCTACAGTTGGTGTACTAGCTCTTTTGCTGATGGGTGGGTTTTGTGCGGTATCTGTTTATCTTTCAGTTATGTACATTGTTGTATCTAGTATTCTCCATCTACCATATATGTACTTGACTTAGAGACAGTGTGAGGACGATGATGTATATTATTTGTATTCTGGTGTCGAGCTCGTTGTGAGCCGACTTTACTTATGCAGTTTCTTCTATCTGTGATGTTCCCACTTGTTGATCTTGATCTTCGCTACGGCGTCGTTTATTGCTACCATGGTGATTATTTACTTAAGAATTCTTGTCACTTTAATAAATACTTCCATTTAAGACTTAAAACACTATATACTTTTATTGGTTTGGTTTCTGGGTTTTCGGTTCACTTAGTTGCGTTACGCCTGTAGACGTTACGTGGTTAAGTGCCGGTCACGGGCCAAACTTCGGGTCGTGACACTCAATAAGAATGAAAACCGCAATACTACTAAGCGCGACTCTAAGGTCGAATAATACATCACTAATGTCTAAGTCTGAAACAATATACAAGTTTTTGTTGATGGAATTTCTAGATACAATGAATAATACAAGTACAATGGTGGTTCTTGATGCAAAAGAACCCACCTACCCAATATAATTCACCCGCAAGGAAGCAGTGTGCCAGAAATGCTGCAATGAAACCTGTACGGCAAAACCTACAAGAACTGTGGCACAACGGGGGTGAGTTGCCAACTCGTGAATAGAGAATATCTACAAGCAGAAAACGAATGCATGACCTAATCCTAGGTCAATACGACCAGATATAACATAAACCTCAAGAGTAAGTCTGAAGCATGATAAGGTGGCAATGTAACATCTAAACATGTAGATAGTGCCAAGAGCTCGTGCCAGTGCCTCAGGTAATAACATGTCATAAATATAAGGTATGTCTGCATGAAGTAAATATGATGAAGTATCAAAATGGATATCAATACACATATATTAGCGTCCCATTCCACTAATATTGGTGTAAGGGTATATATAACAGCGCCTCATACCCTGTTATATATACAAATGAAATATGATCAATGTGAATCCAGTATGTATGTGATCAATGTAATAAAAGTCTGTATGTATGTAGATCCCGTCGACCTATCACCCAATGACAATAAGCATCATGCATGCAAATATGAGGATATAATCAAAATCATGGAAAACATCATGAAACATGTGCCTAGCATCGGCACGTAAATCCTCATATATCGGGCATCCGTCAGTCCGGGTCAGCCCATTCTCTCGTATATCGGGTATCCGTCAGTCCAGGTCAGCCCACTCTCTAATATATCGGGCATCCGTCAGTCCGGGTCAGCCCACTCTCTAATATATCGGGCATCCGTCAGTCCGGGTCAGCCCACTCTCTAATATATCGGGCATCCGTCAGTCCGGGTCAGCCCACTCTCTAATATATCGGGCATCCCTCAGTCCGGGTCAGCCCACTCTCTAATATATCGGGCATCCGTCAATCAGGGTCAGCCCACTCTCTCATTGTGGTAGCGCAAATATCATATCAAAGAAACCGGGTTTTCCAAATAAGTACATACTTTCCTTTGAAATTATCCACGGTTCCCAAATCCAGAAATATCATAGAAACAACAAATGTCTCAATGCGCATAATCATAAGCATAATGTATATGACATATAAATGAAATGCAAGTATAACAGTATATCATGCAACATGGAATAATAGTATGCACATACAAGGTCATATCATGATGCAATAATACTACTGTATAGTGAAATGGCAATTATCGATGATGAAGTGTGTGAGCCGGTAAGCAAGTGTACGTGGAGCATATGCGTCATCGGTAATAGTGCTGGTGTCCTAACAGCATGATTGCAATATAGAGATAAACACATGCAATGCGATGCAGAATTGAATAATCAATGCAACTGTGAAGAATCTACACCAATATGTACATGACATGCAGTGGTGCCATTTGAAATAAGTATGACTCGGGTCCAGTCTAACATCTACTAAACCAAGTCCATCAGGAGGGGTATGGAAACCACCTAAATCTGAGTTGATATATATATATATATATATATAGTCGGTGATCCCGCCTCAATAGTATCGCGTACGATACAGTATATCATCTGATATCCTCGAGTCATGAGTGCGGATCTATCATCAATATAAAGCTCGTACGGTAAATCGTCGTACGGCATCCCAATAGCTGGGTACGGGTCAATATCACATTATCTCACCACATATCAGGTATCACTATCATCATATCACATAATCTGGGGTACTGATCTAAGTCTAGTACAAATCGATACTATCAATATACTGCGTGTGTAAGCCCATGTCCAAAGGCCCGCTAGAGATCACATATCGTATCCAAAATATGAATCACATCAAATCACCGATCTTGCGGCACAATACCTAAAATCATCGACTTATCTCCAATGTCATCCAATACCATCTAACACAGTGCAAGTATAATGAATATGCAAGGGTGTGCGTGTAGGTGTAAATCTATTCTAGGGTTCGCGACTATGAACTACACTAGTTACTTTTAACCCTAAACTATCCATAATACACCTAACACAATATCCATGACACACTATAACTATCATATATATATAGTATATCAACTACGGACTGCAGGGGTGCTATACGCTATCCACCCGACTTCCCTCTGTAGATATAATCTACTCACCTTGTGTCTTCATTGTCGACGTCACCACGCATTTGCTTGTCGTCCCGAAATCTTCATGGGGTACCTACACATTAACGTATCGCAAATGCGTATTAAAACCAATTCCAAACTAAAATGGCATACGAATCTCAAAACGATACGATAAGGGGCCTATAGATTAGAACCTATGGGCACGCCTTCAAAACCATCAATCAATCCTCGATATCGTCGTATAAATGCCAAATAGTCGAGGTAAAACACAATACACAATTTCAGAATTAAAAATACGGAATACGGAAACACGAATCCAAAACAGCAACTTAGGAAATAGGCTCCAGATTTCACCCTTGGTCAAACTAGACAAATCTACACATGCTAGGGGCCTAATCTACAGATAAGGGAACACCAAAACCAAAACGAGGCAAATCCACCATGGTCTGGCCGCAAATTGCGGCCAGAATGGATAAATTTGCGTCCGGGAAAGGGAAGTAGGGGCTAGGGTTCTGGTGATAGCTTCCTGGGTGCCTGCACATGTTACTGTCCATTCAATATAATTTTCAGAGTCTCGGGTTGATAGCAGATCCAATATAACCTTCACAGATTTCACAAACTTTCTGATATCGGTTTTAAAATCCGTATTCCGGGTCTTAAGTCTCAGGTTTGGGTCTCCATTCATGCACTAGGGTATTTGTATAGCTTCTACTGAACTTAATTTCACATTACAACTCCCAATTTTCTCAAACCGTAACTAGGTTTTCCTTAACTCCACAATATCAAACAATATCGGTTCAATCTAAACATGGGGGTATAAGTAATGCTAAAACTAAGCTAATGATCCAGAATTTACCTCATTTGGCAACTCAAGAAAATTCTTGAGTTCCCCCTAGTGGCCAAAATCCTTGCTTCCTTGGTCCAATATGTAGATCTTGAGCTTATGCACACTTTTTGTGAAATGAGAGTGGGGTTTTGGAGTTGTTTTCATGGTGATTTGAGGAGTTAAAGAGGGGAGGGAGATGAAGGAGCAGGAGCAGCAGCAGCAAAGGAGAAAGTGGGAGGGAAAATGAAAGAAGAATGAAGAGAATGGCTAAGTCCAAAGTCAAAGAAAACCCATACCTCTCTCTCTCTCACCATACCTCAATATTATATCCCCCCTTTTCCATTTCTTTCCTTTTTCTTTTTCTCCAAAATCCTTCTTACTAGAATAGTAACCCCAAAAGAAACATGGTGGAAAAATTCACAAGTGTAGGAAAAGAGATATGTGCATGTTTTGCACAAAAATGCTAAAAAACCGATTAGCGATTTTTAATCGCGATTAGCACTAAATTAGCATATAACTAATCATAAAAGCTCAAAAATGGTATAATTCCATAAAATACCCTATTTTAGAATTTTCCATGATTTTTCCAAAAATTTCTCCCATTAATTTGTATTTAATAATACCGAAATATTAAAATATTCAATAGAATAATATTAAATTATAAAAATTCCCAAAAAATAATATTTTATTTTTTTGAAATGTTACAGGAGCCCTATATATATATGAGGATTTACGTGCCGATGCTGGGCACATGTTTCATGATGTTTTCGAGTGTCGATGCTGGACACTCAGTTTCCATGATTTTGATGTGTCGCGAGGGACGCAAGTTGATTTATATCCCTATATTTCCATGCATATGCTTTATGATATTTACATGCATGATGTTTTGTGTCATTGGTTTACACGTGGACGAGATCCACATGCATACAGACATTGATTACATAGTTAGATGATATCCACATACTTATAGACTTCATGATATAGTTGACATTGATTCATGTTGATTATATTGATCATACCTCATATTTATGATATGTTGCTACCTGAGGCACTGACACGAGCACTTGGTATTACACTTATGTATAGATGTTTACACTTTCCACCTTATCATGCTTCAGACTTTATCATTTTGAGGATATATATTACTGATCGTATTTGACCTAGGATTGAGTCATACATACGATTTCTGCACTGTGATGTTTTCTACTCACGAGTTGGCAACTCACCCCCGTTGTGCCACAGTTTCTTGCAGGTTTTTCCATACAGGTTCTTGCGGCTTTCTGTCACACTGCTTCCTTTCTGGGTGATTGCTTTGGTAGGTGTGTTCACCGCATCGTGACCACCATTGTACTTATTTATTATCAGTTGTATCTAGTAAATTCGATCAACCAGACTTGTATATTATTTCAGACTTAGAAAACCAGTTGTTTATTATTTCGACCTTAGAGTCGCGTGTTGTAGTATTATGGTTTTCTTGATGATTTTGAGTACCCTTTGAGTTTTGACCATCGCCTTTCGGCATTGTATATTATATTGCTTGCGTGGTTGTCACGACCCGAAATTTGGCACGTGACGGCCCTAATACCACGCAATGCCTAAAAACGTAACGCAGTAAAAGAAAGCCAAAACCCAGAAATATAAACCAAGAGAATACGGAAAAGATAATATAAGTTTTTGAAACATTTGAAATCGCAACCCAAATTTTTTAAAAGTCCTACTTTCTTTCTTTAAAATTTTGGCAACACCCCCTTTTTAGAAAAGCTAGCCCAAGATGAATACAACACAAATATACGACGCCGTAGCGAAGAAATAAAGACAATAGAGAGAAAGCTTTATATAAAAGACAACAAATCCACAAATAATATACAATATCGTCATCACCAAGTCTCTAAGTCAACAACATAATAGTAGATGGAGAGTACAAGATACAACGAATGTACAAATGAAATACAGATAATCATCTAACCCACCTAAGCAAAATAGTATACTGTGAGCCGATGCGGTATCTGTAGCCAAAAGATGAAAGCTGAATAGCCTGCCTCGACTATTCTGGGGAACAACCTGCAATACCTGTGGTACAACGGGGGTGAGTTGCCAACTCGTGAATATTAGATAACATATGCAGGTAATCGCAGGAATGTACGTACAATATGAATCTAAGATATACAATTACAGTAATAACATGTCATGTGAATGCAGAATAATGGAAAGTACACTAGTAGGTACAATCAATATGTGAAGCAATAGCAACATGACAGTAGTATGCAATAACCATGCAATAGGGATATGAGAATGCAAATATGCAGCTATCATGAAGGATACACTAACAGGTACTCCTAATACATGGAAAAGTGCATAAGTGAAAAGGTATGAGGTATGGAGTGAAATATGTCATCCTACGGAATCCTGTCATTGTGGTAGGATCACAATCCATCAAGAAACTCAAATCCCAATTCCTCAAATCAGCCCCCACGTTGGGCTCTCACATCATATAAGTCTCACGTCTCCTCAATGTACAATATCGAGTAATCTCCTATATCCCGAATGTACAAATCAGTAATCCCATATGTATGTCCAATCTCAATGAATCACCTGATATCCCAAGTCAAAGTCTCAAGTAAGATTCTAGCATCCTAAGTATATATATATATATATATATATATATATATATATATATATATATATATGCAGAAATAAATATGATGGGGTCAATACACATATATTAGTGTCCCATTCCACTAATATTGGTGTAAGGGTATATATAACAACGGCTAAATCCCCTGTTATATATACAAAGGTGTTTAAAAGAAATATCATGAAAACAATGTGCCAAGTATCGACACAGAAATCCAGATAGGTACGTATCATACGCTGTCCCGAAAGCACGAGTGCCTAGCTCTGACCCTCGCCTTTCGACGTATGCATACGTGCATGACTCCCAACGGTATCTACATGATCCCCGCCGAGTCATTAGTACTGTCGCCGGTAGGTACTCGCCCGCCTCCAGGCTCAATCGGCAACATCCATCGATCTTCTTGCCGAGGGGAACCATACCGGGCCCCACCATGTACCCTCATACGGCAACCATACCTCGTATGGAGTATATAATCAGAACCGATAAATCTCATGGTGGCTGCGCAAATATCAGAATCAAGGAAACCGGGTTTTTCAATGTATGCATAATTTCATGAACTCCCGCTGTTCCCAAATCCAGAAATCATCATGTAAAATCCAAATAAACAATGTGCAAATCCAGGAATAAATATATGCGATATATCTGAAATGCGAGCATATACATGAGAATATGTAGCTGAAACCAGATGTATGCGAAACCAATAAGGTACAGCTAAATAACATAAGTAAAGGTAAATATGTAACTGCAACTGAATATGTGTGTAACATACAGGTGTAGCAATGTATAGGTATCTACCTATAAGAACTGATGTCGTATACCCCCCTGGGTATAAGTAAAATATGTAGGATACCCCCTGGGTATAAGTAAAACATGAGCAAGGTATACCTGTAGCTGTATCGTAAGGTGTATGTGTACCTATCACTAATGGTATGATACACTATAGGTATACTGACAAGCTAGATGACATGTGTGATAAGCAATACAAATCGATGTTGTAAAGTCCCTAACTAAGTAATATAATGTCTATAATGGTTTGTGTGTGACATGGCAATTATTGACGGTGTGTGTGTAGCATACAATCCATGCTCGTGCAACATGAACCGTCAATAATATGTGCAGTGTCCTACGGCTGCTAATCACAATACAACTATATCAAGGAATTAAGGTAAAGGCGCAATTCTAACAACGACGTAGAATATGCGATAAGTAATAGAATTCTAGCCCAGACGCATAACGTCATGCGGGTGATTCCCCTGTAGATGTTAAATCTACTCACCTACGCTCGACGCTAGGTGAATCCTACCATCTGCTCCCCCATGTAGCAGTGTCTGTAGTCCCCACCTGCAAACCTGAAAATAAGATAAGGAATACATATATAAGACAAATATATTCCGCAAAACGCGATATCGAACCCAACGGGAAACTCATGTCACGAACTAAATGCACGTGTGCACGATACGCTGAATCGTGTGTATACGCGTCTAAAGCTATCGCGACACGCCGCGATACGCTGGATCACAGAACCCACTCCCGTATCACGCGTATCGCGCAAACACAACGGACATGCAAAACGATATTTGATCCTAGATTCTACCCAGGCTAACAACTTACAAAATTATACATACCACTGGCCCAGAAATAACAGCAGACTCCTACCCATGCAAACTACACCCAAAAACTCCCACATCTGGCCATAAATTGCGGCCAGAAAGATTAAACCGGCGGCCTGGGTAGGGGGGTAGGGGTTCGTGCTCAGGTGGTGTGGTCAGGGTATAACTAGTGTGCTCCGGTTTCCTCAATTTTAACCTGAACTACACAGGCCTATAGCAGATCACAGAAAGGTGAAATTTCACTTAAAAACACTAAATTTTGCACAATTAGAAACCCTATGGTATTTTGGTGTATTCTAGGGTTTAACTAGGTTCACATGGCCCTAATAACACCTAATTAGTCTAGGTTAACCAACACTTACATCACATGAACAAAACTTCACACCAATCACCAAATATAGCACAAAATCTCACTTTTATCTCAAACCGAAGCTACTTCTACACAAACTTAGCAAACAAGGAAGTAGGTTTAAGGATTATACCTCACACGACCCTACGATGCAAGGAGAAAGGAGGAGGAGAAGATCTTGAGTTGTTGTGGCTGCTGGAGCTGCTACTGCTGCTACTGCTCCATGCTACTGCTAATGCTGCTGCTTGCTGCTGCTTCTGCTCTTCTGCTGCTGCTTCAGATGCTGCTGCCTCTTCTGTTGCTGTTGTTGGGGCTGAGTGAGTAGGGGTGTGAGTGTGTGATAGTATGAGTGAGTGAGAGAATGAGAGAAGTGATAAGTGAAAATGAGAGGCAAGAAAATGATGGCATCAAGTGTCAACCCTCTCACTCCCTCTCTCTTCATTAAATGAAGGCATGGGCAAAGCCATGATGCCCCATCATGCACTCTCTCTCTCTCTCTCTCTCTCTCCCCCCCACCAAGTCAACACCCAAAACAAAATTTAAATAAATTTCTATTTTCCTAAAAAAAACACTTAACTTAAAACCTCATAACTTAATTAAAATGGTCTAACCTACCATGGTTGCTAACCATGGCCTAACCTCATCTTTAACCCTAGTTTACATGCACAAGTGTGTGTATGCCTAGAAGAATTCTAATAAAATACTCATTAAATAGGATAAAATAATTAAAACCCACATAGGTAAACTTTTTATTAAAATCCATACATTAAAATATAATTAATCACAAAACACATTCTAAGGTGTTACAGTGGTTGTGACCGTCAGTTGACGAAGAGCAAGCTCCCGCTTGGGGATGCCTTTATTCATATTATGCATGTTGTACCCGTTTGGGGACAGTATTTACAAAGGAAACTCTGCCGAAATTTTCAAAAAAGACTTGGGATTTTAAAAATGCATACTTTGGCTTATATTTTTAAAACCACTTGTTTTAAAACTAGTTTTCTTCACTTCTTCTTTAAATGGTTTAGATCTCTGGGATTTCTTGGCTTACTTGAATTAGATGAGGTCATATAGACTTCATATGATTCAAGTGCCAGTCGCGTGCCATTTCGGGTCGTGACAAACTATCTTTAAAACACCTCAATAGTTTTCTAGTGTAGGATTCTTTGTATAAATATATCGGTCTCCAATCATAAGTTTTTGGGGGTGCTATACGCCATCCACCCGACTTCCCCCATAGATATAAATTTACTCACCTGCTAAACTCCTCGCTTAGCCGTATCAATGATCTTCATCGTCTCGGAATCCACGCGAATGTACTTACAATCAATATGAATTCGCAAAGCTATTAACATTAGATTCCGAAATCCGAAAATGGCACGCGGTGCGCTCGTAGGTTAAAACCTATAGCCTATGCATGCAAAAAAACCAAACACTCTCGTCGTTGATGAACAAACGTCTAACGACCAAATACAACATCCAGTCGCAAAACCAAGAAATTCCAATACCGGAAAAACATAGCCAAAGCTATAACTATAGTCGCTATCCGTGAACACCACCAAGCCTAAAAATCCCAATCATACCAATAACCCTATACTAGTAAACTGTAATGTGGCTTAAGAAATTATACCGATCGATCCGTGTCCTTCGGTCTTCAATCTCAGTCCTTAGTATGTTGTGGCTGCCTCAACAAAGTCCGCTCTCCAATCTTGCCCGTCGAAGCGGCTGCACGTCGAGGATTCTTTATACGGGCTCCCGCCTCAAAACCGAGGCAACTCGGCATCCAGTTTGCTAGTCTAGATACCCAAGATGAAGTAGAGAGAGTGTAGCATACTTTGTCTCAAGGCACCCAATGAATTGGGTGAAGGTAAATGAAGTTGCCAAGTGAAGGAAAGAAAGTGAGCAAGAGATTTTGTCACAAATGAAATTCATTGATGCATAAGGGGCGCTCGGCCAAGGCAGAAAATCCTCACTGGGAAAATCTCAAGAAGATATATGTGTAATGTATTAATCAACATAAAATATATCTCATCTCCAAAACAAGTTGGGCCGGCCACAAAATTGCTCACAGTGAATGTAAAATGGGGGGTGACAATTAGCACAAGGAAGTGGTGACCACAAACTAAATATCCATCACATAATATCTTTTGCAAATATCTTTAGCTGAAAACAAAACTAATAAAGCAAATGCCACCACACAAATGAAACCATGCTTGAATTAAATGATGAAACAATGACTCACCACATCATTAAGGTTCGACCAAAAAAAAGATTGGTAAGGAAATAGCAAAAAATGAAAGCACAAACATTAACCAATTAATTTATATTTATACCATTTTACGAAAACTCCAAATTCGCAAATCGGTAGTTTTTGTAAAATATATTATTTTAATATTAAATTCCATAAAATAGTATTTTATATTTTCTGAAATGTTACAATCTTCCCCCCTTAAATAAATTCGGTCCCCGAATTTATATTTAAACCCCCAATTTCTAAAACATTTCAATAATCAGCTCAAATCAATGGGGCTCCGAAATCATGGAAGATACAGAAATACGACAGCGCATCATGTGCGCCTGAAAACGAGTATGAAAATCAAAGCCGAACTCCGTCAAGCATCACGCAAATCATCAGATTTGCTCGCAAATCATCAGAGTTACAAAGGAGATACAGATCTCAAAATCCACTACCGAAATCCTATATACACTAAGCAAATACTATAATATGTATATAGTACACATCCTTTTCGAGAAATCTCCAAAACTGAAATAACATATGCAGAATCTTTTTCTGAATCGCCGTGTGATGTGTAACTCACGACACAAATGACGGACGCTCATTTGTAAAGTAATAATATACTAGCATATATGTTTTGCTCAAATATACGTTCCGCCCTTTTAAAAATATCTTGAATGATTTCTTTTGTAAACGTTCGTGTCACTCGCTGACACGCAAGAAATAGCGAGATTATAGCTCCTTTTTGAAAAACCTCTTAGTAACCTTTTTATGCATGCAAAGTACCGAGGTACTGTCCTCTGATCATTCCTGCTCGGCTACTACATAATACAGTGCCCATCATGAAAACAAAAGGCTCAACAGAAAAATTAGCCTCAAAAGGCGTATCCAACAAATCACGTGCGTCTGGTGAGCACGGGAACCAAATCCAAATGCAAGTGCTAAAAATGTACACAAAACCAAACTAAGTGCAACGGGCGTGCACAAAAACATTTGTCCAATGCAACTGGCGTGCTCGACAACAACAACTAGTGCATCTATAGTGCACGAAAATCTCAATCCAGTGCAACTAAAAAGCACGAACAAAAATCACAAACGAATGCCTCCGGTGTGCACAAATCACCTCTCATATCATGCGCGAAAATCCAAATCAAGGGCTTCCGTCATGCACAAATAAAATCTACATCAAGTGCATTCAATATACACGAATAAAAATCCAATCAAACGCATCTGATGCGCACAGAATCCAATACTAAGCGCCTAACATGCGCATAAAACCAACCCAAGCGCTTCCGGTCCGTAATAAGCATCAAGTGCAATAGCATGCACGAAAACGAACATCAAGTATTGTAAGTCCATGTCACGCACCCCACGTGTTCGCGGGGAGGCGGAATAAATGAAAAACAATTGTCAAGGATTCGTAACACGGACTTCAACGCGCGGATCGTGTCTAAACCATTACTAGAAAACTACGGGAGGTTTAACTACTCTGATTTGAAGTTATACCTCACGTTACTTGTCCTTCAGGTCATCATTGTTGTCTTCCACACCTCATCGGCTCTATGGAAAATGGGTACCTCAACGGCCTCCTCGAGTCAAGGACGATCCACCCGAGAGTCTATAGTCCGAGCTCCTATCTTGAATCTGAGATAACTACGGCTTCTAGTTTACTAATCTAGAAGTCCCAGAGTATGTAGAGCATTTAGATGGATTACTTAGTCACTTTAAACCCTAGGATTCTCAACTCATGAGAGCTTTTAGGTTTTGAGAAAGAAGATGAAGACTTGAGGAGAGAGAAGTGTTTTGTGATAATGAATTGAACCTTGACTCAATTTGAATTATTATGAAGCATTTAAAATATCTTGCAAAAATATCTTGCACAAATATCTTCCATGCTTCATTTAATTCTTGAGATGAATCATCTTACGAGTCAAGGTGCAATTAATGATAATTACACCTCATCTCCTCCACCTCATTTAGTTTAAATCTAACAAGAAATAAACACAAATAAGTCACCTCCTTCTAGAAGCTTCCCGACAAATTACGAAACTGCCCATCTCATCCGTATTTCCGAAAAACATGGATAAACTGAGACTGAATAAATCCATCCGTATAATACTAGGATCCGGCTTAAAACAAGGCCCACTAGTATTATCTGCCCGGTCACAGTACTTGCACAAGTGTACGTAAGTGATCGCGGCCCCGCCGTAAAACCATACGGCCTCTACACCTTTTTTTCGGTACAGGGAAACTCTCTGTGTGGGACTCTAAAGACTCGACACTACGCTGGAAGTGGGTTTAACTACAGGCCACAAGTGGTACTAGCTGTACGTAACGGTCCCGGGTAGATGTCGATAAGAAGGACGATGAAGAAACCCATCCGAACTCCTACTAAGCCTGTATGTGACAATCTCCGTACAGTCCGGTCAGTTCGTCTAGGACTATCGCATATCGGGCCTGCGGGGCAGTAAACGTCAGACCCCTAATAGCAGTATAGGTCATGTCGGAGTGTAGCCAATTACACCTTGAGAAACTGTTGGAGCACCTACCAGTAAATCTTGCTTGCCCTAGCCAGGGACCTTGCGTAATGGCTCTCCATACACAGCACGATATCAACCCTCAATACTGGGAAAGACGAATTCTGTCTAACCGCCTGTGCCTCCAAGTGCTTCGGGACTGCACCCAACTACTACCTGTTTGCATGACTCCTTTGAGCCGTGGTAGGGTAGTAATCTAAGTACAGTGGTAACACACTCGAGGCGAAGTAGCAATGTCAAGTCGACGGACTAAGCTGTACTCATGTCACTTGGGAACTGCAATCTGATGATAGGTATAGTACCAACCTGCAGTTCCCGGCGAGTCATGTCCGGTGTACTCATAACCTAACGAGCACCTGCATACTATCTCCAGTATGACGTACTGATGGCTGTGGGACAAACCATCTCCCCATGCTGGGATGACAAGCATATACACCAGTCTACTCCGGAGTATCGATGCCCCATCTCGATAATCCTACGACCAGGGACCTGTATAGGATGTTGCTTATAGACTACCCAGCCCCCACTAGTATGACAACCATCACAACGCTGGTGATGAAGTAAAGATCCTAAGGGCTCTACTAATATGTATAAGCGATATGTTAAAAGAAACATATGCACATATTAAAGTAGAAACAAACCAAGTAGCTAAAAAATTTAGCAAGACTGTTAAAACAACTGTGAATATCCCAAGCTTCCATTACGTAATATATAATCTAGTATGATACAATAATAGCCTCTAGGGCATAAAAACTAACAATCTTTCACTTGCACTAGGGCTATGTACTGGCATATCGCAGACCTATCATCTCGAATATGATAGGTTCCTAGGCACTCTCAAGAGGTCTCACAAGGCATCAACCATGCCAATTTCAAATTTTATATGTGCCGAGAAACCCTAACAAGATCGTTGGCTAGAATTTTAGGCGAAAGATGCTACTAGTTAACAAATTAACTAAGTGTACGGAAATACAACCTTTGTAGATCCGTTTCTCCACCTCCACGGCTCCGTAATGAAGTCCTCTCCGCTGTCCAAATCGAACCATGGCTCTCACGGTGGTTTCATCGGAGAAAAGACAGGGCTAGGTCGTCGACTACGATGCTGAAGATGATCTACGTCGAGGCATCACTAGATCAAGCTCCAACTTCACCAAGTCAAGAAACTTGTGAAGAAAACACACTCTACTACTTGGCAAGAGGTAGAGGATGAAGAAATAGAAAGTGGGTAAACTTTAGAATTGGATTTCTCACTTGTTTTCATCACTTGCCATTGATGTAGCAAGCTTTCTTCATGGAAGAAGAAGATGAAGAAGAAGAAGAAGATATGATAATGTTATTTAAAATAGATAATAAAATGAATACTTATCATAATCTTAACCTTAGTTAAGTGTAGAGAATTGACTAAGGTTAGGTTGAATGGTTAGGGTTAAGGATGAGAACAAAAAGGTCAATTAGTCAAAGCTTCATGAAGCTTCAACTAAAAACAAATGAAGCCACCATTCATTTATCTTTCAATTTATTCAAAATGAATAAATAAATAAGATAAATGAATAAGTAAAAACCCTAATCAACAACTTAACCATGGTTTAATTCTTTACACTTAACCCAAAAAAGCATGTATCATCAAACATGATACAATCTTGTGTACAAAAGTATATCACATATACAATGTGCACAATCCAAGTGAGAAAATCCATTTAAAGTGAACCAATACTAGTTAATGCAAAGTAATATATCAAATATATAATTATGCATTAAATCATTAAATCAACACTTGATTCAATGATCCGGTCATGTCGCACATAACCAACTAGTATACAATGTATCGGCTTATCGAATCAATCCTTGATTCGATAAGTAGGTTATATCGCATACAACCATTCGACACATTCGTCGCGAGAATGGAATACGGTATCACATACACGTATTATTCTCGGTCCCGCACATATCTCATATGTGCTCCTATTTCGTTTCGCTTGAGCCAGGAAACCTCTGTGTAGGACTCTAAAGACTCGTCAATACGCCGGCAGCAGATGATGATCATATCGAGCACCCACAAGCCGCAAGCGGTCTGCTAAATGTAACGGCCACCCGGGTATTGAGCGATTAGAAGATCTACGAGCAAGGCCGCTCACATTCCAGTGAATCCAACCAGTAACACTACCGTACAGTCCGGTCTGATCGTCTGATCTGTCGCATATCTCGCATAGGGGTGGTTAACGTCAGACCCCAATAGCTCGATAAGTCGTGTCGATATGAGGCCTATAACAGTTTGAGAAACTACTGGTAACACTTACCAGTAAATCTCAGCAACCCTGGCTAGGGATTTCCGGTTATAGCCAATCGAACACAGCGCAACATCAACCCCCTATACCGGGAGAGACGAATCCCCTCCTAACGCTCATTGTCTCCATGTGATTCGGGACTGTACCCAAAAACCACCGTTTTGCAAGCCCTCTTGGACGTGGTAAGATGGAAATCAAAGCACAGTGGGAACCACACAAGACTCTATGACGATCTCGGGTCAACAGACTACTCTGTACCAGTGTCACCAGAGAACTGCCATCTGACGTAAGGTATAATACCATCTGGGAGTTCTCGGCGAGTCCGTCCAGTGTACCCAGTCTCTACTGAGCACCTGTATATCATCTCTGATGTCAAACACCAATGGATATGGGATCATCCATCGCCCATCTGTATGGGTCGAGAAGGTACACGCTAGTCTACTCTGGTATATCGATGCCCCGTCTCGATACACCCACGACTAGGGACTTTGAAGGATGTACTTATGGACTACCATGTCCCTACTAGTATGATCCGCATCATAATCCAGGTAGTCAAGTACACATCCTAAGGGCTTTACCAACATGTAATAGAGAGACAATCTGTGTACACGTTAAGGTAAAGAGCAACCAGATAGCATACTATCATGTCGAGCAAGAAAGTCCTCCCTATATATGTCCCAGCATCCACTACAATATACATCCAGTGTAAAGTAATGGCCTCTAGGGCATACATATAACTAACAATCTCCCACTTGCACTAGGGCCATCTGTAGCAGTGGTTGTAGTATCTCATACTCAACCATCCCATAAAAGTCTCTCTCTGGGAATAGGCCTTCGTGAGTGGATCCTCCGTGTTGTCCTCTGAGTCTACTCTCCTAACCTCGATCCCTTAGAGATCAACCATCTCCATGATCAAGTGATACTGCCTTAGAATATGTCTGGATCACTGATGGGACCAACGTTCCTTGGCATAAGCCACAACTCCATTGTCATACAATGGAAGGAACATAGTTCATCTCATGAACCATTATACACCCAAACAGCCTCTTTGGTAGCATCTTAAGTAGCGATGTATCCTGCCTTTATCGTCTAGTATGCCACTGTATCTAGCTTAGAACTCTTCCAACATACCGTCCCTTTACTGAGGGTAAAGACAATGCCTGTGACTGACATTCAGTCGTTCTTATCACTCTGGAACACTTCAAGTGATTCTCCCCAGGATCAATTGATATCATCTCACTACAACTAGTGAGAATCCTAACATCTAATTAAATCTTTCTCATAGATCCAAAACTCTGGATTTAGGAGGTATCATGTTGATCCTACACGGAGAATCTTTGTGATAAGCGGAGATTGATCGAGCGTAGCATAGGAAACTCCTTCCCTATCAAGAGTATGTCATCCACATACTCTACGAGAATCGCCACCATACTCCCTACTACCTTTTTGTTTATACAAGGTTCATCTACTATTTTGATGATGTCAAACTCTTTGACTAATCCATCAAAACAGATGTTCCAACTCCGCGATGCCTGCTTTATCATATAAAACATCTTGCACACGTTTCCGCTGCTCCCACTGTCTACGAGGCCCTCTGGCTGTGTACTTATAGACGCTCTCTTCTAAAACATCATTTAGAAAAGCTGTCATGACACCCAACCACCAGATATCGTAGTCATGGTATGTAGCCGTGGCAAGTAGGATCTGGATGGACTTAAGCATAGGTACTGGAAAAGGTTTCATCATTATCCACGCCTGGTCAATGACGAAAACCTTTAACAAGTCTAGCTTTGAAAGTATTAACTTTTCTATTTACACCAAGTAATCTTCTCAAGATATACTTGCTCCTGATGGGAATTTAACCCTTCAGATATAGCAACCAAAGTCCATACTTTGTTGGTGTACATGGATTCCATCTCAGATCACTAAGCATCCAGCCATTCTTACAGAGTCTTACTCCTGATGGCCAGCTCGAAGCTAGTTGGGTCATCATCTCATGATGCAATCCTCGCTCCCACTGTCATAGAGAAACCGAAGTATCTCTCAGGTAGGTAAGGAACCCTACTAGATCGGCGGAGAGGCTGAGGTTCGTTGGCATCTACTGAATCCTTTGGTTGTACGAAATCATCTGCTGTATTTTGTATAGCTGGAACCTTTCCAGTTCTACATTACAGACCTTGCCTCGAGCTTGTCCGGATTTTTCTTTTTAGACATAGGCCGGACAACCCCAAATCTTAACTAGTTTAAGACATGGGCTCTTCCCCTTCCATATCACATATGAAGTGGTAGGCACTGATTTGATTCAAACCTAATTCAATAGGTATGCAACTTCATAAGTGCATAACTCCCAAATGGAAATAGGTAACGCAGTAGTACTCATCATAGAGCACACCATATCAAATAGGGTGTATCTGCTCCGCCCCGATATACCATCGTGCTATGGTGTATACGGAGGAGTAATGCTGAGAGAGAATCTCATTCTCCTTTAGAATAGTCCAGGATTTCCGTGCTCAAGTATTCTTCTCCTCGATCACATCAAAGGACATAATACTTATACCCGTATTTTGGTTCTCTACTTCTAATTTATATTCTATGAATATCTCAAAAGGTTCGGACTTGTGTTTCAACAAGAACATAGATCTGAATCTCGAGAGATTATCAGAGAATGTAATGAAGTACAAAGAACCGGTCTTGGCATGTGTAGACAGGGGACCTACATACATCAACATGTATCATCCCAAGAGTTCACTAACTCTTTCTCTGTTTCCAATAAACAGAGCTATGGTCATCTTATCTTTGCGACATGACTGGCGAGTTTCACAAGATGTAAATTCAAACTAATTTTAATATGCATCTATATGTAACTCCAGTTAGTCGGGTCGCATTGATATGACCTAGTCTACAATACCTCAAGAAGGATCCGTCCATTTCTGAACTCTTCCTCTTGTATGTGTTTTGTATACGAAGAACTGTAGTTTGATTTAGAACATTAATGCTTTTAGATAACGTGCCTGAACCGATCAACTTTTGATATAGGAAATGTTCAAAACATTATCCAACAATACAAAATTTTATCGTTTCTTTACTAATAAAGAGACTGATATGATTTTGTATATCAGGTTCGGTATCTAATAACATTCATTCAGAATTAATGTATTTGTAATACAGGGTGACAGTGACCAACAGACTTGGCTGCAACACTTGCCCCGTTTTCTGCCTCATGAAACTTATCACCCGTTCTCAGTTTTTCTACCCTTTTGTAGCCCTATGTAACATCTTACATATCTGGGATCCTGATCCGGTATCATATACCCAAGATGCGGAGGATACTGAGAAACAGTTCTTTGTAATGAACACACCCGAAGATGATGCATCAGTATGCACTCTCTTCGTTTGGGCGGCACGGGAAATCTGGTATTCCCCAATTTCCTGCTCTGTCTTATAACAATTATAAGTTGGAGCGGGACCAACGTTCCCCAGCTCAGTAAAACAAGCGGGTTCGATCAATATTCCGTATTATTATCTTGATTAAGGCGTGATATGGTTGCTACCTGGAGAGAGAGAGAAGAAAACACTCAGCGTGCGCTCTTGCAAGAATAGATTGGTTATTATTTTATCTAATCAGGATGGCTCCCACTGCTTTTTATCAAATCTTCCTTCAAACCCTAAAAGGAAAGACTAGCCGGGATTAATTACACACTACAAGTTCGCCAATCTTTCAGCCAGGCCAGTGTCGGTACTTTAAGGGAGGTCCCCCGTGCTTTCGCACGAACCTAATTAATGTAAACCTCGTTTTCCCAGAGGCGTAACCCCGTTGACACCTTTCTAGACACCTACTTGATCGGCTAATTGTAATGTGTAAAACTCTCCCAGGAGTAACTCTTACTCGCAGCGGGTATCGGGATCCAACTATCTCATAGAAGGTATGCAATCTCATTGCAAATTTCAACACTTGAAATTCCCGATAATTTTGCCCCTAGCGACCTATGACCTTGACGGAGGTCAACAAACCATAGGCTACTAGTCAAGTTCAACCCGTCATTTCTTGATCGAATTAAATCCACCCGCACGACCCTTGACGGAGGTCAACAAGGCCGCACGACTACCCTAATCCAATCTGTATCATATGCATTAGCAGATAAATACTAGTTAGCTACCGCACACTACGCCTTAACGGAGGTCAACAAACGTAGCACGAATACTAAATAGGACTTATCTGAAATGATGGAGGGCTACGTCAGGTTCGTCTGAAAACCTATTGCGTAATGAACTTGATATCGTTGTAGGATCGAATGAATTTTGAAATGGAGTGTTTTTGAGGCTTTTCTAGTTTTGCTAAAGGAGTCACTCCCGGTGAAGGGATCGTCGGTCCTTTCCTCGTCGAATGAGGTGCGGGATATATCATATATATCACTGTGCAAAGCAAAAACTCTTAAAAGCAATCAAAAGACAAACCGAGGGTGTAGCATCTGCCAGTTATTGCTAAAGGAGTCACTCCCGGTGAAGGGATCTCGGTCCTTTCCTCATCGAATAAGGTGCAGGATATATCACATATACCGCTGTGCATAGCAAGAACTGTAGCTACCTGTTTTATTTTGAAATTCGATTCTACAACATCTTAGGTTTCTTTTATTTCATTAATATCATTAATGAAGTCCCATCATTTAAGTACCTAAACATCACAGATAAATACGACGTACACTTATGCCATCCGCATTCGCCTCGATGTCCCCTCGTGCACCGTTAGGTTAGGTAACTAACGACAAAGCGGGGCAGGGCTAGCACGGGTGTAAAACATAAGTAACGTCTATATAATATATCATATATACTATATACTGTATCTATCACAGAACATCACATGATCACATCACAGATATCGCAGCAGAAGAAACATATGAAATATTGGATATACTAGGACGTCCGTGTTTTTAATACGAGCCAGTATAAAACACGGATTCCACGGTCGTGATGAATAGCCAAACCCACACCCCAAGACCCCTACGAGAGCGGCAAGCAACCCTACTAATTCTGGAGTTAGGAGACCCGGACTCGACTCCTCGAGTTGGTCTCCCATTGGACTCCAGAACCCGGTTACTTGTGCTCCCCTCCTTGGGTCTATCCTAGTGCGGAAAAGTAAATAATATACATCAACGGTGACAACTTCCGCAACCTGGAAGTGCCCCAATAAAAGAATATTACATACAAGTTTTTACATGAATGAAAATGAAAAACACTCATCTCACATAAAAACCCCCGGCTATTCAAACACGACGATCCAATATAACATATCCAGCAACACATAACATCACATGTCATCAACGTAAGTAAATATGCGCATCCCAATTGTCGTTGACATATAGCAACGAAACCGGCGATATCACATATTACACTTACGGTCACAGAAAAGAAAGTGTAAAACTACAACAGTTGGAATCCGCAACCTGCATAGACATCGCATGCCTAATCAAATGAATTACTTAGACATCACATGCCTAACAATTATAAACCCCGCATTTTAGTCTCATTATCGAAAACACTTTTCAATATCAAGTCGGGCAATTCAACAAGATTCCCGAAAAACTGATCGAATGCTCGTCGCAAACTTCAGTAGGCGGCCGCACCCCCGATGCCGCCGACGAAGTGCACCAAGGCGGAACACCGCTGCCGCGAGCACCCGAACGAATGCTTTCGGCGACGGGGTTCTCCTACAGTCACTTGGTCGGGGCTATGAAGTGAGGCTGTCTATTAAGTTTACCCGGCGAGTATCCGCGTACGCTACGTGATTGCGATGGACTTTTGATCACATCAAAATTCCGTGGCAACCGATCAAGTGAGACTAAACTGCTATGTTTATAACATTCATTCAGTTATCTTATAACTATTTGTTAATTCCAATTATTGTATCACATTACGGATAAGATAGAAAATGTTAAACTTTCCGATCAAACATTCAAACACCCAAGTTTTCCCGTAACAGATCAACACATGAAATAAGTCTAAAAACATTCTGTTCATGCCTCAGTACCAACGGTCCAGCCGTAGAAGGGTCAAGCCAACGCCTCACATGTGGCACGCCGTACTGCCCCAAACCCGAAGGTTCAAAGGGCTGTTCAAGATGGTCACATAATCAAGTTAAGGTTTGTTGTCTTCTAGAGGGTCCATCGAGTTACTTGCACTACTTAGAACGTCTTTAAACCACGGAAAAATCCAACACTTGGAAATTTCCCGACAGGGGAAAAATTGGGTATTTATATCCGGTCGAACTTTTTAACATATTCCAAAATATCCGGAAAGCGACATAGACAAAACTTGATAATCCGATCGAATCCACAAATTCCCCAATACAACCCAGAAATTTCAACTCTTGAATAAATATTAAAAATTTCCAGGAAAACCAGCACTGAAAAGTAGGAGTTACTGTGCAAAATTCAATGCATGAAGAGACTAAATGAGCGCTGAACCGCCGCAATAGGCGGCTAATGCCGCGGTTCCGCAGCGCTTTAGACAGATCATTAGGTAATTTTTGCACCGTAATTCTTAGAATTTCCTGCTGAATTTTTTAAGAATTTTTAATTTGGAAAAAACCGCTTTTTCAGAAAAAGTCCAGAGAGAGTTAAAAGTTAGGGTTTCGGGGTTCGATCGGGTTTCTAACATCGTCTACGCATCGCCTAAGGCTCTATCTAGGCTCTGATACCACTGATAGGTTCCTAGGCACTCTCAAGAGGTCTCACAAGGCATCAACCATGCCAATTTCAAATTTTATATGTGCCGAGAAACCCTAACAAGATCGTTGGCTAGAATTTTAGGCGAAAGATGCTACTAGTTAACAAATTAACTAAGTGTACGGAAATACAACCTTTGTAGATCCGTTTCTCCACCTCCACGGCTCCATAATGAAGTCCTCTCCGCTGTCCAAATCGAACCATGGCTCTCACGGTGGTTTCATCGGAGAAAAGACCGGTCTAGGTCGTCGACTACGATGCCGAAGATGATCTACGTCGAGGCATCACTAGATCAAGCTCCAACTTCACCAAGTCAAGAAACTTGTGAAGAAAACACACTCTACTACTTGGCAAGAGGTAGAGGATGAAGAAATAGGAAGTGGGTAGACTTTAGAATTGGATTTCTCACTTGTTTTCATCACTTGCCATTGATGTAGCAAGCTTTCTTCATGGAAGAAGAAGATGAAGAAGAAGAAGAAGATATGATAATGTTATTTAAAATAGATAATAAAATGAATACTTATCATAATCTTAACCTTAGTTAAGTGTAGAGAATTGACTAAGGTTAGGTTGAATGGTTAGGGTTAAGGATGAGAACAAAAAGGTCAATTAGTCAAAACTTCATGAAGCTTCAACTAAAAACAAATGAAGCCACCATTCATTTATCTTTCAATTTATTCAAAATGAATAAATAAATAAGATAAATGAATAATTAAAAACCCTAATCAACAACTTAACCATGGTTTAATTCTTTACACTTAACCCAAAAAAGCATGTATCATCAAACATGATACAATCTTGTGTACAAAAGTATATCACATATACAATGTGCACAATCCAAGTGAGAAAATCCATTTAAAGTGAACCAATACTAGTTAATGCAAAGTAATATATCAAATATATAATTATGCATTAAATCATTAAATCAACACTTGATTCAATGATCCGGTCATGTCGCACATAACCAACTAGTATACAATGTATCGGCTTATCGAATCAATCCTTGATTCGATAAGTAGGTTATATCGCATACAACCATTCGACACATTCGTCGTGAGAATGGAATACGGTATCACATACACGTATTATTCTCGGTCCCGCACATATCTCATATGCGCTCCTATTTCGTTTCGCTTGAGCCAGGAAACCTCTGTGTAGGACTCTAAAGACCTGTCAATACGCCGGCAGCAGATGATGATCATATCAAGCACCCACAAGCCGCAAGCGGTCTGCTAAACGTAACGGCCACCCGGGTATTGAGCGATTAGAAGATCGACGAGCAAGCCCGCTCACACTCCAGTGAATCCAACCAGTAACACTACCGTACAGTCCGGTCTGATCGTCTGATATGTCGCATATCTCGCCTAGGGGTGGTTAACGTCAGACCCCAATAGCTCGATAAGTCGTGTCGATATGAGGCCTATAACAGTTTGAGAAACTACTGGTAATATTTACCAGTAAATCTCAGCAACCCTGGCCAGGGATTTCCGGTTATAACCAATCGAACACAGCGCAACATCAACCCCCTATACCGGGAGAGACGAATCCCCTCCTATCGCTCATTGCCTCTATGTGATTCGGGACTGTACCCAAAAACCACCGTTTTGCACGCCCTCTTGGACGTGGTAAGATGGAAATCAAAGCACAGTGGGAACCACACAAGACTCTATGACGATCTCGGGTCAACAGACTACTCTGTACCAGTGTCACCAGAGAACTGCCATCTGACGTAAGCTATAATACCATCTGGGAGTTCTCGGCGAGTCCGTCCAGTGTACCCAGTCTCTACTGAGCACCCGTATATCATCTCTGATGTCAAACACCAATGGATATGGGATCATCCATCGCCCATCTGTATGGGTCGAGAAGGTACACGCTAGTCTACTCTGGTATATCGATGCTCCGTCTCGATACACCCACGACTAGGGACTTTGAAGGATGTACTTATGGACTACCATGTCCCCACTAGTATGATCCGCATCATAATCCAGGTAGTCAAGTACACATCCTAAGGGCTTTACCAACATGTAATAGAGAGACAATCTGTGTACACGTTAAGGTAAAGAGCAACCAGATAGCATACTATCATGTCGAGCAAGAAAGTCCTCCCTATATATGTCCCAGCATCCACTACAATATACATCCAATGTACAGTAATGGCCTCTAGGGCATACATATAACTAACAAAATAGCCTCTCGAACTGCCTATGAGGAATGGCCTTTGTGAATGGATCAGCCGTGTTATTCTCCATATCTACTCTCTTCACCTCTATCTCCCGGTGATCTACGATCTCCCCGATCAGCTGATACTGCCTTAAGATGTGTCTGGACTTCTGATGGGACCTGGGTTACTTCGCTAAAGCTATAGCTCCGTTGTTGTCGCAATACAGAGGTATTGTATCAACACTGGTAGTAACCACCTGAAGTTCTGTGAGGAACTTCTTCATCCAGACAGTTTCATTTGCGGCATCGCAAGCAGCTATGTACTCCGCTTCCATCGTCGAGTCAGCAACGGTGCCCTGCTTGAAACTCTTCCAACAGACCGCCCCTCCATTTAGGGTAAAGACATAACCCGACATGGACTTGTAGTCATCCTTGTCACTCTGGAAGCTGGAGTCAGCAAAGGCGTCGATCTGGAGGTCCTTTCCGTTATACACCAAGAACATCTCCTTAGACCTCCTCAGGTATTTGAGAATGTTCTTTACTGCTATCCAGTGCTTCTCTCCTGGGTTTGCCTGATACCGGCTTACAACGCTTAATGCGTATGCTAAATTTGGTCTAGTACATAACATCGCATACATTATAGAGCCTACCGCAGAAGCGTAGGGTATAATCGACATGCGATCCCTTTCTAAATCAGTCTTGGGAGACATCACTTTGGTGAGGGTGATTCCGTGACAAGCCGGTAGGTTAACGCGCTTAGAATCTTCCATACTGAATCTTTTCTATATGGTGTTTATGTACCTGGACTGTGAAAGTCCCAACATCCTCTTTGATCTATCACGATAGATCTGGATCCCCATAATGTTGGTTGCATCACCCAGGTCTTTCATGGAGAACTTCTGTGACAAGAATCCTTTGACTGACTATAGCATATGAATATCATTTCCTATTAAAAGAATGTCATCCACGTACAAGACGAGGAATACTACAGTTCTCTCTATAATCTTACTATATATGCATGGTTCATCTGGATTTTTGATAAACTTGAATTCTTAAACAGTATCATCAAAACAGATGTTCCAACTCCGCGATGCCTGCTTTAGTCCATAAATGGACTTAAGCAATTTGCACACTTTACCGCTGCTACCACTCTGAATGAATCCCTCTGGCTGATCCATATAGACGCATTCTTCCAAATTACCATTTATAAAAGCCGTCTTTACGTCCATCTGCCAGATCTCATAATCGTGGAAGGCAGCAATGGCAAGAAGGACCCGAATGGATTTGAGCATAGTCACTGGAGAAATGGTTTCTTCATAGTCCAAACCAGGTCTTTGACGAAAGCCCTTTGCAACAAGTCTAGCCTTATAGGTTTCAACCTGTCCATCTACACCAATCTTCTTTCTGAAGATCCATTTGCATCTTATGGGTTTTACCCCATCTGGAGAAATTTCCAAAGTCCATACTTTATTAGTGTACATGGACTCCATTTTGGTCCGCATTGCATCTAGCCATCTTACCGAGTCGCCGCTCTGAATGGCTTGCTGGAAGCTAGTAGGGTCATCATTGTCAATGATGCAATCCTCTCGATCCCCATCTATGAGAAAACTGTAGTATCTCTCGGGGGAATGAGACTGCCTACTACTTCTGCGGATAGGCGCTGGGATGTCCCTTCCTTCTGAAACCTCTGGTTATACCACACTTTCAGTAACAGCTTGTGGTTCTGGAATTTCTTCAAGTTCTATTGCGCTCTCATTCTTCTAATTTTCTAAAAATTCAGCTTCCAAGAAGTGGGCATGACGAGAAACAAAAACCTTTTGTTCCTCTGCGTAATAGAAATAATACCCCTTGGAATTCTTTGGATATCCCACAAACTTACACTGTACTGAGCGTGCCTCGAGCTTGTCTGCATGCTGCTTTTTAACAAAAGCTGGACATCCCCATGTCCTAAAATGTTTAAGACAGGGTTTCTTCCCACTCCACATCTGATATGGTGTGGTGGGCAGAGTCTTGGGTGGAACCTGGTTCAAAAGATATGCAGCTGATTCTAGTGCATAACCCCAGAAAGATCGCGGTAACTCAGCCTTACTCATCATGGAACGAACCATATCCAATAGGGTTCGGTTACGCCTTTCCGATACACCATTGTGTTGTGGTGTGTATGGAGGAGTAAGCTGAGAGAGAATTCCATTCTCTTTTAAGTATCCCAGGAACTCGGTACTTAAGTATTCACCACCTCGATCAGATCTCAGTGTCTTGATACTTTTTCCTGTCTATTTTTCTACTTCATTCTTGTATTCCCGGAATTTCTCAAAGGCCTCGGATTTATGCTTCATCAAGAAGATATGTCCATACCTAGAGAAATCATTCATAAAAGTAAAGAAGTAGGAATAACCACCTCTCGCTTGTGTAGACATTGGACCACACACATCGCTGTGTATGAGTCCCAAGAGCTCGCTCGCTCTTACTCCGTGTCCAGTAAACGGAGTCTTTTTCATCTTTCCCATGAGACAAGATTCATAAGTAGCATAAGATTGATATTTGAACGGATTCAAATATCCTTCTCTATGTAACTTAGTCAACCATGTTTCATTGATGTGACCTAGTCTACAATGCCATAAGAAAGCCTGATTTACTTCCGGAGACTTTCTTTTAAGTGTGTTATGGACATTGAAAACCTGACCTTGATTTAATACGTATATAACGTTATCTAATGTACCGGACCCAATCAGAACATGATTTAGGTGGATGTTTACCACATCGCTTACGAATGTAAAATCATATCCCTCTCTAGAAAGTGAGGATACTGATATGATATTACAAGTCAAACTAGGTACATACAAACAGTTACGTATAATCAATATCTGCCCACTTGTCAGTCCTAGGCGATATTCCCCCACGGATTCAGCGTCCATGCTCATTCCATTCGCAACTCTGAGAGACATATCACCTACCCTCATAACTCTACGGTTACTCAAAGTATGTAACGAATTACAGATATGAGATCCTGATCCTGTATCTAGTACCCAGGAAATAGAGTTAATTGACAAACAATTCTCAATTACAAACACACCCGAGGCCGAAGCCACAACATGCTTCGAATCCTGGCAACTGGCTTCCAAAGCCCTGCAATTTTTCTGCCAATGCCCCTTCCCATAACAATAGGAGCATCCCTCCTTCTCTACACCAAGTCCCGAAACTTTTTTTCTTCCTTTCCTTCTACTTCATTGACACCGTATATCGGCTTTGTGGAGGTTTTCTTCTTTTCACCCTTTGCTTTCGCCCTGGATGCAGAAGAAGAAGGTCGCCCATTAAGCAGAGCGGGTGTCTTCCTTGTTTCTTTCAGGGTGTAAGTAGAGGGTAGGGACTGTGGAAATAAGTCAACATATGACCTGTTTCCCAACGTCGTCTCCAAGTACATGAGCTCATCAATATAGCTAGTCATCGTAAGGACGTCGTCTCTTACAGATGACCCGACAGCCAACCTCGCTTGAAGCAATTCGTTCGAGGTCTCGTATCTTGCGATACGAGATTGCTCTTCATATAAATCTTTGTTATAGAAGAAGATGGAAACTAAGTCCATCTTCTCGTGCTACTTCTGGTATACACCATCAACTGAAGCCAACACGAGGCACTTGGCATTCGCACTGTCTTTTTCCCTTGTCTGACGGATATCCATATCCGTGACGGTGGAAAATGGACCTGGGACGGCGGGGGCTTGAGCAGTAATAGGATGGTCCAGCTTTTCATAGGCAATGGACATCTGGACAGACCTTTTCCAGTCATAAAAGTTAGATTCAGTCAACTTGTTATCTAGATGTCACCTAGTCATGGTCACAGGGTCGCTGCAGTTGAGAGAGAGAAGAAAACACTTTAGCATGATGCTCTTGCAAGTTTAGATTGGTTTTTAGTTAATCTAAACAGGATGGCTCCCACTGTTTCTCGAATCCTTCCTCAAACCATAAAAGAAGAATTAGTCAGGATTGATCTCACCGTACAATACTTGCTTAACCGTTCAGCCAGGATAGTGTCGGTACTTCGAGGGAGGTTTTACAACGCTTTCGCGAAGTTCCTTAATTAAATAACCTCTTTTCTCTGGAGGCGTAGTCCCGCTGAAACCGTTCTAGACACCTACTTGGTTTATAACATTGATCGTTAAGTGACGAATCTCCTTATGAGTAGCATATACTCACAGTAGGATCATGATCCAGATATCATCATGTGATAATGCTGAAGGAATCCTACCAACATTATCAAACTCCAAATGGTATGCAACACTAGAAAGTTTCAGTTTCTTTAGAAACTCTCGATGTGGATTTTTGCCCTATGCTCTTATGACCTTGACTAAGGGCCAACAAAGCATAAGTCACATGTCAAGTTCTACCTGTCATTATCCAGGTTGATTTGAACCCACATGTATATACTCTTGACTAAGGGCCAACAATGTAATACGGCTGTCCCAAACCAACACATCTATCTACGCTAAATGTGAACACCCCAGCAGCTACCAATCTCTATGTCTTGACTAATGGCCAAACAAACATAGCTTGAAAACTACTGACCATTCATATGAAATGACGGAGGGCTACGACTGGTATTGGTGAAACCGTGAACGTAGTGAACTTGATATAACCGAAGGAACCTGATAGCTTTTTAAAAGGTGTGGTTAAAGCTCTGCAATTAAAAACTCTGCTCTTTTAAAATAACCGAGTGGTTTCTTTTAAATTTGTTCCAAAGATTCAGCTTTGGTTTGTTTTCTTTGCATTAAAATAATGCATCCCATCATTTTGTAAGTCCATGTCACGCATCCCACGTATTCGTGGGGAGGCGGAATATATGAAAAATAATTATCAAAGTTTCATAACACGGACTTGAGCACACGGATAGTGTCTAAACCATTACTAGCAAACAACGAGAGGTTTAACTACTCTGATTCGAAGTTATACCTCACGTTACATGTCCTTCAGGTCTTCATCGCTATCGTCCACACCTCGTCGGCTCTATGGAACATGGGTACCTCAACGTCCTCCTTGAGTCAAAGACGATCCACCCGAGAGTCTACAGTCCGAGCTTCTATCTCGAATCTGAGATAACTACGGCTTCTAGTTTGCTAATCTAGAAGTCCTAGAGGGTGTAGTGATAATGAAATGAATAATACTCATGCTAGAATAATATGAAGCATACAAATATCACTCTTGATAATATGAAGATAATATCTAGCATGCTTCATTTAATTCTAAGGGTGAATCACCACATGAGTCATTAAGCATTTAATATAAACTACACCTCATCTCCTCCACCTCATTTAGTTTAAATCTAAAAAGAAATACACACAAATGAGTCACCTCCTTCTAAAAGATTCCCGACAAATTACAAGACTTCCCCTCCCATCCGTATTTCCGAAAAACACGGATAATCTTTGACTTAATAAATGCATCTGTATAATAATAGAATCTGGCTTAAAGCAAAGCCCGCTAGTATTATCTGCCCGATCATAGTACGTGCACAAGTGTACGTAAGTGATCGCGGCTCTTCCGTAAAACCATACGGCCTCTACACCTTTTGCCTGGTGCAGGGAAACTCTCTGTGTGGAACTCTAAAGACTCGACACTACGCTGGCAGTGTGTTTAACCACAGGCCGCAAGCGGTACTAGCTGTACGTAACGGTCCCCAGGTAGATGTCGATAAGAAGGACGATGAGAAAACCTATCTGAATTCCTACTGAGCCTGTATGTGACTATCTCCGTACAGTCCGGTCTGTTCGTCTACGACTATCGCATATCGGGCCTAGGGGGTGGTAAAACGTCAGACCCCTAATAGCGGTATAAGTCGTGTCGTAGTGAAGCCCATTACACATTAAGAAACTATTGGATCCTACTAGTAAATATCGCTTGCCCTGGCCAGGGACTTTGCGTAATGGCTCTCCATACACAGCGCGATATCAACCCCCAATTCCGGGAGAGACGAATCCTGTCTAACCGCCACTGCCTCCAAGTGCTTCGGGGCTGCACCCAACTACTACCTGTTTGCACGACTCCTTTGAGCCATGGTAGGGTAGTAATCTAAGTACAGTGGGAACACACCCGAGGCGAAGTAGCAGTGTCAAGTCGATGGACTAAGCTGTACTCATGTCACCTGGGAACTGCTATCTGACGATGGGTATAGAACCAACCTGCAATTCCCGGCGAGTCTTCTCCGGTGTACTCATAACCTAACGAGAACCTACATACTATCTCCAGTACGACGTACTGATGGCTGTGGGACAGACCATCTCCCCATGCTGGGATGAGAAGCGTACACACCAGTCTACTCCAGAGTATTGATGCCCCATCTCGATAATCCTATGACTAGGTGTAGGGTTCCTAGGCACTCTAGTGAGGTCTCACAAGGCATCGAACATGCCAATTTCAAAAAATTAACGGCGCCGAGAGACCCGACTACGGATCGTTTGCTAGATTTCTAGGCGAAAAGATAACTAGTTAACAACTTAACTATAAAGAATACGGAAATACAACCTTTGTAGATCCGGTGCTCCACCTCCATAGCTCCGCAACGAAGTCCCCTCGCTGTCCATATGAGTTTCCGGGCTCTAGCATCGGCTTCGTCGGAGAATGGGCAAGCTAGGTCGTCGATGTCCATGCCGAAGATGATCTACGTCGAGGCATCGCTAAATCATGCTCCGACTTCACCAAGTCAAGAAACTTGTGAAGAAAACACACTCTACTACTTGGCAAGAGGTAGAGGATGAAGAAATAGGAAGTGGGTAGACTTTAGATTTGGATTTCTCACTCTTTATCATCAATCACCATTGATGACCTAAGGTTTTCTTCATGTGTTGAAGTGAAGAAGAAGATGAAGTAGAATATGATAAGTATTATGATAAGTTTTAAAGAATAAATAAAAATCCATTCTTATCATAATTCTCACCATGGTTAGGTGTAGAGAATTAACTTGAGTTAATAGAATTGGTTAGGGTTAAGCATGAGACAAAATGGTGACTAAGTCAAAAGTTCATGAAGCTTCATGAAAGAAAACAAAAGAAAGCCACCATTCTATTTTATGCAATTTATTTTCCAAAAATAAAAACAAATGAATAAATGAATAATCAAATAAAAACCTTAACCATTTCTTTAACCAAGGTTTAATTCTTTACACAAACCCTAATATGCATGCATCATCAAATATGATACAAACAAGTGCACAAAATCATATCGCATATGCAATGCGCACATCCGAGCGAGAAAATCCATTTAAAGTAAACCAATACTAGTTAATGCAAAGTAAAATATCAAATATATAATTATGCATTAAATCATTAAATCAACACTTGATTCAATGATCCGGTCATTTCGCACACAACCGACTAGTATACAATGTATCGGCTTATCGAATCAACGCTTGAATCGATAACTAGGTTATATCGCATACAACCATTCGACACATTGATCGCGAGAATGAAATACGGTATCACATACTCGCATTATTCTCGGTCCCGCACATATCTCATATGCTCTCCTATTTCGTTTCGCTTGAGCCAGGAAACCTCTGTGTAGGACTCTAAAGACTCGTCAATACGCCGGTAGCAGATGATGATCATATCAAACACCCACAAGCCGCAAGCGGTCTGCTAAACGTAACGGCCACCCGGGTATTGAGCGATCAGAAGATCGACAAGCAAGCCCGCTCATACTCCTGTGAATCCAACCAGTAACACTACCGTACAGTCCGGTCTGATCGTCTGATATGTCGCATATCTCGCCTAGGGGTGGTAAACGTCAGACCCCAATAGCTCGATAAGTCGTGTCGATACGAGGTCTATAACTGTTCGAGAAACTACTGGTAACACTTACCAGTAAATCTCAGCAACCCTGGCCAGGGATTTCCTGTTATAGCCAATCGAACACAGCGCAACATCAACTCCCTATACCGGGAGAGACGAATCCCCTCCTATCGCTCATTGCCTCCATGTGACTCGGGACTGTACACAAAAACCACTGTTTTGCACGCCCTCTTGGACGTGGTAAGATGGAAATCAAAGCACAGTGGGAACCACACAAGACTCTATGACGATCTCGGGTCAACAGACTACTCTGTACCAGTGTCACCAGAGAACTGCCATCTGACGTGAGGTATAATACCATCTGGGAGTTCTCGGCGAGTCCGTCCAGTGTACCCAGTCTCTACTGAGCACCCGTATATCATCTCTGATGTCAAACACCGATGGATATGGGATCATCCATCGCCCATCTGTATGGGTCGAGAAGGTACACGCTAGTCTACTCTGGTATATCGATGCCCCGTCTCGATACACCCACGACTAAGGACTTTGAAGGATGTACTTATGGACTACCATGTCCCCACTAGTATGATCCGCATCATAGTCCAGGTAGTCAATTACACATCCTAAGGGCTTTACCAACATGTAATAGAGAGACAATCAGTGCACACGTTAAGGTAAAGAGTAACCAGATAGCATACTATCATGTCGAGCAAGAAAGTCCTCCCTATATATGTCCCAGCATCCACTACAATATACATCCAATGTACAGTAATGGCCTCTAGGGCATACATATAACAAACAATCTCCCACTTGCACTAGGGCCATCTGTAGCAGTGGTTGTAGTATCTCATACTCAACCATCCCATAAAAGTCTCTCTTTGGGAATAGGCCTTCGTGAGTGGATCTGCCGTGTTGTCCTCTGAGTCTGCTCTCCTCACCTCGATCACCCTGGAGATCAACCATCTCCATGATCAGGCGATACTGCCATAGAATAAGTCTGGATCACTGATGGGACCGGCGTTCCTTGGCATAAGCCACAACACCATTGTCTCACAATGGTAGGAACGTATTTCATCTCATGAACTAATATACACCCAAACATCCTCTTTGGTAGCATCTTAAGTAGCGATGTATCCTGCCTTTATCGTCTAGTATGCCACGGTATCTAGCTTGGAACTCTTCCAACATACCGTCCCTTTACTGAGGGTAAAGACAATGCCTGCGACTGACATTCAGTCGTCTTTATCACCCTGGAACCCTTCCAGTGATTCTCCTCAGGATCGATTGATACCATCTCACTACTGCTAGTGAGATTCCTAACATCCAATTAGATCTATCTCATAGATCCAAAATCCAGGATTTAGTAGGTATCACTTTGATCCTATGTGGAGAATCATTGTGATAAGCGGAGATTGACCGAGCGTAGCATAGGAAACTCCTTTCTTATCAAGAGTATGTCATCCACGTACTCTACGAGGATCACCACCATACTCCCTACTACCTTTTTGTATATACAAGGTTCATCTACCATTTTGATGATGTCAACTTCTTTGACTAACACATCAAAACAGACGTTCCAACTCCGCGATGCCTGCTTTATCAGATAAAGCATCTTGTTCACGTTTCCGCTGCTCCCACTGTTTACGAAGCCCTCTGGCTGTGTACTTATAGACGCCCTCTTCCAAAACATCATTTTAGAAGAGCTGTCATGACACCCAACCACCAGATATCGTAGTCATGGTATGCAGCCGTGGCAAGTAGGATCTAGATGGACTTAAGCATAGCTACTTGAAAAAGGTTTCATCATTATCCACGCCTGGTCAATGACGAAAACCTTTAACAAGTCTAGCTTTGAAAGTCTCAACTTTTCCATTTACACCAAGTAATCTTCTCAAGATATACTTGCTCCTGATGGGGATTTAACCCTTCAGATATAGCAACTAAAGTCCATACTTTGTTGGTGTATAAGGATTCCATCTCAGATCACTAAGCATCCAGCCATTCTGACAGAGTCTTACTCCTGATGGCCAGCTCGAAGCTAGTTGGGTCATCATCTCATGATGCATTCCTCGCTCCCACTGTCATAGAGAAACCGAAGTATCTCTCAGGTGGGTGAGGAACCCTACTAGATCGGCGGAGAGGCTGAGGTTCGTTGGAATCTACTGAATCCTTTGGTTATACCAAATCATCTGCTGTATTTTGTATAGCTGGAACCTTTTCCAGTTCTACATAACAGACCTTGCCTCGAGCTTGTCCGGATTTTGCTTTTAGACATAGGCCGGACAACCCCAAATCTTAACTAACTTAAGATATGGGCTCTTCCCTTTCCATATCACATATGAAGCGGTAGGCAACAGATTTGATTGGAACCCTATTCAATAGGTATGCAACTTCTCAAGTGCATAACACCCTAAAAGGAAAAAGGTAACTCAGTAGTACTCATCATAGAGCACACCATATCAAATAGGGTGTGTTTGCTCCGCCCCGATATACCATCGTGCTATGGTGTATACGGAGGAGTAATGCTGAGAGAGAATCTCATTCACCTTTAGAATAATCCAGGAATTCCGTGCTTAAGTATTCTCCTCCCTGATCTCATCAAAGGACATAATACTTATACCCGTATTTTGGTTCTCTACTTCTTACTTATATTCTATGAATATCTCAAAAGGTTCGGACTTGTGTTTCAACAAGAACATAGATCTGAATCTTGAGAGATTATCAGAGAACGTAATGAAGTATAAAGAACCAGTCCTGGTATGTGTAGACAGGGGACCTACATACATCAACATGTATCATCCCAAGAGTTCATTAACTCTTTCTCTGTTTCCAATAAACAGGGCTATGGTCATCTTATCTTTGTGACATGACTGGCGAGTTTCACAAGATGTAAATTTAAACTAATTTAAATATGCATCTATATGTAACTCCAGCTAGTCGGGTCGCATTGATATGACCTAGTCTACAATACCTCAAGAAGGATCCGTCCATTTCTGAACTATTCCTCTTGTGTGTGTTCTGTATACTAAGAACTGTAGTTTGATTTAGAACATCGATACTTTTAGATAACGTGCCTGAACCGATCAACTTTTGATATAGGAAATGTTCAAAACATTATCCAACAATACAAAATTTTATCATTTCTTTACTAATAAAGAGATAGATATAATTTTGTATATCAGGTTCGGTATCTAATAACATTTGTTCAGAATCAATGTATTCAGGTAATACAGGGTGACAGTGACCGACAGACTTGGCTGCAACACTTGCCCCGTTTTCTGCCTCATGAAACTTATCACCCGTTCTCAGTTTTTCTACCCTTTTGTAGCCCTATGTAACATCTTACATATCTGGGATCCTGATCCGGTATCAAATACCAAGGATACGGAGGATACTGAGAAACAGTTCTTTGTAATGAACACACCCGAAGATGATGCATCATCATGCACTCTCTTCGTTTGGGCGGCACGGGAAATCTGGTATTCCCCAATTTCCTGCTCTGTCTTATAACAATTATAAGTTGGAGCGGGACCAACGTTCCCCAGCTCAGTATAACAAGCGGGTTCGGTCAATAATCCGTATTATTATCTTGATTAAGGCGTGATGTGGTCGCTACCAGGAGAGAGAGAGAAGAAAACACTCAGCGTGCGCTCTTGCAAGAATAGATTGGTTATTATTTTATCTAATCAGGATGGCTCCCACTGCTTTTTATCAAATCTTTCTTCAAACCCTAAAAGGAAAGACTAGCCGGGATTAATTACACACTACAAGTTCGCCAATCTTTCAGCCAGGCCAGTGTCGGTACTTTGAGGGAGGTCCCCCGTGCTTTCGCACGAACCAAATTAATGTAAACCTCGTTTTCCCAGAGGCGTAACCTCGTTGACACCTTTCTAGACACCTACTTGATCGGCTAATTGTAATGTATAAAACTCTCCCAGGAGTAACTCTTACTCGCAGCGGGTATCGGGATCCAACTATCTCATAGAAGGTATGCAATCTCATTGCAAATTTCAACACTTGAAATTCCCGATAATATTTTGCCCCTAGCGTGCTATGACCTTGACGAAAGCCAACAAACCATAGCCCGCTAGTCATGTTCAACCCGTACATTTCTTGATCGAATTAAACCCACCCTCATGACCCTTGACGAAAGCCAACAAAGCCACACGACTACCCTAATCCAATCGCATCGTATGCTGGCAGATAAGCGGCATATAGCTACCGCACACTGCACCTTGACGAAAGCCAACAAATGCAGCACGAATACTATATACAACTTATCTGAAATGACGGAGGGCTACGACAGGTTTTTCTGAAAACCTATTGCGTAATGAACTTGATATCGTTGTAGGATCGAATGAATTTTGAAATGGAGTGTTTTTGAGGCTTTTCTAGTTTTGCTAAAGGAGTCACTCCCGGTGAAGGGATCGTCGGTCCTTTCCTCGTCGAATGAGGTGCGGGATATATCATATATATCACTTTGCAAAGCAGAAACTCTTAAAAGCAATCAAAAGACAAACCGAGTGTGTAGCATCTGCCAGTTATTGCTAAAGGAGTCACTCCCGGTGAAGGGATCTCGGTCCTTTCCTTATCGAATAAGGTGCAGGATATATCATATATACCGCTGTGCAAAGCAAGAACTGTAGCTACCTGTTTTATTTTGAAATTCGATTCTACAACATCTTAGGTTTCTTTTCTTTTCATTAATCACATTAATGAAGTCCCATCATTTAAGTACATAAACATCACAGATAAATACGACGTACACTTATGCCATCCGCATTCGCCTCGATGTCCCCTCGTGCACCGTTAGGTTAGGTAACTAACGGCAGAGCGGGGCAGGGCTAGCGCGGGTGTAAAACATAAGTAACGCCTATATAATATATCATATATACTATATACTGTATCTATCACAGAACATCACATGATCACATCACAGATATCGCAGCAGAAGAAACATATGAAATATTGTATATACTAGGACGTCCGTGTTTTCAATACGAGCCAGTATAAAACACGGATTCCACGGTCGTGATGAATAGCCAAACCCACACCCCTAGACCCCTACGAGAGCGGCAAGCAACCCTACCAATTCTAGAGTTAGGAGACCCGGACTCGACTCCTCGAGTTGGTCTCCCACTGGACTCCAGAACCCGGTTACATGTGCCCTCCTCCTTGGGTCTATCCTAGTGCGGAAAAGTAAATAATATACAAACGGTGACTACTTCCGCTACCTGGAAGTGCCCCAATAAAAGAATATTACATACAAGTTTTTTTTTTTACATGAATGAAAATGAAAAACACTCATCTCACATAAAAACCCCCGGCTATTCAAACACGACGATCCAATATAACATATCCAGCAACACATAACATCACATGTCATCAACGTAAGTAAATATGCGCATCCCAATTGTCGTTGACATATTGCAACGAAACCGGCGATATCACATATTACACTTACGGTCATAGAAAAGAAAGTGTAAAACTACAACAGTTGGAATCCGCAACCTCCTCAGACATCGCATGCCTGACCAAATGAATTCTTTAGACATCGCATGCCTAACAATTATAAACCCCGCATTTTAGTCTCAAAATCGAAAACACTTTTCAATATCAAGTCGGGCAATTCAACAGGATTCCCGACATCCTGATCGAATGCTCGTCGCAAACTTCAGTAGACGGCCGCACCCCCGATACCGTCGACGAAGTGCACCAAGGCGGAACACCGCTGCCGCGAGCACCCGAACGGATGCTTTCGGCGACGGGGTTCTCCTACAGTCACTTGGTCGGGGTTATGGGGTGAGGCTGTCTATTAAGTTTACCCGGCGAGTATCCGCGTACGCTACATGATTGCGACGGACTTTTGATCACATCAAAATTCCGTGGCAACCGATCAAGTGAGACTAAAGTGCTACGTTTATAACATTCATTCAGTTATCTCATAACTTTTATGAATTCCAGTTATTGTATCCCATTCCGGATAAATAGGAAATGTCAAACTTTCCGATCGAACAATCGAACACCCAAGTTTTCCCGATACAGATCAACACATGAAACAAGTCTAACAACACTCCGTTCGTGCCTCAGTACCAACGGTCCAGCCGTAGAAGGGTCAAGCCAACGCCTCACATGTGGCACGCCGTACTGCCCCAAACCCGAAGGTTCAAAGGGCAGTTCAAGACGGTCACATAATCGAGTTAAGGTTTGTTGTCTTCTAGAGGGTCCATTGCGTTACTTGCACTACTCAGAATGTCGTTAAACTACGGAAAGATCCAACACTTGGAAATTTCCCGACAGGGGAAAAATTGGGTATTTATATCCGGTCGAACTTTTTAACATATTCTAAAATTTATCCGGAAAGCCACATAGACAAAATTTGATACCCCGATCGAAACACCGAATCCCCAAAACAACTCCAGAAAACTCATCTGTATAATAAATATTAAAATATCCCAGGAAAACCAGCACAGAAATCTGAGAATTACTGTGAAAAACAAAACACACAAAACGACAAAACCGCCGCTGAACCGCCGCGTCGTGCATAGCACGTGCCGCGGTTCCGCGGTGGAAAAGTTGACTTAGGCCCACGAAATTTACAGTAATTCTTAGAAAACCCTGCTTGATTTTCTAAATATTTTTAATTTGGAAAAATCCCAGTTTTTGAAAAAAGGACAGAGAGCCATTTTGATATTGGGTTTCGGGTTCCTTCGGGTTTCAAATTCCGTCTAGACTTCGCCTAAGGCTCTAGCTAGGCTCTGATACCACTGTAGGGTTCCTAGGCACTCTAGTGAGGTCTCACAAGGCATCGAACATGGCAATTTCAAAAAATTAACGGTGCCGAGAGACCCGACTACAGATCGTTTGCTAGATTTCTAGGCGAAAAGATAACTAGTTAACAACTTAACTATAAAGAATACGGAAATACAACCTTTGTAGATCCGGTGCTCCACCTCCATAGCTCCGCAACGAAGTCCCCTCGCTGTCCATATGAGTTTCCGGGCTCTAGCGTCGGCTTCGTCGGAGAATGGGCAAGCTAGGTCGTCGATGTCCATGCCGAAGATGATCTACGTCGAGGCATCGCTAAATCAAGCTCCGACTTCACCAAGTCAAGAAACTTGTGAAGAAAACACACTCTACTACTTGGCAAGAGGTAGAGGATGAAGAAATAGGAAGTGGGTAGACTTTAGATTTGGATTTCTCACTCTTTATCATCAATCACCATTGATGACCTAAGGTTTTCTTCATGTGTTGAAGTGAAGAAGAAGATGAAGTAAAATATGATAAGTATTATGATAAGTTTTAAAGAATAAATAAAAATCCATTCTTATCATAATTCTCACCATGGTTAGGTGTAGAGAATTAACTTGAGTTAATAGAATTGGTTAGGGTTAAGCATGAGACAAAATGGTGACTAAGTCAAAAGTTCATGAAGCTTCATGAAAGAAAACAAAAGAAAGCCACCATTCTATTTTATGCAATTTATTTTCCAAAAATAAAAACAAATGAATAAATGAATAATCAAATAAAAACCTTAACCATTTCTTTAACCAAGGTTTAATTCTTTACACAAACCCTAATATGCATGCATCATCAAATATGATACAAACAAGTGCACAAAATCATATCGCATATGCAATGCACACATCCGAGCGAGAAAATCCATTTAAAGTAAACCAATACTAGTTAATACAAAGTAATATATCAAATATATAATTATGCATTAAATCATTAAATCAACACTTCATTCAATGATCCGGTCATGTCGCACACAACCGACTAGTATACAATGTATCGGCTTATCGAATCAACGCTTGAATCGATAACTAGGTTATATCGCATACAACCATTCGACACATTGATCGCGAGAATGAAATACGGTATCACATACTCGCATTATTCTCGGTCCCGCACATATCTCATATGCTCTCCTATTTCGTTTCGCTTGAACCAGGAAACCTCTGTGTAGGACTCTAAAGACTCGTCAATACGCCGGTAGCAGATGATGATCATATCAAACACCCACAAGCCGCAAGCGGTCTGCTAAACGTAACGGCCACCCGGGTATTGAGCGATCAGAAGATCGACAAGCAAGCCCGCTCATACTCCTGTGAATCCAACCAGTAACACTACCGTACAGTCCGGTCTGATCGTCTGATATGTCGCATATCTCGCCTAGGGGTGGTAAACGTCAGACCCCAATAGCTCGATAAGTCGTGTCGATACGAGGTCTATAACTGTTCGAGAAACTACTGGTAACACTTACCAGTAAATCTCAGCAACCCTGGCCAGGGATTTCCTATTATAGCCAATCGAACACAGCGCAACATCAACTCCCTATACCGGGAGAGACGAATCCCCTCCTATCGCTCATTGCCTCCATGTGACTCGAGACTGTACCCAAAAACCACCGTTTTGCACGCCCTCTTGGACATGGTAAGATGGAAATCAAAGCACAGTGGGAACCACACAAGACTCTATGACGATCTCGGGTCAACAGACTACTCTGTACCAGTGTCACCAGAGAACTGCCATCTGACGTGAGGTATAATACCATCTGGGAGTTCTCTGCGAGTCCGTCCAGTGTACCCAGTCTCTACTGAGCACCCGTATATCATCTCTGATGTCAAACACCGATGGATATGGGATCATCCATCGCCCATCTGTATGGGTCGAGAAAGTACACGCTAGTCTACTCTGGTATATCGATGCCCCGTCTCGATACACCCACGACTAGGGACTTTGAAGGATGTACTTATGGACTACCATGTCCCCACTAGTATGATCCGCATCATAGTCCAGGTAGTCAAGTACACATCCTAAGGGCTTTACCAACATGTAATAGAGAGACAATCAGTGCACACGTTAAGGTAAAGAGTAACCAGATAGCATACTATCATGTCGAGCAAGAAAGTCCTCCCTATATATGTCCCAGCATCCACTACAATATACATCCAATGTACAGTAATGGCCTCTAGGGTATACATATAACTAACACTAGGGACCTGTATAGGATGTTGCTTATAGACTACCCAGCCCCCACTAGTGTGACTGCCATCACAACGCTGGTAATCAAGCAAAGATCCTAAGGGCTCTACTAATATGAATAAGCGATATGTTAAAAGAAACATATGCACATATTAAAATAGAAACAAACCAAGTAGCATACTACCATTTTTAGCAAGACTTCCAATACAACTGTGAATATCCCAAGCTTCCATTATGTAATATACAAACTTGTATGATACAGTAATGGCCTCTAGGGCATAAACACTAACACATTTATCCTATCATTGCAGAAAACAATGAATATACAACGTTCACTTATGCCATCCGCATTCGCCACTGGGCCCCGTCATTCACCCGTTAGGTTACTTAACTAACGACAGAGCGGGGGTTGGGCTAGCGCGGATGCAAAACATAAGCAACGCCTACTAGATATCATATATATATATTGTACATTCGTCAGACGCAATAATAGGCATTCCAGATCATAGATGAACATATTGGATATACTAGGAATCCGTGTTTCGTTTGAGCCTGCAACAAAAAACGGATTACACGGTCGTGATGAATAGCCAAACCCCACCCTAGACCCCAACGGGTGCGGCAAACTACCCGCCTAGTACCAGAAGTGAAACAGTCTCCCTCAACGATTTGAGTAGGCCATTAAACACTTCAAAGTACCCGGTAGTTTGTGCACCCCATCTTGGGTCTAACCTAAGAGCATAAAACAGTAAATGAAATAATACAACGGTGGCTAGAACCTCAACCTGGATGTGCCCCGCAAAAGAATATTACAACATATTACAATTTACTTCGAATGAAAGATAAAAACCCTCATCTCACATCCCCGGCTATTCATCCATGATGATCCAATAGAGTTCATATACACAAACCAATATCCATCACAGAAATGTGCAACCCCCAACTAACCGACATACTAGCAATTAGCGGAGGTTATGAACACATTAAACATCGCAGATAAAACCTGATTAGCAAATAACTTAGAATTTTGATCGACAACTTTTTTCCGTGTCTACCCTAATTGCAATCCAGCACTGAAAAAACTTGGGCAGAAACAAAATATACAGGAAAACAGAATACCCAAAAATAAGACAAACTGTGTAAATATGAGTCAACTCGTAGTCGACTCGGCCGCGGATCCACGGCGAACTGCACCAATTCACCGCGCTTCCGCGGTCGTCTAACCGAGTTAGGGTCTCGTATTTCTCCAGTATTCTTATAATTCCCTGCTGTGAATTTTCTTGCCTCTGAAATAATTTTTTCGATAGGTTTAAAATCGACAGAAACTTGAGGGTTCCGGGATTAAGTTTTCGTGTTTTTCCGACGATCGAAATTCTAATTAGTTGCTAACAAGCTAGTAAAGGTTTAGTAGGCTCTGATACCACTATAAGACCATGTCACGCACCCCGCGTGTTCATGGGGAGGCGGAATATATGAAAAACAATTATCAAAGCTTCGTAACACGGACTTGAGCACACGGATCGTGTCTAAACCATTACTAGCAAACTACGAGATGTTTAACTACTCTGATTCGAAGTTATACCTCATGTTACTTGTCCTTCGGGTCTTCATCGCTATCTTCCACACCTCGTCGGCTCTATGGAACATGGATACCTCAACGGCCTCCTCGAGTCAAAGACGGTCCACCCGAGAGTCTATAGTCCGAGCTCCTATCGCGAATCTGAGATAACTACGGCTTCTAGTTTGCTAATCTAGAAGTCATAGAGTGTGTAGAGTATTTAGATGGATTACTTAGTCACTTTAAACCCTAGGATTCTCAACTCATGAGAGCTTTTAGGGTTTGAGGAAGAAGATTAAGACTTGAGGAGAGAGAAGTGTTTTGTGATAATGAATTGATCCTTGACTCAATTGGAATTATTATGAAGCATTTAAAATATCTTCCACAAATATCTTCCACGCTTCATTTAATTCTTGAGATGAATCATCTCATGAGTCATGGTGCAATTAATGATAATTACACCTCATCTCCTCCACCTCATTTAGTTTAAATCCAAAAAGAAATAAACACAAATGAGACACCTCCTTCTAGAAACATCCCGACAAATTACGAGACTGTCCCTCCCATCCGTATTTCCGAAAAACACGGATAAACTGAGACTGAATAAATCCATCTGTATAATATTAGGATCCGGCTTAAACTAAAGCCCACTTGTATTATCTGCCCAGTCACAGTACGTGCACAAGTGTACGTAAGTGATCGCGGCCCTGCCGTAAAACCATACAGCCTCTACACCTTTTGCCCGGTGCAGGGAAACTCTCTGTGTAGGACTCTAAAGACTCGACACTACGCTGGCAGTAGGTTTAACCACAGGCCGCAAGCGGTACTAACTGTACATAACGATCCCCGCGTAGATGTCGATAAGAAGGACGATGAGGAAACCCATCCGAACTTCTACTGAGCCTGTATATGAAAATCTACGTATAATCCGGTCTGTTCATCTAGGACTATCGCATATCGGGCCTAGGGGGCGGTAAACGTTAGACCCCTAATAGCGGTATAAGTCATGTCGGAATGTAGCCTATTACACCTTGAGAAACTGCTGGAGCACCTACCAGTAAATCTCGCTTGCCTTAGCCAGGGACCTTGCGTAATGGCTCTCTATACACAGCGCGATATCAACCCCCAATACCGGGAGAGACGAATCCTGTCTAACCGCCACCGCCTCCAAGTGCTTCGGGACTGCACCCAACTACTACATGTTTGCACGACTCCTTTGAGCCGTGGTAGGGTAGTAATCTAAGTACAGTTGGAACACACTCGAGGCGAAGTAGCAATGTCAAGTCGACGGACTAAGCTGTTTTCATGTCAGCTGGGAACTGCAATCTGATGATAGGTATAGTACCAACCTGCAGTTCCCGGCGAGTCCTGTCTGGTGTACTCGTAACCTAACGAGCACCTGCATACTATCTCCAATGCGACGTACTGATGGCTGTAGGACAAACCATCTCCCCATGATGGGATAAGAAGCGTATACACCAGTCTACTCCGGGGTATCGATGCCCTGTCTCGATAATCCTACGACCAGGGACCTGTATTGGATGTTTCTTATAGACAACCCAGCCTCCACTAGTGTGACTGCCATCACAACGCTGGTAATCAAGCAAAGATCCTAAGGGCTATACTAATATGTATAAGCGATATGTTAAAAGAAATATATGCACATATTAAAGTAGAAACAAACCAAGTAGCATACTACCATTTTTAGCAAGACTGTTAATACAACTGTGAATATACCAAGCTTCCATTAAGTAATATACAACCTAGTATGATACAATAATGGCCTCTAGGGCATAAACACTAACAGTACACATGCGCACGAAAACACAAATCCGGTAAAACGAATGCTCAAAGACATAAATCGGGTGCAACCAATGTATGAAGTGTAAACCTAGTGCAACCAATAAACGAAAAACGCATCCGGTGCAACAAATGCACAAAATACAAATCGGGTGCATCCAGTGCACGAAATATCAAATCCGGTGCATCCAGTGCACGAAATATAAAATCCGGTGCATCCAGTGCACGAAATATCAAATCATGTGCATCCAATGCACGAAAACTCATCAATAACTCAAATGCGTATTAAAACTACACTGAGTGTACCAAGGCGTATAAAAATCATAAACGTGTGCAACTGCGTGCACAAAACACGTATTAATGCACTGCAAGCACATATGAGGTATACCGAGTGCAAAAATCAAATCGAGTGTGTACCACACGCACATATCAAATCATCCGTATGAAATCCAAGAAATCATAAACATGTGCAGCCAAGGCACAAAATCAATATCAAGTATGAATAGATATGCACAAATCATAAACCAATACAGCAGTGTGTAAAACGTATATCAAGTGCATTAACTATGCACAAAATGTAAATACCTAGTAAGTGCGGCCATGGTGCACGAAATATCATGAAACTCAAATCCAAGCGATATAAGCGTGATACTCAGATCAAAAACGCAAATCGCAACAAATGATATTGAGGTACACCTCCTACAATGTCGATAAATAACGGCGCGTCCAAAACTGGCAGAGCAAGAACATTCGCTTGCCTCATGCTCACGGTCTAGCGTCCTCTGTCTCTGTGTCTTCATTTCTCTGTCGATTACCAATCTCACACTCTATCGACTCATCTGCCCGGTCAGGTGAGCTAACGGAAATGATTCCGCTCTGGCACTCCTCAGGTCATCTCTCGGCCAAAAAGTATGATCACTCATAAAGCAGCACGCCACTAGCGTCGGCCTCTGGCCCTCTGAATACACGTGACACAACTGATCCTTGGTGCAATCTCATCGCAGCAGTGTCCTGGAAAGAACTGGCTCAAGGTCTCCTCCGATCTCGCCTATACCGAACTGTACGGAGGCTGGTACACTTACAAATCTTTTCTCACTTTTAGACCTCTGCGTTCTCAGCACAACTTTTCCTCGGGAACTGGCCATATCCCAACGCATCTGTACGCATGTCCGATCTCTTATCTCAACGGGGAGTAACAACAGCTCGTTAACATCTCGCACGAACCTCTTGCTCCACTCATCTTTATTATCGTCCGCTTTGACATCATGTCATGCTATCTGCGTACTGCAATGGTTCTCGGCGACAATCAATCCGGAATCTCTCGCATAGACTCGAAATCATGAACTCGGTATCTTCATCACTTTGTAGAAGATATCCAGCCGAACATGTCCTCGGGAACTCGTCCGAACCATCGGAGGAATACTCCATACTCGTCTGTTGTTGATCAACTCACAATGCATCTGGGTGGGTGAGGTCCTCTATCTGAAACTGGTCAGCTTACCGTTCTCACATTAGAACATCCGACAAACAACGTCATCCCTGGATCGATCTACTCTAGATCCGAGTAAGACTCTCCACACTGGAAATCTTCAACTCAACTGGGCCTGCGTCGGCGCATCAATCTGACGAATCACTTTCGTCTCTCAACTCAAGATAGACTAGCTATCTCCTGTCTCATCTCTGCCCAAAAGCTCCACTGATCTCAACTCATAAACCCTGTAAGTGACATCACATCAATCTTAGCAATAGCTGGGTCATCTTCCTGCACGGTAGATGACATCACAATCTCTGAGGTATGTTGTACATCAACAGTCCTCTCACAACAGGCAGTCTCTAACCATGGCCCGATCATCCGGTACAAAACCGCAAACTCATCTCAAACGAGAGGTCACAATACAACCACTAAATCGATATGTTCCAATGTCACCAGAAAACACGATGGTCAGTCCTCGTCCACGACGAGCTCGCCCTGACCGCATCACTAGCAGCAGCTCAACTGCGCTCAAACCAAGGTGACATGAACCTCAATCAAGTATCAACGAAAATAAATCAAAGCGATGAATCAACAGATCCAGAATGAATACATGATCATAAGAAGGAGTCAAATCACAGAGAGTATGATCATGGAAGCGAATAAAATCAAGGATCTCAAATGGATGTATAATCAAGGGAACAAAGAGAATTCACCAGTTTCAAGATATGTACATCCTAAGGTCACTTAAGTGGAGTATCGTATCGTAAATATGCCACGGAACATACGTACGTTACGTCACTCTACTCAAGCTACCTTCTCCATCAATCAGGGTCAGCCTATGTAATGAAAGTTCGGGTCTAACACCCCCCTTTTCAAGTCTAAGTTCCGTAAGGTTAGGCCTAGGTTCCAAAATATATACACCCTAGACCCCACATAGTCAAACCTAGACTCGAACCAAGGCTAAACCTACCGCTCTGATACCAACTTTGTCACGACCCGAAATATTAGCTCCTGACCAGCACATAAATCGCGCGATGTCTACAGGCGTAAGGAAATTTAAGTAAGCTGAAACCCAGAAATCAAATCCTTTTTACGAAATAAAGAGGTGAAGCTTTGAAATAAAGGTATAGTAAATCTTGATTGTCTTTTGAAAATTTGGGCAGCACCTCCTTAGTAAAAACTAACCCCGAAAACGGTTACAACACAGAATATAATAAAGCATCCCCAAATGGGAGCAAATCACGCTCAACTGCAGAAAAAACCACCACAAGTATAAATAACAAGTATACGACGCCTAACGGCGAAGATCCACACAAGGAAATAATGTAAAGCAAGAAATCAACCCCAAAAGCGAACATAAAACCCATCTCTCAAGTCTCGCAACTACAAGTCTTCTAACTCTTCAACATATACAAATACTAATTTTTGATTTGATGGAGTTGACTAGATACAATATGAGTAATAAATACAAGAGGGGCACGATCCAACATGTACCACCTACTAAAGCAAAACACCCGAAAGCAAGCGGTGTGCCAGTGATGCCGCTACTGATCCAAGTCGACAACCTGCAAGAACTGTGGAACAACGGGGTGAGTTGCCAACTCGTGAATAGAAAAAACATTATCAGGTAGAAATCGAAATAAACAACAATTCCTAGGTCAACTATATCCTAAAGGTAATACTATGATATCTAGGGTGACCGTATCTGCATATGTGCCAACACATAATAAATACCTATCAGCAAGTGGATATCATCCAACAATATAATCAATGCATGTATGCAGGTCGATCTCGTCCAACAATATAATCAATGCATGTATGCAGTGGATCTCGTCCAACAATATATTCAATGCATGTATGTAGTGGATCTCGTCCAACAATATAAACAATGCATGTATGCAGTGGATCTCGTCCACGTGTCACCCACTGACACAACAACTCCTTCATGTAAATATCATAAAAGTATATGCAGGTAAATATGAGGATATAATACAATGTGTGTCCCTCGCGACACAACAAATCATGGAAACCTAAGTGTCTAACCTCGACACTCGAAACATCACGAAACCCATGCCTTGCATCGACGCGTAAATCCTCATGCCTCAGGCACCGTCCCCATGACTGGCCCTGATGTCATGTCTGTACATCACTCCGGTCGGTATCCCCATGATAACCGCTGAGTCCAAATACTATCACCGGTAGGTGTTAGTTATATGTATGCCCTAGAGGCCATTACTGTACATAGGATGTATATTGTAGTGGATGCTGGGACATATATAGGGAGGACTTTCTTGCTCGACATGATAGTATGCTATCTGGTTACTCTTTACCTTAACGTGTGCACTGATTGTCTCTCTGTTACATGTTGGTAAGGCCCTTAGGATGTGTACTTGACTACCTGGACTATGATGCGGATCATACTAGTGGGGACATGGTAGTCCATAAGTACATCCTTCAAAGTCCCTAGTCGTGGGTGTATCGAGACGGGGCATCGATATACCAGAGTAGACTAGCGTGTACCTTCTCGACCCATACAGATGGGCGATGGATGATCCCATATCCATTGGTGTTTGACACCAGAGATGATATACGGGTGCTCAGTAGAGACTGGGTACACTGGACGGACTCGCCGAGAACTCCCAGATGGTATTATACCTCACGTCAGATGGCAGTTCTCTGGTGACACTGGTACAGAGTAGTCTGTTGACCCGAGATCATCATAGAGTCTTGTGTGGTTCCCACTGTGCTTTGATTTCCATCTTACCACGTCCAAGAGGGCGTGCAAAACGGTGGTTTTTGGGTACAGTCCCGAGTCACATGGAGGCAATGAGCGATAGGAGGGGATTCGTCTCTCCCGGTATAGGGGGTTGATGTTGCGCTGTGTTCGATTGGCTATAACAGGAAATCCCTGGCCAGGGTTGCTGAGATTTACTGGTAAGTGTTACCAGTAGTTTCTCGAATTGTTATAGACCTCATATCGACAAGACTTATCGAGCTATTGGGGTCTGACATTTACCACCCCTAGGCAAGATATGCGACATATCAGACGATCAGACCGGACTGTACGGTAGTGTTACTGGTTGGATTCACTGGTGTGTGAGCGGTCTTGCTCGTCGATCTTCTGATCGCTCAATACCCGGGTGGCCGTTACGTTTAGCAGACCGCTTGCGGCTTGTGGGTGTTTGATATGATCATCATCTGCTGCCGGCGTATTGACGAGTCTTTAGAGTCCTACACAGAGGTTTCCTGGCTCAAGCGAAACGAAATAGGAGCGCATATGAGATATGTGCGGGACCGAGAATAATGCGTGTATGTGATACCGTATTTCATTCTCGCGATCAATGTGTCGAATGGTTGTATGCGATATAACCTAGTTATCGATTCAAGCGTTGATTCGATAAGCCGATACATTGTATGCTAGTCGGTTGTGTGCGACATGACCGGATCGTTAAATCAAGTGTTGATTTGATGATTTAATGTATAATTATATATTTGATATATTACTTTGCATTAACTAGTATTGGTTTACTTTAAATGGATTTTCTCACTTGGTTTGTGCACATTATATATGTGATATATTTTTGTGCACTTGTATGTATCATGTTTGATGATGCATGCTGACTTGTGTTTTGTGTAAAGTTTAAACCATGGTCATGTAATGGTTAGGGTTTTCATTTTCATATCTATTTATTTATTTATTCATTTTGGAAAATGATAAGCATAATGCAAAATGGTGGCTCACTTTGGAAGCTTGTTGAAGCTTCATGAAGACTTTGACCAAGTGACCATTTTGTCTCATGCTTAACCCTAGCCATTCCATTCAACCATGATTAACTCTCTACACATTACCATGGTTACATTATGATAAGTATTCTTATTATTTCTTTTTCAAAAAGAACTTATCATAACTTGATCTTCTTCTTCTTCTTCATCTTAAAAGAAGAAAGCTTTCTTCATCAATGGTGAATTGAGCAAACAAGTGAGAAATCCAATTCTAAAGTCTACCCACTTCCTATTTCTTCATCCTCTACCTCTTGCCAAGTAGTAGAGTGTGTTTCCTTCACAAGTTTTCATGGCTTGGTGAAGGTGGAGCTTGATCTAGTGATGCTTCGACGTAGATCATCTTCGGCACGTCGTCGATGACCTAGCCCGTCCATTCTCCGATGAAGCCGACGCTAGAGCCCGGGATCCATCTTGGACAGCGAAGAGACTTCATTGCGGAGCCATGGAGGTGGAGAACCGGATCTACAAAGGTTTTATTTTCGTATCTCTTAGTTAAGTGTTAACTAGTTTATTGTTTTGCCTAGATTTCTAGCCGACGATCCGTAGTCGGGTTTCTCGGCACCTAGAATTTTTGAAATTGGCATGGTTGATGCCTTGTGAGACCTCACTAGAGTGTCTAGGAACCCTGCAGTGGTATCAGAGCCTAGCTAGAGCCTTAGGCGAAGTCTAGACGGATTTTGAATTCCGAACGAACCCGAAACCCTATTACAAAATGCTCTCTGGACTTTTTCCAAAATCTGGAGTTTTTCGATATTAAAAATATTCAGAAAAATAAGCAGGAAGATCTAAGGGTTACTGGAAAATTCGAGGTTCTAATTCCTTAATATCGCCGCGGATCCGCGGCATGAGCATGCTCATGCGGCGGTTCTACGGCAACTTTGTCGTTTAGTGCATCGAATTTTGCACCTAAATTCCTAGTTTTCTGTGATTGTTTTTCTGGGAATTTTTAATATGTTTTCAAGAGTTGAATTTTCTGGGTTGTTTTGGGGATTCGAATGTTCGACCGGATTATCAAATTTTGTCTGTGTGGCTTTCCGGATAAATTTTAGAATATGTTAAAAAGTTCGACCGGATATAAATACCCAATTTTTCCCCTGTCGGGAAATTTCCAAGTGTTGGATTTTTCCGTAGTTTAACGACGTTCTAAGTAGTGCAAGTAATGCGATGGACCCTCTAGAAGACAACAAACCTTAACTCGATTATGTGACCGTCTTGAACTACCCTTTGAACCTTCGGGTTTGGGGCAGTACGGCGTGCCACATGTGAGGCGTTGGCTTGACCCTTCTACGGCTGGACCGTTGGTACTGAGGCACGAACTGAATGTTGTTAGACTTATTTCATGTGTTGAGCTGTACCGGGAAAACTTGGGTGTTCGATTGTCCGATCGAAAAGTTTAGCATTTTCTATTTATCCGGAATGTGATACAATAATTGGAATTCACAAGAAGTTATGAGATAACTGAATGAATGTTATAAACATAGAAATTTAGTCTCACTTGATCGGTTGCCACGGAATTTTGATGTGATCAAAAGTCCGTCGCAATCACGTAGCGTACGCGGATACTCGCCGGGTAAACTTAATAGACAGCCTCGCCCCATAGCCCCGACCAAGTGACTGTAGGAGAACCCCGTCGCCGAAAGCATCCGTTCGGGTGCTCGCGGTAGCGGTGTTCCGCCTTGGTGCATTTCGTCGACGGCGTCGGGGGTGCGGCCGCCTACTAAAGTTTGCGACGAGCATTCGATCAGTTTTTCGGGAATCTTGTTGAATTACCCGACTTGATATTGAAAAGTGTTTTCAATAATGAGACTAAAATGCTGGGTTTATAATTGTTAGGCATGCGATGTCTAAATAATTCATTTGATTAGGCATGCGATGTCTATGCAGATTGCGGATTCCAACTGTTGTAGTTTTACACTTTCTTTTCTGTGACCGTAAGTGTAATATGTGATATAGCCGGTTTCGTTGCTATATGTCAACGACAATTGGGATGCGCATATTTACTTACGTTGATGACATGTGATGTTATGTATTGCTGGATATGTTATATTGGATCGTCGTGTTCGAATAGCCGGGGGGTTTTATGTGAGATGAGTGTTTTTCATTTTCATTCATGTATAGACTTGTATGTAATATTCTTTTATTGGGGCGCTTCCAGGTTGCGGAAGTAGTCACCGTTTGTATATTATTTACTTTTCCGCACTAGGATAGACCCTAGGAGGAGGGCACAAGTAACCGGGTTCTAGAGTCCAGTGGGAGACCAACTCGAGGAGTCGAGTCCAGGTCTCCTAACTCTAGAATTAGTAGGGTTGCTTGCCGCTCTCGTAGGGGTCTAGGGATGTGGGTTTGGCTATTCATCATGACCGTGGAATCCGTGTTTTATACTGGCTCGTATTGAAAACACGGACATCCTAGTATATCCAATATTTCATATGATTCTTCTGCTGCGATATCTGTGATGTGATCATGAGATGTTCTGTGATAGATACAGTATATAGTATATATGATATATTATATAGGCGTTACTTATGTTTTACACCCGCGCTAGCCCTGCCCCGCTCTGCCGTTAGTTACCTAACCTAACGGTGCACGAGAGGACATCGAGGCGAATGCGGATGGCATAAGTGTACGTCGTATTTATCTGTGATGTTTAGGTACTTAAATGATGGGACTTCATTAATGTGATTAATGAAATAAAAGAAACCTAAAGATGTTGTAGAATCGAATTTCAAAATAAAACAGGTAGCTACAGTTCTTGCTTTGCACAGCGGTATATATGATATATCCTGCACCTTATTCGATAAGGAAAGGACCGAGATCCCTTCACCGGGAGTGACTCCTTTAGCAATAACTGGCAGATGCTACACCCTCGGTTTGTCTTTTGATTGCTTTTAAGTGTTTTTGCTTTGCACAGTGATATATATGATATATCCCGCACCTCATTCGACGAGGAAAGGACCGACGATTCCTTCACCGGGGGTGACTCCTTTAGCAAAACTAGAAAAGCCTCAAAAGCACTCCATTTCAAAATCATTTGATTCTACAACGATATCAAGTTCATTACGCAATAGGTTTTCAGAAAAACCTGTCGTAGCCCTCCGTCATTTCAGATAAGTTGTATATAGTATTTGTGCTGCATTTGTTGGCTTTCGTCAAGGTGCAGTGTGCGGTAGCTATATGCTGCTTATCTGCTAGCATACGATGCGATTGGATTAGGGTAGTCGTGCGGCTTTGTTGGCTTTCGTCAAGGGTCGTGCGGGTGAGTTTAATTCAATCAGGAAATGACGGGTTGAACTTGACTAGCGGGCTATGGTTTGTTGGCTTTCGTCAAGGTCATAGCACGTTAGGGGCAAAATATTATCGGGAATTTCAAGTGTTGAAATTTGCAATGAGATTGCATACCTACTATGAGATAGTTGGATCCCGATACCCGCTGCGAGTAATTGTTACTCCTGGGAGAGTTTTACACATTACAATTAGCCGATCAAGTAGGTGTCTAGAAAGGTGTCAACGAGGTTACGCCTCTGGGAAAACGAGGTTTACATTAATTAGGTCCGTGCGAAAGCACGGGGCACCTCCCTCAAAGTACCGACACTGGCCTGGCTGAAAGATTGGCGAACTTGTAGTGTGTAATTAATCCCGGCTAGTCTTTCCTTTTAGGGTTTGAAGGAAGATTTGATAAAAAGCAGTGGGAGCCATCTTGATTAGATAAAATAATAACCAATCTGATCTTGCAAGAGCGCACGCTGAGTGTTTTCTTCTCTCTCTCTCCTGGTAGCGACCATATCACGCCTTAATCAAGATAATAATACGGATTATTGACCGAACCCGCTTGTTATACTGAGCTGGGGAACGTTGGTCCCGCTCCTACTTATAATTGTTATAAGACAGAGCAGGAAATTGGGGAATACCAGATTTCCCGTGCCGCCCAAACGAAGAGAGTGCATGTTGATGCATCATCTTCGGGTGTGTTCATTACAAAGAACTGTTTCTCAGTATCCTCCGTATCCTGGGTATTTGATACCGGATCAGGATCCCAGATATGTAAGATGTTACATAGGGCTACAAAAGGGTAGAAAAACTGAGAACTGGTGATATGTTTCATGAGGTAGAAAACGGGGCAAGTGTTGCAGCCAAGTCTGTCGGTCACTGTCACCCTGTATTGTAATACATTGATTCTGAACGAATGTTATTAGATACCGAACCTGATATACAAAATCATATCACTCTCTTTATTAGTAAAGAAATGATAAAATTTTGTATTGTTGGATAATATTTTGAACATTTCCTATATCAAAAGTTGATCGGTTCAGGCACGTTATCTAAAAGCATTAATGTTCTAAATCAAATTACAGTTCTTAGTATATGGATCACACACAAGAGGAAGAGTTCAGAAATGGACGGATCCTTCTTGAGGTATTGTAGACTAGGTCATATCAATGCGACCCGACTAGCTTGAGTTACATATAGATGCATATTTAAATCAGTTTGAATTTACATCTTGTGAAACTCGCCAGTCATGTCACAAAGATAAGTTGACCATAACTCTGTTTATTGGAAACAGAGAAAGAGTTACTAAACTCTTGGGATGATACATGTTGATGTATGTAAGTCCCCTGTCTACACATACCAAGACCGGTTCATTTTACTTCATTACATTCTCTGATAATCTTTCGAGATTCAGACCTATGTTCCTGTTGAAACACTAGTCCGAACCTTTTAAGATATTCACAGAATATAAGTTAGAAGTAGAGAACCAAAATACGGGTATAAGTATTATGTCCTATGATGAGATCAAGGAGGAGAATACTTGTGCATGGAATTCCTGAACTATATTCTAAAGGAGAATGAGATTCTCTCTCAGCATTACTCCTCCGTATACACCATAGCACGATGGTATATCGGGGCGGAGCAGATACACCCTATTCGATATGGTGTGCTCTATGATGAGTACTACTGAGTTACATGTTTCCTTTTGGGAGTTGTGCGCTTGAGAAGCTGCATACCTAATGAATAGGGTCATGATCAAATCAGTTGCCTACCACTTCATATATGATATGGAAAGGGAAGAGCCCATATCTTAAGTTAGTTAAGATTTGGGGTTGTCCGGCCTATGTCTAAAAAGCAAAATCCGGACAAGCTCGAGGCAAGGTCCGTTATGTAGAACTGAAAGTGTTTCAACTATACAAACTACAGCGGATGATTTGGTACAACCAAAGGATTCAGTAGATATCAACGAACCTCAGCCTCTCCGCCGATCTAGTAGGGTTCATCACCCACCTAAGAGATACTTCGGTTTCTCTATGACAGTGGGAGCGAGGATTGCTTCATGAGATGATGACCCAACTAGCTTCGAGCTGGCCATCAGGAGTAAGACTCTGTAAGAATGGCTGGATGCTTATCGATCTGAGATGGAATCCTTATACACCAACAAAGTATAGACTTTGGTTGCTATATCTGAAGGGTTAAATCCCCATCAGGAGCAAGTAAATCTTGAGAAGATTACTTGGTGTACATGGAAAAGTTGAGACTTTCAAAGCTAGACTTGTTAAAGGTTTGCATCATTAACCAGGCATGGATAATGATGAAACCTTTTCCAGTACCTATGCTTAAGTCTATCCAGATCCTACTTGCCACGGCTACATACCATAACTACGATATCTGGCGGTTGGGTGCCATGACTGCTTTTCTAAATGATGTTTTAGAATAGTGCGTCTATAAGTACACAGCCAGAGGGCTTCGTAGACAGTGGGAGCAGCGGAAACGTGAGAAAGATGCTTTATATGATAAAGCAGGCATCGCGGAGTTGGAACATCTGTTTTGATGTATTAGTCAAAGAAGTTGACATCATCATAATGGTAGATGAACCTTGTATGAACAAAAAGGTAGTAGGGAGTATGGTGACGATCCTCGTAGAGTACGTGGATGACATACTCAAGATAGGGAAGGAGTTTCCTATGCTACGCTCGATCAATCTCCGCTTATCACAATGATTCTCCATATAGGATCAAAGTGATACCTCCTAAATCCTGAGTTTTAGATCTATGAGATAGATTTAATTGGATGTTAGGATTCTCACTAGTTGTAGTGAGATGGTATCAATCGATCCTGGGGAGAATCACTGGAAGTGTTCCAGGGTGATAAAGACGACTGAATGTCAGTCACAGGCATTGTCTTTACCCTCAGTAAAGGGACGGTATGTTGGAAGAGTTCCAAGCTAGATACCGTGACATACTAGACGATAAAGGCTGGATACATCGCTACTTAAGATGCTACCAAAGAGGCTGTTTGGGTGAATATTAGTTCATGAGATGAACTACGTTCCTACCATTGTGAGACAATGGAGTTGTGGCTTATGCCAAGGAACGCCGGTCCCATCAGTGATCCAGACTTATTCTAAGGCAGTATCACCTGATCATGGAGATGGTTGATCTCCAAGGTGATTGAGGCAAGGAGAGCAGACTTAGAGGATAACGCAGCGGATCCACTCACGAAGGCCTATTCCCAGAGAGAGACTTTTATGGGATGGTTGAGTATGAGATACTACAACCACTGCTACAGATGGACCTAGTGCAAGTGAGAGATTGTTAGTTATATGTATGCCCTAGAGGCCATTACTGTACATAGGATGTATATTGTAGTGGATGCTGGGACATATATAGGGAGGAATTTCTTGCTCGACATGATAGTATGCTATCTGGTTACTCTTTACCTTAACGTGTGCACTGATTGTCTCTCTGTTACATGTTGGTAAGGCCCTTAGGATGTGTACTTGACTACCTGGACTATGATGCGGATCATACTAGTGGGGACATGGTAGTCCATAAGTACATCCTCCAAAGACCCTAGTCGTGGGTGTATCGAGATGGGGTATCGATATACCAGAGTAGACTAGCGTGTACCTTCTCGACCCATACAGATGGGCGATGGATGATCCCATATCCATTGGTGTTTGACACCAAAGATGATATACGGGTGCTCAGTAGAGACTGGGTACACTGGACGGACTCGCCGAGAACTCCCAGATGGTATTATACCTCACGTCAGATGGCAGTTCTCTGGTGACACTGGTACAGAGTAGTCTGTTGACCCGAGATCGTCATAGAGTCTTGTGTGGTTCCCACTGTGCTTTGATTTCCATCTTACCACGTCCAAGAGGGCATGCAAAACGGTGGTTTTTGGGTACAGTCCCGAGTCACATGGAGGCAATGAGCGATAGGAGGGGATTCGTCTCTCCCGGTATAGGGGGTTGATGTTGCGCTGTGTTCGATTGGCTATAACAGGAAATCCCTGGCCAGGGTTGCTGAGATTTACTGGTAAGTGTTATCTGTAGTTTCTCGAATTGTTATAGACCTCATATCGACACGACTTATCGAGCTATTGGGGTCTGACGTTTACCACCCCTAGGCAAGATATGCGACATATCAGACGATCAGACCGGACTGTACGGTAGTGTTACTGGTTGGATTCACTGGAGTGTGAGCGGGCTTGCTCGTCGATCTTCTGATCGCTCAATACCCGGGTGGCCGTTACGTTTAGCAGACCGCTTGCGGCTTGTGGGTGTTTGATATGATCATCATCTGCTGCCGGCGTATTGACGAGTCTTTAGAGTCCTACACAGAGGTTTCCTGGCTCAAGCGAAACGAAATAGGAGCGCATATGAGATATGTGCGGGACCGAGAATAATGCGTGTATGTGATACCGTATTTCATTCTCGCGATCAATGTGTCGAATGGTTGTATGCGATATAACCTAGTTATCGATTCAAGCGTTGATTCGATAAGCCGATACATTGTATGCTAGTCGGTTGTGTGCGACATGACCGGATCGTTAAATCAAGTGTTGATTTGATGATTTAATGTATAATTATATATTTGATATATTACTTTGCATTAACTAGTATTGGTTTACTTTAAATGGATTTTCTCACTTGGTTTGTGCACATTATATATGTGATATATTTTTGTGCACTTGTATGTATCATGTTTGATGATGCATGCTGACTTGTGTTTTGTGTAAAGTTTAAACCATGGTCATGTAATGGTTAGGGTTTTCATTTTCATATCTATTTATTTATTTATTTATTCATTTTGGAAAATGATAAGCATAATGCAAAATGGTGGCTCACTTTGGAAGCTTGTTGAAGCTTCATGAAGACTTTGACCAAGTGACCATTTTGTCTCATGCTTAACCCTAGCCATTCCATTCAACCATGATTAACTCTCTACACATTACCATGGTTACATTATGATAAGTATTCTTATTATTTCTTTTTCAAAAAGAACTTATCATAACTTGATCTTCTTCTTCTTCTTCATCTTAAAAGAAGAAAGCTTTCTTCATCAATGGTGAATTGAGCAAACAAGTGAGAAATCCAATTCTAAAGTCTACCCACTTCCTATTTCTTCATCCTCTACCTCTTGCCAAGTAGTAGAGTGTGTTTCCTTCACAAGTTTTCATGGCTTGGTGAAGGTGGAGCTTGATCTAGTGATGCTTCGACGTAGATCATCTTCGGCACGTCGTCGATGACCTAGCCCGTCCATTCTCCGATGAAGCCGACGCTAGAGCCCGGGATCCGTCTTGGACAGCGAGGAGACTTCATTGCGGAGCCGTGGAGGTGGAGAACCGGATCTACAAAGGTTGTATTTCCGTATCTCTTAGTTAAGTGTTAACTAGTTTATTGTTTTGCCTAGATTTCTAGCCGACGTTCCGTAGTCGGGTTTCTCGGCACCTAGAATTTTTGAAATTGGCATGGTTGATGCCTTGTGAGACCTCACTAGAGTGCCTAGGAACCCTGCAGTAGGTACTTGCCTAGCCTTCCAGGCTCATCGCCATCATCTGCGATGTTCTAGCCGACGGGAACCATACCGGGCTTCACCATATACTCGCACCCGGCCCACTCCACTCCTCGCATCGGGTATATATCACAAATCTCAGAACTGAGAAATCTCATGGTGGACGCATCGAAATATCATATCAAGAGAAACCGGGTTTTCAAACAATACATAGTTTCTTGAAATACCCTCAGGGTTCTCAAATCCATAAAGCACATGAAATCCATATTTCAATGCATAAATCCATGAAAAACTGATATATGCTACATAAAACAATAATATGAGCATATTAAGGGAAAACCGCTCTTTTAAATGAATCCAGTTTTAAAATATATCATGCGGTTCCCAAATCCTCTGAAATCAAGTGCAGCATCATATGAGGTGTACATGTAACTGTAGTAAGCTATAAATATCTACATGTAAGCTTGTATATATGATGCATTTCATAAGCGCAATAGCACAATATTCAACGTCTCAAAATCACATGTCAATACGATACCACTTAGGGGTATATGCAGCTATAGTAAGATATGTGAGTGTACATGTCAGTATGTATGCATGATGTGGGTGTACATGTCAGTATATCATGCAACCTAGCATAGTGATATGAACATGGCAAGTATATCATAGTATGATGTAGCAATTCTACTGTGTAAGTGACATAGTAATTATCGATGATGAAGTGTGTAAGCCGGCAATCTGTGTAAGTGTAACATACGCATCATCGATAATGGTGTAGGTGTACTAGCACATGTGTATTTAATGCAATGAGATTAACATGAATGCAGCATAAAGTACCTCGTGACCAAAATGACATAAGGTATACAAGTCTACAATATGTATCCGAGTCGGTGAATCTAGCAATCGGCATCCAGCCTCACAACATCACCTATGGTACAATCCATCGTACGGCATCCTCTAAATAAGGGTATAGATAAATCAACATGTAAAACTCATCGCGTACGGTAATCTATCATACGGTGGCATTAAACAAATTAGGATTCTATCAACATATACAACATCGGGGGTACGGATCTAAGTCTCATACGGCATATCACTCATCATGCACAATATTATCCATATAAAAATACCTATCTCTCAGGTCCCATCCGTGTCAATCTCGTATCAGGGGACCGACGAGGTATCAACAATCTCATATCGACTCGTATCCATATAACGACATATCAACTAAGTCATCATATCTCATCGTATACTCTTTTCATTCCATCAATCTCTCACATCAAGTCATTTTACATAAGCATTCTATCATATGAATCTCATGTCACACTAATCTAAATCTCATACTTAATCCCGTGCAGCTACATATCTATATATTGTGATTCACATTCACTTTTCATATCCTTATATCATTTTGAGACATCATTTCTATCATAGCACGTCAAAGGGTTATGTCCCTTGCCTTCATCTCATATCCCGATATATATACTAAATCATTATTATCACCTCTAACTATCTTTAAAACACCTCAATAGTTTTCTAGTGTTGGATTCTTTGTATAAATATATCGGTCTCCAATCATTAGTTTGCTGGGGTGCTATACGCCATCCACCCGACTTCCCCCGCAGATATAAATCTACTCACCTGCTAAACTTCTCGCTTAGCCGTAGTCGATGTATTTCGTCGTCTCGGAATCCATACGAATGTAACTACAATCAATATGAATTCGCAAAGCTATTAACATCAAATTCCGAAATCCAAAAACGGCACGCGGTGTGCTCATAGGTTAGAACCTATATCTTACGCATGCAAAACAACCAAACACTCACGTCGTTAACATACAAACGTCTAACGACCAAATACAACATCCAGTCGCAAAACCAAGAAATTCCAATACCGGAAAAACATAACCAAAACCATAACTATAGTCGCTATCCATGAACACCACCAAGCCTAAAACTCTCAATCGTACCAATAACCCTATACTAGTAAATTGTAATGTGGCTTAAGAAATTATACCGACCGATCCGTGTCCTTCGGTTTTCAATCTCAGTCCTTAGTATGTTGCGGCTGCCTCAACAAAGTTCGCTCTCCAATCCCGCTCGTCGAAGTGGCTCAACGTCGAGGATTCTTTATATGGGCTCCCGCCTCAAAACCGAGGCAACTCGGCATCCAGTTTGCTAGCCTAGATACCCAAGATGAAGTAGAGAGAGTGTAGGATACTTTGTCTCAGGGCGCCCAATGAATTGGGTGAAGGTAAATGAAGTTGCCAAGTGAAGGAAAGAAAGTGAGCATGAGATTTTGTCACAAACGAAATTCATTGATGCATAAGGGGGGCTCGGCCAAGGCAGAAAATCCTCACTGGGAAAATCTCATGAAGACATATGTGTAATGTATTGATCAACATAAAATATATCTCATCTCCAAAACAAGTGGGTCCAGCCACAAAATTGCTTACAGTGAATCCAAAATCGGGGGGTGACCATTAGCACAAGGAAGTGGTGACCACAAGCTAAATATCCATCACATAATATCTTTTGCAAATATGTTTAGCTCAAAACAAAATTAATAAAGCAAATGCCACCACACAAATGAAACCATGCTTGCATTAAATGATGAAACAATGACTCACCACATCATCAAGGTTCAGCCAAAACAAGATTCGTAAGGAAATGGAAAAAAATGAAAGCACAAACATTAACCAATAAATTTATATTTATACCATTTTACGAAAACCCCAAATTCGCAAATCGATAGTTTTTGTAAAATATATTATTTTAATATTAAATTCTACAAAGTAATGTTTTATATTTTCAGAAATGTTACACCTGCGTTGCCGGCTCCCCATGCTCATTTTTGGCTCGTGTTTGTTTGGTGTTCTGGTCTGTAGATTTTAGGGTTTCAGGTTGTGTTTGATCGGTCCAAAATTGAATATGATGTTAATTTTGTGAAGGGGCTAATACGGAGTGTTTCGTAGTTGTAATTTTTACATTGTTTCGGATTTAAGTTTGATATATGATGCAGTAGTTGGAATCCATATTAAATTAGTTTTTTGAAAACTTGTTTGTTTGTAAATCTAGCATCTTAGTCTCTATTGATCGATTGCAACGAAGTTTCGATCAGATCGAAACTCCATCGCAATCGCGTATCGTACGCGAATACTTGCTAGATAACTTTACTAGGTAGCCACGCCCCATAGCCCCGACCAAGTGACTGTAGGAGAACCCCGTTGCAAAAAAGCATCCACTCGGGTGCTCATGGCCATGATGTTCCTCCTAAGTGCACTTGGTCGACGACATCGGGAGTGCGGCCATCTACTAAATTTCCCGACGAGTATTCGATCTGGTAGTCGGGAATCTTGTTGATTTACCCGACTAAGTTATTGAAAAGTGTTTTCGATATGAGTCTAAAATCCAAGTTTTATAGGTTAGGCATGAAATTCGACATATGAGATATTCCAGGTTTATGATATCTAAGGAAATGCGGATTCTAATTATTGTAGTTTTTCATTTCTTTTCTGCGACCGTAAGTTTAATATGTGGGGTATCCTAAATCTCGTTTCTATATGTCAACGGAATTTGGGATACGCGTATTTACTTACGTTGATGATATGTGATGTTATGTGTTGCTGTGATATGTTATATTGGATCGTCGTGAGTGAATAGCCGGGGGTTTTATGTGAGATGAGAGTTTTACAATTTTAATTCATGTAAAAATTTTATGTAATATTCTTTTATTGGGACACTTCCAGGTTGAGAATGATGTCACCATTGATGTATATTATTTACTTTTCGGCATTAGGATGGACCCAAGGCAGGGAGCATAAGTAACCGAGTCCTAGAGTCCAGTGGGAGACCATCTCGAGGAATCGAGACCGGGTCTCTGTAACATTTCAGAAAAATAAGATATTATTTTTGAGAAGTTAAATAATTAAAATAATAAATTTTATGAATATTTTAATGTATAGAAATTAGTATTAATGTTATGGTTTGATTATATACCAATAGATTGGAAAAATATTGGAAAATTACATTAAATGTTGATTTTAAAGAATTTGTGAGATTTAGACATTTTATGAATTATTGTATAATTTATTATATACAAGTTTATTTCTAAACTTGATTAACGTTCACTAATTATGCATTTAGTATGATTTTGCATGTAACATGCACCATGCCATGTTTCAAAACACATTTTTATCATTCTATGAACCATGACATTCTTATTTTCTTCTCATAAATTTGTGTTTTGGTTTTAAATGAAAAGGAAAAAGAAAAACAAGAAAGGAAATAGAATAGAAAAGAAAAGAAAAATGAATGAATAAAGAATTGAGGTATGGGCAAGAGAGAGAAAGGGTGAGGGGTCTCTTTTGACTAAGGCTCATTCTTCTTCCCTCCAATTTCTTCATCATTCTCTCCTCTTTCTTCCTCCTTGGCTGCCCTCTCCTCCACCACCTCTACCTCCTCACTACACCTTTATTTCCACCTCAAAACATCATGTTTCTTTCACAAAAAATGTGCACAAGCTCACTATAAGCATGGGGAACCAAGAATGTTTAGATTTTGAGCACTTGGGGCAACTCAAGAAAATTCTTAAGTTGCCAGATGAGATATATTTCCACGCCCTTAGTTTGGATTTTGTTTCTCCTTATCTTCTAGTTGAGTTTAAGTGGTTTAAACAAGGTTTGGTGATCTTGGAAATTTCTAAGTTGAGGTTTAGGAGATTGTATGAGTTGTGAAGAGTATAATTGTGAGTAATTGGTGACTAAAAACTCCTTTTGTTTCAAAAACCTAGACCAAAGCAGAAACAAACCAAACATGGGTTAGATATTTTATAATGTCGGTTTTGTGTGCATTTAGTGCCTACAGGGAATCTGGAGTGACCCGAGGGTTTTACAGGAAAAACTAGCAACGACACTAACCTAGATAGACCACTAGAAAACCCCCATGTGAACATGAACCCAAAACTTGCACAATAGGCCGAGCAGGCCGGATTATAGGGTAACGTCACCAGCCAAATTGTGGGCATTGGTGTCTAGGTTTTGTCTGTAGCTCAGTTACTTCATATACAACCCCACTGCATTGCTTGTTTAGACTCTTTTCACCTGAAATAAAATCTGGAACCAGTTTTCTAAGTTGCGGTTTATCTTTCGTGGTTTTCGATAACTTGAATTTTTGATATTGTGTTATATCTCGAGCACTTGACGTTTGTACGTCGATATCGGGTGTGGTTTGGTTAATTTGCATGAGTAGACCATAGGTTTTTACCTATGTGTGATACGTGTGCCATTTTAATTTTCATGCACGATTTCGGTTTACAATACCATATGTTGTATATGTAGGCACCCTCGCGTGTACTTCGGATAGCAAGGAGGAGCATGGCGACATCGACTTCGGCAATCAAGGATCAAGGTGAGTAGATGTATATCTACGAGGGAAGTCTGGTGGATGGCGTATAGCACCCCCGCAGTTTTGTAGTGTAGTCTACGTATGTGTGTGTGTGTGTATATATATATATATGTATGTCTTATGAGACGTTATTAATTAGCAAGAAGGTTTTAGGAGATCATGGGTTAGTTTTATCGTAATTGAATGTTAACGCTTAGTTTAGCTCTTTGTCGCGAAACCCTAGAGTATAGTTGTTACACACACACATGCACACACGTGATATTTTTGGGGTGTATATGGTTATATGTTTATGTATGTGTGTGTGTGTGTGTGTGTGTGTCTGTGTGTGTGTGGACGCGTTGGTGCATATATATGTGTGTGTGTGGGCGCGTTGGTGAATATATATATACGTATACACGGATGATGGGGATAGTATATGATACTTGGAGATGAGTCGATGTGATTGGGCATGATGCCGTGAGATCGGTGATGTGATTTGGGTCATGTTATGAGATACGACATATTATATTAGCGGATTGATGGGCGATGTGTTTTCATACACATGCGGATATATGATGGATGGTATTGGTATGTACTAGACTTTAGATCAGTACCCTAGTTTATGATATTATGATGATGATACCATATGATTAATGTGTTATATGTGATATTCGACCCGTACCCCGATTTTAGGATGTCGTACGAGGGATTTACCGTACGAGATATAAAATTTATGATAGATCCGCACTCATGATTCGAGGATGTCGTATTATATTTTGTATCGTACGTGATGCTTTTGAGGCGGGATCACCGACTACTAGATATATATATCGACTCAGACTTAGGTGGACTTCCTTACCCTTTCGATTAGTCTCTTAGTTTAGTCATGTATTTTATCAGGTAGATGTTAGACGGGCTCGAGTCATACTTATTTTCAAAACTGACGAATCATGGGTATTTTAAAGACTGGCCCTATTTTCTAAAAACCACGATTTGTTCTATTTCAAATGCCAAAATTGTATGACTCGTACTTAGAAATGTAAATTCTCCAATGTTGCGTTTACTATTCATTTTCCGTTATATTCATGTTCTCATCGCATCGCATGCTTGTAAATGTGTTTTCTTTAGTTACTATGAACCCATGCTGTCAGGACACCAACATCATTACCGATGATGCGTATGCTCCACGTACACTTACTTGCCGGCTCACACATATCATCATCTGTAATTTCCATTTCATGTACACATTAGAAAACATTACTTCATTGAATAATTGCTAGCTGGTAGATTCGACTTAGCACTAGTACGTTTGTTTCCATATGCTAGTTTGATATCGCATTTCTTACTTAGACACTTCGTGCATATATATGTATATTCATTATTATGCAGTATTATGGGGCTTTATACCGATAATTCACTGTTTATTTACTCTTGAGATTGAGATTTCAGATTTCCATGAGATTTCTGGATTTAGAAAAACCGCAAGGATTTTATAAAATCATTTTCATTTCAAATCATAGAAATTGCGGTTTTCTCGTGATATGATGTGAGATATGTCCACCATGAGTTTTCTCGTCTCTTAAGCGATATCATACACCCGATTCGAGGAGGAGGAGGAACCGTCTGCGAGTGAATGGTGGACCCGGTGCAATATCCCGGGGCAAGATTTTCGCAGATGATGGCGTTGAGCCTGGCAAGGGAGCACTACCGACCGGTTATTTGCGACGCGAAGGATATCCGGAGGATACCGATGTAGTCATTAGATTATATGATATGGGCTTGTCCGGATTGCCGGAGCCCAAGATATTGAGATATTGGGATGTATGTTTTGTGTCGATACTTGACACGGATTCTTTGTTGATTTCATTGCTGATACTTCGGTTTTTATACAGAAATCTCACTGAGATAAGAAAACAGTTTTCCTATTCAAGATGTATTCTGTTTTCATTCTTAATGCATTCATACATCATATATATGATATGTTGCTACCTGAGGCACCGATACGAGCACTTGGTATTATACTTATGTTAGATGTTTATCCTGGCCACTTTCTGATGTTCCAGGTTATTTTTATTATATGGATATATTATTGTATGACCTAGGATAGAGTCAAACATGCGATTTCTTCTCGGTAATGTTTTCTACTCATGAGTTAGCAATCACCCCCGTTTTGCCACAGTTTCTTGCAGGTTTTGCCGTACAGGTTTCCTTGGCGGCTTTGCTAATACACCGCTTCCTTCCGGGTGATTGCTTTGGTAGGTGGGTTCACTTGTATCGTGACCACCGTAGTATTTGTATTTATTTCAGTTGTATCTATTAACTCCATCAACCAGACTTGTATATTTTATAGACTTAGAAGACCAGTATGTATATTCTTTCGACCTTAGTGTCGCGCGCTTGTATTATTATGATTTTTTTTCTCTGGTTTTCGTGAGAATTGGTTTTATTCTGAGTTTTGATCCTCGCCCTTCGGCGTTGTATATTATATTGCTTGCGTGGTTGTGTCCGCCATTTGGCGAAGAGCTAGCTCCCACTTGGGGATGCCTTTATTCATTATGTATGTTATGCATGTTTGTACTCGTTTGGGGCCAGTTTTTACAAAGGAGACTCTGTCGAAATTTTTGGAAAAGATTTGATGTTTTAAAAATGTTTACTATGACTTTCAAAGTGATTTATATGAAAACTTTTAACAAGTTTTCCTTCACATTCTCTTTAAAATAGTTTAGATTTCTGGGCTTTTGGCTTACTTCAATTTGCTGTGGTCCTATAGACTTCACCTGATTCAGGTGCCAGTCACGTATTATTGCGGGTCGTGACAAAGTTGGTATCAGAGTGCTAGGTTTAACCTTAGTTCGAGTCTATGTTTGACTATGCGGAGTCTAGGGCGTAATTTATATTCGGAACCTAGGCTTGACCTTACGGAACTTAGACTTGGTCGAGGGGTATTAGACCCGAACTTTCGTAGCATAGGTTGACCTCGGTTGATGGAGTAGGTGACTTAAGTAGAATGACGTACCATGTGTATGTTCCGCGGCATACTTACGATACGCTACTCCGCTTAAGAAGCCTTAGGATGTACATTTCTTTGCACAGTATTCTATTCGTTCATATGATCTATCATCATCAATATCGGTTGGTGGTTTTTGTTACCATGATTGAATGGGCAGAGAGAGCTGCGGCTAGAGTTGTGGTCAGCAGGAGCTCGTCTTGGACGAGGACTGACTATGGCGTAATTCCGGTGACACACGATTGCATAGATGTGTCGTTTTATTATGTTTTCGCGCCATGAGCGTTTGATGGATTGCTTTTACTAAAATTTCTCGAACGTGCAGATCAGTACCAGAGGATTGGGCCACTGCTAGAGGCCGGCTAGAATGTGATGACCGTTAATGTATCGTTTATTCTTAGGGATTGAGGTACTGTTCAGCGTGCGGATGAATGAGCCAGCTGTCGCTGCGACTGACAAGATATCGCCCAAGATGTTTGAAGCTATTGCAGCACGTGTTGTACTTAGATATGTGATAAAAGATCGCTAGACACCCAGGGATGAATGACTAGGACATGTGGTTCGTTGCATACCCCGATGCGATGTCATCATATTGATTGATTTCTGCTAAAGAAGACTTCATGCAGGTACGTTGAGAGTTGATAGAAACGAACGAATGTCAGAAACCCATTTTTCCAAGTTTAAGGTATTTGGAAAAACATGCAAGTAATTCTGTGAACCCTCTAGAAGAATGAAACCCTAACACGACATAATTACCATGGAAACGCTTTTGAACTTTAGGGTTTGCGGCAGTTCCGCGGTGCCATTAATGAGGCTTGGGTTTGCCCTTCTATGGCTGGTCTATATGTACCGTGGTATATACTTGATATTATTAAACTGTGCTCAAGTGTTGAGCTCTCGGAGAATTATGGGACTTTGACGAATCGATCGAAAAGTTCGACGTCGTGCGGATATCATGTGATGGGATTCATTACTTGGGAGACTTTAGGTATGAGTATAGCCATTATAGCGCAGTCCATACAGCTACGAAGAGACGAGTCCGAATCAGTCGACATTAGAGAAAAGTGGAGTAAGAGGTTCGTACGGGATTTTGATGAGATGACGTTCCACTCCATTGACATCAGAGATGTGATACACATGCAGAGGCGTTGAATATGGATATATCTTCCAAAAGGAGTCATGATGAGTATGCAGCCGTTCCGGAACAAGAAATAGATTTAGCAAAGGGTGATAACTTCCGAGAAGTTCAGCGGAAACGAGATTGGGAGTTGTTAGTTATGTATATGCCCTAGAGGCCATTGTTGTACAAATGATGTATATTATGATGGATTCTTGGATATATATAGAGAGGACTTTCTTGCTCGTCATGATAGTATGCTATTTGGTTTCACTTTATCTTAACATGTTGACTTGTATTGGTTTACTGTCTTTCTCTCACATGTTGATAAAGCTCTTAAGATCTGTACTCGACTACTGGGACTATGATGAGATCATACTAGTGGGGCCACGGTAGTCGATGAGTACATACTATAACTGTTCCTAGTCGAGGGTATATCGAGACAGGGCATCGATACACCAGAGTAGACTAGCGTATACGCATCTTGACCCATATGATGGGCGATGGATGATCTCATATCCATCGGTGTTGGACATCAAGGATGGTGTATGGGTGCTCAGTGGAGACTGGGTACACTGGACGGACTCGCAAAGAACTCCCAGATGGTGATATACCACACGTCAGATGGCAGTTCTCCGGTAACACTGGTACAGGGCAGTCTGTAGACCCGAGATCGTCATAGAGTCTTGTATGATTCCCACTATGCTTTGATTTCCACCTTACCACGTCCAAGAGGGCGTGCAAAACGATGGCTTTTGGGTACAGTCCCGAATCACATGGAGGCAATGAGCGATAGGAGGGGATTCGTCTCTCCCGGTATAGGGAGTTGATGTTGTGCTGTGTTCGATTGGCTATAACTGGAAGTCCCTGGCCAGGGCTGATATAGAGATTTATTGGTAAGTGTTATCAGTAGTTTCTCGACCCGTTATTATCCTCACATCGACACGACTTATCGGTTACTGGGGTCTGACGTATACCACCCCTAGACTTGATATGCGACATATCAGACGAACAGACTGGACTGTACGGGAGTGTTACTGATTGGATTCACAGGAGAACGTACAGGCTAGCTTGTTGATCTTCTGATCGCTCAATACCTGGGTGGCTGTTACGTTTAGCTGACCGCTTGCAGCTTGTGGGTGTTTGATATGATCATCACCTGCTACCGGCGTATTGACGATTCTTTAGAGTCCTACACAGAGGTTTCTTGGCTCAGGCAAAACGGAGTAGAGGCATATATGTGATATGCGCAGGACCGAGGATAATGCGATATGAGATACCGTATTATATTCTCGCGATATTTAGATATGAACCGGGTAATCGGATCAAGTGTTGATTCGATGAATCGGTACATGATATATTAGTTGGTTATATTCGATATAGCCGGATTGTCGGATCAAGTGTTGATTCGATGATTTAATGTATAATAATATATATGATATATTGTATTACATTATCTAATATTGGCTCACTTTATTATTTCATTTTCTCACCGGATAATACATTGATATATATGTGATATATGTTAATTGTATTATTTTCTTTTGTTACAAATATATAATATATATGTGATATATATTATAGTAACATGATATGATTAATAATGGAACATGTTTAGTAGAGATAAAGCAAGGTTAGGGTTTGATTAGGGTTAGCTCTTTCTTGCACATTCTAGAAAGAATTCCTTTTGTCATGAGAAAGATATTATGTTGATATTTATCCATGACTCACTCTTTAACCTAACCAAACCATAGCCCTAGTTTATTCTCTACAAAGGTTATCCTTATCATCCTTGACCATGGTTCCATGATTAATCATATATTCATTTCTGTTATTCATCATAAAAGGATTATCTCTTTTTTCATCATCTTCTTCTCTCTTGAGCTTTGAGAAAGCTTGCTAGATTTTCCTTTTGTGATGATTTCTTGTGAGAATATGATATAAAAAGAAAGCATAAATACTATTCCATCATCCTCATCTAATCTAGCTCATTAGATTAGGGTGTTCACCTCATTAGAGTGAGAGAGCTTGAGTTATAGCAACTTCGACGTAGATCATCGGAGAAACGGAACACTATAAGCTAGCATGGATCGTTCGAGTCGTGGAGCCTCTCTTGAGTCCAGGAGATCGTGGATCGTGGCGAAAGGAATTCTACTCAGAGCTTATCAGGCGAAGGAGCGGACTACAAAGGTTGTAATCCCTCACACTTAGTAGTAAAGATGATTACTTGCATGTTAAACCCTAATAATCTAGCAAAGATCCCGGCTTTGGGTTGTTCGGCACGTCTAAAATTTTATTCGGGCATGGTTGAAGCCTTATGAACCCTCACAAGAGTGCCTAGGAACCCTACAGGAGTGACCCCGACAAGATCTTTCTCGAAATACTAAACGAGAATATTTGGACCCAGGATCGGTCGTATTACGCACAACCAGTAGGCCAGAGTTCGGCAGCATCGACGAGACAAGTTATGAGTGACCATGATAGTTGGCCAGAGATCTTTAGAGGACGTGCCAGAGCGGAACTATTTTCGTCATCATTTCCATATTGGGCTGTTGAGCCGAAGAGTTAAGTAACTGGCAATCTGCAGTGAAAGACGAGAGCCTAAGCGCACAAAGCGCCAGACCATGAAAAGGAGGCAAGTAGATATCTTGCTCTGTTAGCTTTGGATGCACCGACGCCTTCTAGAATTTGAAGGAAGTACATATCGACGACAGTGTTTACAATTTATGATTTGGTGATTCGAATATCACATGTCCGTTACTTTGGATTTCGGTATTTTGGGCGATTTATTTGCATGATTGAGTTTTTGAGAACCACAGTTGCACTCGACTTCGATTTGATGTCATTAGAGATGTGTGATTTGGATTTCATGCCTATGGTATGTATGTGATTTGATTTGTGCCTTCGATATGTTTCATGTACTTTTAATATTTTGATTCGATTTTGTGCACGCTGATGCACGTAGTTGTGAGATTTTTATACCACGGTATACCTGATTTGGATTGAAGGGTTGTTGTATACCGTCGATTTCAATTGTGATATTCGATATGTTTTCGTGCACCTTGTGCACTTGAGTTGGATTCTTGCGCATACATGGCGTGCTTGATGCGATTTTGGTGCACACCAGATACACTAAATCGGGATTCTTCGTGCATATCAGATGCACCTGATATTGTTATCAGGCACACTCGTTGCCCTTGATAGGTGTTTTCGTGCACACCCGTTGCACTTAGATTTTGTTTCTGTGCACAAGCATGGCACATTCATTGATTTCGATTTCTATACGCACCAGACGCACGTAGCATTGTTACATGTACTATTGAGTATGATTTCTTTTGAGTAGTACATTTTATTGATATTTACTATTTGATATAGTAACCGAGCAGGACTAGTCATAGGACAGTACCTGAATATGTTTTTGCATGCATTGATAGTTATCGAAGGGATTTCCAAAATGGAGCTATACTCTCAGTATTTTCCTCTGTGTCCGAGATGACACGAAACATGTTACAAAGGAAACCATTCTAATTTACATTCAAAACGTCGGGACGTGTATGTTAAACAAAGTATATATATGTATGTAGAGTTATTTTCTTACAATAAACGTCCGCTACTTGTGCCGTGATACGCGCATCGCACGGCGACTTGAAAAGGATTGGCATGTATTTCTTTTCAGATTTTTTTGACGAGTTTATGATGATGCGTACTATGTACATGTTATAGTTTTGAATATATCATGTTGGTTTTCATATTGGACTTTGACATTGGTATCTTCACCATAACTCCGATGATTACATGATGCTTGACGGAGTTTTGAATTTTGAGTTATACACTCGTTTTTCATGTGCATGCATTGCGCTACGATATGTTTTGTGTATGTATGATTTCGGAGCCCCGACGACTTGATCATTTAACTGAAATGTTTTAGTATTTGAGGGGTTTAAATTTAAATTCAGGGACTGAATTTATTTAAGGGGGGAAGACTGTAACATTTCAGAAAAATAAGATATTATTCTTAAGAAGTTAAATAATTAAAATAATAAATATTATGAATATTTTAATGTATGGAAATTAGTGTTAATGTTATGGTTTGATTATATACCAATAGATTGGAAAAATATTGGAAAATTACATTGAATGATGATTTTAAAAAATTTGTGAGATTTAGACATTTTATGAATTATTGTATAATTTATTATATACAAGTTTATTTCTAAACTTGATTAAAATTCACTAATTATGCATTAAGTATGATTTTGCATGTGACATGCACCGTGTTATGTTTCAAAACACATTTTTATCAATCTATGAACCATGACATTCTTATTTTCTTCGCATATATTTGTGTTTTGGTTTTAAATGAAAAGAAAAAGGAAAAACAAAAAAGGAAATAGAATAGAAAAGAAAAGAAAAAGGAATGAATAGAGAATTGAGGTATGGGGAAGTGAGAGGAGGGTGAGGGGTCTCTTTTGACTAAGGCTCATTCTTCTTCTCTCCAATATCTTCATCATTCTCTCCTCTTTCTTCCTCCTTGGTTGCCTTCTCCTCCACCACCTCAACCTCCTCACTACACCTTCATTTCTACCTCAAACATCATGTTTCTTTCACAAAAAATGTGCACAAGCTCACTATAAGTATGGGGAACCAAGAAAGTTTGGATTTTGAGCTCTTGGGGCAACTCAAGAAAATTCTTGAATTGCCAAATGAGGTATATTTCCACACCCGTAGTTTGGATTTTATTTCTCCTTATCTTCTAGTTCAGTTTAAGTGGTTTAAACAAGGTTTAGTAATCATGGAAATTTCCTAGTTGAGGTTTAGGAGATTGCATGAGTTGTGAAGGGTATAATTTAGAGTAATTGGTGACTACAAACTCCTTTAGTATCAAAAACCTAGACCAAAACAGAAACAAACCAAACTTGGGTTAGATATTTCATAATGTCGGTTTTGTATACATTTAGTGCCTACAGGGAATCTGGAGTGATCCGAGAGTTTTACAGGAAAAACTAGCAACACCACTAACCTAGATGGACCACTAGAAGACCCCCATGTGAACACGAACCCAAAACTTGCACATTGGGCCGAGCAGGCCGGATTATAAGGGAATGTCGCCTGCCAAATTGTGGGCATTAGTGTTTATGTTTCGTCTGTAACTCAGTTAATTCATATACAACCCCACTGCATTGCTTGTTTAGACTCTTTTCACCAGAACTAAAATCTGGAACCAGTTTTCTAAGTTACTGTTTATGTTTCATGGTTTTCGATAACTTGAATTTTGGATATTGTGTTATATCTCGAGCACTTGACGTTTGTACGTCGATATCGGGTGTGGTTTGGTTGATTTGCATTAGTAGACCTCAGGTTTTTACCTATGTGTGATACGTGTACCATTTTAGTTTTTGTGCGCGATTTCGGTTTACAATACGATGTATTATATATGTAGGAACCCTCGCATGGACTTCAGATAGCAAGGAGAAGCATGGCGACATCGACTTCGGTAAGTAAGGATCAAGGTGAGCAGATGTATATCTATGGTGGATGGCGTATAGCACCCCCGCAAATTCATAGTGTAGTCTACGTATATGTGTGTGTGTGTGTGTGTGTATGTATATCTTGTCAGCCGTTATTAATTAGCAAGAAGGCTTTAGGAGATCATGGGTTAATTTTAGCGTAATTGAAAGTTAACGCTTAGTTTTGCTCACAGTCGCGAAACCCTAGAGTATAGTTGTTACACACATACACATGCACACACGTGATATGTTTGGGGTGTATATGGTTATATGTTTATATATATATATATGTGTGTGTGTGTGTGTGTGTGTGTGTGTGTGTGTGTGTGTGTGTGTTGGCTATAGTGCCCTCAAGGCAATTATCATAGTCGCGAACTTGTGATTATGATGATTGAGGCAGGACCTATACCGATGAAACAGTCTTACTCAAGATGATAGTATGCTATCTGGTTTGTCTTTATCATCATATACATGTTGATAGAGCCCATAGGATTGATGCTTGACTGCTAGTATTGTGATGGAGATCGCATACGTGTGAGCTGGGGGTCTATAACCACATCCTTAAATGTCCCTAGTCATGGGAGTATCGAGACCGGGAATCGATACTCCAGTGTAGACTAGTGTATACTGATCGAGACCTCGACGAGGGGCGCTGGCCAGGTCTCACAAGACATTGGTGTTAGTTTGTTCACCTAAGATAGTATACAGGTGCTCACTGGGTTATGAGTACACTGGACGAACTCGCCGGGAACCTGCTAGTTGGTATTATACCTATTGTCAGATAGCAGTTCCCAGATGACATGAGTACAGGTTAGTCTTTCGAACTGAGATCGTCATTTGTCTCGTGTGAGTTCCCACTGTGCTTTGATTACTACCCTACCACGGCTCAAAGGAGTCGTGCAAACAAGTTTTAGTTGGGTACAGTCCAGAGCCACATGGAGCAGTGATCGGATCGTTGGGGATTCGTCTCTTCCGGTATTGGGGGTTGATGTCGCGTTGTGTACGGATGGACATCACCAAAAATCCTTGGCCACGGTGGACGAGAATTATCGATCCAGGATCGATAGTTTCTCAGTTGGTGATGAGTTTCATACCGACACTAAATGTCGTGTTGTTAGGGGTCTGACTTTATCCACCCCCTTAGACTCGATATGCGATATTCTTAGATGAACAGACTGGTCTATATGGATATTGTCACTGACAGGCTCAGTAGAGGTTCAGGATGAGTTTGCTCGTCGGCCTCCCTTTCGCTCAATACCTGGGTAGCCGTTACGTACAGCTAGTGCCGCTGACGTGCTTGTGGTTAAACTCACTGCCAGCGTATTGACGAGTCTTTAGAGTCCCACACAGAGTGTTTTCACGGTTCAGGCAATATGGTGTATATGGCGTATGTTGATACATATTGGTGTCCGATTAAATATGTGCATGCTGCGCAGACTTTAATCGGATGGTTGATAATACTAGCGGCTTAGGATTAAGCCAGTTTATTAAATAAGGTTTTGATTTAATAATTTACATATGTATTTTTATATATGTATTCTAGTATTATTGTTCTCTATTTATTTTCTCTCTTGGCTATTCGTATTTTTGTACGAATACGCGTATATGTATTTCGATACACGTACCGCGAAGTTTTCCGTATTTTATACGGAATCGCTTCTAGAAGCTTTGCCACCTCATTATTTGATTTTACATTTATGGAAATTCATTTTGTTTAATAATGAGGTGGAGGGTGTGAGGTGGCATTGGCATAGTGTTATGCATGTTCATGGCATGGGCTTCAAAGTATGGTGCATTTGTTTATTACTATAATTGGAAAAGAAAAATGATATTTTTTTTGGAGAATGAGAGTGGAAAGGGGCTGGCCACATATTTGTGGGGGTGGGGATTCATTTCATTGAAAAAAATTTACACTTTATTATTCATCACTCCCTCACTCTCTCATGCTCTCAAGAAAAACACATAGCCATTTTTGCTCATGCCAAGGATCACCTCTTTCATCTTCTTCTTGCATTGCTCAATTGAGTTTTGGGTAAAGAGAAAATTATAGTTACACTTTCATACACCCCCACTCTCCATCGCTAGCTACTTTGGAGCGTCAGTTACCTCGTTCGACGGGGTTGGATCTTGCACCATTTCCCTCAGGTGGATCATCGGAGATGGAGGAAGACCGGCAAAAAAACATCATCAAAGGACCGCTAGGAGCTTGGAATGAAGACCGAAGGACTCGGATCAACTCAGTATAATGATTCTAACTCTTAGTTAGTTTGCTAGTTTAGGGTTTAAGGTCGATCCGTAAATCGGGTAGCGGTAGCTCCAGTTTAGAAAAATTTTGTTCCGCATTTTGGCCGCGTTTTGATGATCGGGGCGTTGCCGGAACCCTTCATGGTATCAGATCCCCCTTTTAAACCCCTTACTAGCTTGTTTAAACGTGCTTAAAAGATCGATCAATGGAATTTACCGAAATAACGATTTCCATTTTGGGTTTGCTGTCGATTTTCAAAAGTGGTAAAAAAATTATTTCATGCCTCTTAAAAATCCGTGCAGGCATTTGTAAGGGTACAGAGAAAATTTAAGCTCCTGAAGCCTCCAAAGCGCCGCGGAACCACCGCACTTACCCCCCAATGGCGGCGGTTCCGCGGCTATTTAGTGGCGACAGGATTCTAAATTTTTCCTGTAGCCCTCTAACTTGGAATTGTTGTTTTTGACATATTCTGTTTTGGCCCAGATTTCTGTTTCAGTGCTGGTTTTGCTATTGGGGCCAAATTGGAATTTAGTCGATCGATATTTTAAGTGTGCGTTTAACAGTACCTACATTTCTATCTGTGACCATGAATGTCATTTGATCGGTAAACCCGTCTAACTGCTATATGTTCTTTTAGACGAGTTTGCGAACGTGACATTCACATTGATGTTCTGTGTTGTGCTGTGATGTTGGTTGGATCGTCGTGGTTGATAGCCAGTGGTGCAATGATAATACAGTTGTTTTCATTTGTACATTTGATATTGCGGGGCGAGCGTCCGACATGTGGACTGTCGTCACTGCCAGTTTGTATGTTATTCTTTTGGGGCACGACCGGGCTGAGGTCGATGTCACCATTGTATATTATTTTATTTTCTGTACTAGGATAATCCCGAGGTGGAGTGCACGAATAGCCGGGTTCTAGAGGGCAGCTGGTCCGCATCTCTAGGAATTCAGATGGAGGGGACATTGCTCTAGGATTGGCGGGCTATTCGCCGCACTCATAGGGGGTATAGGTTGACCCAGGAGGGGTGCTCAAGTTACCGGATTCCGTGAAATGCTGGGTGGTCCATTCACGTTGCTGAAGGGAGCTGCCTCGCTTTTGGTTTTGCGGGTAACATGCCGCGCTCGTAGGGGTTTAGGTTTCATTGCACATGCTATCCACACGACAGGGAACGTCGGGTCTCACTTGCGGCTCAAGTGAAACCCGGGGCTCCAGATTATCCACCATTATATGTTGCTTCTGTGATGTTTTCTGTGATGTTGCTTTATATCATGCCTGGGACGAATGTTATATATATATATTTATATATATTAGTAGATGTTGTATATGTTTTGCACCCGCGCTAGTCCAGCCCCCGCTCTGTCGTTAGTTAAGTAACCTAACGGGTGATGACGGGGCCCAGTGGCGAATGCGGATGGCATATACGTACATTTTATTTTCGTTCTTTTCTGGTGTATTTAATTGATGGGACTGCATAGATTCTTATCAATGCAAGGATAAAACAAACCTATATATGATGTTTTTGGAACCAATTTTTTAAAAACTTACATTACAGACGTACACTTTTGCTTTGCACAGTGGTATTCAGTTATGAATATCCAGCAGCTGATTCGACGAGGCAAGGGCCGAGATCCCTTCATCGGGAGTGACCACTTGGGAAGAAGTTTGCGTCAATGTAATAACTTTACTATAGTCTATTATTTTTTGCTTTGCATCGTGGTATTCAGTTTGTAATATCCTGCACCTCATTCTACGAGGAAAGAGCCGAGATCCCTTCACCGGGAGTTACCTCTTTAGAAAAAGTTTTCGCTGCTATAATTTTTGTAAAAACCACTTGGATTCCATCAATGATATCAAGTTCATTACGTTAAAGGTTTTTCGCCAAAAACCAGCCGTAGCCCTCCGTCATTTCAGACGAGTATTGCTTAGTATTCGTGCTACGTATGTTGACCTAGTCAAGGCGTAGTGTTCGGTAGCTCTGTAGTACTTTTCTGTTGCATGGATATGCGATTGGTTAAGACGGTCGTACGGTCATGTTGACCTAGTCAAGGGATCATACGGGTGGGTCTAATTAATCCAGGATAATGATGGGTTGAACTTGGCTTCTGACTTATGGTATGTTGACCTAGTCAAGGTCATAAGCCGCTTGGGGTAAAAACACATATCGGGAGTTTCAAACATACAGGAAACATGCCAGGCTTGCGCATACCTTCTGGAGTGTGGTGACATGAGAGGCTTCCATCAAGTTATCATGCGATGAGAGTTGGATCCCGATTCCCACTGATGAGTAGGATTACTCCTCGGGTGATTCCGACTAATTCTCTTTTTGGGTTTGGAGGAGAATTCAGGGAAACAGTGGGAGCCATCCAGATTAGATAAAATGATTAACCATTCTGATCTAGGTTAGAGTGCACGCTGAGTGTTTCTTCTCTCTCTCTCTCTCTCTGGCTGCGACTATGACCCGACCTTTGACTAAAACTCATGAACCAAATTAACCGAACCTTCTTAAAACACTCTGGCTTTTAGAAAGTCACGGTGTCGCATACATCATTACCACTTCTATATCACCTTTGCTTTTCTCCAGAACACCTCGTATCACTACGAATATCCACTTCCATTGGATAAATCCATCGTATAGTTACATACGAACTCGAAGGAAATTTTTCGAGGATGGATTCTGGTTCTGGAGAGATTGAATAGGATTATTCGGTTGTCTTTTCTCTTTACCTTCTCTCAGGTTGTGAATGATCCTAGGATTAGGAGAGGGTACACCTATTGAGCTTATTGGATAGCCTTCCTCCAGACCATAGGCAGGTGCCGAACGGTAGGGATGGAAGAAAACCAACAAGCTTAACTGTGGTGTACAGAAGGTAATAAGTAAAGACATATAAAGGGATTAGAATAATGGCAAAGGAAATTGCGATCACCATCATTCACGACAAAGACCGTGTGTACCCCTGCCACTCCTACATCCACTTTGCTTTTCTCTAGAACACTCCGTATCACTACGGATATCTACTTCCATTGGATATTCCATCGTATAGTTACATACGATCTCGAAGGAATTTTTTCGAGGATGGATTCTGGTTTAGGAGAAATTGAATAGAATTATTCAGATGTCTTTTCTCTTTACCTTATCTCGGGTTATGAGGGCTCCTAGGATTAGGAGAGTATACCTATTACGTTTATTGGATAGTCTTCTTCCAAACCTTAGGCTGGTGCCGAAGGGTAGGGAATGAAGAAAACCAATTAGCGTAAAGGAGGTGTACAGAAGGTAATAAGTAAAGACATAATAAAGGGATTGCAGTGAGAGCAGGTAAGTATATGGTTACTGTCATGATTCAGGATAATGGAAGAGGCGTTACTAGGAATACCAGTTAACCCTTTTGGAACATTTTCATGTTTCGGTTTTACTGTGCGATGTTAATTGATAACTGTTTTCCCAATTGGAATCAACTCCAGGGTATGTATTTACCAGATCATTTTCTCACTTCTGTATGTTATTATAGATAGTGAGTGGGAGTAAGATATTGGGAATTGGGTGATTAGATCCTCTTTATATCGGAATTCATTGTAATTGGTGATATTTTAGGAAATCATCTGGATTTTGCCGGATGACAAATATTTGGTTTTGAATATCCGTTGTTATACACCAATTTCAAACCGATATATCTGTACATTTATTTTATAAAGTAAGATATAACTTTTTGATATTGTGTCTATGACATTTACCTATATCAGTTGTTGATCAGGTAAGATGCATTCAACAGCGGTGTAACTCTTCTTAACCAAAGTACAGTTTTTCAACCTACGACGCACAGAGTTTTAGGTATTGGACTCAGGGGACTTATACAAAGTATTGTATGTTTTCCAGTGTCCATTAGGACAAAGGGGTTGGTACTCGTACTATATTCTGCTTACTTATGACTTCTCCACTTCTGGACATGTATTTCGTTGGAATGAAAGGTCCAGATATTCAGAAGTTATAGGTATAAGAATAAAGTAGATAACCATTTGTTGTAAGTATCAGGATTCTTCGAGGAAGTAGAAGATGTAGATACTTGTGTTTGGTATTCAGTTAATAGTAATGGTATTGAGAACTTTCTTCTTTTTCAGGTTACTCATATATGGATGCACTCCTAGATGAGTAATGTTGATTGTCCTTTTTCCATTTGCTTGATATGCACTAGAGACAGCTGCAAGATTTTGAATCTGGTTCCAATTAAATTAGTGTTTTTGTTTCTATATTAGATATATATAGAATCAATTTATATATTAACAATGTTCAGGTATAGGGAGTTGTCCGGCTGATGCTTAATACCAGAATCCGGAAAATCTCAAGGCACACTTTAGTAATGGCCGTTTGTGGGTTATCCCGGGCTTTGACGAGGGATAACTTTCTACCATCAGGAAGATCCATATTTATATTGTTCTTGACGTGCCACAGTTTTAGCAAAATGGACTTTTTCAGAAAAACAAAAGTAGGAGTATGGTAGATATGGAAGTTATTCCAGAACCACAAACGATTACTGAAGATTTAATAGAACCTGAGGATTCAAATGGTTTCAACATTCCATTAGCCACCCCGAAGTTTTTGGTGGGTAACCTCAGGCACCCGAGAGGTACTTCGGTCTTCTCAGAGACGGTGACAGGGAGGTTCTTGTTTACCCAGACTTGCCATTGCTGCTGTTCTAAACTAAAAGACCCGGCAGGAGGATGAGTATAGCGTCGTTCTAAACTAGCTTTAGAAGTGCACGTGTATATGAATCTGCCAGAGGGTTGTTGTAGTCAGTGGAAGCAGCGGAAGCATAGTAGGCAAGTAGCTTAAGTCTATTTATAGACTAAAGTAGGTATAGCGGAAATAGATCATCTATTTTTGATGTGACAGTCATAGGCTTTGACTTTATCAAAATAGGAGATGGATCTGCTAAGAAGATAGTAGAGAGTGATGTCCAGGTATTAGGATGACATGCACTTGATAGGAAGGGATATTCCTATACTACGATCGGTTATACTTTGGTTGTCACACAGTTGTTTCTACACATAGGATATAGAAATAATATCAAGTTTCCTGGTTACTAGATCTATGTTTTTAGATCTAAATTTGGGAAGTATCCCAATTTGGGTACTTTGACATTATTCTAAAGATATTTAGAATGGACGACTCCTAGCATGGTGGTGAACCTAGAGGTGATGGAGTCAACCTCTCTAAAGGTGTCTTACAGACTAAAGGGGAGAGGGATCTACATGATTAACATATCATTTGCTTAGGAAATTGAGTTAATCATGAAATGTCAGGTACCACACCAAATATTGCTATTGCACTAGATGCAATAAGCAGATATATTATTCTAATCCTGGAGAAACATTGGGAAGCGGTTTATGAACATAAATGGATGTTCTATGGATATGGTAACGGCAGCCTCCTTCGGGAGACGATTATCATTTCAGGCTTTCAAGATGACCTGGATGACAGAGTGACTGTCAGAGTTATAGTTTTCCCTTTTTTGAGGGACAGTATGTTGGACAGGTAGTCCAAGCGGATACTGAGGAAGGCAAAGCGCATGTTACTGATTAAATTCAGTGGACGAAACAGTCTAAGTAGTTTGCTGGATTTGGAGTTCATTTGAGAACTGGGTCCCATCAGATATCTAGACAAATTCTAAGACAAGTATTGCTCATTTCGGGAGATAGTTTTCTCCGTGAAGTTGAGATTAAGAGAGATACAGAAAGAAACACTGGAGCGGATCCACTCACTGAGTCTATTTCTCGAACGCAATCATTTTCGCAAACAGGCTTTGCGAAATTAATTAGTAGAGAAGTTGGGTGTTCGGTATCATACGGGCTGTGAGTATGCGACATCGCAATAATTGGCCTTAAGTGAAAGTGGGAGATTGTTGGCTATAGTGCACTCAATGCAATTATCATAGTCACAGACTTGTGCTTATGATGATTGAAGCAGGACCTATACCGATGAAACAGTCTTACTCAAGATGATAGTATGCTATCTGATTTGTCTTTATCATCATATACATGTTGATAGAGCCCATAGGATTCTTTCTTGACTGCCAGCATTGTGATGGCGATCACATACATGGGAGCTGCGGGTCTATAAGCACATCCCTAAATGTCCCTAGTCGTGGGAGTATCGAGACCGGGTATCGATACTCCAGTGTGGACTAGTGTATACTGATCGAGACCCCGACGAGGGGCGGTGGCCAGGTGTCACAAGCCATTGGTGTTAGTTTGTTCACCTAAGATTGTATACAGGTGCTCATTGGGTTTTGAGTACACTGGACGGACTCGCCGGGAACCTACTAGTTGGTATTATACCTATTGTCAGATAGCAGTTCCCAGGTGACATGTGTACAGGTTTGTCTGTCAATCTAAGATCGTCATTTGTCTCGTGTGAGTTCCCACTGTGCTTTGATTACTACCCTACCACGGCTCAAAGGAGTCGTGCAAACAGGTTTTAGTTGGGTACAGTCCCGAGCCACATGGAGGCAGTGATCGGATCGTTGGGGATTCGTCTCTCCCGGTATTGGGGGTTGATGTCGCGTTGTGTACGGATAGCCATCACCAAAAATCCGTGGCCATGGTGGACGAGAATTATCGATCCAGGATCAATAGTTTCTCAGGTGGTGATGAGTTTCATACCAACACTAAATGTCGTGTTGTTAGGGGTCTTACTTTATCCACCCCCTTAGACTCGATATGCGATATTCTTAGACGAACACACCGGACTGTACGGATATTGTCACTGACGGGCTCAGTAGGGGTTCAGGATGAGTTTGCTCGTCAGCCTCCCTTTCTCTCAATACCTGGGTAGCCGTTACGTACTGCTAGTGCCGCTTACGTGCTTGTGGTTAAACCCACTGCCAGCGTATTGACGAGTCTTTAGAGTCCCACACAGAGGGTTTTCACGGTTCAGGCAATATGGTGTATATGGCGTATGTTGGTACATATAGGTGTCCGATTAAATATGTGCATGCTGCGCAGACTTTAATCGGATGGTTGATAATACTGGCGGCTTAGGTTTAAGCCAGTTTATTAAATCATGTTTTGATTTAATAATTTACATATGTATTTGTATATATTTATTCTAGTATTATTGTTCGCTATTTATTTTCTCTCTTGGCTATTCCTATTTTTGTACGAATACGCGTATATGTATTTCGATACATGTACCGGGAAGTATTCCGTATTTTATACGGAATAGCTTCTAGAAGCTTTGCAACCTCTTTATTTGATTTTCCATTTATGGAAATTCATTTTGTTTAATAATGAGGTGGAGGGTGTGAGGTGGCATTGGCATTGTGTTATGCATGTTCATGGCATGGGCTTCAAAGTACGGTGCATTTGTTTATTACTATAATTGGAAAAGAAAAATGATATTTTTTTTGGAGAATGAGAGAGGAAAGGGGCCGTCCACATATTTGTGGGGGTGGGGATTCATTTCATTGAAAAAAATTTACACTTTATTATTCATCACTCCCTCACTCTTTCATGCTCTCAAGAAAAACACAGCCATTTTTGCTCATGCCAAAGATCACCTCTTTCATCTTCTTATTGCATTGCTCAATTGAGTTTTGGGTTTAAAGAAAATTATAGTGACACTTTCATACACCCCCACTCTCCATCACTAGCGACTTTGGAGCGTCGGTAACCTTGTTCGACGAGGTTGGAGCTTGCACCGTTTCCCTCAGGTGGATCATCGGAGATGGAGGAAGACCGGCAACCAAACATCATCAAAGGACCGCTAGGAGCTTGGAATGAAGACCGAAAGACTCGGATCAACTCGGTATAACGATTCTAACTCTTAGTTAGTTTGCTAGTTTAGGGTTTAAGGTCGATCCGTAAATCGGGTAGCGGTAGCGCCAGTTTAGAAAAATTTTGTTCCGCATTTTTGCCGCGTTTTGATGGCCGGGTCGCTGCCGGAACCCTTCAATATATATATATATATATATATATATATATATATATATATATACGTATACACGGATGATAAGGATAGTATATGATACTTGGAGATGAGTCGATGTGTTTGGGCATGATGCCGTGAGATCGGTGATGTGATTTGGGTCGTGTTATGAAATATGACATATTATATTAGTGGATTGAAGGGCGATGTGTTTTCATATACACGCGGATATATATTGGATGGTATCGGTATGTACTAGACTTTAGATCAGTACCCTAGTTTATGATATTATGATGATGATACCAAATGATTAATATGTTATATATGATATTCGACCCGTGCCCCGATTTTGGGATGTCGTACGAGGGATTTACTGTATGAGATATAAAATTTATGATAGATCCGCACTCATGATTCGAGGATGTCGTATTATATTTTGTATCGTACATGACGCTTTTGAGGCGGGATCACCGACTACTAGATATATATATCGACTCAGACTCAGGTGGACTTCCTTACCCTTTCGGTTAGTCTCTTAATTTAGTCCAGTAGGTTATCAGGTAGATGTTAGACTGGGCTCGAGTCATACTTATATTCAAAACTGACGAATCGTGGGTATTTTAAAGACAGACCCTATTTTCTAAAAACCACGATTTGTGCTATTTCAAATGTCAAAATTGTATGACTCGTACTTAGAAATGTATATTATCCAATGTTGCGTTTACTATTCATTTTCCGTTATATTCATGTTCTCATCGCCTCGCATGCTTGTAAATGTGTTTTCTTTAGTTACTATGAACCCATGCTGTCAGAACACCAGCACCATTACCGATGATGTGTATGCTCCACGTACACTTACTTGCCGGCTCACACACATCATCATCGGTAATTTCCATGTCACGTACACATTAGAAAACATTACTTCATTGTATAATTGCAAGCTTGTAGATTCGACTTAGCACAAGTACGTTTGTTTCCATATGCTAGTTTGATATCGCATTTCTTACTTAGACACTTCGTGCATGTATATGTATATTCATTGTTATGCAATATTATGGGGCTTTATGCCGATAATTCACTGTTTATTTACTCATGAGATTGAGATTTCGGATTTCCATGAGATTTCTGGATTTGGAGAAACCGCAAGGATTTTATAAAATCATTTTCATTTCAAGAGATAGAAATTGCGGTTTTCTCGTGATATTATGTGAGATATGTCCACCATGAGTTTTCTCGGCTCTTGAGCGGTACCATACACCCGATTCGAGGAGGAGGAGGAACCGTCTGCGAGTGTATGGTGGACCCAGTGCGGTACCCTGGGGAAAGATGGTCGCAGATGATGGTGTTGAGCCTGGCAGGGGAGCACTACCGACCGGCTATTTGTGACGCGGCGGATATCCGGAGGACACCGACGTAGTCGTGCAATTATATGATATGGGCCAGTCCGGATTGCCGGAGCCCGAGATATTCAGATATTAGGATGTATGTTTTGTGTCGATGCTTGACACGGATTCTCTGTCGATTTCATTCCTGATACTTCGGTTTTTATACAGAAATCTCATTGAGATAAGAAAACGGTTTTCCTATTTAAGATGTATTCTTTTTTCATTCTTAATGCTTTCATACATCATATATGTGATGTGTTGCTACCTGAGGCACTGATACGAGCACTTTGTATGACACTTATGTTAGATGTTTACCCTGGCCACTTTCTAATGTTTCAGGTTATTTTTATTATTTGGATATATTATTGTATGACCTAGGATAGAGTCATGCATGCGATTTCTTCTCAGTGATATTTTCTACTCACGAGTTGGCAACTCACCCTCGTTGTGCCACAGTTTCTTGCAGGTTTTGCCATACAGGTTTCCTTGGCGGCTTTGCTGGCACACTGCTTCCTTCCAGGTGATTGCTTTGGTCGGTGGGTTCACTTGTATCATGACCACCGTAGTATTTGTATTTATTTCAGTTGTATCTAGTAACTCCATCAACCAGACTTGTATATTTTATAGACTTAGAAGACCAGTATGTATATTCTTTCGACCTTAGAGTCGTGCGCTTGTATTATTATGATTTTTTTCCTCTGGTTTTCGTGAGACTATTGGTTTTATTCTGAGTTCTGATCCTCGCCCTTCAGCGTTGTATATTATATTGCTTGCGTGGTTGTGTCCTCCATTTGGCGAAGAGTTAACTCCCGCTTGGGGATGCCTTTATTCATTATGTATATTATGCATGTTTGTACCTGTTTAGGGCCAGTATTTAGAAAGGAAATTCTGCCGAAATTTTTGGAAAATGTTTGATGTTTTAAAAATATTACTACGACTTTCAAAGTGATTTATATGAAAACTTTTAACAAGTTTTCCTTCACTTTCTCTTTAAAATGATTTAGATTTCTGAGCTTTTGGCTTACTTGAATTAGGTGTGGTCCTATAGACTTCACCTGATTCAGCTGCCAGTCACGTATTATTGCGGGTCGTGATAGTCTCCTAACTCTAGAATTGGTAGGGTTGCTTGATGCTCTCATAGGGGTCTAGGGATGTGGGTTTTGCTATTCATCACGACCGTGAAATCCGTGTTTTTCAATATTGGCTTAATTTAAAACACGGACCTCCTACTATATCCAATATTTCATATGTTGACTTCTGCTACTTGGTTCTGTGATATGATCATATAACTGCGTGAGAAGAATGCTTTATATATATGATATATAATAAACATTGCTTATGTTTTGCACCGGCGCTAGTCCAGCCCCCGCTCTGCCATTAGTTAAGTAACCTAATAGTGCATGACGGGCCCCATGGCGAATGCGGATGGCATAACCGTACGTTCTATTTTCGTTTCTTTTTTTATGATGTTTAGGAAACATTAAATGATGGGACTTTATTAATGAGATTAATGAAAAGAAAAGAAACCTAAAGATGTTGTAGAATCAAAATTTTTTAAAAAGGTAGCTCTTGTTCTTGCTTTGCATAGTGGTATTCCTTGATGAATATCCAGCACATCATTCGATGAGGAAAGAGCCAAAATCCCTTCACCGGGAGTGACCTCTCTAACAAAACTAGCAAGTGCTACAACCCACTCGGTTTATCATCATAGCTTCTATAGTTCTTGATTTGCATAGTGGTATTCTTTGATGGATATCCAGCACCTCATTCGATGAGGAAAGAGTCGAGATCCCTTCACCGGGAGTGACCACTTTAGCAAAAGCTAGTAAAAGCTATTTGGTTTGTTTTTGAAAACTACTTAATTTTAAAAGCGGAGCTTAAACCACTCCTTTTCAAAATCACTAGATTCTATAATGATATCAAGTTCATTATGCTAAAGTTTTTCTTAAAAACCAAGGTAGCCCTCCGTCATTTTAGATAAGTGCTATTGAGAATTCATGCAGCGTTTGTTGACATTGTCAAAGCGTAGTGTGCGGTAGCTGATTAGTGCTTATCTGCCGTATATGATGTTATTCGATTAGGGTAGTCGTGCGGCCTTGTTGACCTTGTCAAGGATCGTGCGGGTGGGTTTAATTCAATCAAGAAATGAGCGGGTTGAACATGACTTGCGGTTTATGGTTTGTTGACCTTGTCAAGGTCATAAATCGCATGGGGTAAAAACAATATTGGGAATTTCAAGTGTTGAAATTTGCAATGAGATTGCATACCTTCTATATGATAGTTGGATCCCGATACCCACTGCGAGTAAGTGTTACTCCTGGGAGAGTTTTGCACTTTACAATTAGCCGATCAATTAGGTGTCTAAGAAAGGTGTTAACGGGGAGATGCCCCTACGGAAATGAGGTTATTTAATTAGGTCCATGCGAAATCATGGGGAGACTCCCTCGGAGTACCAATACCTGCCTGGATGAACGATTGGCGAACTTGTTGGGTGTAATTAATCCCGGCTAATCTTAGCCTTTAGGGTTTGAAGAAAGATTTGATTAAAACAGTGGGAGCAATCCTAATTAGATAAAATAATAACCAATCTAATCTTGCAAAGAGCGCATGCAAAAGTGATTATCCTTCTCTCTCTCCTGGTAGCGACCAATGACACGCCTTAATCAAGATAATAATATGGATGTATTGACCGAACCCACTTATTATACTGGGCTAGGTTCCGCTCTATCTTATGATTTTCAGAAGTCTGAACAAGGAATAGAGGAATATTCGGATTCCCACGCCACCCAAACGAATAATAAGCATGTTGATGTATCGTCTTCGGGTGTGTTCGTAACTGAGAGCTATTTCTTAGTTTCCTCTACGTCCTGGGTATTGGATACCGGATCAAGATCCCACGTATAATTTTTTACATGGGCTAAAGAGAGGTAGAGAACTGGGAAAGGGTGATATGTCTCTAGTAGTAGGGAATGGTGAAATTGTTGCAGCCAAATCAGTTGGCGAATATCACTTAGTGTTAATAACTGGTAATACAATGATTCTGAGCAACTAATATTTCATACCAAAAATATTGTGAATGTTTTCCTAAATCAAGTGTTGATTGGGTATGGTACGTTGTATAGCGGTATATACGTTCTAAATCACAAAACAGTTCTAAGTATACAGAACGCACACAAGAGGAACAGTTCAGAAATGAACGAAGCCTTCTTGTGGCATTATAGACTAGGTCATATCAATGCGACAAGACTAGCTAAGTTGCATAAGGATGCATATTTGCTTCCGTTCGAATTTACATCTTATGAAACTTGCCAGTCATGTCTCAAAGGCAAGATAACCAAAACTCCATTTACTCGACACGGAGAAAGTGCTACTGAACTCATGGGACTGATACATAATGATGTATGCGGTCCTATGTCTACACATGCAAAGAATGGTTCCTCGTACTTTATTACATTCACCGATGATCTCTCAAAATACGAACATGTGTTCCTGTTGAAACACAAATATGAATCTTTTGAGAAATTCAAGGAATATAAGTACGAAGTTGAGAACCAGACGGGTAAAAGTATTAAAATCCATCGATCTGATCGGGGAGAAGAATACTTGAGCACGGAATTCAGAGACTACTTAAAAGAGAATGGGATTCTTTCTCTGCTTACTCCTCCGTATACACCACAACACAATAGAGTTTCGGAGAAGATGAATCGCACCCTATTAAATATGGTGTGCTCTATGATGTGTAATGCTGAGTTGCCTATTTCCTTTTGGGGTTATGCACTTGAGATAGCTGCATACCTATTCAATAGAGTTCCGACCAAATCCGTTGCCTACCACTACATATGAGATATAGAATGGGAAGAGACCATCTTTTAAACGAGTTAAGATATGGGGTTGTCCGGCCTATGCTAAAAAGAAAAATCCGGACAAGCTTAAGCCAAGGCCAGTTCTGTGCATGTTTGTAGGATATCCCAAACATTCGTGAGGGTATATCTTCTACCACACCGAGGAACAAAAGGTGTTTGTTTCTCAACATGCCACCTTTTTAGAAAAGGAATTTCTTGTGAAAGAAATTAGTGGTAATGAGGTAGAACTGGAAGAAATTCCAACAACAAAAACTATAACCGACGATTTGGTGGTACCGGAGGATTCAATAGTCCCCGACGAACCGCAGCCACTCTGCAGATCTAGCAGGGTTCCTCATCCACCTAAGTGATACTACGGTTTTCTCATAGACGGTGGGAGAGAGGTTTGCATCATGAAACATGATGACCCAACTAGTTTTGAGCAGACCATCACAAGTGGAGACTCTATGAAATGGCTGGATACTATGCGATCAGAGATGGAATCCATGTACACCAACAAAGTATGGACTTTGAGAGTTGCTCCTGAAGGGATAAAACCTATCGGGAGAAAGTGGATCTTGAGAAGATAATTGGTGTAGATGGAAAAGTTGAGACTTTCAAAGCTAGACTTATGGCTAAAGGTTTTCGTCAATGACCAGGTATTGAATATGATGAAAACTTTTCTCATGTCGCTATGCTTAAGTCCATTAGGATCCAACATGCCATTTTTGCATATCATGACTACGAAATCTGGAAGTTAGACATCAAGATCGCTTTTCTAAATGGTGATTTAGACTAGAGCGTTTACATGACACAGCCAGAGGGCTTCATAGACAGTGGGAGAAGCGGAAGCGTGTGCAAGCTGCTTAAATCCATCTATGGATTAAAGCAGGCATCGCCTTGTAGAACCTTGTTAGAGTGCCTAGGAACCCTACAGTGGTATTAGAGCCAAGCTAAAGCTTTAGGCGAAGTCTAGACGAAGTTTAAAGTCCGATCGAACCCCGAAACCCTAGTTTTTACCCTTCTCTGGAAATTTTTCAAAACTGTCATTTTTTGTGAATTAAAAATACTCAAAAAAATCAGCAGGGTTTTCTAGGAATTACTGTGCAGCACATGCTCCTAATTCCATCAAAGCGCCGCGGAACCGCGGTCGTACCCTGGCTTGTGCGGCTGTTCCACGGCCATACTGTAGCATCAGGGACAGTACTTTGCACAGTAATAACCGTAGTTGCTTCCTGATTCTTCTGGGAATTTTTAATTAATACTCAAGAGTTGAGTTTTCTGGGTTGTATTGGGGACTCGTTGATTCGATCGGATAATTTAACTTCGTTTAAGTTTGTCCGGGTAATTTTAGAACGTGTTAAAAAGTTCGACCGGATATCAATAACTCACTTTTTCCCGACCCAGAAAATTTCTAAGTGTTGGATTTTTCCGTAGTTTAAGAACGTTCTAAATCGTGCAAGTTACGCGATGGACCCTCTAGAAGACAACAAACCTTAACTCAATTATGTGACCGTCTTGAACTGCCTTTTGAACCTTAGGGTTTGGGGCAGTACGGCGTTGCCACATGTGAGGCGTTGGCTTGACCCTTCTACGGCTGGACCATTGGTACTGTGGCATGTGATGGATATTTTTTGAACTCCGCTCAAGTGTTGAGCTATTTGGGAAATCTTGGGTGTTTGGTTATTCGATCGGAAAGTTTAACATTGTCTATTTATCTCGAATGTGATACAATATTTGGAATCCACTAGTAGTTATGAGATAACTAATTTGAATGTTATAAATCTAGCAGTTCGGTCTCATATGATCGGTTGCCACGGAATTCTGATGTGATCAAAAGTCCGTCGCAATCACGTAGCGTACGCGGATACTAGCCGGGTAAACTTAATAGACTGCCATGCCCCATAGCCCCGACCAAGTGACTGTAGGAGAACCCCGTAGCCAAAAGCATCCGTTCGGGTGCTCGCGGTAGCGGTGTTCCGCCTTAGTGCACTTCGTCGACGGCATCCGGGGGTGCGTCCGTCTAATAAAGTTTGCGACGAGCATTCGATCAGGATGTCGGGAATCTTGTTGAATTGCCCGACTTGGTATTGAAAAGTGTTTTTGATAATGAGACTGAAATGCGGGGTTTATAATTGTTAAGCATGCGATGTCTAAGGAATTCATTTGGTTAGGCATGCGATGTCTAAGGAGGTTGCGGATTCCAACTGTTGTAGTTTTACACTTTCTTTTCTGCGACCGTAAGTGTAATATGTGGAGTATTGCCGGTTTCGTTGCTATACGTCAACGACAATTGGGATATGCATATTTACTTACGTTGATGACATGTGATGTTATGTGTTGCTGAATATGTTATATTGGATCGTCGTGTTTGAATAGCTGGGTTTTTTTTATGTGAGATGAGTGTTTTTCATTTTCATTCATGTAAAATTCATTGTATGTAATATTCTTTTATTGGGGCACTTCCGGGCTGAGGATGATGTCACCATTGTATATTATTTACTTTTCCGCATTAGGATAGACCCAAGGCGAAGAGCACAAGTAACCGGGTTCTAGGGTCCAGTGGGAGACCATCTCGAGGAGTCGAGTCCGGGTCTCCTAACTCTAGAATTGGTAGGGTTGCTTGCCGCTCTCGTAGGGGTCTAGGGGTGTGGGATTTTCTATTCATCACGACCGTGGAATCCGTGTTTTATACAAGCTCAAAATAAAACACGGACGTCCTAGTATATCCAATATTTCATATGATGTTTTCTGCTGTGTTATCTGTGATGTGATCATGTGATATGTTCAGATAGATACTGTATATAGTATATATGATATATTGTATAGACGTTGCTTATGTTTTACACCCACACTAGCCCTGCCCCGCTTTGCCGTTAGTTACCTAACCTAACGGTGCAGACGGGACATCGAGGCGAATGCGGATGGCATAAGTGTACGTTGTATTTATCTGTGATGTTTAGGTGGACTTAAATGATGGGACATTCATTAATGAGATTAATGAAAGAAAATAAACCTATTTGATGTTGTGGAATCGAATTTCAAAAATTAGGTAGCTCTAGTTGTTGCTTTGAATAGCGGTGTTCCTTGTAGAACATCCAGCACCTTATTCGATAAGGAAAGAGCCGAGATCCCTTCACCGGGAGTGACCTCTTTAGCAATAACTAGCAGATGCTACAACCTTCGGTTTGTCTTTTGATTGCTTTTATAGTTCTTGCTTTGAATAGTTGTATTGTGAATATCCTGCACCTCATTCGACGAGGAAAGAGCCGAGATCCATTCACCGGGAGTGACCTCTTTAGCGAAACTAGTAAAAGCCTCAAAAACACTTCATTTAAAACCATTTGATTCTGCAGCGAGATCAAGTTCAAAGCGTAAAAGGTTTTCTTAAAAACCATCTGCAACCCTCCGTCATTTTAGGAAGTAGAGTACTTAGTATTCGTGTTGTGTTTGTTGACCATAGTCAAGGCACAGTGTACGGTAGCTAAGTGATGTCTTCCTACACCGCATATGATGCGATTAGTTAGGACAGTCGCGCGACTTTGTTGACCTTAGTTAAGGGTCATGAGGGTGGGTCTAATTAATCACGAAATGACGGATAGAACTTGACTATTGCTTATGATTTATTGACCATAGTTAAGGTCATAAGTGCTAGGGGTAAAAACCTTTATCGGGAGTTTCAAGTGTTGAAATTTGCAATGAGATTGCATACCTTCTATGAGATAGTTGGATCCCGATACCCACTGGGAGTAATTGTTACTCCTGGGAGAGTTTTGCACTTTACAATTAGTCGATCAAGTAGGTGTCTAGAAAGGTGTCAACGGGGTTACGCCCCTGGAAAAACTAGGTTTACATTAATTAGGTTCGTGCGAAAGCACGGGGGACCTCCCTCAAAGTACCGGCACTGGCCTGGCTGAAAGATTGGAGAACTTGTAGAGTGTAATTAATCCCGGCTAGTCTTTCCTTTTAAGGTTTGAAGGAAGATTTGATAAAAATAGTGGAAGCCATCCTGATTAGATAAAATATATAACCAATCTAATCTTGCAAGAGCACACGCAGAGTGTTTTCTTCTCTCTCTCTCCAGGTAGCGACCATGTCACGCCTTAATCAAGATAATAATATGGATGTATTGACCGAACCCGCTTGCTATACTGAGCTGGGGAATGTTGGTCCCGCTCCAACTTATAATTGTTATAAGACAGAGCAGGAAATTAGGGAATACCAGATTTCCCATGCCGCCCAAACGAAGAAAGTGCATGATGATGCATCTTCTTCGGGTGTGTTCATTACAAAGAACTGTTTCTCAGTATCCTCTACGTCCTGGGTATTAGATACCGGATCAGGATTGCATATATGTAATCTGTTACAAGGGCTACAGATAGGTAGAGAACTGAGAACGGGTGATAAGTTTCAAGAGTTGAAGACGGTGGAATTGTTGCAGCCAAGATGTTGGCAGTTATCACCCTGCATTACTAGAATACATTGATTCTGAACGAATGTTATTAGATACCGAACCTGATATACAACATCATATCTGTCTCTTTTTATTAAAGAAGGATATAATTTTGTATTGTTGGATAATGTTTTGAACATTTGCTATATCAAGAGTTGATCGGTTCAGGCACGTTATCTAAAAGCATAGACGTTCTAAATCAAACCACAGTTCTTAATGTACAGAACACACACAAGAGGAAGAGTTCAGAAATGAACGATTCCTTCTTGAGGTATTATAGACTAGGTCATATCAATGTGACCCGACTAGCTGAAGTTACATTTAGATGCATATTTAAATCAGTTTGAATTTACATCTTGTGAAACCTGCCAGTCATGTCGCAAAGATAAGATGACCATAGCTCTGTTTACTGGAAACAGAGAAAGAGTTAGTGAACTTTTGGGACTGATACATAGTGATGTATGTAGGTCTCCAGTCTACATATGCCAGGACTGGTTCTTTGTACTTCCTTACATTCACTGATGATCTCTCAAGATTCGGGCACATGTTCCTGTTGAAACACATGTCTGAAACTTTTGAGAAATTCAAAGAATGTAAGATAGAAGTAGAGAACCAAAACCGGGTATAAGTATTATGTCCTATGATGTGATCAAGGAGGAGAATACTTGAGCACGGAATTCCTGGATTATTCTAAAAGAGAATGAGATTCTCTCTTAGCATTACTCCTCCGCATACACCACAGCACGTCGGTGTATCGGGGCGGAGCAATCACACCCTATTTGATATGGTGCGCTCTATGATGAGTACTACTGAGTTTCTTTTTTCCTTTTAGGGAGTTATGCACTTGTGAAGCTGCATACCTATTGAATAGGGTTCCAATCAAATCCATTGCCTACCCCTTCATATGTGATATGGAATGGGAAGAGCCCATATCTTAAGTTTGTTAAGATTTGGGGTTATCCGGCCTATGTCTAAAAGCAAAATCCGGACAAGCTCGAGGCAAAGTCAGTTCTGTAGAAGTTTGTTGGATATCCCAAGCATTCGCAAGGGAATATCTTCTACCTAACAGAGGAACAAAATATGTTTTGTTTCTCAACATAACACCTTTGTGAAAGGGAATTTCTTATGAAGAAATTAATGGTCATAAGATAGAACTGGAAAGAGTTCCAGCTATACAAACTGCAGCTGATGATTTAGTAGAACCAAAAGATTCAATAGTAACCAACGAACCTCAGCCTCTCCGCCGATCTAGTAGGGTTCCTCACCTACCTGAGAGATACTTCGAGTTTCTCTATGACAGTGGGAGCGAGGAATGCATCATGAGATGATGACCCAACTAGTTTCGAGCTGGCCATCAGGAATGGGACTCTGTAAGAATGGCTGGATGCTTAACGATCTGAGATGGAATCCTTATACACCAACAAAGTATGGACTTTGGTTGCCTTATCTGAAGGGTTAAATCCCCATCAGGAGTAAGTATATCTTGAGAAGATTACTTGGTGTAGATGGAAAAGTTGAGACTTTCAAAGCTAGACTTGTTAATGGTTTTCGTCATCGACCAGGCATGGATAATGATGAAACCTTTTCCAGTGGCTGTGCTTAAGTCCATCCAGATCCTACTTGCCACGGCTACATACCATGACTACGATATCTTGCGGTTGGGTGTCATGACTGCTTTTCTAAATATTGATTTAGAAGAGAGCGTCTATAAGTACACAGCTAGAGGGCTTCGTAGGCAATGGGAGCAGCAGAAACGTATGCAAGATGTTTTATGTGATAAAGCAAGCATCGCGGAGTTGGAACATCTGTTTTGATGAGTTAGTCAAAGAGTTTGACATCATCAAAATGATAGATGAACCTCGTATAGGTAGTAGAGAGTAAGGTGGTGATCCTCGTATTGTACGTGGACAACATACTCTTGGTAAGAAAAAAGTTTCCTATGCTACGGGCGGTCAATCTCCTCTTATCACAAGGATTCTCCATATAGGATCAAAGTGATACCTCCTAAATCCTGGGTTTTGGATCTATGAGATAGATCTAATTGGATGTTAGGATTCTCACTAGTTGTAGTGAGATGGTATCAGTTGATCCTGGGGAGAATCACTGGAAAAGTTCCAGGGTGATAAGGACGACTGAATGTCAGTCGCAGGCATTGTCTTTACCCTCAGTGAAGGGACGGTATGTTGGAAGAGTTCCAAGCTAAGATATCGTGGCAAACTAGACGATAAAGGCTGGTGACATCGCTATCAAAGATACTACCAAAGAGGCAGTTTGGGTGTATATTAGTTCATGAGATGAACTAGGTTCCTACCATTGTATGACAATGGTGTTGAGGTTTTGACCCAGGAACCCCGGTCCCATCAGTGACCCAGACATATTCCTAGGCAGTGTCACCTGATCATGGAGATAGTTGATCTCCAGGGAGATCGAGGTTAGGAGAGTAGACTCAGAGGACAACACAGCGGATCCACTCACAAAGGCCTTTTCCCAGAGAGAGACTATTATGGGATGGTTGAGTATGAGATACTACAACCACTGCTACAGATGGCCCTAGTGCAAGTGGGAGATTGTTAGTTATATGTATGCCCTAGAGGCCATTACTGTACATGAGATGTATAATGTAGTGGATGCTGGGACATATATAGTGAGGACTTTCTTGCTCGACATGATAGTACGCTATCTGGTTGTTCTTTATCTTAACATGTATACTTATTGTCTCTCTGTTACATGTTGATAAAGCCCTTAGGATGTGTACTCGACTTCCAGGACTATAATGTAGATCATACTAGTGGGGCCTGGGTAGTCAATGAGTACATCCTTCAATGTTCCTAGTCATGGGAATATCGAGACGGGGCATCGATATTCCAGAGTAGACTGGCGTATATCTTCTCGACCCATGTGATGGGCGATGGATGATCCCATATCCATTGGTGTTTGACATCAGAGACGGTATGCGGGTGCTCAGTGGAGACTGGGTACACTGGACGGACTCGCCGAGAACTCCCAGATGGTATTATACCTCACGTCAGATGGCAGTTCTCTGGTGACACCGGTACAGCTTAGTCTGTTGACCCGAGATCGTCATAGAGTCTTGTGTGTCTCCCACTGTGCTTTGATTTCCACCCTACCACGGCTCTACTGAGTCGTGCAAACAGGTGGTTTTTGGGTACAGTCCCGATTCACATGGAGGCAATGAGCGATAGGAGGGGATTCGTCTCTCCCGGTATTGGGGGTTGATGTTGCGCTATGCTCGACTGGCCGTAACTGGAAATCCCTGGCCAGGGTTGCTGTGATTTACTGGTAAGTGTTGTCAGTAGATTCACGCTTGTTGTGGACCTTACATCGGCATGACTTATCAAGCTACTGGGGTGTGACGTTTACCATCCCTAGGCGAGATATGCGACATATCAGACGAACAGACCGGACTGTGCGGTAAGTGTTACTGATTGGATTCACAGGAGTGTGAGCAGGCTTGCTCGTTGATCTTCTGATCGCTCAATACCTGGGTGGCCGTTATGTTTAGCAGATCGCTTGCGGCTTGTGGGTGTTTGATATGATCATCACCTACTGCCGGCCTATTGACGAGTCTTTAGAGTCCTACACAAGGGATTCCTGGCTCAAGCGAAACGGAGTAGGAGCGCATATGTGATATGTACGGGACCGAGATTGATACGATATGAGATACCGTATTCTATTCTCGTGATTTGTGACATTGATCGTGTTAGTTATATGTATGCCCTAGAGGCCATTACTGTACATTGGATGTATATTGTAGTGGATGCTGGGACATATATAGGGAGGACTTTCTTGCTCGACATGATAGTATGCTATCTGGTTGCTCTTTACCTTAACGTGTACACAGATTGTCTCTCTATTACATGTTGGTAAAGCCCTTAGGATGTGTACTTGACTACCTGGACTATGATGCGGATCATACTAGTGGGGACATGGTAGTCCATAAGTACATCCTTCAAAGTCCCTAGTCGTGGGTGTATCGAGACGGGGCATCAATATACCAGAGTAGACTAGCGTGTATCTTCTCGACTCATACAGATGGGCGATGGATGATCCCATATCGATTGGTGTTTAACATCAAAGATGATATACGGGTGCTCAGTAGAGACTGGGTACACTGGACGGACTCACCGAGAACTCCCAGATGGTATTATACCTCACGTCAGATGGCAGTTCTCTGGTGACACTGGTACAGAGTAGTCTGTTGACCCGAGATCTGTAAGTCGATGTAGTACACCCCAGTACTTGTGGGGAGGCAGAATTTTCAAAAACGATCAAGTTTAAACAACGAACATCGACTAACCGCTTGAATCGAAGCTAAACAAATAATAACCAAACACATAGCTAAACTAAACTATAGTGTTAAGGGATTATACCGATCGAAACAAGTCCTTCGTCTTTGTGTCCTCCTTTGTTCTCCTCGACCTTCTCTAGGTAGTAGACGATCCACCCGAGAGCGAAACTCCAAGCTAAACCTCTAACTTGAGGTAACTAATCAACTTTGATTGCTAATCAAAGATGAAAGGATGATGTAGAGTGAAGGTTATGGATTGTTTAGTCTAACTAATCCTTTGATCTTAACACATGAGGATTAAGGATTAGGGTTTGAAGATGAGAGCTTGAGGAGAGAGAATGTGAGATTAGATAATGAGAGAAGAGAGAGAGTGTATCATAATATTATGAAGCATTCTTATTTTTCAATAATGAATAAAAAAGAAATGAATAAGCATGCTTCATGAAATATCTAGTGGTGATTCATTAGCATGAGTCATTAAGCAATAAATGTGCATTAATGAAATGAATGAATCACCACCATGACTCACTCTCTTATCCAAAAGAAACCTCCTTAGTCACATCTTCTAGAAGCTTCTCGAGTAATTACGAGAACGCCCCTCCAATCCGCAAAAATACGGAAAAACTTTAGACTGTAAAAATCCAATAACCGGATACCAGTAACTGGCTTAAACCAAAGCCGACTGGTAAAAACTGTCCGAAAGTCGTACGCGCGTAAACGCACGGATGCGTCCGAACCCTTTGTCGCAAAACCATGCAACCTCTATATCGTTTCGCCTGGAGTAGGAAACTCTCTGTGTGGGACTCTAGAGACTCGACTACTACGCTGGCAGTGGGTTTAACCACAGACCGCAAGCGGCACTAGCTGTACGTAACGGTCCCCAGGTAGTTGTCGATAAGAAGGCCGATGAGTAAACCCATCCGAACTCCTACTGAGTCTGATGTGACAATCTCCATACAGTCCGGTCCGTTCGTCCAAGACTATCGCATATCGGGCCTAGGGGGGCGGCAAGCGTCAGTCCCCTAATAGCGGTATAAGTCGTGTCGGAGTAAAGCCCATTACACCCTGAGAAACTACTGGAACCTACCAGCAAATCTCGCTTGCCCTGGCCAGGGACTTTGCGTAATGGCTCTCTGACACAGCACAATATCTACTCCCAATACCGGGAGGGACGAATCCTGTCTAACCGCCACTGCCTCCAAGTGCTCGGGACTGCACCCAACTGCCACCTGTTTGCACGACTCCTTTGAGCCGTGGTAGGGTAGCAATCTAAGAACAGTGGGACACACTCGAGGCGAAGTAGCAGTGTCAAGTCTGCGGACTACGCTGTACTCATGTCACCTGGGAACTGTTTACTGACGACTGGTATCAAACCAACCAACAGTTCCCTGTGAGTCCTGTCCGGTGTACCCGTAACCTAACGAGCACCTGTATACTATCTCCAGTACGACGTACTGACGGCTGTGGGACAGACCATCTCCCCAACTGGGATGAGAAGCGTACACACCAGTCTACTCCGGAGTATCGATGCTCTGTCTCGATAATCCAACGACCGGGGACCTGAATAAGGATGTGCTTGTAGACTACCCAGCCCCCACTAGTGTGACTGCCATCACAACGCTGGTAGACAAGCAAGATCCTAAGAGCTCTATCAATACGTACACTCACATATTAAGATAGAAAAACCAAGTAGCATACTACCAAGTTTAGCAAGACTGTTATATACATGTGAATATCCCAAGCTTCCATTAAGTAATATACAAGCTAGTATGATACAGTAATGGCCTTCTAGGGCATAAACACTAACAATCTCCCACTTGCACTAGGGCCATGTACTGGCATATCGCAGACCAATGATCTCGAGCAGCCTCTCGAACTGAATCTGAGGAAGGGCCTTCGTGAATGGATCAGCAATGTTCTCTTCTGAAGCAACTCTCCGAACCTCGATCTCCTGACGATCAATGATCTCCCTGATCAGGTGATACCGCCTCAAGATGTGTCTGGACTTCTGATGGGACCTTGGTTCCTTCGCTAAAGCTATAGCTCCGTTGTTGTCGCAATACAGAGGTATTGGATCAACTATGGTAGGAACCACCTGAAGTTCTGTTAGGAACTTCTTCATCCAGACTGCTTCTTTTGCGGCATCGCAAGCAGCTATATACTCCGCTTCCATCGTCGAGTCAGCAACGGTGTCCTGCTTGGAGCTCTTCCAGCACACCGCCCCTCCATTGAGGGTAAAGACATAACCCGACATGGACTTGGAATCGTCCTTATCACTCTGGAAGCCGGAATCAGCAAAGGCCTCCAACCTGAGGTCTTTTCCGCCGTAAACCAAGAACATCTCCTTAGTCCTCCTCAGGTACTTGAGAATGTTCTTTACTGCTATCCAGTGTTTCTCCCCTGGGTCTGACTGATACCGGCTTACCACGCTTAGTGCGTAAGCTACATCTGGTCTGGTACACAACATCGCATACATTATAGAGCCTACCGCAGAAGCGTAGGGTATAATAGACATGCGTTCCCTTTCCAAATCAGTCTTGGGAGACATCTCTTTGGAGAGGGTGATTCCGTGACAAGCCGGTAGATTACCGCGCTTAGAATCTTCCATACTGAATCTTTTCAGTACAGTGTCGATATACCTGGACTGCGAAAGTCCCAACATCCTCTTGGATCTATCACGATAGATCCGGATCCCCAGAATGTAAGAGGCATCACCCAGGTCTTTCATGGAGAACCTGTGTGACAAGAATCCTTTGACAGATTGTAGCATAGGAATGTCATTTCCTATCAATAGAATGTCATCCACGTACAAGACGAGGAATACGACACTTCTGGCCACAACTTTACTATATATGCACGGTTCATCTGGATTTTTGATAAAGTCATATTCTTTGACTGTCTCATCAAAACAGATGTTCCAACTCCGCGATACCTGCTTTAGTCCGTAAATGGACTTAAGCAGCTTGCATACTTTCCCGCTGCTCCCACTCTGATTGAAACCCTCTGGCTGATGCATATAGACGCTCTCTTCTAAATTTCCATTCAGAAAAGCCGTCTTTACGTCCATCTGCCAGATTTCATAATCATGGAAGGCAGCAATAGCAAGAAGGACCCGAATGGATTTGAGCATAGCCACTGGAGAAAAAGTTTCGTCATAGTCCAAACCAGGTCTTTGACGAAAACCCTTTGCAACAAGTCTAGCCTTATAGGTTTCCACCTGTCCATCTACACCAATCTTTTTCTTGAAGATCCATTTGCATCCTATGGGTTTTACCCCATCTGGAGCAAAGTCCAAAGTCCATACTTTGTTGGTGTACATGGACTCCATCTCGGTCCGCATTGCATCTAGCCATCGTACCGAGTCGCCGCTCTGGATGGCCTGCTGGAAGTCAGTAGGTTCATCATCATCTATGATGCAATCCTCTCTATCCCCGTCTATGAGAAAACCGTAGTATCTCTCAGGCGGACGAGACGGCCTACTACTCCTGCGGAGGGGTGCGGGAATGTTCTGTTCTTCTTGAACCTCTGGTTCTACCAAACTTTCAGTAGCAGCTTGTGGTTCTGGAATTTCTTCCAGTTCTATTTCGCTCCCATTTGTATCCCTTTCTAAAACTTGTTGTTCTAGAAAATGGGCATTACGAGAAACAAAAACCTTTTGTTCTTCTGCGTAATAGAAGCAATATCCCTTGGAGTTCTTTGGATATCCTACAAGCATACATTTTACTGATCGTGCCTCGAGCTTGTCCACAAACTGCTTTTTGACAAAAGCTGGACATCCCCAAATCCTTATATACTGAAGATAGGGTTTCTTCCCACTCCACATCTGATATGGTGTGGTAGGCACAGTTTTGGTAGGAACTCTGTTCAAAATATATGCCGCTGATTCTAGCGCATATCCCCAGAAAGATCGCGGTAACTCAGCATTACTCATCATGGATCGTACCATATCTAATAGGGTTCGATTCCGTCTCTCCGATACACCGTTGTGCTGTGGAGTGTATGGAGGAGTAAGCTGAGAGAGAATTCCTTTCTCTTTTAGGTAACCTAGGAACTCGGCACTTAAGTATTCTCCACCTCGATCAGATCTCAGTGTCTTAATACTTTTGCCTGTTTGGTTTTCCGCTTCATTCTTGAATTCCAGGAATTTCTCAAAGGCCTCTGATTTATGCTTCATTAAGAAAACATATCCATACCTAGAGAAATCATCTGTAAAAGTAATGAAATAGGAATAACCACCTCTCGCATGTGTAGACATTGGACCGCATACATCACTGTGTATGAGTCCTAAGAGCTCGCTCGCTCTTACTCCTTGTCCAGTGAATGGAGTCTTTGTCATCTTTCCTTTGAGACAAGATTGACAAGTGTCATAAGTTTGATATTCGAACGTGTCCAAATATCCTTCTCTATGCAACTTAGTCAACCTTCTCTCATTGATGTGACCCAGTCTACAATGCCATAAGAAAGTTTTATTCAAATCTGAAGACTTTCTTTTTAGTGTGTTCTGGACATTGAAAATTTGGAGTTGGTTTAACACATATATGCCGTTATTTAGAGTACCGGACCCAATCAAACCATGATTAAGGTGGATGTTGACAACATCTCTTACAAACGTGAAATCATAACCTTTATTTGATAACAAGGAAACTGATATGATATTACACGTTAAGCTGGGTACAAAATAACAGTTATGTAAAACCAAAATGTGTCCACTCGTCAATCCTAGGTGATAATCCCCGACGGACGCAGCTCCCACGCTAGCTCCGTTAGCAACCCTGAGGATCATATCACCTTCCTTCAGCACTCTACGGTTTCTCAGTGCCTGCAATGAATTGCAAATATGAGATCCTGACCCGGTATCCAATACCCAGGAAGTAGAGTTGATCGACAGACAATTCTCAATTACAAACACACCTGAAGTCGAAGCCACAGCCTGCTTCGGTTCCTGGTTCTTGGCGTTCCACGCCTTGCAATCCTTCTTCCAGTGCCCTTTCCTGTGACAATGGAAGCATTCATCCTGACCAACTATCGGTACTGCTTTCTTTTTCTTTCCCTTCCCTCCCACCTTACTAACACCTCCTCTAGGTCTGGGTGCGGCCTTCTTCTTCCTTCCTTTGGCCCTAGCCTTGGACCCGGAAGAAGATGAACCGCCAACAAACATAGCGGGTGTTTCCCTTGCCTTCTGCAAGGTGCCCTCCGCACTCCTTAACATGTTCAGGAGTTCCGCAAGTTCAACTTCTTTTCCTTGAAGATTGAAGTTGAGGATAAACTGGGCGTAGGTGGGAGGAAGGGACTGGAGAACAAGGTCTGTATAGAGCTCATTATCCAAAGTCGTCCCAAGGTCTGCGAGCTCTTCTATATAGCCAATCATCTGTAGGACATGTTCACCTACCGATGACCCGACAGCCAACCTCGCTCGAAACAATTTCTTAGAGGTCTCGTATCTTGCTATACGAGATTGCTCTCCATAAAGTTCCTTTGTATGGAGAAATATGCCATCTAGGGACATATCCTCGTGCCTCCTCTGATGTTCATTGTTCATCGAGGCAAGCACGATGCACTTGGCTCTCGCGCAATCTAAATCCCAGGTTTTGCGGATTTCCTTATCCGCATTGCTGGATTTGGGACCAGGGACAGCAGGTGCCGTAGCGGTGAGGACGTACCCCAGTTTGTCATAGGTCAAAGCCATCTTGACATTCCGCAGCCAATCTTTATAGTTTGGCCCCGTCAGTATATTTTTCTCTAAAAGTAACTTAAGTCCAGTCATTTTCAGGGTCGCTGCAATTAGGAGAGAGAGAAGAAAACTCTTTAGCATGATGCTCTTGCAAGTTTAGAGTGGTTTTTAGTTTATCTAAACTGGATGGCTCCCACTGTTTCTCGAATCCTTCCTCAAACCATAAAAGAAGAATTAGCCAAGACTATTCTCACCGTACAATACTTGCTTAACCGTTCAGCCAGGCCGGTGTCGATACTTCGAGGGAGGTTTTCCAACGCTTTCGCGAAGTTCCTTAATTAAGTAACCTCTTTTCTCTGGGGGCGTAACCCCACTGACACTTTTCTGGACACCTACTAGGTTTATAGCATTGATCGTTAAGTGACGAATATCCTGATAAGTAGCATATACTCACAGTAGGATCGGGATCCAAATATCATCGTCTGATAATGTTGTAGGAATGCTACCAACATTCATCAAACTCAAAATGGTATGCACTTGGTTCTTTGCAAATTTCAGTTTCTTTAGAAATTCCCGATATAAGTTTTTTTACCCCATGCTCTTATGACCTTGGCGTTGGTCAAAATGTCATAAGTCACATGTCAAGTTCTACCCATCATTATCTTGTTAATTTGAACCCATCCATATATATCCCTGACGTTGGCCAAATGATAATACGACTGTCCCAAACCAACTCATCTATCTATGCAACAAATGAATACCCAGCAGCTACCAAACACTATGCCATGACGTTGGCCAAAAGTGCATAGCTTGAATACTACCGAATACCCAAATGAAATGACGGAGGGCTACGACTGGTTTTGGCGAAACCGTGAACGTAGTGAACTTGATATAACCGAAGGAACCTGATAGCTTTTAAAAGGAGTGGTTAAATCTCCGCATTTAAAAATATCTGTTTTAAAAATAACCGAGTGGTTTCTTTTAAATTGTTCCAACGATTTAAACTTTGGTTTGTTTTACTTTGCATTATAGATAATGCGTCCCATCATTAACCTATCATTGCAGAAAACAACGAAAATACAACGTCCTCTTATGCCATCCGCATTCGCCACGGGGTCCCGTCATCACCCGTTAGGTTACTTAACTAACGACAGAGCGGGGGCTGGGCTAGCGCGGGTGTAAAACATAAGTGGCGTCTAAATAGCTATCATAAATATAGATATTTTACATTCGTCTGACGCAATGATATTCATTCCAGAACACAGATAAACAATATTGGATTTGCAAGCAATCTGTATTTCTTTTGAGCCTGCAAGAAAAGACAGATTACACAGTTGTGATGAATAGCCGTTACCCCACCCTCGACCCCTACGGGTACGGCAAACTACCCACCCGGCAGTCTGTGTACCCCACCTTGGGTCAGTCCTAGGAGCAAAAACAGTAAAATGAAATAATACAACGGTGGCTACAACCGCAACCTGGAAGTGCCCCGCGAAAATAATATTACAACAAATTACATTTACAACAAATGAATTAATCAATAACCCATTGCTAACCCCGGCTATACACCACAACAGTCCAATACAGTTTATATGCACAAACAGATATAACCATTTCAGAAATGTGCAACCCCCTGCCAACCGACATACTAGCAGTTAGGGGAGGTTTACGAACACATTAAACAATCACAGATATAATCCAATACGCAAATACTGTACAATTCGATCGAATAAACAACTTCAATATTGCTCCAAAATCTGCTCTGTTAAACAGTAACCTGAGCAATAATTAAATATTCCAGAAAACCCAAAACACCACAGGGGACCCACCCAAAAAAAACAAGTTCCTGACTCGTCAACTCGGCCGCGGTTGCGCGGCGGATCGGTAGGATCCGCCGCCCTTCCGCGGCACTGTAGACGAATCAGAAGCCCAAATTTTTTGGGTGTTCTCCTGTAGTCATGTCAAGCTCTCTGAACACACCTGAAAAATTTTCTGACTTGATTTTAACTTCGACAGAAACTTGACAGAATTAGGGTTTTGCGGCTTTGTTTTTCCGTTCGAAATTCGTACAAATTTGCAATTAAGTTATTTATTGTTTAGCGAGGCTCTGATACCACTGTAAGTCGATGTAGTACACCCCAGTACTTGTGGGGAGGCGGAATTTTCAAAAACGATCAAGTTTAAACAACGAACATCGACTAACCGCTTGAATCGAAGCTAAACAAATAATAACCAAACACATAGCTAAACTAAACTATAGTGTTAAGGGATTATACCGATCGAAACAAGTCCTTCGTCTTTGTGTCCTCCTTTGTTCTCCTCGACCTTCTCTAGGTAGTAGACGATCCACCCGAGAGCGAAACTCCAAGCTAAACCTCTAACTTGAGGTAACTAATCAACTTTGATTGCTAATCAAAGATGAAAGGATGATGTAGAGTGAAGGTTATGGATTGTTTAGTCTAACTAATCCTTTGATCTCAACACATGAGGATTAAGGATTAGGGTTTGAAGATGAGAGCTTGAGGAGAGAGAATGTGAGATTAGATAATGAGAGAAGAGAGAGAGTGTATCATAATATTATGAAGCATTCTTATTTTTCAATAATGAATAAAAAAGAAATGAATAAGCATGCTTCATGAAATATCTAGTGGTGATTCATTAGCATGAGTCATTAAGCAATAAATGTGCATTAATGAAATGAATGAATCACCACCATGACTCACTCTCTTATCCAAAAGAAACCTCCTTAGTCACATCTTCTAGAAGCTTCTCGAGTAATTACGAGAACGCCCCTCCAATCCGCAAAAATACGGAAAAACTTTAGACTGTAAAAATCCAATAACCGGATACCAGTAACTGACTTAAACCAAAGCCGACTGGTAAAAACTGTCCGAAAGTCGTACGCGCGTAAACGCACGGATGCGTCCGAACCCTTTGTCGCAAAACCATGCAACCTCTATATCGTTTCGCCTGGAGTAGGAAACTCTCTGTGTGGGACTCTAGAGACTCGACTACTACGCTGGCAGTGGGTTTAACCACAGACCGCAAGCGGCACTAGCTATACGTAACGGTCCCCAGGTAGTTGTCGATAAGAAGGCCGATGAGTAAACCCATCCGAACTCCTACTGAGTCTGATGTGACAATCTCCATACAGTCCGGTCCGTTCGTCCAAGACTATCGCATATCGGGCCTAGGGGGGCGGCAAGCGTCAGTCCCCTAATAGCGGTATAAGTCGTGTCGGAGTAAAGCCCATTACACCCTGAGAAACTACTGGAACCTACCAGCAAATCTCGCTTGCCCTGGCCAGGGACTTTGCGTAATGGCTCTCTGACACAGCACGATATCTACTCCCAATACCGGGAGGGACGAATCCTGTCTAACCGCCACTGCCTCCAAGTGCTCGGGACTGCACCCAACTGCCACCTGTTTGCACGACTCCTTTGAGCCGTGGTAGGGTAGCAATCTAAGAACAGTGGGACACACTCGAGGCGAAGTAGCAGTGTCAAGTCTGCGGACTACGCTGTACTCATGTCACCTGGGAACTGTTTACTGACGACTGGTATCAAACCAACCAACAGTTCCCTGTGAGTCCTGTCCGGTGTACCCGTAACCTAACGAGCACCTGTATACTATCTCCAGTACGACGTACTGACGGCTGTGGGACAGACCATCTCCCCAACTGGGATGAGAAGCGTACACACCAGTCTACTCCGGAGTATCGATGCTCTGTCTCGATAATCCAACGACCGGGGACCTGAATAAGGATGTGCTTGTAGACTACCCAGCCCCCACTAGTGTGACTGCCATCACAACGCTGGTAGACAAGCAAGATCCTAAGAGCTCTATCAATACGTACACTCACATATTAAGATAGAAAAACCAAGTAGCATACTACCATGTTTAGCAAGACTGTTATATACATGTGAATATCCCAAGCTTCCATTAAGTAATATACAAGCTAGTATGATACAGTAATGGCCTTCTAGGGCATAAACACTAACAAGATCGTCATAGAGTCTTGTGTGGTTCCCACTGTGCTTTGATTTCCATCTTACCACGTCCAAGAGAGCGTGCAAAACGGTGGTTTTTGGGTATAGTCCCGAATCACATGGAGGCAATGAGCGATAGGAGGGGATTCGTCTCTCCCGGTATAGGGAGTTGATGTTGCGCTGTGTTCGATTGGTTATAACAGGAAATCCCTGGCCTGGGTTGCTGAGATTTACTGGTAAGTGTTACCAGTAGTTTCTCGAATTGTTATAGACCTCATATCGACACGACTTATCGAGCTATTGGGGTCTGGCGTTTACCACCCCTAGGCAAGATATGCGACATATCAGACGATCAGACCGGACTGTACGGTAGTGTTACTGGTTGGATTCACTGGAGTGTGAGCGGGCTTGCTCGTCGATCTTCTGATCGCTCAATACCCGGATGGCCGTTACGTTTAGCAGACCGCTTGCGGCTTGTGGGTGTTTGATATGATCATCATCTGCTACCGGCGTATTGACGAGTCTTTAGAGTCCTACACAGAGGTTTCCTGGCTCAAGCGAAACGAAATAGGGGCGCATATGAGATATGTGCGGGACCGAGAATAATGCGTGTATGTGATACCGTATTCAATTCTCGCGATTTGTGACATTGATCGGTTATATACGATATAGCCGGGTTATCGGATCAAGTGTTGATTCGATAAGTTGTTACTGTTGATATTAGTCGGTTATATGCGATATGACCGGATCATTAAATCAAGTGTTGATTTAATGATTTAATGCATAATTATATATTTGATATATTACTTTGCATTAACTAGTATCGGTTCACTTTAAATGGATTTTCTCGCTCGGATGTGCACATTGTATATGTGATATACTTTTTGTGCACTTGATTGTATCATGTTTGATGATACATGCTCTTTAGGGTTTGTGTAAAGATTAAACCATGGTTGTGTATTGGTTAGGGTTTTCTTTTTCATTTATTTATTTCATTTGTTTTATTTTGGAAAAGAAATGGCAAAAGAAAAGAAAATGGTTGCTAGTTTTGTTTTACATTGAAAGTTCATGAAGCTTTGACTAAGTGACAATTTTGTCTTCATGCTTAACCCTAACTACTCCTTCTAACCATGATTTATTCTCTACACTTGACCATGGTTGCCACATGATAAGTGTTCAATTTATTTTCTATTTTGAATTAACTTATCATAAGATTTATCATCTTCTTCTTCTTCTTCTTCAAGAAGAAAGCTTGCTTCAAAAATGGCAACTTGAGCAAATGAGTGAGAAATCCAAATCTAAAGAGAACCCACTTCCTATTTCTTCATCCTCTACCTCTTGCCAAGTAGTAGAGTGTGTTTTCTTCACAAGTTTCATGACTTGGTGAAGTGAGAGCTTGATCTTGCGATGCTTCGACGTAGATCATCTTCGGCATGGACATCGACGACCTAGCTCGCCATTTCTCCGACGAAGCCGACGCTAGAGCCCGGGAATTCATTTGGACAGCGAGGGGACTTCGTTGCGGAGCTATGGAGGTGGAGCACCGGATCTACAAAGGTTTTATTTCCGTATTCTTTTAGTTAAGTGTTAACTAGATTATCTTTTCGCCTAGAATTCTAGCCGACGATCCGTATTAGGGTTTCGCGGCACCCATAATTTTTGAAATTGGCATGTTCGATGCCTTATGTGACCTCTATAGGGTGCCTAGGAACCTTTCAGATCGGTTGTATGCGATATAGCCGGGTTATCGGATCAAGTGTTGATTCGATAAGTTGTTACTTTTAATATTAGTCGGTTATAGCCGGATTATTAAATCAAGAGTTGATTTAATAATTTAATGTATAATTATATATTTGATATATTACATTATATTAACTAGTATTAGCTCACTTAAGATTTATTTTCTCACTAGTTTGTGCATAAGTGTATATGTGATATATATTTGTGTACATATGTTTGTGTCATACTTGATAATACACACAAGATGGGTGTATGAGACTTATATCAAGATTAGGTTTAAGATTAGGGTTATTGTTTTATCTTAAGATTTAACAAAAGAGTTGAACTTAGTCAAAGTTATCAAGCTTGAAGAAGCTTCGAGAAACTTTGACAAAGTCCACTCTTTTGCCATTTCTCTTGATATTCTTTAACCTAACCCTTAACCTCATACCTTGGTCAATTCTCTACGTGAGTTAAGCATGATAGCTTAACTCACCCATGGTTACATTATTGAGGGAATTAATTTCATATGATGATTTTATTCTTTCTTCTTCTTCTTCTTCATCAAGCTCTATGAAAAGCTTGCTAGCTCTAATGGTGCCATGAGAAAAAGTGTGAGAAAATCAATTCTACAGTGAGCCCACTTCCTACTTCTTCATCCTCTACTACTTGCCGTGTAGTATAGGGTGTTCTCTTCACAAAGTTCATGACCAAGTGAAGGAATAGCTTGAGTTTGAGTCTCCTCGACGTAGATCATCTTCGGCCTCGAAGTCAACGACCTAGCCCGCTCATTTCTCCGAAGAAACCATCGCTAGAGTCCGGGATCCCGATGATCGCAGTGAAGGGACGTCAACATGGAGCTTTAGAAGTGAAGGACCGGATCTACAAAGGTTGTAATCCCTTTTCACTTAGTGTTAAAGAGTTTAACTTGCTAGTTTTCGCATAATCTCTAGTATACGATCTTGGTTAGGGTTGCTCGGCACGGCTAAATTTTTGAATCGGGCATGGTAGATGCCTTGTAGAACCTTGTTAGAGTGCCTAGGAACCCTACAATTATACACTCTCTCATATACATGTTGATAAAGCCCTTAACATGTAGGCTTGAATACCAGGACTATGATGCAGATTATACTACTGGGACCTGGGCAGTACATAAGCACAACCTTCAATTGTTCATAGTCAAGGGAATATCGAGACAGGGCATCGATATTCCAGAGTAGACTTGTGTGTACGTTTCTTGACCCTGTATGGGGCGATGGTTGATCCCATATCCATTGGTGTTTAACATCAAAGATTGTACATAGGTGCTCATTAGAGAATGGGTACAACGAACAGGACTCGCCGAGAATTCCTAGATGGTACTATACCTATTGTCAGATAGCAGTTATCTGGTGACACTGGTACACGTTAGTCTGTAGACCCGAGATCGTCATAGATTCTTGTGTGGTTCCCACTGTGCTTTGATTTCCTCCCTACCACGGCTCAAAGGAGTCATGCAAACAGGTGGATTTTGGGTACAATCCCGAGTCACATGGAGGCAATGAGCGATAGGAGGGGTTTCGTCTCTCCCGGTATAGGAATTTGATGTTGAGCTATTCTCGATTGGCTATAACAGGATGTCCCTGGTCAGAGCTGTTGATGAGATTTACTGGTAAGTGTTATCAGTAGTTTCTCGTACCGTTATAGGCTTTACATCGGCATGACTTATCAAGTTATTAGGGTCTGACGATTCCATCCCAGACTCGATATGCGACATATCAGACGAAGAGACCAGACAGTACGGTAAGTGTCACCTATAGGCTTCATGGGAGTTTGGACAAGCTTTCTTATTGATCTTCTAATCACTCAATACCTGGGTAGCCATTACGTCCAGCTAGTACTGCTGATGGCTTGTGGGTGACTTATGTGATCATCACCTACTGCTGGTGTACTGACGAGTCTTTAGAGTCGCATATTGAAGTTTCCTGGTTTAAGCGAAACGATGTAAGGCACATATGCTGATATATGCAGGGGCCTGATTAAATACGAGTATAAGATACCGTATTGTAATCTGGCCGATATTTGTTATCAGTTAGGTTATATGTGATATAACCGGATTATTGAATCAAGTGTTGATTTGATAATGTGATATACAGATAAATGATATTAGTCGGTTATATGTGATATAACCGGATTATTAAATCAAGTGTTGATTTAATAATATGATATATATTTAAATTTGATATAATTGTATATTGACTAATATTATTGCTCACTAATTATATGCTTATCTTTATATATATATATATGTGTGTGTGTGTGTGTGTGTGTGATATATATATATATATATATATATATATATATATATATATATATACACTATATGAAGCATGGCATGGTTTTTTCTATTTTTAGAAAATAGAAATTGAGGTGGAAAATAGGGAAACTTTTTGTCACGTCCCGAAAGTACGGAAGATAATCGGCACTTAAACTACGAAACGTCTCGAGGCGTACGTAATCTAAGTAAGCCGAAAACCCAGAAATCCAAACCAAGAAAAGTAGTAGAATGAAGGAAAAACCAATTTAAATCAAGTAGTTTTATTAGCATAATCCGAATTATGCATTTTTAAAAACATCAAATATTTCTTGAAAATTTCGGCAGAGTCTCCTTTGTAAATACTGGCCCCCAAACGGGATACAACATGAATAGTATACGAAATCAATAAAAGGCATCCCCAAGCGGGAGCTAGCTCTTCTCAATCGACGGTCACAACCACACAAGTAATATAATATACAACGCCAAGGGCAAGGATCAAAACTCAAAAGGAAACTCAAAACCACAAGAAATCCATAGAAATATAACGCGCGACTCTAAGGTCGAAAGAATAACATCACAGGCCTCTATCTCAAAATAAATACATGTTTGGTTGATGGAATTTACTAGATACAACTGAATAATATTATACAAAGTAATATGATGGGTACGATACCAATAAACCCACCTACTAGCAAGTAACCCGAAAGAAGCAGTGCCAGCAAAGCCGTAATGAAACCTGTACGGAAAAACCTGCAAGAAACTGTGGCACAACGGGGGTGAGTTGCCAACTCATGAGTAGAAAAACATCTACGAACAGAAATCGCATGAACAACCCAATCCTAGGTCAACGATCATAATATATCCTCAAATATATAACATGCAGCCTATAACAATGGCTAGGGTAAATATCTAACCCGAGTGTAATCCCATGTGCCTGTGTCAATGCCTCAGGTAGCAATATATCATATGGATGATGTATGAATGCATGAAACAGAATGCATGTACTGATGAAAACTGCTGTCATAAATTAGTGAGTATCTTTTTAAAAAGGAGGTATCATAAATGAAATCAGCATAAACAGTGCCTAGCATCGACACAAAACAAGTATCCAAATCTCTCGATATCTCTGTGTCGCAATCTCTGTACCTCAATATCTCAAAATCTCTGTATGTCAATCTCACTATCTAAGGCGCCGTCAGTCCAGACCGGCCCCTACCATCAATCTCAAGACCACGACGGTATCCTCCGGATATCCGACGCGTCGGGTAAAATCACCGGTAGGTAGTGCTCCCCTGCCAGGCTCACATCGTCATCATCACGCGCTTCTTGCCCCGGGGTACCTTACCGGGTCCACCATGTACCCGAAACGGCTCATCCGTCTCCTCGAATCGGGTCTCGAAATCCATCAGCAAACTTATGGTGGACGAATCATACATCATGGGAAAACCACGCTTTTCATTTAAAAAGAGAGAGAAGAAGTTTGTATAAGTTCTGCGGTTTTCCCCCAAATCCAGAAAATCTCATGGAAATCCGAATCCAAAACCTCAATAGCACGTAAAATAGTGAATATATGCATGAGAATCCATGAATGCGGCATAACAATGAATAACAGTATGCATGAAGTAGCAGGTAATAACTACAATGTCTAAACTAGCATATAAGGCAAGTACACTAATATCATGTCTAAACTATTAGCTAACAGTCTATGTCAATGTAATAGTATTTTTTAAGTGTACGTGACATGGCAATTACCGATGAAGATGTGTGTGAGCCGGCAAGTAAGTGTACGTGGTACATATGCATCATCGGTAATGGTGATGGTGTCCTAACAATATGATATCAATAATGAAATATGAATTACAATAAGTATGCGATGCGGAGCAACAACAATAATATGCGGGAGCTGAATACTAGACACAACGATAACTAAACTGCATTACCCTAATATAAGTCCTACAATAGTGCCTTTTGAAATAACACGAATCACGGTGTTTTGTAAATAAGGGCTACGGTGTTTTTAAGAAAAGATATGTCTTTTGAAATATCCGTAGAATCCCTTGACCTGTCCTTTAAAATACCCACGATTCGTTATTTTTGAAATAGGTAGGAGTCTAATCTAGTCTAACAACTACACTAAACTATACGGCTGAACTAACAAGCTGAACTACATGTATGGAAACCGCATAACATCTGAGTCGATACGTATACATACTTGTATATATATCAGTCGGTGATCCCGCCTCAATAATATCATATCCGATACCATATCTATAATCAGACATCCCAAGTCAAGAGTGCGGATCAATCATCAATATATAGCTCGTACGTAAATCCGTCGTACGGCATCCCCAAATCTGGGTACGGGTCAATATCATACTCATCACACTGTGTATCTGGTATCCTCTTTATCAAGATCATCATCTGAGGTACTGACCTACGTCTAGTACACTACTAATATCACTATTCACATGGCATTGTCATTCAAAGATCCGCTATAACATCAGGACGTATCTCAAGTACGAATCCTGCCATATCACCGATCTCACGGCCTCAACTCAAATCTCATCGACTCATCTCAATCCCAAGTATCATCCGCAAATCCAGTATGTGAACACCTAATCCTATACCCAGGTGAACACATCTCCCCATATACGCACAGGTAATAACATAGATGTATGCATGTGTGTGTGTGCGTGTGTGCGTATAACAACTACTTTAGGATTTCGCAACTAACACTAAACTAATCCATGAACACCTAGAATCTATCTTTATCATCAAGTCTCATATCAACATAAAATATATAATCAAAATATATGTGTGTATACGTATTCGTATACATCACCACGAACTACGGGGGTGCTATACGTCATCCACCCGACTTCTCCCCGTAGATATAAATCTACTCACCTGGTCCTTGCTCGCCGGTGCCGATGTCGCCACGCGCTTGCTTGTCGTCTCGAAGTCCACATGGGATACCTACATATCATAACGCACCGTATCGCATTAAAACTAAATTCAAAATCGAAACGGCATACGAAAATCAAATCGTCACGCGTATCACGCATAGGTCAAAACCTATCGCCTACGCATGCAAGAATAGCCAAACCAACCCTCGATGTCGATGTACAAACGTCAAACCATCGAGAAAAACCCAAACACTCTCATTTGCGCATTCACGAAAACTAATTATAATATAAAATAGGTTAAAATTCAAAAAAAAACCAAATTCACCTTAAAAGCCATTTTTCCGAAAATCTAGCAAGCAAAAATTACCCATTTTAGTACAAAAACTCGACGTTTAAACAAATCTAGTGGCCATAATACTTATTAAATATCTTAAATAAGTCATAAAAACAATTTCCATAATTTAATCCCAATAAATTTCATTAACCCCAAAATTCTAGTTTACAATATACCCAAATTTTAACAATTTTATAGCAAAAATGCACAAACAACAATTTAGCTTGGATTTTCATGAACTAAAAGCATTAAACCACTCAATATAATATTTATAATAACATGAAACCTTAATTTGAATTTTATCTCACAAGAATATAATTATTTTAAAAACATAGTTTACAATTTATATAAATATCACAATTTAAATCAACAAAAAGCAAATTAGTAACTTAATTTGATTTAGCAAAATATTAATATGGCAAATACCTCCCACAACCATAGTCTCACAATACAAAACCCTAACTAGATTTTTCACAAATCCTAATCTAAACCTTCTCTTGCAAACCCACAACTTTCAATTAAACCGAAATTAAGCACCTAACAAGCTTCAATAAGGAATTTAAACCAAAAAGAACAATGGGTCAAAAGTTATACCTCACAACCATGAATCAAACTACAAATCTAGAACTCCAATTTGGAATCCTTGCACCAAGATCCATGCTAAAGAAGATGAGGGAAAATGGGTAGGAATCGGATTTGGATTTCGGTGAGGTTTTACTTGATTTTTTGACAATTTTTTTGATGGAAAAGAGAGGATAAGAGGGAAGGGGGGGCTGCTGTTTTGAGGCCAGAAAATTCGGCCAAAAATGTGGGGAGGGGTGAGGGAGGAGAGAGAGTGAGGTGTAGAAAGTGGGAGAAAGTCAAAGTCCACCATTTTACTTTTATCACTTTCTTTTCTTTTCTTTTCTTTTCTATTCAAAAGGAGGTGATTGGAGAGAGAAAAGAGGGAGGGGCTGTCAAAGTGGGGCCGGCCACATGGGGAGGGGGAGAGAGGGTGAGGTGTGGATGTGTGGATTAGGGGAAAAGATAAATGTATTACCCCAATTCCCATTAACACTAATTTCACCGAAAAAAAGCCTTTTTCTTCGATATTTTCTAAACCGTTTTGGCAAACCATTTCATTTCAAAAACCACATGATAAAATTTTGTTTAATGTGTTATGATGCACAAAATTTGTTTCAACTCATTCCAATTTGTAATTTTCCCTAATTAAATGTATTAGCGACGGCTTAAAATAATATTAAAATAATTAATTTCGGAAAAAATTTCAAAAAATTTGAAATTTCACCAGTGGCTCAATAAACACCAATTAATAGCAATTACATAGTTAGAATATGTAAATTTAATTTTATAATAAAAATATTTGTATTTTGACTTTTTACGGAAAACCCTCTTATTTTACCGATTTTCCGAAATTTCACCGAAACGATTTTCAAAACGTTACAATCTTCCCCCCTTAAAGAAATTTGGCTCCTGAATTTAAATTAAAACTCCCCCCAAATACTAAAACATCTAAGCAAAACCATCAAGTCGTCGGGGCTCCGAAATCGTAAATACATAAAACAAATCGTAACGCAGCGCATGCGCATGAAAAATGAGCATATAACTCAAAATAAAAACTCCGTCAAGCATCCCGCAATCATCGGAGTCTTGGTAAAGACACAAATGTCAAATCCAATACAAAACCAATATGATATAACTCGAAACTATACACGTAAATATCAAATCTATATATGTAAATATCTGAAGGGAATGCATGCCAAATCTCATAAAGTCGCTATGCAATGCGCATAACACTGCACAGTGGTGGACGTCTATCATAAGAAAATAATCATATACATATATACCTTTTGTTTGAAATGTACGTTCCGCCATTTTGGGAAACAATTTGGAAGGGTTTTCTTGTTTTAAACGCTTCGTGTCATATCAGACACGTAGGTAAATACTGAGACTATAGCTCGCTTTTTGGAATTCCCTTCGATAGCTATCAATGCATGCAAAATTCAAGTACTGTCCTTTGACTAGTCCTGCTCAGTACGAAAACACATAGCAAATATCATAAAACGTACTGCTCTATAAGAAATCAATCCCAAAATATGCATACGAATACTACGTGTGTCTGGTGCGCACGGAAATCAAAATCCATTTATGTGCCAACATGTGCACAGAAACAAGATCTAAGTGCATCGGGTGTGCACGAAACATCTGTCATAGGCAACGTGGGTGCCTGACAGCAAAATCAGGTGCATCTGACATGCACGAAAAATCTCGATTTAGTGCATCTGGTGTGCACCAAAATCGCACCTCAAAACATGCGCCCAACATGCGCGAAAATCCAAATCAGGTGCATCCATCGTGCACGAAATCATGAAATCCAATATCAAGCGCCGAATATGCGCAAAATCCAATCAGGTACACAAGGTGCACAAAACAAATATCGAACATCACAATCGAAAACAAAGTCCATTGCATCTAAATGCACAACATACGTAACACTGCACTGCAAGCATATTTGAACTATACCGAGTGCAAAAACTAAATCGTGTGCGTACATACGCACAAAATCAACTCAAATGTATGAAACCCATAAAATCATAAACATGCGAAACCAAGGCACGAAAATGATATCAAGTGCAACAACTGTGCAAAAATCGTAAATACTCAGTAGGTGCAACCATGGTACATGAAAACAAATATCATGAAACTCAATCATCAAAATCAGTCATGTGAATAGAGCGTCCAAAATACCGAAATCAAATATGGCGGAATAGTCCTGCTCAAGCACATCCTCCAAAAATCTCAGGCCAACTGTCGTGGTCACTCATAGCATGTCCCGTCGACGATCTTGAACTCTGGCCTGCCGGTGTGCATAACATGACCACTCCTGGGTCCAAGTCTTCTCGTAATTTATTCCAGAAAGTTCCTATCGAGATCTCTCCCAAATCTCGTCTCTGCCGAACTGTCCGGAAGTCATCGTCCCTTACTAGATCTGTTCTCGTTCCGGAACAGCTTCATACTCATCGCGACTCCTTCTAGAAGGTATATCCAAGTACAATGCCTCGGCATGCGTATCGCATCTCTGATGTCGGTGGAGTGGAACTTCATCTTATCCAGATCATGTACAGACCTCTTTACTCCACTTTCTTTAATGTCGACTGCTTCGGACTCGTCTCGTCATGGCTGCATGGACTGAGCTCCTACGGCTATCCTCGTATCTGGAGTCTCCTAAGAAATGCATCTCACCACCTGGCATCCGAATGAAGTCGAACCATCCGATCGATTCGTCAAAACCTCATAATCCCCCAAGAGCTCAACATCTTGGGTACAGTTCAACAGTATCGAGTACGTACCACAGCATCGATGGTCCAGCCGTAGAAGGGCAAACCCAAGCCTCACTAATGGCGCCGCGGAACTGCCGCAAACCCTAAGGTTCAAAGGCTTTCACACGGTCGGTAAGTCGAGTTAGGGTTTCATTCTTCTAGAGGGTCCATAGAATTGCCTGCATGCCTTTCCGAATACTTTAAACTTGGAATAATAGGTTGCTGACATTCGATCATCTTTGTCAACTCTCAACGTCTCCGCGTGAAGTCGTCTCTAGCTGAAATCAATCTATCTGATGACCTCTCATCGGGGTAGGAGAACGAACCACCTGTCCTAGTCATTCATCATCGGGTGACTAGCGACCTTCTATCATCTATTAGTACAACTCGTCCTGCAATAGATCCAACATCTGGGGCGATATCTCGTCGTTCGCAGCAATGACTGGCTCACTCGTCTGCACGCTGAATAGTGCCTCAATCATCATGAATAAGCAATACACCAACGGTCATCAAAATCTGGTTGGCCTCTGTCATTGGCTGAATCCTCTGGGGCTGATCTGCACGTCTGAGTAATCTCATACAGCAATCCACCCAACGCTCGTGGCGCGAAAACACAATAAAAAGACGTATCTCCGCAATCGTGTGTCGCCGGAATTACGCCCTGGTCAGTCCTCGTTCGTGACGAGCTCATGCTGACCGCAACTCTAGCCGTAGCTCTCCCTGCCCGTAATCATGGCAGCAAACCATAACTGGTACCGATGAGGCTAAATCAGGAATGAATATAATACTGAAAAAAGAAATGTACATCCTAAGGCTTCTTAAGTGGAGTAGCGTATCTTAAGTATGCCGCGGAACATACCCACGGTACGTCACTCTACTTTAGTCACCTATTTCATCAACCAAGGGTCATCCTACGCTCCGAAGGTAAAACCTAACGCTCTGATACCAACTTTGTCACGTCCCAAAAGTACGGAACATGACCGGCACTTAAACTACGAAACGTCTCGAGGCGTACGTAATCTAAGTAAGCCGAAAACCCAGAAATCCAAACCAAGAAAAGTAGTAGAGTGAAGGAAAAACTAATTTAAATCAAGTAGTTTTATTAGCATAAGCCGAATTATGCGTGTTTACAAACATCAAATATTTCTTGAAAATTTCGGCAGAGTCTCCTTTGTAAATACTGGCCCCCAAACGGGATACAACATGAATAGTATACGAAATCAATAAAAGGCATCCCCAAGCGGGAGCTAGCTCTTCATCAATCGACGGTCACAACCACACAAGTAATATAATATACAACGCCAAGGGCGAGGATCAAAACTCAAAAGGAAACTCAAAACCACAAGAAATCCACAGAAATATAACGCGCAACTCTAAGGTCGAAAGAATAACATCACTGGTCTCTATCTCAAAATAAATACATGTTTGGTTGATGGAATTTACTAGATACAACTGAATAATATTATACAAAGTAATATGATGGGTACGATACCAATAAACCCACCTACTAGCAAGTCACCCAAAATAAAAAGTGCCAGCAAAGCCGTAATGAAACCTGTATGGCAAAACCTGCAAGAAACTGTGGAACAACGGGGGTGAGTTTTCAACTCGAGAGTAGAAAACATCTACGAACAGAAAACGCATGAACAACGCAATCCTAGGTCAACAATCATAATATATCCTCAAATATATAACATGCAGCCTATAACAATGGCTAGGGTAAATATCTAACCCGAGTGTAATCCCATGTGCCTGTGTCAGTGCCTCAGATAGCAATATATCATATGGATGATGTATGAATGCATGAAACAGAATGCATGTACTGATGAAAACTGCTGTCATAAATTAGTGAGATTTCTGTATCTTTTTAAAAACGAGGTATCATAAATGAAATCATCATAAACAGTGCCTAGCATCGACACAAAACAAGTATCCAAATCTCTCGATATCTCTGTGTCGCAATCTATGTACCTCAATATCTCAAAATCTTTCTATGTCAATCTCACTATCTAGGGCGCCGTCAGTCCAGACCGGCCCCTACCATCAATCTCAAGACCACGACGGTATCCTCCGGATATCCGACGCGTCGGGTAAAATCACCGGTAGGTAGTGCTCCCCTGCCAGGCTCACATCGTCATCATCACGCGCTTCTTGCCCCGGGGTACCTTACTGGGTCTACCATGTACCCGAAACGGTTCATCCGACTCCTCAAATCGGGTCTCGAAATCCATCAGCAAAATCATGGTGGACGACTCATACATCATGGGAAAACCGTGCTTTTCATTTAAAAGGAGAGAGAAGAAGTTTGTATAAGTTCTGTGGTTTTCCCCCAAATCCAGAAAATCTCATGGAAATCCGAATCCAAAACCTCAATAGCACGTAAAATAGTGAATATACGCATGAGAATCCATGAATGCGGCATAACAATGAATAACAGTATGCATGAAGTAGCAGGTAATAACTACAATGTCTAAACTAGCATATAAGGAAAGTACCCTAATATCATGTCTAAACTATTAGCTAACAGGCTATGTCAATGTAATAGTATTTTCTAAGTGTACGTGGCATGGCAATTACCGATGAAGATGTGTGTGAGCCAGCAAGTAAGTGTACGTGGTACATACGCATCATCGGTAATAGTGATGGTGTCCTAACAGCATGATATCAATAATGAAATATGAATTACAATAAGTATGCAATGCGGAGCAACAGAAATAATATGCGGGAGCTGAATACTAGACACAACGATAACTAAACTGCATTACCCTAATATAATTCCTACAATAGTGCCTTTTGAAATAACACGAATCGCGGTGTTTTGAAAATAAGGGCTACGGTGTTTTTAAGAAAAGATACGTCTTTTGAAATATCCGTAGAATCCCTTGACTTGTCCTTTAAAATACCCACGATTCGTTAGTTTGGAAATAGGTAGGAGTCTAATCTAGTCTAACAACTACACTAAACTATACGGCTGAACTAACAAGCTGAACTACATGTAAGGAAACCGTCTAACATCTGAGTCGATACGTATACATACCTGTATGTATATTAGTCGGTGATCCCGCCTCAATAATATCATATCCGATACCATATCTATAATCAGACATCCCAAGTCAAGAGTTCGGATCAATCATCAATATATAGCTCATACGTAAATCTGTCGTACGGCATCCCCAAATCTGGGTACGGGTCAATATCATACTCATCACATTGTTCATCTGGTATCCTCTTTATCAAGATCATCATCTGGGGTACTGACCTACGTCTAGTACACTACTAATATCACTATTCACATGGCATTGTCATTCAAAGATCCGCTATAACATCAGGACGTATCTCAAGTACGAATCCTGCTATATCACCGATCTCACGGCCTCAACTCAAATCTCATCGACTCATCTCAATCCCAAGTATCATCCGCAAATCCAGTATGTGAACACCCAGTCCCATACCCAGGTGAACACATAAATACATCTCCCCATATACGCACAGGTAATAACATAGATGTATGTATGTGTGTGTGTGCGTGTGTGGCTGTAACAACTACTCTAGGGTTTCACAACTAACACTAAACTAATCCATGAACACCTAGAATCTACCATTATCATCAAGTCTCATATCAACATAAAATATATAATCAAAATATATGTGTGTATACTTATTCGTATACATCACCACGAACTGCGGGGGTGCTATACGCCATTAACCCGACTTCTCCCCGTAGATATAAATCTACTCACCTGGTCCTTGCTCGCCGGTGCCGATGTCGCCACGCGCTTGCTTGTCTTCTCGAAGTCCACATGGGGTACCTACATATCATAACGCAACGTATCGCATTAAAACTAAATTCGAAATCAAGACGGCATACGAAAATCAAATCGGCACGCGTATGACGCATAGGTCAAAACCTATCGCCTACGCATGCAAGAATAGCCAAACCAACCATCGATGTCGATGTACAAACGTCAAACCATCGAGAAAAACCCAAACACTCTCATTTGCGGATTCACGAACACTAATTATAATATAAAATAGGTTAAAATTCACAAAAACCCCAAATTCACCTTAAAAGCCATTTTTCCGAAAATCTAGCAAGCAAAAATTACCCGTTTTAGTACAAAACTCGACGTTTAAACAAAACTAGCGGCCATAATACTTATTAAATATCTTAAATAAGTCATAAAAACAATTTCCATAATTTAATCCCAATAAATTTCATTAACCCCAAAATTCTAGTTTACAATATACCCAAATTTTAACAATTTTATAGCAAAAATGCACAAACAACAATTTAGCTTGGATTTTCATGAACTAAAAGTATTAAACCACTCAATATAATATTTATAATGACTTGAAACCTTAATTTGAATTTTATCTCATAAGAATATAATTATTTTAAAAACCTTGTTTACAATTTATATAAATATCACAATTTAAATCAACAAAAAGAAAATTAGCAACTTAATTTGATTTAGCAAAATATTAATATGGCAAATACCTCGCACAACCATAGTCTCACAACACAAAATCCTAACTAGATTTTTCACAAACCCTAATCTAAACCTTCTCTTGCAAACCCACAACTTTCAATTAAACCGAAATTAAGCACCTAACAAGCTTCAATAAGGAATTTAAACCAAAAAGAACAATGGGTCAAAAGTTATACCTCACAACCATGAATCAAACTACAAATATAGACCTCCAATTTGGAATCCTTGAACCAAGATCCATGCTAAAGAAGATGAGGGAAAATGGGTAGGAATCAGATTTGGATTTCGGTGAGGTTTTACTTGTTTTTTTGACAATTTTTTTATGGAAAAGAGAGGACAAGAGGGAAGCGGGGGATTTTGTTTTGAGGCCAGAAAATTCGGCCAGAAATGTGGGGAGGGGTGAGGGAGGAGAGAGAGTGAGGTGGAGAAAGTGGGGGAAAGTCAAAGTCCACCCTTTTACTTTTATCACTTTCTTTTCTTTTCTTTTCTTTTCTATTCAAAAGGAGATGATTGGAGAGAGAAAAAGAGGGTAGGGCTGTCAAAGTGGGGCCGGCCACATGGGGAGGGGGAGAGAGGGTTAGGTGTGGGTGTGTGGGTTAGGGAAAAAGATAAATGTATTACCCCAATTCTCATTAACACTAATTTCACCGAAAAAGCATTTTTCTTCGATATTTTCTATACCGTTTTGGCAAACCATTTCATTTCAAAAACCACATGATAAAATTTTATTTAATGTGTTATGATGCACAAAATTTGTTTAAACTCATTCCAATTTTTAATTTTCCCTAATTAAATGTATTAGTGACGGCTTAAAATAATATTAAAATAATTAATTTCGGAAAAAATTTCAGAAAATTTGAAATTTCACCAGTGGCTCAATAAACACCAATTAATAGCAATTACATAGCTAGAATATGTATATTTAATTTTATAATAAAGAGATTTGTATTTTGACTTTTTACGGAAAACCCCATTATTTTACCGATTTTTCGAAATTTCACCGAAAAAATTTTCAAAACGTTACACTTTTGTGGTATGGAACATAGCATGGCTTATTCTATTTTATATTCATTTGCTTGCACTATTAAAGCATGGCTACAATTTTTAAGTGTTAAAAATTGTATGCTTCAATAATGGGTGAGTTTTGATGAGTCATTCTACACTTCATTCTTGACTTCATTTTCCATACTTAGCCATTTTCTTGAGTTGAGCTCATGTGATGAGTTTCTCTCTATCTCTCTCCCTTTTCCTCACCTCCTCCTCCAAGCTCAATCACTCACAAGAGTTGTGAAACCTTGAGCTTGTGAGAACCCTAGTGAGCAAACATAACCCCTACTTCGCCATCCTACACTACATTAACGCTTTGGTGTAGTGTGTTTCCTTCACTAAAGAGTTTAGTGAAGAGGTAGCTGTTAGTTATATGTATGCCCTAGATGCCATTACTGTATATGAGATGTATATTGTAGTGGATGCTAGGACATATATAGGTAGGACTTTCTTGCTCGACATGATAGCACGCTATCTGGTTGCTCTTTATCTTAACATGTATACTTTCTGTCTCTCTGTTACATGTTGATAAAGCCCTTAGGATGTGTACTCGACTTGCAGGACTATGATGCAGATCATACTAGTGGGGCCTGGGTAGTCCATGAGTACATCCTTCAATGTTCCTAGTCGTGGGAATATCGAGACGGGGCATCGATATTCTAGAGTAGACTAGCGTATATCTTCTCGACCCATGTGATGGGCGATGGATGATCCCATATCCATTGGTGTTTGACATCAGAGATGGTATACGGATGCTCAGTGGAGACTGAGTACACTGAACGGACTCGCCGAGAACTCCCAGATGGTATTATACCTCACGTCTGATGGCAGTTCTCTGGTGACACTGGTACAACTTAGTCTGTTGACCCGAGATTGTCATAGAGTCTTGTATGTCTCCCACTGTTCTTTGATTTCCACCCTACCACGGCTCTACTGAGTCGTGCAAACAGGTGGTTTTTTGGTACAGTCCTGATTCACATGGAGGCAATGAGCGATAGGAGGGGATTTGTCTCTCCCGGTATTGGGGGTTGATGTTGCGCTATACTCGACTGGCCATAACTGGAAATCCCTGTCCAGGGTTGCACTGATTTACTGGTAAGTGTTATCAGTAGTTTCATGCTTGTTATGGACCATACATCGGCATGACTTATCAAGCTACTGGTGTCTAACGTTTACCACCCCTAGGCGAGATATGCGGCATATCAGACGAACAGACCGAACTGTGCGGTAAGTATTGCTGATTGGATTCACAGGAGTGTGAGCAGGCTTGCTCGTTGATCTTATAATCGCTCAATACCCAGATGGCCGTTTCATTTAGCAGACCGCTTGCGTCTTGACGGTGATTGATATGATCACCACCTACTGCCGGCGTATTGACGAGTCTTTAGAGTCCTACACAGAGGTTTCCTGGCTCAAGCGAAACGAAATAGGAGCGCATATGAGATGTGTGCGGGACCGAGAATAATACCAGTATGTGATGCTATATTCTATTCTCGCGATTTGTATCATCAGTCGGTTATATGAGATATAGTCGGGTTACCGAATCAAGTGTTGGTTCGATATATTGATACACTAGATATTAGTCGGTTATATGCGATATGACCGGATCATTAAACCAAGTGTTGATTTAATGATTAAATGTATAATTATATATTTGATATATCACTTTACATTAACTAGTATTGGTTCACTTAAAATTGATTTTCTCACTTGATGTGAACAAGTTGTATATGTGATATATGTTTGTGCACTAGTTTGTACCATGATTGATGATACATGCAAACTTGGGTGTGTGTATGACTTACACCATATTTAAGATAATGGTTTGGGTTTTTATTTATTTTGGTAAAACAAAATGGTGGTTTTCTTTTTCTTGGCTTGAAGCTTCATGAAGCTTTTAAGCATCTTTGACAAAGTCCACTCATTTTGTTTTGCATAAGATTTTCATTAACCAAACCATTACCTCAAACTATGGTTTAGTCTCTACAAAGGTAAACTCACCCATGGTTGCATTATGATAGACTTCACTTGATTATTTGTCACGACCCAAAGTTTGGCCCGTGTCCGGCACTTAACCACGTAACGTCTACAGGCGTAACGCGACTAAGTGAACCGAAAACCCAGAAATCAAACCAGTTAAGTAAAGAGTGTTATAAGTTTAAAATGAAAGCACTTACTAACATGATAAGAAATCTAAGTAATCAATCACCAAGATAGTAATATACGACGCCGTAGCGAAGATCAAGATCCACAAGTGGGAACATCACACATAGAATAAACTGCAAGAACAGTCGGCTCACAACGAGCTCGATACCAGAATACAAATATAATACATCATCGTTCTCACACTGTCTCTAAGTCAAATACATACATGGTAGATGGAGAATACTAGATACAACAATGTACATACTGAAAGATAAACAGATACCGCACAAAACCCACCTATCAGCAAAAGAGCTAGTACACCAACTATGGGGGTATCTGTGTCAAAAGATGCAACCGCAGCCTGCCGCGACTACTCCGAAGGGCAACCTGCAAACACTGTGGCACAACGGAGGTGAGTTGCCAACTATTGTAACACTTTGAAATTTTCGTTGATTGTTTTGGTGATAATTAGTAGTCGTGCATGTTTTTATATTTGTGTGTTCATAGGATTTATAGTTATTATTGGTGGTGTTAGCATATTAGAAATTTTCCCTTGTTGAGCACACTTGCACACTTAGACTTTTTCTTGTGACTTGTTAACCATTCCTTGTGCATGGTTGTTAACTTATCTTTTCCCCACCATTTTGATCTTTTCTAAACCTTTATCATAATTCAAAATACCATTAAACAATGAGGCATGGGGGGGTAGGTAAAAGGTTGACTTGAGACCCTTTTCTTCCCTTCTCTCTCTCTCCTTTTCCCACTTCAGAAATTCTGGAGCTCCAGCAGAGGAAACCCTTCCATTCTCTTCACCTCTTCTTCCTCTTTTCATTCCCTTCAATTCCCAAGCAAATCCTACACAAAAACTACACCTTTTCATCACAAAAATTTAAGAAAAGTGAGCTTTTTAGGGTGTTTGAGGCAAATCTGCATACACGAGTGGAAAAGCTGAGACCTTGGTGTTTAGCAAGGTCTCTAGAAGGTATAAACTCTAGTATTAACCTCTTTTTCCATAACTTGTTGTATTGTTTAGCAAAAATCCCCTTTTCGTGCATTTTTGGTGAAATTATAGGATAATTGTGATGTATATGTTAGATTGGTGTTCTCATAGTTTGGTTAGCTCCTTTAAGTGTTATTAGAGCTATTTTAACTAGGTTATACCTCAGGTTGCACAAAAATACCCTAAAGTTCCATTTTTAGTGCAAAGTGTGGATTTTAACTAGAATTTGGGCACTGTAGAATCTGCTGTCACCCGAGACTTTTCAGTAGAAATCTAGATGTTACTGCAGCATGTATGGGGAAACTTGAGTGCACCAACCAAACCTGGGAGCCCAATTCCCAAGTGAGGCCGCCAAATATTGCATTCTGGCCGCAATTTGCGGCCAGATGGGGGAGCCATGGGTTGGGGTTTGGGGTGTGGGTGTCTGCTGCTATTTGGGTTGTTTTGGTATATATAGTTTTGCAATATCTTTCCTGTATCAAAATCTGGGGTAGAATACCTATTTTCCCGTATTTTCAACCTTTCGCGACACGCGTGATACGTGTGTGTGGGTTTTGGGTTTCTGCGTATCGCGACGCGTCAGGATGCGTTTAGGTGCGTAACCACACGTTTTAGCGTATCGCGCACACGCGCGCTTGGTTCGCGACACGAGTTATTGGTTCGGCTTAAATGTCGCGTTTTCGTGATTTCAAGCTTACGTGTGATATATTGTGTAACTCTAGGTTCGCAGGCAAGTACGGCAGACGCCGCGCAGGAAGGGAAGCAGGTTGTTGGCTATACCTAGCGGGAGGCTACGGTGAGTAGATTTCACATCTACGGGGGTATCGCCCGCATGGCGTTCTACGTCAGGGCTGATAGGACCTTATAGTGTTCTATATATATATTGCATGTTCATAGTTACTAGCTAGTGCATTGCATACCTACTATATATATCACATTGGATCATTGCATTGTAGCTCATTTATATGTGACATGACTTGATACTCATATTTGATACCTATATCACATTGGATCATTGCATTGTAGCTCATTTATATGTGACATGACTTGATACTCATATTTGATACCTATATCACATTGGATCATTGCATTGTAGCTCATTTATATGTGACATGACTTGATACTCATATTTGATACCTATATCACATTGGATCATTGCATTGTAGCTCATTTATATGTGACATGACTTGATACTCATATTTGATACCTATATCACATAGGATCATTGCATTGTAGCTCATTTATATGTGACATGACTTGATACTCATATTTGATACCTATATCACATTGGATCATTGCATTGTAGCTCATTTATATGTGACATGACTTGATACTCATATTTGATACCTATATCACATTGGATCATTGCATTGTAGCTCATTTATATGTGACATGACTTGATACTCATATTTGATACCTATATCACATTGGATCATTGCATTGTAGCTCATTTATATGTGACATGACTTGATACTCATATTTGATACCTATATCACATTGGATCATTGCATTATAGCTCATTTATATGTGACATGACTTGATACTCATATTTGATACCTATAGCACATTGGATCATTGCATTGTAGCTTATCTATATGTGACATGACTTGATATTCATACCTGGTACACATATCACATCACAATTACTTGTATATTTCTTTGATGGTATCGACTTGTACTAGACATAGAGTAGTACCCCCAGACTGTATGATCTGATGATAGTGATACCTGTTATGTGACGAGATAGTGAGGTATTGACCTGTACCCAGGTTTGGGGATGCCGTACGATGATTTACCGTACGAGCCAATATTGATGATAGATCCTCACTCATACTTGAGGATATCTTACGATATGACATTGAGGCGAGATCACCGACTATATACCTATAGATATACATTGACTCAGATTTAGGTAGTTTCCACACCTACCCCCTCTGATTTGACCTGATACTTAGATGTAGTTTGCATAGTAGATTCTTCACTGTGGTGTTGACTATTCCCGAGTCATGCTCATTTCAAATGGCAAGCCGCGTTACTGTTCATTTACTATTCACTCTACAGCTCGCATTGTATCGCATACTTAATATTTTATCATGATGAGCTCGATGTGATGGGAGCCTATGTGCTCGGAGCCTATGAGCTCGATGTGATGGGAGCCTATGTGCTCGGAGCCTATGAGCTCGATGTGAGAGGAGCCTATGTGCTCGGAGCCTATGAGCTCGATGTGAGAGGAGCCTATGTGCTCGGAGCCTATGAGCTCGATGTGAGAGGAGCCTATGTGCTCGGAGCCTATGAGCTCGATGTGAGAGGAGCCTATGTGCTCGGAGCCTATGAGCTCGATGTGATGGGAGCCTATGTGCTCGGAGCCTATGAGCTCGATTGGAGAGGAGCCTCTGTGCTCGGGACCTTTATGGTAGATGGTATATTATATTCCCCTACCCCCTATTTATTGCATATGCATTGCATACATGATGCTTATTGTCAGTGGGTGACGGGTGGACGGGTTCCACATATATTTACAGACATGCATTTACACTGATCATACTTCATTGTATATATAACAGGGTATGAGGGCGCTGTTATATATACCCTTACACCAATATTAGTGGTATGGGACGCTAATATATGTGTATTGATATCATTGATACTTCATCATATTTACTTCATGCAGACATACCTTATACTGATGACATGTTATTACCTGAGTACCTGGCACTACATACATATTTAGATGTTACCTTGCCACCTTATCACACTCAGATATACTCTTGTGGATTATATTACTGATCGTTGACTTAGGATTATGTCTTGCATTCGATTTCTGCTTGTAGATGTTTCTATTCACGAGTTGGCAACTCACCCCCGTTGTGCCACAGTGTTTGCAGGTTGCCCTTCGGAGTAGTCGCGGCAGGCTGCCTTGCATCTTTTGACACAGATACCCCCACAGTTGGTGTACTAGCTCTTTTGCTGATAGGTGGGTTTTGTGCGGTATCTGTTTATCTTTCAGTATGTACATTGTTGTATCTAGTATTCTCCATCTACCATGTATGTATTTGACTTAGAAACAGTGTGAGGACGAAGTTGTATTATTTTGTATTCTGGTGTCGAGCTCGTTGTGAGCCGGCTGTACTTTTAGTTTATTCTATCTGTGATGTTCCCACTTGTGGATCTTGATCTTCGCTACGGCGTCATATATTACTATCTGGTGCTTGTTTACTTAGATTTCTTATCATGTTCGTAAGTGTTTCCATTTAAAACTTCTATCACTCTATACTTTCACTGGTTTGATTTTCTGGGTTTTTCGGTTCACTTAGCTGCGTCACGCCTGTAGACGTTACGTGGTTAAGTTGCCGGTTACGGGCCAAACTTCGGGTCGTGACAAAGTTGGTATCAGAGCGTTGGTTTTACCTTTCGGAGTGTAGGACGACCCTGGTATGATGGAGTAGGTAGCTGCGGCAGGGTAGCGTAGCGTGCGTATGTTCCGCGGCATACTCACGACACGGTACTCCGCCTACGCGACCTTAGGACTTGTTGATTTAAATTCCTCCTTGAGTATATACATTCTTGCGATTCGATTTCCGTATCCTTATCGAATCCTGTTGTTTCTGATAGCCAATATGCCGCCAAGGACTACGAGGGCACAAAGAGCGGCCGCGAGGGCCGAGGTTCGAGTTGATTCATCTGAGACAAGGACTAATCTGAGTAGTACTCCTGTTGCACCAGGACAGATTGTTTCCCCTACGGCAGCTCAGGTCGCTAGACTAGTGGTAGAGATGCAGGGCCTATGCTAGGCGATGAGCTCATTGGTAGAGGTCGTTCGAGCGCAGCGACAGATGGTTGCCACCCCTGTTACCCAGTTGTTCCTTGCGATCATCATGCAGTATTCCGTTCCCTACATAGCACCGGTGGAGGCAGCTCCCGTGTACGAGACATGTCTTCCAGCGGCCGTGAGAATTCTGGAACAGTTGAGGAATCACACTGGTATACCAGCCCAGAGCAGAGGCTTAGGACGAGGACAGTCGTTTGGCTTTCATCCCCAGGCAGGACCGCATTCAGTGCGTAGGTATTTACGATGCGGAAGCCTTCAACACCTCATCAGACAGTGCTTCTACACAGCACGTCAGGGTCGTGCTCGGAGACGTCGTGGACGCGGGGAGTTTGAACAGAGGGGTCAGGCTAGTAGAGGAGGAGTTCAGTCGGTCGCAAATGAAGGACAGGCACAAGTTTTTGCTTCGACTCATCGGGACTTGCGGGTGTCCGATGCTGTGGTTTCAGGTACTCTTTTAGTTTGTCCTTTGTTACACACGTATTATTTGATCCGGATCCTTGTGCTCTTATGTATCCACACACTTTTGTGCTGAGTTTGGGTAGAGAGTCCGGTTTGTTTGGTCAACCGCTAGTTGTGACTACTCCTGTAGGAGAGTCGTTTGTTGCTAGGCACGTGTTCCGATCCTGTACCGTCCGTATCGGCGAGAGAGAGTTGCCGATCAATTTGATCCTTCATGAGATGTTGGACTTCGACGTTCTTTTGGGCATGGATTGGTTAGTCACGTGCTATGCTTCTGTGGTCGGCCGTGAGGAGACAGTTCGATTTTGTTTTCCCGGCAAGTCGGTTGTTGTTGCGTTGGGGGACCGTAGTGCCACCCCTCACTGTGTGATTTCTTCGGTTCGCGCTGGACAGCTTTTGCGGAAGGGATGTCAGGAATTTCTTGCATATGTTTGCGATACTAGGGCTATAGAGGTTCTTTTGGATCAGGTTCCGGTTGGTAGCGAGTTTCCTGATGCATTCCCTGACGAGCTTCCTGGACGGCCGCCCGAGCGTGATAATTCTTTCTGCGTTGATTTGGTTCCTGGCACGGGACCTATTTTGGTACCGCTTTATTGGATGGCCCCGGCGGAACTTAGAGAGTTGAAGGGTCAGTTGCAGGACTTGCTGGATAAAGGATTTATTCGACCCAGTGTTTCTCCTTGGGGCGCTCCAGTCCTGTTCGTTTGTGTATTGACTACCGCCAGCGGAATAAGGTGACAGTGCGGAATCAATATCCTTTGCCACACATCGACGGTTTGTTCGACCAGCTTCAGGGGGCAGGATACTTTTCGAGGATCGATTTACGATCGGGTTATCATCAGCTGCGGGTTCGACGGGAGGACATTCCTAGGACGGCCTTCCGCACACGTTACGGCCATTATGAGTTTTTAGTGATGTCGTTCGGACTCACCAACGCGCCAGCAGCATTTATGGACATGATGAACCGTACTCTTCGGCCGTATCTTGATCTGTTCATTATGGTGTTTATGGACGATATCTTGGTATATTCTTGGAGTAGAGAGGAGCACGAGCAGCACCTGCGGATTCCACTGCAGACCTTGAGGGAGCATCAGCTTTTCGCCAAATTCTCCAAGTATGCCTTCTGGCTAGATAGTGTGGACATCTTGGGGCACGTGATTTCACGAGATGGTATATGTGTTGACCCGAGGAAGGTTGAGGCAGTTCGGAGTTGGTCTAGACCCACGTCAGTGACAGAGATTCGCAGCTTTCTAGGGCTGGCAGGCTATTACCGGCAATTTGTGCAGGACTTCTCTCGCTTTGCTACACATTTGACCGGGTTGACCCGGAAGGGAGTTCACTTCGATTGGACGGAGGAGTGTGAGCACAGTTTCCAGCAGCTACGGGCTCTACTGGCTATGACACCAGTGTTATCATTGCCTTTGGGATCAGTCGGATTTGTGGTCTACTGCGATGCTTCACGAGTAGGGTTGGGATGCGTTTTAATGCAGCATGACAGGGGGATTGCGTATGCTTCACGGCAAGTAAAGAGACATAAGCAGAATTACCCTACTCATGATCTGGAGATGGCTGCAGTGGTCTTTGCATTCAAGATCTAGCGACATTATCGGTATGGGGAGTCGTGCCAGATATTCACCGACCACAAGAGCTTAAAGTACATATGTCAGCAGCGAGACCCGAACCTTAGACAGCACCGACGGATGTAGTTAGTGAGGGACTACGATTGTGAGATCTTGCATCAACCGGGCAGGGCTAATGTAGTGGCGGATGCTTGAATAGGAGGCCCGGGGGTAGTCTATCTTGTTTGAGCGCAGTACAGAGACAGCCGTCGGCAGATTGATAGATCTTATGCGACAGCCGGGTACAGTTCGAGTTTACGCCGACCGGAAGACAGATTGCTCATGTTCGTGCATGCCCACAGTTGCTTGACCGTATATAAGAGGCACAGCACAGTGTTGACCGCTGTTCAGAGATCAGGACACAGATGGGAGATAGCAGACTTTCCGAGTACGTGATCGATGATCAGGAGATACTACGATTTGGAGCTAGACTGTGCGTACCAGATGCTGAGGGATTGCGGCGCGAGACTATCGAGGAGGCACATCGATCGGTATATTGTGTTCATCCCGGTTTCACCAAGATGTACCATGACTTGAGAGATGTTTACTGGTGAGACGGTATGAAGAGGGATATTACAGATTTTGTATCGAGATGCCTGACTTGTCAATAAGTCGAGGCTGAGCATCAGAGGCCAACGGGAGAGCTACAGCCGTTACCCATCCCGGAGTGGAAATAAGAACAAATATCTATGGATTTCATTGTAAGTCTACCCAGGACTAGTCAAGGGTATAACTCCACCTGGGTGATCGTGGATCGTTTGACGGAAGCGGCTCACTTCCTACCGGCAAGGACGCCATCCGGATTTGCCCAGTATGCCAGATTTTCATTGATGAGATTGTACGACTGCACCGAGTTCCGACATGCATCGTGTCTGATAGAGGCACCCAGTTTATCAGCCGGCCATAGCAGAGGCTTCAGGAGGCTTTGGGGCACCCGTTTGAGTTTCAGCACAGCGTTCCATCCGCAGACCGACGGACAGTCAGAGCGAACTATTCAGACTCTCGAGGACATGCTCAGAGCATGCGTTGTAGATTTCGGAGGTAGCTGGGATCATCATTTGCCCTTAGTAGAGTTCTCCTACAACAACAGCTACCAGGAGACCATTCAGGAGGCACCATTTGAGGCTCTCTATGGGAGGAGATGCAGATCACCCACCTGTTGGACGGAACTCGGTGAGAGCAGTGTATTAGGGCCACAGGTTGTGGAAGACAGCGAAGATCCAATTGTTTCGCGATAGGATGAGAGCAGCCAGGGTAGGCAGAAATCTTATGCGGACCGTCGTCGACGCAGATTTGAGTTTTATGTTGGTGATCATGTTTTCTTGAGGGTCTCCCCAATGAAGGGCATAATGAGGTTTGGAAAGAAGGGGAAGCTTAGTCCCAGATTTGTGGGCCCCATTTGAGGTCCTTGAGCGAATTGGTGCAGTTGCGTATCGTTTAGCCCTTCCGCCCAGTTTTCCAGACGTGCACCACGTATTTCACGTTTCGATGCTCCGCAGATATCTTCATGATCCTTCGCATGCGATTCAGCATCCGACGACCCAGCGTGAGCGCGACCTTGCCTACGCAGAGCAGCCAGTGATAATCTTAGACCGACGAATGAAGAAATTGAGGTCGAAGAGATACCGTCCGTCAAAGTGCTTTGGCGTGGCCAGAGCGTCGAGGAAGTCACTTGGGAGACTGAGAGCGGGATGAGGAAGAGGTATCCCCACCTTTTTGAAGGTGCGTATAGTTAGATTTTTAAATTCGGGGACCGAATTTCCTTAAGGGGGGTAGATTGTAACACTTTGAAATTTTCGTTGATTGTTTTGGTGATAATTAGTAGTCGTGCATGTTTTTATATTTGTGTGTTCATAGGATTTATAGTTATTATTGGTGGTGTTAGCATATTAGAAATTTTCCCTTGTTGAGCACACTTGCACACTTAGACTTTTTCTTGTGACTTGTTAACCATTCCTTGTGCATGGTTGTTAACTTATCTTTTCCCCACCATTTTGATCTTTTCTAAACCTTTATCATAATTCAAAATACCATTAAACAATGAGGCATGGGGGGGTAGGTAAAAGGTTGAATTGAGACCCTTTTCTTCCCTTCTCTCTCTCTCCTTTTCCCACTTCAGAAATTCTGGAGCTCCAGCAGAGGAAACCCTTCCATTCTCTTCACCTCTTCTTCCTCTTTTCATTCCCTTCAATTCCCAAGCAAATCCTACACAAAAACCACACCTTTTCATCACAAAAATTTAAGAAAAGTGAGCTTTTTAGGGTGTTTGAGGCAAATCTGCATACACGAGCGGAAAAGCTGAGACCTTGGTGTTTAGCAAGGTCTCTAGAAGGTATAAACTCTAGTCTTAACCTCTTTTTCCATAACTTGTTGTATTGTTTAGCAAAAATCCCCTTTTCGTGCATTTTTAGTGAAATTATAGGATAATTGTGATGTATATGTTAGATTGGTGTTCTCATAGTTTGGTTAGCTCCTTTAAGTGTTATTAGAGCTATTTTAACTAGGTTATACCTCAGGTTGCACAAAAATACCCTAAAGTTCCATTTTTAGTGCAAAGTGTGGATTTTAACTAGAATTTGGGCACTGTAGGATCTGCTGTCACCCGAGACTTTTCAGTAGAAATCTAGATGTTACTGCAGCATGTATGGGGAAACTTGAGTGCACCAACCAAACCTGGGAGCCCAATTCCCAAGTGAGGCCGCCAAATATTGCATTCTGGCCGCAATTTGCGGCCAGATGGGGGAGCCATGGGTTGGGGTTTGGGGTGTGGGTGTCTACTGCTATTTGGGTTGTTTTGGTATATATAGTTTTGCAATATCTTTCCTGTATCAAAATCTGGGGTAGAATACCTATTTTCCCGTATTTTCAACCTTTCGCGACACGCGTGATACGTGTGTGTGGGTTTTGGGTTTCTGCGTATCGCGACGCGTCAGGATGCGTTTAGGTGCGTAACCACACGTTTTAGCGTATCGCGCACACGCGCGCTTGGTTCGCGACACGAGTTATTGGTTCGGCTTAAATGTCGCGTTTTCGTGATTTCAAGCTTACGTGTGATATATTGTGTAACTCTAGGTTCGCAGGCAAGTACGGCAGACGCCGCGCAGGAAGGGAAGCAGGTTGTTGGCTGTACCTAGCGGGAGGCTACGGTGAGTAGATTTCACATCTACGGGGGTATCGCCCGCATGGCGTTCTACGTCAGGGCTGATAGGACCTTACAGTGTTCTATATATATATTGCATGTTCATAGTTACTAGCTAGTGCATTGCATACCTACTACATATATCACATTGGATCATTGCATTGTAGCTCATTTATATGTGACATGACTTGATACTCATATTTGATACCTATATCACATTGGATCATTGCATTGTAGCTCATTTATATGTGACATGACTTGATACTCATATTTGATAGCTATATCACATTGGATCATTGCATTGTAGCTCATTTATATGTGACATGACTTGATACTCATATTTGATACCTATATCACATTGGATCATTGCATTGTAGCTCATTTATATGTGACATGACTTGATACTCATATTTGATACCTATATCATATTGGATCATTGCATTGTAGCTCATTTATATGTGACATGACTTGATACTCATATTTGATACCTATATCACATTGGATCATTGCATTGTAGCTCATTTATATGTGACATGACTTGATACTCATATTTGATACCTATATCACATTGGATCATTGCATTGTAGCTCATTTATATGTGACATGAATTGATACTCATATTTGATACCTATATCACATTGGATCATTGCATTGTAGCTCATTTATATGTGACATGACTTGATACTCATATTTGATACCTATATCACATTGGATCATTGCATTGTAGCTCATTTATATGTGACATGACTTGATACTCATATTTGATACCTATAGCACATTGGATCATTGCATTGTAGCTTATCTATATGTGACATGACTTGATATTCATACCTGGTACACATATCACATCACAATTACTTGTATATTTCTTTGATGGTATCGACTTGTACTAGACATAGAGTAGTACCCCCAGACTGTATGATCTGATGATAGTGATACCTGTTATGTGACTAGATAGTGAGGTATTGACCTGTACCCAGCTTTGGGGATGCCGTACGATGATTTACCGTACGAGCCGATATTGATGATAGATCCGCACTCATACTTGAGGATATCTTACGATATGACATTGAGGCGAGATCACCGACTATATACCTATAGATATACATTGACTCAGATTTAGGTAGTTTCCACACCTACCCCCCCTGATTTGACCTGATACTTAGATGTAGTTTGCATAGTAGATTCTTCATTGTAGTGTTGACTATTCCCGAGTCATGCTCATTTCAAATGGCAAGCCGCGTTACTGTTCATTTTCTATTCACTCTACAGCTCGCATTGTATCGCATACTTAATATTTTATCATGATGAGCTCGATGTGATGGGAGCCTATGTGCTCGGAGCCTATGAGCTCGATGTGATGGGAGCCTATGTGCTCGGAGCCTATAAGCTCGATGTGAGAGGAGCCTATATGCTCGGAGCCTATGAGCTCGATGTGAGAGGAGCCTATGTGCTCGGAGCCTATGAGCTCGATGTGAGAGGAGCCTATGTGCTCGGAGCCTATGAGCTCGATGTGATGGGAGCCTATGTGCTCGGAGCCTATGAGCTCGATTGGAGAGGAGCCTCTGTGCTCGGGACCTTTATGGTAGATGGTATATTATATTCCCCTACCCCCTATTTATTGCATATGCATTGCTTACATGATGCTTATTGTCAGTGGGTGACGGGTGGACGGGTTCCACATATATTTACAGACATGCATTTACACTGATCATACTTCATTGTATATATAACAGGGTATGAGGGCGCTGTTATATATACCCTTACACCAATATTAGTGGTATGGGACGCTAATATATGTGTATTGATATCATTGATACTTCATCATATTTACTTCATGCAGACATACCTTACACTGATGACATGTTATTACCTGAGTACCTGGCACTACATACATATTTAGATGTTACCTTGCCACCTTATCACACTCAGATATACTCTTGTGGATTATATTACTGATCGTTGACTTAGGATTATGTCTTGCATTCGATTTCTGCTTGTAGATGTTTCTATTCACGAGTTGGCAACTCACCCCCGTTGTGCCACAGTGTTTGCAGGTTGCCCTTCGGAGTAGTCGCGGCAGGCTGCCTTGCATCTTTTGACACAGATACCCCCACAGTTGGTGTACTAGCTCTTTTGCTGATAGGTGGGTTTTGTGCGGTATCTGTTTATCTTTCAGTATGTACATTGTTGTTTCTAGTATTCTCCATCTACCATGTATGTATTTGACTTAGAAACAGTGTGAGGACGATGTTGTATTATTTTGTATTCTGGTGTCGAGCTCGTTGTGAGCCGGCTGTACTTTTAGTTTATTCTATCTGTGATGTTCCCACTTGTGGATCTTGATCTTCGCTACGGCGTCATATATTACTATCTGGTGCTTGTTTACTTAGATTTCTTATCATGTTCGTAAGTGTTTCCATTTAAAACTTCTATCACTCTATACTTTCACTGGTTTGATTTTCTGGGTTTTTCGGTTCACTTAGCTGCGTCACGCCTGTAGACGTTACGTGGTTAAGTTGCCGGTTACGGGCCAAAATTCGGGTCGTGACACGTGAATAGAGATAACATATAAAGGTAATCGCGAGCATGCACGTATTGCGCTACTCTATCATATGCCAACAGATGATATCAATATGTGATAAGCAGTATGTGCAATAATCATGCAAGTGCTCTATCAGGTAATGTAACTACAGGATGAGGTACAATAGTAAATGCTGAGCAGGGTCAATATAATATCTACCCGGAATGTCAACGTGGAATATATAATCGGTGTCCATCAATGCACCTAGATCCCCCAAATATCTCAGGCGCCGGCACTCTCATCGGCCCTCAAATCCTGTACATCTCTGAGAATCCCGAGTGCCCAACATCGGCACCCAAATATCATAAACACTCGTGTCCAGCATCGACACGCAAATCCTCACCCATCGGGCCCCGTCAGTCCGGGTCAGCCCACGGGCTCCATCTGCGGTATCGGCCCTCGGCCCCGGCAGTACGGATCACCCCACATCCATCTATCGACTCTGATCAGTATCCTCCGGATAACTGTCAGGTCCAACCAATCAATGGTAGGTAGTAGTACCTCTGCCAGGCTCACCGTCTACTACACAGCGAAACCCTTCTCGCCCCGGGGTACCATACCGGGTCCACCATGCAACCGTAATCGGCCTCAACCAGCTCCTCGATTCGGGTTCACATATATCACTCTAGCACCGAGAAAACATATGGTGGACGCACCGAAATATCATATCAAGGGAACCGGGTTTTTAAATGATTACATATTTGCAATAGCCACGGTTCCCAAATCCAGAAATCACATGTAATCCAAACCAAAATGCAAGTCAATGATCCGATATGATATGTGCGTCAAATATAAATGTCATGTCAAGTCACATATAGATAAGCTACAATATAATGATCCGATGTGATATAGGCATCAAGTATGAATAGCATGTCAAGTCACATATAGATGAGCTACAATATAATGATCTGATGTGATATAGGCATCAAGTATGAATAGCATGTCAAGTCACATATAGATGAGCTACAATATAATGATCCGATGTGATATAGGCATCAAGTATGAATAGCATGTCAAGTCACATATAGATGAGATACAATATAATGATCCGATGTGATATAGGCATCAAGTATGAATAGCATGTCAAGTCACATATAGATGAGCTACAATATAATGATCCGATGTGATATAGGCATCAAGTATGAATAGCATGTCAAGTCACATATAGATGAGCTACAATATAATGATCCGATGTAAATTCTACAGTATGAGTGTCATGGCAATTACTAACGGTGTGTGTGTAACATGCAGGATAGTGCTCGTGCAACATGGAACGTTAGTAATGGTGCGGTGTTCTATCAATTCTAGTTTATATCCAAATAGCGGGGAATGCATCATGCACTAAATAGTAGCCATGAATAATCAATGTATACAAAGGAAACTATAAGGTCCTATCAGCCCTGACGTAGAACGCCATGCAGGCGATATCCCCGTAGATGTGAAATCTACTCACCGTAGTCTCTCGCTAGGTATAGCCAACAACTTGTTTCCCCTTCTGCGCAGCTTCCGCCGTACTCGCCTGCGAACCTAGAATTACATAATATATCACACATAAGCTTGAAGTCACACAAACGCGACATTAAAGCCGAACTAGTAACTCGTGTCACGAACCAAGCGCGCGTGTGCGCGATACGCTAAAACGTGTGGTTACGCGCCTGAAACCACTCCGACGCGTCGCGATACGCAGAAACCCTAAACCCACACACACGTATCACGTGTGTCGCGAAAGATTGAAAATACGGGAAAATAGGTAATCACCTCCAGATTTTGATACAGGAAAGATATTGTAAAACTATATATACCAAAATAACCCACATAGCAGCAGACACCCACACCCCAAACCCCAACCCAAAGCACCCCCATCTGGCCGCAAATTGCGGCCAGAATGAATATTCCGGCGGCCCCACTTTGGAATTGGGCTCCCAGGTTTGGTGTGTGCACTCTATACCCCCCCATACATGCTACAGTAACATCTAGTTTTACTCTGAAATGTCTCGGGTAGCAGCAGATCCTACAGAGCCTTATTTCTAGTTAAAATCCACACTTTGCACTAAAATGGAACTTTAGGGTATTTTTCTGCAAACTGAAACAAAACTTGGCCTAAGATAGCTCTAATAACACATAATAGAGCTAACACAACTAACAAAACCCTAATCTAACATGTGAATCACGAATATCCTTAAATATCACCAAAAATGCACAAAAATGAGATTTTTACTAAAGAATACTACAAGTTATGGAAAAAGGGGTTAAGACATGAGTTTATACCTTCTAAAGACCTTATAAAACACCAAAAGTCTCAGCTTTTCCCTCAAGTGTGCAGATTTGCCTTTGAACACCTCAAAAACCTCACTTTTCCATGGTTTTTGTGAAGAAAATGAGTTGATATGTATAGGGTTTTGTGTATGGATCAAAGGGGAATGAAAAGAGAAGAGAATATGGAGGAAAATGGAGGGTTTGCTGCTGGAAATTCTCCAGAATTCTGGAGTGGGGAAAGAGAGAGAGAAGAGAGGGAAAAATGGGTCAAAAATCAAGCTTTTTACCTAACCCCCATGCCTCATTTGTTTAATAGGATTTGAATTATGAAAAGGGTTTTTTGTTTTGGATAAAAGGGTGGGGGAAAAATAACAACCATGCACACAAGAAGGGTTAACATGCTACCAAAACCCTAACTCTCAAAAATGTCTAAGTGTGCAAGGTGTACACTACAAAGGAAAATTCCCAATATGCTAACACTACTAAAAATAACTAATAATCCTAGGAACACATATATATAATAACACGTACGATTACTAATTATCATGAAAAACATTCTAACGGAAATTCAAAGTGTTACATTATTCATTTTAGATAATTCATTTTTTTCTCTTATTCTTTTCCTTCTTCTTCTTCTTCTTCAAGAAGAAGAAAAGCTTTCTAGAATTTTTCAAGTGAAGAAATAGAGTGAGAAATCCAAATCCAAAGTGAACCCACTTCCTATTTCATCATCCTCTACTACTTGCCATTTAGTTTAGGGTGTTCTCTTCACAAAGTTCTTGACCTAGTGAAGATGGAGCTTGAGTTTGAGTCTCCTCGACGTAGATCATCTTCGGCTTCGAAGTCAACGACCTAGCCCGTTCATTTCTCCGAGGAAACCATCGCTGGAGTCCGGGATCACGATGATCGCAGCGAAGGGAAGTCAACAAGGAGCTTTAGAAGTGAAGGACCGGATATACAAAGGTTGTAATCCCTTTCACTTAGTGTTAAAAAGTTTAACTTGCTAGTTTTCGCATAATCTCTCGTATACGATTTTGGTTAGGGTTGTTCGGCACGTCTAATTTTTTGAATCGGGCATGGTTGATGCCTTGTAGAACCTCATGAGAGTGCCTAGGAACCCTACAGTGGTATCAGAGCCAAGCTAGAGCTTTAGGCGAAGTGTAGACGAAGTTAGAAGTCCGATCGAACCCCGAAACCCTAATTTAAACCCTTCTCTGGACATTTTTTAAAATTGTGATATTTTCTATATTAAAAATACTTAAAAAATTCAGCAGGCAATTATATGGAAAACTGGGCAAAACGAGAAAGTTTGGCGCCCAAAGCGCTGCGGAACCGCGGCACGAGCATGGCTACCGCGGCGGTTCTGCGGCCGTAATGTGACGTCATGCTTCCCTTTTTGTACAGTAATGTCCCTATTATATTTTCTGTTGTTTCTGGGTATTTTTAATTTCTACTCAAGAGTTGAGTTTTCTGGGTTGTATTGGGAGTTCGTTGATTCGATCGGAAAGTTTAACTTTGTCTATGTGTGTTTCCGGGTAATTTTAGAACGTGTTAAAAAGTTCGACCGGATATCAATAACTCACTTTTTTCCGTGCCGGAAAATTTCCAAGTGTTGGATTTTTCCATAGTTTAAGAACGTTCTAAGTCGTGCAAGTAACACTATGGACCCTCTAGAAGACAACAAACCTTAACTCGATTATGTGACCGTCTTGAACTGCCTTTTGAACCTTAGGGTTTGGGGCAGTACGGCGTTGCCACATGTGAGGCGTTAGCTTGAACCTTCTATGGCTGGACCATTGGTACTGTGGCATGAAATGGATGTTTTTAAACTTATTTCAAGTGTTGAGAACTATTTGGGAAAACTTAGGTGTTTGATTATTCGATCGGAAAGTTTAACATTTTCTGTTTATCTGGAATGTGATACAATATTTGGAATCCACATGTAGTTATGAGATAACTAATTTGAATGTTATAAATCTAGCAGTTCAGTCTCAGATGATCGGTTGTTGATTGAATGATTTTCTCGTTGTGTCGGTTTATAGAAAATTATGTAGAAATCACAACCAAAAATATTTTGACCGCAATCAATAATGGTGTCGGATGTAGCGTGTTAGTAAGTGCAGATCGTCCACAGGGAAAGTGAGATCCGTTCAATTTTCGAATTAGATGAGTCGAAAATTTAAAGAAAAGAAAAGAAACAATTCATGATTTGTAAAATTGAATATCAAGAATTAGAAAAATCTAGATCTAAGAAAACATTAAAATCAAGAATTGAGATGTGTGATGATTTCCAAACCAACAATCAAGATTCGAAGTGTGGCTCGTAGGAGTAGATCGGATCTATAAATGTGATGAGATCTAATGATTACATATTCTTATCCATTAGAGAATTGATACTAGATCGATGTCGATTTATCGAGGGCTAAGGATCTTGCGAAGAAATTAGGGATTCCTCATCTCATCCTTTGTCCTTTCGATGAATCTCATTCAAAATCTAGTTTCAAGTTAATCAAATGATCGATCGTTGATCCCTAGTTTCGAACGAACACAACCAAGAAAGCATCGTCTCGAAACTAGGTCATCGATCATTTGATTCACAAGAATTTACAAACGTTATAGGATTTAAGAATTGTAAAAGAGTCTAAATCATCATCATCTATCGATAGTCACAACTCCTACACGAGCGCAGTTTTACTCAAACATCATAATAACAAACACAATCACAAATTGAGATCGAATCATAATGCTTGAATTAAAAGATAAGCAAGATATAGAAATTTCACCTTTATTTATCGACAAATTTCATTACAACTCTCTTGAAATTTACAAAAGGAAGGAACTAGATCGTAGATTTCGGATTCGCTCGGCTCCTTGAGTCGCGGATCTCCTTTGATCTCTTGCTCCGGTGAAGTCCGGCGTTGCTTTTTAAAGGATCGAAGGCTTCTCGCTTGAATGGTACTCGGGATCTTGATCTTGATTTTGGAATTGGAATTAGGGTTAGGGTTTTGAGGCACAAGTCGTGACACTCAACTTGTGGGTGGAAGATGATGGAGAATTTCTTGAACAACCTCAACCCTAGATCTAGGCTCCTTTTTATAGACCTCAAAACCCTAGATCTAGGATTTCAAATTTCAAATTTCCCTCCAAAAGTTTGTTAAAGAGAGACTTCTAGAAATAGTTTGTTAGGCCGAGCCTTCTAGATGAAGCCACGTGGAGTTTCTGGGGTCTTCTGGAAGCTTGGGCCGTTAGAGGAGACACATGGAGAAAATTGCAAGCGTTGGCGCCACCAAGCCGCCGTGGATCCGCGGCGCAAGCCGGCTCCGGCCGTGGATCCGCGGCGCAAGCCGGCTCCGGCCGCGGATCCGCGGCTCATTTGAAGCCATGGCACTTGGACTTCCTGGTACTTGTTTGGGCTGACATTTGGGCCTTTTTCTGATATGTTGAATTTTTTTTGGCTTTCTGTATCACTACCAGATCTCAAATCTTGGAGTTGGTGTATTTTTGATCAGCTCTTTTCCCAATTTTGGCTTTGTTCCTGCAATTTCCTGCACAATTTCTCGAGACAAGAGTTGCGCTATACAAGAATGATGCGACGCCATGATAAACAGTCAATTTCCCTAAAAATGCTGGTTTTAATATAGAGTACAGGTAATTCAGTATTATACAGGTGTTTTGCTAATATGTGCAATATGAATACTGAACACCTCAAGATGGATGCAAAAGATAGGGAAATTGCCGTGTTAAAAATGCAGTATTTTCGACTGATCAAATTCCACCAAACTTATTTTCGGTCGTCTCGAGCGAACTGTTTTATTAAAAAGAGAAGGAGAAAATAAAGAAAGAGAAAAACTAACTAGCACACTTTCGTAGGCAACACGATTGCACTGAGCACGTGCAACAAGCCTTTAAACCTCTAGGTGTCCCTAGTAGGAGGAGTGTTGTCTCCTGAGGGTTTTCAGCGGATTGCACCCACAAAATCCAATAATAAAAGGAAGATCATGAATATTACATTTAAAGAAGAGAATAGTAAAAGAAAAGCCTTGAAAATTAGGGTTTCCAACTAAGCTAGCATTTCGGTTGTCATAAGCCCTATCTTAATAGTCATGAAAAGATGTCAGAAATCACATAACCCCTCAATAAAACATCTTCTTTATTCTTCATTCCTATCTGTCTTCCAAACATCGATCATATAACCCTACGTGTGTGTAAAAGACATCCCTACACCCGGAGAATTCAATTCAAGCTATCATACTCTTGCCCATCAGCCTCGGTACTTTTTAATTAATGAATATTTGGATGAATTTGCTCACACACTTTCATGCGACCGTTAATACTTCTTGAGGTACTAACCGACCGATTACTCATGTGCTTGCTTATTTGGTGTTTTTCCTCGTCTTGCACCACCTAAGGCTTAGCAGTGACTCCCAGACCAGTTGGCCTTAGGGCACTAGGTGAAGAGGCACCCTCGCTATATTTTTTATTGCTGCCTTGGCGATAAAAAAACCAGTGTTCATTTTTCTCACCATTTATATTTTATTCATTTTTTATTTCTTTCATACATCGGCTTTTAGACAAGAGCATTTCAAGGTATCCTCTACTATCCTGGGTTTCAAGACGTGTGTAAGTGCGAATAGCAGGGTATCAACATTCAAAATGTTTGGCTTCCAGAATAGGAACTATTTTTTAGACTTATTTTTATCCTCAGTTTAGTGACTTCCATCATCTTACTAACCCTTGGGACAACGGCTCATAACTACTTATTACTAGTTCGTATAAGAAAACTTCTAATTTTCTTGGTTTTCTTAAATTTTTCTAATCTCATGGATGTAATTTTTCACTATCTAATCTTTTATTATCTTATTTAAGTACAAAAATGTTAAATATTAAATATTTTTATATTTTGAAAATTTTTAAATTTTTATGTGTTTTGAAAATTTTAAAATTTTATAGGTTTTTAAAGAAATGTTTTGTGCTTATGCAAATGATATGCAAATGATGCAAAAATAAGCACAAACCTCCCCCAAACTTGTTTTCAACAGTGTCCTCACTGTTGCCAACCGCTATATCTACAAAACATGTAAGCCTGGGAGGAATTTATTAGTGGGGGCAAAATATATAACTGAAGATCCTCCCCCAAACTTATTCTTTTCACTCACCTCCATTCAAAAAGATGATGCAGTAATATACAGGACATGAAAGTGAGACGGAGGAATTTTAATCAAGGTAAAATGGCTCCTGTAAGAACTGGAGCTCCTCCGTAGGGTCAGTGGAAAAATACGGCTTTAGTCTATGTCCATTCACTTTGAAAAAGGTGTCGTTTTTAACATTTTCTACCTCTACTGCCCCGTGCGGGTATACAGACCGCACAACAAAAGGTCCCTTCCACCGAGATCGAAGCTTACCCGCGTGAAGGTATAGTCGTGAATCATAAAGAAGGACTTGTTGACCAGGTGTAAATGTTTTCCTCAAAATGTTTTTATCGTGAAAAACCTTGGTCCTATTCTTTACGATTACAGCATTATCATAAGCTTCATCACGGAGTTCGCTTAGCTCATTTAATTGCAGCTTCCGAAAGTTGCAGGCTTGGTTTAAGTCAAAGTTGATTTCCTTAATAGCCCACAATGCTTTATGCTCAATCTCGACTGGCAAGTGACAAGCCTTCCCAAACACTAACCTATATGGAGACATCCCTAGGTCGGCTTTAAATGCAGTTCGGAATGCCCAAAGAGCATCCGTCAGTTTGGTCGACCAATCTTTTCTATTCTTAGCAACAGTCTTCTCCAGGATTTGTTTGATCTGTCTATTTGAAATCTCAGCCTGCCCGCTCGTTTAGGGATGATAAGGTGTAGAAAGTCTGTGGTTGATTGTGTATTTCCGCATCAGAATCTCGAAAGACATGTTGCAGAAATGTGTCCCGTTATCGCTAATGATAGTGCGTGGGTGTCCAAATCGCGAAAAGTTGTTTTCTTTTAAGAACTTAATGACAACCTTCTTGTCATTAGTGGGACATGGAATGGCTTCAACCCACTTCGAGACGTAATCAACCGCAAGCAGTATGTATAAATTCCTAAAGGAGTTGGGAAAGGGACCCATAAAGTCAATGCCCCAAACATCGAAAATTTCAACCACTAAGATGGGTTGCTGTGGCATCTCATTTCTCCGGGAAATCCTACCCGTGTGTTGACACTGTGTACAGGTTTTGCAATAATCAAATGCGTCCTTGAACAAGGTCGGCCAATAAAATCCGCATTGCAAAACCTTCTCCACCGTCTTTTTAGGACCGAAGTAACCCCCACAGGCCTGATCATGACTAAAAGATAGAACACTCTTGAACTCCTCATTCGGGACACACCGGCGAATGATCTGATCAGGACAATACTTAAACAGATATGGATCATCCCAGTAAAAGTGTTTTACTTGGGATAGAAAACGGTGTTTGTCCTGTTTTGACCAATTGCTGGGTCTAAGTCTCGTGACAAGATAGTTCACAATATCCCTGAACCAAGGTTCATTGGAGACGCTCAAGAGTTGTTCGTCCGGAAACGAATCATTGATCGGCAGGGTCACGGGTGAAGAAGAGATGCGTGAAAGATGGTCGGATACAACGTTTTCACATCCTTTCTTATCTTTGATAACAAGATCAAATTCTTGTAATAGAAGGATCCAACGTATTAGCCTACCTTTAGCATCCTTCTTCGCCAGAAGATGTTTCAAGGCAGAGTGGTCAGTGTACACAACTATTGGTGAGCCAATCAAGTAAGGCCTGAATTTTTCTAATGCAAATACAACTGCCAAAAGTTCTTTTTCAGTAGTTGTATAGTTAATTTGAGCATCATTCAGGGTCTTACTTGCATAATAGATCACGTGTGCCATCTTTTCAATGTGCTGTCCTAAGACTGCACCAACTGCAAAATCTGATGCATCACACATAAGCTCAAAGGGGTAGTCCCAATTTGGAGACGATAGAACAGGGGTTGTAGTGAGGGAGTGTTTGAGTGAGTCGAATGCTGCCTCACAATCCGAGTCAAAGTGGAAGGTCGTATCCTTGGCCAAGAGAAGAGTTAAGGGTCTAGCAATTTTGCTAAAATCCTTAATGAATCTCCTATAAAAGCCCGCATGACCAAGAAATGATCGGATATCCTTGACGCTTTTGGGATGAGGAAGGTTTTGAATGACATTTATCTTAGCTCTGTCAACCTCAATACCTTTCCGTGAAATAACATGTCCAAGCACAATTCCCTCTTGGACCATGAAATGGCATTTTTCCCAATTCAAGGTTAAGTTCTTCTCTTTGCAACGAGTAAGAACTGCGTCAAGATTCGTTAGGCAGTCAGAAAAAGAGTCTCCGAAAATCGAGAAATCGTCCATGAAAATCTCCAAAAAATTCTCGACTATGTCAGAGAATATCCCCATCATACACCGCTGAAAGGTAGCGGGAGCATTGCATAACCCAAAGGGCATGCGCCTATAAGCAAAGGTACCAAAAGGACAAGTAAAAGTGGTTTTATCTTGATCCTTTTTGGCTATGGGGACCTCATTATAGCCAGAGTATCCGTCCATAAAGCAATGATACTCACGTCCAGCTAAGCGTTCTAGCATCTGATCAATGAAAGGTAGAGGAAAGTGGTCTTTCCTCGTAGCGGCATTGAGTTTTCTGTAATCAATACATACACGCCACCCAGTTTGGGCACGTGTCTGAATTAACTTATTTACCTCATTGGTAATAACAGCGATGCCAGATTTCTTAGGGATGACATGTATAGGACTCACCCATTGGCTATCGGAGATTGGGTATATAATACCATTATCAAGGCATTTGACGATCTCTTTCATCACCGCTTCCTTCATGACGGGATTCAACCGTCTCTGTGGTTCTCGGGTTGGTCTGGCATCATCCATCAAGTGTATATGATCTTCTACAATCAAGGGACTAATCCCTTTGATGTCCGCCATGGTCCAACCAAACGCCTCCCTATTAGACCTCAATACCGATAAAAGTGCATTCTCTTGCTCTGATGCTAGAGAAGAGGATATGATAACCGGTAAAGACTCATTCTCACCTAAATAAGCATATTTAAGATGAGAAGGTAAGAATTTAAGATCTAATGCTGGCGGAGAAATAGAAGGTGGGATCATCGACTGATTTTCGGAGTCACAAAGAAGCTCATAGCCTGTAAAAGATACAGACTCGGATGGTGATGAGTCAGGAGTATCATACTCAAGCGTGGAAATGGTTTCCTCACTAAGATAGTGTGCAAGATCAAACAGTGATGTGGTAGTGTCGTCGAAATCTTCAAAGCAAAGTTCCTCAACTCCGCAACTTTCGGGAGCAATCTCGTGGACAGAGCACACATCAAGGATATGAGCAGAGGGTTCTGATGGCTGACTTCCAATTTTGTAGATGTTTAGTTCAATGGTCATATTTCCAAATGATAAGTTCATTGAACCATTTCTACAGTTAATGACAGCATTGGAATTGGCAAGGAATGGTCGACCCAAAATCACCAGAATTTGGCTCCGGGGGTTCGCTACAGGTTGTGTATCGAGTACAATGAAGTCCACAGGGAATACAAATTCCCCGACCTTTATCAACACATCCTCTAGTTCACCCCTAGGTTTGGTAATCGAACGGTCTTCCATTTGGAAAGTGCAGTGAGCTGGTTTCAACTCTCCAATCCCTAGCTGCTCATAGACAAAATATGGAAGTAGGTTAACACTTGCGCCAAGGTCTAAAAGAGCACGGTTAATGTTTTTACCCCCAATAGAAATCGATATCATAGGACATCCTAGGTCCTTACGTTTGTTTGGTAGCTGTGGGATAAAAGCAGTGCTAATGTTATTAGACATGAAGACCTTCTTCGGCACTTGAGTCTTCCTCTTCCTAGTGCACAAGTCCTTAAGAATTTTCGCATAAGCGGGGACTTGTTGAATAGCATCTGGGAGAGGGATGTTGATGTTAACCTGTTTGAACATTTCCATAATTTTCTCCATATGTGGACTTGATTTGTTACCCCTTAACCGATTCGGGTAAGGAGCTTTAGCAATAAGCGCTGGGTCCATCATAGGAGAAGGAAGTTGGGGTAGACGTGATCCCAAAAGAGGAGTGGGGATCGTCTGTGGAGAACTAGAAGAGGGTTGCTGAGGTGTCGAGCCTAGAGGGAAATGGAGAATAGGCTCGTGAGAAGGCGGTGGGGTAGAAGAACAAGGATCAGAAGTAGAAGTGTGTGTGTGAGGAAAGGTCTCAGCCGGGGTGTTATTGATAGGATTTTCAATATCATCAATTTCTTCCGCAACATGGTTATTCAGCACTCTTCCTGATCTCAACGTTGTGACGGCATTTACATTGTAATTCCCAGGGTTCGGTAGGGGTTGAGATGGAAGTTTCCCTTTTTCTCTCGCACTCATTTCGGCTTTAAGTCGTGCAATTTCAGCTTCCATCGTTCTGATACTCTCAGCTTAGGATGCTGAGTTTTTCTTTATCTCACTGACGGAAGACCTAACCTCAGCCGACACTTCCATGAAATTTGATAAGAGTGACTTCATGGTTTATGTGAATTGAGAGAACTCGTCAGAACAGGTCAACTGCATAGGATTAGACGGTGCAGGAGGGTTGACCTGGTTTTGAAAATTTTGTGACTGGTAGGGGTGCTGAGTGAGTTGAAGTGGTTGCTGTTGTGGTGGAAGAGCCCTTTGGAATTGATTCGGGTTTGAAACCGTGTTTTGAGATTGGGATTGGTTCCAAGAAAAGTTCGGGTGATTCCTCCAACCCTGATTGTACGTGGAAGAATATGGATCGTTTCTAGGTCTTTGAAATGCGGCATTGGTATGCTCGTGACCTTGAAACGGAGAGTTTAATGGACATTCTTCCGTTAAGTGAGAAGGTTCATAACAGCACCCACATACAGTTTTGGGGAGCGACATCGGATTTAGGGAGGCTGCTAAAAATTTTTGTTCCATAGCTTCGAGATTCTTTTGCAGCCATCTCAGCTCGAACACCTATGGACACGTCAATTTGGTGTACGCCACCCCTAGATGTTGACTGGGTTCCACTCTCCCAATATAAGGATTTTTCAGCGAACTCTTCTAAAAATTTCCAAGGTTCCCCATCATCCTTGGTCATAAAGGTGCCTTGACACATGTTTTCAAGGTTTTGTTTAGTGGTAGAGTTAATGCCCTCATATATGATTCGGCAAAGATCCTATCTCGGGATGCCGTGATGTGGACATTGAACCAAAAGATCCTTGAAGCGTTCAAAGCATTTCGAGAATGGTTCAGTCGGAAGCTGGGTGAATTGATTTAGTTCGCTACAGATTCGAGCTGTCTTTTGCATAGGGTAGAATTTCTTAAGGAATGCCGCAACGAATTCTTCCCAATTCGTAATGGAATGTGCGGTGGTGCTATACATCCACTTCTCGGCTATATCGCACTAGGTAAATGGAAGAAGACGTAGACGCATAGCATCCACTGAAAGTTGTGACGTACCCATCATTGCGCATACATTTTCAAATTTGGTGATAAAGACGTATGCGTCTTCAGTCTCGAGACCGTGGAATTTGGGTAGAAGGTTGATGTATTAGGGTTTAATCTCAAAATTATCCCCGTTGGCTGGTGGAATGGATAAGCAGGTCGAAAGAGGACCTCGCAAAGGATAGCACCTCTCTTGGAGAGAGATGCGGGGTGGATTCTGCGCACCTACGGACGGCGGCAGAGTAGTGGTAAAGAGGTTCGATGGAGACGGATCCATCGGTGTGGGTGTGGTGGTGGGTAAAGGAGAGATAAATGGAGAAATACCGACTTCGGAGTCGATCGGAGGGACGTGGACTAAACGGGCACTAGAATCCCGTGTCCAGCCTATCTTGCACTAAAAAGGGTTAGTACATGTGGCAGCGTGACTTATAATTAGGGGAAATGAATGAATGCGGTGTTTGTTTTGAAAAATGATACGGATTTTTGAAAATATGATGTGATTACAACAAATGCAACAAGCAAAACCCTAATTCTAGGGGTCACCTAGGTCAAAGCTCTAGACCGCTCCTAACTGCAGAAAGAAAAGTCGCAGGATAAATCCTCCACTGCCTCTTTATCTCTCCTGTGGCCAGGTAAGTGCCAGGTAAGTGGGAGGTTCTCCACTACGTAAGTAGTGGGCCTAATTAAGTAACCACTAGCCTTCGACACACTTGCCTTAGACACCACAAAAGAAACGCGGATAAGCAATGAATTACCCACGGCCTTCTCTTGTCCTAAGTGAGCGCGACGGTCCTTAGAGTCATCTCTAGATATTTTTTAGTTAATGAGGGTAAATACGGATGCAAGTTTGTGATTTTTGGGGCTTAGGAAGGGTAATGAACTCCCCACCTAATCTGGATTTGGCCGTGCCCCTTAATGTCCGTATTAATATGCAAACAACCACAAAAATCTGTTGGAGATAGTGCCCTCATAGTCAATTATTGGATCGCAGGTACGTGATTGCAATGATTGCGGAGGACCTATCCCGGTAGGACAGTCTTACTCGAAATGATAGTATGCTATCTGGTTTGCCTTTATCAGTTGTGTACATGTTCAGGTGACTGATTGCATGTTACACTTTGATAGAGCCCTTAGGATCTTGCTTTACTACCAACTGTATGAGGGCGATCATATACGTGAGAGTTGGGTAGTTTAGATGCATATCCTTAATTGTGGTCCCTAGTCGTGGGAGTTTCGAGACAGGGCATCGATACTCCGGAGTAGACTAGTGTATACAGTCGAGACCCCGACGAGGGGCGGTGGCCGGTCTTACAAGCCACTGGTGTCAGTTGGATCACCTAAGATGTATACAGGTGCTCATTGGGTTATGAGTACACCGGACAGGACTCGCCGGGAATCTGCTAGTTAGTACTATACCTATCGTCAGATAGCAGTTCCCTGGTGACATGTGTACAGGTTAGTTCATCGACCTGAGATCGTCATTTGTCTCGTGTGAGTTCCCACTGTGCTTTGATTTCTACCCTACCACGGCTCAAAGGAGTCGTGCAAACAGGTAGTTTTTGGGTACAGTCCCGAGCCATATGGAGGTACGTGAGCGGATCGGCAGGGGATTCGTCTCTCCCGGTATTGGGGGCGAGGTCGTGCTGTGTCTAGGAGAGCCATTACACAAAGTCCATGGCCATGGCAGGAGATTTACTGGTAAGTACTCCAGTAGTATCTCAGGGTGTTATTGGGCTTCACTCCGACACGACTTATACTGCTTCTGGGGGTCTGACGTTACTAGCCCCCTAGGCGGATATGCGATACTCATTGACGAACGGACCGGACTGTATATACATAGTCACTGTTAGGCTCAGTAGGGTTTTCGGAGGAGTTCGCTCATCGGTCTCCCTTGAGTTCGCTCCTCGGCCACCCTTGAGGTCAGTCCGTGGACAGCCGTTACGCATTGCTAGTGCCGCTGACGGTTTGTGGTTAAACCCACTGCCAGGGTGCTGACGAGTCATTAGAGTCCCCCACAGGCAGTTTCCCAAGTTCGGGAGAAACGTTGTAGAGGCCGTATGGTTTTATGGCAGGGTTCGGAAAATGCACGTGCGTTTACGCACGTGTCGATTTTCGGACAGATGATACTGGTCGGCTTTGGTTTAAGCCGGATCCGAGTATTATAATGAGTAGGTATAATATCTTTGTCTCAGTTGCATTTGTATTCGGTCGTAATACAAATGCGGGTATATTTATACAGTTTCGGGGTTGTCCTGAAATTCGTTTCAGGATCACTTTTGGAAGTTGCCAGTTTCCAGTTTTCTATCAGCCGTCTTTTAACATTCGGTTAAAGACGGATTTATCTTTTCTTCAGATATGAGTGAGTCATCATTCTAGAAGCTTCTAGAAGTGATGATGAGGCATATGACTCATTAGTGCATTAATGGTTTCATTAAAGGCATGATGAGGTGTTTAAGTGATTCATGCTTTAGCATTAATACCTTTTGTTTTCCTTAGGATATTTTTGAGTGAGAAGCTTTTGCTTATGGTTACTCTCTTGCTCCTACACTCACCTCCCTCCTTTGATATATATATAGCCTCCTCTCTCTCTCTCATACACACACTTGATTCAAGAGAGAAAAGATTTTGATAGTATTTATCGGTGTATGGAATTTCACAGTCCATTTCATTCCATCACCCGATTTCCACGGCAACTTCATTAACCGATCGTCCACGGACTTGGACGAAGTGAGACAAAGTCATCTACTCATTCTCTACATCAATCTTGGTCGTCTCTTTTAGCAAACTTGACGATCGAGTTGCCTCGAGTCAGAGGCGGGAGCCCGTTTAAAGAATCGTCGACGTGGTGCCACCTCGACGAAGGAATCGGAGATCGGAGCAGCCGCAACGGAGCGTGGGATGATGGTTGAAGAACGAAGGACTCGGATCGTTCGGTATAACCATTCTACACTCTTTACAGTTTGTTAGTTTAGCAATAATGGCAGATCCGGGTTATAGTATACGATAGCGCCAAGTTCAAAAGTTTTATTCCGCATTTGGCGTCTGTAGACGGCCGGGGCGCTAGCGTAGACTTACAGTGGTATCAGAGCCTAACCATTTTGCTATACTAACTTGTGCTAACGTGTTCAAAACATCGATCGAACCGAAACTCAAAAACGACAAAATCCTAAATTGACAGTTTCTGTTGTTTTTAAACGGTCTCAAAAATTATTTCTGGATGTCTTAAAAATCCGTGCAGGGAATTCTAAGACCCACGACAAAATTTGGGGTCGTGATCCCTCCAAGTCGCCGCGGAAGGGCGGCCAAACCCATAGTTTGGCCGCGCAACCGCGGCCACGTGGGGAGCACGTGCTCCCAAATTTTGTCAGTAGGTTCTGTTTGGGATTTTGGGGTTTTTGGTATATAAAGTTTTGGCCCAGATTTTGTTACTGTTCACCAGTAAGCTGTGGGGCCCACTTTTTGAATTTTGGTCTTTGGTCGATCGTAATTTAAACACGTTAGTTTACAGTGCTTACATTATATCTCCGACCGGGAATGTCATTTGATCGGTAAACCGCGTTTGATTGCTATAGTTCTTTTAGACGGGTTTGCGAACGTGACATTCGCGTTGATGTTCTGTGTTGTGCTGTAATGTTGCGGATTTGTCGTGGTGGATAGCAGTGTGCAATGATAGTACAGTTTGAGTTTATTTGTACATTTGATATTGCGGGGCGAGCGTCCAACTTGTGGACTGCCGTCACTGCCTGTTGTATAATATTCTTTTGGGGCACGACCAGGTTGCGGTCGATGTACCTATTGTACTATTTTTTCATTACTGTACTAGGTTTTACCCCGCGACGGAGTGCACGGATAGCCGGGTTCGGGAAAGCAACGGGTCCGCATCTCATGGTTTTGAGAGGCAGAGGGGCCCCACTTCAGAATTGGCAGACTATTCGCCGCACTCGTAGGGGGTACAGGTTGACCCAAGGAGGGGTGCTCAATTTACCGGATTCCGTGAAGTGCCGGGTGTTCCATTCACTATGCTGTGGAGGACTACCTCGCTTCAGGTTTTGGCGGGTAACTTGCCGCACCCGTAGGGGTCTAGGTTTCATTGCACAGGCTATCCACACGACAGGGGAACGTCGAGTTTCAGCAGCGGCTCTGTGAAACTCGGGGATCCCAGATATCTGTTTTGTTCTGTGATGCTTATTACTTTTCTGTAATGTTGCATATTATCACGCCTGGAGCGATTATGTATATTGGTTTATATACTATTAGATGTTGTATATGTTTTACACCCGCGCTAGTCCAGTCCCCGCTCTGTCGTTAGTTAAGTAACCTAACGGGTGATGACGGGACCCAGAGACGAATGCGGATGGCATATACGTACATTTTATTTTCGTTCTTTTCTGGTGTGATTGAATGATGGGACTGCGTTGATTCTGATCAACACAAAGTAAAACAAACCTGTATACAGTTGTTGGAACAATTTAAAAAGTGTTATTGCAAAGACGTTTCCTTTTGTTATGCATAGCGGTATTCGGTGTGAATATCCAGCACCTCATTCGACGAGGCAAGGGCTGATATCCCTTCACCGGGAAAGACCCCTTGGACAGAAGTTTGCGTCAGGGTAATAACTTCACTATAGTCGATTACATGTTGCTTTGCATAGCGGTATTCAGTGGAATATCCTGCACCTCATTCCACGAGGAAAGAGCCGAGATCCCTTTACCGGGAGTGACCTCTTTAGCAAAAGGTTTTCGCCACTATATTTTAAAAAAGCTATCAGGTTCCTTCAGCGATATCAAGTTCACTACGTTAAAGGTTTTTCGCCAAAAACCAGCCGTAGCCCTCCGTCGTTTCTTATGGATGGTCAGTAGTATTCAAGCTATGTTTGTTGGCATACGTCAAGGCATAGTGTTTGGTAGCTGCTGGGTATTCATTTGTTGCATAGATAGATGAGTTGGTTTGGGACAGTCGTATTACCTTGTTGGCATACGTCAAGGGTATGTACGGGTGGGTTCAAATTAACAAGATAATGACGGGCAGAACTTGACATGTGACTTATGATTTGTTGGCATACGTCAAGGTCATAAGAGCATGGGGCAAGAAAATGATATCGGGAGTTTCTAAAGAAACTGAAACTTGCCAAGTATGCGCATACCTTCTGGAGTATGAATAACGTGGATGCATTCCATCACGTTAACATGCGATGAGAGTTGGATCCCGATTCCCACTGATGAGTTGGTTTACTCTTCGGGTGATCCCGATCGATTCTTCTTTAGGTTTGGAGGAGAATTTGACAGGACAGTGGGAGGTTTCCGGATTAGAAAAAGTGATGACCATTCTGATCTAGGTTAGAGTGCACGCAGAGTGTTTCTTTTCTCTCTCTCTCTTTGGCAGCGACCTTTGCCCGACCCTAGACTATGACTCAGTGACCAGGTTGACCGAACCTTCTTAAAATACTGGCTTTTGGATTGTCTATGTTGCATAAGTCATTGCCACTCCTTCTTTTACCCTTTGTATTTCTCACAACACCCGTATTACTACGGATATCCACTTCCATTGGATAGAGCCATCGTATGGTTATATACGAACTCGAAGGGACTTCTTCGAGGATGGATCCAGGTTCAGGAGAAATAGAATTGGTTTATTCAGTTGTCTTTTATTATGACCTTCTCTCAGGTTGCGAGAGCTCCTTGGTTTAGGAGAGTACACCTATTACGCTTATTGGATAGTCTTATTCCAAACCATAGGCTGGTGCCGAAAGGTAGGGAATGAAGAAAACCAATTAGCCTAAGTAGGGTGTGCAGAAGGTAATATGTAAAGACAAAATAAAGGGATTAGAAAGAGGACAAAGTAAATTGTGACTGATATCATTCACGACCAAAACCGCGTACTTCATCGCCACTCCTATTTCACCTTTAAAAGAATAAGGTATTATTCAGTTGTCTTTTATCGTCACCTTCTCTCGAGATGCGAGTACTCCTTGGTTTAGGAGGGTACACCTATTATGCTTACTGGATAGTCTTCTTCCAAACCATAGGCTGGTGCCGAACGGTAGGGAAGGAAGAAAACCAGTTAGCCTAACGATGGTGTACAGAAGGTAACGACTAAAGACAAATAAAGGGGATTTGGAGAGATGGCAATAAAATATACGGTTGAAGTCATGAATTGGATTATGGAAGAGGCATTACTATGAATACCAGGATACCCCTACGAAACATTTTCATGTTTCAGTGCATTGTTAAGGAAAAACTGTTTTCCCGATTAGACACTTACTCCAAGGGTATGTATTTACCAGGTTTCATTCTCATATCTGTATGGTTTTACAGATGATGAGTGGGAGTAAGATATTGGGAATTAGGTGATCATCCTCATTATACCGGAATTCGTTGTAATTGGTGATATTTGAGGAAATCGCCAGGGTACAGTTTTCCACCTACAACGCACAGGTTTTGAGTTGTTTAACTCAGCGGATTTATACAGATTATTGTATGTTGTCCAGTGTCCATCAGGACAAAAGGGGTAGGTCCTCGTACTATGTTCTGTTTACTTATAACTTCTCTAGTATTTAGACGAGTGTTTCATAGAAATACATGGTCTAAGTTTTGAGAAGTTGTGGGTATAAGAATAAAGTAGAGAACCAGGTATCACAAGTATCGGGATTCTTCAAAGAGATCGAAGATGTAGATTCTTGTGATTGGTATTCAGATGATAGTGATGGCTTTGAGAAACGTGTTTCTCTTTCAGGTTGCTCATAATTGGATGGATTCCTAAGTTGAGTAATGCTGATTAGCCTCTTTCCATTAAAGTTGATATGCACTGGAGACAACTGCATGATTTAAATATGGTTCCAATTAAATTAGTGCCAAAGTTTCTGTATTGGATATAGAATAGTTCGTACCTTAAAAGAAATTAAGGTATGGGGAGTTATCCAGCTTATGCTTAAAACCAGACTCTGGATAACTCAGGGCACGTTTCTGTAATGGCTGTTTGTGGGTTGACCCTGGCTATGACGAGGGTTGATATTCTACCATTTGGAAGATCAATAGTGATATTGTTCTTGACTCGCCACAGTTTTAGTAAAATGGATCTTTTTCAGAAAACAGTAGTGGGAGTATGGTAGAACTGGAAGTGATTCCAGAACTGCGAACGATTACGGAAAAATTTAATAGGACCTATACATTCAATCAGGTTTGACATTCCAATAGCCACTCCGCAGGTATGGTAGGTAACCTCAGACGCCCGAGAGGTACTTCGGTAGCCTCAGAGACGGTGACAGGGAGGTTCTTATCTACCCAGACTTGACACTACTGTTGTTCCAGGATATGAGACCCGGTAGGAGGGTTGTCGTAGTCAGTGGGAGCAACGGAAGTATGGTGGGCAAGTAGCTTATGTCTATTTATAGACTTGAGCAGTTATAGCGGAGATAGATCATCTAATTTTGATATGACAGTCATGGGTTGACTTCAATCAGAATAGGGGATGGATCAGTTAAGAAGGTAGTAGGGTGTGATGTCATGGATTGGATGACATACACAGAGTAGGATGTAAAATTCCTATACTACGATCGGTTGTACTGTGGTCGTCACACAGTTGTTTCTCCAGACAGGACATGGATATAATATTAGACATTCTGGTTTCTGGATCTATGGTTTTAGATCTAGATTTGGGTAGTTTCCCAATGTAGGTACTTTGACAGATATTCTAATGGTTTTTAGAATAGTTGACTCCTAGCATGGTAGTGTACCTGCAGGTGATGGAGTCACCCTCTCTAAAGGTGTCGTATAGACTAAAGTGGAGAGGGATGTGCATGATTGGCAGATCACTTGCTTAGGCAATTGAGTCAATCATGAGATGTCAAGTACCACACCAGATGTTGTTTTTGCACTAGATGCAATAAGTTTGTATTAATCCAATCCTGGAGAAACATAAGGAAGCAGTTCTAGAACATTAGTACATGTTCTACGGATTTGATAACGGCAGCCTCTTTCGGGAGACGGTTATCATTCCAGGCTTCAAAGGTGACATGGATGACAGAGTGATTGTCTGAGTTTTAGTTTTCCCTCTGACAAGGGACAGTATTATGGACAGGTGGTTCCAGAGGATACTGTGGGTGGCATGGTGCCGGATACTGATTAGGTTCAGTGATCCATACAGTCTAAGAAGTTTGGATATGGAGTTCATTTATGAACTAAGGTCCCATCAGATATCCAGACATATTCTAAGACATGTACTACTCAATTCGGGAGATGGCTTTCTCCGCGAACTTGAGATTTAGAGAGATATTGAAAGATACTTCTAGGCGGATCCACTCACTGAGGCTATTTCTCGAACACAATAGTTTTACAAACGGGCTTTGTGAAACTGATTAGTAGAGAAGTTGGATGTTCGGTTTCACACGGGCTGTGAGTAGTCGACATCGCAATATTAGCCTTGAGTGCAAGTGGGAGATTGTTGGAGATAGTGCCCTCATAGTCAATTATTGGATCGCAGGTACGTGATTGCAATGATTGCGGAGGACCTATCCCGGTAGGACAGTCTTACTCGAAATGATAGTATGCTATCTGGTTTGCCTTTATCAGTTGTGTACATGTTCAGGTGACTGATTGCATGTTACACTTTGATAGAGCCCTTAGGATCTTGCTTTACTACCAACTGTATGAGGGCGATCATATACGTGAGAGTTGGGTAGTTTAGATGCATATCCTTAATTGTGGTCCCTAGTCGTGGGAGTTTCGAGACAGGGCATCGATACTCCGGAGTAGACTAGTGTATACAGTCGAGACCCCGACGAGGGGCGGTGGCCGGTCTCACAAGCCACTGGTGTCAGTTGGATCACCTAAGATGTATACAGGTGCTCATTGGGTTATGAGTACACCGGACAGGACTCGCCGGGAATCTGCTAGTTAGTACTATACCTATCGTCAGATAGCAGTTCCCTGGTGACATGTGTACAGGTTAGTTCATCGACCTGAGATCGTCATTTGTCTCGTGTGAGTTCCCACTGTGCTTTGATTTCTACCCTACCACGGCTCAAAGGAGTCGTGCAAACAGGTAGTTTTTGGGTACAGTCCCGAGCCATATGGAGGTACGTGAGCGGATCGGCAGGGGATTCGTCTCTCCCGGTATTGGGGGCGAGGTCGTGCTGTGTCTAGGAGAGCCATTACACAAAGTCCATGGCCATGGCAGGAGATTTACTGGTAAGTACTCCAGTAGTATCTCAGGGTGTTATTGGGCTTCACTCCGACACGACTTATACTGCTTCTGGGGGTCTGACGTTACTAGCCCCCTAGGCGGATATGCGATACTCATTGACGAACGGACCGGACTGTATATACATAGTCACTGTTAGGCTCAGTAGGGTTTTCGGAGGAGTTCGCTCATCGGTCTCCCTTGAGTTCGCTCCTCGGCCACCCTTGAGGTCAGTCCGTGGACAGCCGTTACGCATTGCTAGTGCCGCTGACGGTTTGTGGTTAAACCCACTGCCAGGGTGCTGACGAGTCATTAGAGTCCCCCACAGGCAGTTTCCCAAGTTCGGGAGAAACGTTGTAGAGGCCGTATGGTTTTATGGCAGGGTTCGGAAAATGCACGTGCGTTTACGCACGTGTCGATTTTCGGACAGATGATACTGGTCGGCTTTGGTTTAAGCCGGATCCGAGTATTATAATGAGTAGGTATAATATCTTTGTCTCAGTTGCATTTGTATTCGGTCGTAATACAAATGCGGGTATATTTATACAGTTTCGGGGTTGTCCTGAAATTCGTTTCAGGATCACTTTTGGAAGTTGCCAGTTTCCAGTTTTCTATCAGCCGTCTTTTAACATTCGGTTAAAGACGGATTTATCTTTTCTTCAGATATGAGTGAGTCATCATTCTAGAAGCTTCTAGAAGTGATGATGAGGCATATGACTCATTAGTGCATTAATGGTTTCATTAAAGGCATGATGAGGTGTTTAAGTGATTCATGCTTTAGCATTAATACCTTTTGTTTTCCTTAGGATATTTTTGAGTGAGAAGCTTTTGCTTATGGTTACTCTCTTGCTCCTACACTCACCTCCCTCCTTTGATATATATATAGCCTCCTCTCTCTCTCTCATACACACACTTGATTCAAGAGAGAAAAGATTTTGATAGTATTTATCGGTGTATGGAATTTCACAGTCCATTTCATTCCATCACCCGATTTCCACGGCAACTTCATTAACCGATCGTCCACGGACTTGGACGAAGTGAGACAAAGTCATCTACTCATTCTCTACATCAATCTTGGTCGTCTCTTTTAGCAAACTTGACGATCGAGTTGCCTCGAGTCAGAGGCGGGAGCCCGTTTAAAGAATCGTCGACGTGGTGCCACCTCGACGAAGGAATCGGAGATCGGAGCAGCCGCAACGGAGCGTGGGATGATGGTTGAAGAACGAAGGACTCGGATCGTTCGGTATAACCATTCTACACTCTTTACAGTTTGTTAGTTTAGCAATAATGGCAGATCCGGGTTATAGTATACGATAGCGCCAAGTTCAAAAGTTTTATTCCGCATTTGGCGTCTGTAGACGGCCGGGGCGCTAGCGTAGACTTACAAAATCAAAAACACGCACAATTTATTTTGCTTTTTTACGGCGCTGCGATTTTTGCAAAGAAGCCTACAGCAAATTGTTAATTGGAGCAGATGAGGAAGGAGATAAGAAAGTCAGGATCTTACAGAGCAATTTTTCGTGCAGCGAAGCTTCAAGCCCGCCGCGGTTCCGCCGCAATGAAGCCCTTACGCCGCGATTCCGTCGCGGTTCAACAAGAACTCTGCACAAAAATTTCACAGATGGCTTCTGTTCACCCACTGAGTCCTCTGGAATTCTCCAAATAATTTTCCAATTGCACAGAAAGCTCCAGATTTCCTTGCAACAAACCACAACGAATCGTTTAGTGTTTTGCGTGAATTTTGATCTCAAAATTATGATGGAATAAACTTTTGATTGAATGATTTCGGATTGGGTCGGTTTAGAAAATTGTATGGAAATCATAACCAAAAATATTTTTTGACCGCAATCAATTAACGGTGTCGGATGTAGCGAGTTAGAGAGTGCAGATCGTCCACAGGGATTGTGCGATTCGTTCGTATCTTGTTTTATTTGAATCGAAAATTTAAAGAAAAGAAAACAAACATTTCATGATTTATAGTTGAAGTTCAAGAATTAGAAAATCTAGATCTAATAACAAGAAAATGATAGAATCAAGAATTGAGAGTTTAATGATTTTTCCAACCAAATATCAAGAATCGAAATGAGGCTCGTAGGAATCGATCGGATCTATAGATGTGATGTAATCTCACGATGTCGTATTCTTATCCTTCGATGAATTGATACTAGATCGATGATGATCGACGAGAATTAGGGATTTCTAGTGAAACTAGGGTTTCATCATTTATCCCTTGTTCCTTCGTCGATATCATTCACATTCTAGCCTCTAGTAAATTCAAGAAACGATCGTAGATCCCTAATTTCGAGCGATAACAATCAAGAAAGCATCGCAATGAAACTAGGTCATCGATTCTTGAACTTGCTAGGGTTTACAAAACTCGTAGGACTTAAGAATCGTTTTAAGATTTGTTACATCATCATTCTATTGATCGTCCCGACTCCTTGACGAGCGGAGTTTAACTCAAACATCACAACAAGAAGTACAATTAAAAATTGAGATCGAATCATGATGCAAGAATTTAAAGAAAGCAAGATTAAAGAATTTCACATATTATTTATATCAACAATTTCATTACAATCGCTCAAGAACTACAAGAGGAAGAATTCGATTGTCGATTTGGCTTCGCTCATCTCCGTGAGTCGCGGATCGGCTTGGATCACTTGCTCGATTGAAGATCGTCTCCGCTCCTAAAAGGTTGAAGGCTTCTTGCTTGATTTGGTACTCAGGATCTTGAATTTGGATTGGAATTAGGTTTAGGGTTTCTCACAAGTCTTGTCACTAGACTTGTGGAAGAAGATGGAGATTAATGAACAACTAAGGATTCAAGAAGAAAGATTCAAGAAGAATTGAACCACTAAGGATTCGGGAAGAAGTTTTACCCTAGGTCTAGGCTTCTATTTATAGACTTCCTAAAACCCTAGATCTAGGATTTGAATTTTTAATTTCCCTCCAAAAGTTAGTTAGAGGGAGCCTTCTAGATGAAGTTAGTTAGGAGGAAGCTTCTAGAAATAGTTTGTTAGGAGCTTAATTAAGATTAGCTTTGCTTAATGATCTTTGCTGATCTGGTAGAAACTTCAAGAGTTCTCTGGAATTTGAAGTATATTTCTGAGCTGTAGCCACTGAGATAGGAATAATGAAGTAAAATTGGAGTGCTGACGTGGCAATACCGCCGCGGATCCACGGCACGTGCCAGCTTATGTCGCGGATCCGCGGTCACGTGATAAGGACACAGTGCCATTTTTCTTCTGTTGCTTTGGGATTCCTTTGGGGTATGTATCTGATATGTTGATTCTCAAAATGCTTTCCAGATTACTTCCAAATCTGAAGTCATTGAGTTGGCGTATTTTTTATCAGCAATTTGACAAATTTGGCCATTCTTCTGGATTTGCCTGCACTGACTTCGAAACACAAGTTGCGCAATATAGGAATGATGCGATGCCATGATAAACACACAATTTCCTCAGAAATGTCGGTTTTTAGAGTCTAACACATGCAATCTGATATTTTACGACTGATTTTCTAATATGTGTAATATGAATACCGAACACTTCTAGATGAGTGCAATAGATAGGGAAATTGTCGTGTTAAAAATGCAGTATTTTCGACTGATCAAATTCCCCCAAACTTATTTTCGATCGTCTCGAGCGAACTGTTTTATTAAAAAGGGAAGGAGAAAATAAAGAAAGAGAAAAACTATCTAGCACACTTTCGCAGGCAACACGATTGCACTGAGCACGTGCAACAAGCCTTTAAACCTCTAGGTGTCCCTAGTAGGAGGAGTGTTGTCTCCTGAGGGTTTTCAGCGGATTGCACCCACAAAATACAATAATAAAAGAAAGATCATGAATATTACATTTAAAGAAAAGAATTGTAAAAGAAAAGCTTCGAAAATTAGGGTTTCCAACTAAGCTAGCTTTTCGGTTGTCATGAGCCCTATCTTAATAGTCATGAAAAGATGTTAGAAATCACGTCCTCCCTCAATAAAACATCGTCTTATTCTTCATTCGTATCTTTCATCCAAACATCGATCATATAACCCTGCGTGCGTGTAAAGACATCCCTACACCCGGAGAATTCAATTCAAGCTATCATACTCTTGCCCATCAGCCTCAGTACTTTTTAATTAATGAATATTTAGATGAGATTGCTCACACACTTTCATGCGACCGTTAATACTTCTTGAGGTACTAACCGACCGATTACTCATGTGCTTGCTTATTTGGTGTTTTTTCCCCGTCTTGCACCACCTAAGGCTTAGCAGTGACTCCCAGACCAGTTGGCCTTAAGGCACTAGGTGAAGAAGCACCCTTGCTATATTTTTTTTATTGCTGCCTTGGCGATAACAAAACCAGTGTCCATTTTTCTCACCACTTTATATTTTCTTCATTTTTTTATTTCCTTCATACTTTTGGCTTTAAGACAAAGAGCATTTCAAGGTATCCTCTACTATCCCAGGCTTTAAAACGTGTGTAAGTGCGAATAGAAGGGTATCAACGTTCAAAATGTTTGGCTTCCAGAATAGAAACTATTTTTCATACTTATTTTTATCCTCAGATTAGTGACGTCCTTCATCTTACTAAACCTTGGGACAACGGCTCATAACTACTTATTACTAGTTCGTATAAGAAAACTTCTAATTTTCTTGGTTTTCTTAAATTTTTCTAATCTCATGAATGTAATTTTTAACTATCTGATCTTTTATTATCTTATTTATGTACCAAAAAATATTTTTATTTTTGAAATTTTTTAAATTTTTATAGGTTTTCAAAAATGTTTTGTGCTTATGCAAAGTATGACGCAAATGATGCGAAAATAAGCACAAACCTCCCCCAAACTTGTTTTCAACAGTGTCCTCACTGTTGCCTTCTGCTAAATCTCGAAAAACCTGTAAGCTTGGGAGGAATTTATTAGTGGGGGCTGTAAGTCTACGCTAGCGCCCCGGCCGTCTACAGACGCCAAATGCGGAACAAAAACTTTTAAACTGGCGCTATCGTATACTTTAACCCGGATCTGCCATTATTGCTAAACTAACAAACTGTAAAGAGTGTAGAAAGGTTATACCGAACGATCCGATTCCTTCGTTCTTCAACCATCATCCCACGCTCCGTTGCGGCAGCTCCGATCTCGTCGATCTCCGATATCCTCGTCGAGGTGGCACCACATCACCGATTCTTTAAACGGGCTCCCGCCTCTGACTCGAGGCAACTCGATCGTCAAGTTTACTAAAAGAGACGACCAAGAATGATGTAGAGAATGAGTAGATGACTTTGTCTCACTTCGTCCAAATCCGTGGATGATCGGTTAATGAAGTTGCCGAGGGAATCGGGGGATGGAATGAAATGAGGCAATGAAATTTCCATGCACCCTTAACCATAGTCTTTTTCCAAGAATGAAATTAATCTCTCTCTCTCACACTCAAATGGGGCCGGCCACATTTTGTAGAAGAGGGAGGTGATGGTAGGATGAGGGAGGTGACCACAACAAGAAGCTTATCATGAACAAATATCTTAACCAATCCAAAATACATAAATGCAAATGGTGATTCAAATAAACACCTCATCTAGCCATTAATGAAACTATTAATGCACTAATGAGTCATATGCCTCATCATCACTTCTAGAAGCTTCCAGAATGATGACTCACTCATATCAGAAGAAAAGATAAATCCTTCTTTAACCGAATGTTAAAAGACGGCTGATAGAAAACTGGAAACTGGCAACTTCCAAAAGTGATCCTGAAACGAATTTCAGGACAACCCCGAAACTGTATAAATATACCCGCATTTGTATTACGACCGAATACAAATGCAAATGAGACAAAGATATTATACCTACTCAATATAATACTCGGATCCGGCTTAAACCAAAGCCGACCAGTATCATCTGCCCGAAAACTGACACGTGCGTAAACGCACGTGCATTTTCCGAACCCTGCCATAAAACCATACGGCCTCTACAACGTTTCGCCCGAACTTGGGAAACTTTCTGTGGGGGACTCTAATGACTCGTCAGTACCCTGGCAGTGGGTTTAACCACAAACCGTCAGCGGCACTAGCTATGCGTAACGGCTGCCCATGGACTGACCTCAAGGGAGGCTGATGAGCGAACTCAAGGGAGGACGATGAGCGAACTCATCCAGAAACCCTACTGAGCCTAACAGTGACAATGTATATACAGTCCAGTCCGTTCGTCAATGAGTATCGCAAATCTGCCTAAGGGGCTAGTAACGTCAGACCCCCAATAGCAGTATAAGTCGTGTCGGAGTGAAGCCCAATAACACCCTGAGATACTACTGGAGTACCTACCAGTAAATCTCCTGCCATGGCCATGGACTTTGTGTAATGGCTCTCCTAGACACAGCACGACCTCGCCCCCAATACCGGGAGAGACGAATCCCCTGCCGATCCGCTCACGTGCCTCCATATGGCTCGGGACTGTACCCAAAAACTACCTGTTTGCACGACTCCTTTGAGCCGTGGTAGGGTAGAAATCAAAGCACAGTGGGAACTCACACGAGACAAATGACGACCTCAGGTCGATGAACTAACCTGTACACATGTCACCAGGGAACTGCTATCTGACGGTAGATATAATACTAACTAGCAGATTCCCGGCGAGTCCTGTCCGGTGTACTCATAACCCAATGAGCACCTGTATACATCTTAGGTGATCCAACTGACACCAGTGGCTTGTGAGACCGGCCACTGCCCCTCGTCGGGGTCTCGACTGTACACACTAGTCTACTCCGGAGTATCGATGCCCTGTCTCGAAACTCCCACGACTAGGGACCACAATTAAGGATATGCGTATAAACTACCCAACTCTCACGTATATGATCGCCATCATACTGTTGGTAGTAAAGCAAGATCCTAAGGGCTCTATCAAAGTGTAACATGCAATCAGTCACCTGAACATGTACACGACTGATAAAGGCAAACCAGATAGCATACTATCATCTCGAGTAAGACTGTCCTACCGGTATAGGTCCTCCGCAATCATTGCAATCACGTACCCGCGATCCAATAATTGACTATGAGGGCACTATCTCCAACAATCTCCCACTTGCACTCAAGGCTAATATTGCGATGTCGACTACTCACAGCCCGTGTGAAACCGAACATCCAACTCCTCTACTAATCAGTTTCACAAAGCCCGTTTGTAAAACTATTGTGTTCGAGAAATAGCCTCAGTGAGTGGATCCGCCTAGATGTTTCTTTCTATATCTCTCTTAATCTCAAATTTGCGGAGAAAGCCATCTCCCGAATCGAGTAATACCTGTCTTAGAATATGTCTGGATATCTGATGGGACCTTGTTCATAAATGAACTCCAAATCCAAACTTCTTACACTGTATCGATCACTGAACCTAATCAGTATCGGGCACCAAGCCACCCACAGTATCCTCTTGGACCACCTGTCCATAATACTGTCCCTCTTCGTCAGAGGGAAAAACTATAACTATGACAATCACTCTGTCAACCATGTCACCTTTGAAGCTTGGAATGATAACCGTCTCCCGAAGGAGGCTGCCGTCATCAAATCCGTAGAACATGTACTTATGTTCTAAAACTGCTTCCTTATGTTTCTCCAGGATTGGATTAATACAAACTTATTGCATCTAGTGCAAAACCAACATTTGGTGTGGTACTTGACATCTCATGATTGACTCAATTGCCTAAGCAAGTGATCTGCCAATCATGCACATCCCTCTCCCCTTTAGTCTGTAAGACACCTTTAGAGAGGGTGACTCCATCACCTGCAGGTACACCACCATGCTAGGAGTCAACTATTCCAAAAACCATTAGAATATCTGTCAAAGTACCCACATTGGGAAACTACCCAAATCCAGATCTGAAACCAGAATGTCAAATATTATATCCATATCTTGTCTGGAGAAACAACTGTGTGACGACCATAGTTCAACCGATCGTAGTATAGGAATTTTACTTCCTACTCTGTGTATGTCATCCAGATACCATGACATCACACCCTACTACCTTCTTAACTGATCCATCCCCTATTCTGATTGAAGTCAAACTTATGACTGTCACATCAAAATTAGATGATCTATCTCCGCTATAACTGCTCAAGTCTATAAATAGACATAAGCTACTTGCCCACTATGCTTCTGCTGCTCCCACTGACTACGACAACCCTCCTACCGGGTCTCATATCCTGGAACAACAGTAGTGTCAAGTCTTGGTAGATAAGAACCTCCCTGTCACCGTCCTTGAGCCTACCGAAGTACCTCTCGGGTGTCTGAGGTTACCTACCATACCTGCGGAGTGGCTATTGGAATGTCAAACGTGATTGAATGTATAGGTCCTATTAAATTTTCCGTAATCGTTCGCGGTTCTGGAATCACTTCCAGTTCTACCATACTCCCACTACTGTTTTCTGAAAAAGATCCATTTTTATTAAAACTGTGGCGAGTCAAGAACAATATCACTATTGATCTTCCAAATGGTAGAATATCAACCCTCGTCATAGCCAGGGTCAACCCACAAATAGCCCCTACAGAAACGTGCCCTGAGTTATCCAGTGTCTGGTTTTAAGCATAAGCTGGACAACTCCCCGTACCTTAATATCTTTTAAGGTACGATCCATTCTATATCCAATACAGAAACTTTGGCACTTATTTAATTGGAACCAGATTCAAATCATGCAGCTGTCTCCAGTGCATATCAACTTAATGGAAAAAGGCTAATCAGCATTACTCAACTTAGGAATCCATCCAATTATGAGTAACCTGAAAGAGAAAACTCGTTTCTCAAAACCATCACTATCATCTGAATACCAATCACAAGAATCTACATCTTCGATCTCTTTGAAGAATCCCGATACTTGTGATACCTGGTTCTCTACTTTATTCTTATACCCACAACTTCTCAAAACTTAGACCTTGTATTTCTACGAAACACTTGTCTAAATACTAGAGAAGTTATAAGTAAACATAACAAAGTACGAGGACCTACCCCTTTGTCCTGAAGGACACTTGGACAACATACAATACTCTGTATAAGTCCGCTGAGTTGAACAACTCAAAACCTGTGCGTTGTAGGTGGAAAACTGTACCCTGGCGATTTCCTCAAATATCACCAATTACAACGAATTCCGATATAATGAGGATGATCACCTAATTCCCAATATCTTACTCCCACTCATCATCTGTAAAACCATACAGATATGAGAATTAAACCTGGTAAATACATACCCTTGGAGTAAGTGTCTAATCGGGAAAAACAGTTTTTCTTTTAACAATGCACTGAAACATGAAAATGTTTCGTAGGGGTATCCTGGTATTCATAGCAATGCCTCTTCCATAATCCAATTCATGACTTCAACCGTATATTTTATTGCCATCTCTCCAAATCCCTTTATTTGTCTTTAGTCGTTACCTTCTGTACACCATCGTTAGGCTAAATGGTTTTCTTCCTTCCCTACCGTTCGGCACCAGCCTATGGTTTGGAAGAAGACTATCCAGTAAGCATAATAGGTGTACCCTCCTAAACCAAGGAGTACTCGCAACTGAGAGAAGGTGATGATAAAAGACAACTGAATAATACCTTATTCTTTTAAAGGTGAAATAGGAGTGACAATGAAGTACGCGGTTTTGGTCGTGAATGATATCAGTCGCAATTTACTTTGCCCTCTTTCTAATCCCTTTATTTTGTCTTTACATATTACCTTCTGCACACCCTACTTAGGCTAATTGGTTTTCTTCATTCCCTACCTTTCGGCACCAGCCTATGGTTTGGAATAAGACTATCCAATAAGCGTAATAGGTGTACTCTCCTAAACCAAGGAGCTCTCGCAACCTGAGAGAAGGTGATAATAAAAGACAACTGAATAAACCAATTCTATTTCTCCTGAACCTGGATCCATCCTCGAAGAAGTCCCTTCGAGTTCGTATATAACCATACGATGGATCTATCCAATGGAAGTGGATATCCGTAGTAATACGGGTGTTCTGAGAAATGCAAAGGGTAAAAGAAGGAGTGGCAATGACTTATGCAACTCAGACAATCCAAAAGCCAGTATTTTAAGAAGGTTCGGTCAACCTGGTCACTGAGTCATAGTCTAGGGTCGGTCAAAGGTCGCTGCCAAAGAGAGAGAGAGAAAAGAAACACTCTGCGTGCACTCTAACCTAGATCAGAATGGTCATCACTTTATCTAATCCGGAAACCTCCCACTGTCCTGTCAAATTCTCCTCCAAACCTAAAGAAGAATCAATCGGGATCACCCGAAGAGTAAACCAACTCATCAGTGGGAATCGGGATCCAACTCTCATCGCATGATAACGTGATGGAATGCATCCACGTTACTCATACTCCAGATGGTATGCGCATACTTGGCAAGTTTCAGTTTCTTTAGAAACTCCCGATAAGATTTTTGCCTCATGCTCTTATAACCTTGGCTTTGGTCAAAATGTCATAAGTCACATGCCAAGTTCTACCCGTCACTATCTTGTCAATTTGAACCCACCCGCACATGCCCCTGACTTTGGCCAATCGGCAGAACGACTGTCCCAAACTAACTCATCTATCTATGCAACAATTGAATACCCAGCAGCTACCAAACACTATGCCTTAACTTTGGCTAAAATACATAGCTTGAATACTACTGAATACCCAAAAGAAGTGACGGAGGGCTACGGCTGGTTTTTGGCGAAAAACCTTTAGCGTAGTGAACTTGATATCGCTGAAGGAACCTGATAGCTTTTTAAATATAGTGGCGAAAACCTTTTGCTAAAGAGGTCACTCCCGGTAAAGGGATCTCGGCTCTTTCCTCGTGGAATGAGGTGCAGGATATTCCACTGAATACCGCTATGCAAAGCAACTTGTAATCGACTATAGTGAAGTTATTACTCTGACGCAAACTTCTGTCCAAGGGGTCAGTCCCGGTGAAGGGATATCGGCCCTTGCCCCGTCGAATGAGGTGCAGGATATTCCACTGAATACCGCTATGCATAACAAAAGGAAACGTCTTTGCAATAACACTTTTTAAATTGTTCCAACAACTGTATACAGGTTTGTTTTACTTTGCGTTGATCAAAATCAACACAGTCCCATCATTCAATCACACCAGAAAAGAACGAAAATAAAATGTACGTATATGCCATCCGCATTCGTCACTGGGTCCCGTCATCACCCGTTAGGTTACTTAACTAACGACAGAGCGGGGACTGGACTAGTGCGGGTGTAAAACATATACAACATCTAATAGTATATAAACCAATATACATAATCGCTCCAGGCGTGATAATATGCAACATTACAGAAAAGTAATAAGCATCACAGAACAATACAGATAATCTGGGATCCCCGGGTTTCACAGAGCCGCTGCTGAAACCCGACGTTCCCCTGTCGTGTGGATAGCCTGTGCAATGAAACCTAGACCCCTACGGGTGCGGCAAGTTACCCGCCAAAACCTGAAGCGAGGCAGTCCCTTCAGCATAGTGAATGGAACACCCGGCACTTCACGGAATCCGGTAAATTGAGCACCCCTCCTTGGGTCAACCTGTACCCCCTACGAGTGCGGCGAATAGTCTGCCAATTCTGAAGTGGGGCCCCTCTGCCTGTCAAAGCCATGAGATGCGGACCCGTTGCTTTCCCGAACCCGGCTATCCGTGCACTCCGTCGCGGGGCAAAACCTAGTACAGTAATGAAAAATAGTACAATAGGTACATCGACCGCAACCTGGTCGTGCCCCAAAAGAATATTATACAACAGGCAGTGACGGCAGTCCACATGTTGGACGCTCGCCCCGCAATATCAAATGTACAAATAAACACAAACTGTACTATCATTGCACACTGCTATCCATCACGACAAATCCGCAACATCACAGCACAACACAGAACATCAACGCGAATGTCACGTTCGCAAACCCGTCTAAAAGAACTATAGCAATCAGACGCGGTTTACCGATCAAATGACATTCCCGGTCGGAGATATAATGTAAGCACTGTAAACTAACGTGTTTAAATTTCGATCGACTAAAGACCAAATATCAAAAACTGGGCCCCACTGCTTACTGGCGAACAGTAACAAAACCTGGGCCAAAACGATATTTACCAAAAACCCCAAAATCCAACACAGAACTCACTGACAAAATTTGGGAGCACGTGCTCCCCACGTGGCCGCGGATGCGCGGCCAAACCATGGGTTTGGCCGCGTTTCCGCGGCAGCTTGGAGGAATCACGACCCCAAATTTTGTCGTGGCTCTTGAAAACGCCTGCACAGATTTTTAAGATATACAGAAATGAATTTTGAAGCCATTTAAAATTAACAGAAACTGTCGGGCTTGAATTTTGGAATTTTCGATTTCCGGTCGGATCGATATTTTAAACGCGTTAGCACAAGTTAGTATAGCAAAATGGTGAGGCTCTGATACCACTGTAAGTCTACGCTAGCGCCCCGGCCGTCTACAGATGCCAAATGCGGAACAAAAACTTTTAAACTGGCGCTATCGTATACTTTAACCCGGATCTGCCATTATTGCTAAACTAACAAACTGTAAAGAGTGTAGAAAGGTTATACCGAACGATCCGAGTCCTTCGTTCTTCAACCATCATCCCACGCTCCGTTGCGGCTGCTCCGATCTCGTCGATCTCCAATATCCTCGTCGAGGTGGCACCACATCACCGATTCTTTAAACGGGCTCCCGCCTCTGACTCGAGGCAACTCGATCGTCAAGTTTGCTAAAAGAGACGACCAAGAATGATGTAGAGAATGAGTAGATGACTTTGTCTCACTTCGTCCAAATCCGTGGACGATCGGTTAATGAAGTTGCCGAGGGAATCGGGTGATGGAATGAAATGAGGCAATGAAATTTCCATGCACCCTTAACCATAGTCTTTTTCCAAGAATGAAATTAATCTCTCTCTCTCACTCAAATGGGGCCGGCCACATTTTGTAGAAGAGGGAGGTGATGGTAGGATGAGGGAGGTGACCACAACAAGAAGCTTATCATGAACAAATATCTTAACCAATCCAAAATACATAAATGCAAATGGTGATTCAAATAAACACCTCATCTAGCCATTAATGAAACCATTAATGCACTAATGAGTCATATGCCTCATCATCACTTCTAGAAGCTTCTAGAATGATGACTCACTCATATCAGAAGAAAAGATAAATCCGTCTTTAACCGAATGTTAAAAGACGGCTGATAGAAAACTGGAAACTGGCAACTTCCAAAAGTGATCTTGAAACGAATTTCAGGACAACCCCGAAACTGTATAAATATACCCGCATTTGTATTACGACCGAATACAAATGCAACTGAGACAAAGATATTATACCTACTCAATATAATACTCGGATCCGGCTTAAACCAAAGCCGACCAGTATCATCTGCCCGAAAACTGACACGTGCATAAACGCACGTGCATTTTCCGAACCCTGCCATAAAACCATACGGCCTCTACAACGTTTCGCCCGAACTTGGGAAACTGTCTGTGGGGGACTCTAATGACTCGTCAGTACCCTGGCAGTGGGTTTAACCACAAACCGTCAGCGGCACTAGCTATGCGTAACGGCTGCCCATGGACTGACCTCAAGGGAGGCTGATGAGCGAACTCAAGGGAGGCCGATGAGCGAACTCATCCAGAAACCCTACTGAGCCTAACAGTGACAATGTATATACAGTCCAGTCCGTTCATCAATGAGTATCGCATATCTGCCTAAGGGGCTAGTAACGTCAGACCCCCAATAGCAGTATAAGTCGTGTCGGAGTGAAGCCCAATAACACCCTGAGATACTACTGGAGTACCTACCAGTAAATCTCCTGCCATGGCCATGGACTTTGTGTAATGGCTCTCCTAGACACAGCACGACCTCGCCCCCAATACCGGGAGAGACGAATCCCCTGCCGATCCGCTCACGTGCCTCCATATGGCTCGGGACTGTACCCAAAAACTACCTGTTTGCACGACTCCTTTGAGCCGTGGTAGGGTAGAAATCAAAGCACAGTGGGAACTCACACGAGACAAATGACGACCTCAGGTCGATGAACTAACCTGTACACATGTCACCAGGGAACTGCTATCTGACGGTAGATATAATACTAACTAGCAGATTCCCGGCGAGTCCTATCCGGTGTACTCATAACCCAATGAGCACCTGTATACATCTTAGGTGATCCAACTGACACCAGTGGCTTGTGAGACCGGCCACCGCCCCTCGTCGGGGTCTCGACTGTACACACTAGTCTACTCCGGAGTATCGATGCCCTGTCTCGAAACTCCCACGACTAGGGACCACAATTAAGGATATGCGTATAAACTACCCAACTCTCACGTATATGATCGCCATCATACTGTTGGTAGTAAAGCAAGATCCTAAGGGCTCTATCAAAGTGTAACATGCAATCAGTCACCTGAACATGTACACGACTGATAAAGGCAAACCAGATAGCATACTATCATCTCGAGTAAGACTGTCCTACCGGTATAGGTCCTCCGTAATCATTGCAATCACGTACCCGCGATCCAATAATTGACTATGAGGGCACTATCTCCAACAGGGGCAAAATATATAAGTGAATGTCCTCCCCCAAACTTATTTTTGGCTCATCATTTTGTAAAATTTCCTTCTCAAGAGCCAGAAAAAAATGCCCCCCCAAACTTAAGCAATGTTAATCTTTGAAAATCACATGAGGGGGTCAAGAATCAGTGGTCGATGACAAGCTTTGCAAAGACCGAATGTTAACACCAACCATTCAAAATTTTTATCAATGCAGTGCTCTGGTTGGTGGAAGAAGAAGTGGGGAAAGGTTAAGTGGTGGAATAGAATATGTGTGCATCTCATTTTGGAGAGATGATGCAGTGAATGTGATGGATTACTCGCATTCTTTTTACAGTTCAGAAAAAGGGGTGGAGGTTCAATTTCATTGATTGGGACATGATTCATCTCAACACCCGTGTCATTCAAAAATGCGAGTTCATCAGCGAAGATTTCCTCAAAAGTTCCATCAATACCCCGATGAATAATGTCATCACAAAGTGCAGGGTGATCTTCAGACTCTAAGAACGGTTCATAATCAGTGTTAGTTGTTGACCCGGACATTTCGGTGGAAGATTCCGTATGTGTATGATACATAGTTGGGTCAAACAATAACGTATGAAAAGAGTCAAGATCGGTATCAGGAGGATCATCAAATTCGCTGCTGTCAACATCCATTAAGTCGACAGAACAGACATGAGCAGTAGGTTCGGAGGGTACACTTCCCAACTTGTAAATGTTCAGCTCTATTGACCTATTCCCGAAGGATAGGGTCATAGAACCGTTACGACAGTTGATAATAGCATTGGAAGTGGCCAAAAAGGGGCGACCTAAAATCTCCGGAATTTGGTTCCGTGGGTTCGCTACAGGCTGTGTATCAATTACAATAAAATCCACAGGGAAGATAAATTCCCCGATTTTTATTAACACATCCTCCAGTTCACCCCTAGGTTTGGTGATTGATCGGTCAGCCATCTGTAGAGTGCAATGGGCTGGTTTCAACTCTCCGATTCCTAGTTGCTCATAAACCGAATATGGAAGCAAGTTAACACTAGCGCCAAGGTCTAGTAGAGCACGGTTGATGAGTTTTTCCCCAATAGAAATAGAAATAGTAGGACAGCCAGGGTCCTTACGTTTCCGTGGTACTTGTTGGGGGAAAGCCGTGTCTACTGTCTTTGCCATAAAAATCTTCTTGGGCACTTGAGTCTTCCTCTTCCTAGTGCACAAGTTCTTAAGAGTTTTCGCATAGGACGGAACTTGTTGGATGGCATCTAGGAGAGGGATGTTGATGTTAACTTGCTTAAAAATATCCATAATCTTCTCCATATATGGACTCGATGTGTTAGCCCTTAACCGATTAGGATAAGGTGCTTTAGCAATAAGCGCTGGGTCCATCATAGGAGAAGGAAGTGTGTGTGGACCCGATCCCAGAATAGAGTTGGGGATCGTCGGTGGTAGACTAGAAGAGATGGGCTGAGGTGGCGAGCCTTGTGGGAAACGAAGAATAGGCTCGGAAGAAGGTGGTGGGGTAGAAGAACTGGGGTCAGAATTAGAAGTAGAAGTGGAAGGAAAGGTCTCAGTCGGGGTGTTATTGATAGATTTTTCAGTATCATCAAACTCTTCCCCAACGTGAGTGTCAAGCACTCTTCCAGATCTCAACGTGATTGCACTCACATGATGTGAATAGCCAGGATTGGGTAAGGGTTGAGCTGGAAGTTTCCCTTTCTCTCTTGCACTCATTTCGGCTTTTAGTTGTGCAATTTGTGCTTCCATCGATTTGATATTCTTATTTTGAGAGACAATGATCTTCATCACATTCTCGACGGAAGATTGCAAACTTGTCGTCCCTTGGATGGATTGTTTCATGAAACTATCCAAGGTTTGTGCTAGTACAGAGGTATTATCTGTACCGGTCAATTGCAAAGAGTTTTCATGTGGTGCAAAAGTGTTGACCGGATTTTGGAAGTTTTGTGATTGGTAGGGGTGCTGACTCAATTGAAGTTGTGGTTGCTGTTGTGGTGGAGGGACCCTTTGGAAATTGTTTTGGGTTGGAACCGTTTTTGAGATTGTGATTGGTTCCAAGCAAAGTTAGGATGATTCCTCCAACCCTGATTATATGTGGAAGAAAATGGATCGTTTCTAGGTCTTTGAAATGCGGCATTGGTATGCTCATGACCTTGAAACAGACATTCTTCCGTCAAGTGAGAAGGATCATAACAGCATCCACATACAGTTTTGGAGAGTGACATTTGATTTAGGGCGGCGGCTAAAAATTTGTTTTCTATATTGTCGAATTTCTTGTGTAAAGATGAAATTTCAGCTCTAACTCCTATGGAAATATCATTGCCATCCCTAGACGATTGACTCACACCCTCCCACTGTAAAGATCTTTCAGCGAAATCTTCTAGAAATTTCTAGGCTTCCCCATCATCTTTGGTCATGAAGTTGCCTTGACACATGGATTCAAGGGTCTGTCTTGTGTTAGGATTAATGCCCTCATAAATGATTCGGCACAGTTCCCATCTCGGGATGCCGTGATGAGGACATTGGACTAACAGATCCTTGAAACGTTCAAGACATTTTGAAAATGGTTCATATGGAAGCTGGGTGAATTGATTGATTTCGCTACGTTGTCGAGCTGTCTTGTGATGTGGGTAGAATTTCTTAAGGAATGCTTTGACGAATTCTTCCCAATTTGAGATGGAATGTGCGGTAGTGTTACACAGCCACTTCTCGGCTATATCGCACAAGGTGAATGGGAGAAGACGTAGACGCATAGCATCCATAGAAAGCTGTGAGGTACCCATCATTGCGCATACATTTTCAAATTTCGTGATAAATGCATATGCGTCTTCAGACTCGAGACCGTGATATTTGGGTAGAAGGTTGATGTATTGGGGTTTTATTTGAAAATTTTCCCCGTTGGCTGGTGGAATGGAAAGACGGGTGGAAAGAGGACCTCGTGTAGGATAGCACCTTTCTTGGAGAGAGATGCGAGGTGGATTCTGCGCACCAACGGACGGCGGCAGATTAGTGGAAAAGAAGTTCGATGGAGATGGATCCATCGATGTGGGTGTGGTGGTGGGTAAAAGAAAGGGTAAATGTAGAAATACCGACTTTTGGGTCGATAAAAGGAAACGCGGACTTAACGGGCACTAGAATCCCGTGTCCAGCCTATCTTGCACTAAAAAGGGTTAGTACAAGTGGCAGCGTGACTTTATAATTAGGGGAATGATGAATGAATGCGGTGTTTGTTTTGAAAATATACGGATTTTTGAAAAAATGATGCAACAAAACAAATGCAACACACAAAACCCTAATTCTAGTGGTCACCTAGGTCAAACTCTAGACCGCTCCTAACTGCCAAAAGACAAGTCACAGGATAAATCCTCCACTGCCTCTTTGTCTCTCCTGTGGCCAGGTAAGTGCCAGGTAAGTAGGAGGTTCTCCACTACGTAAGTAGTGGGCCTAATTAAGTAACCACTAGACTTCGACACACTTGCCTTAGACACCACAAAAGAATCGCGGATAAGTAATGAATTACCCACGGCCTTCTTCTGTCCTAAGTGAGCGCGACGGTCCTTAGAGTCATCTCTAGATATTTTTTAGTTAATTAGGGTAAATGCGGATGCAAATTTTGCGATTTTCGGGGCTTAGGAAGGGTAAAGAACTCCCCAACTAATCTGGATTTGGTCTTTGCCCCTTAATGTCCGTATTAATTATGCAAACAACCAAAAAATCAAAACACGCACAATTTATTTTGCTTTTGCGGCGCTGCGATTTATTTGCAAAGAAACCTGTAGCAAATTGTCAATTGGAGCAGATTTAGGAAGGAGATAAGAAAGATAGAGTTTACCTGAGAATTTTTGCACAGATAACTTCCTGAACCGCCGCGGAAACGTGGTGGGAGTCAACAAATGCCGCGGAAGCGCGGTAGGATGAAGAGATCACTGTATGAAAATTTTTGGTATGGTTACTGTTCACCTCAAGAGCTCTCTGGACTTCTCAGAAAAAAAATTCTCCAGTTCCAATAATTCCAGATTTCCTCGCAATCAGATCACAACAACACGTATTAGTGTTTGCGCAAGTTTTGATCAAAAAATTATAATGGAATAAATCTTTCAATTCAAATTTCAATATAGAACGAATTAGCGCGCGATCCCCGGCAACGGCGCCATTTGATTGATTTGATTTTCTCGTTGTGTGTTTAAGAAAATGTATATAGAAATCACAACCAAAAGTATTTTTGACCGCAATCAATTAACGGTGTCGGATGTAGCGCGTTAGTGAGTGCGGATCGTCCACAGGGATTGCGCAATTCGTTTATAATATTGATTTGTTTGAATCGAATCTTTAATAGAAAAGAAAAGAAAACAAACAATTCATGATTTATAGTTGAAGTTCAAGAATTAGAAAATCTAGATCTAATAACAAGAAAATGATAGAATCAAGAATTGAGAGTTTAATGATTTTTCCAACCAAATATCAAGAATCGAAATGAGACTCGTAGGAATCGATCGGATCTATAGATGTGATGTAATCTCACAATGTCGTATTCTTATCCTTCGATGAATTGATACTAGATCGATGATGATCGACGAGAATTAGGGATTTCTAGTGAAACTAGGGTTTCATCATTTATCCATTGTTCCTTCGTCGATATCATTCACATTCTAGCCTCTAGTAAATTCAAGAAACGATCGTAGATCCCTAATTTCGAGCGATAACAATCAAGAAAGCATCGCAATGAAACTAGGTCATCGATTCTTGAACTTGCTAGGGTTTACAAAACTCGTAGGATTTAAGAATCGTTTTAAGATTTGTTACATCATCATTCTATTGATCGTCCCGACTCCTTGACGAGCGGAGTTTTACTCAAACATCACAACAAGAACTACAATTACAAATTGAGATCGAATCATGATGCAAGAATTTAAAGAAAGCAAGATTAAAGAATTTCACCTTTTATTTATATCAACAATTTCATTACAATCGCTCAAGAACTACAAGAGAAAGAACTCGATCGTCAATTTGGCTTCGCTCGTCTCCGTGAGTCGCGGATCGGCTTGGATCACTTGCTCGATTGAAGATCGGCTCCGCTCCTAAAAGGTTGAAGGCTTCTTGCTTGATTTGGTACTCGGGATCTTGAATTTGGATTGGAATTAGGGTTAGGGTTTCGCACAAGTCTTGTTACTAGACTTGTGGAAGAAGATGGAGATTAATGAACAACTAAGGATTCAAGAAGAAAGATTCAGGAAGAATTGAACCACTAAGGATTCGGGAAGAAGTTTAACCCTAGGTCTAGGCTTCTATTTATAGACTTCCCAAAACCCTAGATCTAGGATTTGAATTTTGAATTTCAAATAATGAACAAATTAGCACACGATCCCCGGCAACGGCGCCATTTGATAGAATGATTTTCTCGTTGTGTCGGTTTATAGAAAATTATGTAGAAATCACGAACAAAAATATTTTGACCGCAATCAAAAACGGTGTCGGATGTAGCGCGTTAGTAAGTGCGGATCGTCCACAGGGAAAGTGAGATCCGTTTAATTTTCGAATTAGATGAGTCGAAAATTTAAAGAAAAGAAAAGAAACAATTCATGATTTGTAAAATTGAATATCAAGAATTAGAAAAATCTAGATCTAAGAAAACATTAAAATCAAGAATTGAGATGTGTGATGATTTCCAAACCAACAATCAAGATTCGAAGTGTGGCTCGTAAGAGTAGATCGGATCTATAGATATGATGAGATCTAATGATTACATATTCTTATCCATTAACGAATTGATACTAGATTGATGTCGATTTATCGAGGGTTAAGGATCTTGCGAAGAAATTAGGGATTCCTCATCTCATCCTTTGTCCTTTCGATGAATCTCATTCAAAATCTAGCTTCAAGTTAATCAAATGATCGATCTTTGATCCCTAGTTTCGAGCGAACATAATCAAGGAAGCATCGTCTCGAAACTAGGTCATCGATCATTTGATTCACAAGAATTTACAAACGTTATAGGATTTAAGAATTGTAAAAGAGTCTAAATCATCATCATCTATCGATCGTCACAACTCCTACACGAGCGGAGTTTTACTCAAACATCATAATAACAAACACAATCACAAATTGAGATCGAATCATAATACTTGAATTAAAAGATAAACAAGATATAGAAATTTCACCTTTATTTATCGACAAATTTCGTTACAACTCTCTTGAAATTTACAAAAGGAAGGAACTAGATCGTCGATTTCGGCTTCGCTCGGCTCCTTGAGTCGCGGATCTCCTTTGATCTCTTGCTCCGGTGAAGTCCGGCGTTGCTTTCTAAAGGATAGAAGGCTTCTCACTTGAATGGTACTCGGGTCTTGATCTTGATTTTGGAATTGGAATTAGGGTTAGGGTTTTGAGGCACAAGTCGTGTCACTCAACTTGTGGGTGGAAGTTGATGGAGAATTTCTTGAACAACCTCAACCCTAGATCTAGGCTCCTTTTTATAGACCTCAAAACCCTAGATCTAGGAATTCAAATTTCCTTCCAAAAGTTTGTTAAAGAGAGCCTTCTATAAATAGTTTGTTAGGCCGAGTCTTCTAGATGAAGTCACGTGGAGTTTCTGGGGTCTTCTGGAAGCTTGGGCCATTAGAGGAGACACGTGGAGAAAATTACAAGCGTTGGCGCCACCAAGCCGCCGCGGATCCGCGGCGCACGCCGGCTCCGGCCGCGGATCCGCGGCTCATTTGAAGCCATGGCGCTTGGACTTCCTGGTACTTGTTTGGGCTGACATTTGGGCCTTTTTCTGATATGTTGAATTTTATTTGGCTTTCTGTATCACTACCAGATCTCAAATCTTGGAGTTGGTGTATTTTTGATCAGCTCTTTTCCCAATTTTGGCTTTGTTCCTGCAATTTCCTGCACAATTTCTCGAGACAAGAATTGCGCTATACAAGAATGATGCGATGCCATGATAAACAATCAATTTCCCTAAAAATGCTAGTTTTAATATAGAGTACAGGTAATTCAGTATTATACAAGTGTTTTGCTAATATGTGCAATATGAATACTGAACACCTCAAGATGGATGCAAATGATAGGGAAATTGTCGTGTTAAAAATGCAGTATTTTCGACCGATTAGTTGCCACGGAATTTTGATGCGATCAAAAGTCCGTCGCAATCACGTAGCGTACGCGGATACTCGCCGGTAAACTTAATAGACAGCCAAGCCCCATAGCCCCGACCAAGTGACTGTAGGAGAACCCCGTCGCCAAAAGCATCCGTTCGGATGCTCACGGCAGCGGTGTTCTGCCTTAGTGCACTTCGTCGACGGCATCCAGGGGGTGCGGCCATCTACTAAAGTTTGCGACAAACATTCGATCAGGATGTCGGGAATCTTGTTGAATTGCCCGACTGATTATTGGAAAGTGTTTTCGATAATGAGACTAAAATGCGGCGTTTATAATTATTAGGCATACGATGTCTAAGGAATTCATATGGTTAGGCATGCGATGTCTAAGGAGGTTGCAGATTCCAACTGTTGTAGTTTTACGCTTTCTTTTCTGCGACCGTAAGTGTAATATGTGGTGTATCGCCGGTTTCGTTGCTATACATCAACGACAATTGGGATACGCATATTTACTTACGTTGATGACATGTGATGTTATGTGTTGCTGGATATGTTATATTGGATCGTCGTGTTTGAATAGCCGGGTTTTTTTGTGAGATGAGAGTTTTTCTTTTTCATTCATGTAAAATTCATTGTATGTAATATTCTTTTATTGGGGCACTTCCGGGCTGAGGATGATGTCACCATTGTATATTATTTACTTTTCCGCATTAGGATAGACCCAAGGCGGGGAGCACAAATAACCGGGTTCTAGGGTCCAGTGGGAGACCATCTCGAGGAGTCGAGTCCGGGTCTCCTAACTCTAGAATTGGTAGCGTTGCTTGCCGCTCTCGTAGGGGTCTAGGGGTGTGGGATTAGCTATTCATCATGACTGTGGAATCCGTGTTTTATACAGGCTCAAAATAAAATGCGGACGTCCTAGTATATCCAATATTTCATACGTTGTTTTTCTGCTGCGTTATCTGTTATGTGATCATGTGATATGTTCAGATAGATATTGTATATAGTATATATGATATATTATATAGACGTTGCTTATGTTTTACGCCCGCGGTAGCCCTGCCCCGCTCTGCCATTAGTTACCTAACCTAACGGTGCAGACGGGACATCGAGGCGAATGCGGATGGCATAAGTGTACGTTGTATTTATCTGTGATGTTTAGGTGGACTTAAATGATGGGACATTCATTAATGTTATTAATGAAAGAAAATAAACCTAAAAGATGTTGTGGAATCGAATTTGAAAAAAATAAATAAATAAATAAAAATTAGGTAGCTCTAGTTGTTACTTTGCATAGCGATGTTCCTTGTAGAACATCCAGCACCTTATTCGATAAGGAAAGTGCCGAGATCCCTTCACCGGGAGTGATCTCTTTAGCAATAATTAGCAGATGCTACAACCTTCGGTTTGTCTTTTGACTGCTTTTCTAGTTCTTGATTTGCATAGTGGTATTGTGAATATCCTGCACTTCATTCGATGAGGAAAGAGCCGAGATCCCTTCACCGGGAGTGACCTCTTTAGCGAAACTAGTAAAAGCCTCAAAATCACTCCATTTTAAAACCATTTGATTCCGCAACGAGATAAAGTTCAAAGTGTTAAAGGTTTTCTTAAAAACCATCTGCAACCCTCCGTCATTTTAGGAAGTAGAGTACTTAGTATGCGTGCTGCGTTTGTCGACCATAGCCGAGGCGTAGTGTACGGTAGCTAAGTGATGTCTTCCTACACAACATATGATGCGATTAGTTAGGACAGTCATGTGACTTTGTTGACCTTAGCCAAGGGTCATGTGGGTAGGTCTAATTAATCACGAAATGACGGGTAGAACTTGACTAGTGCTTATGATTTGTTGACCATAGCCAAGGTCATAGGTGCTAGGGGTAAAAACCATTATCGGGAGTTTCAAGTGTTGAAATTTGCAATGAGATTGCATACCTTCTATATGATAGTTGGATCCTGATACCCACTGCGAGTAATTGTAACTCCTGGGAGAGTTTTGCATTTTACAATTAGCCGATCAAATAGGTGTCTAGAAAGTTGTCAACGGGGTTACGCCCCTGGGGAAATGAGGTTTATTTTAATTAGGTCCATGCGAAAGCACGGGGAACCTCCCTCAAAGTACCGGTACTGGCCTGGCTGAAACATTGGCGAACTTGTAGAGCGTAATTAATCCCGGCTAGTCTTTCCTTTTAGGATTTGAACGAAGATTTGATAAAAACAGTGGGAGCCAACCTGATTAGATAAAATATATAACCAATCTAATCTTGCAAGAGCGCACGCAGAGTGTTTTCTTCTCTCTCTCTCTCCAGGTAGCGACCATGTCACGCCTTAATCAAGATAATAATATGGATGTATTGACCGAACCCGCTTGTTATAATGAGCCGGGGAACGTTGGACCCGCTCCAACTTATAATTGTTATAAGACCGAGCAGGAATTAGGGGAATACCAGGATTCCCATACCGCCCAAACGAAGAAAGTGCATGATGATGCATCTTCTTCGGGTGTGTTCATTACAAAAAAAATTGTTTCTCAGTATCCTTTACGTCCCGGGTATTTGATACCGGATCAAGATCCCAAATATGTAATCTGTTACATGGGCTACAGATTGGTAGAGAACTGAGAACGGGTGATAAGTTTCAAGAGTTGAAAACGATGCTATTGTTGCAGCCAAATCTGTTGATAGTTATCACCCTGTATTACTAGAATACATTGATTCTGAACGAATGTTATTAGATACCAAACCTGATATACAACATCATATCAGTCTCTTTTTATTAAAGAAGGATATAATTTTGTATTGTTGGATAATGTTTTGAACATTTCCTATATCAAAAGTTGATCGGTTCAGGCACGTTATCTAAAAGCATATACATTCTAAATCAAACCACAGTTCCTTACGTACAGAACACACACAAGAGGAAGAGTTCAGAAATGAACGAATTCTTCTTGAGGCATTGTAGACTAGGTCATATCAATGCGACCCGACTAGCTAAGTTACATATAGATGCATATTTAAATCAGTTTAAATTTACATCTTGTGAAACTTGCCAGTCATGTCACAAAGATAAGATGACAATAGCTCCGTTTACTGGAAACAGAGGAAGGGTCAGTGAACCCTTGGGAACGATACATAGTGATGTATGTAGGTCCCCAGTCTACATATGCAAGGACTGGTTCTTTGTACTTCCTTACATTCACTGATGATCTCTCAAGATTTGGACACATGTTCCTGTTGAAACACATGTCTGAAGCTTTTGAGAAATTCAAAGAATATAAGTCAGAAGTAGAGAACCAATACAGGTATAAGTATTATGTCCTTTTATGAGATCAGGGAGGAGAATACTTAGGCATGGAGATCCTGGACTATTCCAAACGAGATTGAGATTCTCTCTCAGCATTAATCCTCCGTATACACCACAGCACATAGGTGTATCGGGGAGGAGCAATCACACCGTATTAGATATGGTATGCACTATGATGATTATTACTGAGTTACCTGTTTCCTTTTAGGGGTTATGCACTTGAGAAGCTGCATACCTATTGAATTGGGTTCGAATCAAATCAGTGCCTACCACTCCATATAAGATATGGTATGGGAAGAGCCCATCTCTTAAGAAAGTTAAGATTTGGGGTTGTCCGGCCTATGTCAAAAGCAAAATCCGGACAAGATCGAGGCAAGGTCAGTTCTGTAGAACTGGAAGGATTTCCAGCTATACAAACTACAGCTGATGATTTGACAGAACCAAAGGATTCAATAGTCCCCGACGAACCTCAGCCTCTCTGCCGATCTAGCAGGGTTCCTCATCCGCCTGAGAGATACTTCGGTTTCTCGATGACAGTGGGAGCGAGGATTGCATCATGAGATGATGACCTAACTAGTTTCGAGCAGGCCATCGAGAGTGAGGACTCTGTAAGAATGGTTGGATGCTTAGCGATCTGAGATAGAATCCATGTACACCAACAAAGTATGGACTTTGGTTGCTATATCTGAAGGGTTGAATCCCCATCAGAAGCAAGTATATCTTGAGAAGATTACTTGGTGTAGATGGAAAAGTTGAGACTTTCAAAGCTAGACTTGTTAAAGGTTTTCATCATCGACCAGGCATGGATAATGATGAAACCTTTTCCAGTGGCTGTGCTTAAGTCCATCCGGATCCTACTTGCCATTGCTATATACCATGACTACGATATCTGGTGGTTGGGTGTCATGACTGCTTTTCTAAATATTGATTTAGAAGAGAGCGTCTATAAGAACACAGCCAGATGGATTCGTAAACAGTGGGAGCAACGGAAACGTGTGTAAGATGCTTTGTGTGATAAAGCAGGCATCGCGGAGTTGGAACATATGTTTTGATGTGGTAGTCAAAGAGTTTGACTTCATCAAAATAGTAGATGAACCTTGTACATACAAAAAGGTAGTAGAGAGTAAGGTGATCATCCTCGTATTGTACGTGGACAATATACTCTTGATAGGAAAAGAGTTTCCTATGCTACGCACGGTCAATCTCCTCTTATCACAAGGATTCTCCAAATAGGATAAAGGTGAAACCTCCTAAATCCTGGGTTTTGGATCTATGAGATAGATCTAAATGGATATTTGGATTCTCACTAGGTGTAGTGAGATAGTATCAATCGATCCTGGGGAGAATCACTGGACACCAGGGTGGTAAGGTTGACTGAATGTCGGTCACAAGCATTTTCTTTACCCTCAGTGGAGGGACGGTATGTTGGAAGACTTCCAAGCTAGATACCGTGACTTCCTAGACGATAAAGGCTAGTGACATCGCTATCAAAGATACTACCAAAGAGGCAGTTTGGGTGTATAATAGTTCATGAGATGAACTAGGTTCCTACCATTGTGTGACAATCGAAGTGTGGCTTTGGCCCAGGAACCCCGGTCCCATCAGTGACCCAGACATATTCTGAGGCAGCATCACCTGATCATGGAGATAGTTAATCTCCAGGGTGATCGAGGTTAGGAGAGTAGACTCAGAGGACAACACGGCGGATCCACTCACAAAGGCCTTTTCCCAGAGAGAGACTTTTATGGGATGATTGAGTATGAGATACTGCAACAACTGCTACAGATGGCCTTAGTGCAAGTGGGAGATTGTTAGTTATATATATGCCCTAGAGGCCATTACTGTATATGAGATGTATATTGTAGTGGATGCTAGGACATATATAGGTAGGACTTTCTTGCTCGACATGATAGTACGCTATCTGGTTGCTCTTTATCTTAACATGTATACTTTCTGTCTCTCTGTTACATGTTGATAAAGCCCTTAGGATGTGTACTCGACTTGCAGGACTATGATGCAGATCATACTAGTGGGGCCTGGGTAGTCTATGAGTACATCCTTTAATGTTCCTAGTCGTGGGAATATCGAGACGGGGCATCGATATTCCAGAGTAGACTAGCGTATATCTTCTCGACCCATGTGATGGGCGATGGATGATCCCATATCCATTGGTGTTTGACATCAGAGATGGTATGCGGGTGCTCAATGGAGACTGAGTACACTGAACGGACTCGCCGAGAACTCCCAGATGGTATTATACCTCACGTCAGATGGCAGTTCTCTGGTGACACTGGTACAGCTTAGTCTGTTGACCCGAGATCGTCATAGAGTCTTGTGTGTCTCCCACTGTGATTTGATTTCCACCCTACCGCGACTCTACAGAGTCGTGCAAACAGGTGGTTTTTGGGTACAGTCCCGATTCACATGGAGGCAATGAGCGATAGGAGGGGATTCGTCTCTCCCGGTATTGGGGGTTGATGTTGCGCTATGCTCGACTGGCCATAACTGGAAATCCCTGGCCAGGGTTGCACAAATTTACTGGTAAGTGTTATCAGTAGTTTCATGCTTGTTATGGACCTTAAATCGGCATGACTTATCAAGCTACTGGGGTCTGACGTTTACCACCCCTAGGCCAGATATGCGACATATCAGACGAACAGACCGGACTGTGCGGTAAGTGTTGCTGATTGGATTCGCAGGAGTGTGAGTAGGCTTGCTCGTTGATCTTCTGATCGCTCAATACCCGTGTGGCCGTTACATTTAGCAGTCCTCTTGCGGCTTATGGTTGATTGATATGATCACCACCTACTGCCGGCGTATTGACGAGTCTTTAGAGTCCTATATAGAGGTTTCCTGGCTCAAGCGAAACGAAATAGGAGCACATATGAGATATGTGCGGGACCGAGAATAATATCAGTATGTGATACTGTATTCTATTCTCGCGATTTGTATCATCAGTCGGTTATATGAGATATAGTCGGGTTACCGAATCAAGTGTTGGTTCGATATATTGATACACTAGATATTAGTCGGTTATATGCGATATGACCGGATCATTAAACCAAGTGTTGATTTAATGATTTAATATATAATTATATATTTGATATATCACTTTACATTAACTAGTATTGGTTCACTTAAGATTGATTTTCTCACTTGATGTGCACAAGTTGTATATGTGATATATGTTTGTGCACTAGTTTGTATCATGATTGATGATACATGTAAACTTGGGTGTGTGTATGACTTACACCATATTTAAGATAATGGTTTGGGTTTTTATTTATTTTGGTAAAACAAAATGGTGGTTTTCTTTTTCTTGGCTTGAAGCTTCATGAAGCTTTTAAGCATCTTTGACAAAGTCCACTCATTTTGTTTTGCATAAGATTTTCATTAACCAAACCATTACCTCAAACTATGGTTTAGTCTCTACAAAGGTAAACTCACCCATGGTTGCATTATGATAGACTTCACTTGATTATTCATTTTAGATAATTCATTTTTTTCTCTTATTCTTTTCCTTCTTCTTCTTCTTCTTCAAGAAGAAGAAAAGCTTTCTAGAATTTTTCAAAAAAAGAAATAGAGTGAGAAATCCAAATCCAAAGTGTACCCACTTCCTATTTCATCATCCTTTACTACTTGCCATTTAGTTTAGGGTGTTCTCTTCACAAAGTTCTTGACCTAGTGAAGATGGAGCTTGAGTTTGAGTCTCCTCGACGTAGATCATCTTCGGCCTCGAAGTCAACGACCTAGCCCATTCATTTCTCCGAGGAAACCATCGCAAGAGTCCGGGATCACGATGATCACAGCAAAGGGACGTCAACACGGAGCTTTAAAAGTGAAGGACCGGATCTACAAAGGTTGTAATCCCTTTCACTTAGTGTTAAAGAGTTTAACTTGCTAGTTTTCGCATAATCTCTAGTATACGATTTTGGTTAGGGTTGTTCGTCACGTCTAATTTTTGAATCGGGCATGGTTGATGCCTTGTAGAACCTCATGAAAGTGCCTAAGTGTTGGATACAGTGCCCTCAAAGTCAATTATTGGATCACAGGTACGTGATTGCAATGATTGAGGGAGGACCTATACCGATATGAAAGTCTTGCTCTAGATGATAGTATGCTATCTGGTTTGTCTTTATCATCGTTTACATGCTTTAGTTCTCTATTGCATGTTGATAGTGAAAGTTTCCTAGGCACCCTATAGAGGTCTCACAAGGCATCGAACATGCCATTTTACAAAAATTATGGTGCCGAGAAACCCTAACACGGATCTTAGACTAGAATTCTAGGCGAAATACAAAACTAGTTAACAAATTAACTAAAGGTTAGATGCTACAACCTTTGTAGATCCGGTTATCCTCTTCCTTGGCTCCACGTAGGCATCCTCTCGCTGTCCTTTTCGAATCCTAGACTCGTTCATCGGCTTCATCGAGAAAATGAGCGGAATAGGTCGTCGGCTTCATGTCAAAGACGATCTACGTCGAGGTTGCACAAGCTCAAGCTCCGACTTCACAAAGTTGTGAAACTTGTGAAGAAAACACCCAAAACAACTTGGCAAGAGGTAGAGGGTGAAGAAATAGGAGGTGGGTTCACTTTAGAATTGGATTTATCTCACTTTAGCTCAAGTTGCCATTGATGGACCTTAAGCTTTTCTTGAAGAAGAAGATGAAGATCAAGAAAGAATATGATAAGTGTTCTAATTTAAAAATAAAACTAATATGAATACTTATCATATCTTGACCATGGTCAAGTGTAGAGATTAAACTAAGGTTAGTTGGAATGGTTAGGGTTAAGGATGAGATAAGGATGGTGGACTTTGTCAAAGCTTCAAGAAGCTTCAACAAAGCTCCAAAATAAGCCACCATTCTTAACTTAATCCTTTCCAAATAAATAAACAAATAAATAAATGAAAAACCAAAACCCTAATCATCACTTAACCATGGTTTAATCCTTTACACTTAACCACATTATCAAGTATCATCAAACATGATACAAAAAATGTGCACAAAAGTATATCACATATACCTTTTGCACATCAAGTGAGAAAATCCATTTAAAGTGAACCAATACTAGTTAATGCAAAGTAATATATCAAATATATAATTATACATTAAATCATTAAATCAACACTTGATTTAACGATCCGGTCATATCGCATATAACCGACTAGTATCCCATGTATCGGCTTATCGAATCAATGATTCGATAACTAGGTCATATCAAATATAACCAATCGAAACATATATCGCGAGAATGAAATGCGGTATCACATACACGCATTATTCTCGGTCCTGCACATATCTCATATGCGCTCCTATTTCGTTTCGCTTGAGCCAGGAAACCTCTGTGTAGGACTCTAAAGACTCGTCAATACGCCGGTAGCAGATGATGATCATATCAAGCATCCACAAGCCGCAAGCGGTCTGCTAAACGTAACGGCCACCCGGGTATTGAGCGATCAGAAGATCGACGAGCTAGCCCGCTCACACTCCTGTGAATCCAACCAGTAACACTTACCGTACAGTCCGGTCTGTTCGTCTGATACGTCGCATATCAAGTCTAGGGGTGGTAAACGTCAGACCCCAATAACCGATAAGTCGTGCCGATGTGAGGCTCATAACGGGTCGAGAAACTAATGGTAACACTTACCAGCAAATCTCTGATCAGCCCTGGCCAGGGACTTCCCTGTTACGGCCAATCGAGCACAGCGCAACATCAACCCCCAATACCGGGAGAGACGAAACCCCTCCTTTCGCTCATTGCCTCCATGTGACTCGGGACTGTACCCAAAGACCACCGTTTTGCACGCCCTCATGGACGTGGTAAGGTGGAGATCAAAGCACAGTGGGAGTCACACAAGACTCTATGACGATCTCGGGTCTACAGACTAACCTGCACAAGTGTCACCTGAGAACTGCCATCTGACGTGAGGTATAATACCATCTGGGAGTTCTCGGCGAGTCCGTCCAGTGTACCCAGTCTCCACTGAGCACTCGTATACCATCTCTGATGTCAAACATCAATGGATATGGGATCATCCATCGCCCATCACATGGGTCGAGAAGCGTATACGCTAGTCTACTCTGGTATATCGATGCCCCGTCTCGATACACCCACGACTAGGGACCTTAAAGGATGTACTTATGGACTACCATGTCCCCACTAGTATGATCTGCATCATAGTCCAGGTAGTCAAGTACATATCCTAAGGGCTTTACCAACATGTAACTATAAGACAGTTTAAAGAGACAAGTGTACATGTTAAGATAAAAAGTAACCAGATAGCATACTATCATATCGAGCAAGAAAGTCATCTCTATATATGTCCAAGCATCCAATATAATATACAATATCTGTACAATACTGGCCTCTAGGGCATACATACTACTAACAATCTCCCACTTGCACTAGGGCCAGCTGCTGTAGTATCGCATACCGAGCATCCCGAAGAGTCTCTCAAACTGTGTCTGGGGAATGGCCTTAGTGAGTGGATCCGCCGTGTTGTTCTTCGTGTCAACCCTCCTGACCTCGATCTCCCGGCGATCAACTATCTCCCGGATCAGGTGATATCGCCTCAGAATATGCCTGGATCGCTGATGGGACCTGGGTTCCTTGGCCAAAGCCACTGCTCCATTGTTATCGCAATACAAAGGTATTGGATGCTCAATGGATGGAACCACTCCAAGTTCAGTAATGAACTTCTTGATCCAGACAGCCTCTTTGGCAGCATCGTTGGCAGCGATGTATTCAGCCTCCATCGTCGAGTCTGCCACGGTTTCCTGCTTGGAACTCTTCCAGCTAACCGACCTTCCGTAAAGGGTAAAGACAAAACCCGACTGCGACTTAGAGTCGTCCTTATCACTCTGAAAGCTCGAATCGGTAAAGGACTCCACTTGGAGCTCTCCGTTACCATACACCAAGAACATATCTCTAGTCCTTCGTAAGTACTTGAGAATGCTCTTCACAGCTGTCCAGTGACTCTCTCCAGGATCAGCTTGATACCTGCTCACTATACTTAGTGAGTATGCTACATCGGGTCTGGTACATAGCATCGCATACATGATAGAGCCTACTGCCACAGCATAGGGTATCCCTTGCATGCGAGCTCTCTCCAAATCAGTCTTGGGAGACATCTCTTTGGAGAGAGTGACTCCAGAGATCGTGGGTAAGTTCCCACGCTTGGACTCTTCCATACTAAACCTCTTTAGTATGGTGTCAATGTACCTAGATTGGGACAATCCCAAAATCCGTTTGGATCTATCTCTATAGATCCTTATTCCCAATATGCAGGAGGCATCACCAAGATCTTTCATTGAGAATCTTTGTGATAAGAAGAGCTTGACCGATTGCAGCATAGGAATATCATTTCCTATCAAGAGTATGTCGTCCACGTACAATACGAGGAAGACAACCTTACTCTCTGCCACCTTCTTGTAGATACAAGGTTCATCTGGGTTTTTGACGAAATCAAACTCTTTGATAACGACGTCAAAGCAGATGTTCCAACTCCGCGATGCTTGCTTTAATCCATAAATGGATTTAAGCAGCTTGCACACCTTCCCGCTGCTCCCACTGTCTACGAAGCCCTCTGGCTGAGTCATGTACACGCACTCTTCTAAATCACCGTTTAGAAAGGCGGTCTTAACATCCATTTGCCAGATTTCGTAATCATGATAAGCAGCGATGGCAAGCATGATCCGGATGGATTTAAGCATAGCCACTGGAGAAAAGGTCTCGTCATAGTCCACACCTGGTCTTTGACGAAAACCCTTTGCTACAAGTCTAGCTTTGAAAGTCTCCACTTTCCCATCTACACCAAGTTTCTTCTTGAAGATCCACTTGCTCCCAATGGGTTTTACCCCTTCAGGAGCAACTTCCAAAGTCCATACTTTGTTGGTGTACATGGAATCCATCTCAGACCGCATAGCATCCAGCCATTTCACTAAGTCCCCACTCGTGATGGCCTGCTCTAAGCTAGTTGGGTCATCATCCTCCATGATGCAATCCTCGCTCCCACCATCCATGAGAAAACCGTAGTATCTCTCAGGTTGGCGAGGAACCCTACTAGATCGGCGGAGAGGCTGAGGTTCGTCGGGAGCTACTGAATCCTCTGGTTCCACTAAATCTTCAGTTTGAGTTTGTGTAGCCGGAATTTCTTCCAGTTCTACCTTATCGCCACTAATTTCCTTTGCAAGAAATTCCTTTTCCAAAAAGGTGGCATGTCGAGAAACAATCACTTTTTGTTCCTCTGTATGGTAGAAAAGATATCCATGTGAATGTTTGGGATATCCCACAAACTTGCATAGAACTGACCGTGCCTCGAGTTTGTCCGGATTTTGCCTTTTGACATAGGCCGGGCAACCCCATATCTTAACTCGTTTAAGACATGGACTCTTCCCACTCCATATCTCATATGGTGTGGTAGGTACAGATTTAGATGGAACTTGATTCAATAGGTATGCTGCTGTCTCCAGCGCATAACTCCAGAAGGAAATAGGTAACTCAGCCGTGCTCATCATAGAGCGCACCATATCTAATAGGGTGCGGTTCCTCCATTCTGATACACCGTTGTGCTGTGGTGTATATGGAGGAGTCAGCTGAGAGAGAATCCCATTCTCTTTTAGGAAGTCCAGGAATTCATTGCTTAAGTATTCTCCTCCTCGATCAGAACGTAGGATTTTAATACTTTTTCCGGTTTGGTTCTCAACTTCTTGTTTATATTCCCTAAATTTCTCAAAAGCTTCTGATTTGTGTTTCATCAGGAACACATACCCGAACCTAGAGAGATCGTCAGTGAATGTAATGAAGTATGAAGAACCATCCCTGGCATGTGTAGACATGGGACCGCATACATCACTATGTATCAGTCCCAAGAGTTCGGTAACTCTTTCTCCGTGTCCCGTAAACGGAGTTTTGGTCATCTTGCCTTTGAGACATGACTGGCAAGTGTCATAAGATGAAAATTCAAACGGATTTAAATATCCATCTTTATGTAACTTAGCTAGTCGTGTCGCATTGATGTGACCCAGTCTACAATGCCACAAGAAGGATTCGTTGAGTTCAGAACTCTTCCTCTTGTGTGTGTTTGTTAGGCTCAGAACTGTTGATTGATTTAGAACATAAATGCCATTGCATAACGTGCCTGATCCAACCAACTTTTGGTTACGGAAAATGTTCATAACATTGTCCTGTAATACAAAATTATATCCCTCTTTACTTAATAAAGAAACCGATATAATGTTGCATATCAGGTTCGGCATGTAATAGCATTCGTTCAGAACCAATGTATTACCAGTTGGTAATACAAGGTGATATTCCCCGACAGTCTTAGCTGCAACAATTGCACCATTTCCAACTCTAATGTCTTTATCACCTTCTCCAAGTTCTCTTCCTTTTCTAAGCCCATGTAACTGATTACATATATGGGATCCTGACCCGGTATCTAATACCCAGGACGTAGAGCAAATAGAGAAACAGTTCTCAGTAACGAACACACCCGAAGAAAATGCATCAACATGTACTTTCTTCATTCGGGTGGCATGGGAATCCTGGTATTCCCCTATATCCTGTTCATTCTTATAACTCTTATAAGAAAGAACGGAACCAACGTTCCCCAGCACAGTATAACATGCGGGTTCGGTCAATACATCCATATTATTATCTTGATTAAGGCATGAACTGGTCGCTACCTGGAGAGAGAGAGAAGAAAACACTTTAGCGTATGCTCGTGCAAGATCAAATTGGTTATTATCTTATCTAATCTGGATGGCTCCCACTGCTTTTTATCAAATCTTCCTCCAAACCCTAAAAGGAAAGATTAGCCGGGATTAATTACACACTACAAGTTCGCTAATCTTTCAGCCAGGCCAGTGTCGGTACTTTGAGGGAGGTCCCCCGTGCTTTCGCACGAACCTAATTAATGTAAACCTCGTTTTCCCAGAGGCGTAACCTCGTTAACACCTTTCTAGACACCTACTTGATCAGCTAATTGCAATGTGTAAAACTCTCCCAGGAGTAACTCTTACTCGTAGTGGGTATCGGGATCCGACTATCTCATAGAAGGTATGCAATCTCATTGCAAATTTCAACACTTGAAATTCCCGATAATATTTTTCCCCTAGCGTCCTATGACCTTGACAAAGGCCAACAAATCATAGCATGCCAGTCAAGTTCAACCCGTCATTTCTTGATTGAATCAAACCCACCCGCACGGCCCTTGACAAAGGCCAACAAGGTCGTACGACTACCCTGAAACAATCTGCATCATATGCATAGGCAGATAATCACTATTCAGCTACCGCACACTACGCCTTGACAAAGGCCAACAAACGCAGCACGAATACTAAACAGTTCTTATCTGAAATGACGGAGGGCTACGACAGGTTTTTCTGAAAACCTATTGCGTAATGAACTTGATATCGTTGTAGATACAAAATGAAGTTTTAAAATGGAGTGATTTTGAGGCTTTTCTAGTTTTGCTAAAGGAGTCACTCCCGGTGAAGGGATCTCGGTCCTTTCCTCGTCGAATGAGGTGCGGGATATATTATATATATCACTGTGCAAAGCAGAAACTATAGAAGCAATCAAATACAAACCGAGTGTGTAGCATCTGCCAGTTTTTGCTAAAGGAGTCACTCCCGGTGAAGGGATCTCGGTCCTTTCCTCATCGAATAAGGTGCAGGGTATATCATATATACCGCTATGCAAAGCAAGAACTGTAGCTACCTGTTTTATTTAAAATTTGATTCCACAACATATTAGGTTTCTTATCTTTCATTAATCACATTAATGAAGTCCCATCATTTAAATACCTAAACATCACAGATAGATATGACGTACACTTATGCCATCCGCATTCGCCTCGATGTCCCCTCGTGCACCATTAGGTTAGGTAACTAACGACAGAGCAGGGCAGGGCTAGCGCGGGTGTAAAACATAAGTAACGTCTATATAATATATCATATATACTATATACTATATCCATCACAGAATCACATCACAGATATCGCAGCAGAATAAACATATGAAATATTGGATATACTAGGACGTCCGTGTTTTCAATACGAGCCAGTATAAAACACGGATTCCACGGTCGTGATGAATAGCCAATCCCACACCCCTAGACCCCTACGAGAGCGGCAAGCAACCCTGCCAATTCTAGGGTTAGGAGACCCGGACTCGACTCCTCGAGTTGGTCTCCCACTGGACCCCAGAACCCGGTTACTTGTGCTCCCCTCCTTGGGTCTATCCTAATGCGGAAAAGTAAATAATATACAAAAGGTGACATCTTCCGCTACCTGGAAGTGCCCCAAATAAAAGAATATTACATACAAGTTTTTACATGAATGAAAATGAAAAACACTCATCTCACATAAAAACCCCCGGCTATTCGAACACGACGATCCAATATAACATATCCAGCAACACATAACATCACATGTCATCAACGTAAGTAAATATGCGCATCCCAATTGTCGTTGACATATAGCAACGAAACCGGCGATATCACATATTACACTTACGGTCACAGAAAAAAAAGTGTAAAACTACAACAATTGGAATCCGCAACTTCTTTAGACATCGCATGCCTAATCAAATGAAATACTTAGACATCACATGCCTAACAGATATAAATCCCGCATTTTAGTCTCATTATCGAAAACTCTTTTCAATATCAAATGGGACTAAACTGCTAGATTTATAACAATCATTCAGTTATCTCATAACTGTTTGTGAATTCCAATTATTGTATCCCATTCCAGACAAACAGAAAATGTTAAACTTTCCGATCGAACAGTCGAATACCCAAGTTTTCCCGATACAGTCCAACACATGAAATAAGTCTAACAACATTCAGTTCGTGCCTCAGTACCAACGGTCCAGCCGTAGAAGGGTCAAGCCAACGCCTCACATGTGGCACGCCGTACTGCCCCAAACCCGAAGGTTCAAAGGGCAGTTCAAGACGGTCACATAATCGAGTTAAGGTTTGTTGTCTTCTAGAGGGTCCATCGCGTTACTTGCACTACTTAGAATGTCGTTAAACTACGGAAAAATCCAACACTTGGAAATTTCCCGACAGGGGAAAAGTTGGGTATTTATATCCGGTCGAACTTTTTAACATATTCTATAAATTATCCGGAAGTACACAAAGACAAGGTTCGATAATCCGATCGAAACATCGTTTCCAAATTTAACCCCAGAACACTCAACTTAAGAGCCAATTTAAAAATTCCCAGAAAACTCAGAATAATTAATCAGGAATTACTGTGCAAACACTTAGGGCTTACGTCACCAATTAGCCGCGGAACCGCCGCAGAAGCTAGGCTTCTGCCGCGGTTCCGCCGCACAAAGTACTGTTCATGGGAAACGTTTTGCACCGTAATTCTTAGATTTCATTGCTGAATTTTTTAAGCATTTTTAATTGACAAAAAACCACAAATTTGGAAAAAGTCCAGAGAGCATTATCGGGTTAGGGTTTCGGGTTCGTTCGGACTTCAAACTCCGTCTAGACTTCGCCTAAGGCTCTAGCTAGGCTCTGATACCACTGAAAGGTTCCTAGGCACCCTATAGAGGTCTCACAAGGCATCGAACATGCCATTTTACAAAAATTATGGTGCCGAGAAACCCTAACTCGGATCTTAGACTAGAATTCTAGGCGAAATACAAAACTAGTTAACAAATTAACTAAAGGTTAGATGCTACAACCTTTGTAGATCCGGTTATCCTCTTCCTTGGCTCCACGTAGGCATCCTCTCGCTGTCCTTTTCGAATCCTAGACTCGTTCATCGGCTTCATCGGGAAAACGAGCGGAATAGGTCGTCGGCTTCGTGTCAAAGACGATCTACGTCGAGGTTGCACAAGCTCAAGCTCCGACTTCACAAAGTTGTGAAACTTGTGAAGAAAACACCCAAAACAACTTGGCAAGAGGTAGAGGGTGAAGAAATAGGAGGTGGGTTCACTTTAGAATTGGATTTATCTCACTTTAGCTCAAGTTGCCATTGATGGACCTTAAGCTTTTCTTGAAGAAGAAGATGAAGATCAAGAAAGAATATGATAAGTGTTCTAATTTAAAAATAAAACTAATATGAATACTTATCATATCTTGACCATGGTCAAGTGTAGAGATTAAACTAAGGTTAGTTGGAATGGTTAGGGTTAAGGATGAGATAAGGATGGTGGACTTTGTCAAAGCTTCAAGAAGCTTCAACAAAGCTCCAAAATAAGCCACCATTCTTAACTTAATCCTTTCCAAATAAATAAACAAATAAATAAATGAAAAACCAAAACCCTAATCATCACTTAACCATGGTTTAATCCTTTACACTTAACCACATTATCAAGTATCATCAAACATGATACAAAAAATGTGCACAAAAGTATATCACATATACCTTTTGCACATCAAGTGAGAAAATCCATTTAAAGTGAACCAATACTAGTTAATGCAAAGTAATATATCAAATATATAATTATACATTAAATCATTAAATCAACACTTGATTTAACGATCCGGTCATATCGCATATAACCGACTAGTATCCCATGTATCGGCTTATCGAATCAATGATTCGATAACTAGGTCATATCAAATATAACCAATCGAAACATATATCGCGAGAATGAAATGCGGTATCACATACACGCATTATTCTCGGTCCTGCACATATCTCATATGCGCTCCTATTTCGTTTCGCTTGAGCCAGGAAACCTCTGTGTAGGACTCTAAAGACTCGTCAATACGCCGGTAGCAGATGATGATCATATCAAGCATCCACAAGCCGCAAGCGGTCTGCTAAACGTAACGGCCACCCGGGTATTGAGCGATCAGAAGATCGACGAGCTAGCCCGCTCACACTCCTGTGAATCCAACCAGTAACACTTACCGTACAGTCCGGTCTGTTCGTCTGATACGTCGCATATCAAGTCTAGGGGTGGTAAACGTCAGACCCCAATAACCGATAAGTCGTGCCGATGTGAGGCTCATAACGGGTCGAGAAACTAATGGTAACACTTACCAGCAAATCTCTGATCAGCCCTGGCCAGGGACTTCCCTGTTACGGCCAATCGAGCACAGCGCAACATCAACCCTCAATACCGGGAGAGACGAAACCCTTCCTTTCGCTCATTGCCTCCATGTGACTCAGGACTGTACCCAAAGACCACCATTTTGCACGCCCTCATGGATGTGGTAAGGTGGAGATCAAAGCACAGTGGGAGTCACACAAGACTCTATGACGATCTCGGGTCTACAGACTAACCTGCACAAGTGTCACCTGAGAACTGCCATCTGACGTGAGGTATAATACCATGTGGGAGTTCTCGGCGAGTCCGTCCAGTGTACCCAGTCTCCACTGAGCACTCGTATACCATCTCTGATGTCAAACATCAATGGATATGGGATCATCCATCGCCCATCACATGGGTCGAGAAGCGTATACGCTAGTCTACTCTGGTATATCGATGCCCCGTCTCGATACACCCACGACTAGGGACCTTGAAGGATGTACTTATGGACTACCATGTCCCCACTAGTATGATTTGCATCATAGTCCAGGTAGTCAAGTACACATCCTAAGGGCTTTACCAACATGTAACTATAAGACAGTTTAAAGAGACAAGTGTACATGTTAAGATAAAGAGTAACCAGATAGCATACTATCATATCGAGCAAGAAAGTCATCTCTATATATGTCCAAGCATCCAATATAATATACAATATCTGTACAATACTGGCCTCTACGGCATACATACTACTAACAGATAGAGCCCATAGGATTCTTGCTTGACTGCCAGCAGTATGATGGCGATTATATACGTGGGAGCTGGGGTCTGTAAGAACATCCTTAAAGTGTCCCTAGTCGTTGGAGTTTCGAGACAGGGCATCGATACTCCAGAGTAGACTAGTGTATACAGTCGAGACTCCGACGAGGGGCGTTGGCCGATCTCACAATCCATTGGTGTCAGTTGGTTCACCTAAGATGTATACAGGTGCTCACTGCGTTATGAGTACACCGGACAAGACTCGCCGGGAACATGCTAGTTGGTATTATATATATCGTCAGATAGAAGTTCCCTGGTGACATGTGTATAGGTTAGTTTGTCGACCTGAGATCGTCATTTTTCCCGTGTGAGTTCCAACTGTGCTTTGATTACTACCCTACCACGCTCAAAGGAGACGTGCAAACAGGTTTTAGTTGGGTACAGTCCCGAGCCACATGAAGGCAGTGAGCGGATCATCGGGGATTCGTCTCTCCCGGTATTGGGGGTTGATGTCGCACAGTGCACGGTGGCCATCACTAGAAATCCTCGGCCGAGGTACTAGAGAAATACTGATTTGGATCATTAGTTTCTCAGGAGGTGATGGGCTTCATACCGACATGAATTATCGCATTATTAGGGGTCTGACTTTATCCACCCCCCTAGACTCGATATGCGATACTCTTAGACGAACGAACCGGACTGTACGAATATTGTCACTGTCAGGCTCAGTAGGGTTTCTGGATGAGTTCGCTCGTCAGCTTCCCTTCCAATCAATACATAGGCAACCGTTACGTACAGCTTGTACCTCTGACGTGCTAGATGTTATACCCTGTGCCAGTGTGTTGATGAGTCATTAGAGTCCCCCACAGACACTTTCCCAAGTTCGGGCGAAACGTTGTAGAGGCCGTATGGTTTTATGGCAGGGTTCGGAAAATGCACGTGCGTTTACGCACGTGTCATATTTCGGGCAGATAATACTGGTGGGCATTGGTTTAAGCCGGATCCGAGTATTATATTGAGTAGATATAATATCATTGTCTCGGTTGCATTTGTATTCGGTCGTAATACAAATGCGGGTATGTTTATACTGTTACGGGGTTATCCTGAGATTCGTTTCGGGATCGCTTTTGGAAGTTGCCAGTTTCCAGTTTCCAGTTTTCTATCACCCGTGTTTAACCTTCGGTTAAATGCGGATTTATCTTTTCGTCACTTGGGTGAGTCATGAGGTGAATCGTGTTTCTAAAAGGTTCTAGAATGGTGACTGGGTTCATGAATCATTCACTTGCATTAATTGAATGGATGACTAGATTAATGACTCATTCTTGCATTTAATGTTATGCAAGGTGTCATTAGTGATTCATCTTTCCTTTAATGAAGTGATAAGGATTCATGCTTGTGGTCACCCTCTCTCTTCCTCCTACACTCACCTCCCTCATCCTTTAAATTGGTCGGCCCCTCTCTTTTGAGTTTGGCCAAGTTTTCTTTTGGGAAAAGATTATGATAGATTTGTGTATGGAAATTTAATATAGCTAAAATTCTTATCACCCGATTCCAAAAAAAAAGGCAACTTCATTAACCGTTCGTCCGTAGCTTTGGACGTAACGAGACAAAGTGTTCTACTCATTCTTTACATCAATCTTGGTCATCTCTTTTAGCAAACTTGATGATCGAGTTGCCTCGGTTCAGAGGCGGGAGCCCGTTTAAAGATCCGTCGACGTGGTGCCACCTGGACGAGAAGACTGGAGATTCAGAAAATCGGAGCAGCCACAACAAAGCGTGGGATGATGGTTGAAGACCGAAGGACTCGGATCGTTCGGTATAACATTTCTACCCACTTTGTAGTTTGTTAGTTTAGCTTTAATGGCAGATCCGGGTTATAGTATGCGATAGCGTCAGTTGTAAAAGTTTTTGTTCCGCATTTGGCGTCTGTTAGACGGCCGGGGCGCTACCATAGACTTACAGTGGTATCAGAGCCTCACCATTAAGCTTTACTAACTTATGCTAACACGTTTAAAACATCGATCGAACAGATTTTCGAAAACTACAATTTTTCTGTACAAAGTTTCTGTCGATTTTAAATCTGGCCTAAAAATTATTTTGAGCGTCACAGAAAATTGTGCAGGCAATTCTAAGCAAACTGGTGAAATTTGGTCACGTGATCCCACAGAACGGCCGCGGATCCGCGGCCCGAACCAGGGTTCGGCCGCGGATCCGCCGCGCGTTTGTGGGAACAGTGAGCCAACTTTCTACAGTATGTTCTACAGGGTAAATTGTGGTTTTTGGAATATTTCTTTTGGGCCCATAGTTTATTACTGTACACCAGATGTACGTGGGGCCCACTTCGGGATGTTTTGTTGATCGAAAAATTAAACTTGTTAGTATACAGTATTTACATTATATCTCCGACAGTGAATGTCATTCGAGCGGTCAATTGCGTCTAATTGCTATAGTTCTTTTAGACGGATTTGCGAACGTGACATTCGCGTTGATGTTCTGTGTTGTGCTGTGATGTTGCAGATTTGTCGTGGTGGATAGCAGAGTGCTTTTTGAATTTATTTGTACATTTGATATTGCGGGGCGAGCGTCCAACATGTGGACTGCCGTCACTGCCTGTTTGTATAAAATTCTTTTGGTGCACGACCGGGCTGAGGTCGATGTACCCGTTGTACATATTTTTATTTCTGTACTAGGTTTTCCCCGCGACGGAGTGCACGGATAGCCGGGTTCTGTAGGGCAACGGGTCCGTATCTCATGGCTTTGAGAGGCATAAGGTCCTCACTCTAGAATTGGCAGACTATTCGCCGCACACGTTGGGGGTACAGGTTGACCCAAGGAGGGGTGCTCAAGTTACCGGATTCCATGAAGTGCCGGGTGGTCCATTCATTTTGCTGTAAGGGGCTGCCTCGCTTCAGGTTTTGGCGGGTAACTTGCCGCACCCGTAGGGGTCTAGGTTTCATTGCATAGGCTATCCACACGACCAGGGGAACGTCGGGTTTCAGTTGCGGCTCTGTGAAACCCGGGGATCCCAGATTATCTGTATTGTTCTGTGATGCTTATTACTTTTCTGTAATGTTGCATTTTATCACGCCTGGAGAGATTATTGTATATTGGTATATATACTATTAGATGTTGTATATGTTTTACACCCGCGCTAGTCCAGTCCCCGCTCTGTCGTTAGTTAAGTAACCTAACGGGTGATGACGGGACCCGGTGACGAATGCGGATAGCATATACGTACATTTTATTTTCGTTCTTTTCTGGTGTGATTGATTGATGGGACTGCATTGATTCTAATCAATGCAAAGTAAAACAAACCTATATTTGATATTGTTGGAACAGTTTTAAAAGTGTTATTACAAAGACATTTCCTTTTGTTTTGCATAGTGATATTCGGTTGGAATATCCCATGAGGCAAGGGCCGATATCCCTTCACCGGGAGTGACCCCTTGGGCAGAAGTTTGCGTCAGGGTAATAACTTCACTATAGTCGATTACAAGTTGCTTTGCATCGTGGTATTCAGTTAGAATATCCGGCACCTCATTCCACGAGGAAAGAGCCGAGATCCCTTCACCGGGAGTGACCTCTTTAGCAAAGGTTTTCGCCACTATATTTTTATAAAAAGCTATTAGGTTCCTTCAGCGAGATCAAGTTCATTACGTTAAAGGTTTTTCGCCAAAAAACAGCCGTAGCCCTCCATCGTATCTTATGGATGGTCAGTAGTATTCAAGCTATGTTTGTTGGCTTTCGTCAAGGCATAGTGTTTGGTAGCTGCTGGGGTATTCATTTGTAGCATAAATAGATGTGTTGGTTTGGGACAGTCGTATTACCTTGTTGGCTTTCGTCAAGGGTATATACGAGTGGGTTCAAATTAACCTAGATAATGACGGGTAGAACTTGACATGTGACTTATGATTTGTTGGCTTTCGCCAAGGTCATAAGAGCATGGGGCAAAAATCACATCGGGAGTTTCAAACATACAGGAAACTTTGCAGACATGCGCATACCTTTTGGAGTGTGATAACTTGAGTGGTTTCTATCAAGTTATCATGCGATGATAGTTGGATCTCGATTCTCACTGATGAGTTGGTTTACTCTTCGGGTGATCCCGACTAATTCTTCTTTCAGGTTTGGAGGAGAATTTGATATTACAGTGGGAGGTTTCCTGATTAGATAAAGTGATAACCATTCTGATCTAGGTTAGAGTGCACGCAGAGTGTTTCTTTTCTCTATCTCTCTCTTTGGCAGCGACCTTTGACCGACCCTAGACTATGACTCAGTGACCAAGTTGACTGAACCTTCTTAAAATACTGGCTTTTGGATTGTCTAAAGTTGCATAAGCCATTGCCGCTCCTTCTTTTACCCTTTGCATTTCTCAGAACACCCCGTATTACTACGGACATCCAATTCCATTGGATAGATCCATCGTATGGTTATATACGAACTCGAAGGGACTTCTTTGAGGATGGATCCAGGTTCAGGAGAAATTGAATTGGTTTATTCAGTTGTCTTTTATTATCACCTTCTCTCAGGTTGCGAGGGCTCCTTAGTTTAGGAGAGTACACCTATTACGCTTATTGGATAGTCTTATTCCAAACCATAGGCAGGTGCCGAAAGGTAGGGAATGAAGAAAACCAATTAGCCTAAGTAGGGTGTACAAAAGGTAATAACTAAAGACAAAATAAAGGGATTAGAAAGAGGGTAAAGTAAATTGCGACTGCTATCATTCATGACCAAACCGCGTACTTCATCGCCACTCCTATTTCACCTTTGTTTTTTTCCCAGTTCGGGAGAAATAGAATAAGGCATTATTCAGTTGTCTTTTATCATCACCTTCTCTCAAGTTGCAGAGTACTCCTTGGTTTAGGAGGCTACACCTATTATGCTTACTGGATAGTCTTCTTCCAAACTATAGGCTGGTGCCGAACGGTAGGGAAGGAAGAAAACCACTTAGCCTAACGAAGGTGTACAGAAGGTAATGACTAAAGACAAATAAAGGGATTTTGGGAGATGGCAAGGAAATATATGGTCATGAATTGGATTATGGAAGAGGCATTACTAGGAATACCAGGATACCCCTACGAAACATTTTTTATGTTTCAGTGCATTGTTAAAGGAAAACTGATTTCTCGATTAGATACTTACTCCAAGGTATGTATTTACCAGGTATGATTCTCACATCTGTATGGTTTTACAGATGATGAGTGGGAGTAAGTTATTGGGAATAAGGTGATCATCCTCATTATATCGGAATTCGTTGTAATTGGTGATATTTGAGGAAATCGCCTGGGTACAGTTTTCAACCTACGATGCACAGGTTTTGAGTTATTCAAATCAACGGACTTATACAGAGTATTGTATGTTGTCCATTGTCCATCAGGACAAAGGGGTAGGTCCTCGTACTATGTTCTGTTTACTTGGGACTTCTCTAGTTTTTAGACAAGTGTTTCGTAGAAATACAATGTCTAAGTTTTGAGAAGTTGTGAGTATAAGAATAAAGTAGAGAACCAGGTGTCGCAAGTATCGGGATTCTTCAAAGAAATTGAAGATGTAGATTCTTGTGATTAGTATTCAGATGATAGTAACGGTTTTGAGAAACTTGTTTCTCTTTCAGGTTACTCATAATTGGATGTATTCCTAAGTTGAGTAATGCTGATTAGCCTCTCTCCATTAAGTTGATATGCACTAGGAGACAGTTGCATGATTTGAATCTGGTTCCAATTAAATAAGTGCCAAAGTTTCTATATTGGATATAGAATGCTCCATATCTTAACGATGTTAAGGTAAGGGGAGTTGTCCAGCTTATGCTTAAAACCAGACACTGGATAACTAAAGGCACGTTTCTGTAATGGCAGTTTGTGGGTTGACCCTGGCTTTGACGAGGGTTGATTTTCTACCATCTGGAAGATCAATAGTGATATTGTTCTTGACTCGCCACAGTTTTAGTAAAATAGATTTTTTCAGAAAAAAAGTAGTGGGAGTATGGTAGAACTGGAAGTGATTCCAGAACCTCAAACGATTACGGAAAAATTTAATAGGACCTATATATTCAATCAGGTTTGACATTCTAATAGCCACTCCACAGACATGGTGGGTAACCTTAGACACCCGAGAGGTACTCCGGTAGCCTCAAGGACGGTGACAGGGAGGTTCTTGTTTACCCAGACGTGACACTACTGTTGTTCCAGACTATGAGACCCGGCAGGAGGATATGTATAGCGTCGTTCTAAACTAGTTTTAGAAGTATACGCATATATTATTCTGCCAGAGGGTTGTTGTGGTCAGTGGGAGCAGCGGAAGCATAGTGGACAAGTAGCTTATGTCTATTTATAGGCTTGAGCAGATATAGCGGAGATAAGATCATCTAATTTTGATGTAACAGTCATGGCTTTGACTTCATCAGAATAGGGGATAGATCCGTTAAGAAGGTAGTAAGGTGTGATGTCCTGGTATTTGGTTGATATACACAGAATAGGAAGTAAAATTCCTATACTATGATCGGTTGTACTTTGGTCGTCACACTGTTGGTTCTCCACGAAGGATATGGATATAATATAAGACATTCTGCTTACTAGATCTATAGTTTTAGATCTAGAATTGGGTAGTTTCCCAATTTGGGTAATTTGAAAGTATTCTAATGGTATTTTAGAATAGATGACTCCTAGCATGGTGGTGTACCTGCAGATGATGGAGTCACCCTCTCTAAAGGTGTCTTACAGACTAAAGGGGAGAGGGATGTGCATGATTGGCAGATCACTTGCTTAGGCAATTGAGTCAATCGTGAGATGTCAAGTACCACACCAGATGTTGTTTTTGCACTAGACGCAATAAGTTTGTATTAATCCAATACTGGAGAAACATAAGGGAGCAGTTTTAGAACATAAATGCATGTTCTATGGATTTGATGACGGCAGCCTCCTTCGGGAGACGGTTATCATTCCAGGCTTCAAAGGTGACATAGATGACAGAGTGATTGTCAGAGCTATAGTTTTCCCTCTGACGAGGGACAATATTATAGCCAGGTGGTCCAAGAGGATACCGTGGGAGGCATGGTGCAGGATACTGATTAAGTTCAGTTGACGATACAGTCTAAGAAGTTTGGATTTGGCGTTCATTTATGAACTAGGTCCCATCAGATATCCAGACATATTCTAAGACAGGTATTACTCGATTCGGGAGATGGCTTTCTCCGCGAACTTGAGATTAAGAGAGATATAGAAAGAAACATCAGGGCGGATCCACTCACTGAGGCTAGGCTTTGTGAAACTGATTAGTAGAGGAGTTGGATGTTCGGTATCACACTGGCTGTGAGTATGTGACATCGCAATAATTAGCCTTAAGTGCAAGTGGGAGATTGTTGGATATAGTGCCCTCAAAGTCAATTATTGGATCGCAGGTACGTTATTGCAATGATTGAGGGAGGACCTATACTGATATGAAAGTCTTGCTCGAGATGATAGTATGCTATCTGGTTTGTCTTTATCATCGTTTACATGCTTTAGTTCTCTATTGCATGTTGATAGAGCCCATAGGATTCTTTCTTGACTGACAGCAGTATGATGGCGATCATATACGTGGGAGCTGGGGTCTGTAAGCACATCCTTAAAGTGTCCCTAGTCGTAGGAGTTTCGAGAAAGGGCATCGATACTCCAGAGTAGACTAGTGTATACAGTCGAGACCCCGACGAGGGGCGATGGCCGGTCTCACAAGCCATTGGTGTCAGTTGGTTCACCTAAGATGTATACAGGTGCTCATTGCGTTATGAGTACACCGGACAGGACTCGCCGGGAACATGTTAGTTGGTATTATATATATCGTCAGATAGCAGTTCCCTGGTGACATGTGTACAGGTTAGTTTGTCGACCTGAGATCGTCATTTGTCTTGTGTGAGTTCCCACTGTGCTTTGATTACTACCCTACCACGCTCAAAGGAGACGTGCAAACAGGTTTTAGTTGGGTACAGTCCCGAGCCACATGGAGGCAGTGAGCGGATCGTTGGGGATTCGTCTCTCCCAGTATTGGGGGTTGATGTCCAAAAGTGCAAGGGTGGCCATCGCTAGAAATCCTCGGCCGAGATAGTGGAGAATTACTGATTTGGATCAGTAGTTTCTCCGGAGGTGATGGGCTTCATACCGACACGAATTATCGCATTATTAGGGGTCTGACTTTATCCACCCCCCTAGACTCGATATGCGATACTCTTAGACGAACGAACCGGACTGTACGGATATTTTCACTGTCAGGCTCAGTAGGGTTTCTGGATGAGTTCGTTCGTCAGCTTCCCTTCCAATCAATACATAGGCAACCGTTACGTACAGCTTGTACCTATGTGTAACATTTTCAAAAGTATAAAATATTAATTTTGGGAATTTTTATAATTTAATATTATTTTATTGATTATTTTAATATTAAATCTATAATTAAATGCAAATAAATAGGAAAAATGTTAGAAAAATTATGAAAAATTTTGGAAAATTCTAAAATAGGGTAAATTAGTGAATTATGATATTTTTAAGTTTTTGTGATTAGTTTGACACTAATTTAGTGCTAATCGCGATTAAAATCGCTAATCGAGTTTTTTGGCAATTTTGTGCAAAACTTGCACATATCACTTTTTTCTACACTTGTGCATTTTCTTGCCATGATTTATCATTTGGGTTTACTATTTGTGTGAGAAGGTTTTGGAAATAAAGGAAAAGAAAAGATTAGAAATGAGGGTAGGTGAGAGAGAGAGGTGGACTTTTGACTTGTTAACCTTAGCCATTCCCTCTTGTTCTTCTCTCATTCCTTCCTCCTCATCCTTGAGCTGCTGCTGCTGCTGCTACTGCCCATTTTCCCCTCCACAAAACCCTCTCACTTCATCTCAAAATCTATCTCAAAACCTCACATCCCTTTCACGAAAAAGATGCACAAGCTCGAGATCTACAAGATGGACCAAGAAAGCATGGATTTGGCCACTAGAGGGCAACTCAAGAAAGTTCTTGAGTTGCTAATTGAGGTAATTTCTGGACCATTAGCTAAATTGTAGCATTTCCTTTAACCCAAAGTTAAGATTATATCGATATTGTGTGATATTATGGAATTGAGAGTAACCAAGTTAGGGTTTGAGGAAACTTGAGTTGTAATGTGAAATTGAGCTCAGTAGAGGAATTGTAAACACCCTAGTGCATGAATTGGAACCCAAAACCTGAAGCTAGAACCAGAAATACGGATTTTAGAAACCGATATCGGGGAAATTGTGTAATCTGTGAAGGTTATCCAGAATCTGCTATCATAAGAGGCACCTGAAAATGATATTGTGTGGACTGTGAGATGTGCAGGCACCCAGGAAGCTAACCCCAAGACCCTAGCCCCCAACTCCATTTCCTGGCCGCCAATTTTGCCCTTTTGGCCGCCAATTGCGGCCTGGGTCCCACCATTTTGGCTCGTGTTGGTTCTGTAGCTCCTACATTGTTAAGTTAGACCCCTGGTATATATAGATTTGTATAAAGTGACCTAGGGTGAAATCTGGGACATATATCCTAAGTTGCTATTCTGGATTCGTGTTTCCGTATTCCGTATTTTTGATTCTGAAATTGTGGATTGTGTTTTGCCTCGACTATTTGGCGTTTATACAACGATATAGAGAATTTATAGATGGTTTTGAAGGCGTGCCATAGGTTCTCACCTATAGGCCCCTTATCATATCGTTTTGGATTTCATGCGCCGTTTTAGCTTGGATTTGGTTTTAATGCGCATATACGATATGTTGATGTGTAGGTACCCATGAAGACTTCGGGACGACAAGCAAATGTATGGTGACGTCCGCAGATGATGATGCAAGGTGAGTAGATTATATCTACAGGGGAAAGTCGGGTGGATGGCGTATAGCACCCCCGCAGTCCGTAGTTAGTATATTATATATAGTTGATGTGTGATAGTTTTAGTGTGTTGTAGCTTTGTGTTAGAAGTATTATGGGTAGTTAGGGTTAGAAGTGATTAGTGTAGTTCCTAGTTGCGAGCCCTAGGATAGAATTGCACCTACACGCCTACACTTGTATATCTCTTATACCTACCCTTGATGGATGATATTTGATGACGTTGGTAATGAGTCGATGATGTGGACTTGATGACGTGAGATCGGTGATTGGATACGATTCATATGTGGGATATGACTTGTGATTTCTTGCGGGCTTGGGATATGTGTTTACCCCCGCATGCTACTTCATTGATGGTATCGTTTGGTGCTAGACATAGAGGAGTACCCCAGACCATGTGATCTGATGATAGTGATACCTGTTATGTGATGAGATAGGGAGATGTTGACCCGTACCCAGCTATTGGGATGCCGTACGATGATTACCGTACGAGCCGATATTGATGATAGATCCGCACTCATAACTCGAGGATATCTTACGATGTGACATTGAGGCGAGATCACCGACTATATACCCCTATATATATCGACTCAGATTTAGGCGGTTTTCATACCCCTCCAGACTTGCTTGATACTTAGATCAGTAGTTGCATAGTAGAGGTTAGACTAGACCCGAGTCATACCTATTTCAAAACTAGCGAATCGGGAATATTGCAAGATAGGAAAAAGGGGATTCTACGGATATTTTCAAATGTGTAGCGTCTATTTTCTAAACACCGTAGCTCTTGTTTTACCAAAGACCCCGATTCGTCTTATTTCAAAAGGCAAGGTTGCATGATATAGCTTTTGGGTTAGATTCTTCACTGTTGCGTTGCTTATTTCGATTGCACCTGTTTATACTATTTGCATGGCATTACTTTTGCTTATTGTTATATTACCATCATGCTGTTAGGACACCAGCACCATTATCGATGATGCGTATGTTCCACATACACTGATTGCCGGCTCACACACTTCATCATCGATAATTGCTATGCCACTACACTGTAGTACTGCTGCATTCATGGTATGATTTCCGCATGGCATATTGTACACATAGACCTGTACACAAACATATATGACTTTGACTTGATATTCATACCTGATACATATGTCACATCGCATCATAATATCGTAGCTCATTTATATGTGACATGACTTGATACTCACATTTGATGCTTATGTCACACCTGATCATTATATTATAGCTCATTTATATGTGACATGACTTGATACTCACATTTGATGCGTATATCACACCTGATCATTATATTGTAGCTCATCTATATGTGACTTGACATGATATTTATGTTTGACGCACATATCATATCAGATCATTGACCTACATTTTGGTTTGGATTATATGTGATTTATGGATTTGGGAACCGTGGCTATTTCAAATATGTAATCATTTAAAAACCCGGTTCCCTTGATATAATATTTCGGTGCGTCCACCATGTGTTTTCTCGGTGCTAGAGTGATATATGGAAACCCGAATCGAGGAGGCGGTTGAGGCCGATTACGGGTACATGGTGGACCCGGTATGGTACCCCGGGGCGAGAACGGTTTCGCTGTGTGATAGACGGTGAGCCCGGCAGAGGGACTACTACCTACCGGTGATTGTATTTGAGCTCGGCGATATCTGGAGGATACCGACCGGAGTTAAGAGATGGATATGGGCTGACCCGTACTGCCGGGACCGAGGGCCGATACCGCAGACGGAGCCCAAAGATGGACATGGGTTGACCCGTACTGCCGGGGCCGAGGGCCGATACCGCAGACGGAGCCCCATATGGATGAGGATTTACGTGTCGATGCTAGGCACGGGTTTCATGATGTTTTTCCATGATTTTGTTTATATCCTCATATTGCATACATGATGCTTATCGTCAGTGGGTGACGAGTGGATGGGTTCCACATACTTACAGACCTGGATTATATACAGACATGATTCATATTCAGACTGGATTTACACTTATCATACTTCATTTGTATATATAACAGGGTATGAGGGCGCTGTTATATATACCCTTACACCAATATTAGTGGTATGGGACGCTAATATATGTGTATTGATATCATTTGATACTTCATCATATTTACTTCATACAGCATACCTTACATTCATGACATGTTATTACCTGAGTACTTGGCACCACATACATATTTAGATGTTACCTTGCCACCTTATCACACTCAGATGTACTCTTGTGGATTATTACTGATTGTTGACTTAGGTTTATGTCTTGCATTCGGTTTCTGCTTGTAGATGTTTCTATTCACGAGTTGGCAACTCACCCCCGTTGTGCCACAGTTCTTGCAGGTTCTGCCGTACAGGTTTCATTGCGGCATTTCTGGCACACTACTTTCTTACGGGTGGCTTGCTTTTGGTAGGTGGATTCTTTCGCATCAAGAACCACCCTTGTATTTATTTTATTCATTGTATCTAGAATTTCCATCAACCAAAACTTGTATATTGTTTCAGACCTATACTTTAGTGTTGTATATTTCGACCTTAGAGTCACGCTTAGTAGTATGGCGGTTTCTTGTTGCTTTTGAGCTTTCTTTTGGATTTGATCCTCGCCACTTGGCGTTGTATATTATTGTTGCATGTGTGGTTGTGACCGTCTATTGACGAAGAGCTAGCTCCCGCTTGGGGATGCCTTTATCATTGCATATATATTGTCATTCTTGTTGTACCCCATTCGGGGCCAGTTTTACAAAAGAAACTCTGCCGAAATTTTTACAAAAGATTTACTGTTTTTAAAACGCACCTTCGGCTTAGTTATTTAAAAACCTTGATTTCAAACATGTTTTCTTCACTTCTTTAAACCAGTTTCCTTACTTATTCTTAAAAATGGTTTTAGATTTCTGGGCTTTTGGCTTACTTGGATCAGATGGAGTCCTATAGGCTTCATATGGTTCAAGGGCCAGTCACGTGCTCTTTTGGGTCGTGACAAAGTTGGTATCAAAGCGCTAGGTTGACCTTGGTTCGAGTCTAAGTTTGACTATGTGGAGCCTAGGGAGTCATTTATATACGGAACTTAGGCTTGACCTTACGGAACATAGACTTGGTCGAGGGGGTATTAGACCCGAACTTTCTTCGCGTAGGATGACCCTTGGTTGATGGAATAGGTGACTAAAGTAGAGTGACGTACCGTTGGTATGTTCCGCGACATACTTACGACACGCCACTCCGCTTAAGGAACCTTAGGATGTGCATATTCTTCGAGATCAGTGATTCTCTTTATATCCGGGATTATACATCCATTTGAGATCCCCGATTCTATTAGTTTCATGATCATACCTTCATTGATGCTGTTCCTTCCTATGATCATGTGTCCACTCTGGATCTGTTGTTTCCCTTCTTGCCAATTGGTGTGCTCTCTTGATACTCGATTGAGGTTCCTGTCGCCATGTTTGAGCGCAGTTTGGGCTGCTGCTGGGGTTACGGCCGATGTGAGCTCGTTTGGTACGAGGGCCGACCATTGTGTTTTCTGATGACATGGGAACGTCTCGAGTTAGTATTGGTGATTGTGACCTCTAGTGGAGGCGAGTGCTTGGATTTGCACCGGATGATCGGGCCATTGTTAGAGCTGCCAGTTGAGAGAGGACTGTTGTTGTGCAGCATACCTCAGAGATTGTGATGTCGCCTACCGTGCAGACAGATGGACCAGCTGTTGCTGAGATTGGCAGGGTGTTGCTTTCGGAGCTTACGAGCTGAGATTGCCGGAACTTTCAGGCAGATACGAGACAGATGATAGCTAGTCTACCCGATTGAGAGACGAAGGTGATTCGTCCGATTTTGTGCCAGAGCGGGCCCAGTTGAGTTGAAGATTTCCAGTGTGGAGAGTCTTACTCAGATCTAGAGCAGACCGATTCAGAGATGACCGCCTATGTATTGCCCTTCCTGGAGGATTGAGGCATCGTTCGGCATACAGGCGAATAAGCCAGTTGCTGCTGCAAATGACGAGATGTCGCCCAGATGGTTGGAGCCATTGCAGCGTGAGCTTATACTCAGAGAGATGATAGCGAGTCTCTAGTCACCTGAGGATGAATGACTAGGGCATGTGGTTCGTTCGTTTACCGATGTGAGGTCATCAGATAGATTGTTTCCAGCTAGAGACGACTTCACGCAGGTTCGTTGAGAGTCGATTGAGGCGATCGAATGTCAGGAGCCCATTTTCCAAGTTTAAAGTATACGGAAAGACATGCAGGCGATTCTATGGACCCTCTAGAAGAATGAAACCCTAACTCGACTTAATGACCGTGAGTAAGCCTTTGAACCTTAGGGTTTGCGGCAGTTCCGCGGCGCCATTAGTGAGGCTTGGGTTTGCCCTTCTACGGCTGGACCACCGACGCTGTGGCATGTACTCGATACTATTAAACTGTACCCGAGATGTGAGCTCTTGGGGGATTATGAGGATCTGACGAGTCGATCGGATGGTTCGACATCTTTCAGATATCGTGATGGGACACTGCTTGGGAGACTCCAGATGCGAGCGTAGCCGTCGGAGCGCAGTTCGTGTAGCCACGATGAGTTAGGTCCGAATCAGTCGACATTGAGCAATGTGGAGTAGAGAGTTCGTACGAGGTTTCGACGAGATGACGTCCCACTCCGCTGACATCAGAGATGTGATACGCACCCAGAGGCGTGGTATATGGATATATCTTCCAGAAAGAAGCGCGATGAGTATGCAGCCGTTCCGGAATAAGAATTAGCTTCAGCATTGGATGATGACTTCCGGGCAATTCGGCAGGATTGAGATTTGAGAAAGGAACCTCGACAGGACCCTTCTGGGGAACGATACGAGAAGACCTAGACCCGGGAGTGGTCGTATTGCGCACACCCAGCAGGACAGAGTTCAGCATTGTCGACGAGGTAGTTGACCAGGTTTGGATAAAGGAAATTACCCGATGCGTTGCGAATTGATCAAGGACGGACGAGTGATGAGTATTCCTCCGATGGTTGGGACGTGTTCCCGAGGATCTGTTCGGCCTGACATCTTCTACAGAATGGTGAAGCTACAGAGTACGCGATTTCGAGTCTGTGCGAGAGACTTCAGATTGGCCGTGGCCGAGAACAGTGCAGTGCAAGGTAGCTTGGCGTGACGTCATAGTGGACGACGATGGAGACAAGTGGAACCAGAGGTTCGTGTGAGACACTGACGAGCTGTCATTATTTCCCGTCGAGACTAGAGACCAGATATGCTTACAGAGACGTTGGGATGTGACCAATTTCCGAGAAGAGGTTGTGCTGAGGACACAGATGTCTATCAAGCGAGAAGAGGTAGTACAAGAGAGCCAGCCTCTGTACAGATCGGCATAGGCATGATTGGAAGAGACCTTGAGCAGGATTCCTTCCAGAACATTGCTGCAATGATGTTTGCACCCAGGATCAGATGTGTGACGTGCATTCAGAGAGCCAGAGGCCGACGTCAGTGATATGCTGCCTTACGAGTAGTCACGAGGATTGACCGAGAGGTGACCAGAGAAGTGCCAGAACGGAATCGTCCCCGTTAGCACACCTGACAGGGGCCGATGAGCCGATTGACTGCGAGATAGGAAATCCGCAGAGAAGATAAGGACCCAGAGTCAGAGGACGCCAGACCGCGAGCAAGAGGCACGTAGATATCCTGCGCTGCTAGCAGTGGATGCACTGACTCCTTCTCGACCTTGAAGGAGGAACTACCGACGACGGTATTTTTGATTTGTGATTTTGTGATTTGATTATCACGTATCCGTCATTTTGGATTTCGGCATTTGGGCGTTCTGTTTGCATGATTTAGTTTTGATGACTGAGTTTTATGATATTGGTTTCATGCACCCACTGGATATTTATATATTTTGCGCTGAGTTATTACATTTGAGATATTGATTGAGATTTCATGCCTATCGTATTCAGTGATTTGATTTGCACTTCCAGAGTAGTTTTCATGCACCTTTAGTGTTTTGATATACGATTTTGGTGCACGCCAGATGCACTAAATCGGAATTCTTCGTGCATTTCATATGCACCTGATTTTTTCTGTCAGGCACACACGTTGCCTACGACAGATGTTTCGTGCACACCCGTTGCACCTAGATGTTGTTTTATACACCTGTTTGACACATATATGGATTTTGATTCCTTGCGCACCAGACGTATAGGATATTCTTATATATGCATTTTGGGGATTGATTTCTAGTAGAGAAGTACATTTTTTTTTTATGATATTCTCTATGTGTTGATGTTTTCGGAGCCCCGACAAATTGGATTATTACTGAAATTGTTTTAGTAGTGGGGGTTTAAATTTAAATTCGGGGACCGAATTTCTTTAAGGGGGGTAGATTGTAACATTTTCAAAAGTATATAATATTAATTTTGGGAATTTTTATAATTTAATATTATTTTATTGATTATTTTAATATTAAATCTATAATTAAATGCAAATAAATAGGAAAAATGTTAGAAAAATTATGAAAAATTTTGGAAAATTCTAAAATAGGGTAAATTAGTGAATTATGATATTTTTAAGTTTTTGTGATTAGTTTGACACTAATTTAGTGCTAATCGCGATTAAAATCGCTAATCGAGTTTTTTGGCAATTTTGTGCAAAACTTGCACATATCACTTTTTTCTACACTTGTGCATTTTCTTGCCATGATTTATCATTTGGGTTTACTATTTGTGTGAGAAGGTTTTGGAAATAAAGGAAAAGAAAAGATTAGAAATGAGGGTAGGTGAGAGAGAGAGGTGGACTTTTGACTTGGTAACCTTAGCCATTCCCTCTTGTTCTTCTCTCATTCCTTCCTCCTCATCCTTGAGCTGCTGCTGCTGCTGCTGCTGCTGCTGCCCATTTTCCCCTCCACAAAACCCTCTCACTTCATCTCAAAATCTATCTCAAAACCTCACATCCCTTTCACGAAAAAGATGCACAAGCTCGAGATCTACAAGATGGACCAAGAAAGCATGGATTTGGCCATTAGAGGGAAACTCAAGAAAGTTCTTGAGTTGCCAATTGAGGTAATTTCTGGACCATTAGCTAAATTGTAGCATTTCCTTTAACCCAAAGTTAAGATTATATCGATATTGTGTGATATTATGGAATTGAGAGTAACCAAGTTAGGGTTTGAGGAAACTTGAGTTGTAATGTGAAATTGAGCTCAGTAGAGGACTTGTAAACACCCTAGTGCATGAATTGGAACCCAAAACCTGAAGTTAGAACCAGAAATACGGATTTTAGAAACCGATATCGGGGAAATTGTGTAATCTGTGAAGGTTATCCAGAATCTGCTATCATATGAGGCACCTGAAAATGATATTGTGTGGACTGTGAGATGTGCAGGCACCCAGGAAGCTAACCCCAAGACCCTAGCCCCCAACTCCATTTCCCGGCCGCCAATTTTGCCCTTTTGGCCGCCAATTGCGGCCTGGGTCCCACCATTTTGGCTCGTGTTGGTTCTGTAGCTCCTACATTGTTAAGTTAGACCCCTGGTATATATAGATTTGTATAAAGTGACCTAGGGTGAAATCTGGGACATATATCCTAAGTTGCTATTCTGGATTCGTGTTTCCGTATTCCGTATTTTTGATTCTGAAATTGTGGATTGTGTTTTGCCTCGACTATTTGGCGTTTATACGACGATATAGAGGATTTATAGATGGTTTTGAAGGCGTGCCATAGGTTCTCACCTATACGCCCCTTATCGTATCGTTTTGGATTTCATGCGCCGTTTTAGCTTGGATTTGGTTTTAATGCGCATATACGATATGTTGATGTGTAGGTACCCATGAAGACTTCGGGACGACAAGCAAATGTATGGTGACGTCCGCAGATGATGATGCAAGGTGAGTAGATTATATCTACAGGGGGAAGTCGGGTGGATGGCGTATAGCACCCCCGCAGTCCGTAGTTAGTATACTATATATAGTTGATGTGTGATAGTTTTAGTGTGTTGTAGCTTTGTGTTAGAAGTATTATGGGTAGTTAGGGTTAGAAGTGATTAGTGTAGTTCCTAGTTGCGAGCCCTAGGATAGAATTGCACCTACACGCCTACACTTGTATATCTCTTATACCTACCCTTGATGGATGATATTTGATGACGTTGGTAATGAGTCGATGATGTGGACTTGATGACGTGAGATCGGTGATTGGATACGATTCATATGTGGGATATGACTTGTGATTTCTTACGGGCTTGGGATATGTGTTTACCCCCGCATGCTACTTCATTGATGGTATCGTTTGGTGCTAGACATAGAGGAGTACCCCAGACCATGTGATCTGATGATAGTGATACCTGTTATGTGATGAGATAGGGAGATGTTGACCCGTACCCAGCTATTGGGATGCCGTACGATGATTACCGTACGAGCCGATATTGATGATAGATCCGCACTCATAACTCGAGGATATCTTACGATGTGACATTGAGGCGAGATCACCGACTATATACCCCTATATATATCGACTCAGATTTAGGCGGTTTTCATACCCCTCCAGACTTGCTTGATACTTAGATCAGTAGTTGCATAGTAGAGGTTAGACTAGACCCGAGTCATACCTATTTCAAAACTAGCGAATCGGGAATATTGCAAGATAGGAAAAAGGGGATTCTACGGATATTTTCAAATGTGTAGCGACTATTTTCTAAACACCGTAGCCCTTGTTTTACCAAAGACCCCGATTCGTCTTATTTCAAAAGGCAAGGTTGCATGATATAGCTTTTGGGTTAGATTCTTCACTGTTGCGTTGCTTATTTCGATTGCACCTGTTTATACTATTTGCATGGCATTACTTTTGCTTATTGTTATATTACCATCATGCTGTTAGGACACCAGCACCATTATCGATGATGCGTATGTTCCACGTACACAGATTGCCGGCTCACACACTTCATCATCGATAATTGCTATGCCACTACACTGTAGTACTGCTGCATTCATGGTATGATTTCCGCATGGCATATTGTACACATAGACCTGTACACAAACATATATGACTTTGACTTGATATTCATACCTGATACATATGTCACATCGCATCATAATATCGTAGCTCATTTATATGTGACATGACTTGATACTCACATTTGATGCTTATGTCACACATGATCATTATATTATAGCTCATTTATATGTGACATGACTTGATACTCACATTTGATGCTTATATCACACCTGATCATTATATTGTAGCTCATCTATATGTGACTTGACATGATATTTATGTTTGACGCACATATCATATCAGATCATTGACCTACATTTTGGTTTGGATTATATGTGATTTATGGATTTGGGAACCGTGGCTATTTCAAATATGTAATCATTTAAAAACCCGGTTCCCTTGATATGATATTTCGGTGCGTCCACCATGTGTTTTCTCGGTGCTAGAGTGATATATGGAAACCCGAATCGAGGAGGCGGTTGAGGCCGATTACGGATACATGGTGGACCCGGTATGGTACCCCGGGGCGAGAACGGTTTCGCTGTGTGATAGACGGTGAGCCCGGCAGAGGGACTACTACCTACCGGTGATTGTATTTGAGCTCGGCGATATCTGGAGGATACCGACCGGAGTTGAGAGATGGATATGGGCTGACCCGTACTGCCGGGACCGAGGGCCGATACCGCAGACGGAGCCCAGAGATGGACATGGGTTGACCCGTACTGCCGGGGCCGAGGGCCGATACCGCAGACGGAGCCCCATATGGATGAGGATTTATGTGTCGATGCTAGGCACGGGTTTCATGATGTTTTTCCATGATTTTGTTTATATCCTCATATTGCATACATGATGCTTATCGTCAGTGGGTGACGAGTGGACGGGTTCCACATACTTACAGACCTGGATTATATACAGACATGATTCATATTCAGACTGGATTTACACTTATCATACTTCATTTGTATATATAACAGGGTATGAGGGCGCTGTTATATATACCCTTACACCAATATTAGTGGTATGGGACGCTAATATATGTGTATTGATATCATTTGATACTTCATCATATTTACTTCATACAGCATACCTTACATTCATGACATGTTATTACCTGAGTACTTGGCACCACATACATATTTAGATGTTACCTTGCCACCTTATCACACTCAGATGTACTCTTGTGGATTATTACTGATTGTTGACTTAGGTTTATGTCTTGCATTCGGTTTCTGCTTGTAGATGTTTCTATTCATGAGTTGGCAACTCACCCCCGTTGTGCCACAGTTCTTGCAGGTTCTGCCGTACAGGTTTCATTGCGGCATTTCTGGCACACTACTTTCTTACGGGTGGCTTGCCTTTGGTAGGTGGATTCTTTCGCATCAAGAACCACCCTTGTATTTATTTTATTCATTGTATCTAGAATTTCCATTAACCAAAACTTGTATATTGTTTCAGACCTATACTTTAGTGTTTTATATTTCGACCTTAGAGTCACGCTTAGTAGTATGGCGGTTTCTTGTTGCTTTTGAGCTTTCTTTTGGATTTGATCCTCGCCACTTGGCGTTGTATATTATTGTTGCATGTGTGGTTGTGACCGTCTATTGACGAAGAGCTAGCTCCCGCTTGGGGATGCCTTTATCATTGCATATATATTGTCATTCTTGTTGTACCCCATTCGGGGCCAGTTTTACAAAAGAAACTCTGCCGAAATTTTTACAAAAGATTTACTGTTTTTAAAACGCACCTTCGGCTTAGTTATTTAAAAACCTTGATTTCAAACATGTTTTCTTCACTTCTTTAAACCAGTTTCCTTACTTATTCTTAAAAATGGTTTTAGATTTCTGGGCTTTTGGCTTACTTGGATCAGATGGAGTCCTATAGGCTTCATATGGTTCAAGGGCCAGTCACGTGCTCTTTTGGGTCGTGACACTATGACGTGCTAGAGGTTATACCCAGTACCAGTTTGTTGATGAGTCATTAGAGTCCCCCACAGACACTTTCACAAGTTCGGGCGAAACGTTGTAGAGGCCGTATGGTTTTATGACAGGGTTCGGAAAATGCACGTGCGTTTACGCACGTGTCATATTTCGGGCAGATAATACTGGTGGGCTTTGGTTTAAGCCGGATCCGAGTATTATATTGAGTAGATATAATATCTTTGTCTCAGTTGCATTTGTATTCGGTCGTAATACAAATGCGGGTATGTTTATACTGTTACGGGGTTATCCTGAGATTCGTTTCGGGATCGCTTTTGGAAGTTGCCAGTTTCCAGTTTCCAGTTTTCTATCACCCGTGTTTAACCTTCAGTTAAATGCGGATTTATCTTTTCGTCACTTGGATGAGTCATGAGGTGAGTCATGTTTCTAGAAGGTTCTAGAATGGTGACTATGTTCATGAATCATTCACTTGCATTAATTGAATGGATGACTAGATTAATGACTCATTCTTGCATTTAATGTTATGCAAGGTTTCATTAGTGATTCACCTTTCCTTTAATGAAGTGATAAGGATTCATGCTTGTGGTCACCCTCTCTCTTCCTCCTACACTCACCTCCCTCATCCTTTAAATTGGTCGGCCCCTCTCTTTTGAGTTTGGCCAAGTTTTCTTTTGGGAAAAGATTATGATAGATTTGTGTATGGAAATTTCATATAGCTAAAATTCTTATCACCCTATTCTAAAAAAAAAGGCAACTTCATTAACCGTTCGTCCGTAGTTTTGGACTTAACGAGACAAAGTGTTCTACTCATTCTCTACATCAATCTTGGTCATCTCTTTTAGCAAACTTGATGATCGAGTTGCCTCGGTTCAGAGGCGGGAGCCCGTTTAAAGATCCGTCGACGTGGTGCCACCTGGACGAGAAGACTGGAGATTCAGGAGATCGGAGCAGCCGCAACAAAGCATGGGATGATGGTTGAAGACCAAAGGACTCGGATCGTTCAGTATAACATTTCTACCCACTTTGTAGTTTGTTGGTTTAGCTTTAATGGCAGATCCGGGTTATAGTATGCTATAGCGCCAGTTGTAAAAGTTTTTATTCCGCATTTGGCGTTTGTTAGACGGCCGGGGCGCTACCGTAGACTTACACTAGGAACCCTATAGTAGCTTGGATTAGCGGACTTCGGGTAGATCATCTTCGGCACAAACATCGAAGGAAGTTCGATCGACCTTTATGTGGAGCCTAGTGGAGTCGCGTGGACTACAACCCGGTGCTTTAGAAGAGTAGGACACGGTCTACAAAGGTTATAGCCATCCATCTCTTAGTTAAGTTTATGATATCTTAGTTAAAGCCTAATCATATAGTTTAAGATCTTGGTTAGTGTAGATTAGCACCCCGAAAATTTTAAAAACGGCATGCTTGATGCTAGTAAAACTCAGTGGTGGTGCTAACATACACTTTCAAGGTGATGGGTCTTGGACGTGTTAGTAATATGTAAGCCCTAGAGGCCATTACTGTACATGCGGTGTATATTGTAGTGGATGCTTGGACATATATAGGAAGGACTTTCTTGCTCGACATGATAGTATGCTATCTGGTTGCACTTTATCTTAACATGTAAACAAATACTGTTTTGTGATCACATGTTGATAAAGCCCTTAGGATAATTACTTGACTACCAGGATTATGACGCAGATCATACTAGTGGGGACAGGGTAGTCGATAAGTACATCCTGCAAATGTTGCTAGTTGTGGGAGTATCGAGACAGGGCATCGGTACTCCAGAGTAGACTAGCGTATGCGCTTCTTGACCCATATGATGGGCGATGGATGATCCTATATCCATTGGTGTTTGACATCAGAGAAGGCATACGGGTGCTCAGTAGAGACTGGGTACACTGGACGGACTCGCCGAGAACTCCTAGATGGTATTATACCTATCGTCGGATAGCAGTTCTCTGGTGACACTGGTACAGGTTAGTCTGTAGACCCGAGATCGTCATAGAGTCTTATGTGATTCCCACTGTGCTTTGATTTCCACCATACCACGGTCAAGAGATCGTCCAAAACGGTGGCTTTTGGGTACAGTCCCGAATCACATGGAGGCAATGAGCGATAGGAGGGGTTTCTTCTCTCCCAGTATTGGGGGTTGATGTTGCGCAGTGCTCGATTGGCCATAACAGGAAATCCCTGGCCAGGGTTCCTGAGATTTACTGGTAAGTGTTATCAGTAGTTTCTCGAACCGTTATGGATGTTGCATCGACATGACTTATCGGGCTATTAGGGTCTGACGTTAAACCACCCCCCAGGCTGTGATATGCGACATATCAGAAGAAGAGACCGGACTGTATGGTAGTGTTACTGATTGGATTCGCAGGAGTTATAATAGGCTTGCTTGTTGATCTTTTGAACGCTCAATACCCGGATGGCCGTTACGTTTAGCAGACCGCTTGCGGTTTGTGGGTGTTTGATATGATCATCACCTACTGCCGGCGTATTGACGAGTCTTTAGAGTCCTAAATAGAGGTTTCCTGGTTCATGCGAAACGGAGTAGGAGCATATATGTGATATGTGCGGGACCGAGATTAATACGAGTATGTGATACCGTATTTTATTCTCGTGATATATGATATCGGTCGGTTATATGTATTATAGCCGGATTATTAAATCAAGAGTTGATTTAATAATTTAATGTATAATTATATATTGGATATATTATATTACATTAACTAATATTTAGCTCACTAATGATTTCTTTTCTCACTTGATATGCACATTGTATATATATGTGATATGTATATTTGTGTACATGTATTGTGTCATGTTTGATGATACATACAAGATGGGTTTATGAGACTTATACCATGCTAAGGTTAAATTAGGGTTTTGATTATTTCTTAAGTTATTACAAAAGAGAAAAAGACTTGGTCAAAGTTTTAAGCTTGGAGAAGCTTGTAGAACTTTGACAAAGTCCACTCTTTTGTCATTCCTTAGGATATTTTACTTGACCCAACCCTTAACCATAGCCATGAGTTAATTCTCTACATGAGTTAAGCATTATAGCTTAAACTCAACCATGGGTGCAATAATTCTTTTGGATGAATTATTCATGAGTTCTTCTTCTTCTTCATCAAGCTCCATGAAAAGCTTTCTAGCTTCAATGGAGGTATGAGATAAATTGTGAGAAAATGATTTCTAAAGTGAGAAAACTTCCTACTTCATCATCCTATACTACTTTCCATTTAGTAGAGTGTGTTTGCTTCACTAATCTACATAATTAGTGAAGAGATAGCATGAGCTAGTGTCTCCTCGACGTAGATCATCTTCGGCCTCGAAGACTTCGAAGCAAGCTTGTTCGTTTCTTCGCGGGAGCCTCTCTAGAGTCCGGACGATCGTGATCGCAGCGAAGGGACTTCTACACGGAGCTAATGAAGTGAAGGACCGGTCTACTAAGGTTGTATTCCTTGTTCACTTAGATGTAAAGAGTTTACATATCTTGTTTTACCCTAAGTCTCTAGTTAAGATGTTGGTTAGGGTTTGTTTAGCACCCAAAAATTTTTAAAGTAGCATGATTGATGCTTGCCAAAACCTTGCTAAGGTGCTAAGCTAACCTTACAGTGGTATCAGAGACAAGCTAGAGCATTAGGCATCGTGTAGGCGATGTTTAAAGTCCGATCGAACTCCGAAACCCCGAAAAATCCCACTTTCTGGAAATTTTTCAAAAGTTGAAATTTTTCATATCAAAAATACTCAGAAAATCATGCAAAGAATTCTAAGGATTACTGTAAAGTACGAAGCCATAACTCACTCAAGTGACAGCGGAACCACGGCCAAACCATACGTTTGTCGGCGGTTCCGTGGCCAACTTTGGGAGTTAGGGGGTAATACTTCAGGGATTTATTCTTGGGTACTTTTTCATGCTTCTGGGAGTTTTTAATTCTACTCAAGTGTTGAGCTTTCTGGGAAATATTGGGAACTCGTTGATTCGATCGGAAAGGTGACTTCGTTTAAGTTTTTCCGGATAATTTAGAACGTGTTAAAAAGTTCGAACAGATATCAATAACTCACCTTTCCCCTGTCGGAAAACTTTCAAGTGTTGGATTTTCCCTAAGTTTAAAACTTTCAGAAAAACATGCAAGCGAATTTGTGGACCCTCTAGAAGAACGTAACCTTAACTCGATTATGTGACCGTCAAAACCGCCACTGAACCATATAGTTTGTGGTAGTTTAGCGTTTCCATATGTGAGGCGTTGGTTTGACCCTTCTACGGCTGGTTCATAGCGGCTGTGACATGTTCTGGGAATTTTTGAACTCCGCTCAAGTGTTGAGCTATTTGGGAAATTTTGGGTGTTTGTTTATTCGATCGGAAAATTTAACATTGTCTATTTATCTGGAATGTGATACAATATGTGGAATTCATATAGTTAGGCATGAAATGCGAAGCATGTGATATTTCGGATTTAAGATGACTAAAGTGATTGTGGATTCCAAATGTTGTAGTTTTTTCACTTTCTTTTCTGCGACCGTAAGTGTAATATGTGGTTTATCGCCGGTTTCGGTGCTATATGTCAACGACAAATGGGATACGCATATTTACTTACGTTGATGATATGTGATTTTATGTGTTGCTGTGATATGTTATATTGGATCGTCGTGTTTTGAATAGCCGGGGTTTTTATGTGAGATGAGAGTTTTTATTTTTCATTCATATAAAATTCATTGTATGTAATATTCTTTTATTGGGGCACTTCCGGGTTGAGGATGATGTCACCATTGTATATTATTTACTTTTCCGTATTAGGATAGACCCAAGGCGGGGAGCACAAGTAACCGGGTTCTAGGGTTCAGTGGGAGACCATCTCGAGAAGTTGAGACCAGGTCTCCTAACTCTAGAATTGGTAGGGTTGCTTGGCGCTCTCGTAGGGGTCTAGGGATATGGGTTTGGCTATTCATCGCGACCGTAGAATCCGTGTTTTATACTGGCTTAACTTAAAAAACGGAATTCCTAGTATATCCAATATTTCATATGTGATTCTTCTGCTGCTGATATTCTGTGATATGATCATATTATTGCCTGAGATGAATGTTTATATTATATATATGAGATATATGTTATATTGCTGATTTCGTTTCAAATGTGATGCTTGTGAAGCATAATAAAATGGGACTTCATTAATGAGATTAATGAAATAAAAAGAAACCTAAAGATGTTGTAGAAACTTGTTTAAAAACTGGTAGCTCTAGTTCTTGCTTTGCATAGCGGTATTCCTTGTAGAATATCCAGCACCTTATTCGATAAGGAAAGAGCCGAGATCCCTTCACCGGGAGTGACCTCTTTAGCGAAACTATCAGATGCTACAAACACGGTTTGTCTTTTGATTGCTTCTATAATAATTGCTTTGCATAGTGGTATTTGTGAAATATCCTACACCTTATTCGATAAGGAAAGAGCCGAGATCCCTTCGCCGGGAGTGGCCTCTTTAGCAAAACTAGTAAAAGCCTCAAAAACACTCCTTTTCAAATTGACTCGGTTCTATAATGATATCAAGTTCATTACGCTCATGGTTTTCTTAAAAACCTGAGTAGCCCTCCGTCATTTTAGGAAATAGAGTACTTAGTATTCGTGCTGCGTATGTCGACCATAGCTGAGGCGTAGTGTACGGTAGCTAAGTGATGTTTTTCCTATACATCATATGATGCGATTTGTTAGGAGAGTCACATGATTATGTCGACCATAGCCGAGGGTCATGTGGGTGGGTCTAATTAACCACGAAATGACAGATAGAACTTGACTAGTGCTTATGATATGTTGACCATAGCCAAGGTCATAGGTACTAGGGGTAAAAAGTATTATCGGGAATTTCAAGTGTTGAAATTTGCAATGAGATTGCATACCTTTTAAGAGATAGTTGGATCCCGATACCCACTGCGAGTGAGAGTTACTCCTGGGAGAGTTTTACACATTACAATTAGCCGATCAAAGTAGGTGTCTAGAAAGGTGTTAATGGGGTTATGCCTCTGGGAAAACGAGGTTTATTTTAATTAGGTCCGTGCGAAAGCACGGGGAACCTCCCTCAAAGTACCGACACTGGCCTGGCCGAAAGATTGGCAAACTTGTAGGGTGTAATTAAATCTCGGCTAGTCTTACCTTTTAGGGTTTGAAGGAAGATTTGACTAAAATAGTGGGAGCCATCCTGATTAGATAAAATAATAACCAATCTAATCTTGCAAAAGCGCACGCAGAGTGTTTTCTTCTCTCTCTCTCTCTCTCCTGGTTGCAACTATGGCACGCCTTAATCAAGATAATAATATGGATGTATTGACTGAACCTATTTGTTATACTGAGCCATAGAACGTTAGTTCCGCTCTATATTATAATTATTATAAGTCCGAGCAGGAAATAGGGGAATATCCAGATTCTCATGCCACCCAATTTGAAGAAAGTACATAATAATGCATATTCTTCGGGAGTCCTTATTACCGAGAACTGTTTTTTCAGTATCCTCTACGTCCTGGGTATGCGATACCAGATCAGGATCCCGCATATGTAATATGTTACATGGGCTACAGAGAACTGAGAATGGGTGATATGTCTCTAAGTGTTAGAGAATGGTGCAATTGTTGCAGCCAAATCAGTTGGCAGATATCACCTTGTATTAATACATTGATTCTGAACAAATGTTATTACATATCGAACCTGATATACAACATTACATCATGTTCTTTATTAAGTTAAAGAAGGATATAATTCTGAATTGGAGGATAATGTTGTGAATATTTTCTTGAATCAAGAGTTGATTCGATCAGGCACGTTATATAATAGCATATACGTTCTAAATCAAAGCACGGTTCAAAGTATCTAGAACACACACAAGAGGGATAGTTTAGGAATGAATGAATCCTTTTTGAGGCATTGTAGACAAGGTCATATCAATGCGACACGACCAGCTAAGTTACATAACGATGAATATAAGAATTTTTTCGAATTTTCATCTTATGCTACTTGCTATTCTTTTCTCAAAGATAAAAATGACCAATACTCCGTTTACAGGAAACAGAGTAAGAGTTAATGAACTCTTGGGACAGATACATGATGATGTATATGGTCACATGTCTACAAATTCCAAGGTTGGTTCTTTTGAGAACCAAACGGGTAAAAGTATTAAAGACCTACGATGTGATCGAGGAGGAGAATACTTGCGCACGGAGTTCCTGGAGTTTCTAAAAGGAGAATGTGATTCTCTCTCAGCTTACTCCTTCGTATACACCACAGCACAACGGTGTATCGGGGTGGAGGTAACTCACCCTATGAGATATGGTGCGCTCTATGATGAGTACTGCTGAGTTACCTGTTTTCTTTTGGGTATTATGCACTTGAGAAGCTGCATACCTATTGAATGGTGTTCCATCCAAATCAGGGCCTACCACTACATATGAGATATGTTATGGGAAGAGTGTAAGTCCATGCTACCTCTCCCGGTACTTTCGGGCATGCGGAATTTGACGAAAAATAATTTTCTAGAGGTGGTAACATGGACTCAAAACCGGATCTTTGTTAAACATCTAACTAACAACCTAACTAGGAGTTGTTAACTACTCGGTTAGGGGGTTATACCTTTCTTTCTTGAACTCCTTCGTCTTCAAGCCTCGATGGTTGTCCGGATCGGCTTCACCCCGTCGTCTCCTTGCGCCGAAGATCGATCCACCTGAAAGCTTCTACCTTTGGCTTCTTCTTCGATCTTTGAAGAAACTAGTTCACTTGGTTTGCTAAACTTTGTGAACTAGAGTGAGTAGAGAAGAGTGTGTTTGGGATTTTACTCTATGGTTCTTGTTTCTCAACACATGAGACAAGTGAACCATAGACTCAAGAGAGAGGGAGAGCAAGAGGAAGAGGATGAGAGCTCAAGAACAAGAGAGAGAATGAAAAATGATAGAATGAGAAAGACTTTTCTCTCTTGGCTCTCATAATCCAAAGCCATCATCACAAATCAAAGCAATCAAGTATTATGTGATGGTTTAAGCTCCAATAGCCATATCATTTCATGCACTCATTTTTCACAAGAGAAACAAGCAAGTAAAAAGTCTTTGCCATGAAATGATAGCCATTGTCATCATGATGGTCAACTAGTCCAACCTAGTCAACCGGTCAACAAAGTCAACAAAGTCAACCCCTCAACAACCATGTTACCATAATACTTAATTAATATTATTGTTAATTACATATCATATTCTCATTAGGGTTGAGCAAAAAGTCAATAGTCAACAGTCAACGGTCAACAACCCTAATGAGAATCCTCTGCCTCTGTCTCTCCGTCAACTGTGCATACACACCCGCATCCGCGTTCCGAGGAACACGAATACATACTGGATAAATCCAATCCCAAAACGTACACTAGGATCTGGCTTAAACCAAAGCCCGCTAGTGTTAACTGTCCGGACACTGTACGTGCATAAGTGCACGGATGTGACCGAACCCTGTCGCAAAATCATGCGACCTCTACTCTTTTGCCTAAAGGCGAATAGCTTTCTGTGTGGGACTCTAAAGACTCGACACTACGCTGGCAGTGGGTTTAACCACAGACCGCAAGCGGCACTAGCTGTGCGTAACGGTCCCCAGGTAGATGCCGACAAGAAGACTGACGAGGTGAAACCCATCTGAACTCCTACTGAGCCTGAATGTGACAGTCTCCGTACAGTCCAGTCTGTTCGTCTGATACATCGCATGGCGGGCCTAGGGGGGCGGTAAACGTCGGTCCCCTAATAGCGGTACAAGTCGTGTCGGAGTGAAGCCCAAAACACCCTGAGATAACACTGGAAGCCTACCAGTATATCTCGATTGCCCTGGCCAGGGACTACTCGTGTAATGGCTCTCCTAGACACAGCGCGATGTCAACCCCCAATACCGGGAGAGACGAATCCTGTCTAACCGTCACTGCCTCCAAGTGCTTCGGGACTGCACCCAACTACTACCTGTTTGCACGACTCCTTTGAGCCGTGGTAGGGTAGTAATCAAAGTACAGTGGGAACACACTCGAGGCGAAGTGACAGTGTCAAGTCAGCGGACTAAGCTGTACTCATGTCACCTGGGAACTGATAACTGACGATAGGTATAATACCAACCGGTCAGTTTCCGACGAGTCCTGTCCAGTGTACTCGTAACCTAACGAGCACCCGTATACTATCTCCAGCATGTCGTACTAATGGCTGTGGAACAGACCATCTCCCATACTGGGATGAGAAGCGCATACGCTAGTCTACTCTGGAGTATCGATGCCCTGTCTCGATAGTCCTGCGACTAGGGACCTGTATAAGGATGTGCTTATAGATTACCCAGCCCCCAGTAGTGTGACTGCCATCACAACGCTGGTAATCAAGCAAAGATCCTAAGGGCTCCACTAATGTGTATAGGTGATATACAAAAATAAACACATGTACACATTGAAGTAGAAACAAACCAAGTAGCATACTACTATATTGAGCAAGATTGTTTATATAAGGTGAATATCCCAAGCTTCCATTAAGTAATATACAAACTAGTATGATACAGTAATGGCCTCTAGGGCATATACACTAACAAAGAGACCATGTTTTAAACGAGTTAAGATATGGGGTTGTCAAGCCTATGTTGAAAAGCAAATTCCGGACAAGCTCGAGGCAAGGTCAGTTATGTAAGTTTGTTAGGATATCCCAAAACATAAGTGAGGGAATATCTTCTACCACTCTGAGGAGCAAAAGGTGTTTTGTTTCTCAGCATGCCACCTTTTGAGAAAAGGAATTTCTTGTGAAGAAATTAAGTGGTCATGAGGTAGAACTGGAAGAAGTTCCAGCTAGACAAACTAACAGCTGATGATTTGGTAAAACCAAAGGATTCAATAGTTTCCGACGAACCTCAGCCTCTCCGCAAATCTAGTAGGTTTCCTCATCCACTCGAGAGATACTATGATCTTCTCGGTGACAGTGGGAGCGAGGATTTCATCATGAAATGATGGCCCAACCGGTTTCAGGCAAATGGAGCGTCTGCTTTGATGTGATAGTCAAAGAGTTTGACTTCATCAAAATGGTAGATGAACCTTTTATATACAAGAAGGTTGTAGAGAGTAAGGTTGTCTTCCACGTATTGTACGTAGATGGCATACTCCTGATAGGAAATGGTTTCTTATGCTACACTCGGCCAAGCTCATCTTATCACGGAGATTCTCAATATAAGATCTGGATGATACCTACTATATCTTGTGGATAATGATCTATGGTGATTGATTTATGAGGATGTTGGGAGTGTCCCGAATCCAGGTACATAAACACCATACTAAAGGTGATTATTATGGATGATTCTAAGCGTGGTGGTTCGCCCACTTACTCATGGATCACTCTATCCAATACTGATTTAGAGAAAGCTCGCGTGCAAAGGATATCCTATGCTTCGGCAGTAGGCTCTATCAGAGTGTGCGATGTTATGTACCAGACTAGATGTAGATGACTCACTAGGTGTAGTGATCAGGTATCAATCGATCCTGGGGTGAATCACCGGAAAGGTTCCAGGGTGATAAGGATGACTGAATATCAGTCATAGGCATTGTCTTTACCCTCAGTGCAGGGACGGTATGTTGGAAGAGTTCCAAGATAGATACCGTGGCAGACTAGACGATAAAGGCTGAATACATTGCTACCAACGATACAACCAAAGTCGATGTCTGGACATTTCTTGTTCATAAGATAAACAAGGTTCCTAGCATTGAGCGTCCAATAACTGTTATTATGACAACAATGGAGTTGTGGCTTAGGCCTAGGAACGCGGGTCCCATCAGCGTTCCAGACATATTCCGAGGTAAGTATCACCTGATCATGGAGATGGTTGATCTCCAAGGGATCAAGGTTAGGAGAGTAAACCAGAAGATAAACACAGCGGATCCACTCACAAAGGCCTTACCCCAAGAGAGACTTCTCTACAATGGTTGAGTATGGGATACTACAACCTCTGCTATATTGTTGGGTATTGGATACTACAACAAATGGCCTTAGTGCAAGTGGGAGATTGTTAGTAATATGTATGCCCTAGAGGCCATTACTGTACATGAGATGTATATTTTAGTGGATGCTTGGACATACATAGGAAGGACTTTCTTGCTCGACATGATAGTATGCTACCTGGTTGCACTTTATCTTAACATGTAAACAAATATTGTTTTGTGATCACATGTTGATAAAGCCCTTAGGATAATTACTTGACTACCAGGATTATGATGCAGATCATACTAGTGGGGACAGGGTAGTCGATAAGTACATCCTGCAAATGTTCCTAGTCGTGGGAGTATCGAGACAGGGCATCGGTACACGAGAGTAAACTAGTGTATGCGCTTCTTGACCCATATGATGGGCGATGGATGATCCCATATCCATTGGTGTTTGACATCAGAGAAGGCATACGGGTGCTCAGTAGAGACTGGGTACACTGGACGGACTCACCGAGAATTCCTAGGTGGTATTATACCTATCGTCGGATAGCAGTTCTCTGGTGACACTGGTACAGGTTAGTCTGTAGATCCGAGATCGTCATAGAGTCTTGTGTTAGTCCCACTGTGCTTTGATTTCCACCATACCACGGTCAAGAGATCATGCAAAACGGTGGCTTTTGGGTACAGTCCCGAATCACATGGAGGCAATGAGCGATAGGAGGGGTTTCGTCTCTCCCAGTATTGGGGGTTGATGTTGCGCAGTGCTCGATTGGCCATAATAGGAAATCCCTGGCCAGGGTTGCTGAGATTTAATGGTAAGTGTTATCAGTAGTTTCTCGAACCGTTATGGACCTTGCATCGGCATGACTTATCGGGCTATTGGGGTCTGACGTTAAACCACTCCCAGGCTGTGATATGCGACATATCAGACAAAGAGACCGGACTGTATGGTAGTGTTACTGATTGGATTCATAGGAGTTATAATAGGCTTGCTTGTTGATCTTCTGATCGCTCAATACCCGGGTGGCCGTTACGTTTAGCAGACCGCTTGCGGCTTGTGGGTGTTTGATCATGTTTGATATGATCATCACCTACTGCCGGCGTATTGACGAGTTTTTAGAGTCCTACATAGTGGTTTCCTGGTTCATACGAAACGGAGTAGGAGCACATATGTGATATGTGCGTAACCGAGATTAATACGAGTATGTGATACCGTATTTTATTCTCGCGATATATGATATTGGTCGGTTATATGTATTATAGACGGATTATTAAATCAAGAGTTGATTTAATAATTTAATGTATAATTATATATTTGATATATTATATTACATTAACTAATATTTAGCTCACTAATGATTTCTTTTCTCACTTGATGTGCACATTGTATATATATGTGATATGTATATTTGTGTACATGTATTGTGTCATGTTTAATGATACATACAAGATGGGTGTATGAGACTTATATCATGCTAGGGTTAAATTAGAGTTTTGATTATTTCTTAAGTTATTACAAAAGAACAAAAGACTTGGTCAAAGTTTTAAGCTTGTAGAACTTTGACAAAGTCCACTCTTTTGTCATTCCTTAGGGTATTTTACTTGACCCAACCCTTAACCATAGCCATGAGGTAATTCTCTATATGAGTTAAGCATGATAGCTTAAACTCAACCATGGGTGCAATAATTCTTTTGGATGAATTATTCATGAGTTCTTCTTCTTCATCAAGCTCCATGAAAAGCTTTCTAGCTTCAATGGAGGTATGAGATAAAATGTGAGAAAATGATTTCTAAAGTGAGAAAACTTCCTACTTCATCATCCTCTACTACTTTCCATTTAGTAGAGTGTGTTTGCTTCACTAATCTACACAATTAGTGAAGAGATAGCATGAGCTAGTGTCTCCTCGACGTAGATCATCTTCGGCCTCGAAGACTTCGAAGCAAGCTTGTTCGTTTCTTCGCGGGAGCCTCTCTAGAGTCCGGACGATCGTGATCGCAGCGAAGGGACTTCTACATGGAGCTAATGAAGTGAAGGACCGTTCTACAAAGGTTGTATTCCTTGTTCACTTAGATGTAAAGAGTTTACATATCTTATTTTATCCTAAGTCTCTAGTTAAGATCTTGGTTAGGGTTTGTTTAGCACCCCAAAAATTTTAATGTAGCATGATTGATACTTGCCAAAACCTTGCTAAGGTGCTAAGCTAACCTTACAGGTCGAGGGTTCTCTGCAACTCCTTTTAGATCTCTGGTGTGTGCAGCTTTCTCTAGTTGTACCCTTATCAAAATCTGGGACCAATTTACCATAAATTAAGCGTTTTGTTAATGTTCGATACGAACGTTTTGTTTCTAGTTTTGGCGTTTTCTGTGGAAAACAGCCCTTAGGAGTGATCTTAGACATTCTTGCACACGTTTAGAGTACCAAGTTTATTCTTGTTTAACTTATGAGAGTTCGTTCTTTCGTATAGTATTTGATTTCGCATTATCTTGGATGTCAGGCCTTATATGTTAAGTTTGTGCGGTTCTAGGATCGGTTGTGGAAACGTCGGACACGGCTAGGAAAGGAAAGGCGGTGGTCGTACTCGATTAGCCGAGGTGTTCCGGTGAGTAGATTTAACATCTATGGGGGAATCGTTCGGATGGCATAAAACGCCCGATATTTAGTACTAATTAGAATTCTTGTATTCATATGCTTATACACATATCCATATTGCATATGCATCATCATGTATATTGGCATCATCACACTAGGACACTTGCACCATTACCTATGGTTCATGCCGCACGTGCACTATCCTGTATGTACACACATGCCATTGGTAATTGCTATGTCATGTACACTATAGAAATTACTTGATAACTTGCATGTTTGCATTTGCATCATTATGACATGTAAATCTTCAAGTCATTCATCTAGTTGCATCATATTGATAGCATGGACATTCGCTATCATCGATATATTCATGTATTATGATTTTCTTGGAGATTTCTGGATTTGGGAAACTGCAGGTGAATTTCATAAACTTATGATCATTTTAAAAGGAAAAATGCGGCATCTCGTGATATGATGTGTGGCGTCCACCATGAGTTTTCTCGGCTCTTGAGTTTTGTGTATACCCGATTCGAGGAAAGAAGAGGCACCGTCTACGGGTATATGGTGCAGCCGGTGAGGTACCCCGGGGCAAGAAGATCATATAGAGAGAAGTTGAGCCTGGCAGGGGAGCATTACCTACTGGTAATTGTTGGAGTGGCGGATATTCGGAGGATAGCGACCGGAGTCGTATGATTCAGATGGATTTGAGGGTCGATCTGAGAGACGGCACCCGAGATATTAAGATGATGAGTGTCGATGCTTGACACGGGATTATATTGTTTCTATGGATGATACTTTGGTTTTACCATACCCAAAATCTATTTAAGAAAAAACTCAGTTTTCTCATAGGAGATGTACCCAGATTTCATACTTGATCATTTATTCATGTCGCATTTATACTAGTATGTCGCATTATAGTTCATACTTAGGATCTGACGGATTTACGTGCATGTTTACGATTGTCTCATATGATGTTACTTACTACTCACCAGCTGGCAACTCACCCTCATTGTGCCACAGTGTCTTGCAGGACCGACCCATCAACATAGTCGCGGCGGGCGCACTGCTACTACTTTTGCTATTCTTTTTTGCTTCAACTTTTGGGCGCGATACTTGTAGGTGGGTTTGTGAGGATATTCTTTTGTCTTCCACTATGTATATTTACTTTTGTATCTAATATACTCCATCGACCACTTGTATATTTGACCTAAAGACGAGACTGTGAGACTTGTATTATTTTGATATATGGTGTCGAGCTCGTGTGAGCCGACTTTTATGTTTTCTTTGTGGGCGATGTTTTCTTTTATTACTTGTTTACTGTTTTCACACTATGATATATATATATATATATATATATATATATATATATATTGTGATTGTGTTCCGCCAATTCGGCGAAGAGCTAGCTCCCGCTTGGTGAAGCCTTTTTAATTGATTATATATACTTATGTTATGTATTGGTTTGGGATCAGCTTTTACAAAGGAGATGCTACCGAAATTTTCATAAAAACTTGAGTCTTCAAAGTTTTGCTACAACTCTTGCATGTTTCGATCAACCATTTTAAACAAGTATTTTATCACTCTATTTTATTTCACGGTTTGGATTTCTGGGACTTTGGCTTACTTAATTACGTTACGCCTTTAGACGCCGCGTGATTTAAGTGCCAGTCACGTTCCACCTTCGGGTTGTGAAAAAGTTGGTATCAGAGCGTTAGGTTTTAACTTTCTGAGTGTAGGATGACCATTGGTATGATGGAGTAGGTGACTTAAGCAGAGTGACGCAGCGTGTGTATGTTCCGCGGGATACTCACTATACGATACTCCGCCTAAAGTGACCTTAGGATATTTACTTGTAATTCCTTCCTTGATTCTACATATCCTTTTGTTTCAGTTGCAATGTTCTTATCGAATCTTGTTTCTTGTTCCAACCACTATGCCGCCGAAGACTACGAGGGATCAGAAGGCTGCCGCCAGAGGTGAGGTTAAGGCGGGCTCGTCTGAGATGAGGACCGACCAGGGTGTTATGCCTACCACTCAGGGACAGATTGATCCCCTTTGTCCAGGCCGGATTGCTAGGCTGGAGGCGAGTATTTAGGATTTCTCCAGATGGTTGGATCATTAGTCGAGGTCAGCCGAGCACCGAGATTTGATGATGTTTCTCCTACTACGGGGAATATGACTGTACCTACTGCCCAGACAGCTGCACCTGCCGCTACCGAGACTATCATAGTAGCACTATAGGAGTTTATGAGGTTGAATCCTCCGGTTTTAACCGGCAAAGATGAAGTGGAGGATCCACAGACATTCCTTGACAGGATGGCCAGGATCTATCATTCCTTATGGTGTTCCGATGTGAGATCGGTCGAGCTTTCTAGCTTTCGTATGGAGGGTCTTGCCCAGACTTGGTGTGAGTCCATTGAGAGAGGTCGAGCTGCTGGTCTTCCTCCTATGACCTGGGATGATTTTTTGACAGTCTTTCTTGCTCGTTTCCTTCCGTAGAGCGTCAGGGATGCTCGAGCTTGCAGTTTTGAGTCTTTGCGCTAGACTCCCGGTATGACCGTGGTCGAGTAAGATATCCAGTTTACTCAACTATCCAGATATGCTCCTTATTTGGTGTGGACACCGAGGAGAAGCACATTAAGAGGTTTGTGCGGGGACTTGACACGCAGTTGTTCTTTTCTATTGGCGCCCAACACTTTGACACCTATACAGCAGCGATAGACGCAGCCATACCAATGGAGGAGCGTATTGCCAAGACTACTATCCTTTCAGGACCGAAGCGGACTCGTACTGGTGTATCAGTTCCCGGGCTGCTTGGCAGAGGTATGGCAGGAAGAGGCCACAGCGGATTCTTTCCAGGCCGTGGCGGCGGCCGAGGCATGATACGAGGCCAGTTATTCAGCTCTTACATACCCGGTCAATAGCCGTCGCCAGGATGTTTTCGTTGTGGGAGTCCGCATCACCGCGTCAAACATTGTACCGTGAGGCGCCAGGGCGAGGCAGCAGTTCCACATGTTACTTTATCACCTTCACCCTCTCTTCCGAAAGCTTTACCTCCTACGCCCGTTGTTGCTCCAAGCCAGACCGATGCTCTGAGATGCCGTGGTCGTGGTGTTCCTGTTCAGAGAGGACAAGGTGGCAGAGCCAGAGGACAACCGTGTACCGGTAGAGGACAGACCTGGGTTCTTGCTTTGACACCTCAGGATGCGAAGGCATCGAATGCAGTTGTGACAGGTACCCTTCCAGTGTGTTCCTTCGACGCGCGCATAATGTTCGCCCCAGGTTCCATGCACTCTTATGTATCCACAGACTTCATACCGAGGTTAGGCCGAGATTCGTCTTTGCTAGATCAGCCACTGGTTGTGATTACTCCCGTAGGCGAGTCTTTTATCGCTCGACATGTGTTTCGGTCGTGTTCCGTTCGTATCGGGGATAAAGATTCTTCTGTTGATTTGATCCTTCTCTACATGTTAGACTTTGATGTTCTACTCGGCATGGACTGGTTAGCCACTTGTTATGCGTCCGTGTACTTTCGTGAGAAGGTGGTCAGATTTAGTTTTCCGGATGAGCCAGTTCTTGTAATTCAGGGAGACCGTAGTGCCACCCTTTCCAGTTTGATTACTGCATTTTGTGCTAGTTGGCTCTTGAAGAAAGGATGTCGGGGATTCATGGCATATATTCATGATGCTGGAGACACAGAGGTCCCGTTGGACCAGGTTCCAATTGTGAGAGAGTTTCCCGATGTATTTCCTGATGAGTTACCTGGATTGCCGCCAGGATGCGATATTGAGTTCTGCATCGACTTGATCCCCGACACGGGGACTATGTAACGTTTCGAAAATTTTTTAGATAATTAATTATTTTATTTTATTTTTAAAAAATGTTATTTTAAATTTTGATAAAAAGACTTTTTATAAGTGGCTAGGGTATTTAAGTAAAATAGTAATTAGTTTAGGTAACATTAGTTTGTAAGGAAGGGTTTTAGTGGAAAGTTTAATTTCTATGTCGTATATTGTGTTGAGTGGGGGTTTAGGTGCATATTTTGTTAATTAAGGTTAAGGCTATGATGAACCTTACCTACACTACACCAAGGGGTGAACCTCAAGCCCACACCTCACCCTTTCCCACATGCACATCAGCTCTCCATAGTGACACCTCCTCCTCCCTTATCAACACATAACTCCTATATATTGTTCAGTATCAAATTTAAATTAGAATTTCAAAACACTTAACATAGTGAAGCTCTACCCTCACTTAGAGAGAAAAAAAGAAAGTTAGAGTTCCTCACACATTGATTCAAATCCCTCAAGCTAGGATCCTCAACTCCTTGTGCACTTCTTGAAGGTTTAGCTCAATGGAATCCTTCTTATAGATATAACCCTCAAGCTTTCAAGTCTCAATTTGAGTTCTGTAATTGTAGTGTTTACGATATCGGTAAAAACATTTGTTTTGTTAAAATCTTAGCTCTGTTAGTATCTGCTATAATTATGCTAATCTCTAAATAAAATTAACAGTACAGTAGCATGATAACTAGACCTATAGTGTATCCTAGAAACCTGGACATGTTCCTATACTTTTCAACCGGCGAAATCCTTGTTTTTACCGGCACCGCCGGTTCTTTTGTGGAGTTGGGTGTTGAATTTTTGTAGGAAGCTCTATGTAGGTTTTTTGGCTATTTGGTACACTTTCATTTTCCTAATTAGTCTGTAAATAGAATATGGAAGCTAATTTCTTTGCTTTTTATAATATTTTAACGTATGATATGGACAGTTCGTGTCACGTTTTGTGTTTTTTGAAAATACGACGAATGGGGGGTAGCTCTAGTTAGCCAAGTGTTTGTATAGAACACGATATTCTCACATATCACATTACGTATGTAAGTTCTTTTAGCATTTACGTTTTCGCCGTATCGGAATTTAGCCGCTTATATGCGAAAGGTCTTCTCGATGTTAGGTTCGGCCGCGGGGACATCAGTGGCAGCGAGGAAGGGAAAAGGAATTATGGGATCTGAGTAGATCATGACTTTTTCCGGTGAGTAGACTAAATATCTACCGGGGAACATTGTATGGATGGCGTATAGTGCTCCAGAACTATTGTTATACTTGTTCTCTATTCATGTTGTTTCATAATTAAATTTAGTAGTGCATATTATGCATCCATACTTATTAATCATTGTTGCTTAACACTGATTAGGACACTTGCACTATTATCGATGAGTTATGTTGCACTTGCACATACTTACATGCTACACTACACCTCATCGGTAATTAACATGTTACGTACAGACTTAGAACTTGCTATGCCACCTTTAATCTATTGCACACTGTTAGTATCATTAATAACTGTTGCTACGCACCATTGATATTGTTTTGACACATATCATATCTCATGTTCATAGTTATTACTTGTATCATGATATATTAGATTATGAGATTTTCCTTGTTTCGAGTTTTATGCACTACTGGTTATATTTTACGGTTCTTCGTGATTGATGTGATATGTCCACCATGAATTGTTTTTATGATTTGGTTTTATTCCAAACCGTGGGGGGGCTATACGTTTACCGATTTTTACATTATCCAGACTGAGTGGGGGGGATATACAGTCGGATACATGGTGGACCCGGTCAAGACCGAGTGGCAGGAATGCCACAATGGAGGCAGGGAGCTTAGCGAGGACACTCGATACTGGAGATGGTTGAGAAATACGGCGGATATCTGGAGGATACCGACCGATGTTGTTGGCTGTCAGGATCATTCGGGGAACAATGCCAGCTAAAATTGAAGATTTGTGTCGATGTTTGACACTGGATTTGAGGATCGTTATGAAAATCACCAAGATTTTTGGAATATTTGATGAGATTTATGTTTCCTTTTATACCAGCACTATAGTTACAAATTCATATTTCATATGTCATCATATATCTTGTTTACCTGATGCATAGTTTTAGTCACTATTTCGTTATGCGTACATTTTCAGCTGTTGGATATTAGTTTATTCCCTGAGTTGGCAACCCGCTCCGGTTGTGCCTTTGTTCCTTGCAGGAGACGTGTGGACGCATAGCTGCGTTGCGGACATAGGTATCACAGCTTCCGTCATTTATCTTGTTAGGTGGGTTACATGTTTAGTAACGACCTCTTTTGGGTATCTTGTATCTTGTATCTAGTGTCACTCCATCAGACTATGCATATATTTGACTTAGAGTGAGGGTATACTTATGTTGTTTTTCTGGTTCGATTGAGTAGAATCGAATAGTTATGTTTGATTATGCTTTCTGTTACTTTTATACATGTGATTCTTCATTTCTGAGCGTCGTATATTATTTACGTGTGTTGTTTCCGCCTATTGGCGTTGATTTTGCTCCCAAATAGGGGATGCCTTTATATTAAATGTTTATGTACTTTCTTTTCATAAAAATTAAAAAGGAGGTGCTGTCAAAATTTCCAATACTAAAACAAACTGTTTTTACTTCATTTTAAAACCATTCGACATGCAATCTAAATTTCTTTACTTTAAAAACAGTACTTTCTTATTTTCGCAAAAAGGTTTTAGATCTTGGTTTTCTGGTTTACTCAGATTGTGTCGACATCTTTATACGTCACACAATCTAAGTACCGGTCACGTGCCAAATCCAAGTCATGACAAAGTTGGTATCAGAGCCTAGGATTAACCTTACGGAACCCAGACTTGAATTTAGGGGTTTATAGGTTCGCACTTTCGTTATTTAGATTGGCCTTTTGTTTGATAGAGTATGTAACTCATGAAGAGTAACGTACCGTACATATGTTCTGTGGCATATTTATGATACGGTGCCCCGCCTAAGTATCCTTTGGATGTATATCTTGATTAATTCTTCCTTTGACTCTCTATAATTGTTTTTCCTGTTCGTACACCTTACCAACACTCGTTTCTTGTTCCAGTTGCCATGGCTACGCGAGCTAGGCGAGCCGCAGCTAGGGATGCAGCTCGGACAGATCCGTCAGTGAGGGCGACTGACCCACAGGACATCCCGACGGCACAGGGGCACGTTGATCTTGTTAGTAATATGTATGTCGTAGAGGCTATTATTGATGATATAGTGGATGCTTGGACATATATAGAGAGGACATTCTTGGTCGACATGATAGTATGCGATCAGGTTACCTTTATATTAACATGTAGACTGGTATTTATACTGTCTGTCTCTTACATATTGATAAAGCCCTTAGGATATATACTTGACTACCAGGACTATGATGAGATCATACAAGTAGGGCCAGGGTGGTCCACAAGTACATCCTTTAATCAGTTCTTAGTCATGGGAATATCGAGACCAGGGCATCGATATTCCAGTGTAAACTAGTGTGTACGATTCTTGTCCCTTAGAAGGCGATGGTTGGTCCCACAACCATTGGTGTATGACATCAATGATTGTATACAGATTCTCATTGGAGAATGAGTATACTGAACAGGACTCGCTGAGGACTCCTATATGGTATTATACCTATCGTCAGATAGCAGTCCTCTGGTGACACTGGTACAGGTTAGTCTGTAGACCCGAGATCGTCATAGAGACTTGTGTGTCTCCCACTGTGCTTTGAATTTCTACCTACCATGGCTCAAAGGAGTCATGCAAAAAGGTGGATTTTGGGTACAGTCCCGAGTCACATGGAGGCAATAAACGATAGGAGGGGTTTCGTCTCTCCCGGTATTGGGGGTTGATGTTGCACTATGATCGATTGGCTATAACTGGAAGTCCCTGGCTAGGGCTGCTGCTGAGATTTACTGATAAGAATTATCAGTAGTTTCTCAAACCGTTATAGGCCAGACATCGGCATGACTTATCACGTTACTGGGGCCTGACGTTTACCACCCATAGACATGATATGCGACATATCAGACGAAGAGACCGGACTATACGGTAGTGTTACTGATAGGCTTCATGGAGAGTATAGACGAGCTTGCTTGTTGATCTTCATATCGCTAAATACCCGGGTAGCCGTTATGTCCAGCTAGTACCGCTGACGGCTTGTAGGTGATTGATGTGATCATCACCTACTGCTGGAGTATTGATGAGTCTTTAGAGTCCCACACAGAAGTTTCCAGGTTCGAGTGAAACAAAGTAGGGCACATATGTAGATATGTGCGTGGGCCTGATTAAATATGAGTATGTGATACCGTATTGTAATCTGGCAGTTATCTGTTATCGGTTCGATTATATGTGATATAACCAGATTGTCGAATCGAGTGTTGATTTGATAATGTGATATACAGATGAATGATATTAGTCGGTCATATGTGATATAGCCGGATTATTAAATCAAGTGTTGATTTAATAATGTGATATATATTATATGTGATATAATTATATCTAAACTAATATCATTAGCTCACTAATTATTCTTCATTATATATATATTAACATATATGATATATATATATATATATGTAAGTCCATGTCACGCACCCCACGAGCATGTGGGGAGGCGGAATATATGAAAAACAATTATCAAATCTTCGTAACACGGACTTGAGCACACAGATCGTGTCTAAACCATTACTAGCAAACTACAAAAGGTTTAACTACTCGGATTCGAAGTTATACCTCACGTTACTTGTCCTTCGGGTCTTCATCGCTGTCCTCCCCACCTCGTAGGCTCTACGGAACGTCGGCACCTCAACGGCCTCCTCGAGTCAAAGACGATCCACCCGAGAGCTACTACTCCAAGCTTGACCTCTAACTTGAGGTAACTAGATTACTCAAAGTGCTAATCTAAGCAACCTAGGGGATATAGAGTAGGATTATGGATTAGTAAGTCTTGCTAACCCTTGATCTCAACACATGAGAGGTTAGGGTTAGGGTTTGAAAAGAGAGAGCTTGAGGAGAGAGAAGGTGAGAATGAGAATCCTTTTGGAATAATGATATCATTGTGAATATATGAAGCATAACACATTATTAAATGAATAACAAATAATAATGTGTCATCATGCTTCATTAATACACATAGTGATTCATCTCATGAGTCATTTAAATCATAAATGAATCATTAACTCCATGGATGAATCACACCAAGACTCATTAATCCAATAAATGCAAATACCATCTTAGCCTCCATGTCATCATCCTTCTAGATGCTGCTTGACAATTTACGAGAACGCCCCTCCTATCCGTGAAAACACGAAAAAACTTTAGACTGTATAAATCCAATAATCCGATACTAGAATCTGGCTTAAACCAAAGCCCGCTAGTAAAAACTGTCCGAACATCGTACGTTCGTAAAACCACGTATGCATCCAAACCCTGTTGTAAAACCATACGACCTCTATATCATTTCGCCCGAAGCAGGGAAACTCTCTGTGTGGGACTCTAAAGACTCGACACTACGCTGGCAGTGGGTTTAACCACAGACCACAAGCGGCACTAGCTGTACGTAACGGTCCCCAGGTAGATGTCGATAAGAAGGACGATGAGGAACCCATCCAAACTCCTACTGAGCCTGATGTGACAATCTCCGTACAGTCCGGTCTGTTCGTCTAGGACTATCGCATATCTGGCCTAGTGGGCGGTAAACGTCAGACCCCTAATAGCGGTATAAGTCGTGTCGGAGTGAAGCCCATTACACCTTGAGAAACTACTGGAAGCCACCAGTAAATCTCGCTTGCCCTGGCCAGGGACTTTGCGTAATGGCTCTCCATACACAGCGCGATATCAACCCCCAATACCGGGAGAGACGAATCTTGTCTAACCGCCACTGCCTCCAAGTGCTTCGGGACTGCACCCAACTACTACCTGTTTGCACGACTCCTTTGAGCCGTGGTAGGGTAGTAATCTAAGTACGGTGGGAACACACTCGAGGCGAAGTAGCAGTGTCAAGTCGACGGACTAAGCTGTACTCATGTCACCTGGGAACTGCTATCTGACGATGGGTATAAATCCAACCTGCAGTTCCCGGCGAGTCCTGTCCGGTGTACCCGTAACCTAATGAGCACCTATATACTATCTCCAGTACGACGTACTGATGGTTGTGGGACAGACCATCTCCCAATGCTGGGATGATAAGCGTATACACCGGTCTACTCCAGAGTATCGATGCCCTATCTCGATAATCCTACGACCAGGGACCTGTATAGGATGTTGCTTATAGATTACCCATCCCCCACTAGTGTGACTGCCATCACAACGCTGGTAATCAAGTAAAGATCCTAAGGGCTCTACTAATATGTATAAGCGATACGTTAAAAGAAACATATGCACATATTAAAGTAGACACAAACCAAGTAGCATACTACCATTTTTAGCAAGACTGTCAATACAACTGTGAATATCCCAAGTTTCCATTAAGTAATATACAAACTAGTATGATACAGTAATGGCCTCTAGGGCATAAACACTAACAATCTCCCACTTGCACTAGGGCCATATACTGGCATATCACAGACCTATCATCTCGAATAGCCTCTCGAACTGCGTCTGAGGAATGGCCTTTGTGAATGGATCAGCAGTGTTATTCTCTATATCTACTCTCTTTACCTCGATCTCCCAGCGATCTACGATCTCCCTGATCAGGTGATACCGCCTTAAGATGTGTCTGGACTTCTGATGGGACATGGGTTCCTTCGCTAAAGCTATAGCGTCGTTGTTGTCGCAATACAGAGGTATTGGACCAACACTGGTAGGAACCACCTGAAGTTCTGTGAGGAACTTCTTCATCCATACAGCTTCTTTTGCGGCATCGCAAGCAGCTATGTACTCCGCTTCCATCGTTGAATCAGTAACGGTCTCCTGCTTGGAACTCTTCCAACAGACCGCCCCTCCATTGAGGGTAAAGACATAACCCGACATGGACTTGGAGTCATCCTTGTCACTCTGGAAGCTGGAGTCGGCAAAGGCCTCGATCTGGAGGTCTTTTCCGCCATACACCAAGAACATCTCCTTAGTCCTCCTCAGGTACTTGAGAATGTTCTTTACTGCTATCCAGTGCTTCTCCCCTGGGTTTGCCTGATACCAGCTTACAACGCTTAATGCGTATGCTACATCTGGTCCGGTACATAACACCGCATACATTATAGAGCCTACCGCAGAAGCGTAGGGTATAATCGACATGCGATCCCTTTCCAAATCAGTCTTGGGAGACATCTCTTTGGAGAGGGTGATTCCGTGACAAGCCGGTAGGTTACCGCGCTTAGAATCTTCCATACTGAATCTTTTCAATATGGTGTCTATGTACCTGGACTGCGAAAGTCCCAACATCCTCTTAGATCTATCACGATAGATCTGGATCCCCAGAATGTAGGTGGCATCACCCTGGTCCTTCATGGAGAACTTCTGTGACAAGAATCTTTTGACTGACTGTAGCATAGGAATATCATTTCCTTTTAGGAGAATCTCATCCACGTACAAGACGAGAAATACAACAACTCTCCCTACAATCTTACTGTATATGCATGGTTCATCTGGATTTTTGATAAAGTCGAATTCTTTGAAAGTATCATCAAAACAGATGTTCCAACTCCGCGATGCCTGCTTTAGTCCATAAATGTACTTAAGCAACATGCACACTTTACCGCTGCTCCCACTCTGAATGAATCCTTCTGGCTGATCCATATAGACGCACTCTTCCAAATTACCATTTAGAAAGGCCGTCTTTACGTCCATCTGCCAGATCTCATAATCGTGGAAGGAAGCAATGGCAAGAAAGACCCGAATGGATTTGAGCTTAGCAACTGGAGAAAAGGTTTCGTCATAGTACAAACCAGGTCTTTGACGGAAACCGTTTGCAAAAAGTCTAGCCTTATAGGTTTCAACCTGTCCATCTACACCAATCTTCTTTCTGAAGATCCATTTGCATCCTACGGGTTTTACCCCATCTGGAGCAATGTCCAAAATCCATACTTTGTTAGTGTACATGGACTCCATTTCGGCCCGCATTGCATCCGGCCATTTTACCGAGTCGCCGCTCTGAATGGCTTGCATGAAGCTAGTAGGGTCATCATTATCAATGATGCAATCTTCTCGATCCCCGTCTATGAGAAAACCGTAGTATCTCTCGGGCGGATAAGACTGCCTACTACTTCTGCGGATAGGCGCTGGTATGTCCCTTTCTTCTGAAACTTCTGGTTCTACCATACTTTCAGTAACAGCTTGTGGTTCTGGAATTTCTTCCAGTTCTACTGTGCTCCCACTCTTCTGATTTTCTAAAAATTCAGCTTCTAAGAAGTGGGCATGACGAGAAACAAAAACCTTTTGTTCCTCTGCGTAATAGAAACAATATCCCTTGGAGTTCTTTGGATATCCAACAAACTTACACTGTACTGAGCGTGCCTCGAGCTTGTCCGGATGCTGCTTTCTTACAAAAGCTGGACATCCCCATGTCTTCAGGTACTGAAGATAGGGTTTCTTCCCACTCCACATCTAATATGGTGTGGTAGCCACAGTCTTGGTTGGAACCTTGTTCAAAAGAAATGCAGCTGATTCTAGTGCATAACCCCAGAAAGATCGCGGTAACTCAGCCTTACTCATCATGGAACGAACCATATCCAATAGGGTTCGATTCCGCCTTTCCGATACACCGTAGTGTTGTGGTGTGTATGGAGGAGTAAGCTGAATGAGAATTCCATTCTCTTTTAAGTAACCCAGGAACTCGGCACTGAAGTATTCACCACCTCGATCAGATCTCAGTGTCTTGATACTTTTGCCTGTTTGGTTTTCCACTTCATTCTTGTATTCCTGGAATTTCTCAAAGGCCTCGGATTTATGCTTCATTAAGAAGATATGTCCATACCTAGAGAAATCATCCGTAAAAGTAATGAAGTGGGAATAACCACCTCCAGCATGTGTAGACATTGGACCGCACACGTCACTGTGTACAAGTCCCAAGAGCTCGCTCGCTCTTACTCCGTGTCCAGTAAACGAAGTCTTTGTCATCTTTCCCATGAGACAAGATTCACAGGTAGCATAAGATTGATATTCGAACGGATTCAAATATCCTTCTCTATTTAACTTAGTTAATCGTGTTTCATTGGTGTGACCTAGTCTACAATGCCATAAGAAAGCCTGATTTATTTCTGGATACTTTCTTTTAAGTGAGTTCTGGACATTGAAAACCTGAGCTTGACTTAATACGTATATACCGTCATCTAATGTACCGGACCCAATCAGAACTTGATTTAGGTGGATGTGAACTACATCGCTTATGAATGTAAAATCATATCCCTCTCTCGAAAGTGAGGACACTGATATGATATTACAAGTCAAACTAGGTACATACAAACAGTTACGTAGAATCAATATCTGCCCACTTGTCAAACCTAGGCGATATTCTCCCACGGATTCAGCGTCCACGCTCATTCCGTTTGCAACTCTGAGAGACAAATCACCTACCCTTATAACTTTACGGTTTCTCAAAGCATGTAATGAATTACAGATATGAGATCCTGCTCCGGTATCTAGTACCCAGGAAGTAGAGTTAATTGACAAACAGTTCTCAATTACAAACACACTTGAGGCCGAAGCCACAACATGCTTCGTATCCTATCTACTGGCTTCCAAAGCCCTGCAATCCTTCTGCCAATGCCCGTTCCTATAACAATAGGAACATCCCTCCTTACCTACACTAAGTCCCAAAACTTTTGCTCTTCCCTTTCCTCCTACTTTACTGACACCGTATATCGGCTTTGTAGAGGTCTTCTTCTTTTCACCCTTTGCTTTCGCCCTGAATGTAGAAGAAGAAGGTCCCCCATTAAGCAGAGATTGTGTCTCCCTGGTTTCTTTCAGGATGTAAGTAGAGGGTAGGGACTGTGGAAATAAGTCATCATATGACCTGTTTCCCAACGTGGTCTCCAGGTCCTTAAGCTCATCAATATAGCTAGTCATCGTAAGGACGTCGTCCCCTACAGATGACCCGACAGCCAACCTCACTTGAATTAATTTGTTCGAGGTCTCATATCTTGCGATATGAGATTGCTCTCCATATAAATCTTTGTTATGGAGAAAGATGCAAACTAAGTCCATCTTCTCGTGCTGGTTCTGGTATACACCATCAACTGAAGCTAACACGAGGCACTTGGCATTCGCATTATCCTTTTCCCTTGTCTGATGGATATCCATATCCGTGACGGTGGAAACTGGACCTAGGACGGCGGGATCTTGAGTAGTAATAGGGTGGTCCAGCTTGTCATAGGCAATGGACATCTGGACAGACCTTTGCCTGTCATATAAGTCAGATTCAGTCAACTTGTTATCTAGATGTAACATAGTCATGGTCACAAGGTCGCTGCAATGAGAGAGAGAGAAGAAAACACTTTAGCATGATGCTCTTGCAAGTTTAGATTGGTTTTTAGTTTATCTAAACTGGATGGCTCCCACTGTTTCTCGAATCCTTCCTCAAACCATAAAAGAAGAATTAGCCAGGACTGATCTCATCGTACAATACTTGCTTAACCGTTCAGCCAGGCCGGTGTCGGTACTTCGAGGGAGGTTTTCCAATGCTTTCGCGAAGTTCCTTAATTAAATAACCTCTTTTCTCTGGGGGCGTAGCCCCGCTGACACCTTTCTCGACACCTACTTGGTTTATAGCATTGATCGTTAAGTGATGAATCTCCTGATAAGTAGCATATACTCACAGTAGGATCGGGATCCAAATATCATCGTATGATAATGTTGAAGGAATCCTACCAACATTCATCAAACTCCAAATGGTATGCAACACTAGCAAATTTCAGTTTCTTTAGAAACTCCTGATGTGGATTTTTGCCCCATGTTCTTATGACCTTGACGAAGGCCTACAAATCATAAGTCACATGTCAAGTTCTGCCCATCATTATCTTGTTAATTTGAACCCACCCCTACATACCCTTGACGAAGACCAACAAGGTAATACGACTGTCCCAAACCAATTCATCTATCTATGCAACAAATTAATACCCCAGTAGCTACCAAACACTATGCCTTGACGAAAGCCAACAAACATAGCTTGAATACTACTGACCATCCATAAGAAATGACGGAGGGCTACGACTGGTTTTGGCGAAACCGTGAACGTAGTGAACTTGATATAATCGAAGGAACCTGATAGATTTTTAAAAGGAGTGGTTAAAGCTCCGCAATTAAAAATTCTGCTCTTTTAAAATAACCGAGTGGTTTCTTTTAAATTTGTTCCAACGATTCAACTTTGGTTTATTTTCTTTGCATTAATATAATGTGTCCGATCAATTAACTTATCATTGCAGAAAACAATGAAAATACAACGTCCTCTTATGCCATCCGCATTCGCCACTGGGTCCCGTCATCACCCGTTAGGTTACTTAACTAACGACAGAGCGGGGGCTGGTTGGCGCGGGTGTAAAACATAAGTGACGTCTAAATAGCTATCATATATAGATAGTGTACATTCGTCAGATGCAATAATAGGCATTCCAGATCACAGATGAACATTATTGGATATACAAGCAATCCGCGTTTCCTTCGAGCCAGCAACGAAAGACAGATTACACAGTTGTGATGAATAGCCATTACCCAACCCTAGACCCCTATGGGTACGGCAAACTACCCACCAAGTACCCGAAGTGAAGCGGTCTCCCTCAACAACGTGAGTAGACCACTAAACACTTCAAAGTACCCGGTAGTTTGTGCACCCCACATTGGGTCTATCCTAGGAGCAAAAACAGTAAATGAAATAATACAACGGTGGCTACAACCTCAGCCCGGATGTGCCCTGCAAAAGAATATTACATCATATTACAATTTACATCAAATGAATGAATATAAAAACTCATCTCAAACCCCGGCTAATCATCACAACGATCCAATCAAGTTCATATACACAAACAGTATAAACATTACAGAAATGTGCAACCCCCTGCCAACCGACATACTAGCAGTTAGGGGAGGTTTACGAACACATTAAACATTACAGATAAAAACCCGATTAGCAAATAACTTAGAATATCGATCGACAACCTTTTTCCGTGTCTACCCCAAATGCAAGCCAGCACTGAAGTAACCAGGGTAGAAACAGAATATACTGGAAAACAAAACACCACAAAATAAGAATTACTGTGAAAATCCGAGTCAACTCGGAGTTGACTCGGCGGAGGATCCGCGGCCAAAAGCACTATTCCGTGGCGGATCCGCGGCCTTATTACCGAGTTAGCAGCTCGTATTTTCCCAGATTTCTTATAATCCCCTGCTGTTAATTTTCAAGCCTATCAAATAATCTTTTCGACACGTTTAAAATTGACAGAAACTTGAGGGGTCCGGGGTTATGTTTTCGCGTTTTTCCGACGATCGAAGTTCTAATTAGTTGCTAACAAGCTACTAAAGGTTTAGTAGGCTCTGATACCACTGTAAGTCCATGTCACGCACCCCACGAGCTTGCGGGGAGGCAGAATATATGAAAAACAATTATCAAAGCTTCGTAACACGGACTTGAGCACACAGATCGTGTCTAAACCATTACTAGCAAACTACGAAAGGTTTAACTACTCGGATTCGAAGTTATACCTCACGTTACTTGTCCTTCGGGTCTTCATCGCTGTCCTCCCCACCTCGTAGTCTCTACGGAACGTCGGTACCTCAACGGCCTCCTCGAGTCAAAGACGATCCACCCGAGAGCTACTACTCCAAGCTTGACCTTTAACTTGAGGTAACTAGGTTACTCAAAGTGCTAATCTAAGAAACTTAGGGGATATAGAGTAGGATTATGGATTAGTAAGTCTTGCTAACCCTTGATCTCAACACATGAGAGGTTAGGGTTAGGGTTTGAAGAGAGAGAGCTTGAGGAGAGAGAAGGTGAGAATGAGAATCCTTTTGGAATAATGATATCATTGTGAATATATGAAGCATAACACATTATTAAATGAATAACAAATAATAATGTGTCATCATGCTTCATTAATACACATAGTGATTCATCTCATGAGTCATTTAAATCATAAATGAATCATTAACTCCATGGATGAATCACACCATGACTCATTAATCCAATAAATGCAAATGCCACCTTAGCCTCCATGTCATCATCCTTCTAGAAGCTTCTCGACAATTTACGAGAACGCCCCTCCTATCCGTGAAAACACGGAAAAACTTTAGACTGTATTGTTGGAGATAGTGCCCTCATAGTCAATTATTGGATCGCAGGTACGTGATTGCAATGATTGCGGAGGACCTATCCCGGTGGGACAGTCTTACTCGAGATGATAGTATGCTGTCTGGTTTGCCTTTATCAGTCGTGTATATGTTCAGGTGACTGATTGCATGTTACACTTTGATAGAGCCCTTAGGATCTTGCTTTACTACCAACAGTATGATGGCGATCATATACGTGAGAGTTGGGTAGTTTATATGCATATCCTTAATTGTGGTCCCTAGTCTTGGGAGTTTCGAGATAGGGCATCGATACTCCGGAGTAGACTAGTGTATACAGTCGAGACCCCGATGAGGGGCGGTGGCCGGTCCCACAAGCCACTGGTGTCAGTTGGATCACCTAAGATGTATACAGGTGCTCATTGGGTTATGAGTACACCGGACAGGACTCGCCGGGAATCTGCTAGTTAGTATTATATCTACCGTCAGATAGCAGTTCCCTGGTGACATGTGTACAGGTTAGTTCATCGACCTGAGGTCGTCATTTGTCTCGTGTGAGTTCCCACTGTGCTTTGATTTCTACCCTACCACGGCTCAAAGGAGTCGTGCAAACAGGTAGCTTTTGGGTACAGTCCCGAGCCATATGGAGGCACGTGAGCGGATCGGCAGGGGATTCGTCTCTCCCGGTATTGGGGGCGAGATCGTGCTGTGTCTAGGAGAGCCATTACACAAAGCCCACGGCCGTGGCAGGAGATTTACTGGTAGGTACTCCAGTAGTATCTCAGGGTGTTATTGGGCTTCACTCCGACGCGACTTATACTGCTATTGGGGGTCTGACGTTGCTAGCCCCCTAGGCGGATATGCGATACTCATTGACGAACGGACCGAACTGTATATATATTGTCACTGTTAGGCTCAGTAGGGTTTTCCGGATGAGTGCGCTCATCGGCATCCCTTGAGGTCAGTCCATGGGCAGCCGTTACGCATTGCTAGTGCCGCTGACGGTTTGTGGTTAAACCCACTGCCAGGGTGCTGACGAGTCATTAGAGTCCCCCACAGACAGTTTCCCAAGTTCGGGCGAAACGTTGTAGAGGCCGTATGGTTTTATGGCAGGGTTCGGAAAATGCATGTGCGTTTACGCACGTGTCGATTTTCGGACAGATGATACTGGTCGGCTTTGGTTTAAGCCGGATCCGAGTATTATATTGAGTAGGTATAATATCTTTGTCTCAGTTGCATTTGTATTCGGTCGTAATACAATTGCGGGTATATTTATACAGTTTCGGGGTTATCCTGAAAGTCGTTTCAGGATCACTTTTGGAAGTTGCTAGTTTCCAGTTTTCTATCAGCCGTCTTTTAACATTTGGTTAAAGACGGGTTTATCTTTTCTACAGATGAGGTGAGTCAGTGTTCTAGAATATTCTAGATGAGGTGACTAGGCTTATTGGTGTAGGGTTTTCATTGGTTGCATTTATTAGATGATGACTAGCCTAATGACTCATGCTTTGTGATTAATTCCTTTTGGATTGCTTAAGATATTTTAGAGTGAGAAGCTTTCTCTTATTGTCACCACTTGCTCCTACGGTCACCTCCCTCCTTGCTATATATGGCTTGCCCTCTCTCTCTCCTCATTCTCACTCTCACTTGTTGATTTCATTTTAGAGAGAAAAGATTATGATAGGTTTTATCGGTGTATGGAATTTCACAGTCCATTTCATTCCATCACCCGATTCCCTCGGCAACTTCATTTACCGATCGTCCACGGATTTGGACGAAGTGAGACAAAGTCATCTACTCATTCTCTACATCAATCTTGGTCGTCTCTTTTAGCAAACTTGACGATCGAGTTGCCTCGAGTCAGAGGCGGGAGCCCGTTTAAAGAACCGATCATGTGGTGCCACCTCGACGAGGAGATCGGAGACCGACGAGATCGGAGCAGCCGCAACGGAGCGTGGGATGATGGTTGAAGAACGAAGGACTCGGATCGTTCGGTATAACCATTCTACACTCTTTACAGTTTGTTAGTTTAGCAATAATGGCAGATCCGGGTTTAAAGTATACGATAGCGCCAGTTTAAAAGTTTTTGTTCCGCATTTGGCGTCTGTAGACGGCCGGGGCGCTAGCGTAGACTTACATGTATAAATCCAATAATCCGATACTAAAATCTGGCTTAAACCAAAGCCCGCTAGTAAAAACTGTCCGAACATCGTACGTGCGTAAAAACACGTATGCATCTGAACCCTGTCGTAAAACCATACGACCTCTATATCGTTTCGCCCGAAGCAAGGAAACTCTCTGTGTGGGACTCTAAAGACTCGACACTACGCTGGCAGTGGGTTTAACTGTTAGTGTATATGCCCTAGAGGCCATTACTGTATCATACTAGTTTGTATATTACTTAATGGAAGCTTGGGATATTCACCTTGTATAGACAATCTTTCTCAATATAGTAGTATGCTACTTGGTTTGTTTCTACTTTAATGTGTACATGTGTTTATTTTAGTATATCACCTTTACACATTAGTGGAGCCCTTAGGATCTTTGCTTGATTACCAGCGTTGTGATGGCAGTCACACTAGTGGGGGCTGGGTAATCTATAAGCACATCCTTATGCAGGTCCCCAGTCGCAGGACTATCGAGACAGGGCATCGATACTCCGGAGTAGACTAGCATATGCGCTTCTCATCCCAGTGTGGGAGACGGTCTGTCCCACAGCCATCAGTACGTCGTACTTGAGATAGTATGCGGGTGCTCGTTGGGTTACGAGTACACTGGACAGGACTCGTCGGGAACTGTTGGTTGGTACTATACCTATCGTCAGTTATCAGTTCCCAGGTGACATGAGTACAGCTTAGTCCGCTGACTTGACACTGTCACTTCGCCTCGAGTGTGTTCCCACTGTATTTAGATTACTACCCTACCACGGCTCAAAGGAGTCGTGCAAACAGGTAGTAGTTGGGTGCAGTCCCGAAGCACTTGGAGGCAGTGTCGGTTAGACAGGATTCGTCTCTCCCGGTATTGGGGGTTGACACCGCGCTGTGTCTAGGAGATCCATTACACGAGTAGTCCCTGGCCAGGGCAAGCGAGATATACTGGTAGGTTTCCAGTGCTATCTCAGGGTGTTCTGGGCTACACTCCGACACGACTTGTACCGCTATTAGGGGACTGACATTTACCGCACCCTAGGCCCGCCATGCGATGTATCAGACGAACAGACCGGACTGTACAGAGATTGTCACATTCAGGCTCAGTAGGAGTTCAGATGGGTTTCACCTCGTCCGTCTTCTTGTCGGCATCTACCTAGGGACCGTTACGCACAGCTAGTGCCGCTTGCGGTCTGTGGTTAAACCCACTGCCAGCGTAGTGTCGAGTCTTTAGAGTCCCACACAGAAAGCTATTCGCCTTTAGGCAAAAGAGTAGAGGTCGCATGGTTTTGCGACAGGTCGCATGGTTTTGCGACAGGGTTCAGTCACATCCGTGCACTTGTGCACGTTTGGTGTCCGGACAGTTAACACTAGCGGGCTTTGGTTTAAGCCAGATCCTAGTGTACGTTTTGGGATTGGTTTTATCTCGTTTGTATTCGTGTTCCTCGGAACGCGGATGCGGGTTTGTATGCACAGTTGACAGAGAGACAGAGGCAGAGGATTCTCATTGGGGACTGTTGACTGTTCACTGTTGACCATTTACTTTTGCTAAACCCTAATGAGAATAAGAAATATGATTAATGATAATATTAATTAAGTATTATTGTGTCATGGTTGAGATGAGGGGTTGACTTTGTTGACTTGTTGACTTTGTTGACCGGTTGACTAGGTTGGACTAGTTGACCATCATTATTGCAATGGCTATCATTTCATAGCAAAGACTTTTGCTTTCTTGTTTGTTTTTGCAAAATGAGTGCATGAAATGATATGTCCATTTTGACTTGAACCATCACATAATACTTGATTACTATTTTGTTATGATGGTTTTGGATTATGATAGCTTGGATGGCAAAAGAGTTACTCATTCTCTCATTTCATTTCTCTCTCTTGCTTGAGCTCTCCCTCTTGCTCTTCCTCTTGCTCTCTCTCTAGTTCAAGGTAACACCCTCTCATGAGTTGAGAAACATTGCCTTAGAGATAAAAGAAAACCCAAATCACTTCTTTACTCATCCTAGTTCACAAGGTTTAGCAAACCAAGTGTTTTAGTTTCTTCAAGTTCGAAGAAGAAGCCAAAGGTAGAAGCTTTCAGGTGGATCCATCTTCGGCGCAAGGAGACGACGAGGTGAGGCCGATCCATACACCGGAAAGAGTTGAAGACGAAGGAGTTCAAGAAAGGTATAACCCCCTAACCGAGTAGGTAAAACTCTAGTTAGGTTGTTAGGTAGTTGTTTAACAAAGATCCGTATTTTGAGTCCATGTTACCACCTCTTGAAAAATCGTTTTTCATCATTTCCGCAAGCCCGTAAGTACCGGGAGAGGTATCGTGGACTTACATTAACCACAGACCGCAAGCGGCACTAGCTGTACGTAACGGTCCCCAGGTAGATGTCGATAAGAAGGACGATGAGGAACCCATCCGAACTCCTACTGAGCCTGATGAGACAATCTTCGTACAGTCCGGTCTGTTCGTCTAGGACTATCGCATATCAGGCCTAGGGGGCGGTAAACGTCAGACCCCTAATAGCGGTATAAGTCGTGTCAGAGTGAAGCGCATTACACCTTGAGAAACTACTGGAAGCCACCAGTAAATCTCGCTTGCCCTGGCCAGGGACTTTGTGTTGGATATAGTGCGCTCAAAGTCAATTATTGGATCGCAGGTACGTGATTGCAATGATTAAGGAGGACCTATACCGGTAGGACAGTCTTACTCGAGATGATAATATGCTATCTGGTTTGCCTTTTCAGTCGTGTACAGGTTCAGGTGACTGGCCACTATTACACGTTGATAAAGCCCTTAGGATCTTGCTTGACTACCAACAGTATGATGGCGATCATATACGTGAGAGTTGGGTAGTCTATAAGCACATCCTTAAAAGTGGTCCCTAGTCATGGGAGTTTTGAGACAGGGCATCGATACTCCGGAGTAGACTAGTGTATAGAGTCGAGACCCCGATGAGGGGCGGTGGCCGGTCTCACAAGCCACTGGTGTCAGTTGGATCACCAAAGATGTATACAGGTGCTCATTGGGTTATGAGTACACCGGACAGGACTCGCCGGGAACCTGCTAGTTGGTATTATACCTAGCGTCAAATAGCAGTTCCCTGGTGACATGTGTACAGGTTAGTTCATCGACCTGAGGTCGTCATTTGTCTCGTGTGAGTTCCCATTGTGCTTTGATTTCTACCCTACCACGGCTCAAAGGAGTGGTGCAAACAGGTATTTTTTGGGTACAGTTCCGAGCCACATGGAGGCTAGTGAGCGGATCGGCAGGGGATTCGTCTTTCCCGGTATTGGGGGTGAGATCGTGCTGTGTCTAGGAGAGCCATTACACCAAGTCCTTGGCCAAGGCAGGTGAGAATTACTAGTAAGTATTCCAGTAGTTTCTCAGGGTGTTCAGGGCTTGTCTCCGACACGACTTTTACCGCTATTGGGGGTCTAACGTTACCAGCCCCCTAGACCCGATATGCGATACTCATAGACGAACGGACCGGACTGTATGTATATTGTCACTGTTAGGCTCAGTAGGGTTTCAGGATGAGTTCGCTCATCGGCTACCCTTGAGGTCAGTACATGGGCAACCGTTACGCACTGCTAGTGTCGCTGACGTGCTTGTGGTTAAACCCACTGCCATGGTACTGACGAGTCATTAGAGTCCCCCACAGATAGTTTCCCAAGTTCGGGCGAAACGTTGTAGAGGCCGTATGGTTTTATGGCAGGGTTCGGAAAATGCACGTGCGTTTACGCACGTGTCATATTTCGAGCAGATAATACTGGTGGGCTTTGGTTTAAGCCGGATCCATGTATTATACTTTGTAGATATAATATCTTTGTCTCAGTTGCATTTTTATTCGGTCGTAATACAAATGCGGGTATGTTTATACTGTTACGGGGTTATCCTGAAATTCGTTTCGGGATCGCTTTTCGAAGTTGCCAGTTTTCTATCGCCCGTCTTAAACATTCGGTTTAATGCGGATTTATCTTTTCTTCATGAGTGTGAGTCATGACTAGTATGGTGACTAGGTTTAGTGTGTCACCATTTTGCATTAAATGGTTGATGACTAGGATTAGTGATTCATTGTTTGCATTAAATGTTTTATGCAAGGTGTTATATGACTCATTCATTTCATTATTGCTTATGGTCACCCCTCCTTCCTGTAAGTGCACGGCGGCGCCCAGGCCGTCAATCCGACGCCGGAATGCGGAAGCGATGATTTTCTTTAAACTTTACAAAACTGTAAACCGGCACCACCGAGCACTATAAACCCGGATCGTGCCATTAATCTAGTCCTAGCTATCTAGAGAGGGGGTAGAGAAATATACCGAGTGATCCGAGTCCTCCAGTTTTCTCGTCGTCGTCCCGATCTCCCCGCGGAATCTCCGGTCTCCACCAAGTCGCCGGAAGGGAACCACGTCGCCTGCTTCTTTTACGGGCTCCCACCTCTGGACCGAGGCAACTCGGGCATGAAGTTGGCGAGCCGACGTGCCCAAGGTTTGCTGTAGAATCGTGTAGAGAACTATGTGTCTCATGGGGTTCATGGAGGTTGCCATTTGGTGGAGGAAATGAAGTGAGCTTGTGGAGATTGAACTTGTGGGATTTTACAAAGCTAGAAGAACAAAAATCCCACACCAAACATTTTGGGACAGCCCCACCTCATGTGGCCGGCCTCCACAAGTGAAGGGAGTTAGAGAATGAGAGAGAGAGGAGTGTGTGAGTAACAAAAGAATGAGAGTCTCTCATAATCCAAGAGAGAGAAAAAGGGTTATCATGAAAAAGGAAATGATCACCCACTAAAACTCACACTCCATCAACCAATCATCAACAACCATGATTGCTCCAAAACCAACACTCCAACAACCTAATCATCAACAACCATGATGACTCAAAAGTCAAGCCATGATGAAAAGAAGAAGAGGTCAAATGAAGTCAAATGGTGGAGGAATTATCATGATACAACACTAAGCAAATAACACCCTCCTCAATGCTTATTTGCACAAATGCAAATAAGCCCTCCTCCACCAAATTTCGGCCAATGAAAGATACAAAGAAATATGGCCGAAACGGAAAGCAAACTGGCAACTCCAAAAACTGATCCCGTAATAAATTACAGGAAAACCCCGATACTGTGTATACACACCCGCATCTGTATTCCAACCGAAATACAAATGCAATGAGACAAAATCTACACTGTACTATACTAGGATCCGGCTTAAACCAAAGCCGGCTAGTATTATCCGTCCGATCCTGATCCGTGCAATACCGCACGTATCTGATCGAACCCTGCCATATCTCCATACGGCCTCTACAGCGTTTCGCCCGAAACTTGAGTAACTGGATGTGGGGGACTCTAAAGACTCGTCAATACTATGGCTGTGGATTTAACCACCAGCACGTCAGAGGTATTAGCCATACTTGACGGGATACCAGCTATTGACCAAAAGGGACGTCGATGAGCGAACTCATCCTGACACCCTACTGAGCCTGTCAGTGACAATATCCGTACAGTCCGGTCTGTTCGTCTATAAGCATCGCATGGCGGGCCTAGGGGGTTGGTAAAAGTCAGACCCCCAAAAGCGGTACAAGTCGTGTAGGAGTATAGCCCAGAACACCCTGAGATACTACTGGAATACCTACCAGTAAATCTCCTGCCTTGCCCAAGGACTTCGTGTAATGGCTCTCCTAGATACAGCGCGACCTCACCCCCAATACCGGGAGAGACGAACCCCTGAAGATCCGCTCACAGCCTCCATGTGGCTCGGGTCTGTACTGTTAGTATATATGCCCTAGGGGCCATTATTGTATCATACTAGTTTGTATATTACTTAATGGAAGCTTGGGATATTCACATGTATATAACAGTCTTGCTAAATATGGTAGTATGCTACTTGGTTTTTTCTATCTTAATATGTGAGTATACATATTGATAGAGCTCTTAGGATCTTGCTTGACTACCAGCGTTGTGATGGCAGTCACACTAATGGGGGCTGGGTAGTCTACAAGCACATCCTTATTCAGGTCCCTAGTCGTTGGATTATCGAGACAGAGCATCGATACTCCGGAGTAGACTAGTGTGTACGCTTCTCATCCCAGTTGGGGAAATGGTCTGTCCCACAGCCGTCAGTACGTCGTACTGGAGATAGTATGCAGGTGCTCGTTAGGCTACGGGTACACCGGACAGGACTCACAGGGAACTGTTGGTTGGTTTTATACCAGTCGTCAGTGAACAGTTCCCAGGTGACATGAGTACAGCATAGTCCGCAGACTTGACACTGCTACTTCGCCTTGAGTGTGTCCCACTGTTCTTAGATTGCTACCCTACCACGGCTCAAAGGAGTCGTGCAAACAGGTAGCAGTTGGGTGCAGTCCCGAGCACTTGGAGGCAGTGGCGGTTAGACAGGATTCGTCTCTCCCGGTATTGGGGGTTGATATCGCGCGGTGTCAGAGAGCCATTACGCAAAGTCCCTGGCCAGGGCAAGCGAGATTTGCTGGTAGGTTCCAGTAGTTTCTCAGGGTGTAATGGGCTTCCCTCCGACACGACTTATACCGCTATTAGGGGACTGACGCTTGCCGCCCCCCTAGGCCCGATATGCGATAGTCTTGGACGAACGGACCGGACTGTATGGAGATTGTCACATCAGACTCAGTAGGAGTTCGGATGGGTTCCTTCATCGGCCTTCTTATCGACATCTACCTGGGGACCGTTACGTACAGCTAGTGCCGCTTGCGGTCTATGGTTAAACCCACTGCCAGCGTAGTAGTCGAGTCTCTAGAGTCCCACACAGAGAGTTTCCCTACTCCGGGCGAAACGATATAGAGGTCGTATGGTTTTACAACAAGGGTTCGGACGCATACGTGTGTTTACGCACGTACGACTTTCAGACAGTTTTTACCAGTCGGCTTTGGTTTAAGCCAGTTACTGGTATCCGGTTATTGGATTTATACAGTCTAGAGTTTTTCCGTATTTTTGCGGAAATGAGGGGCGTTCTCGTAATTGCGCGAGAAGCTTCTAGAAGGTGGTGACTAAGGAGGTTTAGGTGGCATATACAATGAATGTGATTAGTGAGTCATATGGATGATTCATCCATGCCATTAAAGCATCATAAATGCTTAATGACTCATGGAGTTGAATCATCACTAGATATTATCAAGCATGGTTGTTAAATTGATTTATATTCTTTTCTTGATAAAATGAAATGCTTGATATATATTATCATAACTCATTATTCTCACTTCATTATTATGTTCATCTTCTCTCTCCTCAAGCTCTCCCTCTTCAAACCCTAATCCTCCCCTCTCATGTGTTGAGTACAAGGATTAGTTAGACTAATTAAACCATAACCCTCACTCTATATCACCTAGCTTCTTTGATTAGCACTTAAAGAAGGTTAGTTGCCTCAAGTTTAGAGGCTAAGCTTGGAGTAAAGCTCTCGGGTGGATCGTCTACTACTTCGAGAAGGCCGAGGAGGAGGTGGAGTTTGCAAAGACGAAGGACACGATTCGTTAGGTATAATCCCTAAACATAGTAGTATAGAACTTCTATGTTTCATGTTAGTTATCGTTTAGCTTCGATTCATCAAGTTCACTACGTTCACGGTTTCGCCAAAACCATTCGTAGCCCTCCGTCATTTCATTTGGGTATTCAGTAGTATTCAAGCTATGCATTTTGGCCAAAGTCAAGGCATAGTGTTTGGTAGCTGCTGGGTTTTCATTTGTTGCATAAGATAGATGAGTTGGTTTGGGACAGTCGTATTATCATTTGACCAAAGTCAGGGGTATATACGGATGGGTTCAAATTGACAAGATAATGACGGGTAGAACTTGACATGTGACTTATGACATTTTGACCAAAGCCAAGGTCATAAGAGCATGGGGCAAAAACTTATATCGGGAATTTCTAAAGAAACTGAAATTTGCAAAGAGATGCATACCATTTGGAGTTTGATGAATGTTGGTAGCATTCCTTCAACATTATCATACGATGATATTTGGATCCCGATCCTACTGTGAGTATATGCTACTCATCAGGATATTCGTCACTTAACGATCAATGCTATAAACCAAGTAGGTGCCAAGAAAGGTGTCAGCGGGGTTACGCCCCCAGAGAAGAGAGGTTATTTAATTAAGGAACTTCGCGAAAGCGTTGGAAAACCTCCCTCGAAGTACCGACACCAGCCTGGCTGAACGGTTAAGCAAGTATTGTACAGTGAGAATAGTCCTGGATAATTCTTCTTTTATGGTTTGAGGAAGGATTCGAGAAACAGTGGGAGCCATCCAGTTTAGATAGACTAAAAACCACTCTAAACTTGCAAGAGCATCATGCTAAAGAGTTTTCTTCTCTCTCTCCTAATTGCAGCGACCCTGAAAATGACTGGACTTAAGTTACTTTTAGAGAAAAATATACTGACAGGGCCAAACTATAAAGATTGGCTGCGGAATGTCAAAATGGCTTTGACCTATGACAAATTGGGGTACGTCCTCACCGCTACGGCACCTGCTGTCCCTGGTCCCAAATCCAGTAATGCGGATAAGGAAATCCGCAAAACCTTGGATTTCGATTGCGCGAAAGCCAAGTGCATCGTGCTTGCCTCGATGAACAATGAACATCAGAGGAGGCACGAGGATATGGAACTAGACGCCATATTTCTCCATACAAAGGAACTTTATGGAGAGCAATCTCGTATAGCAAGATACGAGACCTCAAAGAACTTGTTTCGAGCGAGGTTGGCTGTCGGGTCATCGGTAGAAGAACATGTCCTAAAGATGATCGGCTATATAGAAGAGCTCGCAGACCTTGGGACGACTTTGGATAATGAGCTCTATACAGACCTTATTCTCCAGTCCCTTCCTTCCACCTACGCCCAGTTTATCCTGAACTTCAACATTCAAAGAAAAGAAGTTGAACTTCCGGAACTCCTGAACATGTTAAGGAGTGCAGAGGGCACCTTGCAGAAGGCAAGGGAAACACCCGCTATGTTTGTTGGCGGTGCATCTTCTTCTGGGTCCAAGGCTAGGGCCAAAGGAAGGAAGAAGAAGGCCGCCCCCAGACCTAGAGGAGGTGTAAGTAAGGTGCGAGTGAAGGGAAAGAAAAAGTTTGCGGTACCGGTAGTTGGCCAGGATGAGTGCTTCCATTGTCACAGGAAAGGGCACTGGAAGAAGGATTGCAAGGCGTGGAACGCCAAGAACCAAGAACCGAAGCAAGCTGTGACTTCGACTTCAGGTGTGTTTGTAATTGAGAATTGTCTGTCGATCAACTCTACTTCCTGGGTATTGGATACCGGATCAGGATCTCATATTTGCAATTCATTGCAGGCACTGAGAAACCGTAGAGTGCTGAAGGAAGGTGATATGACCCTAAAGGTTGCTAACAGAGCTAGCGTGGGAGCTGCGTCCGTCGGGGATTATCACCTATGATTGACGAGTGGACACATTTTGGTTTTACATAACTGTTTTTTTGTACCAAGCTTAACGTGTAATATCATATCAGTTTCCTTGTTATCAAATAAAGGTTATGATTTCACGTTTGTAAGAGATGTTGTTAACATCCACCTTAATCATGGTTTGATTGGGTCCGGTACACTAAATAACGGTATATATGTTTTAAACCAACTCCAAATTTTCAATGTCCAGAACACACTAAAAAGAAAGTCTCCAGATTTAAATAAAGCTTTCTTATGGCATTGTAGACTGGGTCACATCAATGAGAGAAGGTTGACTAAGTTGCATAGAGAAGGATATTTGGACTCGTTCGAATATCAAACTTATGACACTTGTCAATCTTGTCTCAAAGGAAAGATGACAAAAACTCCATTTACTGGACAAGGAGTAAGAGCGAGCGAGCTCTTAGGACTCATACACAGCGATGTATGTGGTCCAATGTCTACGCATGCAAGAGGTGGTTTTTCCTATTTCATTACTTTCACGGATGATTACTCAAGATACGGATTCATTTATCTGATGAAACATAAATCCGAGGCTTTTGAGAAATTCCAAGAGTATAAGAATGAAGTAGAAAACAAAACCGGCAAAAGTATCAAGACACTTAGATCTGATCGAGGTGGTGAATACTTAAGTGCCGAGTTCCTAGGTTACCTAAAAGAGAAAGGAATTCTCTCTCAGCTTACTCCTCCATACACTCCACAGCATAACGGTGTATCGGAGAGACGGAATCGAACCCTATTGGATATGGTACGATCCATGATGAGTAATGCTGAGTTACCGCCATCTTTCTGGGGTTATGCGCTAGAATCAGCGGCATATCTTTTGAACAGGGCTCCTACCAAGACTGTGCCTACCACTCCATATCAGATGTGGACTGGGAAGAAACCCCATCTTCAGCATATGAAGATTTGGGGATGTCCAGCTTTTGTTAAAAAGCAGCATGTGGACAAGCTCGAGGCACGATCAGTAAAATGTAAGTTTGTGGGATATCCAAAGAACTCCAAGGGATATTATTTCTATTACGCAGAGGAACAAAAGGTTTTTGTTTCTCGTAATGCCCATTTTCTGGAACAGCAGTTTTTAGAAAAGGAAATAAGTGGGAGCGAAATAGAACTGGAAGAAATTCCAGAACTACAAGTTGCTACTGAAAGTTTGGTAGAACCGGAAGTTCAAGAAGAACAGGACATTCCCGCACCCCTCCGCAGGAGTAGTAGGCCGTCTCATCCGCCTGAGAGATACTACGGTTTTCTCATAGATGGGGATAGAGAGGATTGCATCATAGATGATGATGAACCTACTGACTTCCAACAGGCCATCCAGAGCGGCGACTCGGTACGATGGCTTGATGCAATGCGGACCGAAATGGAGTCCATATACACCAACAAAGTATGGACTTTGGACTTTGCTCCAGATGGGGTAAAACCCATAGGATGCAAATGGATCTTCAAGAAAAAGATTGGTGTAGATGGACAGGTGGAAACCTATAAGGCTAGACTTGTTGCAAAGGGATTTCGTCAAAGACCTGGTTTGGACTATGACGAAACTTTTTCTCCAGTGGCTATGCTCAAATCCATTCGGGTCCTTCTTGCAATTGCTGCCTTCCATGATTATGAAATCTGGCAGATGGACGTAAAGACGGCTTTTCTGAATGGAAATTTAGAAGAGTGCGTCTATATGGATCAGCCAGAGGGTTTCAATCAGAGTGGGAGCAGCGGGAAAGTATGCAAGCTGCTTAAGTCCATTTATGGACTAAAGCAGGCATCGCGGAGTTGGAACATCTGTTTTGATGAGACAGTCAAAGAATATGACTTTATCAAAAATCCAGATGAACCGTGCATATATAGTAAAGTTGTAGCCAGAAGTGTCGTATTCCTCGTCTTGTACGTGGATGACATTCTATTGATACGAAATGACATTCCTATGCTACAATCTGTCAAAGGATTCTTGTCACACAGGTTCTCCATGAAAGACCTGGGTGATGCCTCTTACATTCTGGGGATCCGGATCTATCGTGATAGATCCAAGAGGATGTTGGGACTTTCGCAGTCTAGGTATATCGACACTGTACTGAAAAGATTCAGTATGGAAGATTCTAAGCGCGGTAATCTACCGACTTTTCACGGAATCACCCTCTCCAAAGAGATGTCTCCCAAGACTGATTTGGAAAGGGAACGCATGTCTATTATACCCTACGCTTCTGCGGTAGGCTCTATAATGTATGCGATGTTGTGCACCAGACCAGATGTAGCTTACGCACTGAGCGTGGTAAGCCGGTATCAGTCAGACCCAGGGGAGAAACACTGGATAGCAGTAAAGAACATTCTCAAGTACCTGAGAAGAACTAAGGAGATGTTCTTGGTTTACGGCGGAAAAGACCTCAGGTTGGAGGCCTTTGCTGATTCCGGCTTCCAGAGTGATAAGTACGATTCCAAGTCCATGTCGGGTTATGTCTTTACCCTCAATGGAGGGGCGGTGTGCTGGAAGAGCTCCAAGCAGGACACCGTTGCTGACTCGACGATGGAAGCGGAGTATATAGCTGCTTGCGAAGCCGCAAAAGAAGCAGTCTGGATGAAGAAGTTCCTAACAGAACTTCAGGTGGTTCCTACCATAGTTGATCCAATACCTCTGTATTGCGACAATAATGGAGCTATAGCTTTAGCGAAGGAACCAAGGTCCCATCAGAAATCCAGACACATCTTAAGGCGGTATCACCTGATCAGGGAGATCATTGATCGTCAGGAGATCGAGGTTCGGAGAGTTGCTTCTGAAGAAAACATTGCTGATCCATTCACAAAGGCCCTACCTCAGATTCAGTTCGAGAGGCTACTCGAGATCATCGGTCTTCGATATGCCAGTACATGGCCCTAGTGCAAGTGGGAGATTGTTAGTGTATATGCCCTAGGGGCCATTATTGTATCATACTAGTTTGTATATTACTTAATGGAAGCTTGGGATATTCACATGTATATAATGGTCTTGCTAAATATAGTAGTATGCTACTTGGTTTTTCTATCTTAATATGTGAGTATACGTATTGATAGAGCTCTTAGGATCTTGCTTGACTACCAGCGTTGTGATGGCAGTCACACTAGTGGGGGCTGGGTAGTATACAAGCACATCCTTATTCAGGTCCCTAGTCGTTGGATTATCGAGACAGAGCATCGATACTCCGGAGTAGACTAGTGTGTACGCTTCTCATCCCAGTTGGGGAAATGGTCTGTCCCACAGCCGTCAGTACGTCGTACTGGAGATAGTATGCAGGTGCTCGTTAGGCTACGGGTACACCGAACAGGACTCACAGGGAACTGTTGGTTGGTTTTATACCAGTCGTCAGTGAACAGTTCCCACGTGACATGAGTACAGCATAGTCCGCAGACTTGACACTGCTACTTTGCCTTGAGTGTGTCCCACTGTTCTTAGATTGCTACCCTACCAAGGCTCAAAGGAGTCGTGCAAACAGGTAGCAGTTGGGTGCAGTCCCGAGCACTTGGAGGCAGTGGCGGTTAGACAGGATTCGTCTCTCCCGGTATTGGGGGTTGATATCGCGCTATGTCATAGAGCCATTACGCAAAGTCCCTGGCTAGGGCAAGCGAGATTTGCTGGTAGGTTCCAGTAGTTTCTCAGGGTGTAATGGGCTTCCCTCCGACACGACTTATACCGCTATTAGGGGACTGACGCTTGCCACCCCCCTAGGCCCGATATGCGATAGTCTTGGACGAACGGACCGGACTGTATGGAGATTGTCACATCAGACTTAGTAGGAGTTCGGATGGGTTCCATCATCGGCCTTCTTATCGACATCTACCTGGGGACCGTTACGTACAGCTAGTGCCGCTTGCGGTCTGTGGTTAAACCCACTGCCAGCGTAGTAGTCGAGTCTCTAGAGTCCCACACAGATAGTTTCCCTACTCCGGGCGAAACGATATAGAGGTCGTATGGTTTTACGACAAGGGTTCGGACGCATACGTGTGTTTACGCACGTACAACTTTCAGACAGTTTTTACCAGTCGGCTTTGGTTTAAGCTAGTTACTGTTATCCGGTTATTGGATTTATACAGTCTAAAGTTTTTCCATATTTTTGCGGAAAGGAGGGGCGTTCTCGTAATTGCGCGAGAAGCTTCTAGAAGGTGGTGACTAAGGAGGTTTAGGTGGCATATACAATGAATGTGATTAGTGAGTCATATGGATGATTCATCCATGCCATTAAAGCATCATAAATGCTTAATGACTCATGGAGTTGAATCATCACTAGATATTATCAAGCATGGTTGTTAAATTGATTTATATTCTTTTCTTGATAAAAAGAAATGCTTGATATATATTATCATAACTCATTATTCTCACTTCATTATTATGTTCATCTTCTCTCTCCTCAAGCTCTCCCTCTTCAAACCCTAATCCTCCCCTCGCATGTGTTGAGTACAAGGATTAGTTAGACTAATTAAACCATAACCCTCACTCTATATCACCTAGCTTCTTTGATTAGCACTTAAAGAAGGTTAGTTGCCTCAAGTTTAGAGGATAAGCTTGGAGTAAAGCTCTCAGGTGGATCGTCTACTACTTCGAGAAGGCCGAGGAGGAGGTGGAGTTTGCAAAGACGAAGGACACGATTCGTTAGGTATAATCCCTAAACATAGTAGTATAGAACTTCTATGTTTCATGTTAGTTATCGTTTAGCTTCGATTCATGCGGTTAGTCGATGTTTAAGCAAAGAACAAGATCGTTTTTCAAATTTCCGCCTCTCCGCAAGTCGTGGGGTGTTGTACATCGACTTACATGTACCCAACTAAAACCTGTTTGCACGTCTCTTTTGAGAGTGGTAGGGTAGTAATCAAAGCACAGTGGGAACTCACACGAGACAAATGACGATCCTCAGGTCGATGAACTAACCTGTACACATGTCACCAGGGAACTGCTATCTGACGTCAGGTATAAGACTAACTAGCATGTTCCCGGCGAGTCCTGTCCGGTGTACTCATAACCCAATGAGCACCTGTATACATCTTAGGTGAACCAACTGACACCAGTGGCTTATGAGACCGGCCACCGCCCCTCGTCGGGGTCTCGACTGTATACACTAGTCTACTCTGGAGTATCGATGCCCTGTCTCGAAACTCCCACGACTAGGGACCATTTAAGGATGTGCTTATAGACTACCAGCTCCCACGTATATGATCGCCCTCATACTGCCGGTAGTCAAGCAAGAATCCTAGGGGCTCTATCAACGTGCAATAGTGACATGTCTGGTCACCTAAAGCAGTACACGATGATAAAGATAAACCAGATAGCATACTATCATCTCGAGTAAGACTGTCCTAACGGGATAGGTCCTCCCTCAATCATTGCAATCACGTGCCTGTGATCCAATAATTGACTCTGAGGGCACTATCTCCAACAATCTCCCACTTACACTCAAGGCTAATTATTGCGATGTCGCATACTCACAGCCCGTGTGATACCGAACACCCAACTCCTCTACTAGTCAGTCTCACAAAGCTCGTTTGAGAAACTATTGCGTTCGAGGAATAGCCTCAGTGAGTGGATCCGCTATGATGTTTCTTTCTATGTCTCTCTATATCTCAAGTTCGCGGAGAAAGCCATCTCCCGAAATGAGCAATACCTGTCTTAGAATGTGTCTGGATGTCTGATGGGACCTAGCTCATAAATGAACTCCAAATCCAAACTTCTTAGACTGTATCGTCAACTGAACTTAATCAGTATCATGCGCCATGCCTCCCTCAGTATTGCCTTGGACCACCTGTCCAAAATACTGCCCCTCGTCAGAAGGAAAAACTATAACTCTGACAACCTCCCTGTCGTCCAGGTCACCTTGGAAGCCTGGAATGATAACTGTCTCCCGAATGAGGCTGTCGTTATCATATCCCTAGAACATTCACTTATGTTCTAAAACTGCTTCCGATTGCTTCTCCAGGATTGGATCAATATCAACTTATTGTATCTAGTGCAAGAACAATATCTGGTGTGGTACTTGACATCTCATGATTGACTCAATTTGCCTAATCAAGTGATCTGTCAATCATGCACATCCCTCTCCCTTTTAGTCTGTAAGACACCTTTAGAGAGGGTGACTCCATCACTTGCAGGTATACCACCGTGCCAGGAGTCGTCCATTCTAAATACTCTTAGAATGCTGTCTAAGTACCCTGATTAGGAAACCACCCAAATCTGGATCTAAAACCATAGATCTAGGAACCAGCATGTCGGATATAATGTCCAAGTCCCATGTGGAGAAACCACTGTGTGACGACCAAAGTATAACCAATCGTAGTATAGGAGTTTCTTTTCCTATTCTGTGTATGTCATCCAAATACCATGACAACACACCCTACTACCTTCTTAACAGATCCATCCCCTATTCTGATGAAGTCAAACCTATGACTGTCACATCAGAAATAGATGATCTATCTCCGCTATATCTGCTTTAGTCTATAAATAGACATAAGCCACATGTCCACCAATGCTTCCGCTGCTCCCACTAACTACGACAACCCTCTGGCAGAGTCATATAGATGTACACTTCTAAAGCCAGTTTAGAACGACGCTATACTCATCCTCCTGCCGGGTCTCACAGTCTGGAACAACAGCAATGGCAAGTGTGGGTAAACAAGAACCTCCCTGTCACCATCCTTGAGGCTACCGGAGTACCTCTCGGGTGCCTGAGGTTACCCACCATTTCTGCGGAGTGTCCAATGGAATGTCAAACCAGATTGAATCTTTAGGTTCCTTATCAAATCTTTAGTAATCGTTTGCGGTTCTGGAATCTCTTCCAGTTCTACCATACTCCCACTACTGTTTTCTGAAAAAATCCATTTTTATTAAAACTGTGGCGAGTCTAGAACAATATTACTATTGATCTCCCAGATGGTAGAAAGTCAACCCTTGTCATAGCCTGGGTCAACCCACAAACAGCCATTACAGAAACGTGCCTTGAGTTGTCCAGTGTCTGGTTTTAATCATAAGCCGGACAACTTCCCGTACCTTAACAATGTTAAGATATGAACTGTACTATATCCAATATAGAACCAGAGGCACTGATTTAATTGAACCAGATTCAAATCATGCAGCTGTCTCCAGTGCATGTCAACTAAATGGAAAGAGGCCAATCAGCGTTACTCGACTTAGGAATGCTTCCAATTATGAGTAACCTGAAAGAGAAGCAAGTTCTCTTAGTCATTACTATCAACTGAATAACATACACAAGTATCTACATCTTCGATCACTTTGAAGAATCCCGATACTTGCAATACCTGGTTCTCTACTTTATTCAAATACCTATAACTTCTCAAAATTCGGACCCTGTGTTTCCACGAAACACCTGTCTAAAAACTAGAAAAGTCATAAGTAAACCGAATATAGTACGAGGACCAACCCTTCTGTCCTGATGGACCCTGGACAACATATAAGTCCCTTGAGTCTGATAACTCATTCACTGTGTGTCGTAGGTTGAAAACAGTACTTATGGTTAAGAAGAATTACACCGCTGTTTAATGCTCCTAACCTAACCATCCACTGATATAGGTAAATGTCACAGACATAATTTCAGAAAGGTATATCTCACTCTATGAAAATAGACGTACAGATATATCAATTTGAAATTGGTGCATAACAGCGGATATTCAAAACCAAAAATTTGCCGTCCGGCAAACAACCCAGGCGATTTCCTCAAATATCACCGATTACAACGAATCCCGATATAATGAGGATGATCACCCAATTCCCAATAACTTACTCCCACTCATCATCAGTAAAACCATACAGATGTCAGAATCATACCTGGTAAATACATACCCTGGAGTAAGTATCTAATCGGGAAATCAGTTTTCCTTTAACAGCACACAGTGAAACTGAAACATTGAAATGTCTCGATGGGGTATCCCGGTATTCCTAGTAATACCTCTTCCATTATCCAGATTCACAACTGTAACCGTATAATTCTTTGCCACCTCTCCAAATCCCTTCATATGTCTTTAGTCTTTACCTTCTGTACACCCCTTTAGGCCAAATGGTTTTCTTCCTTCCATACCGTTCGGCACCAGCCTATAGTTTGGAAGAAGACTATCCAATAAGCATAATGGGTGTACTGTCCTAATCCTAGGCGCACTCGCAATGCGAGAGAAGGTGAAGATAAAAGACAACCGAATAAACCTTATTCCTATTTCTCCTGGACCAGAATCCATCCTCGAACTGGAACAAGTTCCTTTCGAGTTCGTATATAACCATACGATGGAGTATCCAATAAACTATGGATCTTCGTAGTGATACGGAGTGTCCTGGAGAAAATACAAAGGTGATTTAGGATTGGCGAAGAAATACTTGGTTTGGTCGTGAATAGCAGTCGCAATTTAGGTTGCCCTCTTACTAATCCCTTATTATGTCTTTACTTAATACCTTCTGTACACCATTGTTAGGCTAATTGGTTTTCTTCATTCCCCACCGGTCGGCACCAGCCTAAGGTTTGGAAGAAGACTATCCAATTTGCGTAATAGGTGTACTATCTCCTAAACCAAGGAGTACTCGCAACCTGAGAGAAGGTAAAAGGAAAAGACAACTGAATAGTCCTATCCGATTTCTCCAGAACCGGAAACCATCCTCGAATAAATTCCTTCGAGTTCGTATATAACCATACGATGGTTTTGTCCAATGGAAGTGGACGTTCGTAGTAATACGGGGTGCCCTGGAGAAAAGGGTAAAAGTAGGAGTAGCAATGAGGTTCGCAACTCTGACAATCCAAAAGCCAGTGTTTAAGAAGGTTCGGTTAATTTTGGTCACTAAGTCATAGTCTTAGGGTCGGGTCAATGGTCGCTGCCGAAGAGAGAGAGAAAAGAAACACTCAGCGTGCACTCTAACCTAGATCAGAATGGTTACCAATTTATCTAATCTAGAAACCTCCCACTGTACCGTCAAATTCTCCTCCAAACCTGAAAGAAGAATTAGTCGGGATCACCCGAGGAGTAAACCAACTCATCAGTGGGAATCGGGATCCAACTATCATCGCATGATAACGTGACGGAATCCGCTCACGTCATCACACTCCAGAAGGTATGCGCATATCTGGCAAGTTTCAGTTTCTTTAGAAACTCCCGATGTGATTTTTGCCCCATGCTCTTATGACCTTGGCGTGAGGTCAAAATATCATAAGTCACATGTCAAGTTCTACCCGTCATTTTCCAGGTTAATTTGAACCCACCCGTACATACCCTTGACGTAGGCCAAAATAGAAGTACGACTGTCCCAAACCAACGCATCTATCTATACAACAGATAAATACCCGGCAGCTACCAATCACTATACCTTGGCGTGAGGTCAAAATACATAGCTTGAATACTACCGAATATTCAACTGAAATGACGGAAGGCTACGAATGGTTTCTGGCGAAAACCTTTAACGTAATGAACTTGATATCGTTGAAGGAACTGGATAGCTTTTGAAAATATAGTGACGAAAACCTTTGTTAAAGAGGTCACTCCCGGTGAAGGGATCTCGGCTCTTTCCCCGTAGAATGAGGTGCAGGATATTCCAACTGAATACCACGATGCAAAGCAAAAGTAAACGGCTATAGTGAAGTTATTGCCCTGACGCAAACTTCTGTCCAAGGGGTCACTCCCGGTGAAGGGATCTCGGCCCTTGCCTCGTCGACTGAGGAGCAGGATATTCCAACTGAATACCACTGTGCAAAACAAAAGTGAACGTCCTTCCAATAACAGCTTTTTGAAAAATGTTCCAACAACATCAGAATAGGTTTGTTTTTAACTTGCATTGATCCGAATCAACGCAGTCCCATCAATTGATCACACCACAAAGAACGAAATATAATGATGTACGTATATGCCATCCGCATTCGCCACTGGGTCCCGTCATTACCCGTTAGGTTAGCTAACTAACGACAGAGCGGGGACTGGACTAGCGCGGATGCAAAACATATACAACATCTACTAGTATATATATCAATATATAATATTTCGCTCAAGGCGTGATAAAATGCAACATCACAGAAATGTACAGCATCACGGAACAATACAGATATCTGGGATCCCCGGGTTTCACAGAGCCACTACTGAAACCCGACGTTCTCCTGGTCGTGTGGATAGCCTGTGCAATGAAATCCTAGACCCCTACGGGCGCGGCAAGTTACCCGCCAAAACCTGAAGCGAGGCAGCCCCCTTCAGCAACGTGAATGGACCACCCGGCACTTCACGGAATCCGGTAACTTGGGCACCCCTCCTGGGTCAACCTGTACCCCCTACGAGTGCGGCGAATAGCCCGCCAATTCTAGAGTGAAGCCCCCTCCGTCTCAATGCCATGAGATGCAGGCTTGTTGCCCTCTAGAACCCGGCTATCCGTGCACCCCTCCGCGGGGTAATCCTAGTACAGAAAGTAAAATATACATACAACGGGTACATCGACCGCAACCTGGTCGTGCTCCAAAATAATAATACAATCAGGCAGTGACGGCAGTCCACATGTCGGACGCTCGCCCCGCAATATCAAATGTATATAATACAACAAAACTGTACTAGCATTGCATCCAGGCTACCCCCCACAACCAATCCGCAACATCACAGCAATACACAGAACATCAACGTGAATGTCACGTTCGCAAATCCGTCTAACCGGGCTATAGCAGTTAGACGGGATTTACCGATCAAGTGACATTCACGGTCGCAGATATAATGTAAATACTGTGAACTAATGTGTTTAAAATATCCAATCGATCAAATTTACCCAAGTGGGCCCCAAGCAATACTGTAGCAAATAAAGAAATTCTGGGCCCAAAATGAATATTCCAAAACCCCTATTTTCAGCCCAAAAGCCCACTGCAAAAAATTGGTGAAGCGAAGCTAAATTCCTGCGGCGGAACCGCGGCCAAAGAGGGGTTATGGCCGCGGTTCCGTGGTCGTATGGAAGGATCAGGTCACCAAAATTTTACAGTGTTCTTAGAATTTCCTGCACATCATTCTGCAACATACTGAAAAAAATTTGGAGCCAAAAAAATTTCGACAGAAAACTGATATGCATCAAAAACGCGGTTTTGGGATTTTTGTTTGATCGAAACTTTAAACACGTTAGACCAAGCTAGACTAGGTTAATGGCAAGGCTCTGATACCAGTGTAAGTGCACGGCGGCACCCCGGCCGTCAATCCGACGCCGGAATGCGGAAGCGATGATTTTCTTTAAACTTTACAAAACTGTAAACCGGCACCACCGCGCACTATAAACCCGGATCGTGCCATTAATCTAGTCCTAGCTATCTAGAGAGGGGGTAGAGAAATATACCGAGTGATCCGAGTCCTCCGGTTTTCTCGTCGTCGTCCCGATCTCCCCGCGGAATCTCCGGTCTCCACCAAGTCGCCGGAAGGGCACCACGTCGCCTGCTTCTTTTACGGGCTCCCACCTCTGGACCGAGGCAACTCGGGCACGAAGTTGGCGAGCCGACGTGCCCAAGGTTTGCTGTAGAATCGTGTAGAGAACTATGTGTCTCATGGGGTTCATGGAGGTTGCCATTTGGTGGAGGAAATGAAGTGAGCTTGTGGAGATTGAACTTGTGGGATTTTACAAAGCTAGAAGAACAAAAATCCCACACCAAACATTTTGGGACAGCCCTACCTCATGTGGCCGGCCTCCACAAGTGAAGGGAGTTAGAGAATGAGAGAGAGAGGAGTGTGTGAGTAACAAAAGAATGAGAGTCTCTCATAATCCAAGAGAGAGAAAAAGGGTTATCATGAAAAAGGAAATGATCACCCACTAAAACTCACACTCCATCAACCAATCATCAACAACCATGATTGCTCCAAAACCAACACTCCAACAACCTAATCATCAACAACCATGATGACTAAAAAGTCAAGCCATGATGAAAAGAAGAAGAGGTCAAATGAAGTCAAATGGTGGAGGAATTATCATGATACAACACTAAGCAAATAACACCCTCCTCAATGCTTATTTGCACAAATGCAAATAAGCCCTCCTCCACCAAACTTCGGCCAATGAAAGATACAAAGAAATATGGCCGAAACGGAAAGCAAACTGGCAACTCCAAAAACTGATCCCGTAATAAATTGCAGGAAAACCCCGATACTGTGTATACACACCCGCATCTGTATTCCGACCGAAATACAAATGCAATGAGACAAAATCTATACTGTACTATACTAGGATCCGGCTTAAACCAAAACCGGCTAGTATTATCCGTCTGATCCTGATCCGTGCAATACCGCACGTATCTGATCGAACCCTGCCATATCTCCATATGGCCTCTACAGCGTTTCGCCCGAAACTTGAGTAACTGGATGTGGGGGACTCTAAAGACTCGTCAATACTATGGCTGTGGATTTAACCACCAGCACGTCAGAGGTATTAGCCATACTTGACGGGCTACCAGCTATTGACCAAAAGGGACGTCGATGAGCGAACTCATCCTGACACCCTACTGAGCCTGTCAGTGACAATATCCGTACAGTCCGGTCCGTTCGTCTATGAACATCGCATGGCGGGCCTAGGGGGTTGGTAAAAGTCAGACCCCCAAAAGTGGTACAAGTCGTGTCGGAGTGTATCCCAGAACACCCTGAGATACTACTGGAATACCTACCAGTAAATCTCCTGCCTTGGCCAAGGACTTCGTGTAATGGCTCTCCTAGACATAGCTCGACCTCACCCCCAATACCGGGAGAGACGAACCCCTGAAGATCTGCTCACTGCCTCCATGTGGCTCGGGACTGTACCCAACTAAAACCTGTTTGCACGTCTCCTTTGAGCGTGGTAGGGTAGTAATCAAAGCACAGTGGGAACTCACACGAGACAAATGACGATCCTCAGGTCGATGAACTAACCTGTACACATGTCACTAGGGAACTGCTATCTGACGTCAGGTATAAGACCAACTAGCATGTTCCCGGCGAGTCCTGTCCGGTGTACTCATAACCCAATGAGCACCTGTATACATCTTAGGTGAACCAACTGACACCAGTGGCTTGTGAGACCGGCCACCGCCCCTCGTCGGGGTCTCGACTGTATACACTAGTCTACTCTGGAGTATCGATGCCCTGTCTCGAAACTCCCACGACTAGGGACCATTTAAGGATGTGCTTATAGACTACCAGCTCCCACGTATATGATCGCCCTCATACTGCCGGTAGTCAAGCAAGAATCCTAGGGGCTCTATCAACGTGCAATAGTGACCTGTCTGGTCACCTAAAGCAGTACACGATGATAAAGATAAACCAGATAGCATACTATCATCTCGAGTAAGACTGTCCTACCGGGATAGGTCCTCCCTCAATCATTGCAATCACGTGCCTGTGATCCAATAATTGACTCTGAGGGCACTATCTCCAACACTTCCTCCTACACTCACCCCCTCTTCATATATGTGGCCGGCCCCTCCCCTCCCCTCATGGATGCTAGCCCCTTTGTAAAAAGATGATAGTTTTGGTTCATGGAAATTAGATAGCTCATATCTCATTTCTCTCCATTAAAAGGCAACTTCATTAACCATTCATCCATGGCTTTGGATGAAGCGAGACAAAGTGTTCTACTCATTCTCTACATCAATCTTGGTCATCTCTTTTAGCAGACTTGATGACCGAGTTGCCTCGGTTCAGAGGCGGGAGCCCGTTTAAAGATCCGTAGATGTGGTGCCAACTCGACGAGGAGCCAGGAGATCGAAGCAGCAGTAACAGAGCGTGGGATGTTGGTTAAAGAACGAAGGACTCGGATCGTTCGGTATAACCTTTCTACCCACTTTATAGTTTGTTAGTTTAGCGTTAATGGCAGATCCGGGTTATAGTATGCGATAGCGCTAGTTATAAAAGTTTTTGTTCCGCATTTGGCGTCTGATTGACGGCCGGGGCGCTACCGTAGACTTACACTTTGCGTAATGGCTCTCCATACACAGTGCGATATCAACCCCAAATACCGGGAGAGACGAATCATGTCTAACCGCCACTGCCTCCAAGTGCTTCGGGACTGCACCCAACTACTACCTATTTGCACGACTCCTTTGAGCCGTGGTAGGGTAGTAATCTAAGTACAGTGGGAACACACTCGAGGCGAAGTAGCATTGTCAAGTCGACGGACTAAGATGTACTCTTGTCACCTGGGAACTGCTATCTGACGATGGGTATAAATCCAACCTGCAGTTCCCAGCGAGTCCTGTCCGGTGTACCCGTAACCTAACGAGTGTACCCGTAACCTAACGAGCACCTGCATACTATCTCCAGTACGACGTACTGATGGCTGTGGGACAGACCATCTCCCTATGCTTGGATGATAAGCGTATAAACCAGTCTACTCCGGAGTATCGATGCCCTATCTCGATAATCCTACGACCAGGGACCTGTATAGGATGTTGCTTATAGACTACCCAGCCCCCACTAGTGTGACTGCCATCACAACGCCGGTAATCAAGCAAAGATCCTAAGGTCTCTACTAATATGTATAAGCGATACGTTAAAAGAAACATATGCACATATTAAAGTAGACACAAACCAAGTAGCATACTACCATTTTTAGCAAGACTGTCAATACAACTGTGACTATCCCAAGCTTCCATTAAGTAATATACAAACTAGTATGATACAGTAATATCCTCTAGGGCATAAACACTAACAATATATATATATATATATATATATATAATAATGAAGCATGGCTTGATTTTCTATTTTTGAGAAAAATAGAAATGAGGTGGAAAATGAGACCATGGGATTTATTTTTGTTTATTCATCTTGACTCACTATTCACGCATGGTTGCAATTTTATATTACAAAATTTCATGCTTGAATGAGTAAGGGTCAAGAGTTGTCATTCATTCTAAACTCATTCTCAACACTTAGCCATTTTGCTTGCTTTGCTCCCATGCTTGTTCTCTAGCTTCTTCTTCTTCCGCAATCCCATGGTTCATGCTTCAACCCTCACATGTGATGTGAACCATGAAGCTTGAACACAAACTAGTGAGCAAATTAAACCCCTACTTCACCATCACACATTATATTAGCTATTTGATGTGGAGTGTTGCCTTCACTAATGAGATTAGTGAAGGGTTACCTTGAGCTTGTGGACTTCGGGTGGATCGTCTTTGGTGCGAAGATCACGAAGGAGGTTCGTTCAACTCGAAGAGTAGCCTAGTAGAGTCGCGTGGACTTCAATCCGGAGCTATTAAAGAGAAGGATTCGAACTACAAAGGTTGTATGCTCTTTTCTTCTCTTTAGTTCATCACATCACAAAGGCAAATCCTAAATAATCTAGTAAAGATCTTGTTAGTCTAACTTAGAACCTAACTGGTGGAGCTACCTCTGGCCGCTGCGCTCGAAGCGTCTCAACAAGCGATCCTATCATCTGGCGCATCTCCTGCATGCTAGATCCCACCGTCTGGCGCATCTCCTGCATACCAGCCCCTAGCATGGCGATCTGCTCTGTCACGGCAGGAACAGCCTGCTCGGGTACAACGGGTGCACTGCCTGGATCAGTCCTCGTCTCGGACGAGTCAACTCGAATCTCGGCCCTCGCGGCCGCTCTCTGTGTCCTCGTAGTCTTAGGCGGCATATTGGCTGAAAGAAAATTTGGATTCGATAAGAACACGGAAATCGAATCACAAGAATATAAGGAGGAATCAAATCAACAAGTCCTAAGGTCGCGTAAGCGGAGTACCGTGTCGTGAGTATGCCGCGGAACATACGCACGCTACGCTACCCTGCTGCAGCTACCTACTCCATCATACCAGGGTCATCCTACACTCCGAAGGTAAAACCTACGCTCTGATACCAACTTTGTCACGACCCGAGAATTCGACTCGTGACCGGCACTTAACCACGCAACGTCTATAGGCGCAACGCGGCTAAGTAAGCCGAACCCAGAAATCAAAACCAATAAATATAGAGTGATTTTAAAACATTTTGTAAAACAATTGTACATGTCCTAAAAACTTCCATTTATTTAGTAGAAAACCTTTTTAAGTTCAAAAGTTATAAGTTTTATAATTTTGGTAACATTTCCCTTTTTAAAACATTAGCCCCGAAAGTCGGGTAAAAACAAGGTGTAGCAGAAATAACAAGTGACAAGAATGAAGCATCACAAAATGATATACGACGCCGTAGCGAAGAATACACAGTAAAACAAGGACAATATCATAAAGATAAGACTGCATAAAGTAAAGTCGGCTCACATGCGAGCTCGACACCAGAATATAAAATCATACATATCGTCCTCACAACTGCCTCTAAGTCAATACAGAAAAGTAGATGGAGAATACTAGATACATCAATGTACAACAGAAAGATAACAGATACCGTACAAAACCCACCTAAGCAGCAAAAGGGCTATCTCTGCTCAAAAGGGGTATCTGTGCCAAAAGATGCGGTAACAGCCAACCGTGACTACTCCCCAGGGCAACCTGCAAGCACTGTGGCACAACGGGGGTGAGTTGCCAACTCGTGAATAGAGATAACATATAAAGGTAATCGCAAGCATGCACATGTAGCGTGGCTCTACTAATGCCAGCAGATAATATCAATGCGATGTGGCAGTATGCATAATAATAATGCCAGTCCTCTATCAGGTGATATACTACAGGATGAGATGTGATAATGAATGCTGAGCATGAGGATATAGTATCTACATGAAGTATCGAGGTGGACTACATAAGTATGTATGCACCACAAATCCCAACATCTCAAACGCCGGTACTCCATCGGCCCTCATATCCTGTATATCCCTGAAAATCCCGAGTGCCCAACATCGGCACCCAAATATCATAAATACTCGTGTCTAGCATCGACACGCAAAACATCCTGTATCGGCCTCCGTCAATCCGGGTCAGCCCTCTCTCACGTATATACCGGGAATCCGTCAGTCCGGGTCATCCCTCTCTTAATATATATCGGGCATCCGTCAGTCCGGGTCAGCCCTCTATCAATCCATCGGGCATCCGTCAGTCCGGGTCAGCCCTATATCAACCCATCGGGCATCCGTCAGTCCGGGTCAGCCCTCTATCAATCCGTGCATCAAGCACCGAGAAAACACGGGACGACGCCCCAAATTATCATATCAAGGGAACCGGGTTTTTAAATGGTTACTTATTTGAAAAGGCCACGGTTCCCAAATCCATAAATCATATGAAATCCCAACAATAATACAAGTAACTGCGATGTGATAGGTGCATCAATGTGTATATCAAGTCATGTCACATGAGAAAGAACTACAATGCAATGATCCACCGTGATATAGGTATCAAATATAGATGAGTTACAACAATATACAATAGTATGATCATGGCAGTTCTATCAGTTCTAAGCAATATGTATATATGTATAGCAAGGAATGCAACATGCAATGACAGTCTATGGGGTGCATGAAACATATAATAACAAAGTCCTATCAGCCCTGACGCATAACGCCATGCGGGCGATATCCCCGTAGATGTGAAATCTACTCACCGTGTCTCGCGCTAAGTGTATCCAACCACTTGCTTGCCCTTCTTTGCAGCGTCCGTCTCACTGGCCTGCGAACCTAGAATCACATACACATATCACACATAAGCTTAAGTCACAAAACGCGACATTATAATCCAACAAGAAACCTGTGTCGCAAACCAATCGCGTGTGTGCGCGATACGCTAAAACGTGTACTCACGCGCCACGAAACTACCCCGACGCGCTGCGATACGCAGAACCCAAACCTACTCACGTATCACGCGTGTCGCGAAGGTTTAGAAAAACGGCAAAACAGGTATTTGGTCCCAGATTTTCCTACAGAATTGATCTTAAAAATATATATATACCAAAATACCCTATACACAAAAACACACCTACAGAAACCAAAAATTACCAAAACACCCCCTGTCTGGCCGCAATTTGCGGCCAGAATGGCGGTTTTGGCGGCCGGGAAGGGGAGTTAGGGGGTCGGGTTTCACCTATGGTATCATCTCTACTCCACTATGCCACAGTCCACTCAATTTCATTCAAATCACCTCGGGTCAATAGCAGATCCAGAAAGCTCAAATTGTGCACAAATACGACATTTGCATCCAATATGAAAACTGGTGGTATTTTAGCGTAATTGGGGTTGGACTAGGTTACAATGGCCTCAACAGACCTCAAGCATCCTACTGAAACCAAATCATATCCCAAATGCACAAAGTTCCCACTAAACATCCCATATCGCACTAAAACGCACCAATATCCATTAACCGATGCAAATCGACACTAACCAAGCTAACTAGGGACTAAATTAGGAAATATACCTCACTCTCGACCCTAGGGAGCTGCAGGAAGGAGAAGAAGTGAAGGGGAGGGGCTGCACATGGTGCTGGGGCTGCTGATGCCCACTGCTGCTGTTGCTGAACCTTGCTGCTGCTGCTGCTTCTTCTTGCTGCCCCTGCTGCTGCTACTGCTGTTGCTGTGGCTTCAATTGCTGCTGCTGGGGTTCTGCTGAGAGTGTGTGTGTGTGTGAGTGTGAGGGTTATGAGAGAAACAAAGAAAAGAAATGAGAGGAAATAATTGCTTCCAATTGTCAACCCTCTCTCTCTCTCACCTCATTTAATGCAAGCATGGCCTAAAGCCATAATGCACTCTCTCTCTCTCTCACAAGTCAACACTCTCACCATTCAAATTAAAGTAATCTTTTAATTTAACTAATTAATTAAACTTGCTTATAACCCAAAAGAATTAATCCTACAATTAACCCACCATGGTTAATAATTATGGTATTTACTTGATTTAAAAACCCTAGTTTACATGCACATGTGTGTGCAAGCCTAGGAAAATTTTGGAAAAATGTTTATTAAATTAGGAAAAATATTTAAAACACAATTTGGTAAACTTTTTATTAAAAATCATTATTTAATTATAATAATTCACTAACCCTTATCCTAAGGTGTTACATGTTCAGAGCCAGGATCAGGCATCGACTGTTGTAGAGCCCGTAGTACAGCCCGTTCAGACAGTCGCACCTGTAGTCGCGAGGTTTATGGAGGTATCACTCCCAGAGTTCATGAGGTTGAGACATCCGGTGTTCACAGGGACAGACACAACAGAGGATCCCCAGTCATTTCTTGATAGGATGGCTAGGATCGGTAGGTCTTTGGGATGTTCAGATACGAAGTCGGTGGAGCTGACCAATTTTCAGTTGGAGGGACTTGCCCAGACATTGTGGGAGTAGATGGAAAGAGGGCGAGCAGCAGATCTTCCTCCGATGACATGGACAGAGTTTTCCGACGTTTTCCTTGCTAGATTCCTTTCGCAGAGCGTAAAAGATGCCAGAGCCAGTAGTTTTGAGGCATTGCGGAAACCCGCAGATATGTCTGTGGCAGATTATGATTTGCAGTTTACCCAGTTGTCACGTTATGCTCCATATTTAGTTCCCACGGAGGAGCTCAGGGTGAAAAGATCTGTGAGGAGCCTAGATACACAGATGTTTCTTTCCATCGGCTCCAAGTACTTCGATACTTATGCACATGCCCTGGACGCAGCGATTCGAGTGGAAGAGCGTCTGAAAGAGACGACGATTGTTCAAGAATCAAAGAGAGCCAGACCTATGGGGTTAGTTTCCAGGATGTTTGGCAAAGGCCAAGAAAGACTCATTCAAAGACGCTGTAGTGGTTGAGGCCGGACTCAGGACCGGTTGTTTGGCTCGTACCCTGAGGAGCAGAGGCCGCCACCGACACGTTTCAGTTGCGGGCATCCAGGGCATTGGGCTAGAGAGTGTAGACGCCATGAAGGGACTGTAGTTCTGCAGGCTTCTTTGCCCCCTCCACCTTCTTCTTTGATGGCATTACTTCCTCCACCAGCTGCTACTCTATGCCAGGCTGTTGCACCGCGAGGCCGTGGTTTTGCAAGAGGTACTCAGAGGGGATGAGAGAACCGAGGGAGAGGATATCAAGACGCTGGTAGGAGTCAGGCTAGGGTTTCCGCTTTGACTCCCCAGGATGCCCAAGCATCCAATGCAGTTGTTACAGGTACTTTTCCCGTATGTTCCTTAAATGCGCATATTTTGTTCGATCCTGGTTCTACGCACTCATTCGTGTCTGCACACTTCGCACTTTCTCTGGGGAGGATTCATCGTTGTTAGAGTTACCGCTTGTTGTGATTACTCCAGTAGGAGATTCTTTCATAGCCTGACGCGTATTCAGGTCATGTTCCATACGTATTGGTGATAGAGATTCGCTAGTCGACTTGATTCTTATCGATATGCTATATTTCGACGTACTTCTCGGTATGGATTGGCTGGTCGCTTGTCATGCGTATGTTGATTGCCGGGGAAAAGCGGTCAGATTCTGTTTTCCTGGTGAGCCGACTTTTGTTGTGCATGGGGACTACAGCGTCACTCCTGCCAACCTTATTTCTGCCCTTATTGCGAGACGGCTCTTGAAAAAGGGATGTCATAGTTTCTTGGCGTTTATTCAGGATATGGGAGCTGCAGTGGTCCCTTTGGACCGGGTTCCGATTGTTCGAGAGTTTCCTGATGTGTTTCCTGCTGAGTTGCCAGGGTTGCCGCCAGAGCGCGATATTGAGTTCTGTATTGACTTGATTCCCGGCGAGGGGCCTATTTCTATACCGCCCTATCGGATGGCCCCGACGGAGCTGAAAGAGCTCAAGAGTCAGTTACAAGAATTGCTTGATAAGGGACTCGTTCGTCCGAGTGTATCGCCATAGGGAGCTACGGTCCTATTCGTTAAGAAAGACGGCAGCATGAGATTGTGTATCGACTATAGGCAGCTGAATCGAGTTACAGTGCGGAATAGGTGTCCATTACCTCGTATTGACGACTTGTTCGTCAGTTGCATGGAGTCGGCTATTTCTCAAAGATTGATTTGCGGTCCGGATATCATCAATTGCGAGTCCGAAATGATGACATGCCGAAGACTGCCTTTCGGACGAGCTATGAGCATTATGAGTTCCTGGTGGTGTGGTTCGGGCTCACCAATGCTCCGGCAGCGTTCTTAGATCGGATGAACCGGATCTTCAAGTCGTTCCTTGACCAGTTTATTATTATTTTCATATATGATATTTTGGACTACTCCAGGAGTCAGGAGGATCATGAGCAGCACTTGAGGATTGCATTGCAGACTTTGAGAGAGCATCAGTTGTTCGCCAAATTCTCGAAGTGCACTTTCTGTCTTGACAGTGTGGAATTATTTGGTCATATTGTTACGATAGATGGAATGCAGGTGGATCCGAAGAAGATTGAAGCGGTACAGCATTGGCCCAGACCCGTGTCAGTGACTGAGATTCGTAGCTTTTTGGGTTTGGCAGGATATTATCGTCGCTTTGTGCAGGACTTCTCTCGTATTGCGGCACCTATCACCAGTTTGACCGGAAAGGGAGTTCCGTTTCTATGGACTTAGGGATGTGAGCGGAGTTTCCAGCAGTTGAAGACTCGTCTGACGACTGCACCCGTTCTATCTTTACCTTCAGGCTCAGCGGATTTGCTGTATATTGTGATGCGTCTAATGTTGGCTTAGGTTGCGTATTGATGCAGCACGGCGGAGTTATTTCTTATGCTTCTCGGCAGCTGAAGAAACATGAGCAGAATTAACCTACCCACGATCTGGAGATGGCCGCGGTGGTCTTTCCACTGATGATTTAGAGACACTATTTATATGGAGAGTCATGCCAGATCTTTACAGATCTCAAGAGTCTGAAGTATATATTCCATCAGCGGGATTTGAACTTGAGGCAGCATCGCTAGATAGAGCTGGTGAAATATTATAATTATGAGATTCTTTACCACCCGGGCAAAGAAAATATAGTAGCTGGCGCGTTGAGCAGGAGACCTAGGGTTAGATTGTCGTATTTGGGTTCGGTACAGAGGCAGTCGGATGCTGACTGGCAGATTTTATACGACAGTGGTATCCAGTTTGAGTTTACCCCTAGGGGATACTGACCGGGGTTCGATGGGCACGGTGGATATCCAGGGGATACCGACCGGGCCAGGGATATCGGGTGGCGATCATCTATTGAGATGGTGTCGACGGTATCTGCATTTACGTGTCGATGCTGGACACGAGAGATTTCTGATTTCGGGTGTCGATGCTAGACATCCATATATATTGATATGATTGCTATCATGAGGTACACAGTTAGATTACAGTTTTGTAGCCAACCAGGACTGATCCGAAGGACAGTACCTGTATACATTTGTACGGGCATTCATGTACATAAAAAGGGATTCAAACACGAGCTATAGACTCATTATTTTGAAACGTCTGATATGACATTGAGATATTCTACTTGGATAGCATGATAATTAGAGTTGCATAATGATACATACACATATCATATTATATTTGTACAGAATATGATAGTACTATACTTATGACCTAGGTATCGTCGTGCATTTCGATTTCTATCTTTAGATGTACTTCTATTCACTGAGTTGGCAACTCATCCCCGTTGTGCCACAGTTTCTTGCAGGTTTTACCGCTTGGATTATCAGCGGCTTGGGCACACATTCTTTTGGGTGATTGATTGATAAGTGGGTTATTATTGTATTGTACTCACTCTTGATTATTCATATATTCTTGTATCTAGTGGAAACTCCATCAACTTAGAAATGGTATATTGTGGACTTAGAAGCGAGACTTAGAAATTCTGAGATCGCACTCTTTAGAGTCACTTCTGATATAGATTGTTTGGCTGCTCCGTCGTTTGGACGTGAAAGCTAGCTCCCGTTGGGATGCTATTTTATTGTTGTAGTTGTATCGGGTTTTTATGTAAAATTTTCAAAGGAGGTGCTGTCAAATTTCAAAACGTCATAGATGCTTTTCAAGCATACTTAGTTAAATTTAAATATTATTTAAACTGACTCCATCTGATGACTATTTTAACTCACCTCAAATAATTTCAAAAAGGGTTTAGATTTTGGGTTTCGGCTTACTTGAACCGCGTCGACGTCTTTAGATGTCACGTGATTTAAGTGCCGGTCACATGCCACATTTGGGTCATGACAAAGTTGGTATCAGAGCGTTTGGTTTAACCTTTGTTCGAGTCTAGGTTAGCTATATAGGATCTAGGCATGCATTTTTGTTACCTGGATTTACCTTATAGGACGTAGACTTGATTTTGGGGGTCTTATACCTGAACTTTCGTTATATAGGATGACCTTTGTTGATGGAGTAGTTACCAAGTAGAGTGGCGTACCGTACATATGTTCCGCGGCATATTTACGATATGATACTCCGCCTAAATTACCTTAGGATATATAGCTTGAGATCTTCCTTCTATTCATTCTGTTGATCTATCCTCGTCAGTGCATATTGATTGTTCCGGTCACCATGTTTATAGGAGCCGAGAGGGTGGCAGTTAAAGGTACGGTCAGAGCAGACTTGTCTAGGACAAGGACGGACCAGGATGATGTTGGAGATAGTGCCCTCAGAGTCAATTATTGGATCACAGGCACGTGATTGCAATGATTGAGGGAGGACCTGTCCAAGTAGGACAGTCTTACTCAAGATGATAGTATGCTATCTGGTTTATCTTTATCATCGTGTACTGCTTTAGGTGATCTTACGAGTCGCTATTACACGTTGATAGAGCCCCTAGGATTCTTGCTTGACTACCAGCAGTATGAGGGCGATCATATACGTGGGAGCTGGGGTCTATAAGCACATCCTTAAAAGGTCCCTAGTCGTAGGAGTTTCGAGACAGGGCATCGATACTCCGGAGTAGACTAGTGTATACAGTCAAGACCCCGACGAGGGGCGGTGGCCGGTCTCACAAGCCACTGGTATCAGTTGGTTCACCTAAGATGTATACAGGTGCTCATTGGGTTATGAGTACACCGGACAGGACTCGCCGGGAACCTGCTAGTTGGTATTATACCTGACGTCAGATAGCAGTTCCCTGGTGACAAGTGTACAGGTTAGTTCATCGACCTGAGATCGTCATTTGTCTCGTGTGAGTTCCCACTGTGCTTTGATTACTACCCTACCACGGCTCAAAGGAGTCGTGCAAACAGGTTTTAGTTGGGTACAGTCCCGAGCCACATGGAGGAAGTGAGCGGATCTGCAGGGGTTCGTCTCTCCCGGTATTGGGGGTGAGGTCGCGTTGTGTCTGGGAGAGCCAGTACATGAAAAGTCCTTAGCCAAGGCAGGAGATTTGCTGGTAGGTATTCCAGTAGTATCTCAGGGTGTTCTGGGCTATACTCCGACACGACTTGTACCGCTTTTGAGGGTCTGACTTTTACCAACCCCCTAGGCCCGCCATGCGATGCTCATAGACGAACGGACCGGACTGTACGGATATTGTCACTGACAGGCTCAGTAGGGTGTCAGGATGAGTTCGCTCATCGACGTCCCTTTTGGTCAATAGCTGGTGGCCCGTCACGTATGGCTAATACCTCTGACGTGCTAGTGGTTAAATCCACAGCCATAGTATTGACGAGTCTTTAAAGTCCACCACACACAGTTACTCAGGTTTCTGGCGAAATGCTGTAGAGGCCGTATAGAGATATGGCAGGGTTCGATCAGATACGTGCGGTATTGCACGGATCGTGATCGGACGGATTTTACTAGCCGACTTTGGCTTAAGCCGGATCCTAGTATTAGATAGTGTAGATATTGTCTCTTTGCATTTGTGTTCAGTGGGAATACAAATGCGGGCATGTATATGCAGTAGTGAGGTTTTCCTGTAATTTATTACGGGATCAGTTTACTGAAGTTGCCAGTTTGCATTCCGTTCCGGCCGGTTTTTTCTTTGTTCCTTCACGGCCGAACTTATCGATGGAAGGGGTTATTTGCAGTTTGCAAATAACTTATTTGTGGAGGGCTTTATTGCATTTGTACCTTCATCATGATGAGATTCTTTTCTAGTCCATTTCCATTGCTTTTATTAGAATGGAAATGAAAGGATTGAGTGGGATTGAAATGTGAGATGAGTGTGACTTTTTTCTTGCATTATCTTTTCTTTTCTCCTTTTGTTATTATTTTTCTTTTTTCCCACCCACTTGAAAGGGGCCGGACATACTAGAGGGAAAAAGTGAATGGTTCATTTTTTTGAGTGAGGAAATTTTCATCATCTCATTTTTCTTCTACTTCTCTACTTGCCACAAGATCTCTCAAAAGTTCATTCTTCTTCCCTCCACATCAAAGGAAACTAAACCCTAAAAGAGACAAGCTACTACACTACATCTACAGCAAGTCTTGGACGCGTCGGCTAGCCAACTTCGCGCCCGAGTTGCCTCGGTCCAGAGGTGGGAGCCCGTAAAAGTATCCGGCTACGTGGTGCCCTTTCCGACGAGGAGGTGATGAACGGAGTTTCCGTGGGAGATCGGAGTGGAGACGAAGACCGAAGGACACGGATCGCTTGGTATACTTCTCTACCCATCTTTTAGTTTGCTAGTAGCTAGGTTAATGGCCTGATCCGGGTTAAAAGTGCGCGGTGGTGCCTCTTTGCAAGTTCGCAAAGTTTTTTGTTTCCGCGTTTCCGGCGTCGGATCGACGGCCGGGGCGCCGCCGCGGACTTACAATGGTATCAGAGCCATGCCATTAACCTGCCTAGCTTGCTCTAGTATGTTTAAAGCTCGATCGAACGGATTTTTCCGAAAACCCGATTTCAAGTGTACAAGTTTCTGTCGAAATTTTTTTTAGCTCCAAAAATTTTTCAGGGTGTTGCAGAAACATGTGCAAAGAATTCTAAGAATACTGTAAAAATTTGGTGACCTAATCCCTCAATAGTGCCGCGGAACCGCGGCCATAACCCCACTTTGGCCGCGGTTCTGCCGCAGGAATATGGCATCGTTTCACCAAATTTTTACAGTGGGCTTCTGACATGGAATTAGGGTTTTTGGAACATTCTTTTTGGGCCCAGATTTTCTGTGAGTGCAACAGTACTGCTTGGGGCCCACTTCGGTAAATTTGTTCGATCGAATATTTTAAACATGTTATCTCGCCGCATTTACATTATATCTGCGACCGTGAATGTCACTCGATCGGTAAATCCAGTCTATCTGCTATAGCCCTTTTAGACGGATTTGCGAACGTGACATTCACGTTGATATTCTGTGTTGTGCTGTGATGTTGCGGATCGGTCGTGGGGGATAGCCTGGATGCAATGTTAGTACAGTTTTTTTATATATGTACTTTTGATATTGCGGGGCGAGCGTCCGACATGTGGACTGCCGTCACTGCCTGTTTGTATTATTCTTTTGGGGCACAACCAGGTCGAGGTCGATGTACCCGTTGTATGTATATTTTATTTTCTGTACTAGGATTACCCCGCGGAGGGGTGCACGGATAGCCGGGTTCTAGAGGGCAACGAGCCCGCATCTCATGGCGTTGAGACGGAGGGGGCTTTACTCTAGAATTGGCAGGGCTATTGCCGCACTCGTAGGGGGTACAGGTTGACCCAGGAGGGGTGCCCAAGTTACCGAATTCCGTGAAGTGCTGGGTGGTCCATTCACGTTGCTGAAGGGGGCTGCCTCGCTTCAGGTTTTGGCGGGTAACTTGCCGCGCCCGTAGGGTTCTAGGATTTCATTGCACAGGCTATCCACACGACCAGGGGAACGTCGGGTTTCAGCAGCGGCTCTGTGAAACCCGGGGATCCCAGATATCTGTATTATTCTGTGATGCTGTACATTTCTATGATGTTGCATTTTATCACGCCTTGAGCGAAAATTATATATTATAAATATATATACTAGTAGATGTTGTATATGTTTTGCATCCGCGCTAGTCCAGTCCCCGCTCTGTCGTTAGTTAAGTAACCTAACGGGTGATGACGGGACCAAGTGGCGAATGCGGATGGCATATACGTACATCATTATTTTCGTTCTTTTGTGGTGTGATCAATTGATGGGACTGCGTTGATTCGGATCAATGCAAGTTAAACAAACCTATTCTGATGTTGTTGGAACATTTTTCAAAAAGTTGTTATTGCAAGGGCGTTCTCTTTTGTTTTGCACAGTGGTATTCAGTTGGAATATCCTGTTCCTCAGTCGACGAGGCAAGGGCCGAGATCCCTTCACCGGGAGCGACCCCTTGGACAAAAGTGTGCGTCAGGGCAATAACTTCACTATAGCCGATTACTTTTGCTTTGCATCGTGGTATTCAGTTGGAATGTCCTGCACCTCATTCTACGGGGAAAGAGCCGAGATCCCTTCACCGGGAGTGACCTCTTTAGCAAAGGTTTTCGTCACTATATTTTTAAAAGCTATCCGGTTCCTTCAACGATATCAAGTTCATTACGTTAAAGGTTTTCGCCAGAAACCATTCGTAGCCCTCCATCATTTCAGTTAAATATTCGGTTCAAGCTATGTATTTTGACCTCACGCCAAGGCATAGTGATTGGTAGCTGCCGGATATTTATCTGCAGCATAAATAGATGCGTTGGTTTGGGACAGTCGTACTATTATTTTGGCCTTCGTCAAGGGTATGTACGAGTGGGTTCAAATTAACCTGGATAATGATGGGTAGAACTTGACATGTGACTTATGATATTTTGACCTCACGCCAAGGTCATAAGAGCATGGGGAAAAAATCCACATCGGGAGTTTCAAAAGAACTGAAACTTGTCAGATATGCGCATACCTTCTGGAGTGTGATAACGTGAGCGGATTCCGTCACGTTATCATGCGATGATAGTTGGATCCCGATTCCCACTGATGAGTTGGTTTACTCCTCGGGTGATCCCGGCTAATTCTTCTTTCAGGTTTGGAGAAGAATTTGACGTTATAGTGGGAGGTTTCCTGATTAGATAAAGTGATAACCATTCTGATCTAGGTTAGAGTGCACGCAGAGTGTTTCTTTTCTCTCTCTTTGGCAGCGACCATTGACCCGACCCTAGACTATGACTCAGTGACCAAGTTGACCGAACCTTCTTAACATTGGCTTTTAGATTGTCAGAGTTGCAAACCTCATTGCCACTCCTACTTTTACCCTTTTCTCCAGGACACCCCGTATTACTACGAACGTCCACTTCCATTGGACAAAACCATCGTATGGTTATATACGAACTCGAAGGAATTCGAGGATGGTTTCTGGTTCTGGAGAAAAACGAATAGGATTATTCAGTTGTCTTTTCCTTTTACCTTCTCTCAGGTTGCGAGTACTCCTTGGCTTAGGAGATAGTACACCTATTACGCAAATTGGATAGTCTTCTTCCAAACCATAGGCAGGTGCCGACCGGTAGGGAATGAAGAAAACCAATTAGCCTAAACGGTGTACAGAAGGTATTAAGTTAAGACAAAGAAAGGGATTGGTAAGAGGGCAAAGTAAATTGCGACTGCTATTCACGACCAACCCAAATATTTCTTCGCCAATCCTAAATCACCTTTGTATTTCTCCAGGACACTCCGTATCACTACGAAGATCCCAAGTTTATTGGATAATCCATCGTATGGTTATATACGAACTCGAAAGGAACTTGTTCCAGTTCGGGGATGGATCCTGGTTCAGGAGAAATAGGAATAAGGTTCATTCGGTTGTCTTTTATCTTCATCTTCTCTCGCATTGCGAGTGCTCCTAAGATTAGGACAGTACACCCATTATGCTTATTGGATAGTCTTCTTCCAAACCATAGGCTGGTGCCGAACGGTAGGGAAGGAAGAAAACCATTTGGCCTAAAGAGGTGTACAGAAGGTAATGACTAAAGACATATAAAGGGATTTAGAGAGATGGCAAAGAGATATACGGTTACAGTTGTGAATCTGGATAATGGAAGAGGCATTACTGAGAATACCCGGATACCTCATCGAAACATTTCAATGTTTCAGTTTCACTGTGTACTGTTAAAAGAAAACTAATCTCCCAATTAGACACTTGCTCCAGGGTATGTATTTACCAGGTATGATTCTCACATCTGTATGGTTTTACAGATGATGAGTGGGAGTAAGTTATTGGGAATTAGGTGATCATCCTCATTATATCGGGATTCGTTGTAATTGGTGATATTTGAGGAAGTCACCTGGGTTGTTTGCCGGTCGGCAAATATTTGGTTTTGAATATCCGTTGTTGTGCACCAATTTCAAATTGATATATCTGTACGTCTATTTCCATAGAGTGAGATATATCTTTTTAAGATTATGTCCATGACATTTACCTATATCAGTGGATGGTTAGGTAAAGAGCATTAAACAGCGGTGTAATTCTTCTTAACCATAAGTACAGTTTTCAACCTACGACACACAGTGAATGAGTTATTAGACTCAAGGGACTTATACAGAGTATTGTATGTTGTCCAGTGTCCATTAGGACAGAGGGGTAGGTCCTCGTACTATATTCTGTTTACTTATGACTTCTCTAGTTCTAAGACATGTGTTTCGTAGAAACACAAGGTCGAAGTTTTGAGAAGTTATAAGTATAAGAATAAAGTAGAGAAACAGGTATTGCAAGTATCGGGATTCTTCAAAGTGATCGAAGATGTAGATACTTGTATATGGTATTCAGTTGATAGTAATGGTTAAGAGAACTTGCTTCTCTTTCAGGTTACTCATAATTGGAAGCATTCCTAAGTTGAGTAACGTTGATCGGCCTCCTTCCATTTAGTAGACATGCACTAGTGACAGCTGCATGATTTGAATCTGGTTCAATTAAATCAGTGCCTCTGTTTCTATATTGGATATAGAACAGTTCATATCTTGACATTGTTAAGGTACGGGGAGTTGTCCAGCTTATGCTTAAAACAAGACTCTGGATAACTCAAGGCACGTTTCTGTAATGGCTGTTTGTGGGTTGACCCGGGCTATGACGAGGGTTGATTTTCTACCATCTGGAAGATCAATAGTGATATTGTTCTTGACTCGCCATAGTTTTAATTAAAAATGGATTTTTTTCAAAAAACAGTAGTGGGAGTATGGTAGAACTGGAAATGATTCCAGAACCGCAAATGATTACTGAAGATTTGATAAGAACCTAAAGATTCAATCTAGTTTGACATTCCATTTGGCCACTCCGCAGATATGGTGGGTAACCTCAGGCACCCGAGAGGTACTTCGGTATGCTCAAGGACGGTGACAGGGAGGTTCTTGTTTACCCAGACTTGCCATTGCTGTTGTTCCAGACTGTGAGATCCGGCAGGAGGATGAGTATAGCGTCGTTCTAAACTAGCTTTAGAAGTGTACGCCTATATGACTCTGCCAGAGGGTTGTCGTAGTCAGTGGGAGCAGCGGAAGTATTGGTGGACATCAGGCTTATGTCTATTTATAGACTAAAGCAGATATAGCGGAGATAGATCATCTATTTCTGATGTGACGGTCATAGGTTTGACTTCATCAGAATAGGGGATGGATCTGTTAAGAAGGTAGTAGGGTGTGATGTCTTGGTATTTGATGACATACACAGAGTAGGAAGTGATATTCCAATACTACGATCGGTTATACTTTGGTTGTCACACAGTAGTTTCTCCACATAGGAATTGGATCTTATATCGTACATTCTGGTTACTAGATCTATGGTTTTAGATCTAGATTTGGGTGGCTTCCCAATCAGGGTACTTAGACAGCATTCTAAGAGTATTTAGAATGGACGACTCCGGGCAAGATAGTGTACCTGCAAGTGATGGAGTCACCCTCTCTAAAGGTGTCTTACAGACTAAAGGGGAGAGGGATGTACATGATTGGCAGACACTTGCTTAGGCAATTGAGTCAATCATGAGATGTCAAGTGCCACACCAGATGTTGTTCTTGCAGTAGATGCAATAAGTTGATATTAATCCAATCCTGGAGAAACAGTCGGAAGCATTTTTAGAATATAAGTTGATGTTCTAGGGATATGATAACAGCATTCTCTTTCGGGAGACAGTTATCATTCCAGGCTTCCAAGGTGACCTGGATGACAGAGAGGTTGTCAGAGTTGTAGTTTTCCCTCTGACGAAGGGCAGTATTTTGGACAGATGGTCCAGGTGGATACTGAGGGAAGGTATGGCGCAGGATACTGATTAAGTTCAGTTGATGATACAGTCTAAGAAGTTTGGATTTGGAGTTCATTTATGAGCTAGGTCCCATCAGACATCCAGACACATTCTAAGACAGGTATTGCTCATTTCGGGAGATGGCTTTCTCCGCGAACTTGAGATAAAGAGAGACATAGAAAGAAACACCACAGTGGATCCACTCACCGAGGCTATTCCTCTAACGCAATAGTTTCGCAAACGAGCTTTGCGAAACTGATTAGTAGAGGACTTGGGAGTTCGGTATCACACGGGCTGTGAGTATGCGACATCGCAATAATTAGCCTTGAGTGCAAGTGGGAGATTGTTGGAGATAGTGCCCTCAGAGTCAATTATTGGATCATAGGCACGTGATTGCAATGATTGAGGGAGGACCTGTCCCAGTAGGACAGTCTTACTCAAGATGATAGTATGCTATCTGGTTTATCTTTATCATCATGTACTGCTTTAGGTGACCTTACGAGTCGCTATTACACGTTGATAAAGCCCCTAGGATTCTTGCTTGACTACCAGCAGTATGAGGGCGATCATATACGTGGGAGCTAGGGTCTATAAGCACATCCTTAAAAGGTCCCTAGTCGTGGGAGTTTCGAGACAGGGCATCGATACTCCGGAGTAGACTAGTGTATACAGTCGAGACCCCGACGAGGGGCGGTGGCCGGTCTCATAAGCCACTAGTGTCAGTTGGTTCACCTAAGATGTATACAAGTGCTCATTGGGTTATGAGTACACCGGACAGGACTCGCCGGGAACCTGCTAGTTGGTATTATACCTGACGTCAGATAGCAGTTCCCTGGTGACATGTGTACAGGTTAGTTCATCGACCTGAGATCGTCATTTGTCTCGTGTGAGTTCCCACTGTGCTTTGATTACTACCCTACCACGGCTCAAAGGAGTCGTGCAAACAGATTTTAGTTGGGTACAGTCCCGAGCCACATGGAGGCAGTGAGCGGATCTGCAAGGGTTCGTCTCTCCCGGTATTGGGAGTGAGGTCGCGCTGTGTCTAGGAGAGCCAGTACATGAAAAGTCCTTGTCCAAGGCAGGAGATTTGCTTGTAGGTATTCCAGTAGTATCTCAGGGTGTTCTGGGCTATACTCCGGCACGACTTGTACCGCTTTTGGGGATCTGACTTTTACCAACCCCCTAGGCCCGCCATGCGATGCTCATAGACGAACGGACCGGACTGTACGGATATTGTCACTGACAGGCTCAGTAGGGTGTCAGGATGAGTTCGCTCATCGACGTCCCTTTTGGTCAATAGCTGGTGGCCCGTCACGTATGGCTAATACCTCTGACGTGCTAGTGGTTAAATCCACAGCCGTAGTATTGACGAGTCTTTAGAGTCCACCACACACAGTTACTCAGGTTTCGGGAGAAACGCTGTAGAGGCCGTATGGAGATATGGCAGGGTTCGATCAGATACGTGCGGTATTGCACGGATCGTGATCGGACGGATTTTACTAGCCGGCTTTGTCTTAAGCCGGATCCTAGTATTAGATAGTGTAGATATTGTCTCTTTGCATTTGTGTTCAGTGGGAATACAAATGCGGGCATGTATATGCAGTAGTGGGGTTTTCCTGTAATTTATTACGGGATCAGTTTTCTGAAGTTGCCAGTTTGCATTCCATTCCGGCCGGTTTTTTCTTTGTTCCTTCACGGGCATGTATATGCAGTAGTGGGGTTTTCCTGTAATTTATTACGGGATCAGTTTTCTGAAGTTGCCAGTTTGCATTCCATTTCGGCCGGTTTTTTCTTTGTTCCTTCACGGCCGGACTTATCGATGGAAGGGGTTATTTGCAGTTTGCAAATAACTTATTTGTGGAAGGCTTTATTGCATTTGTACCTTCATCATGATGAGATTCTTTTCTTGTCCATTTCCATTGCTTTTATTAGAATGGAAATGAAAGGATTGAGTGGGATTGAAATGTGAGATGAGTATGACTTTTTTCTTGCATTATCTTTTCTTTTCTCCTTTTGTTATTATTTTTCTTTTTTCCCACCCACTTGAAAGGGGCCGGCCATACTAGAGGGAAAAAGTGAATGGTTCATTTTTTTGAGTGAGGAAATTTTCATCATCTCATTTTTCTTCTACTTCTCTACTTGCCACAAGATCTCTCAAAAGTTCATTCTTCTTCCCTCCACATCAAAAGCAACTAAACCCTAAAAGAGACAAGCTACTACACTACATCTACAGCAAGTCTTGGACGTGTCGGCTAGCCAACTTCGCGCCCGAGTTGCCTCGGTCCAGAGGTGGGAGCCCGTAAAAGTATCCGGCTACGTGGTACCCTTTCCGACGAGGAGGTGATGAACGGAGTTTCCGCGGGAGATCGGAGTGGAGACGAAGATCGAAGGACACGGATCGCTTGGTATACTTCTCTACCCATCTTTTAGTTTGCTAGTAGCTAGGTTAATGGCCCGATCCGGGTTAAAAGTGCGCGGTGGTTCCTCTTTGCAAGTTCGCAAAGTTTTTTGTTTTCGCGTTTCCGTCGTCGGATCGACGGCCGGGGCGCCGCCGCGGACTTACAGATGACACTCCGATGATATAGAGACACGTCGTTTATTTATATTTGATCGAGTTCCAATATTGAAGCGAGTTTCTTCGGGATCCGCACCAGATGGTAGAGTTATTGATGGAGATTAGCCGGACTTGAGGCGTGATGTTTTCCCCTCTTCGAAGATCGTGGTGTCGCCTACTGTTCAGACAGCGGTACCAATCATTGCTGAAGTTATCGAGATGTTGCTTCCAGAGTTCATGAAGTTAAAAGTTGACGATGTTTACAAGTGTAGATGGATCGGAAGGAGTCGTAGCCGTTCAGATGTGGGATGGTTAGGACTTTTAAATCCATAATGGCGCTCTGAGGTGAAGTCGAGGAAGTTAGTTAGCTTCTTCCGATGGATCTTGCTCAGACCTGATGCAAGTCGCTCGAGAAAGAGATCGTGCAGTAAGTTTTCCTCCGACGAATTGGGATGAGTTTTCGAAGGTGGGCTTAACCAGATTCTTCTACAGAGTATCAGGGATGCCGGATTCGTGTTTTTAGAAATCTTGTAAGGCTCCGGCAAGGTCATGATTGTGCATGACTTGCAACTCGCCGGATTGTCGAGATACGCTCTTTAAGTGGTTGATATTGGAAATTTGTGAAATAGGAAATTGATGCAGAGTTTTAGTGGACAGTTGTTCTTCACCGCCGATGTTGAAGATTCAAAGCAAATGAAGAAGAGAGTACAACCATACATTTAGGGAAAATCTTTAGGAATGACAGTCGTTACTAAAGAGAAAGTGGATTCAGAAATGAGTGTTAGTTCCGTGCATGTTGGATAGTTGAGATCAGCAGGAGACTTGAAGGGGTTCTTTTTGAAAGTTGATAATAAGTAAGATTGGACCCAGGATCAGTGGTTAGCACACAAGCAGAGGATAGAGATTTCCTTCATCAACATGTTGGGTTACGAGAGACAGGACTACTGGCCAAGAAGATGTGATGGGATGTATCAGCAATAAGAAGAATGGTGTCGTTGCTATGTCTCTGCTACTCTCTGAGTCTGAAGGAACTGAATAACTGGCCCCGTACCATGTCTCTGCTACTCCCCGAGTCTGAAGGAACTCTGCCTCGGCATGCAAACCTCTGTCTCCGTGCGGGTACATCCGTATGAGTCCTCTTCGGTTCCGGAACAACCGATGACTCAGCAAGACGCTCCTCCACCAATAGGGCTGCATCGATAGCTACCGCATACGTGTCGCAATGCTGAATGCTGATGGCTAGGAACAACTGGGTAAGCAGGTCTCGAACAAACCTCTTCACTCTCATCTCCTCAGTCGCCACCAGGTACGGAGCATACACAGACAGCTCGGTAAACAGTACATCATACTCAGACACCGTCATCCCCGGAGTCTGACGTAACGACTCAAATTTGCGCGCTCACGCATCCCTGACGCTCGGTGGAAGAAAACGGGCAAGAAACGACGTCACAAACTCAGCCCAGGTCATAAGAGCAAGACCCGCGGCTCTGCCCTTCTCCAAGGACTCACACCACTTCTGGGCCAGACCCTCCAGACGAAAACTGGCAAACTCCACCCATCTCTCATCGGAGCATCGGAGTGAACAACAAATCCTGGCCATCTGGTTGATGAACGACTGTGGATCCTCAGTAACACCGGAGGCCTCAGCCTGATAAAATCTGTCAGTGACACGGTAATAACCTCCGGAGCTGTAACTGCGACTACCGGAACTGTAGGTACTATCGTGGTACCTGCAACGGGTGGAACAACTATCTTCCCCTACGCTCGTATGGTCTCTACTAAAGTCCCCACTATCTGGCGTAGATCCTGCATACCAGCTCCAATCATAGCAATGTGCTCCGTTACAACAGGCATACTGCCCTGGTCAGTCCTCGCCTCTGACGAGTCAACTCTGACCTCGGCCCTCGCGGCCGCTCTTTGTGCCCTCGTAGTCTTCGGCGGCATATAGGCTGGAAATTGAAACAAGATTCGATAAGGAAACAGGAATCGAATCACAAAGATGTATATCATCATGGAAGGATATCAATCAATAAGTCCTAAGGTCACTTAGGCGGAGTACCGTGTCATAAGTAAGCCGCGGAACATACACACGCTACGTCACTCTGCTTAAGCTGCCTACTCCATCATACCAAGGTCATCCTACACTCCGAAAGGTAAAACCTAGCGCTCTGATACCAACTTTGTCACGACCCAAAATTTGGCCCGTAACCGGCACTTAAACTACGTAACGTCTACAGGCGTACGCACCTCAAGTAAGCCGAAACCCAGAAATCTAAACCACCCAAATCTGGATCAACGGAGAAAAACCTAGTTTTAACATTTGGAAAATCACAAGTAAAATCTCTAACTCTAGTTTTCTTTCTTAAAAATTTTGGCAGCACCTCCTTTGTAAAAACTAGCCCCGAAAACGGGTACAACACAGATAATATATAAAGCATCCCAAACGGGAGCAAAATCACGCCCAACGGCGGAGACAATCACCACAACATGTATACGACGCCGAAGCGAAGAATATAAAAGAAAACTGCATAAAGGAGCAACTTTTCAACAAAACCGGCTCCCACGAGCACGGCACTCAAAGTCACCAAAATAATACAACACCGAATCCTCACAAGTCGTCTCTAAGTCATATACAAACAGTGGTAGATGGAGAATACTAGATCCAACAAAAAATATATACAATGCACAGGCAGATAACCGCAAACCCACCTAAAAGCAAAAGCCTCACTGCCTAACGTAGCGGTATCCGCAAAAGTAGAGATGATAAGACACCCTGTCGCGACTACTCTTAGGGTAAGTCCTGCAAAACACTGTGGCACAATGGGGTGAGTTGCCAACTCATGAATAGTAATCAACATCATACTGTAATCGCAAGTATGCACGAATAGCGATTTATCTATCACATGTAATCTGATAGCATAAGTATGATAAGTGAATATGCAACAATCATGTAAAGGTACATCATCAGGGTACTACAACTACATGAAACAATGCATATCAAAATAATCCTGAGTGTGTGGGATGATATAATAAAATCTCATGCAAAATCATCAGCATGGAAAACACCAGTGTCCCTCACCGACACATCAAATCCCAAATCCTCAGGCACCGCATTCTCAGATCGACTCTCACATCCTGTAAGTCTCATGGAACCTGAGTGTCTAACATCGACACCCGAAACATCATGAAAACCCGTGTCTAGCATCGACACGTAAATCCCCATAACTCAGGCGCCATCACCACGACTGGCCCTGACGATATGTCATACATCACTCCGGTCGGTATCCCCACGATAACCGCTGAGTCCAAATACTATCACCGGTAGGTAGTGGTCCCACCGCCAGGCTTATCGTCTACACCACGAAATCACCACTCGCCCCGGGGTACCATACCGGGTCCACCATGTACCCGCAGACGGTGCCTCCCGCTCTTCGAATCGGGTATCACAAGCCAAATCTCAGAACCGAGAAATCACATGGTGGACGTACTGAAATATCATATCAAGAGAAACCGGGTTTTCAAACAATACATAGTTTTCTTGAAATACCCCTACGGTTCCCCTACGGTTCTCAAATCCATAAATCATATGAAATCCATATCTCAATGCGTAAATCCATGAAAACTGATATATGCATCATAAAACAACAATATGAGTATATCAAGGAAAATCCGCTCTTTTAAATGAATCCATCTTTAAAATATATCTCGCGGTTCCCAAAATCCTCCGAAAAACAAGTGCACATCATATGTGGTGTACATGTAAGTGTAGCAAGGTTTAAGTATCTACATGTAAGCAAGTATGTATGATGCATTTCATAAGCACATAGATCAACAACTCAATACCACATATCAAAACAATACCACTTAGGGTATATACAACTATAGCAAAATATGCAGTATACATGTCAGTATGTGTGCATGGTGTACATGTAACTCAAATCGAGTATGTGGGTGTACTGGTAAATATGTATGCAAGATATACAAGTAGCTATAGTAAGGTATATGTGCAATGGATTAAGAGTTGCTATCTTAACTATCCATGTCAACCATAATAACACGTATATAGGTGTCAACAATATCTCCTATGCACAAAGGAATAAGAGTTACTACCTCCACTATCCCTATCCACTACCATATCACGTATGTAGGTAGTTTGTGCGTGTCATGGCAATTACTGACGATATGGGTGTAGCATACAATTTAGTGCTCGTGCAACATGAACCGTCAGTAATGTGTTATATCTAAAGGTACAACAGATACTACTATGCAATGACATTCATATGAAATTAACCAATATGCAATAACATGCAGCTATCCTATCATATCAGCCCCGACACATATCGCCATACGGGCGATTTCCCCGTAGATGTTAAATCTACTCACCAATGGTCTCCAGCTATGAAAATCCGACCACCTGCTTTCCTTTGTTCGCAGCGTCCGAAGTCCCCGCTTGCGACGCTACAAATTCACAAACACACAAATAGTGCAAACATCTCAGAATCAACTAACGTAAAACTACACTTTAACGACGCGCCAACACTAAACTAACTCACAAGTGTCTGTATAGTTGTTAACGTGCGTAACGATACCACAAAACCAAACTGAGTACAGCAGCTGCATCAGAACACGATTCGTGTCGGATTACGTAACACGCGGATTCAAAACACTAGATTATAGGTAAATGATTCCAGATTTTTCATACTGCAATTACTAAAAAAGTAAACACTACCAAACACCCCTAACCAACAGCAGACAACTACCCACAAAAAACCCAAAACCCAACTCTCCTCTACAGCCGATGTCGCCGGATTTCTCCAAAGAGGTCACCGGCCCCGGCCGGTGGGGTGGTCCTCGTGTCTCAGGTGGTGCTCCAGGGTCACTAGTACATCACTATAAATTTGTTTGATTTTTCTGTAAAAAAACCCAGGTCACAGCAGTTTACAGAGGCTCTAAAAGACACTAAAACCCGATATCGCACTAATCGATATAAAAAGTGTTCTAAACCATAATCAATGAACAATACAACATAAAAACTCCTATTTATCAGTGTAGGGATTATACCTATCTATTAGTTATGTATATGCCCTAGAGGCCATTATTGTACATATGATGTATATTATAACGGATGCTTGGATATATATAGAGAGGACTTTCTTGCTCGTCATGATAGTATGCTATTTGGTTTCACTTTATCATAACATGTTGACTTGTATATGTTTACTGTCTTACTTTCACTTGTTGATAAAGCCCTTAGGATCTGTACTCGACTACTGGGACTATGATGAGATCATACTAGTGGGGCCACGGTAGTCGATGAGTACATCCTATAACTGTTCCTAGTCGAGGGTGTGTCGAGACAGGGCATCGATACACCAGAGTAGACTAGCGTATACGCATCTTGACCCATATGATGGGCGATGGATGATCCAATATCCATCGGTGTTTTGACATCAGAGATGGTGTACGGGTGCTTAATGGAGACTGGGTACACTGGACGGACTCGCCGAGAACTCCCAGATGGTGATATACCACACGTCAGATGGCAGTTCTCCGGTGACACTGGTACAGGGTAGTCTGTAGACCCGAGATCGTCATAGAGTCTTGTGTGATTCCCACTGTGCTTTGATTTCCACCTTACCACGTCCAAGAGGGCATGCAAAACGGTGGCTTTTGGGTGCAGTCCCGAATCACATGGAGGCAATGAGCGATAGGAGAGGATTCGTCTCTCCCGGTATAGGGAGTTGATGTTGTGCTGTGTTCGATTGGCTATAACTGGAAGTTCTGGCCAGGGCTGATATAGAGATTTACTGGTAAGTGTTACCAGTAGTTTCTCAACCCGTTATGAGCCTCACATCGACACGACTTATTGGTTACTGGGGTCTAACGTATACCACCCCTAGACTAGATATACAACATATCAGATGAAGAGACCAGACTGTACGGGAGTGTTACTGATTGGATTCACAGGAGAATATACATGCTAGCTTGTTGATCTTCTGATCGCTCAATGCCTAGGTGGCTGTTACGTTTAGCTGACCGCTTGCAGCTTGTGGGTGTTTGATATGATCATCACCTGCTACCGGCATATTGACGATTCTTTAGAGTCCTACACGGAGGTTTCCTGACTCAGGAAAAACGGAGTAGGGGCATATATGTGATATGTGCACGACTGAGGATAATGCGATATGAGATACCGTATTATATTCTCACGATATTTAGATATAAGTCGGGTCATCGGATCAAGTGTTGATGCGATGAATCGGTACATGATATATTAGTCGGTTATATTCGATATAGCCGGATTGTCGGATCAAGTGTTGATTCGATAATTTAATGTATAATAATATATATGATATATTGCATTACATTATCTAATATTGGCTCGCTTTATTATTTCATTTTCTTACCGGGTAATACATTGATATATATGCGATATATGTTAATTGTATTATTTTCTTTTGTTACAAAAATATATTATATATGTGATATATAATATTGTAACTTAATATGATTACTAATGCAACATGTTTAGTGGAGATTAAACAAGGTTAGGGTTTGAATTGGGTTAGTTCTTTCATGAACCTTCTAGAAGGTTTCCTTTTGTTTTGTGCTAAGATATTATGGTTGATATTTTCTAGTGAGTCATTCTTAACCAAACCTAAACCCTTAGCCTTAGTTAGTTCTCTACATGAGTTAGCCTACTCATAGTTAACCATGATTGCATTATTAATCATATATCTTTTCATTATTCATCACAAAAGGAATTAATCCATTTTTTCTTCTTCTTCAACCTTGAGCTTTGAGAAAGCTTTCTAGGTTTTCATTTTGTGATGATTAAGAGTGAGAATTTGATAAGAAAAGAGAGCACAAATACTACTCCATCATCCTCATCTAATCTAGCCAATTAGATTAGGGTGTTCACCTCATTAGAGAGAGATAGCTTGAGTTATAGAAATTTCGAGGTAGATCATCGGAGAAAAGGAAGACTACAAGCTAGCATGGATCGTTCGAGTTGTGGAGCCTCTCTTGAGTCCGGGAGATCATGGATCGCGGCGAAGGGACTTCTACTCGGAGCTTATGAAGCGAAGGAGCGGACTACAAAGGTTGTAATCCCTCACACTTAGTTGTAAAGATGTTTACTTGCATGTTAAACCCTAATATTCTAGCAAAGATCCCGACTTTGGGTTGTTCGGCACGTCTAAATTTTTATTCGGGCATGGTTGATGCCTTATTAACTCTTGTATGAGTGTCTAGGAACCCTACAGTGGTATCAGAGCCTAGCTAGAGCATTAGGCGACGTGTATACGAAGTTAAAAGTCCGATCGAACCTCGATACGTCGAAAATGACCCCTTTCTGGAAATTTTGTGAAAATGTGATTTT